>JAVUPR010000114.1:12657500-15057500 GCA_036785695.1 Gentiana straminea | reverse complement strand
GTCCTGCTGGTATACAAATTCACGGAGCTGAATTCGGGTTCAAGAATCCGGGCCGTGATTCTTGGTAAGTACTCCTTTGGTGAGTGTCTTTTGTACAAATCTGTTGAATGTTGTTACTAAGGATTTAGAACATCTTAGTGTTAGTCGGAGTATGTGGTTCGCTTAAGACTAACACTAATTTGGTTATCCGGTTAGTGACACTTTAACAGTAAAAGTGTTGTAATTTTCTCTTTTTTTGTTTTGTAATAAAACTCAAGCTGCATCTAGTGAAAACCTTTGTGTGTGGCTGTGATCTCTAGTAGATCACAGATATATGCTTAGGTAGTTTATTACTTTGATACACACTTAGAATTGCATGTTTTAGGCTTAAACAAGATAAAACTGAATATCTGCAATTCTGTGTTTGTTTGTTTGAGCACCTTAGAAGTTGCATGTTGTAGGATAACAACATAAAACTAAATCTGCAAACCTGCACTTTAGTTTGATTCAGTTTCAGTTTTGTATAACACAAGTCTTTTATCTTAACAAACTGAACTTGCTTTAGAAACTATTCAACTGAAGTTAACTTAGGTTCATATGGTTATTGAAACTAGATCTTCCGCCTAGGTCATTAACTGAACTAAGTTAAGTATACTCTGATTTTGAGATTAACCACTTTGTTTGAATTAATCTGCATTAAGTGTTTTGAAAGTGGTTAAAGAATTTTTAAAAATGTATAAATACTCTATTCACCCCCCATCTGGAGTATTTATTGCCCGTTCTCGATCCACAATTGGTATCGGTGCAAGGTCACCAGCTGACCTGTTTCTATATCAGTTATACATTCTGTTTCGAACGGGTCACCGCTTGATCGCCGCTTCGGTTCGTTTGTTTAGTGATCTTGTTTACAACGTTTTTGTGATAAATGCAGTCTTTGTAATATATGTGCTGAACTTGGTTTATCTGAAATAATATTACTGCAACTTCTGTGCACTAAATTTGATAATACTGCGTTTGTTGAAAGTGTTTAGCTGCAAGTTAGTTAGTTTGCTGAATTTATGCTTAACCTGATATATCTGCTATAATTTGAACATTCTGTGCCGAATTAGTATTGCTGAAAGTTTGGGTGAAGTTGTTGTGGCTAAGTGCTGATTCTGTGATTATATCTGCCTTATCTTGTGATTGCTGAATCTGTGTGTTTTATCAAGTGTATGAGCTTAAGTTTATCATTATGTTACACTGTGATATTTTACACGTGTCTTGTGAGCTTGGTAGTTTGCAGGACTACAAAAATCAATACGTCTGCTTGTTTTAGGTTCGGACTTGCGTTGGGCCAAAGCCCAAAATCGGCTGCAATTTTTTTTTTGCATAATCCTGAACTTTCTGAAAAACGGTTTAACAACCCAGATTTTTAAAGCTGAGAACTCTTAACAGCTTAAAAGTTTTAACTTAGGTTGTTACACACACTTGACTTCTTCATCACTTCACATATTTGCACAACAGTCCAAGTTCTCTGAAATTCACCGTCATTTTTGATCTTGTTTGGACTCATAAAGCATTTGTAAAATGCATTGTGCATTGTACCACTACATTCACCCTAAACAACATTTTCTTTTCTTAAACCTTCTTTTATGGCTTCTACATTGTATACCTATGATCCTGCAAAAGATGAAGTGTTTGGTCAAAGACCACCTTTCTTCGACGGAACAAGGTATCTATTTGGAAGAGTAAAATGAAGACTTTTCTAGGAAGCTTAGACCTGCATCTATGGTTCATTGTAAAAGATGGTCTTTGCATTTCTAATCCCTCACCCGGAACTGAGGTTGATAAATATGGAAATGCTTTGGAACTAGATGAGCTTATAGCTTATCGAAATTCTAGAGCTATGGCCATCCTTGTTAACTCTCTTTGCCCATCTGAAAGACGGTTTGTTTCTTCGTGTACAACTTCAAAAGAAGTGTGGGATGCACTGAATAAGAGACATGAACAATCATGCCCGTCTCATAAAATAAATGAACTCATGCATTCATATGAATCATTCCAAATGAGTCCTAATGAGTCAATTAATGACATGTTTTCCAGATTTACTTTGATTGTTGACACTTTGAAATCTTTAGGAAAACAATTTTCTGAAATACAGATTCTTAGAAAGTTTGACTCTCAACAACCACCCCCACTTAGCGTTCGCTCGTCTTCGAGCAAATCAAGCCATTCAAAAATAAATCATGAGGTCAACATTGCTATCATATAGGAAACCAAAATATCCAGTGAGTAAACTAATCACTAAGCGAATAAACACGAGTCAAAATGTATCTCATCATGGAAACAGAATGTGTGTGTGCATAGCTTCTCAATCATTTATTATAGTCGACCGGCTCAGATTATAGAACCATGACTAATGTCGTTACACCATAGGCTTATACTTCATAATCATCTCCACTAATCGAGGTCAAATCAAGGCTAACTAAGGTCAGGTAGGACTTGCAAGGTTGTAACGTTAGGCCAGGGACGGGGCTAATCGAAAGGATAAAAGGAATATCAAAAGAGAAAAAACGAACGAGTCTAATCAAAACATCTTGAATTTGCCTCATAACTCACCTTCTTAGCTTGGTTCAAGCAAGCATTCTCCTTCTTTACTCTCAAATCCCAACATACTTCAATATAAACTCGTCCCACCAACGCCACTTTGGAAGAATTAATACATGTGCCTCATCAAACATTCTTTGGCTCAACTTTATTCAAACTTTTATTCAATTTTTGCTCTCTCTCTCTCTCTCTTTTTGATTTTCGAATATTTTTTTGATAAACCAAACACCAACACTTTTTGCTACCCCTTCTCATTCGTAATGCACAAGATACACCAACACCATCCAAGGATATCTGTCTCCGCCAACCCACACTTGGTTAGCAAATGTGCCTAACATAAGATTAAGTCTCACTCATAGGGTGCCAAAGAAACGTAGACCACAAATAAATCTAAGGGTTGGTAATTATGGGCTAATCAACAAATGGCTAAGTTCGGGTGGGGGTCTAACCACCCTACAAAGGCTTAGAGGGGTTTCTATGGAAATTAGGTACAGGGTTGGCTATTTGGCTTTGGTCGGGTCAAAGAAATGCCAAGACCGTCGTCCTTTAATCTACCAAGATTGACCTTTTTATTTCACCTCGAAGTTAACGGTATAAGTTCTAAGTAACAGATTAATGTCTATGGCATCGATAATCATTCACTAACCAACCACAACTCATGAAAGCAAAGCTATTGCGTGCATAAGAATTCCATTTCCACAACAAAATAAATGTTTGACTCGCATGCATTCAACTCATGACTAATAATTAACCATAGAATACCATGAATGCTCTGGGTTTTGAGCCCAAGCTAAATTAATTGTATGCTCCAAGAAGGTAAATTAATTGGATACTCCAAGAACTCCAATTGTATGCTACAAGTCTTCAGTAAATTGGCCATATCTTCGTGTGTAGAGCTCCGATTCAAGCGATTCAAGTTGCATTGGAAAGATATTTCCATCCTCTACAACTCTTATGAAGACTTACAATCCAGAAAATGGATCCAATGTGGATCAAAATGCAGATAAAGGGAAGGAAAGGCGGGAACGCCAATGATTTTTGATCCGTTGTAACTCTTTAAGCTTCGGGCGCCTTGCTTCTACCAGTCAAACTCAACTTGTCATCAATAATGCCTCTCCTCCCGGGGTCGTAGTCAACCTATATCTTGCCAAAGTCAACGACAATACCGTGCATAACTACCGCAAGATAATATAGACCATAAAATATGCACTAATTCACTTAAAATGATGAGATTTCCGGACTAATTGTCCTCGACCTCGTAGTGAGTTCAATGGTGAAAATGCATAAAAAATCAACAGATTATTCCCAAAAACATATCAAATAACTCATAAACGGGGACACAATCATATTAAAATGACAGCAAGGTTGACTCTCATCAGCAGCCACACTGACGAACAACTAGGTTACCCTAGTGATCTTTTATGATCAACGCGTCATCTCATCTGACGTTGTACATGCACCAAAACGTCACTATAAGCGACGTTTCAAGCACCCGGTCGTCTTCCCATTCCTCCGATTGGGAAACGGCCGGTTCATCTAAAAATACCCAAAAAAACCTCCGATTTCAACCCTATTTCTTCCAGACTTCAACCAAAAACGAAACACATTACAATGAAACAAATCGAAATGCAAATCTTCGATGATTACTCCATATAAATTGAAATAATTTACACCATTAAAACCTTCTATTCCTACCAATTTGCAACCGAAATACAAACAAAACACGATACTTACATGAGGAGTTAAAAGTGATGTGGTTCAAAGTGAATTTTGGGCAAAATTTCCGGCCACAAATCCGTTGGTATTCTTAGGGTTGTTGAAGAAGTAATGAAGAAGGGTTGTAGAAGAAGGGAGTTTCAAATGGAAAAGAAAGAGAAGTAATGAAGATGTTAGGGAAGTTGAAAGGAGTTTTAAAAAGTGAAGGGGTAGAAGTTAAAAGTGAAAGGCTAAAGTGTTTATTTTTTAAAATACGATGGACTAAAGTGTATAGTTTCTAAAAGTTATTAATTGATTATTTTTAGGTTGTGCCTAGAGTGATTAAGTGGTGTGGAAAAGTAAATGAAAAATAATAAATTAAAGGGTGCCGATAGTATTTTCGTGGTGCCGATAGAAGCCACATATATTAAATTGGTTGGATATAGAAGTTGAATCATTTAAACTTCAAACGAATCAACCAGTTGGGAAAGAAAAATTTTGTTAAATGTTTTCTAGATGTATCATACAAGAAGGACAACATATGTGACTCTCGAGTGTATCAATGTGAAGAAAATATATGTTGAGACTAAAAATTCAACTGAGAATCCAACTGAGCAAACAACTGAAATAGAAGAGCATCCTTAAGAAAATGTCATAGCACCAGTTGACCAACCAGACCTAAATTGGTTAGGAGATCACACAGCTGAGCAAATCATTGGAGATGTACATGTTGGTGTAAGGACTAGAAGACAATTACATGCTATGTATAATTGTTTTCTATCTCAGCTCGAACCAAAAGCCATTGAATAAGCAATTGAAGATCCAGATTGGATAATTTCTAAGCAGGATGAGTTAAATGAATTTGAGAGAAACTAATTATGGGAGTTAGTTGATGAACCAAGTCATGCAAATAACATTGGCACCAAATTGGTATTCAGAAATAAGATAATTGAGAATGGTATGATAGTGAGGAACAAGGAAAGATTAGTTGTTAAAGGCTATTCTCAAGCTGAAGGCATAGACTTTGATGAAACATATGTACCAATGGCCAGACAAGAAGCTATCAGACAATATCTGGCATTTGCAGATCACAAGAACTTCAAAGTATGTCAAATGGATGTAAATAGTGCTTTCCTGAATGCAATTCTTGAAGAAGAGGTATACGTCCAAAAACCTCCTGATTTTGAAATCAAAAGCAAAGAGGACAAAGTTCTTAGATTAAAGAAGGCTCTATATGGACTCAAACATGCATTAAGAGCCGGGTATGAAACACGTTCTCAATTATTGGTGAATCATGGTTTTAATAAATGAGCAATTGATAAGACACTTTTTAGGCTACAAGAAAGATCAAGCACACCACTAGTTCAAATCTATGTAGATGATATAATCTTGAAAATGAGAATTTGTGTGAGAAATCCTCAAACTTAATGAAAATCAAGTTTCAGATAAGTATGACGGGAGAGCTGAACTATTTTCTTGGTTTACAAGTTAAACAGATGAAATGTGGTATCTTTCAAGATAAGTACACCAGAGAATTGATAAAGAAGTCTGGCATGAAAACAAGTAGTAAATCGTCAACACCTATGAGTACCAATCTGAAGCTTGACAAGATGAAAAGGGAAAAAATGTTGATCAAACTCTCTACAAAGGACTGATTGGATCTTTATTGTATCTTATTGCCAGCAGACCGGATATATCATATGTTGTTGGGGTATGTGCAAGATTTCAGTCACAACCAAAAGAGAGTCATTTAACAGTTGCAAAGAGAATCTTAAAGTATTTGAAAGACACATTAGATTTGAGATTATGGTATTCAAGAGAATATAGTTTTGAACTGATCTCATATTCTAATTCAGACTATGCATGGTGCAAGATGGATAGAAAACAAACCTATGGAACATGAAAATTAATGAGGAACATGATTGTGTCTGATTTAGTCTGAAACATAACTTAATCTCTGCTTCCACAGCTGAAGCTGAATAGATAGCTGATGGAATTGTTGTGCTCAAGTATTATGAATCAGACGACAATTAAGATATTATAACATTGAAGAAAATGACATTCCGGTCAAGCTAAAGAATGAGTTGGGACTCATTGATCTGAACTGTTCACATTTGTCAAACAACATGTTTAATGATCTCATTCCTGATTAACTAAGTATTTTTAGCAAAGATGAATTTTCAGAAGAGGTTTTTGCAAAATCAGACAAACTTTATCTTTCAGATGACTGAAAATTCAGTAATGGAGGAAAATCAGACAAAAGATGGAAAATTTTCAGACACGGGGCGATCAACTCAACATAAACGATAGTCAAACAACTTTCAACCAGTGGATTCCTTACAAGGAACTCTTACCTATATCATACATTTATAACAGCATGATTACGGCGGTAATCGGTACCTAGACGATCATTGATTGATATCGAATATTTTACCCTCTCTCCTCCGAGATTTTCGTGATTTTGAATTTCAAGAGTTTAAATCGTTCACACTTCAGCCTGCCAAGAGTATTTATACACATACTCTAGTTCATCTAAAATTTACATTTCTAGCACTGTGAACTACATAATATTTCTACTCTTCGAACATTTTTTGCAAATCAAGGTTTATGAATTTCAAATGGCACCCAAAGACGAAATTAATACTGGAATCACAATGAATCTCCAAGGATTCGTTGAGGATTGTGGAACGACAAATGTTGCTGAAACGATTTCCAAAAGAGTAAGGAAATGTGGACTCGCAGATTTGATACACATGGACATAACACCATCTGTTATACAAATTTAATGAAGCAATTCTCAAAAAGCTGAATTCGGTGATATATTATGAGTGCTATGTGTATTTATAATCCCAAGTATCTTGTGCATGCCATAGCAAGATTTAGGAAAATTATTACTAACGATGAAGAATCACCAGTCAAGTACACTGGGAAGGGAACTCAACTGAAGAATGAGTTCATGAGATTTTCTCAACTCGTTGCTAAGTGTATAGAGACAAAATTTGGATCTTATGATGTTATCACTGCCGTAAGAGTTCATCTGATTGCCGTAATATACTACATGAAATAATTTAACAGGGACGGATTTGTGTTAAATCAGATGATAGGGAAAAACAGAAAAGAGAAGAAAACTGTTCAAGACAAGGCACACCCATTGATCGGTAGTTTGCAAACAAGAAATCTTACGGATTGGCATTATAATACATTCTTAATGAAATTCATGTGTAGATGGTTAGACTTGAAGAGATCAATAGTACAAAGAATATGTATGAACCCTATAGTTTAGTATAATATTTCGTATACTTTATATTCTTGTTTAATCGTTCCTTTTGTTAATTAATCTTGTATCACCCTTATTAATGCTATATTATAAAGCTAAATAAGTGGTTAGTTAGTTGTCTACCTACGTAATGATGTTGTGTGCTCAACTACCCATTAATTGCCGTCTAGCATTTATTCCTAACAGCTAGTTGTCTTTGTAACTACATATACTTGGCATTTGCCTCATAATTTGAATAAGAAGTATAATCTTCTCTTCATTCTTCTCTCCTTAAATTTTCTACATGGTATCAGAGCGCTGAAAAATTTCAGCCAACGCTTCAACTTCTTCTTCTTCTGTTTGAACCCCTTCTTTCTTCTTCCTCGTCACCATGACTGAATCTGGGGCAACATCTGCAGATCAATCTCATTCTAAGGGGGGATTTGATCATACAACCCTTCAAATTACCACAAAAAAGTTACATGGTGCTAACTACATACAATGGGCCCAATCCGTTCGTATGTATATCACTGGGCGTGGAAAGCTGGGCTATCTTACTGGGTATATCAAAGCTCCAGTTGATAAGGAGTCTGGAGCTTACTACACCTAGGAAACAGAAAATGCAACAAATTAGTCTTGGCTGATCAACTCTATGATAGATGAAATAGGCCAAGTTCATCTCTTTGCCAAATATGCTAACGAAATATAGGATTCATTAGCTGAAACTTACTATGGCCAAGGTAACTTTGCTCAGGATTTTGGAATCAGTAACAACTTGAAAGAAATTAAGCAAGGAAACCTTGATGTCACTAAGTATTTCAACACCCTCAAAAAACTATGGCAAGAGTATGACCAACTCACTATCATTGAGTGGGGGTGTACTACTGATGCTGGAAATTTCCAGAAGCTTATTGATAGATAAAGGGTTTTTGACTTCTTATGTGGAATATAACCCTACCTATGATGGTGCCAGAGAAATAGTCTTGGCCCAGGTTCCTCTACCATCCATCCAAGAGTCTTTTGCTAATATAAGAAAATAGAAAATCCGAAAGGGAGTTACAAGAGTTCTGATGCCCACCCCATAAGGTTTCCTGCCTACTCTAGGAGGAGAACAATCAGCTCTAAATGCTGGGACCGATGACTCGGCTTTTATGAGTGGGACACACAAGGGGTCATTCACGAAAAATGATCAGAAAGGCAACCTACAGTGTGACCACTGTAAGAAGAAAGGTCGCACCAAAGAAACATGCTGGAACCTTCATGGGAAGCCCCCACATCTGCAAAAGAATCAGAACACCAAGAAGGAGGGTATCTGGAATAATCAGAAGCAAGCCTATTCTGCCACAGAACAACCTAGTCTTTTCTCTAAAGAACAAATGGATGCTCTTCATCAACTCTTTGACAGAAGGATGCAGCAGACTGCTGAGACCTCTGTTGGCACATCAACCCAAAATGGTAAGAACACTTGGATCATTGACTCGGGTGCTTCTAGTCATATGATAGATGATTTATCCTTGTTAGTACATAATACCCCACTAAAAATCTCCACTTTGTCAAAATTGATGGCCTTTGTTCTAAGGTTAGAGGTACAGGGACAGTGAGATTGTCTAATAATCTTGTTCTTAACTCAATCATATATGTGCATAAGTTAACCTGCAACCTGCTGTCTGTTTGCCAATTTTGCAAAGAGAGAAAGTGTGTTGCTAATTTCTATCCTACCTATTGTGAGTTCCAGGCAATAGGGTCATTGGAGAAGATTGGAAGCACTGAGAGGACTGAGAGGCTCTATCTCATCCAAGGCAAAGATGTTAAGACTGATGCAGGACTTAAGGTTTCCAAGGATTCCCATAAATGTAATAGGATAAGGATGTTACATTATCGTTTATGACATCCTAATTTTGCTTATCTGAAAAGGTTGTACCCTAATTTGATATCTGGTATTGTTAGAAACATTTTATTATGTTTTGATGATGACCATACTAGCTGTTATAGCAAGCCTGAAATAAGTTAGAAATCCTTGTATAAGTCTTTACTTAGAGTCTGATATGTTGTATAAGTTGAGTCAGACAAGTATTGTACTAGTTGGTAGAATGGCTAAGTAAAACAGAAATTCGGCAGAGTAAAAGCAGCCAAATATCAGCAGAGAAGCATGAAGACACATGGTCTGACTTATAACCCGAGAAGTCTGTGATGACCTTGGATAAGTCTAAGTTATATTTCAAGTGATGAAATTCATTGTTAAATATGGTGTACACTGATCTCACCCAAATCAAGGATCAGTGAAGTACAAGGAATCATGTAAACTCAAAGAAATCAAGAAAGCAGTGAACCGGCAAAGTGAACTGACTATCGGCTGAGTAAAGACAAAGCAGTGAAAGAAAAACTAAACAGCTAAGTCAGCAGAAACACTCAACCGTTCGAGCAGCAGTCAAGTAAAGGAATAGCTGAGTAAGGTATATCATTTACACTTAGTCAGAATGTGAGAGAATAAGGAAGACTCAGAGGATCAAGCATTAAATGCACAATCAATCAAGAATCAATCAAGGACGGATTTTTTTATGAACGTTTGAAGAAAAATCCGGATCACTGAAATCAATGAGAGTATGACTAAGGGGGAATCAAGAATTAAATCAAGGATTATTCCCCACATTAAATAGCCAACGGACAAAAATTCAAATCAAGGATTATCAAGGCTATAAATATAAGGCATTGACAGACATGAAAAACAATGATTGAATCTGATAAGAACAAGCAGAAACTCTGTCAATTTGAAAAGCCTTATATCTGAACTTAAAGAACACATCTAGAGATCAACTCAGCAATCAGAGCTAAAATTCCACATCAAGCACTGAGATTGATCAACAGAATCCGTGAATCAAATTCACACCAGTCAAGCAACTGAATCAGATCCATCTGAGAAGGAGTTGTGTTTGTGATAGCTGCTGAAGGACTTGTTATCAAGGAGCAGTGTTGAAGACCGAGTCACTGAAGCTTTTGAAGCCAGGGAGTGATAGTCTTGTAGATTTTGAATCTTGTATAGCCAAGGACAATCTTGCTATTGTATTAGTGAAAACAATAGTGAATTCCTCCAATCATCACAGGAGAAGGGTTGATTAAGGGATTACACCAACCTGAACCACTATAAACATTTATGTCTATTTACTTTCAGCAATTTACTTTACTGCACTTACTTTATTGCATATTATATCTGTGATTGCATATCCTACTTTGAATTAACATTTTAAGAAGGGACTTATCCGCTGCCCAAAAACTTTTATATTGAGAAAAGTTTTTGAAACTCCACTATAGTCATTCACCCGCCCTCCCTCTGACTATAGTTTCACCCTTCTCTGGGACCAACATGTATAAACAATGAAGATGTAAAATGTGACTTTGGTGAACTGTCTAAGCATACCAGAAGTTATTTTAAACCTATTTCTTACAAAGAATCTTCACTTTTTTCTCTTATTCACACTGATGTTTGGGGACCATCTAAAAACCCTAACATCACTCATAAAAAATGGTTTGTAACTTTCATTGGTGACCACACCAGACTTAGCTGGGTTTATCTCATGAAACATAAGTATGATGTTTGTCAAATATTTGAAACTTTTTACAAAATGGTTGAAACTCATTTCAACACCAGAATTGAGATTCTCAGATCAGACAATGACACTGAGTATCTAAACTCTGTTATGGGGCCTTTTTTAACTGAGAGAGGAGTCATTCATCAACCTCTTGCCCTAATACTCCCCAACCAAATGGAGTGGTATAGAGGAAGAATATACACCTCTTGGAAGTTACAAGGACCTTTCTTTTCTCCTATAATGTTCCAGCATCCTATTGGGGTGAGGTTGTCCTTACTGTAGCTTTCCTAATCAATAGAATGCCATCCAGAATTCTTGATTTTAAAACACCTATTGAAGTGTTTACTAATGTTTATCCTAACTACAAACTTGTTACTTCCATTCCTTTAAAGGTTTTTGGTTGTACACTCTCAGAATAGGGGTATACTTGAACCAAAGGCTGTCAAAACTATTTTTGTTGGCTCTTCTTCCTCTCAAAAGGGTTGCAAATGTTTTGATCCACATCACAACAAGTTTTAGATCTCTCATGATGTTACCTTCTTTGAAGACCAGCCTTATTATTCTAAGGGAAACAACTCGGTTTTTTTTATCAGTATAGCTTCCTCAACAATGACACTACCTTACCCATTGTGGAATCTGATAGTGTCTTGGAAACCTCTTCACATCAGCTCAGTAAGGATACATATTTTCCTGAAAAAAGAGATCGTTGTCTACATTAGACAAAGAAAGTCTACAAGGCTTCCTAACACTCCACTGCCCCCCTCAACATGTTGTCCCAGATACTAACATGTAGGAACCTAAGGATACTACTATTAAGGATGAGCAATCCCATGAGGAACCAGTTGTTGACCACCAAACAAAGGACATTCCTGGTCCTACACCTGAAGAGTAACCTATTGCTTTAAGAAAAAGCACCAGGGCATGCACAAAACATCCCATTGACAGGTTTGTTTCATATGGTAAAACATCTTAGTCTTTCAAATATTTCCTTGCAAACATTGATAATGTGTCTATACCAAAGAGCATACAACAAGCTCTTGGTTGTCCTATGTGGAAAAAGGCTGTGATGGAAGAGCTCAAGGCTCTAGAGAACAACCACACATGGGACTTAGTATCTAAACCAAAAGGTGTAAAGCTGGTTGGATGTAGATGGTTATTCACTATCAAACACAACCATGATGGCACCATCAACATGCATAAAGCCAGATTAGTGGCCAAGAGATACACACAAACTTATGGCATTGATTTCAATGAAACATTTGCCCATGTTGCTAACTAAACATAGTAAGGATCATTATCTCTATTGTTGCTATGAATAACTGGATATTGCATCAAATGGATGTTAAGAATGCTTTCTTAAATGGTGACTTGAAGGAGGAGGCATACATGCACCCTCCTCCTGGATTTCTAACCAAATTTGACCAGGTCTATAGATTGAATAAGTCCTTATATGGACTTAAACAATCACCAAGAGCCTGGTTTGATAGGGTTTCTAAAGTCATGAAAAAAGGGAGGATACTCCCAAGGACACAATGACCATACTATGTTCTATAAACACTCAGAGAAAGGAGGAGTTTCTATCCTCATTGTGTATGTGGATGACATAGTCATCACTGGAAACTCTAGTGGTGACATTGCTGCCCTTAAGAACACATTGGACCTTGGCCAGTTAAGGTACTTTCTGGGAATAGTAGTTTCTAGATCTAAAGAAGGAATTCTTCTTACCCAGAGGAAGTATACTATGGACATTCTTGTTGGTTATGGCCTATGGGATGCAAACCAGCAGACACACCAGTTGATAACTCACTCAAGTTTGGCAAAGATGAGGATAGAGATCCATGTTGATCAAAAGAAGTTTCAAAGACTTGTGGGGAGACTGATCTATTGTCTTACAAGACCTGAAATTTCTTTTGTTGTCAGTCAAATTAGCCAATTCATGCACTCACCCAAAAAGATACATTTGGATGTTCCTATGAGGTTACTTAGGTTTCTTAAGGAAGTCCAGGGAATGGCATACTATTTAGAGCTCAGGTAATTACTAAAATTGAAGGATATGTGGATGCTGATTGGGCAGGGTCAGTCAATGATAGGAGATCCACATCTGGTTGGTGTATCTACCTATTTGGGAATCTGGTGACTTGGAGAAGTAAAAAAGCACTCAGTAGTGGCAAGAAGTTCAGCAGAAGCAGAATTCAGAGCCATTGCCCTTGGCATTTGTGAACTGCTGTGAATCCAAAGGGTTATGAAGGAACTGCAAATACCTTTTTCTATACCTATCCAGATGTTTAATGACATGATGTCGGCTATTGAGATTTCTAATAACCCTGTACAGCATGATAGAACTAAGCATGTTGAAATAGATAAACACTTCATCAAAGAAAAGCAAGAGGATGTCAGTATCTTTCTATCTTACATCAATACTAAACAACAAGTGGCAGATGTATTCACTAAAGGGTTACCTAAGGTTCCTTTGCAACAATTCAGCAGCAAGCTTGGTTTGTTGGACATCTACAAACCAGCTTGAGGAGGAGTATATTTTAGTATATCATTTCATATACTTTATATTCCTGTTTAATCGTTCTTTTTGTTAATTAATCGTGTATCACCCTTATTAATGCTATATTATAAAGCTAAATAAGTGGTTAGTTAGTTGAATGCCTACTTAATGGTGTTGTGTGCTCAACTACCTATTAATAGCCGCCTAGCATTTATTCCTAACAACTAGTAGTCTTTGTAACTACATATACTTGGCATTTGCCTTATAATTTGAATAAGAAGTATAATCTTCTCTTCATTCTTCTCTCCTTGATCTTTCTACAAACCCTTGCTGCAAACTCAATTATCTTGTATATAACTCTTATGCACCGACCTTTATGTTTACATAACGAACCACCAGGGAGTTTTTCGCAGTGTCACTTATATGCAAACAATAAGCAAATAAAATGATTAATAAGAAAATACTTTTATTTAAATTAAAACAGAACATTGTTGTCTTTTTGGACAAGACTCCTAACAGTGCAAGCATCCTGTCATTCTTTCAGGAGGATGGCATGGCTAGGGCCAAAGCATCATTGTTTCCATTGGGCAAAACACTTGGCCGGGTGCCAAGGGTCTAGTATCTCCATCAAACGGATCACTTGGCCGGGTGCCAATGAGTTAGTATTTCCATCGGGTGGATCACTTGGCTAGGTTCCAAGGATCTAGTATTTCCATTAGATGGATCACTTGGCCGAGTGCCAAGCATCTCACGTGAGTCGTGACACATCTCGTTAATGCATCCCTCCGTGGAGCGAGGGGTGGTTAAGGTGACCGATGGGTAAGGGATCCGGGATCGTGGCACCGGGGGACACGTCAGACCAGGGATCATGAATCGTAAGCCCACTGACAGACATTGGCATGTGATGTACCTAGACACACATGCATTGGGTAGACAATACATTGTCTTGACTTGCCTTGCCTTGTGATCCTTTCATCCCTTTCGCAATAGCCAATAGGACAAAAGCCCAAGTTTCAGGAGTAAGTATATACTTCAACTACATGAAGGTGGTGGGGTGGGGTGGGGTTGGGGGGGGGGGGGAGATGCCTTATACCATGGCTCCTTTTGAGTCTTAACCCAAAACTTTGTCAACCTTTTTGGAGCCATTTGGTGAAGGTTGGCTAGGACGATTGCAGAGACATCCTAGCCTTGCACACGATGCAAGAACATGGTGCCAACAGAACCAACAAGGAAGCACTCAATAGGGGGCTCTAAACGCTGAACTAATAAATGATGTCACATAATTGTGATACAATATTAATGTTACTAAAAAAAAAAAGATGTGCGCCTAACTCGGTCACGATGGTGCATTCAAATTCCTGCAAAGGTGACCCCGATGCAAGCGATGGTGCCGATATTTTTGAATTTTTTACTCCATACGAGTAAGCTTATTTTCAATCCTTTTCACATAAATACATTATTCGCATAGCAAGTACTTTACGTTAATCTTCCGCTGCTCAACTTATTCTGCATTCATTGACATAAGGAACCATGATAACAAGCTTTTCAAAAATAAAAATAAATAAAATCATACAATACGCATTCTAGAAATTTAACTTGAAAATAATATTGTGCAGACAGATAAATCGGAAAATTTGTTCATCACAACTACCGTGCGGGTGGTGCTCCTATGCCGTGGAAGCGGCAACTACTATTCACAGATTTGCACATTTGTCATGTCAATTATATGGTCTATATTCAACTTTTACTCTCGACTTTTGAAAATTGATTTTCAGTGTGGTGTTTGAGAGGTTCGGTGCCACGACAATTTAGATGCAATGCCATAATAAGTTGATGCGATGAATATATGAGAATGAAGGGTAATGTTGGACTTTGACATAGGCAAAATTAATCCAGGTAGACAAATACTACAAATGTAAATAGCCCGTAGAAGAGTTCCGATATAAAATGTATAGGAGTGTAATTGAAGAGACACAAGTTTCAAACATGGCAACTAAGGAGCATATACATATGATACAATGGAATGGTGAATGTTATTACTGATTATTCTTAACTTACACAAATGAAGTTTAAAGAGTGGCCCTCAAAAACTGTATAAGAAAGTAGATCAACGCAAGAAATAACGCAAACTGATATGCATCTCTTTGGAAGCTGTCGTCTCTCTGGAAAAACTGAATCATGGAAAAGTTACCGAAAAAATACATCACTAAGATGGTGAAAGAACAATGAGGTGCCCAAAAAGTATCCAATAATTCCGTAAAAAAAAATTAACAAAAGTAAGAGTACCTTTGTAGGATCACCAGAAGGATCCGGGTAGAAATCCACATTTTTGTTCGGTGGTGTAAATCGACCCGGCAAATCTTTTACGAAATCCACAACATCTTTGCCAGCCTCAGCTGCTGCAAATAGTCGACGTGATGCCCAGAAATAAGCTTGAGCTAATATTGGTGAAGCTGATAAATCCCATAGTTCTTCATGCTCGATTACTTGGCCACTGATTTGGTTCAGGGTGAATTTTGACTGTATTTTAACAACTAGGTCTCCTCCAATGCTTGCAATAAAAGATTTAGGCTTTCCTTTGAGTGTCCACTTGATGCTCAGCAGACTAGCTGACAACAACACCATTTCCTGTACACTCTGTTGAACACGGATGGAATTGCAAGAAATCTACAATCATCTTCACCTTTAATGTATCAAGGGCTAGCAAGGTAACAGTTCTAGACCTAAGTTATATGATGAAAGCAGAAGATGAAGAAATTTATTCAACATTTCAGAAAATTGAGAGAGAAACATCACCACTGTCGGTTTCTCAAGTGCATCAGTTGCCCAAAGTGTTCTCTTATACTTCTCCCTGCCAGTAAAACTTCTAACAGGATCCTGCAGTTGCACAACTAATTATTCCCTCCGTTTCAGAAAAACTGCTTACTTTGCTTTTCGGAATGTCCAATGGCTTGTCTTAAACACTTTTTTTCTTCAATCAACATTGGGTGATAAAAAGTTATTAGATTGAAAACAATAGTACATTAAGGTGGTGAACCACCATGTAATGATGAGCAATAATCGTTACATATGAAGTGTACTAAATATAGGAAAGCAAAATTCAAATTATCAAAACAAGACAGGACAGAAGGTGTTCCATATAGAAAGATAATACTTAAGGACAGAGTAATACCTTATAAATAACAGAAGTAGCATAGGTTCCAAGGGCACGATTTCCTTCACGAAGCTCTAGGATATCACGTACCAGTTGTCTAGCTGTAGCTTCCACCAAGGGGCTACTGTTGCATTCAAACTCGTCACAAAGTTCCCCAAAATCCATCCCATCCACAATTTTATCAGCATCTGATTTTTCGTTAGTGACATCCGGAGAAAACTCGACCTTATTCGAATCATTTGTAACTGCACAAAAAAGGTATGATCATAGGCAAAGAAATTTGACCTTTAATCATTGAATCAGATACAGTTTACTTAACGCGATCAAGCATATCATATGCTTATCTTTTGCAAGGTGAAGATAGGACAATGGTGCATCAAATTACTTGGGATTTTTGTGAATGTTCAACAACTTTTTGTCTTCTATTGGGCTCATGTTGCAACTCCAAAGCCTTTTGTATTTCAAAGCTACTTTCATAGAAATTCTTGAAAGATGAGGACTTTCTCAAAGAAACATAGCGTGAATAATAGGATTGAGAGTGCATACATTTCCAGGAATGTCAGGTTCGTTTTCCTTCATAGTTTTCAAAATTAACATGAAGTCTTGATTTTTGGCATCCGTAATTTAGTTAAACGTCATCGGTTTCATTCAATCTAAGTTTACATCTCCATCTGTTATTTCAATCAGGGGTTTCACGTAAATTAATGGACACTATCATCAACATTCTGCATGTATCATTTTATGTAGTGTCAAAATATCCCCAGGCACTCCCGCCAATTTTAAGGAACACAAGTAATAACGAGACAAAAAGCTTAAAAACAACGCACAACAATTCAGTGTCTAAAAGGCTTATCTAAGTTAAAAGCAATGCACTAAAGCTGTTCGAAAGAATGCAAAAACTAGAAGTAGGGGGAAGTAAATAACATAAAGAACCTCGGACGGAAGATTTGATGGAGCGGCGCGAAAAGAAGGCAATGGAAGAGGAGTTGGGGTAGCTATATGGCCCATAGCGTATGTGAGCAGTATTGTCCTGGAAACTGACGGCGGAAGCAGTGGAAAGTGCAGAAGCAGAAACTACGGCAGCAGCGGCGGAGCATCTCTCCATATCTTTCCCTCATTCTGCCTAAGTAAGGTTCGGGATTTGCCATGGATTGGCCCCTTTTTTCCACAATCGTGTCTCGGATAAGGTTTCGTACGTCTTTGTGGTGTTGGTACGCTTGAGGCATGTATTAGGTAGTGGTTGTATTTTAAAATTCCACGATAGATATCCAGATATTTTATGTTGTAAGAAAGACTTTGCGTCGTTGTGTCTCGAATAAATCTCTACTTTACTGACTCCAACATCATTTACGAATCTCTACACATAGTCACCGTATCGGGAATCTCTACCGTACTACAATAATAAAGTAATCGTAAACCAAAATAATTATGACATATTTACAAAAATACACATATAAATAATTTATTGTCTATTATTATAGTGATAGATATTACCTTGTATGGATATTCAAAATATGTAAAGAAGGTCTTATTAATGAAATATTTGTAGAAAGCGTTTTTTGTATTTCGAAATATATATATATATATATATATATATATATATATATATATATATATATATATATATATATATAATGTTAAATAAGCGAAAACTTGAATCGTAAAAAAATTCGATTGCGGTAGATATAGAGTATGATGTCCATTTTATCCGTAATCATTGAATAGAGATCATGTATACGATTCGATGCAAAGACATTTTAGTTGGATCCGGAAATTTGTATATACAGATTTACCACTTTTTACAGATTCTAATGCAAGTGCTTTCTAACGATGTTAGGAAGGTTATAGTAAATGACATATATTAGATTTTCTTATTTTTATTATCTTTCACATAATACACTGTTTCTTACAAGTTACGATACTATTTTTATCTTACTCTTACTCTGGAATCTTTCTTTTATTATATTTATTTATGAAATATATTTTAACGTAGATATCATCAAATAGATATTTATAATAACAATTTATAATCGATCATACATGAAAAACAAAAAAAGAAAACTTGAAATTGAATATAACAACACTTTAAAATACATTTCAAGAATTCTAATCACTCAAAAAAAAAAAAACTGCATCTATAACACTGTAATCGTTTGCGTCATTATCATGAAGTGCAACCATTGTAATGCTTTGTTCCGATGAAGAGGAGAATTTCCCGATTTCCCTTTCTCCTCCCTTGATTTCCACAGAATTAATCATGCTCAACCATTGCACGATGCGTGTCTTCAGCCCGTGCAAATTTGCACGGGACGTGTACTCAATACGTGTAAAATTTGAATGGGGTGTGTTACGCCATGTGCAAATTTACACGGGCTGAAGACGCGCAAAGTATATATTTGAAATTTTTAAGATATACCCACAACACGTTTTTACTATGGTTTGGTCAGTTTTGAAATTGCATGTGGCGTGTACACAACCCGTGTAAATTTCCCTGGATTGGTTCAAACCCGTGCAAATTTTCACGTGAAACTAAAAAAAAAATAGTCGTCTAATACGACCTGAAAAAAAATGAGTCCTTACGGAGACCTGAACAATTGGATGCTTCGACCAAGCTGTTGCCCGAGTACTCTCCGTTCAGGCATAAGTTTTCTGCCAGATACCATTTCTCAAGCATTATCATTTCTCAAGCATTATCATGTAGTAGTACACTTTTCTTTTCTTTTCTTTTCCCACTCGAACGAAAGTTTTTTTAATCTACGGGGAGGAGGATCGAACCCGGGTCATCCGAGGGGCGGATGTAAATGTACTAAGGGGGGTCACGTGACCCCACTAAGATCCGGAATTTTTTTTTATATTAAAACGATGTAGTTTTGTTGTTAAAAAATACGTTTTTTTGGTAAAAAATATAGTTTTAGGCCCCGGTGACCGTTGGAACAAAGTTTTGGATCAAAAATGTAATTATACGGCCCGGTGACCCCACTGAAAAAAAATTTCGGATCCACCACTGGGTCATCCCACTCGAGAGCCCTGGATAGACCCTAGTGGCAACGAACTCGCGATCCCCTGTTGTGCGTGTGTGTGTGTGCGGTGCTTGTGCACCCGAAACGGCGTCGTTTCGGGCCGAAGCGACGCCGTTTTGATTGTTTTTTTTTTTATAGATCGGAACCAAACAGCGTCGTTTCGGACCGAAACGACGTCGTTTTGCGTCACAGCACGCCGCGCTATGCACCTTTGTACCGTAGGGGATCGGGGTCCATTGACAACCACTAGGGTATGTGACCTTGCCCCATGTAGTAGTACTCAATGATGCAAAACATATACTACTAGATTTGAAAAGGAAAAAAAAAAAAAACAACAACAACAACAACAGACAGTAGGACAAAGAATATTCCGAGCTATCCGGAAACAATAATAAAGCCGGGGCAACCTCTCCGGTCCAAATATTGAAAACATTAACCCTATCTTTACTACCTATCTTCCCATTAACCAAAATTCAATAACAGGAATGACAAAAGAAAAAAAAAAAAAAAAAAAAAATTAAAATCCCAAGGCTACTCATTTACGCTTTTTCGACTCTGCTCCAAGTGTAGGCACAAACCTGGGCAGTGACAACAATGTGTCTATTCGAGCCACGCCTTCACGAGCAGACCATTCATCATTGACCTCCGAGCCTTCCTCTTCGTTTCCTTCCATAACATCCTGCTTGTTGCCCGAGTGACCTTCGGTTTGCTCTCGGGATTCAGCACCAGCAGCAGAAGCAGTAGACAAACTGCTTGTGGCGGTTGAGTCAAGGAACAGGCAAACCGCTGCACAGTCATCAACTTTTGAAGTCGGGTATTTATACCGCCAAGTTCCAACAGCTGACTCAACCAGCCTTTGAGCAGCTTGGGAGCGTTTCGGGGAAGAAGCCACTATGTCAACTACTTCTTGGTTGGATAAGACATCCCATATCTGTTCATTTGCAAAAATTCATTAAATAAAAAAATAGGTTTCTTAAAGTAGGAATAAATAGAGAAGGGATTCAGTATGTAAGATAGGCTACTACCCCATCGGATGCCAAGACAAGAAACGCATCTTTCTCTGTGAGACGTCTGAATGAGATTACAGGCACAGATATGACCCCAAAACCCTTGAGACAGAAATCCCCGAGTGCACGAGCCATAGCAAGCCCAGGAGCATCACTGTTGGGAAGCCAAACTCTGGCAACTCCAGGTTCTTGGCTAAGAGCATATACACGCCCTTTACATTTGCGTATCCTCTCTGCTTCACCTGTTAAGGTTGGGAACAGCTTAACCAAGTTTCCATGTTCCATATCTAACTACTGTTTAGAGGCTAGTAAATATGTAATAAACCTAAAAATGTTTTTACCTGGAAGACTTGGTTTGAGATCAACAGTCAACTGCACTGCTATGAGAGAATCATTCTCATCCTTAGTAGCTAATATCGCTCGAGAATCACCTAAATTGCCAATTACCAGATCCTGACCCTAAAGGGAACAGAAAATGATCAAGAAATGAAGGAGAAGATAACAATTTTTAGGCATTAATTTTACTACCTGTTTCACTACGGTCACAGCTGTTGTCCCACTGCAAATGCAGTTGATGTTTGTATGCATTTTCAGCTCCCTGTCCATGAGTTTAAACGTCTTCAGAAATGACGCCTTCAATGTCTGAAAAATCTCAGGTTGTTTTTCTGTTTCTTCGGCGTCAAGAGATGATAGCCTTGATTCCTCTTCTGCAGAAAAGAAACTTGTATCCTCACATGAGTTCGGGCTGCCTCCTTGATTTAGGTCAATCTCTTTGAGAACATCATCATCATCATCAAAGATTCTATTTTTTTCCCAATTTGAAATCAATTTCAATGGAAGAGAGTCCCTCACCCGCTTCGAAACCAAGTCACCAAAGGGACCATGGCCATCAAAAACACCGCAGAAGATCGTGTCTGGCCTCGAACAAAAATTCTGGATATCAATTTCATTTGAAATTATTAGCACAATAACTTCAAGAAAACAAGAGAAGGTGAACATGATCACACATCAAATTAACAGGGATAACAAGATAATCACAAATATATCTGCAAAGTGATGTAACCTACTTAAGGGCACTGTTATTAACAACACAACACAGTCAATCTACTTTTGGGCCGCCACAGTGATATTCGACCCCTCCAAAGACGAATTTGTGCACAAAACTCGACTCTGGAGTCTGGAGAGGTCGAAATCAAAATTTCGACCTCTGCAAAGTCGAAAAGAATTTTTTTTCGAAGTGTGGTGTCCGGGTAGATCGACTGTGCCATTAACAGAGTCATATAATAAATAAGGTGCATGGCAAGCACAATACAACAGCTATTGCAATATATAACAAAATTGACAGATAAGGTGTCTGGCATCCTTTACTAAGCAATCTCATGTTAAAATTTTGGAGAATAAGAAACATAAATTCACCCGATTGATCAAGAATATTTGTGGCAGGAATATTATATTAGCATGAACTAAGCTATTTTTCCGAATTCAAAACACCGCAGATATGAACAGAAAAAAGGCAGTCAAAATTTCAAAAAGTGAGAAAACAACAAGCAAGTATAAACTAGGTCAAATCAATGAAAAACAAGCAGGATTTGCTTAAGGTAAGAACATTCAGTCAAGAATCACTCTCAGTTAGGCAAAAGACATCTTCCCCAAAAGGAAAAGACAGCCTTTATCAATCAATTCATATTATTTTCAACTTCCACCCAAGGAAACTTCAACAATATCCATATTCTTATGTACATCAATCAAGTAAAAAAGACAGGACGTTTTACCTCCCAAACAATCATGGCATCTTGATTGGTCCCCTTCTTGCCTTGCTGCGTAAACATGGAAGCCAACTCACTCGAACCATTCAAGAACATCCGCCCCGGAATTTTAAGGAGCATTTCTTCTCTTTTATTGTCAAGAGACAAGCTTCGAGACCATTTCTTCCTAGAGTTTTTCTTCTTCTTAGCCCCCAATGATTCCGTTGGGGAAGCAGGGCTTTCAGTAGTTAAGCAGGACCCCATCCTAAGGGCCCTAAACACATTCAACAAGCAATCCAGACTGACTAAGCAGTCACAACCCGGATTATCTCGGTTTGGATTCGCCACAACTGACTAATCAGTAATCAATCCCTCAAAACCTATTCAATTTTTCCACCACCAACAGCACAATAAAACTTCACACGATTTGCCCTTTTCTTATGAATTTTTATAACTATATATATAACCACAATTCCTTGGAGCAAGGAAAATATAGCTCCAATCACCCCTTCAGCAATCCTTGGGGCAGTATCAATGCAAATATGGAAATAAATAAATGAACTTGATATTGGTCTAACCCTTTTCACATTTTGCAAAATCTTGAGGAAAAATCTACGAAGAAAGGCCTAATTTCACGAATAGTAGATCCATCAACCTTTCCCTCTTCCCAAAAGTTTTATATATATTAATTTCAACATTAAAGACACTTTATTGTCTATTCTCTCCATCTCAATCTCTAAAGCATAAACAACTCGCCTTTTTAATTAATATCCTAAAATAGAAAACCCAAATTCTAGAATGCCCGTATCAAATCAAATCAGGGAAAACTCCAAAGTTCCAATTTTTCTGAAAAATATAAACCAAAAAGAGTGTCCCCTCGACAGTTTAATTCCAAGTCAGCAACCGTCATAAACTTCCAAACCCGACTGATAATCACAATTTAATACTCCATTAATCACTGAAGAATAAATAAACGGACAAAACCAGCTCAGCAAGTAATAATAAATGAAAAGCGAGTAAACAAGTGCGAGTAGTAGAAGAGCAAATATATGGAGAGAGAAGAAGGGGTGCAGAAAAAGGAAAGAGGAGAACAAAGTTTCGATTGAAAGGGGAGAAAGAATATCAACAAACTTACAATCAAAGGGAGACAGAGAATTTGTGGATCCCAATTCAGCGGCAAAAGAATAATAGTAAGAGTTTGATAAAGTGATGGGCAAGAAAGGGACATCTTTTTGCTTCTGATTCACGTGATTTGTGAGAGACTTGTGCCGCGTCCGCCATTTTCATTGATACTTTGGTCGTTCCGTCGTTGACAGAAATTTATTGTTGCTATTCTTAAAGTATACATTTCGCGACGATTCTCGTGAAAAAAAAATACTATATTATATCTCGCGACGATCAAGCACTCCATTAATAACTGCCATTTATATCATACTGTATTATTATAAATCGTCCGTCTTTTTTCAAAAGTTTTCTTACAACTCCCTTTGCAAAATTGAGAGAATGAGAAAAAAAAAAAAAAAACATGTTTTTTAATACAAAATAAAAAAACATGATACATAATTTGAAAAAGTTGTAAAAAAGGGACAAAATAATTTCTGACGACCAAAATACCCTTACTTAAACACGTCGTTCTGTTCTTTTTTCAAATCAGCATCCTTTTCTTCAAATGAGATTTTGGTGTTTTTTTTTAAACAACCGTAACTTTTGATTAGAATTCCGATAATCAATTTTTTCCACCAAAATTCATATATTTTTGCTTTTATTTTGAGATCTATCACGATACCCTTCCGACGTAAAATTTTTTTTTTTTTTGAGGGGAAGGCAATTTTTTAAAGCGCGAAAAAATATTTGCATTACTCGCAGTGTTTTTCTTATAAACAACCGTAACTTTTGAATTAGAACACCGATCATCAAAATTCTTTCACCAAAGTTTATATATTTTTTTTTTTTCATTTTGATATCTCATATGATACCCTTTCGACGTAGTTTTTGAAATCCGAATAGAATTAATCGCACGTTTACACTAACACAGTAACCGTAACAGTAATAGATGTAGTCCAAGGTTCAATAGCATCACGTCTGATCTAAAACATTTATATATAATACTAGTAGTTTTCAGAATGCAAAAATATGGTTATAATGAACATATAATACTTGTCTGATCTAAAAAAAACATATTATTGGAAACTCATCAACATTTGGAAAGTTCAGAGCAAGAAATGGATCACTCATGTCATTGCTATAAAAATACATAGATTTACGAGAACCAACTAACTAGTACTACCTCGTCCAAAAATACAAGTCCATTTAGCTTTTTGGTTTTGTCTCATAATGTAAATCTATTTGGATAACCAAGGAAGCATTATTACATATTTCTTCTTTTACCCCTCATTTATTATTTAACCACCAACTTTTCACTATTTTGCATTAATAGCAGTCAAATGCCAGTTTAGATTTTTTTTCATCAAAATTAATAACACATAATCAATTTAACCAACTTTCTTAATCTGTATGAAAACCTCTGAATAGATTACATTTTGGGACGGAGGTAGTAGTATGTAAATGCAACATATGGCTTTTAGGCATGTGATGAACTTGAATTTTTCTTGTATACTTGTTATTAAACAATTTATCAAAAAATGCTAAAGAAACAATCTATCAAAAAATTATGGAGATGCAACTCCCAGGGAATCAAGAGAATAAATGCCTACTAATATTGGATAAAATCAAAAAGCCTATCAGGGGAACTAAAACATTCTTCAAGTTGTTGAAGGCCAAAGCAGTCTGTTTTACCACTTATGGACATTTATCCTTCAAACCCGCACCACAACAAACTTCATGAAAGATGTATGCAACAACAAAAAAATGCATTAAATAGCAGCAACTAAGCCTCATCAATAGGGAATCTAGGCTCTTCCATTTTCTTGAAGACAAAAAAACACCAGCATTGCCTTACCATTTTGAATCAACAACCTTCAATCACCTGGGCCAAAACCACACCACAATAAATAATGGAATGCAATGAAATATTAAAACCAAATAAAGATACCGTATTCCTGCAATAACACCTTTTACTAACAATACATAGCGATATTAACAGCTACAGTAACACTAACAGGAACAGTAACACCCCCAAAACTAATGTATTAGAAAGCTTAATGATATGAACCAAGTGAACAACACACCTAAGGCATTACTCCATTTAGGTACTGTTAGTAATATCATCCGCAGCGGAAGCGATTTAAGGATCTAGATCTATATAATACACGTAATAAAACAACTAGATCTATTCTACAAGCGGGGTTGTAGAACATACCTTTTGGATCTCAAAATCCAAGTTGGAGAACCGCAATAGAAAAGAAGATGTGAAGAGCACCACGATCTTCCGTACGTGTGATCCAAGCAACTCCCGGTGGAAGGAAATCCTCGTCTCGAATCCTTCCGATATGCTACCCGGAAAAATCTCCAAGATTTTCCCCATATTCCCTTGGCCGAAAATTTGCTCCTTCTCTCTCAAGAGAAGTCGAAATTTATGTGTGTTAAAAGCTTGGGAGAACTCTCTTTATATAGAGAGTAAAACTTAACCTCCAAGGATTAAATAATTAAGAGATAATTATTACATTAATCCTTTTCCAAATAAAAGATAAATATAATATTTATCCCAAACAAATTAGGATAAATAAATATATTATCCAATATTCCATGATTTATCATTTAACAAATAAAAGATAAATTACACATTAAATAATTATCTAAGAAAACAAATTCCTTAATAATTAAATAATATAACATGCGCACCTTTTCCTTCAAATTCAAAGTCCACGCATATTTGACCAATTTGGGTCAAAATTGGTCAACACACCAATTCGGGCCAAGTCCACGAAAAATGTCTTTTCCGTGTATTTAATTATTTAGTCCAACTAAACAATTAATTCACATATCGTTTTAATAAAGTCCAACAAGAACTAAATTAATATTATTAGGATTCGAAGTCCGAGAATAGCTATGCTATATTGTGAGGCACGTCGGGGACCACGGACTAATAATCGGCGGCTCCGATAAATCAAATAAATAATTATCTTACGAACGTAATAATTATATTCGATAAATCAATCACAGGAATATGCCACCATAATCCCGTGATCGCACTCCTCCGATTATGAGATTATATTTATCTCCTCACGAGAATAATAATAAGCGTCCATTGATATAATCATTACATATGGATTAATCCTCCATAGATCGTTCATTCTAAATCGGGAAGTTACCGTTAACCCTTTCTAGAACCTCTTATCCTTATTTACCATTAACCCCCTAGTGATCAATTAATTCATACAACTCACCGGTAGCTAATCGCTGCAATATGAACTCCATGGATCGATCGCTTTCTAGGATTAACAAATAAGGAACCGTCTATCTACTTCCGTAAATGGAAGGAATGGATTCCGTATCCGTGATAACACGACTACTCACTCAATCCAAGACAATGCCAAGACGGGGTAATTCGGACCACGTACTCGGTGTAATCCTTAACCGTCAAGTCAAACTTCATACCGATTCAAGCAAACTTGACTCGTGATCACCTCGTGATTAAGATATATCCATAAATATGATCATCCATTGATTCGATAAGAATTCTCGATTACGGAATTATATCGTGAACTCTAATCAAATCGGTCCAAATTACCTATATGATATATCTATCATATATAAATGCCCCACTAGGTTCTCTTAACCGAAAGTCCGGATAAGATAATCACACCTATTGTGTTCGGGCGCATTAATAGCACGTTAAAGGAGAGACCCGATACTCTCGATTAACTTCACTACGGGCTAATTGTATTTTAAGTACATCTTCACTAACTCAATCCTCCCGTGTATATACCATACACCGAGTTAAGTGATTACATAAACGATATACTTAGGGTTTTCTCGTAGTGTAAATACTATTGTCACATCGGTGAATACGAGAATAATAAATATGAATAATAATATCATTTCATTTATTAAATAAAACAATTACAAAATTGTCTTTCGGGCATCACACCTAACAATCTCCCACTTGCACGAAAGCATGTGATTAATTGTTTTAGAGCACACCCTATTATTTAAAATACAACAAACTACATCTCCCACTTGCTCTAAAGCAATGGAGACTCATCCCGTATGCTAGTACCCACTAAGCATATCATAACCATTTCGTATTCCAAAGTACACTCCGAGTATGCCGTCGTAGGATAGGTCGTTGACTCGGGGAGTACCTACATCTAAATGTCATGGGTCTTAATGATTAGTCGTGTTGTCGGCTTGAGACGATCCGTAGAATCGAAACGTTACCGGTCCATCTAATCATGTGGTACCGAGTAAACACCGAGCCCGAGATCGACTTAACGATCATCCTCAATCCGACTTAAAGTCAAAATCGTGTATCACACATATCCAAGTTCATACATGAATATGTCCGCATATTATTCCTCGTTCTCTCAAGATACTAAAGGACATACTAAACTTGCTTTGTTAACCGCCGAATCTAAGATTCGATCAAAGTTGACGTTCAATAACCCGACCATCTCTTACTAGAAAGAGAATCTATCCCATTTCTCTTGATCCGAAGATTTGAGAGCCATTCCCGAGGCATAGGGTAGAACTTCCTCGTTGAATGTTGCATACACGTATGCATCATCTTAACCAATAAGATGGATGGGAAACCAAGGATCGATTCTAATGAATTCGACCGAGTCAAACTCTTAAGAATGTTGTCCAAATCTCTCGTTGCGTAGAATTGTGGTATTGTCGTATTTCGACTTCGTATAACACACCCATGTTGATTCCAACCGGTGCAAGTGTTATCCTTCACAAACACTAATATATATTTATATATTCACTACTATACTAAAATTGATATCCAAATCTACAAAAAGACTTATCAATATTCTCGGTCAAATCCACATATTGTAGAAATATATGACTTCCAATGACCGAGAGGTTTGCTTTTTATCCACAAAGGACATAAGCCTTGACAAGCCATCCTATCATAAGTTCATAAGTCAATACCCTTCGTTTCGAATGAATCCGTACTCCGTTTGTTTGGCAAGAAAGTCTCGTGGAATCACCTCTATTTTCTCGCTTTTGAACGAAATCATGCAATACCGAACTCATTCTACTCTTTTCCGTGTAGATCCAATCACTCCCACTCGGGCTCGAGACGCTCGGTGGTTCTACAAGAGTATGAACAAACTCTCCGGAGTACCAAACTCCATTCACAGGGGTTATGGCTTGTAAACCAACCTCTATTATCGTAATCCTATACTTGCTCACAAAAGAGCATAGGTCATCGATCGATCCTTAGACTACAAAGTCTCGTAGAACTCGTAACGGGTGATGGATAAACCATACTCCCACTACATTCGGGTGGATCGAAATTCGATCTAGTTTAGTAGTATTTAGTGTTATCACCAACAACCGATGTTGGATGTGGTCCGATTTTAATCGCTAGTAACTACCTTGAGTAAACGTACTTCAAGGTTCAAGGTTTTTCGATCATGGATTCTATCGTAAATGATGCAACAAGATAACCGTCCCTTCCCGATTTCAAGAATCCTATATCTAACCTTTATACTCAATAGTTTAAAAGATATAGCACGAATGGTCATTGACCGAACGTATGCACGAAATTCCCGAGCCTTACCTTCAAGCACCGTGTGCTAAATGCTTATATTTACGGAAGTGGGGTGAACCGAATCCACACCTTATCCGTAAATTCCAAAGCATATTCTAGGTAGACTTCTCGGTCTTACATTTCAATGTAAACCGTTATTTCGCTTCCAATATCTTTATTGAGTTAAGCGGTATTGTAGCACATCTAAAACTATGTAAAGTAATTCAACGGTTTCTCCCTTAGTGAAAGCATTTCACTATGAGGCAAAGCCGAGCATCGTCCCTAGGACTATGAATGGCCTATTCCGAGTACGAATACTCTATCTCTCGTTGAAAACAGAGAAACCTCAAAATATTTTGGATAAACTTACCGGAGTGTTTGAATAGTTATCGACAAGAAGTCACTACTCGGAAGCTCCTACTAGCTTATATCTTTCATCGACCCCGAAGGTCGTCATGAACAAGCTATGTTACTTCTTTATAACCATTATCCTTTCCCGATTGAAAGGAAACTTAGTCATTGAACCTTTGAGACAATCTAACCAGACGGGAGAAAGGAATCACCCCGAGCCGCCTCTTCGGGTCTTGTCTTTTAGGGACTATGCACTAACTATGGAATATGAAGAAGCGTTTATCTAAATATAGAAACCAATTGCTTTTAATAATTCTTAAGATGTGTTTTATATACATATTTCAAATAGCTCTAAGTGGTTTTGACTTTATCAAACAAAAGTCCGAGTCTTGGATTCGTATTACAAATGATATATTCACTTTCTATACGACAAACAAATTATCGAATAGAAGGTAAATCCATTCGTTCCAACGAATCTTAAACAAAAAATAATTTTTTCCGCGATATCCAAGGATTGAATCCGAGATACATTTCCTTATATCACTCCCACTATTCTAGCTAAAATTAACTGCCCGTTGTTTACTCCTTTAATCGTTAAATGCACTGCTACCTTGTTCTTCCAAAGAACTTAGCTCGAGAAAATCGCCAAGGATTCATAGGTTGGTGATCCAAAATCACTGTCCTTATCCTATGATTTTCAGTTAATTAATTTTCGGTTCAAATTTAAAGTTTTCTCGGTTTAGGTGACTAACACTTTTAGACATATTCTCCCATTCTTGACTTTCCGTGAATGGAAACAAGTCTTGAACCGGCCGGTTCGTTTGAGTAGACACTACTCTTGAACCGTGGGATGTCTATTTCGAGTGTTACTCGTCTGGACTTCTCGGATTTTCGAATATACGAGAAAAAACAACAAATCATATTAAAGCTCCCACTAGTTTATCGGTTCCAAATACCGTCTAACGAGCAATGCTTTATTTATGATCTTCCGATTTAGAAAAAATCTCATAGTTCCAATATTTCCAGAAAAACAACAAATCATAGAACTCCCACTAGTTCATCGATTCCAAATATCGTCCAACTAGCGACATTTCATGACTTTCCGGTTTTTCAATTAGAACGGTTACGTGTGTAGTCAGTTACACTTTTCTAATGTTCTAGAAAAACAACAAATCATAAAGCTCCCACTAGTTCATCGATTCCAAATATCGTCCAACTAGTAACACTTCATGATTTTCCAATTTTTCAATTAGAAAATTACTCTTGTAATTACTACAAACTCAAAATTCACTAGAAGAATTTCAAAGTCCGAAATCACCTTTGATCAAACTAAGTTTGTCTTCCGTTTGACACGAATGACACTAGTGACATACCTGTATGTCACTCTGGTTTTTTAAATAAAGGCTTAAGAGAAAATATCTCTTCCGAAAAATAATTGCATTATCGATTAAGTAGTTCAACGTCCTAGTTACTTTCCACTTTTTAACGAAGTCAATACTAGTCAATTAAAAAATTTAAGCAATTTAGTAAGGGATATAATGCTGTAAATAAAATGACATGTATTAATTCAAGTTAACACTACTATATTTATTTTAGGAATTGTAAACTAAAATTAAGTCTACTCTACCATTCCAAGGTTTTAACCTCGCATCTCAGTGCCGCCTTAGGGTAGGTCAAAGAGATGACGGTTAAATCGAGACAATCTCATCAATGAATAACTTGTGAGAATCGAACATCCCACGAGAATCGAACATCCCTTTATTCATTGACTACCTTCCTTTTTTTTTTTAGCCTAGATATTATCAAGAATACCCATGATGAGTGTGACCTACTATATCGGATCTCTTAGGTACGCCCCGAGTGTGCCGTCTTAGGATAGGTCGGTGACCCGACGAGTACCCGTAAAACCTATCCTTTCGGAGACCAAGCCATGAATGTTGATAGGAGTGAACACCATCCTTGGGGACGAAATCAAAGCGCCTCGAGGCGTCACCCTTCTCTCACTTACTTGTATCTATAGTAGAGGCCGTGGGGTTGGCCGTCGCCTCCCCCGCTCCCACTCAATATTTTGGAAGTGGTGGTGGGTTAACTAACCACGTCTTTTTGATGTTAACATAAAAGTACATCAAATCAAGGATTCCGAATGGTGTCGGTAACGTAGTACAAGGCTACCCGTCCTATTCGTTGGAACATATGTGACAGTCGGACGAAGTCGGGTCAAGAGAGCCCCACTGAGATAAGAAGGAATCACCCCTCCATTCTCCGGTGTAGCTTAGTCTTGCCGGACCCCCGTGCATACATCACACTAGGAGGATTAAGTCGGTCGAGCGAAGCTCAGTTGACCACCCAACCTATAGGCGAACCGTTTTTATCCAAGATTTATTGTTCTTTTACCATCATTCAATCTCGTAGACACTACGAATCGAAAACGTGATCTCGTTTTGGCTTTAAGGCGGTTCACCGAGAACACACACCGAAAGGCTTAACGATTTCATAACCCGTCCTCGGATCTTTAATTAGTTACTAAATTAATTAATTACCACGTATTAATTAAATTTCAACTAATTACACGAGTTTGTATACATGCCTATTTTAATTACCAAAATTAAAATTCTACATGTATGCAAGGAGTGGATTTATGATATGATGCGTATCGTAGCAATTCCGATTTTATGTCTATTTTATGATCAAACACATAAAAAAATAAATTGCGGAAAATTTAAACACCGAGATGGATTGTTGGTACCCCCGTATCTAATCTATCCTAGGAAAGCAAGAAATTACATAATCTATTTCTTCGAGTTTTGATCTTCGAATCTTGAACTCGAAAACTTCCGGATCTCGAAGCTTCGATCTCGACACGAACCACGAACGACGAGGAGAGGAGAGCCGTAATATACCAATATATTTAAAATATATCTATATTAATAATTGGTTTTTTATTTTTATTTTTTTATTTATAAAATATGTCGGCAAAACCAATTAGGTTATAACAATAAAAAAAAATGCATGCAACACCATGCAAAAAAAATGTTGCCGTGAAAAGCTTTTTTTTTTTTTTTTTTGTTACGGCAGGTCCCAAAAAAAAAATTTATTTTTATTATATTGATTGACCTAATGTCAATCCCTACAACAATGTTATCAAAAAAAAATTTGTTGCCGAGACCAAAAACAAACCAGATTACGCCGCCGGCAATTATAAAAATAAAAAAAAAAAAAAAAAAAAAAAAAACAATTCGGCCTCCTCCCGTTTTTACCTTCTTAATGATTTTTAACATCATGATCTTCAACACATCATCTTCGTCGTCTTGAATCCGGATCAAAAATAAAATTACAAAGGTACTACCTTTTACAATTTTTTTGCATTACATAAAATAAATTACACAACCTATACTCAATTGATGCTAATCAAAAGAGCTACAAAATAGATCTACGGGTAAACAATACCAACCTCAATCCATCTCTTCAACCAAGACATTCATAACATAAAAAAATAAAACAAAAAATTTTCGGCCCCTAAAAAAAAATTTTGGGACAAAAAAAAATCTACATGATTTACCACTCCTAGATCTAATATTTTATACGTATAAATATAGATCACCTTGGCGCCTGATACCACTGTTAGTAATATCATCCGCAGCGGAAGCGATTTAAGGATCTAGATCTATATAATACACGTAATAAAACAACTAGATCTATTCTACAAGGGGGTTGTAGAACATACCTCTTGGATCTCAAAATCCAAGTTGGAGAACCGCAATAGAAAAGAAGATGTGAAGAGCACCACGATCTTCCGTACGCGCGATCCAAGAACTCCCGGTGGAAGGAAATCCTCGTCTCGAATCCTTCCGATATGCTACTCCGGAAAAATCTCCAAGATTTTCCCCATATTCCTTGGCCGAAAATTTGCTCCTTCTCTCAAGAGAAGTCGAAATTTATGTGTGTTAAAAAAGCTTGGGAGAACTCTCTTTATATAGAGAGTAAAACTTAACCTCCAAGGATTAAATAATTAAGAGATAATTATTACATTAATCCTTTTCCAAATAAAAGATAAATATAATATTTATCCCAAACAAATTAGGATAAATAAATATATTATCCAATATTCCATGATTTATCATTTAACAAATAAAAGATAAATTACACATTAAATAATTATCTAAGAAAACAAATTCCTTAATAATTAAATAATATAACATGCGCACCTTTTCCTTCAAATTCAAAGTCCACGCATATTTGACCAATTTGGGTCAAAATTGGTCAACACACCAATTCGGGCGAGCAGTTCCACGAAAAATGTCTTTTCCGCGTATTTAATTATTTAGTCCCAACTAAACAATTAATTCACATATCGTTTTAATAAAGTCCAACAAGAACTAAATTAATATTATTAGGATTCGAAGTCCGAGAATAGCTATGCTATATTGTGAGCGCACGTCGGGGACCATGGACTAATAATCACGGCTCCGATAAATCAAATAAATAATTATCTTACGAACGAAATAATTATATTCGATAAATCAATCACAGAATATGCCACCATAATCCCGTGATCGCACTCCTCCGATTATGAGATTATATTTATCTCCTCACGAGAATAATAATAAGCGTCCATTGATATAATCATTACATATGGATTAATCCTCCATAGATCGTTCATTCTAAATCGGGAAGTTACCGTTAACCCTTTCTAACCTCTTATCCTTATTTACCATTAACCCCCTAGTGATCAATTAATTCATACAACTCACCGGTAGCTAATCGCTGCAATATGAACTCCATGGATCGATCGCTTTCTAGGATTAACAAATAAGGAATCGTATCTACTTCCGTAAATGGAAGGAATGGATTCCGTATCCGTGATAACACGTACTACTCACTCAATCCAAGACAATGCCAAGACGGGGTAATTCGCACTACGTACTCGTAATCCTTAACCGTCAAGTCAAACTTCATACCGATTCAAGCGCTTGATCGTGATCACCTCGTGATTAAGATATATCCATAAATATGATCATCCATTGATTCGATAAGAATTCTCGATTACGGAATTATATCGTGAACTCTAATCAAATCGGTCCAAATTATATGATATATCTATCATATATAAATGCCCCACTAGGTTCTCTTAACCGAAAGTCCGGATAAGACAATCACACCTATTGTGTTCTGGACGCATTAATAGCACGTTAAAGGAGAGACCCGATACTCTCGATTAACTTCACTACGGGCTAATTGTATTTTAAGTACATCTTCACTAACTCAATCCTCCCGTGTATATACCATACACTGAGTTAAGTGATTACATAAACGATATACTTAGGGTTTTCTGTAGTGTAAATACTATTGTCACATCGGTGAATATGAGAATAATAAATATGAATAATAATATCATTTCATTTATTAAATAAAACAATTACAAAATTGTCTTTCGGGCATCACACCTAACAGGTACATCATCCAAAGAATGACTCAAGAACAACATCAAAATAGATCAATATCTGGCTTATTTAAGGCTCAATTCAAAGGATCACTAAAGTGAACCGTGAAGGTTTAGCTCGGAATTTGCCCAAGGATTGATTGTAGTAACAATGAAAGCGAGCTTGAATACTCTACTTAGAATACTCACAAGTTTGAAGAACTCAAATAATTATAATTCACTCAAAAATTAACTGCCCATTACAATGACTCTATTTGCCTTTATATAGGCTACAGATTCAAGGAAATAAAACAAACTAGCAACGTGGGATAATTAAAAGCTAATTTTCGCAACATTATTCCCTAATGGACCTAACTTGACTCTTATAAACCCAAATGGCTTTTATTTGATGAAAATAAAGACTTAACCTAATATACCATCGTTTATGTTTATACATATGTTAAATGGCTTCTTTGTTATTATATATTTGTTCGTTTAACGAACCAATTATGATTTTGTACATATGATAACGTCTTTAGTGTCAAACTGTGAAAGAGAAATCATAATAGTGATTATGGTTGATGAGATCTCGACTCACTTTAAAAGGTTTGATACTTAAATGTCTCTAGTCGTATGTGCTATTAAATGGGACATTAATAGTACGATTAGACTAGCACGTATTAGATGTCTTCTATCTTTTGAAGATAGGGATAGATCTCGTCTATCAAAGTGTAAAGACACTTGACCGTACGTGGACGTGTATTGGAGAATGCATACGTTAGACTGACCCACTTATTTTATTAAGTGTCGCACTATGTGGCGATTGTGTAATTATCTTGAGACCGGAGTCTTCATGGCATCACGGTGTGGATTGTCATTCTTTGACACTATTGAGGTTTCCCCTAGCCTTGGGGCGATCATGTGGTAGTGATTGGGTGTGATACTGAAGCATACGTAAGATTCATGTTGCTCGTCCGGAAATTGCGTATCCTATGATTAAGAGCAAATATCCGAAAGGGCCTTATTATAAGGAATGTTTTACTCTCGTGAATATTTGCAAAATGGAAGTAAATGAGTTACTTCGAGAGAGCATGATATCCAGATTATAAGATACGGTCATTGATGTATTGACACTGGACGTATGACCGTATGGATGTTGTAACAGCGATAGGATTATATTTACACGGTAACCATTTCACATGAAAGGTAGTAGTCATTGCATTTGACTCTTCCGATGATTGGGGGACATGGCGTGTTGCTAGACGCTATCCATGATCATTAGGTATGAAGGGTATTTTAGTAAATGCACTTTGTTCCTACGGACAACATATTCCAAAGCCTATCGGGTCACACACATAAGAACATCTAGCCGGATTAAAATGCGGTTATTGCGATAACCAAATAAGGAAAGTTTTACCTCGACTATAAAGTGTTATAGTGATAAATTAACATGGCGGTATTTATTTATTATGAATAAATTAAATACAAGATATTATATATATAATATATATATGTACAGATCGAAATATATATGTATATATGTTATACATGTATTTTGCGAATTAGTTAATCATATTATTATATTAATTAATTGAGAATATTACGGAAGCCAATAAGAGGCTATATGGGGCGCATGTCCTATAAGTGTACTCCCGGGAACGATACAGTCTATGGTTAACTAATTGTGGTCAAATTAATTATAAGTGTATAAGATACACTTTGTATAAATTAATTAATATATTATATATATTAATATTATATATTAATGTACATAGATTTGCACGCATGTGTAAATTGATTTATTAATACATTAAAGATATATTCAATGTTAAATATTGGAAATATATATCTTGGAAATATTTAATATAAGATATTGAGTATTTAATGAGATAAATTTAGAATATCTATTATCCTTATTTTATTGAAATTGGTTTTCTTTATCCTCATCCATAAGGAAGTTTTTCCCAATTAGTTTTGGGGCATAGGGGCGTAGACACAGTCTATATAAAAGGTGGGTGTCAAGCTCTTTTATATTACAATTACAAGTCTTATTTTCTACTAGAAAATTAAAAGACCTTCTTGAGAGAGAGAGAGAGAGAGAGATTTGGGAGAAAGAAAAAGGCGGCCTAGCAGCTGACTTTTTACGGTAGCAATCCAATGGTAGATTCCGGCGGGTTGATCGTGTGGATCAACGGTAGAGGCCGAACACTTGGGTGGCTTCGTGCAGAAACTACAACTGTAGACAAAGCGACAATCTATTTTATGCTTGTTGCTTAAACGAACTCGATCCTGGTTAAAACAAATAAAATGTTCCTAACATCTTTGAAATTCCTAATTTGTCTTGTAGATAGGAAAAAATATATGCATCCAAGGCCTTGGTGTGGATGTCAGCTACTTGTTCTTTTGTGTTTACTGGAAGAAGTTTGACAAGTCCTGATTTGACTTTGTCTCTCACAACATGGCAGTCAATTTCAATATGTTTTGTTCTTTCATGAAAGACTGGGTTATGAGCAATGTGCATTGCACATGCATTGTCACAAAACAACATATCGCAACTGAACTAGGAACTTGTAAATCATGTAGTATATAAATCAGCCACTGGATTTCACAAACTGCATTTGCCATAGCCCTGTACTCAGCCTCTGATGAGCTTCTAGCTATAGTTGTTTGTTTCTTGGCCTTCTAAGAGATTGGATCATCTCCTAGAAACATCATATAACCTGATACTGATCTTCTTGTTTCAGGACAACCGGCCCAATCACTGTTTGTAAAACCTTTAAGTACAAGGTTGTTGTCTGCTGGGAATAAGATTCCTTGACCAGGATTAGTCTTCAATTACCTCAGTAGTCTATAAGCTGCCTTCATATGATTTTCAGTAGGAGTGTCTAGAAATTGACTTAGCTGCTGAATTGTAAAGGCAATATCTGGTCTGGTGAAGGTAAGATAGATAAGTTTGCTCACTAAGGATCTGTAAGCAGTATTATCCTCCAATAGGGGTTAATCACCATGCTGTAAAGTTTGCTTAGACTCCATAGGTGTCTTAGCAGGTTTTGCTCCCAAAAATTCATATTCTTTTAGGAGATTAAGAGTGTATTTTCTTTGAGAAATTGATATGCCTGCAGGTGTCCTAGCAGCTTCAATGCCTAGGAAATATCTCGGTTTTCCAAGATCCTTAATAGTGAATTGCTGTGTAGGGCATCATTGACCTGCTGAATTAACTTCTCATTAGGGCTTTGCTGCTATGATGTCATCAACATAGACCAGCAAAGCAATAAAGGACTGTCATGACCCTTTTGTAAATAAACTGTGGTCATTTTTGGGTTGAATGAATCCTTGAGCCTCCAAAGATTCAGTCAACTTGCAATTCCATTGTCTGCTTCCTTGCTTGAGGCCATACAATGACTTAGTAAGTCTGCAAACTTGATTTGGTTTAGTTGCTGCACAACCTGGGGGTAACTGCATGTATACTTCTTCATGCAAATCTCCATGTAGAAAGGCAGTGTGGACATCCATCTCATGTAGATGCCAATTATTGGTTGCTGCTGCTGCAAGTAAGGCTCTAATTGTAGTGATCTTGACAACAGGTGAGAAAGTTTCTTGATAATCAATCCCATATGTTTGAGTGTAGCCTTTTGCGACTAGTCTAGCTTTATATCGCTCTATTGAACCATCAGGGTTGTATTTGATTATGTACACCCATTTGCACCCAATGGGTTTCTTGCCTGGGGCCAGATAATCTATTTCCCATGTATGAGTCTTTTGTAGAGCATCAATCTCTTTTTGCATTGCTTCTTTCCATTAATCATGCTTGATGGCTTGATTGTAAGTCTTAGGTTCTTTAATAGCATCAATAGCATTAATGAATCTGGCATAGTCTGCTGAGAGACTTTCCAGACTCATGACTGCACTCAACAGGTGTGAGTCTTGCTGAACAGTATGAGCACCCCCTTGATAAAAGGTTGGTGATTTCCTTGTTCTTGTGGACCTTCTTAATTGTGTGGGTTCAGGTGCCTGATTGACTAGGTGCATGCTCTTCATTAGATGCCTCAGCTGCAGGTGACCCTATGTCTAGCTGGTCTGTTGAGTCATTCAGGATCATCATAAGTGTCCATTACTAGTATGGGAATAGGCATGTCAGCAAGATATCTAGCCTTTCCCAATACCTATTGAAATAGAGGAAAATAAGTCCCATGGAATTGAGTATTTCTAGCAACAAAGATGTCTTTGTTGGTAATATCTAAAAGAATAGCACCCTTGGATGTGTTTGAATTCCCAAGATAGACACAATACCTACATCTTGAGTCAAACTTTGTCGTGTACTGCTAAAGTTTGCAAGAAAAAACTAAACAACCAAAAACCTTAAACACGGAATAGTCTGGTTTAGTGCCATAAAGCACCTCATGTGGAGTGCTTTCTTTCAGCAGTGGTGTAGGTGTAGCATTAATCAATTTTACAGCATGTAAAAGACATAAACCCCAATATTCAATTGGTAAATTACTCTGGAACCTCAGTCCCCTAGAAACATTCAGCAGATGCTGATGTTTTCTTTCAACAATACCATTTTGTTCAGGTGTGCTGACATAGGATGTCTGATGTATGATGCCCTGCTGAGCATAAAAATCAGTGAGCTAGAACTCAACTCCATTATCAGACCTGATAACTTTGACAACTTTGTGAAATTGTGTAGAAACTAATTTAATAAAAGATTTAACAAGGTCGAAGTTTCAGATTTGTGCCTCATAAGAAATACCCAAGTGAATCTAGAAAAATCATCTACAACAGTAAGAAAATATTGTTGTCCATTCACAGTATGTTGTCTTAAGATCCCAAAATATCCATATGAACAAGATCAAAAACAGAATGTACATCAGTAGTACTTAATGGAAAAGGTTTTTTCTTTAGTTTTGCCATGGGACAAACATAACACAGGTCATGATCACAAATTTGACATCAGCAGACTGTGAACTAATGACTTGTAGTCTTTTATCTGGTAAGTGTCCTAGTCTGTAATGCCATAAAAGAGCATCATCTAATCTATCAGACAATGTGTGGTTTTCTACAGCATTGGCAACAAATAGTCTTATTGGTTGATCCATGACATATAGTCCTTTGTGTAACTCAGCTGAACCAATCACTTTCTTGTTCTTGTCCTGCAAAACACACTTGTTAGCAGAAAAATTAGTTGCACCTTTTGTATTGTTAATAAAGGCGGGTAAAGAGAAAAGGTTATACTTAAAACCAGGAATGCAAAACACATCATGTAGGACCAGCTGAGGGTTTACCCTTACTTGTCCTATATGTGTGACAGAAACATTATTTCCATTAGGTAATCCCATCTTTATACCAGATAAAGGTTTGGGATTGCTTAACAGATCTAATGATCCTACAATGTGATATGTGGCACCAGAGTCCAAGATCCATTGTATAGATCTTATTAAATTTAGATCACATGTCCCTGTGGCAGGTGAGTAGTGTGTCACAATCTCAGCATGTTGTCCAATGGAAAATCCTGCATGTCTAGAAAGATTAGAACTCAGCAGAGCCATCGACTTGTCAAGTTGTTGTGCAGTAAGATTTGGAAACCCCGGTCCAACAGACCTGTTGTGGGCATGATCTTCTTCTGCTGACTATTCTTCCTCTACCAAATTAGCCCTTTTTGACTTGAAACCAGGAGGATAGCCATGTTTTATTGTAACAAGTCTCCTCGATATCACCATTAAATCCACAAAAACTACATTGCATTTTCTTGGGATTTTTAGGTCTTGGATTTGCAGCAGATGCAGAATTAGGTCTGCTGACAGTCTGATTTTGCCCCTATCCATTTTTCTGAGATAAGAGAACCATAGAATCTTGATTCTTGGCCCTATTAGCTACATACAACTTTTGTCTTTCAAATTTAATGGCCATTGCAAAGGCATCATGGATTTCTGGGAAACGGACCATCAGCATTGCCTGTGAAACCATTGGCTCAAAATCATCCTTTAAACCTTTTAGGAATTTCATAACATGTTCAGCCTCTATATGATCCATTAGTGTGTTGATTGCGTTGAAGTGACAATGAAGATCACAAGAACAAAATGATACATGCCTAATGGTCTTGATTCTTCCCACAGAACCATCAATTTTGTGAAATGTCGATTGATAGAGTCACTACCTTGTTTCAGCAAATGCATCTCTTCAAGAATATCTAAAGCCTCAAGGCATCAACATTAGAAAATCTAGCTGCAAGATTCTTCCAGAATGCATGTGCACTCTTGAAGTACATCAAACTTTGAGCAATGGTATTTTCCATAGAATTCAAGATCCGTGATCTCACCATTGTATCATATTGTCTTTTGTGGAAATATTACATATCAAATAGTATGTAATATTTATTTATTCCTTGTATACATTATTTGTACACTTTATTTGTAAAATGACATATTAATTGTGGTACATATAAACAATTAATATGTCAAACTCTAGTTACTTTATGTCATAGACATACTTTTACTTTTCACATGCTTACTTGCCGCCCATATCTAGTGGCCGCCCTAGCTAGCTAGTATCTCCCTTCAATTGTAACTATTTATACTTCTTTCATTGAATGAATAAACTAAGTTGAAGTTTACTCTAGTGTTTATCACTTTCTCAAACTCTCTTCATGGTATCGGAGCCTTACTGAGTTCTAAATTCCGCTGCAAACTCGGTTTGTTATTTCAAAAATGTCTACATCAGAATCGACGGTTCATCTTCATCGGTAGACTCCCGACCGCCTCGACAGACCGGGGTCACCGAATCTTCTTCATACACAAATCATAGACTTGATGGTAACAACTACTTGCTATGGTCAAGATCTATGAAAATGTACATCTCCGGACAAGGTAAGATGGGATACCCGTCCGGCTCTAAACTTGCCCTGCTCGAAGATGACCCCGGATTTGAAGCCTGGGACACTACTAATAATCAAGTCATGACCATTCTCACAAGATCAATGACAAAAGAAATTAGTGAGAACTTTATGATGTATGATACTGCAAAGGAAATCTGGGATAATGCCAGAGATCTTTACTCCAAGAAAGACAATACATCGAAGTGTATGAACTTGAAGCTCGTATTCAAAACTGAGACAAGGAGATATGTCCGTAACTCAATACTTCAACCAACTATCTAGGGCATGGCAACACCTAGATATGTTGGAAACTCACCCCCGGAATGATGTTAAGGATGCTTTGCCCTTTATAAGGACATTATTGAGAAAAAGAGAGTATTCAAGTTTCTTACCGGACCGAATCCTACTCTTGATGATGTTAGAGGAAGAATCCTTGCCACAAAACCTCTCCCTAATCTCAAATCCATGTTTGCCGAGATCAAACATGAGGAAAGCAGGAGGAAAGTGATGCCGCCGAACTCCCCGCCGACAACCCCGCCGAGAGTGCTACCTGGCCGCCGACCGTCGGGAAGCCTCGCCGAGGTTACCGAGACATCTAGGAAGCCTACGATAGAACCGGAAAGTTGTTCTGTGAACACTTGCAAACGCACAAATCACACCAAGGACACTTGCTGGAAACTACATGGCAAGCCTAACTCCTCCAAGCCTACCAGGGAAAGTCATGGCAGGCATGTCAATGAAGAAGAAAATGATAACAAGTTGAATGCTCAGTTTGCTGCATACAAAGCTTTCCTCACTCAACAAAAAGAAGGTAGTCCCTCTACTGACATAGCTACTCAGGCTAGTGCAGGTAAATTCTACTCTTCTATTAGTAATGAAACATGGATTGTTGATTCTGGGGCCTCCTCCCATATGACTGGCAATAAAAACCTCATAACTCACTTTATGCCATGTCATCAAATTCACAAAGTTAAGGCTGGCGATGGATCTATCTCGTGTGCAAAAGGTTTTGGAACTCGTTAAACTCACTAATAAGATATGCCTAAAGGATGTCCTATTTGTTCCAAACTTAGACGCAATCTCATATCGTCGGTAGACTAGCAAAAGATTTGAATTGAATTTGTTGTTTTTAATAAGAATCGAGTGCACTTTCCAGGACCCTTCTTCACAGGGAAGTGATTGGGAGGGCTAAACCCGCTCGATTGTATGTGGTCAACCCCGCCGAAGATAGAAGGCGAAGACCGAATGCGCCTCGGTGGCACGCACTCAAACCTTAGACAATATCATGTTATGGCATTATAGACTAGGACATCCAAGTTTTGGTTATTTAAAGTCCGTAATTCTGAATTATTTAAAGGATGTAATATCAATGATCTTCAATGTGATATTTGTCAATTTGCCAAACTTACCAAATCTGTGTATGCCAAACTTCCTTATTTGCCTTCCACACCTTTCACTTTAATTCATAGTGATGTATGGGGACCTTCAAGAGTAAAAAGTATAACGGGGAAAAAGGTGGTTTGTCACCTTCATTGATGATCATACCGGGAACACATGGCTGTTTTTAATGAAGGATAAATCCGAAGTTGGAACAATTTTTCGGGAATTTTACAACATGATCTCTACTCAATTTGACACTAAGATCAAGATCTTAAAGATCGATAATGCACTTGAATACTATGAGTCTAACCTCGGTAATTTCTTGATGAATAAGGGGATTGTCCATATCGGTAGTTGTGTGGAAACACCTCAACAAAATGGAGTTTCGAGAGAAAGAATAGGCACTGCTTTGGAGATGGCTAGATCAATCATGTTCACCACACATGTTCCAAAGTATATGTGGGGTGAAGCTATATTAACTTGCCACATACTTAATTAACGGACTTCCCGGCGAGTGTTAGGCTTCAAAACTCCTATCCAAACCCTTCGACCACACACTCCTCGCTCTCATCTTATTTCCCAATTACCTCCAAAAATCTTTGGCTGCACTGTGTTCGTTTATATACATGCCCAACACAGAAGCAAACTGGATCCCAAAGCTCACAAGTGTATCTTCCTAGGATATGCAAAGGACAGGAAAGGTTACAAGTGTTATTCTCCTTCTGAGAAAAGATTTTACAATTCTATGGATGTAAAATTCTTTGAAAGAACTCCCTACTACAGCAAGTCCACTGAGGCAGTCACTGATGGGAACCTGATTGAAATTGACCTAAATCCACCCTACAAAGAAACTCTTCATCCTCAAGAACTGCGATTCTCAACTTCGGCACTCGCCGACCCTCGGCACCCTCGCCGACCCTCAACGGCCCTGCGGGCCGAGCCTACTAACACGGAGCCTGCGAACCGAGCCAGCGATACTCGGCAACCTGCGACTCTCGGCGGCCTGCGATATTGATGATAGACCTATTGCCATCAGGAAGGGAAAAAGATCTTGCACTACTGATCATTCCATTCATAATTATCTATCTTATGATCAGTTATCTCCTACCTTTGCCATGTTTACACAGGACTTGGACTCTTACTCCATTCCAAATAATATTCAGGAAGCTCTTCAACATGATAAGTGGAAGGCTGCAGTAAAAATAGAAATGACTGCCCTCCTGGATAATCATACTTGGGATCTAACAACTCTCCCCAAAGGCAAGAAGACTGTCAGCTGCAAGTGGCTATTTACTATCAAATACAATGCTGATGGTACAATTGACAAGTATAAAGCTAGACTAGTTGCAAGGGGTTTCACTCAAACTTATGGCATTGACTACACAGAAACTTTTGCACCAGTGGCAAAGCGAACACTTGTCGATATGCGATATCTCTTGTTGTCCAACTTGACTGGCCTCTTCACCAATTGGATATCAAAAATGCCTTTCTCAATGGTGACCTTACTGAGGAAGTCTACATGAGTGTACCTCCTGGGTTTACCAATCCTCACACTCAAGGAAAGGTTTATAAATTGAGGAAATCTCTATATGGCCTAAAGCAATCCCCAAGAGCCTGGTTTGGGAAACTCACTACTGTGGTTAAAGCTGTTGGATATCATCAATGCATCTCAGATCACACCATGTTTATCAAAACCACTAGCCAGAAAAGATCTATTCTTATTGTATATGTGGATGATATCATCCTCACCGGTGATGACTGCGAGATCCGAATTTGAAGACTCTACGGCAAAGGTTTTTCAAGTCAAGGATTTGGGCTATCTTAAATACTTCCTTGGTATGGAAATTGCAAGAAACAACCGGGGTATCTCTATCTCTCAAAGGAAATATGTGCTGGACCTGCTGAAGGAAACTGGTATGCTTGGATGCAAACCTGCTGTATCCCCGGTAGACCCCAGTACTACCCTACTGCATGGTGACATTGCTGTCAGGAAGGATCAATATCAAAGACTTGTAGGGAAACTCATTTATCTGTCCCATACAAGACCCGATATTGCATATGGAGTCAGTCTGGTTAGCCGGTTCATGCATTGCCCTGCGAGCAACATTGGGATGCGTGTGAACGGGATGCGAGGTATTTGAAATCCTCCCCTGGCCAAGGCCTACATTTCACCAAGTCTGCTGAGAGATCTGTCAAGGTTTACACTGATGCTGATTGGGGTGGCTGTCACATAGACAGAAGGTCTACTACAGGCTACTGCTCTTATGTATGGGGAAATCTTGTCACCTGGAGGAGCAAGAAACAACCTACTGTCTCCAGAAGCAGTGTTGAAGCTGAACTCAAGGCACTAGTTTTGGGTATTTGTGAAGCTCTATGGATAAAAAGGGTCCCGCGAACTTCGGCGGCTTATTCGACCCTATCACACTTTGTTTGCGACAATAATTCGGCATTATGCATGGCAGAGGATCCGGTCCATCATGATAAAACCAAACATGTGGACATTGACGGACACTTCTGAAGGAGAAGATTGATGCCAAGATTATTCAACTCCGGTATGTTCCCTCGACGGACCGAATGCGATATTCTCACCAAGGCCATTCCACCGCTTATGTTCGAGCGACGAGTAGCAAACTTGGGCGTATAAACATATACAACCCAGTTTGAGGGGGGTGTGGAAATATTACATATCAAATAGTATGTAATATTTATTTATTCCTTGTATACATTATTTGTACACTTTATTTGTAAAATGACATATTAATTGTGGTACATATAAACAATTAATATGTCAAACTCTAGTTACTTTATGTCATAGACATACTTTTACTTTTCACATGCTTACTTGCCGCCCATATCTAGTGGCCGCCCTAGCTAGCTAGTATCTCCCTTCAATTGTAACTATTTATACTTCTTTCATTGAATGAATAAACTAAGTTGAAGTTTACTCTAGTGTTTATCACTTTCTCAAACTCTCTTCATCTTCATGCATGGAAATCTGCTGAATCTGCTTCTGGCCTTTTGATTGTGCCGTCTACGAAGACAATTTTGTTCTTGGTGATTAACACCATCTCCATAGACATTTTCCATAGATTATAGTTGTTGCCATTCATCAATCGTTGAATAAGAATTAAAGATGGATTCTCATTATGATGAACATAAAACGGACTGGGAGGACTTATTTCTTGTTTCTTAGCAGGCATGGCTATCAAGAACCCCAGAATTGATCACAAATCAACAATGAAAGTGAAATTACAGAAAAAACTGATCAAGAAATGACCAAAAAACTCAGGAAAGATGACAGTTTACTCTCAAGAAACTGAAATCTCAAAAAAGATGAAGAACACTCTCAATATTCTTCAAAAAAATTCAGAGAAAAACGCAAGAAAACGTTCAGAAATTCTCAAATTTCTGCTCTGATACCATGATGAAGTTTATAGAATTATAAACTGAAAGTAAAATGTGGAATTATTATTGATGAACTGAAAGTTACAATTTAAGTTACAATGCAGCTGATCATGGGGTATTTATAGGTTCATACACCTCATGAATCAGTTAGAAGTAAGTTACAAACGGTTACAACATACTATAATTGGATAACCGTTTTCTTCATTACATTGTACTAAACTAATCAGTAGGCTTCTGGGACTTTTTGTCAGCAGGCTGTTGAGGTCTTCATATTATCAGCTGACTGGACTCAGCATTCCCATAAGCCTATATACTTTAATAGAGCAGGGCTCATGTTCGCTCGTTTAGTAAACGAGTAGCAGAACCCGATCGAGCTCGGCTCGATGTCTTTAACGAACGAGCTTAAACGATTCAAATTCGAGCTTTATTCACGAACGCTCGGTTCGTTGACAATAGCTCTATCCCCGGAAACAGCGCCAAAAAGCTTGATGTCGCGAGTGTAAGTCGATTATACTAGAAAAGTACTAGGCCAATCGTAGTATGGCAAAGGCGAATCAAAGTCGATCCCACGGAGACAATGCAACACCGATAATAAACGTAGTAAATCTATTCAAGAGCACACATAAACGGTCTATGACCAACATAGAAACATAAAAGAAAAGGTATTCCTCCCTCCTGGCCTATCTCTTAGCTTTGGTAAAATTAATCGTTATGTTTACCTTCCCTTTAATTCCCTGAGTTAATCAGAACATATGTTTTTAATTCAGTTTTAGCTATGGGTGAAATCTCCTAACCTTGTTTACTTCCATTTGCAAGGATAGTAAACGTCTATATGCAGTTAACCTCCTTAGGTTGTATTACCCCACACGCAATAAGTTCTAGAAAGTTCCGGCTCAAGACCGAGAACCTCCCTAGGACGTTATCGACAACGACTAGCACGTTCCTAAAGATTGATCCAAACTATGTCCAAACTAACACTTCACTCTAAATCCTTCATGTTAATTAACGAAAATGAATAGCAGGTTGGCCAGATCTAACTAAACGTGAATTAAACCTATTGATCAACGTAGCAAGCGCTGGATCTCCAGATTTAGGGTGAAATTGCCTTGCAATTACGATATAGACCGGTGCAATTGTGAGTGCAGCAGCTCCTATTTCTGTAATTGCATCTTATCATTCTGATTAATTCTGGTAAATTATGGGTTCGTTAAACATGCAGATTAATTATATCACACAGAAACAAGTAAATCTACCATATTGAAGACATAAAGGGACGTTCAAGTATTCATACCTTTGATAATTGAGATCTAGCTTGATCAACTCAAGCTAGTTGATGGCTTGGGCAAGGAAAACAAAGAAACTCACAAAGAAAACCAAAGCAAACTCTTATTTCATATAACTTTAATAATTATTCTGAGTATATGTTACAATGGGGTGCTACAACTCTTATATAGAGTCTGTAGCTAACTTAAGCTAATACAAAACCCTAGTCGACTTAGGTAAATATCGCAGAGTCGGTTTTGTTTCCTCCAAGCACTCGATTTAGCGGCTGGGCAGTTGAACAAGCGAGACCAGCTTCAGCTTCTTTCTCAACATACTTCTTTTTGGACTTTTTCCATTTTGCCCACTAACTCTTCTAGCCTAGACTTCACTCTTTCATTGCTCCCGGAAAGTGGCACACCTAAAAAGTATGCAAAACGAGACAAAAAAGTACCTAATCCAAGGGATAATTATGTAAATGCGGAATCGACAACCAAGGAACACTCACTAAGCAATTGACATGTATTTCACACAATATTCAGATTATCTCTCCTCGATTGAGCAGGATTTAGGGTAAATAAAGGTAGAATAAATAGTATGAAATAGAGTGTGATCAAGTTTGCTTATAATAACATTGATCATGCAAGTTTGGGAATGTCACCGTTTGAAGCTTTATATGGTAGAAGATGCAAAACTCCGTTATATTGGGATGAAGTTGGTGCAAAGCACGTGACGGACCGGAAATGGTTGAACAAGTCTAGGAACAAGTTGCTTTGATCAAGAAGAATTTAAAAGTTTCTCAAGACAAACAAAAATGTTGGGCTGATGTTAGGAGACGACCATTGAAATTTGATGCAGGTGAAAGATTTTATTTGAGAGCTTCATCTATGAAATGAGTTAAGAGGTTTGGACAGAAAGAAAAGAAAATTCCACGTTTCATAGGACCGTTTGAGATCATTGAGAAAGTTGGACCTTTAGCTTATCGACTTAGATTGTCGGAATCTATGTCAAGGGTACACAATGTGTTTCATGTGTCCATGTTGAGGAATTGTTTGACGAAGACGGATGTTGAAGCCGAGGTTGATCCGGAAGTGTAACAAGATAATCTTGCGTATGAAGAGAAGCCAGTTAAGATTCTTGATAGAGAACATAAGATGATCAAGATGAGAATGATTCCTTTGGTTTTGGTGCAACGTAGCAATCATTCACCAAGCGAGGCAACATAGGGAGATTGAGGATGATATGGTCCTTGAATTCCTAGAATTTCTTGTTCTACCAAGTATGCTTTAGTTTTGAGGACGAAACTCCTCTTAAGGGAGATGAATGTAATATTCTAATTTTTCACAAAGAGCAAAATGGGCTTTTATAAAATCAGAATATTATATTTATTTAAAGGATTAAGTTTTTTTTTTTTTTAAAAAAAGATAACTGTGAGAAGTTTTATGTATAAATAAAACTTCCCATAATTGAGGAAGTTGTCAGAATATTTGTAAACTTCTGAGAAGTTCAAAAAGAGAGGAAAAAAAGAAAGAGAGGAATCTTCAAGTATCTCATCAAACTCTTACTGGATTTAAGACACGAATAGATATTCGGAATCATTGTGAAGATGGCTTTGTTTTGATTTCAACAATTTGGAGTTTCAAGAAGGTATGACTTCGCCCTAATTTTTTGGAATCTTGAAGTTATGATTAGGGGTGCACATGGTCCGGTTTTTCGTTTTTTTTTATCACTTTTAAAACCAAACCATTTTTTACGGTTTTCAAATTCACAAACCAAAACCGAACCTAACTAGGTAAAACCATTTTATTCGGTCCGGTTTGGATCGGCTTGGTTCGGTTTTTTCTGGATTTTTTGTCTTTAATATTCTTTCCATATATGTGTGTGTGTGTGTGTGTGTGTACGGTGTATACACATACACACAACATGATATTGTCATACATTCCAATTAGGCTGATCATATAAAGCAATGTAAACTATTTTGTTTCATCTTGTCATATATTCTATTAGGCTGGGGTCAATACCTACGTGTGTAAGGTAGTTGATTGAAGTATTAACATATAGTGGTCTGGGATAATTAAGAGGATTTTATTTGCACCACATACTCATGCACCATTCTACATGTGCACTACAATAGAACCGACTTTTTGTGGGTGCATTGTGAAAACGGACTTTGATTAAAGACCCACATAATCAATAGTGATATACATAGATACACACACACACACATGTAAATATTAAAACATACGGACACACACATATATATATATAGATATATATATATATATACACACACATATACATATATCCGGTTTGGTCCGGTTTTTATTTTAAAAAACCAAAACCAAATTGTTTTTTACGGTTTGTTTTTTATAATACAAAAACCAACCAAAAAACCATGGTTTACGTTTTTTCGGTTTGGACCGGTTGGTTTGGTTTTCGGTTATTTTGTTCACCCCCAGTTATGATCATGTTCTAAGGTTTCTAGTTGATCAATTCGTAGTTCTTGTTTAGAAACATTTGTCCACAGTTGATTCAAGATAGAATTGTGTTTTCTTAGGTTTGAAGAAGGTTTCAAGGTTTTGCTTCAGAGTTTTAATTGTTTTGGCTTGGAATTAAGGTAAAAGGATGTTCATGTTGAGCAATTTGTGTTTTATATTATTTGACGAGTGTTTATTGTAGATTTTGTGTTGATATGATGTGCAATTTTTAAAAAATATTATATTTTCGAAATATTATTTCATCGATAAAGTAATAATTTATTATTTTACATGTATAATAATAAATATAATTTTATTGAATTTCAAAATTCAAATTCTATATACAAAGTATAATCAATTGTAAAACCTTTTCTATTCTCAAAGTCATTTATTTATTGTATAAGTTGTTAAAGTATAATCAATTGTAAAACATTTTCTATTCACAAAGTCATTTAATATGTAAATGATGTAATTTCCTATTTTAATAAGATGATTTTCATCTCAAACTTAGTGATTTTCTCCTACAATATGATAGAAGCACTCCACAACTTCATAAAGCTTTGCAAAAAGTGAGGGATGGGATTCAAATGGATATAAATTTTCATACAAAGCAGACAACGGTGGACTCATATTTCACTATGACACTCTGAATTATTAAAAAAATAGGATATTATTACTTTATATATCAGTTGGGACCTATATGCGCTAAAATTTTATATTACTTAATGCTTTTATCGAAATTATTACTTTAGCTATTCGACCCAAATCGGGACTGTAAGAATTTATTACTTTATCGAGGTTATAATTTTATCGAGTATTATTTTATCAAAAGTCTACAATATTTGCTTGGGTTTGGCATGGTGTCGTTATGCAAAAAAAAAGCAAAATTTTATGTTATTGTCGGGTCGGGCACAGGCCTGAAGGTCAGGCCCATGCCTGGCTGTGAACAAAGTAAAATTGACATTGTACAAGTATCAAATGTCGTTTGTTTTGAACAGTAAACGCTAAATTAACAAAGTACGTATGCAGCGCACTACAGATTTCGATACTTGTACAAGATACGGGGACTCTGGGGGGTACTACTAGGCGGCCTGCTGCAAAAACTCTGATCTCAACTGCATCAACAATCTGCCAAGATAATTTAAACCTTCACCATCACGGCCTCCTCCCCAAAACAGATCATGGGGTGATGCTTCTATAAGAATGGAACCCACAGTCGACACAAGCATCGACCGTAGATGAGGGTATGTTGAGAATTTGCACTTTAAAGCACTGTACATGACGTCGATCTTAATGCTCTCCCAATCAGATCTTACCTGACAAAATACAAACCCAGAAAAAACGTGAACTAGATTTCATATTTAGATTCGCGGTGAAACTTCAAGAGGAAACAAGAAAGAGACGTAATGAAATTCTCACCAGATTTGGATGTTGTTTCTGTATTCTCCTTCCAATTCGTGCTGCCTCCTCGGGACTTCTTGCTCGTTTTATTTCCTCTAAACCGTTTTGAGCTACAGGATCATTAACACCAGCAAATTTGTGTGCCTGCAGATTGAACGCCAATTTAAAACATTCAATATTCGGTGCCAAAATGTAACATACATGTACAAACATATGCGGAAGTAAGTATATGAGATAACCAAACCTGGTAATAGTGCTCTACACTTGGCCATACGAAGTGAACTCCATTTTCATCAAGCATTCGAATCGGATGAGGAGAAAAGTTTGAAAACGCACCGTAAGGATCCCAGGTTTTGTAAAAGAATATGACACTTGACTCATAAGGACAGACAGTAGGGTCAACTCGAGATGTCTCTTCCATTGATGGTATAATAGGGGTTAGGTCCGGAACTGGCTGAAGAAACCCACTTATAAGCATGTCTGGCTTTTCTGTTCCAATCTGAAAATTGTGGATTATAAATATGCAGCATACAACACATTAATCGGGATTCATAATGAAAACATGATATTTTTAACTAAACATCACTTAAATCACGTCAAAAAAAAAAATTCACAAAGTAATGATACTCAATATCATGCCACATCAAATCGAGTTCTACGTGAAAACTACCTTCTCAAAACTGACATCTGTAAATTCCATAGCCTGTGTCATCTCAACCATGCCAAGTTCGCCCACAGGTGTCGGTGCACCTCTTCCCCCTATAATTTTAGTGGCGATAAATGCATGAACCTGCATAAAATATATCTCTGTTATGGGAAATAAATCATTCCATAAATAATGTTATGCAAATTTGTAAAAGAGAAACAAAACATCTAAATCATACCAAACAACTAAGATTATCCCTACCTTGTGTATAACACCAGCAGAAATAGCAGCTGCAGCCAGTGTTCCTCCACATTCCCAAAAGATCGAAAGATATCCACGATCATAAAAGTACTCCATGACATCTTTAGGATTCAAAATATCAAACTCCACTACCTCAACCCCTTTGGATGCAAGAAACCTCTGAAAGTTCCTTCTTGCACCCCTTTGTGTTGCAACAATGGTGGGAACCTCAGAAACATCCCATATATTTGCAACTTCAGGTAGATTAAGGGTTTGTGACATTACAATACGTCGTGGCAAGTGCCCACCTCCATGCCTTGCAGTCAAACGTGGATCTAGGTGATACAATAATAAAAAGTAGTTCAGAGATTACGCATTTCCAGCAATTTACAAGCAATGGCTAATAGAGTTTCATACTATCTCTGCGTACAGTATTTCCTCCAACAATGACAGCATCACTTCTACCACGTAATTCAAAAACCCGAGTCCTTGAATCTCTATTACTTATCCAGGATGCATGTCCACTACTTGCAGCAATCTTACCTGTTCCACCAAGCAGAGTTTAACTGAAATTATATACATAATAATGACAAACTACTGCAGTATATTGGAATAAAGATCCAAGCATCGTTCGTAAAATATCTCAGGATGCTCACCATCTATGGTCATTGCATACTTGAGTACAGAGAATGGAACTCGATAAGCAGCTCTGTAAAGTAAAGGAGCATTGACAAGAAGGCAGGCTTTTATTGCATCCTACAGTATGCGTAATAGTTTGTTAGATAACACGGTACTAAATTGTATTGAAAACCTAGTAAAACATTTTGTCTTGATGCTTTTCCTGATGGTAGTATGAAAAAAGACGGTACAAAAATTTTCAGTTAGTAACAACAAAAGACAGGGAATCTTGTCAGAAGCAGGATTGGGGACTTATATAACTACAAGAAATAGACGTTCTTTGTTTCTATCAGTTTAACTATCGTTCAATTCTTTCCAATCATGGTTCAACAAAATACATGGCAAATATTGGTACACCAAGAAAAAAATACAATTCACGGAGATCCACTAGCTTCTCCGCAGATAAATAATAACCAGAAAAAGAAATTTCACCAATGTTTTCTTACATCTACAGCTTTGCTTTGAATATCCTCCCCAAGAACATCAACCTGCAGGCCTGCACTTCTCAACGCATGAACAGCCTTGCCCCGAAGATGTTGCAAAGGGTGTCTAATACCAATAACTACTCTGGTAATCCCTGCCTAATGAACACATATTAGCCATACCAAAAATTATTAACAGCAGCAGTAAAATCAGGACCAAAAAGGAAAAGCAGAAGTAAAAAAGGAAAAAAGAATAATACAACAGAGACGTGTTTAGATTGTTGGAAAAGTGGACTCAAAGTGTAGGAATAAAAGTTGGTTAAGGGTTTACGCTGCTAAACATATGTAATCCAGCTATTTAGTTGTTCAGTGATTTTGTGGTTATTAAGATGTTGTCTTATCTTTTCAGTTTGAACGATGCAATTGTTTTCATTCCCGTATAATCGTTGTAATACTTCATCCATTGAATAAGAATTAAGAATTCTGTTCTACGTGAATTCTTCAAGGTATCAGAGCCAAAAACTTTAAGATTTTATTACACTGGACCCATGGTCAAATACGGTAGCATGGCTTCAGAATAAACCAGTTCTACAACTGAGGAGAATTCTCAGTCAAGTTCATTGATCACTCTGCTGAGTGCAGGGATCACGGAAAACATCTCTATTCCTATCACCAACCACAAATTAAATGGACAAACTATTCTAATGGTCTCAATCCGTTAGGAAGTAAAGGGAAAGAGAAGCATTTGTAGAAAAGGGAAAGTGTGAAAGATAGAAACTTTTCTTATTATTTAACGTTTTGAGAGCATATGGAGAAAGCCGATACTAGACTTCTAGAAACAAACTCCTAAATCAAAGGAGCAGTCAACCCCTGTATTAGAGGAGCCACCACTAGCAACCCTAATTCAGATTACTACTCCACTTAGCCGCCTATTATAAAATAACATGCAATACTGCGTGACCCTAACACAATATATGGGCTGCATTACAATCCAAACACATAAACAAACAGCAAATATACTATTCAACAAATATTAAGGTCTTAATGAGCATCTAGGGCATCTTGGGCGTTGTATTACTTAGAATTTTTTTTTGGACATAAAGTTTCCCGCATCGATGGCACTTTGGCAGAAAATCTGCTTCCTATTATATCCAGTGTAAGAGGGATTTTTTGAAAGTCACATTTGGTTTCGGTTAAGACTTAAGATTGGGACATATATTTCATCTATTTTATTTAGATTTGTGGTTGAGTGTCATTAATGTGACTGAAGAGATGTGTCCAAGCTCAGAAGTCATAAGGTATAAGTTCAAACGTTGGAACATTCTCGAGAATTGTATCCTTTTATCTTGCTCATCTATGAGGAATAATGTGTTATAGAATTCAAGTAATCTTAAGTGAGTTTCTGGGGATTTTAGAGATGATTTCTTTGCTTGAGGTATCTTAGAAGCAATCTCTTAATAGATAGAAAAAAGAAATGCCTTCAGGAAAGTGATTGCACGACTCAAGCAAACTTGAATTTTCAGCTTAAATCTAGTACATTTCTCTAACAATCTGAAAGCAAATTCTCATATGTATGAGAAATGGATAAAGGGCATGTAATGAGCTTAAACTAAGTCTCTGAACTCAATTTAGTTCTTTGGACATTGGATGGTCTTCATGGGCACTTGGGACCACGTATCTGATCTGAACGTTTCCTAGGTAATGGAGAGGTTTCATGCTTCAGCGAAAGGTTTCTCTCATCGGCTGGGAACTGGCAGAGAACCTGTTTTCAATTCTTTTGGATTCACAATTTCACATCGACGGGAAAGTGAAAAACTCAGATTTTTTGGTTCAGTTCAGACAGAAGAGTCATGGTCTACATATTTTAATGGTCAGTTATCTTCGCCTTTGACTAGTAACAGATGTAAATCTTTAATCCTGCACTTGTATAAGAAGATGATGTACTATAAACCTCTTGCATTCTAAGGTGAATTTTTGACAGTTTAGAGAGAAGTGTTTCACTTGTTTCATCTTGAGGACAATCCCATAACAGAGGAAGTTTGCTTTGAGGAATGTGATTACAAACCTCAACCAAAGTGCAAGTTTCCGACTTTTATCAAATACGATTGTCTCACACATATGACACCACAAATTTGTAAGCTAAAATCCTTTTCTCCACATAATATAAACAAAAACCAGCAAATCAAACACAATTAAATCCCTGAGAACAAAACAGAATGGGAGAATGCATAACTAAACAAATAACCAAGGGGAAAAAGAAATGAAAGATAGCAATTAGTGAAATTTTAAGAAATACATTAGGCACCTAAATCCTGCAGCATTAAAAAAAAAACAGAAATGCATCAAACCTTAACAAGAGCAGAGACAGCGGTACTATCAGTGTAGCAATCACCAGGCTCCATGTTGAGATAAGCTGTGGCACCTTTGCACCTCTCTCCGGCGGCTTCAACGGCTTGCAACTCCGCACACGTGGTACCTTCAGCATAAAGATAACCTTCACCGACAACAACTTCTTCGCCTTGGAAAAATTCATTGGCGATAACGCAACCGAAGTTGGGATGTGGAGCAGTAAATCCAGCGGACTTGTCGGCTAGCTCCGCCGCACGAGTAATACGTGCGGCGTCAATTGGTTGAAAATGGAGCAGGGATTTGGATTTGGATTGGGATAAAGAGGAGTTAACAGTGAAAGAAACAGGGGTCGATTTCCAGATGGTAGGGAGAGTGACACCTCCAAAAGCTACCGCCATGATACAAAAGCTTCAATGTACGTAATTCACAACGTTTCTTTCTGCACTCAGTGAAACATCATCTCCTGCTGTTCTTCAAAAAGAGGTAAAAACTTGTACACTTTCAAGACTACTGCTTTAACATTCTTGATACAGCATCTGAGTGGGACTTTCACTCAAATTGGTTGTCCATCGAACAAATCATCGTTAAAGTACATGAAGTGTGGACTGGATTTGGATAAAGATACAAATTACCAACAGTGGCGAAGCTCCGATCCCTACTCCATCATGGTTATCATCTCCGCTGACTCCCTGCGGTGCAATGCGCACAGCACCCCCCCCCCCCCCCCCCCTTAAGCAAAACGGCGTCGTTTCGGCCCGAAACGACGTCGTTTGGTTCCGACTTTAAAAAAAATAAAAATAAAAATGGCATCGCTTTGGCCCGAAACGACGCCGTTTCGGATGTACAGCACAACACAGCAGCCGGCCGGACCGCACCGTAGAGGGCCCGAAACGACGTCGTTTGGTTCCGACTTTAAAAAAAAAAATATAAAAAAAATAAAAACGGCATCGCTTTGGCCCGAAACGACGCCGTTTCGGATGTACAGCACAATACAGCAGCCGGCCGGACCGCACCGTAGGGGTCCTTGTCCCTTACCGTTGCCGCCTTAGGTTCATCTGCAACATTAACGCGGTGCTTGGGGCAGAACTTTAGATCTGGTGGTGCAATTGCCTTTAAGATCACTTGTATTAAATTCAGGAATTTTCTATTTTAACGTAGTGAATAACATTTTTCGTGTTTATCGATTTTTTTGATTCGAAATGAAATACATCATATACCTTATTCTAAATATGGTTATTTGTTTGCAAAGATCATTTTTAGACTTAATTAGGTATTTATGACACACTTAAAATATCATTGATTAATGACTATAAGGATAAAATAACATTTGTTGGACAAAATTAACTTATATTCATCTTATTTTTTCTTGATTTTCAATTTCAATAGAAAAAGAATCTCATGTAATGTTCTGACTGCTTCTCCCTACGGCCGATTCCGACCGTTTTCAAACAACTCCCGTCGATCTGAGCCCTCCGATGCCACCGATCTGATCAGCCCTCTTCTTCTTTTGGAACCTTTTTCAATGTGTCTAATGCCGATCAGTACTCTCTTGTCCTATCTAATTGCTTATGTATGCTTAAAATCTCCATGAATGTCCACTCTCCTATGTACAATTACGATGCCAAATCCAATCATCGGGATCATCTGTCTGCCGGTAAAACCATTCTACCTACAACTTATACCCTTTTATTTGTAATCTATTTCTCTCTTTCGGCCATCTAGATTTATGATCTCTACAAGAAGCAATCAATTGTTTTCATGATTCATTTCTTTATGCTTGTTGTGGTTATGTTGAAAGCTTTGAATTTAGTGTGTGGGGCTGAGGATAAATCATATATCAAACGGACAGGGAGTGCCCACGGATGGGATGTATTGTTTTACATATTTAGCTTATTTAAGGGTGTTATGTTATTTACTTTGATTGTTCTTATTGGTACTGGATGGTCTTTTCTCAAGCTCCTTTCGCAAAACAAGGAAATGAATGTTTTGATGGCGGTCATCCCACTTCAAGTGGTTGCCAACATTGCTCAGGTTGCCATTGATGAGACTGGTCCTTATGGACATGATTGGTTGACATGGAAGCAAATTTTCTTGTTGGTGGATGTTGTGTGTTGTTATACTGTTCTTTTCCCGATTGTCTGGTCCATTAAAAACTTAAAGGAGGCCGCATCTTCGTTGCATCTTTTGGTCTTCAAAAAGTGTCACCGAAGATGTTTATTTTTACTGCATCAAATGTTTAGATGTTTAGCATTTGAAGTGCATCTTCACCTGTCACTACATCTTCGCATTTCACTACATTCGTCACATGTGACATGTCAATGTATGTTCATTGTCTCTTTCAATGCACGTCCATGTGTTTTGGAATTCAACTGTCATTATATCTTCATTGACACTGCATTTTCATTGCTATTGCTTCTTCATTGTCACCACCATTGTCGCTGCACCCTATTATTGTCACTACAAATAATGATGTATGAGGCAAGTCAAGTGCCACCACATTCCTCCACTGCATATTGTCATTGAAGTGCATAAGGTGTTATTGATATGCGAAAACAGATGTCACTGCATAAAATGTTGTTGTCATTGCCTAAGGTGTCAATGCATGTCACTGCACAAAATGTTGTTGTCGCCGCACAAAGTGTCATTGCATAATTATTGTCACTGCATAATTCTTGAAGTCGTGTAACTCTTGTCGTTGTGTCACTCTTGAAGCATTGTCATTCTTGTTGTAGTGGTAATACACAATATCACTATTGAATAATGACATTGTTTATATAATGTCATTGCAAAAAAAAAAGTGTAACAATGTATATAATGTCACTCTTGCACATGTTTGTCTTCAAAAAGTGTACAAGCTATTATTGTCACTGCATCAAATGTTTAGATATTTAGCACTTCAACTGTATCTTCACATGTCACTGCATTTTAAATGTCACTGCGTCTTCAAATGTCACTGCATCGTCAAATGTCACTGCATAGCATCGATTTTTATGAAGAAAATTTCGATTTTCAGGAATTAAGTTGGAAAAATATCAAATGAGATATCAATATTAAGAAGAAAGAAAACATAAATTATTGGGAAAGAATTACGATGAACAGTGTTTTATATCAAAAGATATAGCCGTTTAAAATATTGAGTAACATCAATTTTTTTGATTGGCCATAGTTTGCAGCCCATGTTTCTTCTCTTTTTTCTTTTCTTTAATTGAGGTTACAGTCCATCTACAAATATTTTGTCTTTATAAACAATGAAAAGTTTAAGTTGTTCTATTTGCCTAATTAAGTAGATTTTGTGTCATTTTGGTCCCTTGCCTCTATTAAATAATGCAATATAATATAAAGGAAAAATTATAAAATCTGGATAAATACGGTAGATGTAAAGGATACATAATCTGTATTTTATAGTAAAAATAGACTATCGTTATCTTTACTAAATGTGTATGTTGAAATATCTAAAATACAATTTTTAAAGAAGTTACGGTATATAAGTGCTCTAAGGTGGAAAATTGTTCGATACGAAATGACATTACGGTTCATACAGATTTCGTAATGGCAAAACTGCAATTCGCATGGTTGTGGAAGGGTTAATTCGCGGAAGGGTTTGATTATGGCTTAAATCACTCGCATCAGACTGTTAGTAATACCATCCGCAACGGAAGCGATTTATGGATCTAGATCTATATAATACACGTAATAAAACAACTAGATCTATTCTACAAGGGGGTGTAGAACATACCTCTTGGATCTCAAAATCCAAGTTGAAGAACCGCAAAAGGATGAATGTAAGAAGATGTGAAGAGCACCACGATCTTCCGTACGTGTGATCCAAGCAACTCCCGGTGGAAGGAAATTCTCGTCTCGAATCCTTCCGATATGCTACCCGGAAAAATCTCCAAGATTTTCCCCATATTCCCCTTGGCCGAAAATTTGCTCCTTCTCTCTAAGAGAAGTCGAAATTTATGTGTGTTAAGGGAGAACTCTCTTTAACATATAGGAGAGTAAAACTTAACCTCCAAGGATTAAATAATTAAGAGATAATTATTACATTAATCCTTTTCCAAATAAAAGATAAATATAATATTTATCCCAAACAAATTAGGATAAATAAATATATTATCCAATATTCCATGATTTATCATTTAACAAATAAAAGATAAATCACACATTAAATAATTATCCAAGAAAACAAATTCCTTAATAATTAAATAATATAACATGCGCACCTTTTCCTTCAAATTCAAAGTCCACGCATATTTGACCAATTTGGGTCAAAATTGGTCAACACACCAATTCGGGCGAAATTCACGAAAAATGTTTTTTCCGTGTATTTAATTATTTAGTCCAACTAAACAATTAATTCACATATCGTTTTAATAAAGTCCAACAAGAACTAAATTAATATTATTAGGATTCGACGTCCGAGAATAGCTATTTTTATATTAGGAGAGGCACGTCGGGGACCATGGACTAATAATCAGCGGCTCCGATAAATCAAATAAATAATTATAGAATAATTACATTCGATAAATCAATCACAGGAATATGCCACCATAATCCCGTGATTGCACTCCTCCGATTATAAGATTATATTTATCTCCTCACGAGAATAATAATAAGCGTCCATTGATATAATCATTACATATGGATTAATCCTCCATAGACTGTTCATTCTAAATCGGGAAGTTACCGTTAACCCTTTCCAGAACCTCTTATCCTTATTTACCATTAACCCCCTAGTGATCAATTAATTCATACACCCCACTGGTAGCTAATCAGTGTAATATGAACTCCATGGATCGATCAGTTTTAGGGTTAACAAATAAGGGAACTGTCTATCTACTTCCATAAATGGAAGGAATGGATTCCGTATCTGTGATAACACAGACTACTCACTCAATCCAGTACAATGCCAAGATGGGGTAATTCAGACCACAGACTCGGTGTAATCCTTAACCGTCAAGTCAAACTTCATACGATTCAAGCGGTTGACGTGATCACCTCGGGATTAAGATATATCCATAAATATGATCATCCATTGATTCGATAAGACTTCTCGATTACGGAATTATATCGTGAACTCTAATCAAATCGGTCCGGCCAATATATGATATATCTATCATATATAAATGCCCCATTAGGTTCTCTTAACCGAAAGTCCGGATAAGACTATCACACCTATTGTGTTACGGGCGCATTAATAGCACGTTAAAAGAGAGACCCGATACTCTCGATTAACTTTACTACGGGCTAATTGTATTTTAAGTACATCTTCACTAACTCAATCCTCCCGTGTATATACCATACACTGAGTTAAGTGATTACATAAACGATATACTTTAGGGTTTTCTGTAGTGTAAATACTATTGTCACATCGGTGAATATGAGAATAATAAATATGAATAATAATGTCAATTCATTTATTAAATAAAACAATTACAAAAATTGTCTTTCGGGCATCACACCTAACAATCTCCCACTTGCACGAAAGCATGTGATTAATTGTTTTAGAGCACACCCTATTATTTAAAATACAACAAACTACATCTCCCACTTGCTCTAAAGCAATGGAGACTTATCCCGTATGCTAGTACCCATTAAGCATATCATAACCATTTCAGATTCCAAAGTACACTCCGAGTATGCCGTCGTAGGATAGGTCAGTGACTCGGGGAGCACTTACATCTAAATGTCATAGGTCTTAATGATTAGTCAGGTTGTCGACTCGAGACGATCCGTAGAATCGAAACGTTACCGGTCCATCTAATCATGTGGTACTGAGTAAACACTGAGCCCGAGATCGACTTAACGATCATCCTCAATCGACTTAAAGTCAAAATCGGTGTATCACACATATCCAAGTTCATACATGAATATGTCCGCATATTATTCCTCGTTCTCTCAAGATACTAAAGGACATACTAAACTTGCTTTGTTAACCGCCGAATCTAAGATTCGATCAAAGTTGACGTTCAATAACACGACCATCTCTTACTAGAAAGAGAATCTATCCCATTTCTCTTGATCCGAAGATTTAGAGAGTCATTCCCGAGGCATAGGGTAGAACTTCCTCGTTGAATGTTGCATACACGGATGCATCATCTTAACCAATAAGATGGATGGGAAACCGATGGATCGATTCTAATGAATTCGACCGAGTCAAACTCTTAAGAATGTTGTCCAAATCTCTGTTGCAGAGAATTGTGGTATTGTCAAATTCTGACTTCAGATAACACACCCATGTTGATTCCAACTGGTGCAGTGTTATCCTTCACAAACACTAATATATATTTATATATTCACTACTATACTAAAATTGATATCCGATCTACAAAAAGACTTATCAATATTCTCGTCAAATCCACATATTGTAGAAATATATGACTTCCAATGACCGAGAGGTTTGCTTTTTATCCACAAAGGACATAAGCCTTGACGAGTCATCCTATCATAAGTTCATAAGTCAATACCCTTCGTTTCGAATGAATCCGGACTCCGTTTGTTTGGCAAGAAAGTCTCGGGGAATCACCCCTATTTTCTCGCTTTTGAACGAAATCATGCAATACCGAACTCATTCTACTCTTTTCCGTGTAGATCCAATTACTCCCACTTTGGGCCCGAGACGCTCGGGTGGTTCTACAAGAGTATGAACGACTACGGAGTACCAAACTCCATTCACGGGGTTATGGCTTGTAAACCAACCTCTATTATCGAATCCTATACTTGCTCACAAAAGAGCATAGGTCATCGATCGATCCTTAGACTACAAAGTCCGCGAACTCGTAACGGGTGATGGATAAACCATACTCCCACTACATTCGGGTGGATCGAAATTCGATCTAGTTTAGTAGTATTTAGTGTTATCACCAACAACCGATGTTGGATGTGGTCCGATTTTAATCGGTTAGTAACTACCTTGAGTAAACGTACTTCAAGGTTCAAGGTTTTTCGATCATGGATTCTATCGAAATGATGCAACGAAAGATAACCGTCCCTTCCCGATTTCAAGAATCCTATATCTAACCTTTATACTCAATAGTTTAAAAGATATAGCACGAATGGTCATTGACCGAACGTATGCACGAAATTCACAAGTCTTACCTTCAAGCACCGTGTGCTAAATGCTTATATTTACGGAAGTGGGGTGAACCGAATCCACACCTTATCCGTAAATTCCAAAGCATATTCTAGGTAGACTTCTCGGTCTTACATTTCAATGTAAACCGTTATTTCGCTTCCAATATCTTTATTGAGTTAAGCAGTGTATTGTAGCACATCTAAAAAATATATAAGGCAATTTAACGGTTTCTCACTTAGTGAAAGCATTTCACTATGAGGCAGGCCGAGCATCAGTCCCTAGGACTATGTGATGGCCCATTTCTGAGTATAGAATACTCTATCTCTGTTGAAAACGAGAGAAACCTCATAATATTTTGGATAAACTTACCGGAGTGTTTGAATAGTTATCAGACAAGAAGTCACTACTCGGAAGCTCCTACTAGCTCGTATCTTTCATCAGACCCCGAAGGTCGTCATGAACAAGCTATGTTACTTCTTTATATCCATTATCCTTTCCCGATTGAAAGGAAACTTAGTCATTGAACCTTTGAGACAATATAACCAGACTGGGAGAAAGGAATCACCCTGAGCCAGTCTTCAGGTCTTGTCTTTTAGGGACTATGCACTAACTATGGAATATGAAGAAGCGTTTATCTAAATATAGAAACCAATTACTTTTAATAGTTCTTAAGATGTGTTTTATATACATATTTCAGCAGTTCTAAGTGGTTTTTTGACTTTATCAAAAAAAAAGTCCGAGTCTTGGATTCGTACTACAAATGGTATATTCACTTTTTATACGACAAACAAATTATCGAATAGAAGGTAAATTCATTCGTTCCAACGAATCTTAAACAGAAAATAAATTTTCCGCGATATCCAAGGATTGAATCCGAGATTCATTTCCTTATATCACTCCCACTTTTCTAGCTAAAATTAACTGCCCGTTGTTTACTCTTTTAATCGTTAAATGCACTTGCTACATTGTTCTTCCAAAGAACTTAGCTCAAGAAAATCGCCAAGGATTCATAGGTTGGTGATCCAAAATCACTTGTCCTTATCCTATGATTTTCGCTTAATTAATTTTTCGATTTAGCCTTAAAGTTTACTCGCTTTAGATGACTAACACTTTTAGACATATTCTCCCATTCTTGACTTTCCGTGAATGGAAACGACCTTGAACCGGTTCATTTGAGTAGACACTACTCTTGAACCGTGGGATGTCTATTTCGAGTGTTACTCGTCGGGACTTCTCGGATTTTCTAATATACCAGAAAAAAAAACAACAAATCATAACATTAAAGCTCCCACTAGTTTATCGGTTCCAAATACCGTCTAACGAGCAATGCTTTATTTTTATGATTTTCCGATTTTTTCGATTAGAAAAATCTATAGTTCCAATGTTTCTAGAAAAAACAACAAATCATAGAACTCCCACTAGTTCATCGATTCCAAATATCGTCCAACTAGCGACATTTCATGAATTTCCGGTTTTTCAATTAGAACGGTTACGTGTGTAGTCAGTTACACTTTTCTAATGTTCTAGAAAAACAACAAATCATAAAGCTCCCACTAGTTCATCAATTCCAAATATCGTCCAACTAGTAACACTTCATGATTTTCCGATTTTTCAATTAGAAAATTACTCGTGTAAGCACTACACACTCAAAATTCACTAGAAGAATTTCAAAGTCCGAAATCACCTAAGTTTGTCTTCCGTTTGACACGAATGACATTAGTGACATACCTATATGTCACTCTGGTTTTTAAAAGGCTTCGAGAAAATATCTCTTCCGAAAATTAATTGCATTATCGATTAACTAGTTCAACGTCCTAGTTACTTTCCACTTTTTAACGAAGTCAATACTAGTCAATTATAAATTTTAAGCAATTTAGTAAGGGATATAATCTTTGTAAATAAAATGACATATATTAATTCAAGTTAACACTACTATATTTATTTTAGGAATTGTAAACTAAAATTAAGTCTACTCTACCATTCCAAGGTTTTAACCTCGCATCTCAGTGCCGCCGTAGGGTAGGTCAAAGAGATGACGGTTAAATCGAGACAATCTCATCAATGAATAACTTGTGAGAATCGAACATCCCACGAGAATCGAACATCCCTTTATTCATTGACTACCTTCCTTTTTTTAGCCTAGATATTACCAAAAATATCCTTTATGAGTGTGACCTACTATATCGGATCTCTTAGGTACGCCCCGAGTGTGCCGTCGTAGGATAGGTCAGTGACCCGACGAGTACCCAGAAATCCTATCCTTTCGGAGACCAAGCCATGAATGTTGATAGGGGTGAACACCATCCGTAGGGGGACGAAATCAAAGCGCCGCGAGGCGTCACCCTTCTCTCACTTACTTGTATCTATAGTAGAGGCCGTGGGGTTGGTTGTCGCCTCCCCGCTCCCACTCAATATTTTGGAAGTGGTTGTGGGTTAACTAACCACGTCTTTTTGATGTTTTCATAAAAGCTCATCAAATCAAGGATTCCGAATGGTGTCGGTGACGTAGGCAAGCCTACCCGTCCTATTCGTTGGAACATATGTGACGGTCGGACGAAATCGGGTCAAGACGACCTCGTTGAGATAAGAAGGAATCACCCCCTCCGTTCCCCGGTGTAGCTTAGTCTTGCCGGACCCCCGTGCATACATCACACTAGGAGGGTTAAGTCGGTCGAGCCTAGCTCAGTTGACCACCCAACCTATAAGCGAACCGTTTTTATCCAAGATTTATTGTTCTTTTACCATCATTCAATCTCGTAGACACTACGAATTGAAAACGTGATCTCGTTTGTGCTTTAAGGCGGTTCACCGAGAACACACACCGAAAGGCCTAACGATTTCATAACCCGTCCTCGGATCATTAATTAGTTACTAAATTTATTAATTACCACGTATTAATTAAATTTCAACTAATTACACGAGTTTGTATACATGCCTATTTTAATTACCAAAATTAAAATTCTACATGTATGCAAGGAGTGGATTTATGATATGATGCATGTCATGGCAATTCCGATTTTATATCTATTTTATGATCAAACACATAAAAAATAAATTGCGGAAAATTTTAAACACCGAGATGGATCGTTGGCACCCCCGTATCTAATCTATTAGAAAATAAAAAAAAAACAAAAACCCTAACTAGGGTTTACTACTTTCTAACAAAATCTGTAGCTGTTCGAACTCTTCGACGATCGGCATACCAAACGGACTCGGATCGGGACGAAACATTCCAGATATGTTCTTCACCTCTCGATCTTCAATATGGACGGTTGGATCGGTGCTTTGACTTACCAATTTTCTCCAGTTAGCCGCCCAACTTGATGCTGAATCTGACTTTGACTGCAGCGCATCAAAGACTTCCCGAGGCAGATCGGGAATCTACATGAATCCCGATCGACCTGAAATTTTTATCACACGTCCAGAACTCCAATTTTATCAATCTGAACGGTCGGATTTGCGTTTCAACGGTCCAAACGCTCCCAGAAAATCGAGGAAGTCACAGGTAGAGTTTCTGTGAATCCTGTGTTTTTCTGTTACAGCAGCGTCTTCGCAGCAACGAACGGATATCGAAACGGACTCTGATCGATGCCAAAATTTGTGGAGTAAATCACCATCTTCTGATCTAGATTCTGACCGGAGGGATCTTTGTTTTAACGGCTCGATCAACGGGAAAAACTAAAATACTAAACAGCTACTAAATAAATCTATTTTCTGGAAATTAAAATTGCAATAAAGATAAATTACATAATTTCCTATACTCATATGAACGAATTTTCATCGTTTATACGAGTTTACAATAGATCTAACGGGCAAACAATGCCAACCCCAATCCATTCGCTTCAAACCACAACAATCGCAACATACATAAAATATATATAAACATATGCATCGCCCAAAAAAAATTGGACAAAAAAAAAACATGTTTTACCACTCCTAGATCTAATATTTTATACGTATAAATATAGATCACCATGGCGACTGATACCACTGTTTGTAATACCATCCGCAACGGAAGCGATTTATGGATCTAGATCTATATAATACACGTAATAAAACAACTAGATCTATTCTACAAGGGGGTGTAGAACATACCTCTTGGATCTCAAAATCCAAGTTGAAGAACCGCAAAAGGATGAATGTAAGAAGATGTGAAGAGCACCACGATCTTCCGTACGTGTGATCCAAGAACTCCCGGTGGAAGGAAATTCTCGTCTCGAATCCTTCCGATATCTTTACCCGGAAAAATCTCCAAGATTTTCCCCATATTCCCCTTGGCCGAAAATTTGCTCCTTCTCTCTAAGAGAAGTCGAAATTTATGTGTGTTAAAAGGCTTGTGGAAACTCTCTTTATATGGAGAGTAAGAAAACTTAACCTCCAAGGATTAAATAATTAAGAGATAATTATTACATTAATCCTTTTCCAAATAAAAGATAAATATAATATTTATCCCAAACAAATTAGGATAAATAAATATATTATCCAATATTCCATGATTTATCATTTAACAAATAAAAGATAAATCACACATTAAATAATTATCCAAGAAAACAAATTCCTTAATAATTAAATAATATAACATGCGCACCTTTTCCTTCAAATTCAAAGTCCACGCATATTTGACCAATTTGGGTCAAAATTGGTCAACACACCAATTCGGTAAGTTCACGAAAAATGTCTTTTCCGCGTATTTAATTATTTAGTCCAACTAAACAATTAATTCACATATCGTTTTAATAAAGTCCAACAAGAACTAAATTAATATTATTAGGATTCGACGTCCGAGAATAGCTATGCTATATTAGGAGCGCGTCGGGGACCATGGACTAATAATCGGCGGCTCCGATAAATCAAATAAATAATTATAGAATAATTACATTCGATAAATCAATCACGGAATATGCCACCATAATCCCGTGATCGCACTCCTCCGATTATAAGATTATATTTATCTCCTCACGAGAATAATAATAAGCGTCCATTGATATAATCATTACATATGGATTAATCCTCCATGATTGTTCATTCTAAATCGGGAAGTTACCGTTAACCCTTTCCGAACCTCTTATCCTTATTTACCATTAACCCCCTAGTGATCAATTAATTCATACACCCCACCGGTAGCTAATCGGTGTAATATGAACTCCATGGATCGATCGGTTTAGGGTTAACAAATAAGTGAATCGTTCTATCTACTTCCATAAATGGAAGGAATGGATTCCGTATCCGTGATAACACGTACTACTCACTCAATCCAAGTACAATGCCAAGATGGGGTAATTCGGACCACGGACTCGGTGTAATCCTTAACCGTCAAGTCAAACTTCATACGATTCAAGCGGCTTGACTCGTGATCACCTCGGGATTAAGATATATCCATAAATATGATCAACACAGACCCTCTAAACGAGTTCTCTATTTTACAATTTTAAATACACAGTTTTCTAGTTTATAAAATCTCTATCCAAGATTCAAGACCACATTGAGTTTAATTAAACTTATTTTGTGTTTCGTTCTAAGCATTTGCTTGACAATTGCTTTTTTTTTTTTTATTATAAATTTTTATGTTTGGCGGTTATTTCTATTCTTCAATTCACATACAATGGTTGTTTGTGTTAAATGGGCTGATGGTTTGCTGGTGTTTTATTTATTTTAAAATTTAATGTTTGCTTGTTTATTAATTTTTTAGGTTTTCTGTTAATTGCTGGTTTATTGAAATAGATTGATGTTTTACTATGTGGTCATCACATTAATGTAGTACATCTCTTGTCAAAAGTGGTAGTTTTATGTTCAGAGTGTTTGTGTGATTCACAAAGAAATGTACCTTATGTTTGAGCTTGCTTATAAGATTTGGTTTATTGAATCAATTTATTTTAGAACTTTTTGTTTTTTTTTTTCGAAACCAGATATTTTATTAAAAACAAAAAACTGTACAAACTGTACAAACAAAACTAAAATAAATTACAAATCACGAAAAACAACATCAAGGCCAAACTAGTCTAAGTTCTCAGGCTCGACGAATAGCTTTTGAGATGAAAATCATCTTCGGAGGTCGTAAGGTGTCCGGAACGTGGTATTTTTATTACGCCAATTCCTGAGGCTCATCACAAGTTCACGGAAAATGAACCTCCAGAAAGCGATGTGTCGTGCTTGTATATGTTTATCTTCAAACAAGTTTCGAGCCAGGATGGTGTGTCATGGGCGGACGTGAATGACCTCCAATGGTGCGGATGAATGATTTGTTTCCACATGTTGTAAGTCCAAGAGCAGTCCCTTGCTACATGAAGACCGGTTTGAGAATGTGTGCCACAGACGAAACATGTATCATCCTCACAAATACCCGGGGTGGCAAGTAGGCCCGCCGTTGGTAAAGCATCACGGTAAAGCTGCCATAATAGAAGATTACCTCTCAGGGGTCCCTTGATTGCCCAAATAAGACTCCAAGTGCTACTCATCACCGCATCTTGTGTTTGGTGAATCTCGTGATAGGCCGAATTCACAGAAAATTTACCCGAGGATGTTAGTTTCAAAATGGCATTTCCAACCTCAACAACATCAACAACATTACAGATGGCGCTTGCGGCTGAGCAAATATGACGCCAAATTGTAGAGCAATTTTATATGGGTGTATCCAATGGGGAGCCATACTTCGATTTTAACAATTGTACCCACAATTTCCCCGGAGAGGTTAGTAAATGCCACGCCAATTTTCCTAGAAATGCAGTATTCATGTCCCTAGCATTACGGATACCCAAGCCACCAGTAGATTTGGGTTGACAAATGTAATTCCACGCAATTAAATATAAGCCTTTCATATCCGTTTCATGCCCTCGAAAGAAAGATCGGATTCTTTTGTCAAGTTCACCAGTCATGGAAGCAGGGAGTCTTACCGTTAGCATTTGATAGTAAGGCGTCGTGGAGAGAACTGTTTGAGAAAGGATAGCACGACCGGCTTTGGAAAGAGTACGTGCCTTCCAAGACTGTAATTTATTTCGGACTTTATCAAGTATGCTTTGAAGTCCTCCTTTTTCACTCGGGTATGATGTAAGGGTACCCCAAGATATTTTTCAAGGTGGGTTGTGTGTGACATGCCTAAATCAGCTTCAATGCACGAGATAGTATGCGGATGTGTGTTCGATGACGTGGAAAATTTTGATTTTGCCACACTAACTTTCTACCCCGAGAGGCTGCATGTAACACCCCGACTTTTGAGTTGGGTATGCCCGAGATTTGTAGGACTTCTAAATAACAATCACCATATTTATTATTATCAAACCAAAATATACACTTAACATGCGTAAAATTAAACGTCTACATATTTGTATATAATTATATTTTCTGTAATTAATTTCTTTAAGTAATGTTTGTTAATTGCCTTATATATATATATATATATATATATATATATATATATATATATATATATATATATATATATATATATATAAGCACCGACACTTCAATTAGGTCGCCGTGCGCCGTGTCCGACACATTTTCAGCCCGACACGCTCCCGACATGCTCCCGACACGTGTCGGAAACGTGTCGCTCGATTAAAATAATGTTAAATTCAAAATTTGAATTCCGACACGGCCCGACACGCTGGGGACACGTTGGGGACACGGCGGGACACGGCCCGACACGTTGGGGACACGCAAGGGAAACGGCGGGACACGTTGGGGACACGCAAAGGACACGGCGGGGACACGCAAGGGACACGTTGGGGACACGCAAGGAATGCAATCCGTCCCGCGAATTTGCACCAACCTACGTCTATGTTTTTTTTAAAATATATATATATATATATATATATATATATATATATATATATATATTAAAACGTGTCGACGGCGTGTCGTGCCCTCAAATACCGAAAGTAATCGTGTCGCCGTGTCCGTGTCGTGTCGTGTCGTGCGCCGTTCCCGTGTCCGTGTCCGTGCTTCATAGTATATATGTATATCTCAAATAATATATTATTGCAAATTTATTTTTGATTATTTGAGATATACATACATACATACATCATGATTCATAGTAAAAAATTACACAAACAGTGAAATTCTTTTGCCAATTATGTTTTAGTTATTTATTTATTAATAGGTAGTTAATTAGAAGTACATGTTTAGACGTTACTTCATTTAAGAAGTTTTATACATTAGCTCCGTTTTGGCTTCGGTTACAAAACTTATAGTCATTTTAATAAGCTGTCACTTTGCGTTGCCTGAAATGGGTAATGATAGAGTTACTTCCTAAATTCTACACCATGTTTACACCCAAGATAATCTTGAGGTTGTGATTTTTTTAAGGTTTTTTAATTTTTTTATAAGTAAAAAATATGTGGTGAGATGATAATGGTGTAAAAATCGGTATAGAGTTAAGAGAGTAAACATATCACTCCCCGTATGTACATGCATGGCCGGCCCTATGCTAAGGCCATTGAGACCCGGGTCTTAAGCCCAACGGTTTCGGGGGCCCAACGGTACATGTTTCGCTAAGAGAAAAAAAAATTCGTGTAGATTTAATCCAATCCAACCTAATATAATATGTTAATTTTCTTTTTTGATAAAGACCAAATTTTTTTTTACTCCAATCGATAAAGGTCCCAATAAAAAAATTTACTTGGCACAAAAAAAAGACATACAAACAAGTTTTATTAATTTTTTGCATTTACGGATGTTAAAAACGCGATAAATGTTGGAAAAAATGTAGTACTTAGGATTTGACAGAGAATTAGAAACTCCAAGGCACATTATTAACGTTGTCTTTTAAGAGATGTTTCGTCCCACACGATTTGTCACTAAGAGATCAAATGAAAATCTCTTTCAGGATACAATAGGGGTGTTTGATTCAAACAGTGACTTGTTTGAATCAAACTCGAGGACAATCAAAGTTTTTCTGATGATGTTGTCAAACTTATGCTTTTCGTCTGCATACTTATGTCTTTTATAGATTGCAAGTACCCCATAAACGAATGATGGTACTCCTTGCATGAAAGGTAGGGTTGTCACTATTCACCGGATGAAAGCATGCAACCCTTACACGAAAGGGTAAGTACATATCAGTTCGAAAATACATGTATCTGAAAATGCATATCTCTTCATGAACTAATGCATGCATTGGTTTAGGTTTCGGGGCGTTGTCCCCGAACCCCCACGAGTTGGCGCTGCCCCCTCGACCCCTGCGAAGGGACGCTATCCCCGAACCCCCACGAGTTGGCGTTGCCCCCAAACCCCGTTGGCGTCGAACCCCGTTTCGTTGCGATAACATTAATTCGTACGGCAACACGTATGCAAACGATAACCAAAATATTTATTTATGAAAAAATATCTAACAATAAGTATGTTTTAAAAAAAAACAATTTCAACTAAAAGACCCAATTCGGGGATTTGGTCTTAAGCCCAACAAGAGCGAGGGCCGGCCCTGTGTACATGCCTTCGTCCAACAATATATAGTTCAAAATTCAACTTCAACCTATATTCCAAATCCATTTTTCCACCACCGGAACCATTGAACTCACCTCCTTCCTTGCTATATATAAAAAGTTGTTAGCCAATAATGCGTCATCGTCATCATTTTAAGGTCGTTAACAAAAAACAACCATGATATCTTCGGTCTTCCTCTTTAATTTTATGGATAACCACCACGTACCGTCATTGTTCAGTCACCACCGTAAGCCAGTGGCGGACCCATAAACTTTTTTCAGCGGGGTCCGTAAATATTTAACACAGTAAATAATTTTTTTCACGGGGTCCGAAATATTTTTCTATAGGTAAAATGTAGAGTATTTTTATTTTTAGCGGGGTCCATGGACCCCCGTATGGTCAAGGTAGATCCGCACTTGCCGTAAGCCATGATTCCGCCTTGTAATTGTTATAGTATCTTTTCCAGCCCAAACACCGACACTAGAGATCGTGTAATGTCCCACATTAGAAAAATAGTAGAATGCTCACCCCATATAAGTGTGAGACATAAAGGTCTTGTCATCTCGGGTTAGCCCTTTTAGACCAAGCGAGGAGGGCGGTCTAAGCAGTTGAACGGACATTTATAACTCATTTAGCGCTACCAGACCCGGGGTCTGGGGGCGTTACAGAATGGTATCAGAGTCGACTATCAGACGGAACTATGCGCTGCACCGTACAAGAAGACGGTGTAAGGATGGCCTCTAGTTACCTCTGGTAGGGACGATCCAGGAACAGTCTTGGCCGTCCTGGCGAGGACGCCAGTCCCTTATAAGGGTGGAATGTAATGTCCCACATTGGAAAAGTAGTAGAATGCTCACCCCCATATAAGTGTGAGACATAAAGGTCGTGTCATCTCGAGTTAGCTCTTTTAGACCAAGCGAGGACGGCGGTCTAAGCAGTTGACCGGATATTTATGACTCATTTAGCGCTACCAGGCCTGGGGTCTGGAGGCGTTACAGATCGACCACCGAGTCAACAATTCTATAAACCATAGTGATATCAGGTGAATTTAACCGCCACAGTGTAGTCTCTTTTATCACTCAGACGCTACCGGAAAATGTTGGTGTTTGCAGCTGAAATGCGTTGGTTGAAAGAAGGTTTGGATGGGATGGAAATATAATGAAGGTCGTGATACTTGGTTTATATAGCTGGATAAAGATTTGTGAATCAAATAATCAAGCAGGATTTCTTTAAAGAATTTATGAAGGCGGGTTTCATCGGCACACGCATAATTATTTTTGACACCCATTTATTGAATATTTTTTCTGCTGAACAAAACGTCATCCCTCTACTGGTGTCCCTCCTTCAACACCAACGCCAGTGTCACTGATGTTGGTGTTGAAGGAGGGACACCAATGGACTGACGTCCTTTAGTTGTGCCACTTTTATAACGTGAATGTCAGTGACACTGGTGTTCCTCCTTGAACACCAACGTCAGTGTCACTGACGTTGGTGTTCAAGGAGGAATACCAGTGGGAATGACGTTCGTCTTTTTGAAAACAATGTGGTGCCGAAGTAATTTATTGTGGTGTCGAAAGTAAATGGATACTAAAAATAATTTAATATATGCTAATAGAACCCACGTTTATGAATGATGGTGACTAGTTAAAAGCCGGCGTAAAGGAAAAAGTTGAATAAAAAAAACAAGAACGGGAAAACAAAATAAGAATATGGTTACAAGCATATAGATTAATTAGAGCTAAAAATTTCAATTTGTGGTGCTTGGATACAGTTTGGCGTCGAACGTTCGAGAATTATTGTCGAGAGCTTGGATTAAATAATTAAAAGGGCATAAGGTGGGTTTAATTTTATTTTCTATAAAAGTCAAAATGTGTTTTTATTAAACTATTTTCATTGAATATATTACTGATATAGATATATAATATGTATCTTGTTATAAATGATAAATGATTTCTATCATTTTAATGATAATAACTTGATTAAAACAAACATTGTACAAGTGACATTGCATGTCCTATCTTGATGGCGTAGGTGCGTCTTCCGCTACGCGCGGTATGGTATATCGTACTTGTGCATTTCCCGCTTCGGCAGCATGGCTAGTTCCCGTTTCGGCAGCATGGTTCTCGTTCTCGTTCTCGTACTCGCTCGATGGGCCCGCTGAGGATTTCACAGTCGGGTTAGATGTGTATTGGGCCAGTGACCGCGGTTGTGGGGTCCGAGGCAAGTGGACCCTCCGGAAGCCCCAGGAGATTGGGTGTCGGAAGGACGGACTTCACTATAAAAATTACTTGTTGTGGATATAAGGTGGTGAAATGGGAGTTATAAGGTAGAGACAATCGTATCAGCTATATCGATGTCTAGTAAGGGAACTTGATGAATTGACGGATCTCGAATGAGCATGCTTGACTTGAACTTGATGCCTGATTTTAAACAAGTATATTATTGCATAAATACTCGAACAAGTTTTCTAGAAAATACATATATATTACTACAACAATTATTTTTTTTTAAATATTTAACACTCTCACACACGGCTCATACCAGCGTTTTTGCTGACGATTCGTATTCTTTGTCTCTTTCCTTTTGTTTTTATTTATTTATAAAATAAACCATGTGATTGCTTGAGGTAGAGGATCGAAGAATGAGCTATGACATCGACCAAGATTCTAGATCGTGTTGAGCATTTTATGTTAGTGACAACTGTAATATTTAATTTGTTGTAATTTTATAATTGAAATACTTAGTGATATTTGTAAACGTAATTATAGATTTATTGGATTATTTTGGAAATTATAGTCTAGTTATTGAAGTCGCGGCGAGAGCTTCGCAACCCCTCCTAGAATGACCCCAGTGGACCTAGGGGTCGGGAGTAGGGTATTACACTGCAGAAATCATTTAATACCTGATCAATCACATGAGCCTGTTCAGTAGTTGCTTCTAAAAAAGGAGTAGGTCATCCGCAAAAAAAATATGAGAGAGTTTTGGCCATCCCCTAGACATAACTATCGGTTGCCAATCGCCCTGGTAGATCGATCGTTGGATAAGGTAGCTCGGCACTTGCATGACTATGACAAATAGGTAGGGAGCCAAAGGTTCGCCCTGTTTTAGTCCGCGACGGGGTTGAAAGCCTTCAAGAGGTTGTCCATTCCAAAGGATTCAAGTGAGGTGCTCGAGAGTGAGTACATTATAATGTCCATCAAAGACTCAGTGAATCCCACAATACGGAGAATATGGCGAAGGAAGTCCCAGCTAACTCTATCGTAAGCTTTCTCGAGGTCTACTTTGATGATCATGATCCCTTTCTTACACCGTATAGTATACATAACTTCTTGTGCAACAATAATATTATCTGAAGTTTTCCACCCTGGTATGAAGGCACTCTGGCTATGGTCCGCGATTTTATCAATGATCAATCTTAGGCGGTTCGTGATAATTTTGGTAATGATTTTTTCCATGACATTGGTAAGAGCAATTGGCCGTAGTTGGGAAACTCGTTCCGGTGGCTGCACTTTTGGTATTAAAGAAATAAAGGTCCGGTTCATAGACGAAGGAAATTGGCGTTATTGAAAGGCTTTGAGTACCCAATTGGTGAGAGAGGGACCGACCGTATCCCAGTTCTACTGGTAGAAAACCGGAGGAAAACCGTCAGGACCGGGGGATTTAAGAGCCCCTATGTCAAAAACTGCTGCTTTCACCTCCCCGGGGCTAACTAGACGATTCAAAAGTCTTTTGTCCGCATGGTTGATGGAGGGATAGAAAAGGCCATTTGGTAAGGGTGTGATTGGCTCGGCTGTATAAAGATCAATATAGAAGCGTGATGACGGTCAAAATATACCCGTAAAAGTCATCAACATTATCCTTAAATCGAGCCTAGTAATATATATTTTATAAAATCATATGGTTATATTTATTATTTAATGTATTGTGATTTATAAAATATAATTTGGTATTTATCCATTTTTTATTATTTAAATATGATTTATTTCGGGATAATTATTTATTTTGTAGATTGAGATAATTTTTGGAGGATAATTATAAATGGAAGAATTAAACTACAAGATAAATCCAAGCAAATACGGATGCATTGAAGATAAAGATTGTATAAGCACGGAAAAGAGGAGTAAGGCAAGACAAAAGCCGGCAAGCCAACCCAAAGAGAGTTGGCGCCGACTTAGGGACGCATGCAAGAAGGGGGGCGCATTTTCTTGCCCCTATCCAAAGATCGGCCGGGAATTATCCTAATGTGTTTTCAAACTCCTTTTGGATTTAGGAAAACTATTTCAGATTGGTTTAGGTTTATCCCATGTAAATTTCTCCCTATATATTTAGACATACACACGCCATATGCACACACCACAATACACACAATTCATAATAAAATCATCAGTTTTTCTTAGAGCAGTTTTTTTCACAAGTTCTTCAATTATGTAAGTTCTTGTATTTATTTTCTCTTAGTTTTTTTAATTAATTTTCCCCAATTATTTATTTATCGTTTGAGATTATTATTTCTTAGTTAAATGATGTAGATCTAGAATTACGACGTGAGGCGGTGGGGACTCATCGTTTATAAGGATCCACACGCCCACGTCTATGTTTTGTGATCTATGTGTGATTTTATTTCGATTAATAATCGTGTTTCTAGTAGATATATATTGTTACTTTATGAGCTTCTATTTTATCCGATGAGTATAGAGAAACGCTAAGATGTAGTTTTTCGCCGAGTCAGTCTAGCCACGTCTTTATGGTGTGATTGTCCAACTAGAATTTCTTGTCTTAGTAGGTATGGCTACGGCTACGTTGCTCGTCTGTTTTAATTAAAACGTGTAGTGAGGAAATACCAATATAGTGCTCCTAGGTCGGCTCATGAATTGATCTTTCGGGACTTTCAGCGAGATCTAGATCTGTGCTGTATTAGGGAATTGCGCGCACCTGATTATACGTAATTCGTAGATTAACATGATACCTAAAAAGTTAGTGTTAATGGGACGGAGACTGATGCGATCGCTTAGGAAGTACGCCTGAACAAAGGAATGTTGCCTAGGTGAGGAATACGGTTAATATCGGCATCCCTAGTTTTGTAAGCGTGCGAGTCATATGAGATGGAGGCCGAAAAAGCGAAGTCACGTGATGTAGCATAGTGATCTGGATGGCCTACCCGGAGCTAGATCTAGTTTAGGGGATGACTCCCGTAGCCAATATAAAAGAGATACGAGTCGGATTAATAGTTAGCGAGTCTAGTTTAACTATATATAGTCTCTGGATCCAAACGATAATGTAATAATTGGGGAGATTAATTATGTTGTATTTATTTGAGTTGTGTCGAGTCGTGTCAATTTATCTTTTCTTGTTCTTTGTTGGTCAAAGACCGTTTTATGTGCTTGCCATGCTTAATTAATTATTTATAGAATGACCCACAATTTGGTTCCCTGTGGGATCGACCTTGATTCACTATAGCTATACTACGATGGACCTAGTCCTCTTGCTAGTATTGGTTTTGGTGGTCAAGTATTTTAATTTCACTTGATCTACGTCATCAATGCGTTGTACCATATCTGTCAGCAAAGTATGATCGCTAATCCAATTACCGGAATCGTCTTTATGGTATAGAATTTGGTTGTTGCTTCGCTTGCGTTTAGTAGAGATGTGGAAATACCGAGTGTTCCTCTCCCCGTCTTCAATCCAATTTAATCTAGACTTCTGATTCCATAAAATTTCCACCTGAGAGAGAATGTAGTCGTATTCCTGCACTAATGATTTGTTTAATTTTGACAAATATCTTGATGGGGCCTTCGACAAAGCAAGTTGGATCCCCGTGATCCTAGCTTTGCAATGTTTCTTACGATAGAAAATATTACTAAAGACGAACATGTTCCACTACTGAGCTTTAACACCAATATCAGAAAGCATAGCGTTTAGATCATTATCAATGACACACTATGCGTCTCGCAAAAAAGATTGGAAGTCAACATGTTTCAACCAGCAAGCTTGGAACCGGAAAGGCTTATCAGAACATACCACAACCCGAGAGTTGTCCAAGGAGAGGAGGATAGGATGATGATCCGAGTGCACACGAGGTAAATGATAAATTACAGAATTTGGAAAGCTATTCCACCAATAAGAGTTACAGAGCCCCTGATCAATCAGTTGTTCAATAGCAGTGGAGCTATGAATAGAACTGGACCACGTGAAACGAAGGCCATGAAAGGTAATTTCACAAAGGTTAGCACTGCTAATTAAGTCACGTAGCCAGAAGGACCAGATACAGGTCGTCCCCCCGTTTGTCATCAGCATGAATTACCTTATTCAAATCTTCAATAATACACCAAGGTACAAGGATGAAAGCAGAAATATGTTCAAAAAGATCCCAAAGTTCATCTCTAACATCGGGGGTTGGGGAGGCATATGTAAAAGAGATGATCCACTTTACCATATTTTGGGAAGTAGCAGCCATCACCATGGTTTGATCCGTGGCATATAACAGTTAGAGTTCGATGAAAGACGCATCCCAAAAAACCCAAAGGCCTCAACTATAGCCCCTAGCTTCAATCGCAGCCATATTAGTGAAGCTTGAAAGTCGAAGAATGCGGTCTGCTGTAGTACTCGGACTTCTAGTTTCCATAAGAAAGAGCACCGACGGTTGGTATTCCAACAAAAGAGTTTTTAAATGGCGGAAGAACTTAAGAGATCTAGCTCCCCGGAAATTCCAAGAGAGGATCTTCATTGGTGTTCGGGGTGGATGTCACCGAGAAGCCCAGGGGCAATAACAATTACTGGGTCCGATTGCGGCAAGGTATCTATAGTGTCTATAACAACCGAATTATCGGGTGGGTTTGCTTTGACAGAGGCCGAATCCAGTTTATTTGCATTCTCCTTCGCAATAATTGCATCAATAGTCATAGCTTCACCTAGAACCCGAGACAGTTTCCAATCGATTTAAAGAGGGACTTGGTACATTTGTGATATCACCGAGAGGTACATGGGGGAACCAGAAAAATGAACCGGAAGTGGGGGAAAAGAGTCCAGCTTTGGGATATACATCTCTTTGGTTTTGCTTTGAGGGGCCTGTGTTCTAATTTGGTTTGAAGCACGGGAGGAACCTCCACGTCCTCTACCTCGGGTGGTTGAGTTACGGTCTCTACGGGTGGCTTGTCGGACTGAAGGCCTAGCGTTAAACTGTGGTATATTCTGGAAGTGTTGCTGCAAGGTGTGGAACGGGGTCTCAGTTGGTACTTCAGCTTCGTCATCAATAAGAATAGAGTAACGGTTACCATTCGGCTTAGTTTTTGAGGGTTGCTGGGGGATAGAATTGCCAACAGACTGAGAGGCATGGGGTGCAGGTTCAAGTATTATTGGTTTCAGCAGCTGGAGGGGCTGTATTAGAGAAGGCTCATTGGGTGGTGGGCCTTCTCCTTCGGTTCGATGCCAACATCCAGGGCGCAAAAGAGCTAGAATCAGCGGGTGCATTAGCCTTAACAGGAGGTTGTTCTTGTGTCGGATCAATGTCATTTGCTTTTTGAGGACAGTCATCAGTTTTGTGACCGTGAAACCCACATTAAAAACTGTGGAAATACTATGGTTAATATTACATTATTATTACACTCATAACATGTTACAATGTAACGTGGTACTTTCTATCAAGGGACATATTAATTGCATTGAATAAACAATTAATATGTCCTAATAGTCATAAAGTAACTATCCTTTGTCCTATTATGTAATAGCATAGACATAGCCGACTCTAGCATTTATTGTAGCCGGCTCTAGTTACTTTTACTTTACTAGCTAGGATCCTCTATTGTAAGGATCCTCTCTTGTATCTATTTATACTCATTAATAAACAAGTTGGAGTTTACTCAAGTATTATTTACTTTCTCAAACTCTCTTCATGGTAGCAGAGCCTTAAACTCCTGAATCCGCTGCAAATTCTCAGCACCCTGCTGAATCAAGAATGTCTTCATTATCTGAAGCTTCCTCACCCTCGGTCGAGTCCCGGCTACCTCGGCGGTGGGGTCACGACTCTTCATCTTACACAAATCATAGACTTGATGGCAACAACTACTTACGTGGTCAAGATCTATGAAAATGTACATCTCTGGACAAGGTAAGATGGGATACACGTCCGGCTCTAAACCCGCCCTGCTCGAAGATGAACCAGGATTTGAAGCATGGGATACTACTAATAATCAAGTCATGACCATTCTCACAAGATCAATGACAAAAGAGATTAGTGAGAACTTTATGATGTATGATACGCAAAGGAGATCCGGGATAATGCCAGGGGATCTTTACTCCAAGAAAGACAATACATCCGAAGTGTATGAACTTGAAGCTCGGATTCAAAATTGCGGACAAGGAGATATGTACGTAACTCAATACTTCAATCAACTATCTAGGGCATGGCAACACCTGGATATGTTGGAAACTCACCCCCGGAATGATGTCAAGGATGCCGCCTTTATAAGGACATTATTGAGAAAAAGAGAGTATTCAAGTTTCTTCTTGGATGAATCCTACTCTTGATGATGTTAGGGGAAGAATCCTTGCCACAAAACCTCTCCCCAATCTCAAATCCATGTTTGCTTTGAAGTCAAACATGAGGAAAGAGGAGGAAAGTGATGTGCCGCCGAACTCCCCTACCGACAACCCTACGAAAGTGCTACCTGCCGATCGTCGGGAAGCCTCGCCGAGGTTACCGAGACCGTCGGGAAGCCTACGATCGAACCGGAAAGTTGTTCGTGAGCACCGCAAACGCACAAATCACACCAAGGACACTTGCTTTGGAAGCTACATGGCATGCCCAAATCCTCCAAGCCTACCAGGGAAAGTCGGGGCGAGGCACGTCAATGAAGGGAGAATGATAACAAGTTGAATGCTCGGTTGCGCATTCAAAGCTTTCCTCACTCAACAAAAAGAAGGTAGTCCCTCTACTGACATGGCTACACAGGCCAGTACAGGTAAATTCTACTCTTCTATTAGTAATGAAACGTGGATTGTTGATTCTGGGGCCTCCTCTCATATGACTGGCAATAAAAACCTCATAACTCACCTTATGCCATGTCATCAAATTCATAAAATTAAGACTGCTGATGGATCTATCTCTCATGCAAAAGGTTTTGGAAATGTTAAACTCACTAATAAGATATGCCTAAAGGATGTCCTATTTGTTCCAAAATTAGATTGCAATCTCATATCTGTCAGTAAAATTGCAAAAGATTTGAATTGGACTGTGGTGTTTAATAAGAATCAGTGCACTTTCCAGGACCCTTCTTCACAGGAAGTGATTGGGAGGGCTAAACCCTGCTCAGGATTGTATGTGGTCAACCTGCTCGAAGACGAAAGACGACGACCGAATCGCCTCGGCCACTTTCGCACTCAAACCTTAGATAATATCATGTTATGGCATTATAGACTAGGACATCCAAGTTTTGGTTATTTAAAGTCTGTAATTCCTGAATTATTTAAAGGATGTAATGTCAATGATCTTCAATGTGATATTTGTCAATTTGCCAAACTTACCAAATCTGTGTATACCAAACTACCTTATTTGCCTTCAAAACCTTTCACTTTAATTCATAGTGATGTATGGGGACCTTCAAGAGTAAAAAGTATAACAGGGAAAAGGTGGTTTGTCACTTTCATTGATGATCATACCGAAACACATGGTGTTTTTAATGAAGGATAAATCGAAGTTGGAACAGTTTTCAGAATTTTACAACATGATCTCTACTCAATTTGACACTAAGATCAAGATCTTAAAGACGATAATGCACTTGAATACTATGAGTCTAACCTCAGTAATTTCTTGATGGATAAGGGGATTCTCCATACCAGTAGTTGTGTGGAAACACCTCAACAAAATGGGGTTGCTGAGAGAAAGAACAGGCACTTACTGGAAATGGCTAGATCACTCATGTTCACAACACATGTTCCAAAATATATGTGGGGTGAAGCTATATTAACTCGCCACATACTTAATCAACGAGACTTCCCAGAGTGTTAGGCTTCAAAACTCCTATCCAAACCCTTTTGACCACTCACTCCCCGTCCTCATCTAATTTCCCAATTACCTCCAAAAATCTTTGGTTGCCTTGTGTTTGTTTATATCCATGCCCAACACGAAGAAAACTTGATCCCAAAGTTCACAAGTGCATTTTCCTAGGATATGCAAAGGACGGAAAAGGTTACAAGTGCTATTCTCCTTCGAAAAGAGATTTTACAATTCTATGGATGTAAAATTCTTTGAAAGGACTCCCTACTACAAAGACAAGTCCACCGAGGCAACCGATGGAAACCCGATTGAACTTGACCTAAATCCTTTCCCTCAGCAAACTCTTGAACCCCAGCACCCCACTGACTCTCAGCATCCTACTGATCCTCGGCAAACCTCCCCGAACCGGAGACTACGACCCGAGCCTGCTGAACCAGAGACTACTGACACTCAGCAACCTACTGAGTCACAGCAGACTGAACCTCAGCACCCCACTGACTCTCAGCAGCCTGCTGACGTTGATGACAGACCTATTGCTATCAGGAAGGGAAAGAGATCTTGCACTACTGATCACTCTATTCATAATTATCTATCCTATGATCAGTTATCACCTGTTTTTGCCATGTTTACACAGGACTTGGATTCTCACTCTATTCCTAAGAATATACAGGAAGCTCTCCAACATGATAAGTGGAAGGCAGCTGTCAAAACTGAAATGACTGCTCTCCTTGACAACCATACTTGGGATCTCACCACTCTCCCACATGGAAAGAAGACATCAGGTTGCAAATGGCTGTTCACTATCAAGTACAATGCTGATGGTACTATTGACAAATACAAAGCTAGGCTCGTTTGCAAGGGGATTCACTCAAACATATGGCCTTGACTACAAGGAAACCTTTGCACCTGTGGCAAAACTAAACACTGTCAGGGTGCTGATCTCAATTGATGTCCAACTTGACTGGCCTCTACACCAATTGGATATCAAGAATGCTTTCCTAAATGGTGACCTTACTGAGGAAGTCTATATGAATGTGCCTCCTGGTTTTTCCAACACTCACACTCAAGGGAAAGTTTGCAAATTGAGGAAATCTCTATATGGCCTAAAGCAGTCCCCTAGAGCCTGGTTTGGCAAACTCACTACTGTGGTTAAAGCTGCTGGATACCATCAATGCAACTCAGATCACACAATGTTTATCAAAACAACAAACCAGAAAAGGTCCATTCTTATTGTCTATGTGGATGATATCATCCTTACTTGTGATGACCCTGTTGAGATCCAACACTTGAAGACCCCGCCGGCAAAAGTATTTCAAGTTAAAGATTTGGGCTACCTCAAGTACTTTCTTGGTATGGAAATAGCTAGGAACGACCGGGGTATATCCGTGTCACGGAGGAAGTATGTCTTGGACTCCGCCGGAAGAAAAGCGGCATCTTTGGGATGCAAACCTGTCGTTCCCCATCCCAGGTAGGCCCCGATGTCAATACCTGTTTGCATGGTGACATTGCTTCGTCGAAGGATCAATATCAAAGACTTGTAGGGAAACTCATTTATCTGTCCCATACAAGACCCGATATTGCATATGGCGTCGTCCGTTAGCCGATTCATGCATTGCCCTACCGAGCAACATTGGGATGCCGTGAACGGGATACCGAGGTACCCGAAGTCCACTCTGGCCGGGGCTTACATTTCACCAAGTCTCCCGATAGATCAATCAAGGTCTACACCGATGCCGATTGGGCCGGATGTCACATTGACAAAAGATCTACCACGGCTATTGCTCATATGTATGGGGAAACCTAGTTACTTGGAGAAGCAAGAAACGACCTACGTGTCAAGAAGCGATCTTGAAGCCGAACTCGGGGCACTTGTACTTGGCATTTGTGAAGCTCTGTGGCTAAAAAGGGTACTCACCGAACTTCGACAACCTCTTCGACAACTATCACACTCTGCTTTGTGACAATAATTCACCTTATGCATGGCGAGAGGATCCGATCCATCATGATAAAACCAAACATGTGGACATTGACGGACACTTCCTAAAGGAGAAGATTGATGCCAAGATTATTCAACTCCGGTATGTTCCCTCGGCGGATCGAATGCGATATTCTCACCAAGGCCATACCACCACTTATGTTCGGCGGACTAAGTAGCAAACTTGGTTTGTATAAACATATACAACCCGGTTGAGGGGGGTGTGGAAATACTATGGTTAATATTACATTATTATTACACTCATAACATGTTACAATGTAACGTGGTACTTTCTATCAAGGGACATATTAATTGCATTGAATAAACAATTAATATGTCCTAATAGTCATAAAGTAACTATCCTTTGTCCTATTATGTAATAGCATAGACATAGCCGACTCTAGCATTTATTGTAGCCGGCTCTAGTTACTTTTACTTTACTAGCTAGGATCCTCTCTTGTAAGGATCCTCTCTTGTATCTATTTATACTCATTCTTTCAACATGAATAAACAAGTTGGAGTTTACTCAAGTATTATTTACTTTCTCAAACTCTCTTCAAAAACACACCATGTGTAGGCCTTCGTATTCGATCTTGTAAATTTTCTCGTTTAGCATGACTGCAACCGGAAGAGGCTTATTGAGTTCCACCTCGACACATAATCGGGCATACTTACCTCTTTGGTTACGAAGAGATGTAGCATCCACATTGTTTGCGGTACCAATGCAATTCCCCAGATGGAGCATGATAACGCTCTAAATGGTACCAATAATTATACCTTTATTCACCCTGAATTCTGCTCAAGAGAGGATAGATAGGCTCATTATTATGTGGAATATATGTTAAATGCGATGTGAGTGTTTCCAGGATCGTAATTCTGCATCTCTGTTATTTTCCCGAAGATTTGGTACTGTTTGTCTCGTTTTGCATGTTTTATAGGATGTACCGGATCTGGAGCATTGAAGAATGGATCTGGACCAAAAGAAATATATTGGGCCAAGTGATTAATGTCCAAGAGGAAGTCTGCTGAAGAAAGAAGAAAAGTCGGCCCGGTTTACCGAGGGCTAGGTCTAGTAAACCGAGGACTTGTCGGACACGAAATTGATTCTGCCGCCTCTACTAGGTCGGTTAGGGTTTTAGAGAGTCATAAGTCGGCTATTGTATCTATATAAAGCCACATATACTGAGAGTTTTAAAAAAAGCACAAAATTATATTCAATTACTTTATACAATTTTGATGAAATAAAGTTATTCAAGCATTGCAAGAGTTGTTTCTGGTTTCCTCCCTTTCTCCACCATCTCTAGCTTGAGTAGATCGAGCTAGATCACCATTGTTGAAGGTATAAAGCTTTGAACATTCCTTTTTATCTTCAATATGGTAGATCTGTTCGTATTTATGTGTTTTAGTTAATCTGCATATTTAAAGACCCTATAATTTACTTATTTTAATCGTAATTGAGCAATGTATATCCAGGAATAGGAAAAGCTGACACCGGTAACCCGGCGGTCTATACCGGTTTACTGAGGCATTATTTAAAAAACCTAAAACTGGGATTCACTACAGCTACGTTGATCGACATGTTTAATTAACGGTAGGTTAGATCTGGCCAATCTGCTTATTGTAATTGTAAACTGGCATGAAATACGAATAGTGAAGTGCTAAGTTTGGACATAGTCTTGAATGGACCCTAGAACGTGCTGATCAATGTCGACAATTGTCTAGGCAGGTTAGCGGTATGAGTTAGCGCTCGATATCGGCAATTCTAGTTCTTTATGCGTATGGGCTATTACAGACCAATTAAGGAGGGTAGCTTGCGTATAGATTGTCTACTACCATTGTCGGAGTAGATAGGAGTAGAAGTTGCACCCGTAGCTGATAATGATAATTAAAACGAAAGCTCACGATTAATTTAAGAAAATTATGTGGGGAAGTAAACGTAACGATTAACTAATCCAAGTTAGTAGATCGGTGAGAAGAGGGGGAGAAATACCAAGTTTGTTTTCTTTATGTTTATTGTTGGTCCATGACCGCCTCTTTGCTACTTAATTAGGTTAGAATCGTTTATACTTATAGTTGCATTGTCTCTGTGGGATCGACATTGACTCGCATTTACTATACTACGATGTACCTAGTATTCTTGCTAGTAATATCGACGTTAGTGACTTACACGCGATCAAGATTTTTGGCGCCGTTTCCGGGGACAATGGCCAATTAAAAATATAAACGTTTTAATTCTGATTAAGAAGTTGTTTTTATTTTATTTTATTTTATTTTGAGTCTTGAGTCGTTCTGTATCAACCCAACACATTTTAAACAGCCAGAAAGAGATATTTCAGGGCCGGTTTACCGTGGCTAACCCCCGGGTTACCGAGGCCTGAAAAATCAATTTGTGAACAGACCCAGTTATTTTTTGTTATTCTCTGTTGATTTTAGTTAGTACGTCCGCAACAGTTGGGATCACACCCAGCTGAAGCGGAAGTTGCTAACCTTTTCCTTGTTTTATTTTGTCTTTTCGCAGGAAGATCAGAACACTTTAGAAATTTGATCAAACCAGAGTTGAAAAAGAGCGAACAAGTCAAGCAATATGCCTAGAACAATATTGAACATCACACCGATTTCCATGTAACCTGGATCTGAAGCAAGAGAGCATTATGAAGCTATTAAGAAGCGGTTGGAAAAAGAGAAAGACGCAATCAAGAAAGAGCCTGAAGAGAACTTAAAGGAGTATAGCACGTATCGTCCAGGTGAGTTCCCTTGTGAGTTAATTGACATATCGTCTTCGGATTATAATTCTGATGATCCTGAAGAGGATCCTGACATGATGTTTTCTAAGCCTGAGGATTACTCAGACTCAGACACCGTGGTGAAGTTAGGAGACCCTGGCACGTTCCGACTCCCAATTTCTGTTAATGGTATATCAGTAGCATTAGGTCTCTGCGACTCTGGCTCGAGTTGCAACATTATACCTTTTTCCCTCTGCCAAAAGATCAAGCTTCCGGTCGTAATGAATCAAACCAGGACCACGACTTTCGTTGATAGAACTAGAGATATGCCTGCCGGTCTGCTTAGGAAGTGTACGATTAAGGCAGAGGGTTGAGTTATCCAATTGATTTTACGGTGATAGACGTACCAGAGGACCCAAGTGCCCCAGTTCTGTTAGGGAGACCTTTCTAGCGACAAGCAGGGCTGTCATGGATTTTGATAATGGGGAGATTACTTTGAGATTGAATAATGATGCTGTATCTTTTAAGATCGTAGAACCCCTAGAAAATAGGCCGGAAAGCTGCAAGATGACGTATGCTTCAGGAAAGGTGGAAATTATAGAGATAGAGGGGCATAAGAATAGAGAGGTTGTAATAGAAACCGTTGAGCAGGAATTCATGAGACTAATGCTGAGAGAAAGAGAAGAGAAGGACCACAACAAGATGCTCACGGAAGCTAGTCCTTCCATGTTCCGTAGTGAACGCTTTGAGGTTAAAGAAGGAAATGTGGAGTCCTTGGATCTAAAGTCTAAATCTCGACGCAGAGGCAGATCTAGTACGCAAGCCAAGATAGAGAGGCGTGCTAGGAAGAGAGCTCAAAAAGGTTCTATAAAGGTACAAACCTCTGGAGCAAAAGTTTGGTGAGTTAAAGCTCCAACCCCTGAATGATCGAGGATCTGAAGAAAGTCGAGTTGGCGACTATAAACTCAGAACTATTTTCTTAAACCCTTAGGTAGATTAGGAATGAATAAAAGTAGCCGGATGAAGAGACGAGCTTTATTTCATCCTACCGCACCCTTAGGCTTGAAACCGAATGGTTGTGGAAAGGTTTTTTTTTACTCGTTGCGGATTCTAGTGAAGTAGGTTAGGATTGAGTCGGAAATAATAACAAAAAGAGTAAGAGGCTAGTCAATTTGAGGTTAGAACTAAGCAGAGAGGTTGAGCAAAGTGTGCAATGAAGGACAGATAAATGTGAGGGAAAAGTACCCCCGGTTAACCCTAGGTTACCTCCGGGTTACCGAGAATAGATTTTTAGATTTCTGAACGTCTGATTAAAAAGCTGAATTTTTAGAGGCACGTAGAGGACACACGTTGCACCATACACACCTAGTCAGCAGAAACCGTCCCATTTTCCCTTATTTTCAAAATTTTCATCATTTCCCACACTCCACCATAACTCCACCTCAATACCATCAATCACATCCTCAAATCCCTCACCCTAATAACTTCTCTACCCACTATCCCACTAAATCCTTCCACCTTCACTCATTTCTTCCTATTTAAACCACCCATTCACCACCATTCTTATCATTCCATCTACCATCATCTCCTCAAATCACCAAACTTCTCCCATTTCTTCTTCTTCTTACATCCAGTCGGCCACCATCACCACCACTATCACCACCCAACCTTCACCCAAAACCAAACCTTTCTCCCAATTTTACCAACCAAATCATCCATTTTCCTCACCCCAGTTGCTGTCTAGTGCTGTGTTAGTGAGGTGCTGCAATTATTCATCTTTTCTCATCAGAGGCACAGTCCAGAAAAGAAATCAAAAAAATCGCTTCGGTAAATCGGACCTACTTGCCGGTTTACCGAGGGAAGTTTTTCAGAATCAGCTTAAGTACCAGGTTGTATTATCATCCAGGATGGGTCTCAAGCGTAGCCGTTCATCTGTTCGTCCCAGTGGTTATCAGACTGTCTATGGAGATGCTAACCCTTTGATTGATGAGGTTGAGCGATTCCATTCTTTAGCTATCTACGAGTCGTTCCGAGGGCATTGGAACGCAAGGCCAGTTGCTAGAGAACGAGGGGTAGAATTGGACGATTGTGGGTCAATCTTGCCACGAGCCCTACAAGAGCAAGACATATTGGATATGGTGGATTCACCGACTCGGTTCAACGCTACGGTGGTAAGGGAATTTTTTATGCTTACGTTTCGCATAACCCCGGAGCCACATATGCTATGGTCCGTGGTGTTAAAGTTGATTTTTCTATTGAGCGGATCAATGCTCATTTTGGGGTTAGACATCCACCAGTGGGCCCGGATGAGTACACATCCTCGAGTAACATTGAAGATTTAGAGAGGATGGACATGATAGCCGAGTATTTTGGGTGCAATGGAAGCGCAATCCCCTGGGATCCCCCACCATCTTCCTAGAGAACGAATTATCCTGGGACCGGAAGATGGTTAACAGATTTGTTTGTGCCCGCCTTCTACCGACCAAGCACACGGTCTCTGTCACCACTAAGAGGGCGGAGATGATGTTTTATCTGGAGCAGGGATCTCCGGTCAACATCGGTCTACTGATGCATAGCCGTATTCATGATCTTGCTGCCACGTCTGAGCATGAGCTGTTGCCATACGGGCCGATGATTGACATGTTTGCTTTGGAGGACGAGGTCAAGATTCTCGTCAGTGATGATTGGGAAGATCCTGAGCCGAAGATCAGTTCACAGTCAGTTCAAAAGTATCAAGACGGGTTGGTAGAGATGAGAGGGAGCATACTCCAGTCCTTGGAGCACCCCGGACTCAGAGAGCTATGCTTGAGGAACACTCGCGAGAGATTGCGAGTTTGCACCACAAGATGGATAGGATTATTGATTTCTTTGGCATACCTCCATCGACCCCACCACCTAGGACTGCCCTACATCACCGAGTCTCTTCTTCAGCCGCTGCTGCCTCGAGTTCTGGTCCACCTCCCGGTTTTGAGCCTAGAGATGACTGGGAGGGTTATTCTGATGATGACTAGTTTTTATTTCTTTTTATTGTTGTTTTCCATTTTTCTTTTTCTTATTTTTTCTTTTCTTATCTAGTTGATGTAGCAGAATCATATTCATATAAACATTTTGTCGGCTTAATTTGTTTTGGAGTTCATTATTTTCTTTTTTACTGCCGCCTTTTTATTATATGGTTTCTTGTCACCACTATTCTTCTTTGTTTGTTTGAGATACTTAGCGCAGATTCTTCATGGATTACTTACATGAGCCCGATGATTTATACGACGATCCACTTCTTCTTTGGTTCCACCCTTAACCGAAGATAAGTTCCTTTTCATTTTTCATTTTTCATCTTACACATTGGGGACAATGTTTTGATTAAGTGGGGGGGGGGGGGGGGGGTAGTAGAAGAATGCCACTTAGCTTCTTAGCACTATATTCCATAAATCGCGTGATTCACTTTGATGCACGATTCACCACTTAGACTTTGATTCATTTCGACATAATTTCGAAAAAATATGATATCTTTGATCTTTTCGAGTTAATTGACTTCATCTTTGTTTCACGTTGCACAAGTAAGAGTTAATGTCCACTTCTGAAGTAGTGGTGTATTAAGCGCATATTCTGTTATGAGCCACCATTTTAAGCACATATAACTCACTTCCCTTGGTGTGTAGTCGATAGCATATTGCTTGGACTAGAGTTGACCCTGGCTTCATCACGAATCATGTTCCACTAACGCTTATGAAGGCAATGGAATTTCGGATTCGGTAGTTTATCATGAGTGGGGCCGTGAGGATAGTTAAATCAATGAGAGTTCACCCACCAAGAAAGAGAAGTTCATTGAAATATATACATCTATATTCTCTTTGGCAAAATCTTAGTCGATGGAGCGTAAAACGCACGACTTTTGCATAGACCGATAAACGCGAGCCTAAGAGTAATATATACTCGGTTCTCGATCCACCTTTCCAGCTCAATTAATTAATAAATAACATGTTCGAGACTGGTTAGTTCGACTACGGGTTGACGTAATGTGAGATTGTCTGCATTACTAAGCGGTTGTAAAAGTTATTGCACACACACATTGGCTCATGATGTGATAGTGTTTAATGCGTTATTGATGGATATGAGTGGCATGATCTCAATCTTGACTTTGTAAAGCATAGTTGTTTTTAATTAACTTGTGTACTGATCAGAGTGTTGTTTTCTTTTCGCCTTTTTGCTCGGGACGATCAAAATCTAAGTGGGGGGGTAGTTGATAACGCTCTAAATTGTACCAATAATTATACCTTTATTCACCCCGAATTCTGCTCAAGAGAGGATAGATAGGATCGTTATTATGTGGAATATATGTTAAATGCTTGTGAGTGTTTCCGGGATCGTAATTCTGCATCTCTATTATTTTCCCGAAGATTTGGTACTGTTTTGTCTCGTTTTGCATGTTTTATAGGATGTACCGGATCTGGAGCATTGGAGAATGGATCTGGACCAAAAGAAATATATTGGGCCAAGTGATTAATGTCCAAGAGGAAGTCTGCTAAAGAAAAGGAAGAAAAGTCGGCCCGGTTTACCGAGGGCAAGGTCCGGTAAACCGAGGACTTGTCGGACACGAAATTGATTCTGCTGCCTCTACTAGGTCGGTTAGGGTTTTAGAAAGTTATAAGTTGGCTATTGTATCTATATAAAGCCGCATATACTGAGAGTTTTAAAAAAAACACAAAATTATATTCAATTACTTTATATAATTTTGATGAAATAAAGTTATTCAAGCTTTGCAAGAGTTGTTTCTGGTTTCCTCCCTTTCTCCACCATCTCTAGCTTGAGTAGATTGAGCTAGATCACCATTGTTGAAGGTATGAAGCTTTGAACGTTCCTTTTTGTCTTCAATGTGGTAGATCTGTTCGTATTTATGTGTTTTAGTTAATCTGCATGTTTAAAAACCCCATAATTTACTTATTTTAATCGTAATTGAGCAATGTTGATCCAGGAATAGGAAAAGCTGACCCCGGTAACCCGGCGGTCTATACCGGTTTACCGAGGCATTATTTAGAAAACCTAAAACTGGGATTCACTACAACTACGTTGATCGACAGGTTTAATTAACAGTAGGTTAGATCTGGCCAATCTGTTTATTGTAATCGTAAACTGGCATGAAATACGAATAGTGAAGTGCTAAGTTTGGACATAGTCTTGAATGGACCCTAGGAACGTGCTGATCAATGTCGACAGCTGTCTAGGCGGGTTAGCGGTATGAGTTAGCGCTCGATATCGGCAATTCTAGTTCTTTATGCGTATAGGCTATTACGGACCAATTAAGGAGGGTAGCTTGCGTATAGATTGTCTACTACCATTGTCGGAGTGGATAGGAATAGGAGTTTCACCCGTAGCTGATAATGATAATTAAAATGAAAGCTCACGATTAATATATGTGAGGAAGTAAACGTAACGATTAACTAATCCAAGTTAGTAGATCGGTGAGAAGAGGTGGAGAAATACCAAGTTTGTTTTCTTTATGTTTATTGTTGGTCCATGACCGCCTCTATGTTGCTTCTTAATTAGGTTAGAATCGTTTATACTTATAGTTGCATTGTCTCTGTGGGATCGACCTTGACTCGCATTTACTATACTACGATGTACATAGTATTCTTGCTAGTAATATCGACGTTAGTGACTTACACGCGATCGAGCAGTGTCTCATTTTCAAAATATTCAATTGGAACCCGCGGAATTCGGACCCATATCAACGTGGAGTGAATGCAGTCATTCGAAGGATGGAAAGACGGCTTCCATTTAGAGATGGTGATGTAATGATTTTGGATTTTCCAAGGGCCATTTTCTAGGACAAAATCATAATCTTTCTTAGAGACAAACCGGATGATGTAGAAACCATCCTCCAAATCAGTGATCTCGATGTGCTTTCCTCTCGCCCACATATCTATTAATCGGGTATGGAGGGCTTTGAAACTCACATTACGGCCCAATACCTTAATGATGAGAGCACGACGCCATGGTTGCCACAGCTTCTTCATAGTTTCCAGCAGGATTGAAACTTCTTTTACACCCGTCATGGCAATCGGGGTCTTCTCAGCAGTTTGTTTATTATAGTACTCAGTGAATTCGAGTATTTCTTCTTCGGGTTCATCTATGCCGGTGTACAATTCCGGCGGTTCATCAGAAGGGCGAAGCAGGTCAGCCCCACTTTTCTGGTTCCATACCGATTCCCCTACAGCTGGGAGATGTGGATCCTCAATTTCTATGCGTTTGAGTCGACTGGCAGACCAGAGGAGAAGATATTGTTCCTCATCCGAGGCCGGAAGAGGCATTTGGATTGACGGTATAGAACGAAGCAGACGATCGGGGGATGTAGTGGTGGTGGAAATCACCGACGGCGGCTATACGTAATGTTCAATGGCCATTTATTTTATCTTGTACAATGAAGAACTCAAGGAGTAGGGGTCGCTGACATGCCAAGCCCACGAGAGAGCCAATGGATTCGGATCAGGCCCACATACAAGCCCAACAGCGTATAGAGGCCCACAGCCCAATCATCTCACATATCCAGCCAAGCTAAGTCAGGAACACTCCAGCTCGCCTCACCACACCGGCTCACAGTCCGACAGCTCGGACCAAAGCCTGCTTAACTAGACGGCAGTCGACACAGATGGTTACAAGCAGGGAGCTCGCAGCGGTCTCGATATAAGCTCGCCTCATCAGAGCTCACCAGTTTATTACTTTCCTGCCTTTTGTAACCACCGACTATGGTCCCTATAAATAATGGCGTTCCCCCACATATCAGAGCTACGTGAAATGACGGTCAATACTACGTTATTTTGGCTTGATCCCTTGCATCCAAGAGTACGTAGGCAGCCATATCGGCTCAGTCATATCACACACACACATCCCTCTGTTTTAAGATTATTATTCATCATTGTTCTTAAGCACCACTGCGTGTCACCAGACGATTTAAACAAGCTTGATATCCACCCTTTAATGCGTTTGTGATAATTCCGGCATTATCATAAAGGATGGTGAATTTCAATCCGCTAAAGTATGTAATGAAAGCAGCAGCTCAAAAAATGCATTTTTTGAATATTTAAGGACGGTGGAAAAAATCCGCCCTTCGAATATTTATTTGGAGGAGGGTTTCTTATTTTTTTTTGGTCCAAATGATGATGACAAGTTTGATGCTTTAGAATGGTGGAAAACGGATGAGCTTAAGTACAAGTTTTTTTTTTTTTTTTTTTTTTTTTTTTTTTTTGTCTAAAATGGGCCGAGACATACTTGCAATCCATGTTAGCACTGTTGCATCTGATGCTTACATAGAATGGTGGAAAACTGTTCAAATTCTAATGTGTGCCGGAGATTGGTGTCTATTTGCGGAGCTGGATCATCACCGCTAATTAAAGTACCTATAGTCAAGCTGTTGGCCGAAAACTATTATATATAGCAATTGATCGAGATCCGGATGAAACGAATAAACAATCGGGTCTTTCTTGCTCTAGGATTATACAGAGAATAATTATTGTTTTTCTTATGGACTGAACTTAATCAATAAGCTGCCTACGTATCCAAGTATATACTTGGAATCAAGTCCAACCGTAGTTCAGGCGGTTACCGGCGATAATGGGGTTAATGGGCGGTTACATAACTCCCACGCCTCATGTTCAGTCATAACTGCTTTTTATTCCAGACTGGTACATCTTCGATCTACTCCGTCTGGTCAGGGACCTGCCCTGTTCTGATCAGACTTCTTCTTCTAGTCGTGGACCTCGTGGACCCGCCCGTCCCGATCGGACTTCTTCGGTCGGGGACCCGCCCGTTCGATCGTACTTCTTCTTCTCGGTCGGGGACCTCGTGGACTCCGCCCGTCCCGATCGGACTTCTTCCGGTCGTGGTCGGAGTAGTACCCTTAGGTACGGCTGTTTGGTTCGCTTTTCCCTACCGGACACGTGGACTAATCCGGGTCACCCCTAGTCAAAGCCCCCCAGATCTTAAACGACTTGGCCTGTCCTTAAACAGGTTAAGATCTGAAGTTCAAAGTCACTCCACGTGTACCGTCCGGATGACCTGTCTATCTTTGTCTTGGTTATCTCAAACGCCACCATAAATACACACGCTTTCTTTCCAATCGATGTGTAACTCAAACGTCCCATCCTTTGGTTAAAATCATTACACCTATTAAACTCCGTAACCATCCTTCATTATTTATAGAGGCAAATGTCAGATTTGGTGGATTTGCTCTTCGATTTTGCAAGTAAGTCTTTTTTCCCTTTTCTTAATCTTCGTTTGCTCCGTATGAATCCAGACCAGCCTGAAGTATCCAACCCCGGTGAAAATCCTCTTTTTTCTATTCTTCCTCCTCATCTGATTGCTTCTATCGTTCCTACTCTTGTCGAATCGCCTCCGACTGAGTACAACATATCTGGCTTATCCGCGCCCTTAAGAGCACTGAGAAGGACCTACGAGACTAAAAAAATGATGGCCTGTCACGCAATCGATTCTACCCTGAAGGATTCGGATATCACAGACATTTGTGATAGGTTTGGGCTAAATAGGAACATTTATGCTCCTATCCGACCTGCACCTGGGAAGAGCGCTGCTGCTCCTCCTGCGGGATACTGCACTGTTTATAAAGAACAGTTTGAGTGCGGCCTTAGATTTCCTCTTCCTCCAGCTCTCCTGGAAATACTCCGATATTATGATCTGGGGCTTGGCCAGATAGTTCCCAATAGTATAAGGGCCATTACTGGTTTTTTGATTTGGTGTAGGTGCTTTGTGACCCCTTCTCTCTAAGTACTCTTTAAACCTTTTACCAATGCAAACAGGTTAAGAAGAACCCTGGTTGGTATTGCTTCTGTAGGAGAACTGACAATCTGAGTGGTGTCCGCTTGATTAAGAAAACAGACCAGTCTTTTTCTGATTGGAAGAAGCATTTCTTCTTCATTAGACACAACACTGTTAGGGATCTGGGCAAATGGAACACTTCCACTAAGAATAGTGATGTGCTAGAGAGCAAAGCGGGTAAGAAATTGTTAAAGGATATCAGCGAATCCCCGATATACCTGGGTCTGAAACAGTACAGTTCTAATCTGATTGATGCTGCTCATTTGGAGACTGCTGGCCCAGAACCTTATGTTGAATTATCAGAGGAGAGATATAATTTAAGTAGGGTCTCTTGTTTGGTCTCTTGTTTTGTACCTTTATATTTCCCTTCCATGATATGTTTTTTTAATTTTTGTTGGCATTCGCAGTGGCAAGCTTCACTGATATCGTCCAGATCGCTGATGAGGCTTCACCACCCAAAGGTCAGAACACATCTGGACCCGTCGCCCATCCAGATGTACCAGATCAGACTGCCAAGCCTGTTGACAGTCATCCTATTGAGCCTTCAGTTGAGACAGATCCTGCTGATGACGACTCTGAGGAGACTAATGACTTTCGGATTGTTTCTCACAGTGCTTTGGTAGAGACTACGACTGAGACTAGACGTGCCTCGAAACGTATTAGATCTCAAGATCATGCTGATGGAGGTGCTGAGACTTCAGATCGACACTAGGGGGAAAGATATGACTGGAGAGAATGGTCCAACCAAGATTTGTCTACCTTTGTAAGTGTTTTTTTTTATAAGTAGCGTTCTGTATATATATATATATATGTTTTTTTTTTCTTTTTATAACACATGCTGATCTTGTATTCCTTTTTAGGGAGCTAAACTGGGCAAAGAGATCCTGACCAGGCTAAGAAATTCTGGGAAGGTTGAGGAAGACCTGGCCAATTCTCTATCCGAGTGGAAGGCCAAATACGAAGACTTGCTGAATACTTCTGCTGCTGAGAAGATGGCTTTATCCGATGAATTGAAAACCAAAGAAGAAGAATTCCAGACCCAGCTTGCTACTGCTAACCAGATCAAATCCGACTTGGAGAAGATGGTGGACACTCTTGAAAAGGAGAGGGATAGTCTGAAGAGCAAATTGCCTGAACACATTGCTGAGGCCATTGCCAATTATAGGAGGTCTGATGAGCTAGCCGACAGCATCAAAATGTTATTTGTCCCAATCATTTGGTTTGGGTACTCCTCAGCCGTTGAGGACATGAAAGCTGCTGGTCTCAATGTTGATGCTTCCAAGCTTTCTCATGCGGGCTGGAACAGAAGCGATAGGTCTCAAATCTATGAGACCAGATTCAAAGAGTTCAGAGATGGGGTGGATTTGGTCTCTAAGTATGGCAAGAGGCCCCCACCTGTTCAAACTAGCTCCTCATCTCAATCTCAAGTTCCTCCAAGTTCCAAGTGAAAACATTCAGCCTCTACTTTAATTTTGATTTCAAACATTGTATTTCCCGCTTTGTTGTTGTCTTTCAACTTGGTTATCTTTATGAAAGTTTTTGGTTTTTTGGTTCCATCTTTGCTGCCATTTCTATGACTTGTTTGCACAATTCTTGCAACTTGTTGTGTTTGCCTTGTGCCTTGTAGTGTATCCCTTCATTATGCTCTGTTCCCCCCAGTATGAAGTGTGATTTGCTGTGTAGCACACGTCATACTGTAGTTATTCCCAGACTTAATCTTATTTTTAAGAAATGAATTTCCTCTTTGAAGAGTTTTCGACCTGGCCTGAGGCCTTAAATAAACGATCTGACTTTTCAGACTTAACAAATTTTCTATTTGTAAGAGTTGTCGTCCTGGCCTGAAGTCTAAAATAAACGACCTGACCTGAGGTGTAAAAAGCGATCTGATTTATCAGACTTAACAAATTTTTTCTTTTTAAGAGTTGTCGACCTGGCCTGAGGTCTAAAATAAACGACCTGACCTGAGGTCTAAAAAGCGATCTGATTTTTCAGACTCAACAAATTTTCTCTTTTTAAGAGTTGTCGACCTGGCCTGAGGTCTAAAATAAACGACCTGACCTGAGGTCTAAAAAGCGATCTGATTTTTCAGACTTAACAAATTTTCTCTTTTTAAGAGTTGTCGACCTGGCCTGAGGTCTAAAATAAACGACCTGACCTGAGGTCTAAAAAGCGATCTGATTTTTCAGACTTAACAAATTTTCTCTTTTTAAGAGTTGTCGACCTGGCCTGAGGTCTAAAATAAACGACCTGACCTGAGGTCTAAAAAGCGATCTGATTTTTCAGACTTACCAATTTTACTCTTTTTAAGAGTTGTCGACCTGGCCTGAGGTCTAAAATAAACGACCTGACCTGAGGTCTAAAAAGTGATCTGATTTTTCAGACTTAACAAATTTTCTCTTTTTATGAGTTGTCGACCTGACCTGAGGTCTAGAAATTCACGACCTGACCTGAGGTCGTGAAGCGGTCTGATTTATCAGACTTGATGAAAGTACTCTTTTAAGAGTTATGACCTGACCTGAGGTCGTGAAGTGGTCTGATTTATCAGACTTAGCGAATTTTCTCTTTCCAAGAGTTTAACAATAGGAACATAATACAGCAATTCAACATAATCAAGAACTTTAAAAAGTCATAGTGCATAATGGTTTACAAGGTAAGATGACAATCACTTGCCTTAAATATAAAAATTCTTCAAATTAATTGCATTCCAGCTTCTAGGGATGCTCTTCCCTTTGCTATCAGCCAATTGATATGCCCCATTTCCATGTACCTTGATGATTTGGTAGGGACCCTCCCAGTTAGGACTGAGATTACCACTTGGTTCCTGCCTGCTGACCTCATTTTTTTCGTAACACCAGATCTCCAACCTTAAAATAGCATTGTTCACCTTGGATTTATAATACTGGGAGATCTGCTGCTTATACTTAGGCATTCTGATCAAAGCAATATCCCTTTTTTCCTCCAGCTCATCCTTAGTGTGCCTTATTTCCTCTTCTTGAATCTGGTCATTATGTAGCGTTGTTCTGGGGGATGGCAATCCAATTTCTGCTGGAATAACAGCTTCACACCCATAGGCCAATGAGAATGGGGTTTCATGTGTTGACATGTTTGGGGTAGTCCTATAAGCCCAAAGAATGTTTGGGAGATGCTCTACCCAGTGCTTTCCCTCTTGCTCCAGCCTCTTTTTCAAACCAAGCTTGATCTCTTTCGTTAGTTTGTTCCACTTGACCATTTGCCTGGGGATGACCAACAGAGGTGAAATGCTGTTTTATGCCCAATTCTGTACACCATTCCTGAACTCCACTGTCTTCAAATTGGGTACCGTTGTCTGAAATTATAGTCTTTGATATCCCGTACCTGCATATCAGATTCTTCCACAAGAATTTTTGGATCTGTTTGGCGGTGATAGTGGTTAATGGTTCAGCCTCCACCCATTTGGTGAAATAGTCAACGGCCACTACTAGGAATTTATAACTTCGTGGCGCTGTCGGAAGTGGCCCCACCAGATCGACACCCCATTGATCAAAGGGCCAGGCTGCCACGACTAGAGTTAAATTTTCAGATGGTCGATGGGATAGATTACCGTGAACTTGACATGACCTGCACGCCAAGACTAATTCCTCTGCATCTTGCTGCATTCTAGGCCAGTAATAGCCAAACAACCTGCACTTCCTAGCTAATGCCCTTGATCCCATATGGTTTCCACAGATCCCAAGATGAATTTCCCTCAATATGTAATTGCCTTCTTCCACAGTAACACAGCGTAACCAATGAGATATGAATGATTTCCTATACAGAATATCATTGAATAAGGCATACCTGTCAGATAAGCGCTGAATTTTGCGAGCTTGACCTCGGTCTTCTGGTAGCTGGCCGTGTTTTAGGTATGATACAATGGTATCCATCCATGTTTCCCTTTGTGTGACCGGTTGCGCCTCAAGAATTTCATAGCTACGCTGATTTAACTGCTCGATGAGAACCTTCTTGTCTGATAAGAAATTAGAGGCCAACTTAGACAGGGCATCTGCTCTGGTATTTTGTGATCTGGAGACCTGCTCCACCTGTACTTCTTGAAACTGGTTTATAAGTGATTGGGATAGAAATAAATACTTCTTCATAGGTTCCTCCTTCGCTTCATAATTTCCCCTGATGTAGTTTACCACCAACTGAGAGTCACTGTAAACTTTGAGCTGCTTAACCCCCAACTTTAGAGCTAAGTTCAAACCGGTAATTAGTGCTTCGTATTCAGCTTCATTATTGGTTGCCTGGAAGTTAAAGTGTAAAGCATAGGGGAACTCTTCACCCCTTGGACTTATGAGGAGGAGACCTGCTCCTGACCCATTCTTACTGGATGCTCCATCAACAAACAGTTTCCATTGACCTGATTCTTTCGGATTCACTTGTTGATCGATAGAGATTGACTTTTCTTCTGCCAGGAAGTCTGCCAGGGCCTGTGCTTTCACAGCTGTTCATGGTCTATATTCTAGATCGTAACCTGCCAATTCTACCACCCATTTGGCTAAACGACCCGAGTTATCTGGCCTGCTCAATATTTGCTTCAATGGCTGATCGGTCAAGACGATGACTGGATGACTCTGGAAGTAAGACCTCGCTTTCTGTCGCGTGTACCAATGCTAGTACCAACTTTTCGCATCCGAGTACCTCACTTCGGGTCCATGTAAGGCTTTGCTTGTGTAATAAACCGGCTTCTGAAATGTGTCCTGTTGCCTAACCAACACGGCACTAATGGCTTCATCACAAACTGATAAATACAGGTACAGAACCTCTCCTTCCTGAGGAGAGGTTAGAGTTGGTAACTCTAACAGGTATTCTTTCAGATCATTAAAGGCTTCTTGACAATCTGTCCCCCAATGAAACGGTGAAGCTTTCCTTAAAATCTTGAAGAAAGCCAGTGCACGCTGTGCTGAACGTGAAGGGAATCTGTTCAATCCTGCTAGTCTTCCTGTTAACCTTTGAACCTCCCTAATGTTGGTAGGAGGTGGCATCATTTTCAAAGCATCCAACTTGTCCGGATTGGCCCGGATTCCATCTTTAGAGATCATGTAACCCAAGAACTTTCCAGATCTGACCCCGAATGTGCACTTCTTTGGGTTCAATTTCATCTTGGTTGCTCGAAGCACCTTACAAACTTCTCTCACATCATGTAAATATTGATCTAAAGACTTGCTTTTGATCAGTAAGTCATCAACATAGACCTCCATAGACTTGCCTATCCGTCTTGGAAAATTCGATTAATCGCTTCTCTGGTATGTGGCTCCTGCATTCTTCAGCCCAAACGGCATAGTCACATAATAATATGTGCCAAATTCTCGTGATAAAGGCCGTTTTCTCTCGCGTCCTTTGGGTCCATGAATATCTCGGTGATACCCTTTATAAGCATCCAAGAACCCAAAAATCTCAAAACCCACGGTCGAATCCACCACCTATCAATTCTGGGGAGGTATAACTCGTCTTTAGGGCAAGCCTTATTTAAATCCGTAAAGTCTACACACATTCTCCATGATCCATCTGATTTCTTTACTAAAACCGGATTGGCAAGCCATTCTGGGTAAACCACCTCCTTGACAATTCCTGCTTGTTTCAACTTGGCAACTTCCTGTTCGATGACTGAGATCCTTTCTGGTGCAAAATGTCTCTTCTTTTGACGAACTAGGAGTCTGTTCTGATCCACATTCAAACTATGTACTATGAATTCCGGTGATAAACCAGGCATATCATCCGTCTTCCATGCGAAAACATCCCGATACTCTCTGAGCAGGTCTGTTAATGCTCTCTTATGGGGGTCTGGAATCCACGAGCCTATGCTGACCACTGATTCGGTTCCTGGTTCCCCGATCAGGACATGCTCTGTCTGATCTACAGTTGCCCATGTTTTTTCTTCTTCTGGCAACAATTCTTCAAGAACTACCTGTTGAACCAACTGTTTTTCGCCAACCATAGATGTGTAACAGCTCCTGGCTGTTTCCACATCTCCTTTAATTTCGACCGATCCCAAGCCGACTGGAAACTTCATGTTGTTGTTGTGGGTGGTGAGATAACTCGCTCGCGCATCAATGATGGCCGGTCTTCCCATGATGACATTGTATGCTGAAGGTGCTTTAACCACAATGTAATTTACCATGAGGGTCTTGCCCTGAGGTAATCTACCATAAGTTGTGGGTAATGTGACCATACCCATAGGGTGGATAGGTGGGCCGGAAAATCCAAACAGTGGCGTAGACACTGGTGTTAAACTGGAATCTTTTAACTTCATGGCCAGGAAAGCCCTGTGATACAAGATGTTAACGACTTCCCGTATCGACGCAAATTCTCTTCACCCGCTTTTGTTGATCACGGCTTCAATGACCACCATTCGTTATTGATGACCGGCGGTAGTGGATCCTCCGGTCCATACCTTACTTCTCCCGACACCTTTAGACGTTTACCGAATTCCGATCTTGACTCGTTTGACCCGCCGAGCTTGTTTCCTTCTCTTGATCCGTCCGCCCGGGACCTCCCATGATTGTGTTAATTGTATTTTTGGACGGTTATCGATTTGTCCATCCTGATCTGGGGATGGGTGTCTATGCCTTCCCTGTTCGTTATTCCTACCCCTCTCGGTCTGGTGTGGTCCTCTCTTAAATTCTCTGCGCCCCCTGGGCTGTTCATTACGAGATCTGTCTACAACCTCATCAAGTTGTCCTTCCATGACCGCTGCATCTATGTCCCTGATTAACTCCCTGCATGACTCTGTATCGTGACCAACATCCTGGTGGAATTTACAGAACTTGGTTTCATCTCTCTTTTCTCTGGGTCCCTTCATAGGGAATGGAGTTCTGGCTATGCCTTTACGTTCCATGATAGCGAGAACTTGTTCTCGTGGTCTGTTCAACGGAATCATGTCTCTGTCCTGCAGAGCGCCTCTTTTGCCCAATCTGTCGGTTATGGGTGCCTGCACCTTATCCCAAACTGATTTGCGCTTCTTATCGGATTTCTCCTCTGTTTTTTCCTTTCTGTGATTTCCTTTCTCCAACTCGCGCTTGGCACGATTAGCTTCTTCACCCTGACAATGTTTAAAAGCGATGGCCAAGCATTCTTCCATAGTTTTGGGGTTTTTCCCATTTAACTTAGCGTGTAGCCGCCCTTCTCGTAGTCCTGCTACGAATGAGGCTACCAGAAATCGATCATCCACATCAGCCACCTGGGTTGATTCGCATTAAACCTCTTTATGAATTGTAGAACCGTTTCGTCTGATTTTTGCTTAATGGTGAGCAAATGGGTACTGTTCCTTTGAAACGGTCTTGCAGCAATAAACATGCTCATGAACTTCTTTGTCAAAACTGTAAAGCTGGCGATAGATCTGGACGGTAACTTATTGAACCAGTCCCTAGCCCTTCCAGAAAGGAGTGCGGGGAAAGCTTTGCATTTCATTTCGTCAGGGGCATTGTATAATTGCATATGCGCTATATACTGATGCATATGATCATACGGGTCTCTGGTTCCGTCATATGGACTGATTTTGGGTATCTTAAACCCTGCGGGACGGGGTATGCTTCAATATGCTCGCAAAGGCGAAGCAAGTTGGAATTCATCCTCCTCGTTTTCTAACATCGCATCTAACTCGGCTCTTGCAGCCTCATCGCCGTGACGGCTCGCTCTTAACAACTTGATCACCGGATTCTCGCAACTTCCTTATGACCACTCCCCGTTTTCGAAGATAATTGCTTTTCTTCTCCAACAAGCGTCTACTTTTTCCTTCCCTTTTCTCACACTTTCAAAAAGGACACGAAAGTCTTCATCTCCCATGGTCTTTAAAGCATCCACTAGGAGTTGTTTCGCCATTTCCTTAGTATTTGGTGATCTTGCGGTTGCTTTTCTGGGTTTCGCTCCTGGTTTTGATCCACAGTTTCCGGATCATGTGAAGAACCTTCTAAATCTCTCCCTTGTTGATTCTTTTTAGGTGGCATGTTTGATCACTCTGCGATTCCCGGCTAGAAACAAGAAATGCCCTCCTTCTAGCGCCAATGATCGAGATCCGGATGAAACGAATAAACAATCGGGTCTTTCTTGCTCTAGGATTATACAGAGAATAATTATTGTTTTTCTTATGGACTGAACTTAATCAATAAGCTGCCTACGTATCCAAGAATATACTTGGAATCAAGTCCAACCGTAGTTCAGGCGGTTACCGGCGATAATGGGGTTAATGGGCGGTTACATAACTCCCACGCCTCACGTTCGCTTATAAGCATCGCTTTTTATTCCGACGGTACATCTTCGATCCGCTCCGTCCGGTCGGGGACCCGCCCCCGTTCGATCGGACTTCTTCTTCTAGTCAGGGACCTCAGGGACCTGCCCTGTCCTGATCAGACTTCTTCTGGTCAGGGACCTGCCCTGTTCTGATCAAACTTCTTCTTCTGGTCAGGGACCTTAGGGACCTGCCCTGTCCTGATCAGACTTCTTCTGGTCAGGGTCGGAGTAGTACCCAGATTAGGTACAGCTCTGTTTGGTTCGTTTTTCCCTACTGGACACGTGGACTAATCCGGGTCACCCCTAGTCGGCAATATTAATATTTGTTGGTAGCTAGTGATTAGTTGATAATTGAATTAGTTCACGACATTTGCTACTATCTTTTTTGTAATTAACCTGCAATAGATTGATACAATCAGTTGAGTGCTTTGGACAAAAATGCCTTTATTATAATGAAAATGTCTTTTTAATATAACAAAGGAATTTGCCAATTAGAAAGAAAAATAAGATCTAACGTGTCGAGTCGAGTTGAATTCGAGTTTAACGCGAGTCGAAAATAGAGAGCCACAACAGTAATCTAGTCCAAAAGAAGTGATTTATCCCAAGAAATCATAAAATAGAGAATCAAAACAAGGAAAATTAGACCAATAATAATTACTTTTGGTGGACTCGTCTGGTACATTGTCAAACAAACAATCAAAAGAGTTCTACATTTTAGGAGATGAGTTGGGGTACGGTTGATTGGGTAAGTGGAGGTGAGAATGGCTTCACCCCAAAAATCTTTGGGAAGGCCGGCTTGGATAAGTAGTTCACTGCCATATTTACTAGATGCCTGTATTTTATTTCTGCAACACTGTTTTGTTAGGGTATGTCAACACAACTGGTTTGATGATTCGAAATTTGGAATATAAATCTTCAAGTTTGAATCATCCCCCATTGGCATTGTGTATTGTTTTAAGGGAAACTTGAGAAACTATGTCCGAAAAGTAAAAAATTTGATAAAATATGTCTCGACGCATGCGTGCCTCGTGCGTCACTCATGCGTCGCGCGTGCGTCGCGCAGTGGTCATGCGTGCCTCGTGCGTCGCGCGTGCGTCGCTTATACATCGGACGCAGGCATAGTTTTCAAATGTTTACTTTTCAGGCATATTTTTCCAATTTTTTACTTTTCAGGCATATTTTTTCAAGTTTCCCTTATTTTAATACGATCATTGAACTGATTTTCTGACGTGTTAATAAATTTGAATAACAAGTATTTTGCATCAGATTTATCGCGCATCAGATAGACCCACATACAACATGTATAATCATCAACAAATGTGAGAAAATATTGGACACTTATAATGGTAGGTACCCTATATCTGCCCCAGATGTCCACATTAATCATTTGAAAATAATGACTTAGTTTTTGTCAAAGGATATACTAAACATGAATTAATTTTGAATTTATGACAAATGAAATAATGACTTAGTTTTTGAAGGATGTCGAAAACATTGATACCATGAAGATGTGGTTGAGGATTTAACCTTGTAGCATTTTATGTATTTTATGTTTTGGGCTTGGTCAAGGTACTAAAGACCCTCTTTTTCATATCCACTCTCAATCATCTTTACAGAATTAGATCTTGTATGACACGATTGATTGCAAACACTATAACCAAATCCAGTCCATCCGAATCGTAAATCCTGGCTCCGTCCTCGAAAGGATTAATTACACTTCCTTTAATAATTTTCCACATATTTTACTCAATATTTTGATATTAATTTTTCATTCACCCGATATTAGAATCGTCCCTTAAAAAAAATTGGAATCAAATGATTCAAGAGCCTATCATCAACTACTATCTCAGTAGTTTCCAAAATTATTATTAGCCTTCGGTAATTCATACCATAACCCGTTCGAAATCAAGTTTAAAGTGGACGTTTCCCATTTGAACACAAGCTCAATATTGAGCTAAAATACTAATTTCTCCAACAGAGAATTCGATGAACACGAATTTCAGGGGAAAAAACACACACACGCACACACACAAATGTTGTCCGATGAAACTTACGCAATCTAGCTATCTTCTGTTCTGGGGGCATCGGAAATTGATTCAGAAACAACCAAAACAATAGTATTTTTTCGAACTTTGTACAGCCTTTGGCCAGTTTTATTAATAAAAAAGTTCTTCCTAAAAAAAAAACAATACTCCCTCCCTCCGTTCCTAATTATCTATCACATTTGAGAAAAACACATAAATTAAGAAAATAAGTAATTGCATTGACTTTCGTTATAAAATAAAATAAAAAATCTTGAAAAATATAGTGGTGTATATTGATTATGAAAGATTGATAGGTTGAATGAGCTTAGAAAGTTGAAAAGTAATTGAAAAGCGGAAAGATTATTAAAATATGTACTGGAAATGTAACTACGACAAATGAATTTTTTATTTTGACAACTGCGACAATTAAATAGGAACGTAGGGAGTAGTATTTTGTTTCCTGCATCTATTTGAGGAGAAAAATTATGATGCAACGAATATTTTCGGGCTATTCCAAGTGGAGGGTATTGATTATTTCTTATTCCCTCTCTCACACACACTAACAAATGTGTAGGTGTGAGTTGGATTAATCATAGGCCATCCATTTAGTATAACTCGAAAATGCCCGTTGCACCATAACTCTTCTCAATGTCTTTTACTTTGTGGTTTTCCAATAAATGACTGAGTGTAGACTGTGTAGCAGAGGCGGACACACATGCACAACAATGGGGTCCACGGACCCCCTGAACCGAAGAAAAACAGTGTATATTACACCGAAAAAAAATTTATACACCCCCTGAAAAAAAAATTACTTAGATAAAGTATTTCGACACCCCTGAACTTTTTTTCTGGCTCCGCCGCTGCTGTGTAGTACATTAAAATTCAGAGGTCGATTAGCTAGAGCAGCCGGCAATAAGCTGGAAACAAAAACAGAAATATTGCTGGATGTCTGTTTGGAGGGATCTGGGAAAACACCGAGGAAATAACCAAAATTCTTGGAATAAAATAGTTTCTTATTTTATTTTTGTTCCCTGAAAATGGTCAATCCACTATATTAAATTACGGCCTTTTTTTTTAAAATAACCTATTAAAAAATTAGTCTTACATCTCTCTCATATTATAAGTTATTTAAGCATTTTTTTATCCGTCCTGCAATATAACTCATTTTCACATTTCATTGCAATAATTGATGTTTTTTTTATCCATTTCAATGTATAACCTTTCATTTACCACTTAATAAATTAGCCTAGGGTATTTTAGTAAAAAACTATCAAAATTGGATCATTTATTGAGGTTTTCAATCTGTGTACATAAAGTTAGGATGACTTATAATATGAGACAGATGTAGTACTAGTCTGTTCTGTTGGGATGTAAAGCAAGTCATTAGCTTAACTACTATTATAAATGCCCTCAGAAATAGCCTAAAAACCGATAAGAAATTAATACTCGAATATTATCCACTACTCTCTTGGTACTGAACAATTAACCCATTCTTTAAATTGAAAATCACAAAAATTGCTTCTACAACTACGAAAGACATTTTATAGACCCACCCCTCGAAAGCAGGAGGCCGACCGAGATGGATACAAAAGAAACGTAGACCGATGGAAAAACATGGTTTCCTTTGTTTTCTGGTTTTTCTCATTGTTTTAAGTCAATGTCCCTCAATGAATGAAGCAGCGCGAACCTCCTCCTATTTCACCGGTAAAAGAAAAAAAAAAAAAATCTGATTTTCTTGTTTCAGTATTTCTTGCTTTCCATACAGGTGCATGAGTGAAATAGCCGTCTACACTTGGGTCCAGAAACTTTTGCATCATATTGGTTCAATCATATACTACTAAATTCGAAAAGTTTTATAGTGATCATTAACCACCCGATCGATTAACTCAAATGAAAAGATAGTGTTCATGGGTGAAACAAAGGATTTTTCATTATTCCGCTCCTTTTCCATAAATTTTAACTCTCATGCAGACAGGGGCGGCTCCAGGATTTTTGTGATACGGGTCAGGGATCGAGAACAACCCATCATATTACAAATATCCAAATATATATACGGATCAAGGGTGTAACGCCCCGTTCCTGGATACCGAGTCCTTATCCGGAAAAGAAACGCTCGGCACGTATAATATTAAATAAATTCAATATTATACGTAAGCCTCTATTACGTAGTATCGAGTTTAGCAAACGGAAGCTAAAAAGACTCAACAAAGCATCGTAAATATTGCTAATAATAGATTACAACATACTAAAGATAGAAAACATAACTTACAACAACGAAGTAACTTATAACATACGATGTCCAAAGCAAAAACACAACAACTATAATCTTACAAAGGTCTTAAAGAAAGTACAACACTTATCTTGAAACTGAAATAACAACATAGTTTAGTACATCATAGATAGCAGAGGAAAGAAAACATCTAACAAGGCATCATCTCAAACGTCATCCTCAAAGTCGCCGTCTAACACTTGTTCAACATGTTTGTCTTCTCACCCCAAAGCACACACAACAACATATGCAATTGAGGTAAGTACAAAGTACTTAGCAAGTGGAAGAAGCTAATGTATAATTAGAGTTTATAACGAAAGGCTTACTTTATTATTATTAAGTTATCTTTGTGAGCCCGACTCAATTCTCGGATTCACTTCATTCTCATCAACATGTCGTGACTAACTGTTTCTAGCTTAGCTTATCTTTGTTACATCAGCATTCAAGGGCACTACGCATGGTGCTACTCACCACGAAATATCTGGGTGGAACCTATTGGTGGATCACACCAATAGCCACGGGCTAGCCCCGATAGTGTACACATTCGGCGAAGTCCCTCCGCACCTTGAGTCTAATAGACTTACGGGGTTAAGTTCCTCCGCACTTGGAGTCCAAGAGACTTGCGAAGTTATTCATTTTATCTGACCGCCCACACATCGCGATATGAACTTGTGCCTTACCAAGAATGGATTGATGTTTATTCTTTTAACTACACAAGTACGTTTGTTATTAATAACTAGCCACCTAAGTATTTTCAAGTAAGCTCCCTCACCTCTACTACTCTCTTTCCTAGACCACTAGACACGGACAAGGCCTAGCACATACACAGACATTGAGGAATGCTAATTCCTCAAAGCACAAGCCATTCATACCCTTCCGACGGTCCCGGACTGCAACTCTATGGAAGAGTACATCCGGTGCCGGAACTAAACGAATCAGAAGCTTAATCGAGCCTTGTTCATGTTCATTTAGTGTTACTAGATCAAGAGGTAACATTTAGAACTCATCTCGTAGCTTAAAACACTCGAAACAACATTTCGATAGTGTTGGGGGGGCGCCAACACTTTTGGCGTGCGCCAAAGTGCATCAGAGAGTTCACTGAACTCTCTGTTAAGGTCTGGGGGCGCCATAGGCTTCGTGGTGCACCAAAATGACAGCAGAAACTTATGGTTGGCTTCTGAAGCACTTAGGGGGGCGCCAAAAGCTTCGAGGCGCGCCAAAAGTGCCCAAAACTGCTTTACATACAATTTTCTGCACTCTATCGATTTTCTTTCAAAACCAACCAAGTTTAACATCAAAATATACATCCAAATAGCATCAAAACATGTTCTAAACATGCTATAACACCTCGTATTACAACAACAACAACTAGCATGATTTCTAACCACAAATCATACCCAAAACACAACCTTAACACCATAAAACCTTAATTAAACATTAGGAAGAACTTCTTATCTTTTAGCAAGCCAAAAGCAAAGCAAAACCTTCAAAAACACTGCAGCACATCTAGAACTTCAACCCAAACCTAGTTGATCAACCAATTGAACAAGAAACAATTGTGATCAAAAGCTTCTAAACAACAAAACTACGAATTGAAGGATTCTAAGTAACCAAACAATACATTGTTTTAGTTTAGCTCATTCATTGTAATTGTTTCAATACATTGTTCCCGCCTTTTCTATTTTTGAATTCCTTCATCTTCTACGTTTTGATCATGAAGAAGTTCTGGAAGATTGATTTGATTCATTTAGTATTCGGTTCAATTATCAAGTTCTTGTTCAAATTCAACATAGTATCAGAGCTATAATTGAGATCCGCTGATCAATCTCTATCACATTCGCAGTTCTTGTTTATAGTTCTTGGACGACGACCGGAAGTGGAAAAAGGCAAGTCTCTGATCGCTATTATTGAGATTTCATTAGAAATTGAGCCAAAGTATAACCCGACATTTGAACCTTTAGAGGTTGAGGAGCTCTCAGACCTCGAGGTTGTTGAGAAGTTAGGTGACCCCGGTAGTTTCTGGTTAGCTATATTGGTTAATCCCTAGGACCAGCCCTATGTGATTATGGTTCAAGCATGAATGTAATTCCTTTATCACTCTCCCTTAAAGCGGGTTTTAAGGTCGAGATGATCAACCTCTCATGAGGATGAGGTTTGTCGACCGCCATGTAGACATGTTCACTGGCAAGCTGGAGGACTGCACAGTGAGTGTAGGGGGATTTTATTTCCCGGCCGACTTTACGGTTTTGGATGTCCCCGAGGACCCTAATGCCCCTATTATTATGGGACGTCCGTTTCTAGCTACAGTCGAGCCGTGATGGACATAGATCGGTGAGAGTAGTCTTAAGAGTGAATAATGATTGCAAAGCGTATATGATTTTAAACTCCTTGAAAAATAGTCCTGGAAACAGCTATATGATGCATTCGTGTATGGAGGTTGTTCCGAGTTCGAGCTGGTAGAGTCTCGAAGGAGTTAGGAAACAAGTTGCAATCTCAAGGCCAAGAGAGGTGGAGTTCCTCATTGTTCTGCTCAGAGAAAAAGACGAGCAAGTCCACTCCAAAGCGCCACGGGAGGACCTAACCCCACGTAGTGACGAAAAGAGCGAGAACGTTGAAATAGTGGATGCTCAGGACGTCAAGGTTAAGAAGCAGTCCAGGCGAGGGAAATCGAAGAAACTGTCTAAAAGGACCAAAAGAGCTAAAAGACTCCAAAGAAAACCAGAATAGCAAGCGGATGCGAAAACATTATTTAGGAGAGAAATAAATAAGAAAAAACATTATTTAATATAAACTCTTATCTTAAATTAAATTTAAAACATGAATCACTCAAAGTCCTACTTTATCTTGATAGCTTCATCACTTCTTTGAAATCCATTCTTTATCTCTTGTAATTTGATCTCTAATACTCTTTTACATCCAGAAGCATTGTTGAGGCACTTCAATATCTTATATTTACTCGTCCAGACATTACACATGCAGTGAACATAGTACACTTCTCCGCACCAAATGCTTCTCATTTTAAGGAGGTAAAACGCATCTTAAGGTATCTCAAAGTAACAAGTGATTTCGGCATTCATTATCTGTCCAAAAGTCCCATTACTTTATATGCATACAATGATGCTGATTGGGGAGGATGTCCCACAACATGTCAAAGTACTAGTGGTTTTTGTGTGTTTGTGGGAGCAAATTGTGTTTCTTGGAGTTCAAAGAAACAACCTATTGTTGCTCTTTCGAGTACTGAGGCTGAATATTGATCTATGTCCTCAGCCATTGTCGAACTCACTTGAATTGCGTATCTACTATGTGATCTTGGGGTTAGACTTACACGACCGCCACAACTATTATGTGACAATTTAGGTGCCTTACATCTCACAATTAATCCAATGTTCCATTCCCGGTTCAAGCATTTTGACCAATTGTAATCCAAATTTAAATTGTATCAAAGGCTCCCACATGGAATAAAAGTTTGCCGCTCCTCTGTACTTGGAGCATTGTTGGAATATCATTTCATGTTTCTTTCTACTTCACTGTATAGGGACGTCCCTTCAGGGACATCCTATAAAACGATACATAGAAGATTAACATGACCCTTGCACAAAGACGACACTTTGTATAGGGACAGCTGCAAGTTTGTTTGGTCCAGTGACCTGCCGGACGAATTTCGCCAACAAATTTGCTTGCTGTTCTAAAAAAATATATATACAAGACACGTTATTGTATGTATCTCTTGTTTATCGACAACAATGTAACAAAAATAATACTTTTTCGAATGTTGAATGCAATAAAGGCTCAAATAATTGTGTCACTTAATGATTTTCCACTGGTTTCTAAAGGCAAAGAGAAAATGCAAAAGCCAAGCATAAACAAAACACCTTCAAATAGAAAGATTGCTGCCATTTGATGGCAACCCCTAACAAGCCCAACTGCCACCAGAGGACATACCATACCTCCTATCCTTCCCACTGATGTTGCGATTCCAACACCGGTCGATCTCACTGAAGTTGGATACACCTGTCTCACATTGAAAAGGAATTAAGGAATGAATTAAATCCCTTTAAACCAAACAAGTAAGGGAACATAGTACACGTATATAAAAGTGCAGGGCCGTTTTGTATCAACTTAGGAGTCTCGAACAGGCCTTGACATGTTCAATGATATATATATGTACAGGAAAGAGTCGAGGCATTCTGAGAGTACCTCCCTTAAGTAGATAGTCATAACGTTGACGGTTGATGAAACAAACATGCGTGCACCAAAAAGTAGAGCCGTTGTTACGATCTCATTTTGGTGGGTTGCAAGCGGTAGAATCAGAAGTGATGCCAAAATGCAGAGTGTTTTCATGGTAACTTTACGCCCCAATTTATCCACTATACTTGCAGATATAACCAGCCCAGGAATCTCTGTCAATGTTCAAAGTCATGCCAAGAGTTTCATTTTTAAAGTATAAAAAGAAAGGGATAATCAAAGTGCCCCAAATTAAAACCATAAGGGAAGGGGGAAAAAGACATAACGCAATTTACCTGCTAGAGTAGTTATGAACACGTTTATGTAGACATTAGCATTCTTGAAATTCTTTGGAAAATTAGCTGAGCCACAAATGCTATTCCGGTTGCTAAGCTCAGACGTCATCAAAACGATTCCGTAATATAAGAAAGTATCAGCAAAGTTGGCAATCCAGAGGAGAAGAGTGGTTGTTCTTAATTGTGGGGAAAACAACGTCAAGAATGTTGAAACCCATGTTTGATTATTGCTTTGATTGTCTTTTGGTTCTGGGAGAAGGCTAGTAGTCAGTGATGGAGAATTTTCTGTATCTATCTTTACTCTTTGATCTGCAGGTACAAGATTTCCAGGAGGGAGCATTCTTTTGTTAAATCTTGCAGCTTTTTCAAAAATCTTTTGGGCTTCCTCAAGTTTGCCTTTTGTGAACAGATACCTTGGAGACTCTGGAACGAATACCGAAAAAAGAAGCACGAGCAATGAAGGTACGGAGGATATTGCTACGAGCCACCTCCAACCCAATCTTGGCATTATAATCTACAAAAGAAATGACAGTTGGCAATGTAAAATCTCTTCCAAAAACAACATCAATGGGGTGGATATATATGTATATTAAACTATACCCATGCAAAGGCAGCTTCTATGACGTTTCCACAAGAAAAGAAGCTTGTAAGCACAAGAGCCCAGGCACCACGATTTGGTGTAGGGATAAACTCTAAGAACCACAAGGCAAACACATGACCACCTCCGATGCCAAAACCAAACACGCATCGAGAAATTAAAAGCATGGTGTAGTTTGGGGACAATGCACTGCAAAAACCTGCTACAGCTACCGTAGTGGTTGCACCAAGATAGCCCTTCCTATATAACATGGTCCAAATCAGTTATCTTATTCAAGGGTATTATTAAATTTTCTTTAAGGGAAAAAAGAAGACGTCAGGAGGAGGATGATTGATCCAAATTACCTTCTTCCAAAACCGTCAGAAATGGCACCCCAGAAATATGCTCCAAAAAGCATACCGACGAACACAACAGATGAAAGTAAACTTTCATCATTAGGAGAAAGTAGCCATTCAGATTCAAGTGCTACTCCAATTAAGGAAAGAAGCATCATTTCCATTGCCTCTGACATCCAACCAAGTCCCGCATAAACAAGTGTGAAAGCCTGAAATCTCCCAAATCCAATAGCCGAAAGAGCCTCATCTGGCGTGTATCCAATGAATGCAGATTCTCTTCCATGAAAGGGTCCTGTGAAGCCTTATGTGAATTAATCAGTGTTTTTCCTTATTGACTTTAAAATAGTCCCCTAAAAAAAACTTTAAAATGGTCAGGTGTAAAAGCAAAACATGACAAACCTACAGTCGATTCATCTCCAATGCCTTTATCCTCCATCCCTAAGAATTCCAGATTATCGAGCATTATCACATCAAGGTAAGAAGAAATTTAGGATTACAACTTGCAACATTACATTAAAATTCATGAGGTTGTTCAATGCCCAAAATGAGCTGAGCTATACCTTGGTTTGCCCAATTTGTAGCTTCAACAAAATGTAATCTTCAAAGTGAAAGGCTGCTTGGAACAAAATTATGTCACATGAACACTTGGGTATATGGTGGAAATAAGATCACACCATCTAAGAAAATCAAATGCATCTGAATCAACAAGACAAAAATATAAACAAAAAGTCCTCACTATTAGCGTTTTAGTCTTGATTCTGCTCCGGTGGCAATTTTAAGCCTTTAAGTAGGATTTTCTCAGTCCTCTGATTCCCGGAGTAAAGTGAATTTGTGAAATGATGATTTTGGCGGGAAAATACCTCTACATGACAATGCAAAAAATCAGGAAAATTTGCAAAATTCATATTCTTTTGTCGAGGTTAAAGGAAAGAATTTGCAATGTTCAAGCTAAAATCTAATTTTTCTACGATTTCAAAACACGTCAACATAGTTCAGCCTAAATTTTGGAAAGTCGGCATCCTCCACCGTAACAGTACTAAATTTGAAAAAACCGAATCCAAGGTTGAAGATTTAAAAAAAAATAAAAATAAAGAACACTAATTTGCAATTTAGCCGAATCAACCATACAACTTACAACTGTTTGACAAAGTTGATTATAAGAAGAACAACGCGGCAGAGCTTTTTTTGAAGAGGCAGCGACTGAGCTGATGCAGAATTGATCTTCGATTAAGTAAATTCAGAAAAGAAAAAAAAAATTAGGAACTATGAAGTGATATTGAAGGGACATTTGAAAAGGGTCGTGAATAATTTTACCTGAAGAAGAAGAATGAATTTGCCGGCTCAGCCATTGTTGTACTTTAAAGCTTTGCTGAATTCAGACAATGAGAGAAACAAAAACACATGCGGTTGCGAAGTAGCTTACGGAAAATGGTTAGCATCAGTGTCTTTCCTACCATCGATTTCGAATACAAATGGGCTATCAACGGATGATATGGGGGAAGGGGAAATTAGGAAGGAAGGTGATAAAGGCACCACTCTTTGTCGACACATGTGCACCGACAAGGATTTTGCACCATCCACAGATCCACTTGCAATTCATAAAAAATAAAAATAAAAAAAACAATAAACCTTCACCGTTCAAAAAAGATAATTCGGGCCGGGATGCGTTGTGCACAGGGATGCTCTGTGCCATAATCATTTTTGAATTAGGAAATCGTATGTCAGACCAAACAAACAAATGCATTGATAGTTTGTTTTTTTAAAAAAATTGGGTTTTTCTGTGTATCATTTTTGAATCAAAGGAAATCCTATGTCAGACCAAACAAATGCATTGATAGTTTGTTTTTAAAAAAAATTGGGTTTTAGAACCAAACCAACCTGCCGAATCAAATCGAACTAAATCAGAAAGATACAAACTATGCTTTTTTTGTCGGTTTTATATAACTAAAAACCAAACTGTTTAATACAATTTGGTTTCAATTTAAAAAAAGAAAAACCGGACCAAATCGGATCATTTTATCGGCAGAACGATATTATTATCGGCACCCTTTTTATTATTATTTTTCATTTCCTTGAACACACCACAAAATTACTTAATACACCACATAAATATTATAACAATCAAACAATTACACTTTAGTCCCTAATCAACTACACTTTAGTCCACGATTAATGTAAATACAAATTCCCCCTTCTCTCCAATCCAAACACCCAACTCTTTCCCCGTTCCCCCAGCCGTCCCCTCCTCATCCCCGGCTGCTCTCTTCCACCACCTCCACAACCGCCCCTCTTCCTCCCCCTCCCCACCTTCCGGCCGCCCCATTCTCCCCTTGAAAACAGTGACGATGTTGGATATCGCCTAATCAACAATCGGGGTCAATTTAACTCCCACAACAATTTATCAAGAACAACGAACAATAAAGATGGTTAGTTATTTTAGACTGAGCCTAAGAGTTTTTCCTCTCAAGTTGCCTACGTATCCAATGTGTGGAATTGGAATCAAGTCTTTCGTAGTTCCTTAGGGTTTATTTATATAGGGGCGTCTCGCCCTATTTCTTGTCCTGCAAGTATTAGGATTCATTTCCTAACCCTTATGGCATGTTTGGATTGCGGTAATGGAATGGAATGGAATGCTTTTTTCATTCCATTCCATCAATTTGGCGTGTTTGGCAACGAAGAACGGAATATGTTTTCATTCCAACGGAATGAAAATGGATGATTTTCATTCCATCCAAAATCCAATGGAATGGCCGGAATGGAATGAAAAAATAAATCATGCAATAAGATTCGATTCCATTCCACTGTCTACCAAACGCAGTAATGGAATGTTATCATTCCATTCCATTGCATTCCATTCCGATAGATTCATTCCATTCCATTACATTCCATCAATCCAAACGAGCCATTAAGGATTAATTCATGTAAATCCCTTTATTTTAGGGATAATTATGACTATATTTAAATTACAGGATCAACGTCCTATAATCATGGGATTCTTCCATGCTTATCCTATTATTTAGGCATATATGTCAGTATCGAAATAAGGAAAGCTCCAGGCGACATGCGCTGGGCTCCTCGGGTCGTCTCGACCTGGGTCGTATGGTCTGTCCTCCGTTATGACCGAGCCGTCCTGTGGTGGTCTGATCGGGAAGGGCAGGGACAGACCTCCCTCCTGTGGTCTAGGTCTGGTCTACCAGTCGGTGTGGGGCTCCGGGCCCTTATACCTATTATTTATTACCATTCTCTCTCTTTATTGATTATGTAGCCATTCTCTGAATGACACGTGGCAATGGCTAATCCAGCCTATGTCATAAGCCCCTAGGTCTGCTCAGGCTCCTTAGAGCAAGACATACCTATCCTGGGTGGAGCTCAGCTTGGTCACTTTAAAGTCGTCAAGGTTTATCTTGCCATGTGGCAGGGTTGCCATTATAACTCTGTTACGACGGACCCGATAAACGAGGCATTTCTGTACACGCCTTAATGATGGGGTCATTTCCCAAGACCGTTTTGGGGCTTATAACTCTTCAGTCATATCACGTCTCTTCATACATTTCAAATTCATTTGCTATTAAAATCAAAGGCAGGAGCTTGCCGGTTGCCATTCCCCTACTCGTCTTCTCCAAGTAAGCTTTCCTGCCTTTTCCCCTATTTTAACTATTGTATTGATAATGAGTGAGGCATTTGATAGCTCTATAGAGAGGTTATTCGAGTCTGTATCAGAATCGGATAGTGAAACTTCCCCAATTAGGGTTGACACCGAGAATCTTGTTCCTCAGCCTACCGAAAATCCTGTTCCCCGGTGTTTAATTACCCGTAGGGGATTCGAGCACCTTGTTTTAGTCCCCCAATTTGATCCTTCCTATTTCGGTCCCCAGTGCTCTTCCGGGACTTCAAGGTTCGTTCTGAACTTAAAAGCGCACATGGCTTTAAGGTTGCAAGTCGCTTGCCATGGTATTGTTCCCGGCTAACCAAGAATGAGTTAGCCTCTATACATACGGCTTAACCAATCAATTATACGATCCTAAGATCCCGGCCCTCAGTGTTTATTCCTATCAGGCTCCGGCAGGTTACTGTGATGTGTATACAGAGCAACTCATTTGCGGTTTAAGGTTTCCTGTGTGCCCTGCTATGTTAGCTGTCATAGAGCTATGGTCTGAGGCATGCCCATGTCGTGCCTAATGGTATAAGGGCAATTATTGGTTTTGCCATCTAGTGCCGGTGTGCCTGCATCCCCTTCACCGTTCAATACTTCTGACTCTCCTATCAGTGCAAGCAGGTACCTGACCAACCTGGGTATTACTGCTTTCCCGCCGGGGGGATTTCTTAAAATATGTCCGGCTTACCGAGAAGGGAGAAAATTCCTTCAAGAATTGAAAGCACCGGTTCTTTTCCTCCGCCCCGAGGTGGAACTCAACCTGGGTAGGTGGAATACTGCCGATCTATCCAGCGACCCGAGGCCTACGGACATTGATCAGAAGCTGATAGATGACATTCAGAAAAGTGGCATTTATATTGGTCTGAAGAAGTATTCTTCCACATTGATTGATGCTGCCAAGTTATCTACTAGTGGCCCTAATCCCTACAAGAAATTAAGCAATGATGACTACGATACCTGTAGGACCTTTGCATTTTCCATATTATTTGCTTTTTGCTAAGTAATATTTGTGTTGACTCTGTTTGCATTGTCACTTGCAGTGTCGAGTTTTGCCGAGTTACTTGTTGATGCTACTGGGAGGAGGAAGCACCCATCGGTGCACCTCTCAACCCTGACCAGGATTCTGAGAGGACAGAGAGTACTGACCTGGTAGCTGCTCGGTCTGTGGGCAATGTGTCTGGGTCCTTCTTCGGATCGGATCCTATCCGACCATCCTGAGGATGATCCTGCTTCCTTTCTCTAGCAGTCTAAGAAGATGCTGCTCTGGTGGATGTGGATGATCGGGAAGAAAAAGATGATAGGGATGAGTTCAGGCTCTAGAGAAGGAGCCAAGTTGTGATTGTTGACACCCCCAGAGGGGTAGATCCAAGAGAAAGAGGTCTGCTCCTCATCCTAGAAGAGATGGTGAAGCAGTTGACCAAGATGAGGAAGTTCCAGTAAGTCAGGGGCGCCTAGATGAATTATCTGACAAAGACTTGGCCACCGTGGTAAGTGTTTGATTTTGTCTTGACATCTTGTATATTATATTATGCTTTTTACTGACCTCTACTAATTGCAGGGAGCCCAAATTGGACAGGAATTATTGAAAAGACACACTGAGTCCTTAACTAGCAAAGAGGCTCAGAAGAAAACCATCGAAGACTTAAGAGCTAGCCGGGAGAGGCATATGAACTCTGCCAAGGCTAATGATGAAGAGATCAAGGCCCTGAAGGGCAGGGTTCAGACTCACGAAAGAAGAAAGTTCTGATCAGTATGCTGCTGAGCTCCAGGAAGCTTTTGATAAGTACACTGAAGAGACATCGAAGCTGGGCTAGAATTTGACCAAACTCCGAGCTGAGAGGGATGAGCTGGTAGCTTCTCTCCCAAACCGAGCTGATCAGGCTATCTATGACTACAAGTCTTCAGGACATTTCGCTGACTATTTGAAAGCTTTGCTAGGCCTTGTGATGTGGCATGGCTTCACCGTGAGAGCTGATGAAGCTAGAGAGCAGTTCCCTGACTTGGTTGTTGACACCCTTCCTCACCGGGTTTAAGGAGTTTGTCCTTTGCAAACTTTCCGAGCCTGACCTGCAGACTGAAAGAGTTTGTCCTTTGCAAACTTTCTGAGTCTGACATGCATAGCTCAGTTCAGGAATGGTCTGACGTGCAGACTTAAGGAGTTTGTCTGTTTACAAACTTTCTGAGCCTGTTTTGCAGAGCTCGGTTCGGGAATGGTCTGACCTGCAGACTTAAGGAGTTTGTCTGTTTACAAACTTTCCGAGCCTGTTTTGCAGAGCTCAGTTCGGGAACCCTTTTAAGGGTTATTTAACAATAATAGCATATTCATAAATGAAAATTTTATTAAAAATGCATGGATGTTTGATTACATCTTATTGAAATAAACAAGACTGAAAAGAAATAACGCAAGTTTGGCACATGTCCTACACATAGAATTTCCGCAAGTTGTTAGCGTTCCAACTTCGAGATATGGTTCTGCCACTTGCATCAGCTAGCTGGTAAGCTTCTTTACCATGGACTTTAACCACTTTGTACGGTCCTTCCTAGTTTGGGTCAAGCTTTCCTTAAGGACCTTGCCTGATTACCTCGTTCCTCCTCAATACTAGATCTACTTCTTTGAAATAAGAGTGTCTAACCCTGAGTTATAGTACTGAGAAATTATTTGCTTGTATTTGGCCATTCTGATATAGGCCACCTTTCTGTCTTCTTCCAAATCATCTTTTGCATGCCTAAGTTCAGATTCCTAATCTGTCCGCGTGTACAGCTCCGACCTCGGAGAGGGGAGCCCGATGTCTGCTGGGATGACTGCTTCGCACCTGTATGCCAAAGAAAAGGGTGTTTCACTTAAAATGGATGAATTTGGCGTAGTTTAGTAAGCCCATAGTATGTTGGGTAGATGCTCTGCCCAGTTGTCTCCTTCTTCTTTTAGTCTCTTTTTTAGGCCGATCTTGACCTGCCAGTTTGTTTGTTCAACTTGGCCATTCGCCTATGGATGGCCAATAGATGTAAAGTGTTGAGTGATGCCCAATTCGGCGCACCACGACCTGACTATCTTGTCTTCAAACTGAGTCCCATTATCTGAGATTAGGGTCTTTGGTATACCATATCTATAAACTATATTCTTTCAGAGGAACTTTTGAATGGCCCTAGCAGTGATGGTAGTTATAGTTTCCGCTTCTACCTACTTAGTAAAATAATCGACAGCCACCACAAGGAACATGAGATTGCCTAGGTCACGAGGTAGTGGTCCGACTAGGTATAACCCCATTGGTAAAAAGGCCAAAGAGAAACTTTTGGAACTATTGCTTGCGCAGGCTGATGTGACAGATTGTCATGCACCTAGCATGACTTGCACTTCAAGACGAGTTCAGCTGTGTCACTTTGCATAGTGAGACTCCAGGCGAGCAAGTATTCTTATTTTCAATGAAGTGCTTTACAGGCGATCTTTCATATCTCCTTGGCTTATGTGTGCTTCAAACGAAGAAGGAAATTATCTCCTTCGTGAGATCCACCTCGGTATTTGCGGAAATCATGCGGTGCACGAACCCTGGCAAGAAAGTATTGTCTGTTTGGGTAGTACTGGCCTTTTTACGAGCTTGAGACTTGTCAGCTGGTAGGAGCCCATGCTTCAGATATGACACAATTGGGTCCATCCATATGGCTTGTTGCATAATAGGTTGGTGATGACGGTCAACTTGGTATCATATTTTACCATCAATCTACCCGGATTTGTGTTCTCAATGGTGATAATATGTATGAAATCATGAGTTAATTAGCTAAATGTCGTTAAGCCACGTCCGGGGTTACTAAATTGGTATTATGCGTATTAACCGTGTATTTTATACGTTATTTGCCATAAATAGAAGCTACTATGTGTGCTATGGTTTTATTGACAGATGAACGAGTATTCGAGCATCATTTGGGCTGAATAAGAGAGTCAATCGATAAATAAATGAATGGAGCTGAAGGTTGAAGTGTTTCGAACGGAGATTGGACCTGATAATCTGATTGGTGATCTTGCAACGCAGTGTCCGAAGCTTTACAAGACGAATTGGGCTTGAACTTCTGCAAGAAAGTTGTAGGGCTTGAAACAAAGATTCCAACACACTTTGAATCACCCAAATCGGAGTTACGTAGGCCAAGTTATGGTCCAAATACCGCAGCTGGACCTAGGGTATTCCAAATTAAGTCGGCAGAAAGAAAAAGACAAAAATACCCTCGGTAAATCGGGAGTTACCCGCGATTAATCAAGGCCCAGAATCTTCCAGAAATTCATTTTCTTGTCCTCCAAGGATTGGGTTTACCCCTAAGTCGGTTTATACACCTATATAAGGCCATTCAGAGCTGTGAATTTGTATTTCATCATTCATCCTCCATTCTTCATTTATCCTATTATTCTTTCCTTCATCAACTAGCTACAATGTAGTCTTTTGGGAATAAAGTCTTCTTATATTTTCTTTGTTTCTTCTTGCAAAATAAATCATGATTATTTCATTATTGAATTGTGCTTGGTTTATGATCTTCATGGATCATCTTGAGTTGCCATAGGGAGAGAGAATAGAAGAGTAGATTTGTTCCTTGTTATGGGTAAGATCTATTCCAATGTTTTATTTCTTTTCTTAGATTCATGATTGTTCTTGTGTTAGATCTAGATTATGCTTGCATCTAATCATCTATGAATTAATTAAACGAACCTTAATCTTATTCAATTCGTTCATATTAAATGCAGAATTATGGGTTGAGCTCTTCAGATATGCGACGGTCTTTGTCGCTAGATCTGAATACATAGTAAATCCTAATTCTGTGGTTTGGCGTCAGCTCGTTGATCGGCAGAAATAATTAAAACGAGTAATAGGTCTGGCCAATCTAATATTCGTAATTCGTAATTAACACGAAGGACTGTTAGTGAAGTGTTAATTAGGACATTGTCTTGATGGACCCTAGGAACGTGCTAGTCATTGTCGATAGCATCCTAGGCGGGTTAGTGGTATGGGTTAACGCTCAATACCGGCAATTCTAGTTCTTCATGCGTATGGGCTATTACGGACCAATTAAGGAGGGTAGCTGGCGTATAGATTGTCTATTGCCATTGTCGGAGTAGATAGGGTTAGGAGTTGCACCTGTAGCTAAATTAAACACGAGTCGAACACGGATTAAGTGGAGATTAGTTAGGAATAGTGTGGTTAGTGCCTTTTCGATATATGATTGATGATTGACTTATTTGCATCTATGTTATGTACTTTTCAATTATGTTGGTCAACGACCACCCTATCCGGTTGACCTATGAATTGTGGTTGTGTTTAACTTAATTAAATAATAGTCTATGTGGGATCGACCTTGACTCGCCCTTGCTATAATACGATTGACCTAGTCCTCTTGCTAGTATTAAATTACTTACACGCGATCAAGTTTTTGGCGCCATCGCCGAGGACTATTTATTTAATTGTTAGACATAGACATTAATTTATAGTTAACCTATTTTATCTGGTTTTTTTCTTTTCAATAATTGAATAAAATTGTGAAGGTTTTTTTTTCATCGCCATGTTCCTAAGGCTGTTGAGCAAAGGATATGCGGGAGTTTTTTTTTACTTCACATGATTATTTGATTATTATTTTGAGTCTTGAGTCTTTTTTATTTTGATTTGAGTCATCTATTAAGTCCTTTTGTTGTGTTTAAGTAATTAAGTTGTTATGTATTGGCTTAAATTGTTTACTGTCATATGACATAATTATTTTGTTACTTATTCGCGTCTCGCGGTACTAATGGCCTTTGTGCAAGAATTATTTGTATTAGCTGACCTAGTGCAGATTAGTCCTTGGGATGAGACAACTTTGGTTCCAGTTCAGTGATATGATTTGCTTCAGACAGTTAGCCGAGTTCTTCTATTTTCCAATACTTTCCACATTGAGGACAATGTTGTGTTTTAAAATGGGGGGTAGGCATAACACTTAGTTTGAAAATTTGAGACACACATACACTTATTTTTGTGAATTTCGATTTTTTGAATTGAATGAAATAAAAACCTTAAATCGTTGAAATTGCTTAATTACATACTTAATTCATTAATGATGAATAAGGAGTTTGTCAACTATTTGAAGTAGTGTTTTATTAATCATCTATCTTGTTGTGGAATCGACCTTTTTAAGCACGTATAACTCACTTCTTCAGTATGTAGTATAGATGACGCATTATTCAATTTAGTATGGAAGAATGAGCATGTGTTATGTTGCATGAAGTAGTGACTTATTAATTGTTATTTTACCATTGCATTCAATTTTTTAGCATGCAATCTGAGTGAGAAGTATTTAGATGAGATGAAGAGTTATCCTAGACCGGGAATCGATATTTGTCGGTGGATATACTTTAACCAATTGTTGTAGGATGATGGTAGCAATCATGATGCCAAACAAGGTAAAACGGGACAAAACGGGCTTGCGAGTGAGAGAAAAAAAAAGAGTGAGAAATCTGCCCAAAAAGAAAAAAAAAGATAAAAAAGAGAAAATAAAAATAATATAATATATATATATATATATATATATATATATATATATATATATATATATATATATATATATATATATATATATATATATATATATATAATATATAATAAAGGCAGCGAGAAAAGAGAACTCGTAGCATAGAGGGCACGACCCTCGCATAAAAATCAAACAAACGAGAACCTAAGAGTAATACTCGGTCCCCAAGTCTGCATGGCCCAAGTAAGGTTTCATGTTGTTTGCCTGAGTCTGAAGGCAAGAAGAGCGAGTGTGCACATTGATAAGTAAGGATTGTGGGGTCTCTATAACTTCAATTTTTTTTTGAATGCACTATAACAAAAGATTTATCACACGACACATTGATGCATTGGTAAGTGATGATTAATGGGGAACTTATGGAATGATGCATGATATATGTTTTACTTGACATCCTTGTTGTTATAATGTGATTCTGTCTGCGTCACTGTTGTTTGAGAGTTCTTGCATACACACGTTGGTTCTACTACGAGATAGTGCTTAATGGATTATTGATGGATATGTGTTGACCCTCATCTTATTTATCATTCTTGAATGAGTCTGTTCTTAATTAGTTTGTAATTGTTTATGGGGTTTGTTTGATTTGGTTTTTGCTCGGGACGATCAAAAGCTAAGTGGGGGGTAGTTGATAACAGTCAACTTGGTATCATATTTTACCATCAATCTACCTCGGATTTGTGTTCTCAATGGTGAGAATATGTAAGAAATCATGAGTTAATTAGCTAAATGTCATTAAGCCACGTCCGGGGTGACTAAATTGGTATTATGCGTATTAACAGTGTATTTTATGCGTTATTTGCCATAAATAGAAGCTACTATGTGTGCTATGGTTTTATGGACATATGAATGAGTGTTCGGAGCATCATTTGGGCTGAATAAGATAGTCAATTGATAATTAACTGAATGGAGCTGAAGGTTGAAGTGTTTCGAACGGAGATTGGACCCGAGAATCTGATTGGTGATCTTCCAATTCAGTGTCTGAAGCTTTACAAGATGAATTGGGCTTGAACTTCTGCATGAAATTTGTAGAGCTTGAAACAAGGATTCAAACACACTTTGAATCACCCAAATCTGAGTAACGTAGGTCAAGTTATGGTCCAAATACCGAATCTAGGGCCTAGGGTATTCCAAGTTAAGTCGGCAGAAAGAAAAAGACAAAAAAACCTCGGTAAATTGGGAGTTACCCATGATTAATCGAGGCCTAGAATCTTCCAAAAATGCATTTTCTTGTCCTCCAAGGATTGAGTTTACCCCTAAGTCGGTTTATACACCTATATAAGGCCATTCAGAGCTGTGAATTTGTATTCCATCATTCATCTTCCATTCTTCATTCATCCTATTATTCTTTCTTTCATCAACTAGCTACAATGTTGTCTTTTCGGAATAAAGTATTCTTTTATTTTCTTCTTTTCTTCTTACAAATAAATCATGATTCTTTCATTATTAAAATTTGCTTGGTTTACGATCTTCATGGATCGTCTTGAGTCGCCGGAGGGAGGGAGAATAGAAGAGTAGATCTATACTTCGTTTTGGGTAAGATCTATTCCAATGTTTTATTTTTTTTTCTTAGATTCATGATTGTTCTTGTGTTAGATCTAGATTATGCTTGCATCTAATCATCTATGAATTAATTAAACGAACTTTAATCTTCATTCGATTCATTCATATTAAACGCAGAATTATGGGTTGCGCTCTTCAGATCTACGACGGTCTTTATCGCTAGATCTAAATACCTAGTAAATCCTAATTTTTTGGTTTGGCGTCAGCTACGTTGATCGGTAGATATAATTAAAACGAGTAATAAATCTGGCCAATCGAGTATTCATAATTCGTAAATTAACATGAAGGACTATTAGTGAAGTGTTAATTATGACATTGTCTGGATGGACCCTAGGAACGTGCTAGTCATTGTCGATAGCTGCCTAGGTGGGTTAGCGGTATGGGTTATCGCTCAATACCGGAAATTCTAGTTCTTCATGCGTATGGGCTATTACGGACCAATTAAAGAGGGTAGCTGGCGTATAGATTGTCTACTGCCATTGTCGGAGTAGATAGGGTTAGGAGTTACACCCGTAGCTAAATTTCGCACACGAGTCAAACATGGATTAAGGGGAGATTAGTTAGGAATAGTGTGGTTAGTGCCTTTTCGATATATGATTGATGATTGGCTTATTTGCATCTATGTTATATACTTTTCTATTATGTTGGTCAACGACCACCCTATCCGGTTGACCTATGAATTGTGGTTGTGTTTTACTTAATTAAATAATAGTCTCTGTGGGATCGACCTTGACTTGCCCTTGCTATACTACGATTGACCTAGTCCTCTTGCTAGTATTAAGCGACTTACACGCGATCAGTTGGACCTCGTTTGAACGTAACTTCGCTTGTCTAGCTGCTCAACTGGGACTTTTTTGTCTGAAAAGTAGTTAGAGGCCAACTTTGAAAGAGCATCAGCTCGTTTATTCTGAGATCGAGATACCTGCTCGATCTGTGCTGACTTGAAGTTCTTGAGCAAGGCCGGAGCCACATATAAGTACTTCTTCATCGGTTCCTCCTTTTTGCCTCATATTCCCCTTTGATATGATTAACTACCAGGTGGGAGTCACTAAATACTTGCACGTTGGTTGCTTCTAGCTTAGTGGCTAGTCGGAGCCCGGTAATCAGGGCTTCGTACTCTTCTTCATTATTGGTTGCTTTGAACCTGAAGCGTAAGGCATTACTTGCACGTTGGGGGATCTCTTTCGATGTCCATAGATATTTCTTCAGCTAAGAAGTCGGCTAAAGCCTGAACTTTGACGGCAGTTCGGGGTGATGGATATACATAAACCCGAATCCGGATCCGATCCATAATTGGATCGTCAGATCTGATTCACAGCACCGATCGAGACGCTCGATCATGCACATCGGAAGCTATGATTAAATTCGCATGCGATTTTACCACGATATGATCCACATAAATAATTAATGCAATTATGAGAAGGTTGAAGATTTACCTAATTGTAGAGGAATAGTAAATCGACAGAGAGGGAGAAGCCACGGTCTTCCGGATTGTATCTCCTAGCGACGACTGGTGGACGTCGATCCTCGCCGCAGAACCTCCTCGAATATGCCCAAGAAAAACCCTAGGTTTTTCTACTCTTAATGACTAGAACAAGAAACTAATTTTTCTCTTCTATTTTGGTGAATAGTAGTGTAGATTGTGTGTCTTATTATGTTAAGAGGAACTCTCTTTATATAGGAAAATAACTAGTCAAGAGAGTTATCATTTTCACACCACAATTACCTATTCCCATAAGGAAAAGATATTTGCCATAAGATAAGAGATAATTCCCAAAATATAAATCTCTTATCTATTTTCCATTAATTATCTAACAAATAAATAATTAATTACACATGTGACATAATCTAGGAAAATTTCTTTTCCTAATTTATTCAACATATATGGCACCATATTTACCATTAAATTTAATAGAAAATGTCTTTTCTATTTTACATATTATTTACCAAATAAATAATATTGCATATTAATTAAACAGACCAACTATTTAATTTATTCCCGAGGTTCCATAAAACGAGAAAACACTCGTGTGTTAGGAGCCAACTCGGGGACCATGAACCTATAACCAGTAGCTACAATAAATTGAATAAAATATTCATCGAACATAATATTTCTACTCAACTTATTAATTCCGGAATTACGCCACCATAATTCCGAAACCGAACTCTATCGATTATAGATATAACTTATTCTGAAAACGTCGAGTCGATAAGTGTCCATTGATATAATCATTACATACAGACTAACCCTCCATAGACTATCCGTAATGAAACGGGATTATTTCCGTAAACCTTCTTCAATACATCTTATCCGTATTTACCATTAACCCACTAGTGATCAATTAGTTCATAACCAATACGAACTCCGCGGATCGATCACTTTCTAGGATTAACAAATAAGGGGATTTTCATTCTATTTCCTGCAGGAAGGAATGAATTCCATATCTGTGAGACACACACTTCTCACTCATTCTAGAATAGTGCCAACGTGAAAGTGATTCGGACCGCACCTCTTAGCGATCCTTAACAAACACATCAAACCCTTTCCTGAAACCAATAGGAGTCTGTAATCACTTCAGGATTAAGGTTAATCCATATATGATCATCTTTTGATTTAATAAGATTTATCAATCACAGAATTATATGAGAAACGCAGATTAAATCGGTCCAGTCCTATATGACTACATCATGTATAAATGCCCCACTTAGATAACCAATATCGACGGTCCGGATAAGACGGTCACACCATAAAGTGTTCTGGGTGCATTAATGGTGGTTTAATCAATAGACCCCATACTTTGATTAAGTTCACCACGGACTAATAGTTCAAGTGTATCACCATAAACTTAATCCTCATGTGTAACACACACTAAGTTATATGGCTACATATGATACAACTTGGGGTTTTCAGTAGTGTATTAAATATAAGCACAAAGCAAATAATAAGATGAGAATAAAATTTTTCATTTATTAAATATAAAAACAATTACATAAATTGTCTTTCGGGCGCTACTTCCAACAATCTCCTACTTGCCCGTATAGACAAGCAACAATTGTCTTTCGAGCACTACATCTAACAATCTCCCACTTGCCAGTAAAGACAAGCAACAATTGTTTTTAGAGCACCACACCCTTATTCTTTCTGTCCACAACATTCTCCCACTTGCTCTAAATTAGATGAGACATATCTCCTAATTTCATACCTGCCAAGCGCTTATCAGTGACATTAGATGCCACACACTTGGTAAACTGATCAGCTAGGTTTTCGGCTCGAGGCGATCTTTTAGGACCGATACGTCGCCTCTCTGCACGGTCTGTCTGATCAGGTGGTACTCTTTCTTAATATGATTTTGACCTCTTGTGATTGCGAAGATCCTTTGCATAAGCTACCTCTAAACTGTTTTAATAGTAAAAGGGTATCGGCTTATCGAGACTTGGAATTACTTCCAGATCAGCAAGGAACTTTTAAGCTATGTCGCCTCTCTAGCCGCTCCAAAAGCTGCTATGTATTTGACTAACAGAGTCAAATTGGCAGTGCTGGATTGCTCCAGACTATAGCTCCATCACTATGAGTAAACACTGAGCCTGAGATCGATTCACGATCATGCTTAATCCGACAAAAATCAGAATCAGTGTAGTCAACAATACTCAGGTTTGTACCCGAATACATAAGCATATGATTCCTCGTTCTTTAAAGATACTTGAGGATGCACTATACTTCTATCAATACTCGAATCCAAGATTTGATTACAATTGACTTTTAATAATCTGACATTCTCTATCCAAAAGAGAACTTATCCCATGTTCTCTATATCCGAAGAATTGAGAGAATTATTCCGTGAGGGGTTTGGTAGGAAACCTCTCGTTGAATTTTGCATACGAAAATGCATTATCATCTTAACCAATAAGATGCATGGGATATTGCCAACAACTTGTTCTCATGAATTCTACCGAATCAAATTCTAAGAATATAGTCCACTTCTCTGATTTAGAGAAGCTTTGGCTCGTCGGTTCCTGACTTCAGATAACACACCCATGTTGATTATAACAGTTGCAGTGTCACATTTCATTAACACTAACGTCTACTCTTAACCAATATTGATTCTTTGGTCTACAAAAGACTCATCAATATTCTTGTCAAGCCTACATATTTCAAACATGTGGCTTTTAATGACCTAGAGGTTTGCTTTAATCCACCAATGGATATAAGCATAGGCAGTCAATCTGCCATTGGATTTAAGCTAAAACCCTTATATTCCGAATGAATCTAAGCTCCGTTGTTGGGCAAGAAAGTTTTAAGGCATCATCCCTGGTAATCTTTCTACTTTTATGGAGTCAAGCAAGGATGAGTGGTGAGAAAGTTTCAGGGCATCACCCCTTTTGAGCTATCTACTTCTCAGGGAATTAACCCTAGACCACTTGGCTTGCTCTGAAAGTTAAACTTTCTCATTCATTCGTCTCTTCTACACGTAGATCCAGTTACTCCCACTAGGCCTGAGATACTCCGGTGGTTCTACAAGAGTGTGAATAGACATGGAGTACCTAAACTCCCATTACAGGTTTATGGTTTGAAACCAACCTCTTATTATCATAATCCTATACAGTCCTTCCACAAAGACCATAGGTTATCAATTACCCCCAGCAGACTTTTAAGTCTGCATAATCACAGCGGGTCAATGGTTAAACCATACTCCTACTGCATTTGGGTGGATTGATATTCTGATATAGTATAGTAGTATTTATCAGTGTAACCTCAAACAACCAATGTTGGATGTGGTTTGATTAAATCAATAGTAAATCCTTGAGTATCTTTACTTCAAGGTCCAAGGTTGTTATTTAAACATTCTTTCAGAAAGGGTGCGACAGTACAACCGTCATTATCCGATCTTCAGAATCTTATAACCAACCTTCACTCATTATATTAAGATATTTCACGATCAGTCACCATCTGAACATGTATGCAAAATCTCCAGTCCTATCTTCAAGCATAAATGCTAAATGCCTTTATTTGCGGAAGTGGAGTAAATTTACTTCACTCCTTATCCACAAATTCATAAGCATCTTCTAGGTAGACTTCTCGATATTACATAACAATGTAAACCGTTATTTTGCAATCAATATCTTAATTCAGTCAAGCAGTGTATCGTAACATATCAATAACTATACAAGGCAATGCATGGTTTATTCTTTCAGTGAATCGTTTCACTCGGAGGCAGGCTGAGCATCAGTGCCAAAACTATGCTATAGCATATATCTGAGCATGGAATACTATTTTCTCTGGTAATATCAGAGATACCTCTAGATATTCATATAAACTAATCAGCGTTTCAAGTAGCTATCAAACAAGTTGTCTACTACACAGAAGCTCCCACTAGCTTGTATCCTCATAAGACCCCGAGGTCAATATGAACAAGCTATGATACTCCTTCAACTCCATTAACCTTTCCAAATTGAAAGGTTACTTAGTCATTTTTCCTTTGAGATAGTGTTCTTAGACTGGGAGATAGGAATCACCCTTATCCGGTCTTTAGATCTTATCTTTAGGATATATGCACTAATTAATAGATGCTGAAGAATCGTTTATCTTAATATGGAAACCATTTGTCTTAATAGCTTATGATGTGTTACATATACCTTTCAGCATTACTTAGTGGTTCTGACTTTATAAGACAAAATTCCGAGTCTCAGAATCATATACAAATGGCATATTCACTTTCTTTAAGGCAACTATATTATCGATGTGAAAGTGAATCCATTTGTTCCAAAGAATCTGAAAACAGAAATTAAAGTTCTGCGATATTCAAGGATTAAATCCAAAATTTCTTTCCTTATATCACTCCCACTATCTCAGCTGAGATAACTGCCCGTTGTCTACTCTTTAATCATTAATGCCTAGCTACCTTGTTCTTACAAAAGAACTTTAACTTCCGGGTCATAATCCCGGTTAAGAAAGTCTCTAAGGATTCATGATAAGTCCACCATATGTGGTTATTCTTGGATCGTTTTGGCCTGTTTTAATGCCTATTTTGTGATATTCATATGATAAATTGCCTTTTTGGACTAGATTACTGCTGTGGCTTTGATATCTTGCAGATATGGTGAATCTGAGCATAAAAGGCAATGAAAATGAGCTAAAAAGGATCAAAGTCATGAAGGCATTAAGAATCACACCCGGGTGTGGAAGAATGGAACGGGGTGTGAAAAAATGCGAAACTATCCGTTTTTCTACGGAGCCAACGAAATGTTCTGATTGGTTGACACAACTTCCAACGTGATTTTCATGTTGATGGCGCAAATTTGGATGGATTTACACGCCATATTAGTCCTATTTTCTAGGAATTTTATTTTAGGAGATAAATTACACAATTTAAATTAAGGAAAATTCATATTTATCCAAAAATAATTTCCTTAAATTGCAAAAAGTCATCATTCACGCCATTCATGAAGTTTTAGGCGACTCTTCCTCCTCTTTTCATCATCATCATCTCCCATCCCCAAGAACAAGGATTTTAGGTTTTAAGAATTCAAGAACGAGGCTTTTTCGAGGTTTGATTATTTATGCAATACTTTGACGGTTTCTTTCTATCTCCTTTCTCCTTTATTCTATTTATTTATTTTTCTTGTCAAAGTATGAATTATATGGTTGAATCTTGGAATCTTGATATGTTACGAGAGTAAATATTGGTTTCTTGGATTAGGAAAAGCCCGGCGATGATTATATAGTTTTAAAGATGCAATCTTTTCATTGATAGGATTTTTGTCATGTTTATGAATTTGATCTTGTATGCTTATTCATGTAATTTTCCGGAAATAATATCTCGAAGGAGTGAATGACTGTAAGATTGCATGAGAAACTCCATTCGATTAATTGATGACAGAAAAAGTATTAATTAATCGATAACCTAGAAACCAAGATCGAATCTTTAGGGATTTCTTGAATGAAAATTAGGTTGAACCTAAAGTGGCCCTTTAATTTTGGTAATTCAATGGACCTAATTTTATTCATCATTGTAGGAAACTGAATGTTGGATAAAACTAGGTACAATCACGATAATAGTTCGAAAGAATGTTTACGTGTAATATTTGATAATTGGTCTTCATAAATGGAAGATTCATATTGATAGAAAGATTGTTGAAATTCTATGTAAACAACGCCGTGGTGGATCCGAAATCCAAGAAATGCCTCTAAACCTTGAATCCTATTACCTAAATCTTGAAGTTCTTGGCTTGTAGTTATATTTTCTTTATTTCATTTATTTTTAGGATTTTAGAGAAAAACCTACAAATATTTGATTTGTCTAGCTAGAAAATCACACATCAATTCATATGTTAGTGATCCGAAATCACTTTCCTTATCCTTTATTTTCTTTTATTCATATTTCGGTTTAGCCTTGAACTTATTTAGTTTAGATGACTTACATTTGTAGACATTTACCTTCCCATTCTTGGCTTTCTTTGAAGGAAATGGCCGTGAACTAGCAGTTCATTTGAGTAGGCACTACTCGTGAACTGTGGGATGTCTAATGAGATTGATGCCAAATCATTCTCGTCATCTTTGAACTATTTTTAATTTGTCTCCCATTCAACACGAGTGACAGCAGTGACATACTTATCAATGTCACTAAAGTTTTTAGGCTCAAGAGGAACATCCTCTTCCGAAAAATTAATTTGCATTCTCGATTATTGAGTTCAACGTTCTTGTTACTTTGCCACTTTTACGAAGTTGTTATCAGTCAATATAATATGTTTAGCAGTTTAAATACCATGAGAAAATATGCAGTTGTAAAAATTAATTATGACAGAAGTATAAATTTCTTGACCATTAGATTGATGTCATCAAAGTTGAGATGACTCAGTTTCTTGTGCCATATCCAACTGACTTCTGATTTTGTATGCACAAGTAGGCAAGTTTCTGAAAAAGTTGTTGTCTAGTCCTTAACATACATATTTTCTTTCCTTTTTCCAGCATGAACTACTTGATGAGCAATTTCACTTACAACAATGCAAAATTCCTTGTCAAAAGTTACTTTGTATCCCATGTCACAAAATTGACTACTGCTGAGCAAGTTGTTGTTAAGTCCTTCAACATTAGCTACATTTCTGATCATCAAACCATTCTCGATTAAGGTTCCATAACCTCTTGTATAACCATGTTTGTCTTTTCCACCAAAATTGACTCTTGGTCCATCATTAACTTGAAAATCCAGTAGATAGTCTTTGCTTTTGTCATGTGTCTAGAACAACCACTGTCAAAATACCATGTATCCTGCAAAACAAATTAATGAGTTTTGGGTACCCAATTCTATTTGGGTCCATAAGGGTAAGTTGTAAGTACAACATTTGGGATATTTCCATAGGGTCTCCTTTGGAAATTGTTGCACTTATTGTCATATATATAAGCTACATTTCCATAACATATGTTTCTGATTGTGTCTTATTTATATGTTCTCTCAGGTCTTTTGGTCTAAACTAATTTGTATGATGCCTTTGATTGTTAAAGACTGAGTAGTAACCATCATTCAGTTGTCTATTATAAATAGTTGTGTGTTGAGGTCTAAACTGACTTCTGTACGGATTCAACCGAGATCTTGGATAAGTTCTCTGTTGAGTCCTTGAATAAGACTTATAATAAGCTCTCTGTTGTGAATGATTGTTCCTTTCAGTTTTATCAATAGATTCAGAAAAATTCCAATCATCGTCAAATGGAAATAACATGCCTTCCCCTGAGTTTGTAATTCTTTCAATGATTAACATTCTTGAAATTAGTTTGATTAGTCCTTTTACGGTTCTTAGCTTGGTCAGTTTTTGTAGATCTGGCATTTGATCTACCATCATTGTTTCTATGATGTGTAACTATCTTACCTTTGGATTTTCCTTTGTTATCATTTTCAACTGACTTCTTAGAAAACTGATGTCTAAATTAGGTTGTTTCATTTTGAGCTAACTTAACTGGTTCATCATTCTTCTTAGTTTGAGGAATTTGTTCAGCTACGATCTTAATGGCAGTTCTGACATTTGATTCAGCAGCCTTGCTAGTTCCTTCCTTTGAAGTTTGTTGTGTATCAAATCCTGGGCCAGTCCTATCACCATAGGGCTTTCCAGATTTGAATCCATTTGCGAACTTGACTGAGCTAAGGATTCAGCTGCTTCTACTGAAGTAGTAGGCTGATGCTGATTCTTCACAGGGTCAGTTCTTAGTACTCTCAGAATGTTCAACTCGGATTTTAATCTTTCAATTTCCAAAAGTATAGATTCTTTCTCAGCTTTTATTGATTCATAACCAGCTTGTATTACTACCAACTGATTCATCAAGGCATCAAGAGTTTCTTTTAATTCATGATTTTTAGGATTAAAGCCAGTTGTTGAAGAACATGCATTTTGTGTAGTGTTTTGTGCTTAGGTGTACTTAGAATTAGATTCACATGTACCTCGGTTGTGTCTTCCATATAAGCCATTAAAGTTATGTCATCTGATAGAGCTTTTTCACTTTCAGCTTCATAGTCTGATTCATCACCAGCTAATAATGCTCTTCTAACCAGTTCTTCTTTGATGTGTTCTCTTGTTGGTCAGTTTTGGACATTCAGCCTTGAAGTGTCTAGGATTTTTGCAGTTGAAACAGAGACATTCATCATCTTTCTTCTTCTCTAGAGTTTTCTTGATATACTTTTGAGTATATGGCTGGCCACTTTTCATTCTTCTGATTCTTTTCATCATAAGTGCCATTTGTTCCGCTATGGCATCCAGTTGTTGAAGATTTCTAGCTGATGTCTCCAAGTTGTCATCAGCTGTTGTAAGAGCTGTAGTGTTTGGGGCTTCAAGTGCTTTGATTGTTGCAGAGATTATTGTGAAATCTTCACTGAACTCATAAGCTTTTAGATCTGAGAAAATCTTGAAAGTATCTTCTTCTCCGATCTTTCTAGATTCTTCCATGGTTGTGACTTTCATTTTCAAGCATGAGGGTAAGGACTTCGAAATTCGAACATTGATTTCCTTCTTGGTGTAGACAATCTTGAGAAGTGTTAATTCATCCAAAATTGCACTGAATCTTGTCTCCATTTGCTCAATAGTTTCACTAGGTTTCATCTTGAAGTCATGAAATTTTTGTTTTGCCACTGAAATCTTGTTTTCTTTGATTGAGTCAGTTCCTTCACATACTAACTGTAACTTCTCCCCCATTTCTTTAGCAGTTGTGCAGTCTTTGACTTTCAGGTACATGTTGCTATCCAAGGTTCTGAGTATAATGTCCATAGCCACATTGTTGAGATTGTTTCTCTTTTTGTCATCATTATTTCATTCACGCTTGGGTTTGAGAACTCTAACTTGAGAACCACCTTCAAACTGTCTGCATGTGAGTGATCTGAATAGGTCCATCAGTCAGAACATCCATCATCTCGTTATGCGTGGCAGCAAGTAATGCATACAATCGATGTCTATATTCATCAAACCGATCCATGTTACATATAAGCATCTGTCTAGCATACTGATTGTTGTCCATGATGCAAGTTTAGAAAACTGAAAAAACTATGAACTGTGAAAATCGAGCTTTTTCAGAAGAACAACTAAAGGATATTATCAGAACAAGTCCTTATCAAAGAACACTGCTCCGATACCAATTGTTGGTCCCGTGAAAAGGCTGACACAAGTTTAGAGAGGGGGTAAATAAACTTGTCACCAAAAACTAGATTCTTAAAAGCTAAGTTGGATTCAATTAAACTTAGGTGGAGTTAAGCTAACAGAACTGAGTTTAAGTCAAACTGACTTATGCTCGAACTGAGTTAACCGGCAGCAGATTAAGTTTTAGCCTTTTTAAACTGATCTTGTTGTATCTATAAAAAAGGTGATATGCAAAAACTGAGTTCTGTCAGTATTGTGTTATGTGTGAAATACAATCGGCTTTGTATGCTTGGACAAACAAGATTATAACAATCACAAATACTGAAAAGTAAATAACAATAAATGCGTAAATAAAGTAAGTAAATGAGGCAAGAAATTATAGAGGTTCCAGGTGGTGTAATCATGTCAGTCCTCTCTTCCTCTGTGATGTAGGAGAAAAATTTTAACTAGAACTTCTTGAGGTAGATCAGTTACAAAAAGTCCTAAACAATAGTCCTTGGCTAATTCCTATAGCTTCACTATCTACACAATCAAAGAATAGGTCAGATTGCTGCTCTCCAACTACTTTCATTGGTCCTTAGAGGTTTGAATTGCCTCTTCTTCAGCTCCACCACAACCACAGTCTGCCCGACTGCAAAACAAACAACTGTCCTTGACAAATCCTAGACCAAATTTGCTTTACAGTCTCAACCTTTGATTAAACATCAAAGTTGGGCTTCGAATCAAGTAAGTGATTCTTGCTTGTGGTTCTTCAAAGTGTTTATGTCTTTATTAAGTCTTTGTATCTTGAACACTTGAAGATTTCTTGATTTATCTTTGTAAGCACGATGTGATAGCAGTATTCTTGAATGCACAGATGAACAGAACTTAGGCTCAATAACTCTTGGTGTTGTGTATTGTGTTATGTTTTATCCTTGCTGCTAAGTCCTCTATTTATAGTGTGTTACCCAACGTTCATCTTGTTTAAATTTGAATCCTTGTAGCTATCAACGGCTATATATATGTCAGATTTGTCAGTGAACGTTCTGACATGTCGGTCCATCATCCAATGAAAATGCTTGCTTTACAACGTTCCGGTTTTGCTTTAGTTCTTGGATGATTTATGCATTAAACTGAGTATATCGAGGTGTGTCAGTTTTAAGCTTTGTAAAACTGAGTAGGTCAGTTTTCAGATTCCAACTGATACAGAGCTTTAACTCAGTTTTGTACTCTTCCTCTAAAACTGAATACTCTAACTTTATCTGATCTTTAATGACTTGACCAGAGTACACCATATAAATCCATATAATCTAAGATATCATTGTACTTATGTATCTTAGGTCTTCATACAAGATCTATAAAGTCAGTTCAGGCCATCACAGATTTACTTGAATTTTAACTTTACAATCTCGGCTTTGGTCTTCATAAATTGAGTTTGAACCCTCGGTTCTTCTTTCTTCAATAATTGAATCTGTGTCCCTCAGCCTTCATAAACCAAGTTTGTCCCCTCAGCCTGATCCGTGTGTAAGCCACCAAAACGCAAGAAATACTAGCAAGAGTAATAGGTCAATCGTAGTATAGTAGGGGCGAATCAAGGTCAATCTCATAGAGACTATGCAACACAGATAATAAATCATAAACCTAACTATAATCACAAATAGAGGTCCCTAGACCAACATAAAAGAAAATAGTAAACATGTAATCCTCCACCTCACCAATCTCTTAACTTGGTGTTACTAATCCTTATATCTAATTTTCCTCGTAATTACCCAGATTTAACCAGAAACCATGTTTAATTCAGTTTTAGCTACGGTAGAAATCTCTTAGAGTTATCTACTTCTTTAATATGACAGTAGATGCCTATGTGACATTAATCTCCTTCGTTGGTTGTATTAACTCACGCGCAATAAGATTTAGAAACGGTCGGCGAACCGAGAACCTCCTAAGCAGCTATCGTTAATATGACTAGCACGTTCCTAGAAATGATCCAGACTACGTCCTAATTAACACTTCACTTATCGTCTTTCATGTTAATTTACGATGACACGTAATTGGGTGATCAGGCTAAAAACATGTAAAATTAGATTTGTCGATCAACGTAGCTGATGCTGAATCTCTTGATTTAAGGTAACCTAAAGGTGCGGTACAACTACGGTAAAGACCACCGCAATTGCCCCAACGTGGCTCCTACTTCTGGAATATCATCGTTCTGTTCTAACTATTCTGGTGAATTACGGGTTATTTAAACATGCAGATTAAATACAACACGTTAATCTAAACTGATCTACCATAATGAAAATACGAAGATACGTTCAAAGCTTCATACCTTTACCAATGGCGTATCTATCTTGATCAACTCAAGCTAGTTGATGTATCGGAGGAGAAAAACCAAAGAACAAACTAGAAAGAAACTCTCGAACTCTTTATTACATAGATCGAAATAAAAGGAATTGTCTACATTGTGTTACACACACACCACCAAATTATAGTTCTGATGTAGGCTTTATATAGCTTCAAAAATTGAATTAGTATTCCTAACCCTAACCGACTTAGTGTATAACATGACATCTCTATTTTCTTGCTCTCCAAGTTGGCACAGCTGCGGCTAGGGTTTGCGCATTGGCAGCCCAAGTGTCTCTTTTCTCGGGCCCAACAGACTCTTCCCTCCTTGACTTCAGCCCAATCTTCTCTTTGAATCCGGATCCACTCCTCTTCGGCTCCGTAATATGGTACACCTAAAAAGTATAGAAAGCGAGATGAAACAGTACCAAATTACGCGATAAAATACGTAGATGCAGAATTAATGACCGAGGAACCGTTACTTAGCAAATGATATGTAATTCATACAATAATCGAACCATTCACTCATCATTTGAGTATAATTCGGGGTAGATAATTGTCACGGATTTTATCTAACTAAGCAAACAAGTAATAAAATTTATAAATCCGGTATTCCCCAAGTGTAGGGATCGTAGCATAGCGATTAATACCGGAGTCGATCACAGGGAATCGGGGTATCTAGTTCATTAATTTTCCTAAGATTGTTACTATTAAAACGAAACTAAAAACGATAAAATAAACTGGACAGAGGATTGTCAGTCCAAAGCCAGGGAGGATAAAAGCGATAATAAATAAATAAAACTACACCTAGGAAAACAATAAAACTAACGAACATGATAATGACTGAAGCAAATCAACATAGAACAAACATGATCCACCATCCCGCAACCCTTAATTCTTCCCTAGATTATCTTATGATGATTCAATCAAAGTTGTGGTTCACCTAAACAAAGGTATGAATTCCTACTTCCGTAAGTAATCCGTCTATCAATCTCATCATCTTCCGATCTATAGAGATTAACGCTCTCAAAACAAGGTGCAAGATTTATTAGATCTAACAACCTAGAAATCTAACCTATCAACTTCCGTTATGTCAAGGTTAAAAGTCTAAACTTTCCTATGGTGATCTAAGGTTTACACCGATTTCCATCATACGGTAAACATCAAATAGCAATACATCTTCCGATATCGATTGCATAAACAAATAAACAAAGGAAAGATACAAACTTTAAATTAAACTCACAAAATATCCAAAGGAAAGAAAGTAAAACGCTGCTGGAAGAGTTTCCCATGGCTGCTCCAAGTTCACAGCTTCAGGACGGCACCATGAATCGAACAAGAATAGAAAACGAAAATAAAAACTTAACTAATCCGCAACCCCAGCCTCCCCAAAGGGGGCTGGGGCCGCCTAGGGCTCCTCTCTAATGTTTGTGTGTCAAGAGGGATCGAATTGTGTGTCCTTAGGGTTGAAATCCCGCTGCTATTTATAGATAATAAAGTCGGCTGCTGCTAAGTCGGCCGAAGGACGCCCGTCTGATGCCTCTGGACACCAGTCCATTCTTCTGGACGGAGGTGGACGCTCGTCCATACAACGTCCAGACTCTCTGTACCAAAAATCTCATCCTGGACGCCAGTCCAATATTCTGGACGCCAGTTCAGCTGCTTTTTCTCCCAAATTCATCTTGATCTTCATTCCAACTTCATCTCTATCTCTTCCCTTCCATGCAAGCGTACCTACATCACGATAAAAACATGCAAAATGTAACATCTTACATCTAAAGATATTTATCCAATAAAATCACATAATTAGCTCGATTTTGCACTTTAATACTTCTAAAACTCATTTGCTCAATATTTAAATATAAAGCTCGATTTCTATGAAAAACATCCACATATGGGGAAAATTGATATAAAATATATCCTTATAAAACGTATAAAATCACCCTTAACAATAATAGTGTAATTATAGTACTAAATATGGTGCGTTCAACTACCCCCCACTTAGCTTTTGGTCGTCCCGAACAAAAAGGTGAAAGAAAATGAACTCGGACCCATATAAAGATTAATTAAAAACAACCATGTGTCACAAAGCCGAGATAAGAACCATGCCAACTTACATCCATAAGCGGTGCATTAAACACTTTTCAATTCATGAACCGGTGTGTGTGTGTGTGTGCAACAACTCTCCAAACAACAGTGACACAGATAGAATCACATTATACCAACATGGATTTCAGGAAAAACATATATCATGTGCAAATCCATAAGTTCATCATTAATCATCACCTACCAATGCATCAATGTGTCGTGTGATAAATATTTTGTGATAATGCATTCAAGAAAAGAATAAAGTTATAGCGACCCCACAACCTTTACTTATCAATGTGCACACTCGCTCATCTTGCCTTCAGACTCAGGCAAACAACATGAAACCTTACTTGGGCCGGGCGGACCTGGGGACCGAGTTTTACTCATTATCCTCATTTGTTTCTTTTTTTTATGCGATGGTCGTGCCCTTTTGGCTACGAGTTCGCTTCCCTCACTGCCTTTATTATATATATTTTTTCTTTTTTTTTTTCAAAGCAATAGCCGTGCGTTTTACGCTCCATCGGCTTCGCTTGCCAGATTTCTCACCTTATTTTTTTCTTTCTCACTCGCAAGCCCGTTTTGTCCCGTTTTACTTTTTGGGGCATCATGATTGCTACCCTCATCCTAAAACAATTGGTTAAACTATATCCACCGACAAATATCGATTCCCGGTCTAAGATAACTTTCATCTTATCCTACTCAGATTGCGTGCTAAAAAATTGAATGCAAATGGCAAAATAACAATTAATAAGTCACTACTTCATGCAACATAACACATGCTCATTCTTCCACACTAAATTGGATTATGCGTCATCTATACTACATACTGATGAAGTGAGTTATACGTGCTTAACAAGGTCGGTCCATGCAAAGAAAATGCGGTTAATATGCTACTACTTCAAAAGTAGCACAATTTTTATGCCGTTTATGAAACAAGGATGTAGTTAATTAACTTCAATCGGTCAAAGATATCATATCTTCACATTTGTGTTGGGGATTAATAAAAAAGACTAAGTGGTGAAAATGCATCGAAAAGAATTGTGACAGATCAAAAACTGATGAAACACATATTTAAAGGGTCAGTGACGTTACTACTCATTACTTAATCGAAGCATTGACCTCAATGATGAAAAGATTAAAAGCAGAAAAGGAACTTAGATGCGGTTAAGCATGGAGAGAAGTAAGGAATCTGTATCATACGTGTAGCGGGCAATCGTCAATGGAGACTCGAAAAATCTACTGAAAATGTTAACATACAAAACAAGGCAAAGTACTTGGGAGAATATAAAATGGCCGTAAGCAAAAATAAAAATGCAAACAGTTTAAGAACATTTAGAAAAAAGAAACTACAATGTCATCCAAAGTCGGGAAAAATTAAACTATAAAAAGGAAAATGACAATAACGGAAGGAAAATGAACCAAGGACTATTAAAACAAGACTACTCATCAGAGTCATATCTCTCAAAGTGCTTGAATCCAGGAGGCGGAGCAGAAGTAGATGGACCAGCCCCGGAAGATGTTGCATGCCTAGGGGCTCTCGGTGGTGGGGTGTAAGGAGGGATGTTAAGGCGTTCCATCATATAATCCATCTTGGCATGCAATGCTGCCATATCTATATAAACATTTTCCTAAAACTCCTAGTGAGTCTGGGCTCCACCGTGCACTGGGGTACGGGGTCGTCTCATACGCCATCCTTGGACCATAACTGACTCACTATCAAGAATAGGCAGGGGTCCAAATCTCTCGTCCGCTGCCAAAACAGGGCACTCAGCTGCTGTGGCCAAACCATCAATCATATTTCCATAAGGCTAGATGATACTCTTGGACTTAGCCGCGTCCCGGATGCAGTTACGCATTAATAGACCAATGTTCACGTCCTGGTCAAGATCTAGAAAGTACACGAGCTCAGCCTGCCGGTAAGTGATTGAATCATTGTGTGCGTTTGGCCAAAGATGGGAAATCACAAAATGGTGCAGCATCCGTGCATTCCACAACAATTCATTCGACTGACAAGTGGTGGGGAAGTCATTGGCACCAATTTCCCACTCGATACCATAATGTGTAGCAATAAATTGCAAGCGCTCAAGACTGTGCTCCGCGGTAGCAGTGTTGAACTCATCCTCATGAGAGGGTGCATCTTCGATGCCATAGTAGGCATTGATTCTCTCAATGGAAAAATCAATATCCACCCCTCTGATATTGGCCACATTGTATTCGGGGTAAGCAACTATATAGGCATAGAATTCACGGACAATGGTTGCATTGAATGGCTCAAATATAAGGGCCATGTCCGCTATACCATGGTGCTGGAGAACACATGGTACGATGTTGCCACAATCGTCTAGGTTGATTCCTCGTTCTCATGCTACTGTACGGGTATTCCAGTGATTACGAAAAGACTCGTAGATCGCCACAGAGGAAAATTGGTCGACACCATTGATTGTAGGCATGGCATCGCCAAGAATTCTTTGCTTCCCTCCTTGTCTCCTCAGAATTCTGTTACCTTGTGCAACCATGGAATCAGGTTGAAGGTGCTAAAAAACAGACTCTGTTTTTCTAGAAAAGTGCTAGAGCAACTACGACAGATGGCTGAGCAATTGCCAAAATTCAAAATTCAGAGGACTGGGGCCCGGAAAGAAAACATGTTCTGCAGCTGTGATGAAGATGAAGGAAACCTCAAACTTTATGGTTCAAATTTATGGAAAAATGCAACCATGGAGATCAACAATGGTGGGTTAGGTTACAATAAGGTGTTTGACAGTGACTGTGGGAAATGTTGGGTGATAAAAAATGGTAATGTGGTGGAGGAAATGGTGGTGGTCTGAAGTGGTGATAATGGTAGTATGAGAACCGAAAATTTGAAAGAAGATGAAATGGTGGTGTTGCTTGGTGATGGTGAAAGTGTGTGGTAAAGTGTGGTTTAAATAGGAAGGATTGGTAGTGGTGAAGGTGGAAGGTGGAGGTAGGAAGATGTAGTGGAGTAATGAGGGTGAGAAGATTGATGGAAATTGATTTGATTGAGGGAGAAGGGAGTAATGGTAGGTTAATGGGGAAGAGGAAAGGGTGGAATGATGGAGAAAATAGGGTAGATGGACTGTAGACTGCTACTGTCTGACAACTGTAATGGCACGTGGACTTCACGTGTTTGTGTGTCCTTTCTAGTTTTTTCTCAAACCTCGGGAATCATGTCCTAAACCATCCCCAAATTGCACAAGAGGCTGCGCAATTGCGGCTCAACTTTTCTCTCGGCTTCCCTCATAAGCCAAACTTGCTTCCTTCTTCATCTAGTCCTCGATAATCATCCTTATATCATGACTCCTCCTAGACTGAATCCTTACATTCCTTGTGCTTTTTCTTCTGACTCTTCTAACCTGCTTCACTGGACCACCCAACAAGTAAAAAAAAAACCTTCCCACCATCCGTTGACTTACGGTCTCGGGATGCGGTAGGATGAAAAAAAACTTGTTGATCAGTCTGGCTACTTTTATTGGAATCTATCTAATCTAAGGGTAAAGAGGTAGTTATGAGTTTAAAGTCGGCAGCTCGACTTAACTTCTGACTTCTTTCCTCGGCAGACTCTTAGGCTTTCGCCTGTCGGACTTGTACCCCTGATGCCTTAACCGAAGTGCGTCTTCCTTTTTTCTCTATAAACGCTCTTCCTTGGTTTTTAGGCCGAGAAAGAAAAATTCTCCTTGCTAACCAGAAGGGCGCATTCTCGCACTTCCTGAGTAGGACCCTGAGCTCGCCTCTTTGCACGTCTAGCCTTCCTAGCCCGTACACTTGGCTTGCCTTTGCTTCGAGAATGTTCTTTTAAACTTAAGGGCTGCACATTATCATCTTCTAAATCCATTCCGTCACTGCGCGAACTTGGCGCTTGGCTGTGGTATTTCTCATCTTTTTCTCTAAGCAGAACTTTCACACATTCCTGCTCACTAGTCTCTACTAAAACTTCTTTTCACCTATCTCTCTCATCCTTTATATCGATAATCATTACTTTCCTAGAGTTAGAACTTTTTGGTACTGACCATGTCTATTGGATTTGTTGTCCATGGTGACCTCAAAATCTACCGCTTATAGAGTATAAGTGGAAAAATACTACAGCTCGAGCTATAGTTGCACATTCCCAATCCTAAAGATATACCATTAACTGGGGGCCTGAACGTACCAGAGATGACAACTCAATAATAGGGATATGTGACTTACCTCTCTCGAGACTCTCATACTCCTGTAAGTTCGCTTATGCATCCTTTTTGGTTCTAGGTATTTCTTCTTCCATCTTTACTCGTTTGTTCTCTTCATACCGTTTTCATACTCGGGAATCAGGATACATCAAAATAGACTTGATGTTCAGAATAGTGCAAGGCATCGTGTTTGTACCACTTTAGAATCAAGAATCTAGCTGAAAAGAAATCAAAAGTGCTCTATATCCCTGTAAGAAACTGGAAAAAAAAAAAACAAAAGCATGCTTAGCAACTTCCACTGCAGTTAGGATTAGACCCAACTGCTGCAAACCTACAAACTAATAACATACTGGGATTCACACAGAAAATAGGAAAAGGATCAGAATTGAATCCTCCAGATGGCGCAATTGCGATAGGGCTTGGTGCAACTGCTCAGCTAGATTTTTTTCTTTCCTGATCTTAAACAGTACAAGATTGATACAGAACAGACTCAAGACTCGAGAATTAAAAATCAAAACTTATAAACATAAAATAGATAATTCATAATTAGATTTAATGTAATTATTATCTACATTGGCCATCATCCCCGGCGACGGCTCCAAAAACTTGATCCGTGATGTAGGTCAACCGGATGATATAATTCCCGATGATTTACCCCTTTTTCTAGTGCAATTAGCTATATTTTGACATCAACTTGAGCAATGTGTATGATGATTGGAACCATTTTTGTGTACATAGAATTTTTAGAAAAAAACCATGTTTCTAGTTACATTATATTAGTTATTAGCCGATTTTGTTATCAGATTTACACGTGGTATCTCTGTGTCTATTTTGCAGCACATGTATCATGGTGGGAGCGTGGATTCTGGCCTTAGGGTGGCAGTTGATTCCTTTTATAATGATTTTGGAGCTTTGGCGAAGATTTCAGCCCACAAGGATTATCGATACACATTAGAGGGTTCAATCCAAGCCAAGTGGAAGAATAAACTTTGATTATGTGATTTCAGATACAAATGGCTCACGCCATGTCACATTGACCCGAGTCAAGAAGTTGCTGAGCAATTAATGCAAGTGTCATTCAGGCAACTACCCATATTGGTCTTGACCCGCGCCAAGCAGCTCTGACCTGCGCCAGTAGTGCATCTTGGGCTTGACACACGCCAGATTGGATTGACCTGAGTCAACATTGTAGAGTCAGCAAGGAATTAATCTCTTTTATTCCTCCACTCACAAGATTATCAAGAGACACTTCATCTTCTTCAACTTTTCCATCTCGAAGGCAAACCCCCACCCCAGGCTCTTATAGCCGAATTTTAGTAGAAATTAACCATTGATTTTGATTGTAAAAGCTAAGGATTCTAGTTTAACTCTTTTAGTTGCTTGAATTCAACACACTAGTGTTAGTTCATTGAAGCTTTTGGGAGTTGGATAATGAGCACCAACTCGAATTTGTACTCTTGATTTGGTAATTCTTAATCTTTATTTTCATTCAATTGTTCTTATGGTTATGAATATTAATTTGAGATGTTGATATTTGTAGACATGAGTGGCTAGACTTGTCTAGCCAAGATTATGTTGTAGCTTTAGTTTATCCTCTTATGTTGATTGGGAATGATAGTTTGTGTTGTTAGTTAGTTTTGATCGTTGTGAAGATTTTCCTACTTGTGTTGTATCGATTGTTAACATTGGAGTAATTGCCTAGTGTTAGCATTTACACGTTGACGGAGACCGAAAGGAGATGTCAGTCGTGAGAAGAGGGTAGGAGAACCGGAAGGTAAAATCGACCCTTCGTGGCATTCGATTTCTTATCCAGGGATAGTTGACTTTGTCTTTGCATTCACGTGCGTAGCATACCGAGTCATTAGGTTTATGACACCTAGGAGGTAGAGAGCAATCTCATGCACTCGTACGAGGGGAGATTGCTTACTTAGGAATGCACCGCTTTACACTTTCAAACACCATTGGTAGGTTGGAAGGAATTCATTCTTATGATACTACAAGAGGATGGCTAGGTTACACGTTATCTTGGCTAGTTTCTTTTATCGTTTATCATCCTTTTTATCATAAGCACTTTATTTATGCATTAATAACCATCTTGCAAATTTGTGATCGAATTAATATAGACTTGTTAGTGTGTGACCTTACGATTGAGCTTTCCCGTGGAGACGACCTTGACTCACCATACTAGACTACAGTCGACCCGGTACACTGCCGGTTAGATTGGACCCCAAGGATTTGGCCATCAAGATTTCTGGCGCCGTTGCCGGTGATCACTTTTTAGTAACCGTTGCTACTTGTACTAGTTTTAAAATTTTTGAGAATAGGTCGGACTTTTCTAATCTCATTTCTATTTTATTTCTTTGGCGCTTACCTCTTGGTAAGTCGCCAAGTGTTATTTTATTGTGTTTTTGTTGTTTCTACCTTGTAGTGGATGACCAAGACTCGACGTGGTAAGGCACCACTTACTCCTCTCATTCCATATATCAACACATTTATTCAGGAATGAGTAGCTGAGAACAAAGTTGGTCAAGCTTGTCGTGGTTTGGAGCTTAGTGGAGATTCCTCCCAAGGATCGTCTACCCAAGGTGTAGAAATGGACGGAGACATAGAAAATGCACAAGTTGATCAAGGGCATGAAGACACCCCAAACCAAGAACAAAACCAAAACCTCCATATCCTTAACCCTCCTAATCCCAACAACCCAATTCCACCAAATAACAATCCTCCTCCACCACCAAACAATAACCAACAAAACCGAAACCAAAACCGGAATCATAATAACCGGAACAACCCCCAAAACCCAAGGCCAATTTTTGATCAAGCCGTGAGAAGAAATGAGACCAATAATCCAATTCGTTTACCAAACATGGGAGCAAATAATTTTGAGGTTAAGGCTCATCTTTTCAGGTTGGTTGGAACAAGAGCACAATTTCACGGGCGTGATGACGAAGATCCACACCACCACCTTTACAACTTTGAGGAGTTGTGTAATACAACCAAGAGCCAAGGTGTGAATCGAGAGTTAACGAGAATGTCGATGTTTCCTTTTTCCTTGGATAGGAAAGCTAAAGATTGGTTTATGTCACTTCCTCACCATTCCTTGACAAGTTGGGAGGAAATCCAAAATGCATTCTTAAAACAATACTTCACTCAGTGCCAGAATTTAGAGTTGAAAGTTGATATTGCCAGTTTCAAACAAGGTGAACATGAATCTCTTGGAGTTTTATGGGAGCGATTTAAGAGGTTGTTGAGGGCTTGCCCCGACCATGGTTATCCGTTGGACATGCAAATTCAGTTTTTCTGTCGGAAGCTTAGAAAGGAATCAAGAGCCGAGGTTGACCAAGCATGCAATGGTTCGTTGATGATGAGCGTGACTCAATATGTGCACGATGCTATTGAGAAGATTGCACAGAACAACAGAATGTGGGAAACTGGGTCAAGCACGAGAAGAGTTTCTTTTGTGGGAGAAGCCACCGCTCAAACCGAAGTGTTAGCTCAATTAGCTTCTCTTAGAAAAAAGGTTGATGAAATCAAAGGAAATAAGAGTTTGGAAGGGAATGCATCCATGGATACGAGTAGTGGGGAATGAAAATTGAAGATTATGCGCCATTGGAGATAACCGAGTCCGGTGATTATTCCAATGAAGAGGTGAGTTACATGCAACAACACCGAGCCCTACACAATGCCTACTCCAATGCCTATAACAATTTGCAAAGAGATTTTCCTACTCAACGTTGGACTCCTAACCCGAACAAACATGCATCAACCTTCGTTCCTTAACAAAAGACCCCCTTCAATAACAACACTTCACCACCAAATTTCCAAAATCATACCTCATACCAGCAACGTCCTACCCAAAGCATCCCAATCACTCAAACTTCTAGCTCATCTACGGAAAAGGAAGAGAGATGGGAAAAGATGATGGAGAATCTTATGGGCGTAGTTTCGACTCAAGCTACAAATATGCAATCGATGATGTCTTCTATAGGCACGGTGACACAGGATGTGGGTACTTTGAGAACATCCATGAGCGGTCATGATATGAGAATGAAAAACATAGAAGCATCCGTGCGGAACATGGAAGAACAATTGAGTAGAGAAGGTGAGAGGAATGCCAGTAGACCGCCGGGTGGACTTCCAAGTAATACAGAAAGAAACCCGAGGGGAGTGAATGCCATCATAACCCGAAGCGGGAGAGTTTGTGGAAATCAAGAGTTTTATGAAAATCAAGTGGGAAACAAAGTTGAAAATGATTTGCACAACACCGAAGAAGAGAAGGAGTTGAGCGAAGAAGAAGAGGAAATTGTGGATGAATTTTTGCAGGGTGATGGGTATGTTCATGTGGAAAAAGAGAACGAGGATTGGGTGAAAATCCCGATGATTTTGAAGAATCCAAGAGCAAGCGATTTAAGGACTCTCTTTAGGGAACATGTCTCATTGACCCCCGCCAAGACTGATCTGATCAGGTCAAGGATCACTGTATACATTCAAGAGTTTTGGGCAAAATTTGACCTGCGCCAAAGATACTTCGACGTGCGCCAAAAATACCTCGACGTGCGTCAAGGGTGATCCAAGTGAAGATTTGACGCATGCCAATGACAACTCGGAATGCGCCAAGATCCAACAGTCAGATTCCAAGAAAGGCAAAGAGAAGGTGGTCCAAACCGATGATGAATGGCGACCACCGGCAGCTCAAACATTGAGAAATCTTCCAATGATTCATCGAGCGGCAAAGGTATGGAAGGTATGAACTCTACTCCTAAAATTATTGATATTGAGTCATTACCTTATCCTCCTAGGGAAGAAATCAAAAAGAAAAAGCTAGATAAAAAGTATGCTCGCTTCCTTGACACATTTCGACACTTAAATGTTAACATTCCTGTCATAGAAGCACTCACTAGCATGCCTGTGTATGGTAAGTTTTTAAAAGACATTCTCACTAACAAGAAGCGGTTAGAGGAATATGAGAACATCTGTCTCAATGAGGAATGTTCCGCCGTGTTGCAACATAAGCTTCCACCTAAGCTTAAAGACCCCGGGAGCTTTACTATCCCGTGTGAAATTGGGGACTTTTTGTTTAAGAGGGTGCTTTGTGACCTTGGCGCTAGCATTAACCTCATGTCTTATGAGGACTTTATCAAACTTGGCATATGAAAGTTAAAGAACACTGAGATGACTCTGCAACTAGCAGATAGGTCCATAAAACGTCCTAAGGGAGTCATAGAAGACGTGTTAGTGAAGGTCGATAAGTTTTACTTCCCAATTGACTTCGTGGTTATGGATATGGAAGAAGGGTATTCAACGCCTCTTATTCTTGGTCGTCCATTCTTAGCCACGGGAAGGACACTAATCGATGTTCAACGTGGAGAGTTACTTTTGCGAGTTAATGAAGATGAGGTCACTTTCAATATTTTCAAGGCTATGAAGCATCCGTATGATTCCCGGGAGTCTTGTTCGTTTGTTGATGCATTATCTTTTGCTTGTATGGAGAATGCTAACTTGCATGTCTATGAAGACAAGCTTGAGGAATGTTTGGCCTTATCCATCTTTGATAGTGAAAGTGATGATGAGGAAATGAAAGCGGTGATTTCTTATTTGGATGCCGGTCGTACATTCAACAAGCAGCCATGGCATCTATATTTGGAACTAGAACATGATGGTCCATTATTGAAGCCTTCAATAGAGGAGCCACTAAGGAATCTTGAATTAAAAATTTTACCTCCTAACTTGAAGTATGCTTTTCTTGAAAGTGATAATCTTCTTCCTGTTATTGTTTCTTCGTCACTAACCGATGTGTAGGAAGACTTGTTGTTGAGGATGCTAAGAAAGCACAAGAGAGCATTTGGATGGACTATGGCAGATATTCGGGGAATTAGTCCCGAGATTTGCATTCAAAAGATCATTCTCAATGAAGATGCTAAGCCGTGTGCTCAACCACAACGTCGTTTGAATCCCAATATGCAAGAGGTTGTCAAGAAAGAAGTCATCAAGTTATTGGAGATGGGTATTATTTTTCCGATATCGGATATTGAATGGGTGAGTCCCACTCAAGTTGTGCCAAAGAAGGGCGGATTTACTGTGAAGGAAAATGATAAGCATGAATGGATTCCGACAAGGGAAGTCACAGGTTACCGAATGTGTATTGATTTTCGAAGACTCAATGACCACACCAAGAAAGACCATTATCCACTTCCGTATATTGTCCAGATGTTGGAACGGTTGTGCGGGCATAAATTCTATTGTTTTCTTGATGGTTATTCGGGCTATCTACAGATATTCATTGCGGCAGGAGACAGAGAGAAGACGACTTTCACTTGTCCATACGGAACATTTGCCTATAAACGAATGCCGTTTGGCTTATGCAACGCTCCAGCTACATTTCATAGATGTATGACGGCTATCTTTTCCGACATGGTAGAGAGATTTTTGCAAAACTTCATGGACGATTTTAGTGTTTTTGGGGATTCTTTTGAGGAATGTCTTTCTCATTTGGAGCGTGTGTTACAGCGATGCGAAGACACAAATTTAGTGCTTAATTGGGAGAAGTGTCATCTTATGGTATCAGAAGGTATTGTGTTAGGCCACGGGATTTCTGAGGAAGGTATTGAGGTGGACAAAGCAAAAATTGAGGTGATCGAGAAGTTACCCCCACCGGTTAATCTGAAGACGTTGAGAGGATTTCTTGGGCATGTTGGTTTCTACATGAGATTCATTGCCGATTTTTCCCGCATTTCCAAACCTCTCAGTCATCTCCTTGAGAAAGAGGTACCGTTTGTTTTTGATGAAAAGTGCATAGAGGCTTTTGAGACTTTGAAGAAGAAACTGGTTAGCGCACCCGTTTTGGTAGCGCCGGATTGGAATCTACCTTTTGAGTTGATGTGTGATGCGAGCGACTTGGAAGTTGGGGCCGTGCTTGGCCAACGTCATGACAAGGTGCTTAAAGCCATTTATTATGCTTCTCATACATTGAACTCCGCTCAAGTCAACTATGCAACAACCGAAAAGGAATTACTAGCTATAGTGTTCGCCCTCGACAAGTTTAGATCTTATCTAGTTGGTTCTAAGGTCATCATCTATACTCGATCATGCTGCCTTGAAGTATTTATTGAACAAGAAAGATGCTAAACCGAGATTACTTCGATGGATTCTCCTACTCCAAGAATTCGACATTGAGATTAAAGACAAAAAGGGTAGTGAGAACGTTGTGGCGGACCATTTAAGCCGGTTGGATTTCATTGAAGAGGAAGGGAAACGAAGAGAGATTCATGATTATTTCCCAGATGAACAACTCATGCTGGTGGATGCTCCCCAACAATGCAACTTATTCATGCCGGTTCAAAACCGAAGGAGAGCTCACCATGGTTTGCTAATATTGTAAATTACTTTTCATGTGAGTATGTTCCACCTAATTGGACATGGCAAAAGAAGAAGAAATTCTTTCATGATTTGAAATTCTATTATTGGGAAAAACCGAACCTTTTTAGGAGGTGTTCGGATGGCATTATTAGGAAATGCGTTCCCGATAATGAAATTTCAAGCATACTCTCATTTTTCCATGGTCGAGACACCGGAGGCCACCATGGAGGGTGGAAGACGGCGTACAAGGTCTTGCAATGTGGATTTTATTGGCCTACACTTTATAAGGATGCACATCGTTTTGCACAATCATGTGTTGCATGCCAAAAGTGGGGAAATGTATCCAAGAGGTATGAAATGCCACTCCAACCTATTTTGGAGTGCGAGATATTTGATGTTTGGGGCATCGACTTCATGGGTCCATTCCCTCACTCATTTGGTAATAAATTCATTTTAGTGATGGTTGATTATGTTTCTAAATGGGTTGAAGCACATAAATTTTTAAAGAAAAACATTTTCACTAGATTTGGCACCCCCCGAGCTATCATTAGTGACCGCGGCTCGCACTTTTGCAACCGACCATTCACTAAACTTCTTGAGAGCTATGGTGTGAAACACAAAGTCGGCACACCGTATCACCCGCAAACGAGTGGGCAGGTTGAAGTGTCAAACCGAGAGGTGAAACGGATCATTGAAAAACGGTGGACACTAACCGTAAGAATTGGTCGGTGAAGCTTGACGATGCACTTTGGGCTTACCGCACTGCGTTTAAGACACCAATTGGATGTTCACCATACAGATTAGTTTTTGGCAAGTCTTGTCATTTGCCCGTTGAATTGGAGCACCGAGCTTATTGGGCCATTAAGTTTCTTAACTTTGATCCTGAGCTCGTTGGTGACCATCGGTTGCTCCAACTCACCGAGCTTGACGAATTTCGCCTTGATGCATATGAGAACGCCCAAATTTACAAGGAACGAACCAAGTCATTTCATGACAGGAAGATCTTTGATCGAGAGTTCCATGTGAATGATAAGGTGCTCTTGTATAACTCACGATTGAGATTGTTTCCAGGGAAGCTTAGATCCAGGTGGACAGGCCCATTCCTTGTCACAAAGGTGTATGCGTCCGGTGCAATTGAACTTACAGATGGCAAAACGACATTCATAGCAAATGGTCATCGCATTAAGCATTTCATTGAAGGAGATGGCATACCTCGAGAGGAGGTGTTGTTCCTCGAAGACCCCCCATCAGACTAAAGAATTGCATAGTCTAGCTATAGACTATAAATTTAGCACACCACGGGTACCATCCTCCATTTTACTTCTTAAGCATTATATTTTGGTTGGCTTGTGTGCTTAATTGCTATGTGCTTATATGGGTAAAAGTGGTAGTGTCCCAATTTGTTAATCTGTATAATTCCATTTTCTCTACGTATAATCTCGTCGAGCGAACGACGTAAAACAACAGCGCTACAGGGAGGCAGCCCGTTTCTTGATAATTTGCAATTATTTCATGGTATTTTGAAAAGTTTAATGAACATTAGAAAATTGGAGTTAAATGACTTATTGGCATTTTCTTGACTCACGCCAGGACAGGCTTGACTCACGCCAATGATTACTGTAGCTATTCAGAGAGTTTTTGTGTTTTTTTGTGGCGCGAGTCAATTTGTCTCTGACGTGAGTCATTGGGTAGTGTTAGGGCTTGACCCGCATCAATATGCTTTTGGCATGAGTCAATAGGGCAGCTTTTGAATTAAAACGGTTCTTCTTCTTTCTCTCCCTCCAAAACTCCCATCACCATCGAATTTCATCCCATTTTCTCTCAATTTTCTTCAGTTTTTCCTCCACCAACCTACAACTCTCACCATACTAAAAAACCATCACACCCTACACATTTTCCATTCATTTTTCCTTGTTGGTTCGTGAGAGGGAAGAACTCCATTTTGGCTTTGGGCATCATTTCTGTATTTCCGGCCAACTCCATTCTTTCCGGCGACCTCCATTTCTGTCTGCGGTGTTCATCAATCCAACAAGGTATTTTGGCTTAGTTCTCCTTTCTTCAGTTTAATCTCTTTTAATTATTTTGATGTTTTGGGTGATTGAAACCGGAGGAAGGGCTGATTGTGTTTTGTTGTATTGTTGGCTTGTCGTGACCCCGTAGCCATGTCTGAGTCATCTGCTCATAGTAGTGGTCGTCAGGGTGATCAGAGTAAGAAGAGGAAGACTTCAAACCCTAGTGAACCCGAGCCTGATGTCTCTTTTCCCACAACTATCTTTGGTAGGAAGGCCAAGAGGCTCTTTGTCACGTATTTCAGTCAGTTCACGCTGCATTTTGAGCGAGGAATAGAGTTTAAGTCGGTCAGCCCAGATTCAGAAAATCGTTAAGGATCGTAAGTGGGAGATCCTAGCAGCCAACCATACTTCTACGGTTAATGGCACTGTTGTGGCTGAGTTTTATGCTAATCTAGCCGCTTACCCTATCGAGGCAGCCAAGGGTATAGTCCCGGTTCGTGGAAAGAATGTCCCGTTTTCGGTGAAAGTTATCAATGACTTCTTTGGTATTCCCGAGATTCCCGCGGATACCACATTTTCTAGTGTGTGGAAGTTGAATGAGGATGGTAATCTTTATGCTAAGGCTCAGGAGGCTAAGACCTATCTCTGTTCGTCGTCTACTTGGGTGGACAAGCGTTTTAAGTATGGCAAGGCAATTAAGGATGTGAGGGTGATGAAATATTTCATTAGTCACAATATCATGCCTTCTCACAAAATCAATACCTTCAATTATACTGAATCTTGCCTAGCCCTTGCCATCTTCACTGATGTGCCTGTGGACGTCGGATACTATATGTACCAGGGAGCGGTGGACTTTGCTCTGAATCGCCGGGCGAATGGTAATATGCCCCTACCTTGGCTGATTCATGAGCTTTGTGCCCGAGCTCAAGTCCCACGTTCATCCAGTGATACCTTGTTTCCCCCGGTTAATCTCATGATTGGTCCCAATATTTCAGAGAATGTTCAGCAATCCACTCCCTCTCCTGATATTCCTATCTCAACCAGTGTTCCGTCTTCTACCAACGTCCCTACCTCCGGCCAACCTGTTTCGTCGCTTCCATATATTCATGATTCAGCTGTGAGGGCTAGATTTGAGTTTCTTGAGTCCGAGATGGCAGCTATGCGTGGAGTGTTGGTGGCGTCTGACACCAACTCTAAGTTAGGATTCGAGAGTGTGTTGCGGGGTCTGAATGATTTGAGGGTCGGTTCTCGTGGTCATCGTTCTTTTGATGAGACATGTCATCCAAAGTTTGCGATCGGGCAGAGGACTTTGATACTTGTGAAGAGGATGCTTACCCGATCCCTACTTGGATTCAGCCTTTCCCAGTTCCTGTTAGGCCCCCACCTCATCCCATGGCCTCGGGTAGTGCGTCTTCTTTTTCTTTCTACAGGTACATGTTCTGCTAGTGCGGGTTTCGCGGCATTTTCAAGTCAGGGTTTGTCAAGTTCGATGATCACATATGTCGGTGACGGGGCTGGTAGTTCGTCGTTCCAGTCTATGCTTTCATCCGCGTTTTCTGATGAGCCAATCCAGATGTTATCAAATCTTTGTGCGGCTGACTACCAGGGAGCTAGCTTATTCCATCCTTCGACGTTTCCTCCTTCCAGTTCACTTGCTCCGTTGGACGCTCACGTGCTTCTTGATGATGACGATGATGAGGAGCTTCCTCCTACTGCTTCTTCTGTCCCTACATCTACTTCCGATGTTGCTTAGTGCTTTTGTTCACCAAACTTTGTTTACTTTTGTTGTTTAGCCGCATGTGGCTTTGGTACTTTTGCAGTTGTTATCATTTTGTTGAACTATTTTGTCAGTTTGGTCTTGTTTGGATGTTGCAAGTATTGTTTTGCTTTGGGATTGCTGCTTGTATTCAATGTGTTACCAGTGTACTAGATTTCTATGTGTTGAACTTGCTAGCTCTTGTTTCTCTTTATATTTATGCCCGGTCTTGTCAAATTATTTGTGCTTAGCTCCTTGTTTAGTGATAATTGTTGCTATTTAGGATGGTTAATTCAGAGTTGCAGTTCTTCTTTCCAGGTGTTTTGGCCTGAGTCAGTTGTTCTTGGCGTGAGTCAATCACTTTGTCCTTATTGACGCGCCAACGCTTCTTGACGCATGCATTACCCTTTGTCACACTTTGCACACAAACGACAAGTTTGGCGCGCGTCAATATGCTTTTAGCGCGCGTCAACTGACTTGACAACCATCAGTCATGCTTCTACCGCCACAGAACCCTAGATTCAGCCTTTGTCCCCCTTGACGCACGCCGTAGGTTTGGCGCGCGTCAATACCACATTTTCTGCCACCAATTATCCATCAAACCCTAAATCTATTTTATTAATTCCACCCCTCCCTCTCAAACTCATTCACCTTCCTATTTTTCTTTCTTTCAATCCTCCCATCTGCACTCTATTCTTCTTCTTCTTTTTTTTGCACCTCCATCATGTCTTTCCCTCAAGCTGATCGTCCGTGCTCTTTTATGATATGGCTGGTGCTGACGCTGTGCACAACTACACCGGGATTTTCAGCCATCGCCCTATCCTTTTGGAACGGGGAGTTAACTCCAGGAAGTTGCAAGACTTGACTGAGCATCGTATAGAGTGGGGGGATGGAATCATTTGGTCGCACCACCCAGTGGACGGATCAACGAGACTATTGTTCATGAGTTCTACGCCATGTTGTCCACTGAGCCTGACGAGAGGTCTAATAATTCGATCATGGTTCGTGGGATTGAGGTGCCCTTTCACTGGATGGACATCAACAACACTATGAGATCAAGTGGGGCCTCAACAACATTGGCAGTTTCATGGCTCATCTCTCCACTGCTACTGCTGCACTTTTCCCAGGACGGGAAGGTCCTCGGGCAGACTACTCGGTTGCTACTCTCTCTCCTGAGATGCGGGCATGGAAGCGTTTTGTCAACAACCGCATTCTCCCCACAGAAAATTTCCAGGTGCTGACGGACAATGAGTTGCTTTTGCTCTACGCTATCAGGCGTGAGGTATACATTAATTGGGGTAAGTTGATTCACCAAGCTGAATGGTCCTATGCTCGACCTACTTGCACCTTACCCTTCATTCCCTTTGTGTGGCTGATCTCTCATCTTTGCACTCGTGTTGCCCGAGTTCCCACCTACTCTCAGGATGAGTTCTTCCCTAGTTCGGTTACGCACCGTGGTCTTGCTCCGAGGGACATGCGTGGTGCTCCCCCGTCTTCTGACGAGTCCGATGTTGAGGGTGATATCGATTCTGATTAGTTCGTCGGTTTGGTTGTTGGTTGGTTGGGTTAGTCGCGTGTTTTTCTAAGTTTCCTGTTATGATGTTTCACTTGAATCTTTGTTGCACTTTCCTTTGATGTCTCTGAACAATGCTTTTGCAATTTCTATTTCAGTCCAATAATGTAAAATATTTGTCTTTGTTTATTTGATTGAATTTTCCTGTTTGATTATCATGCACCCGTACATAGATGTTTATTTTGCCCCCCTCTACATGAAAACCATCCCTTTGATGAGTTTTCTGCACTACTGACCTACGCCAGTATGTTTCTGGCGCGCGCCATTCCTCGTATATTCAGGAATAACGTGCGCCATCCATGTTTTGGCGTGCATCAGTTTTCACAACAAAACTCTCTGTATAGTAATAGTGTTTTCTAGCGTGCGCCATTTTGTCTTTGGCCTACGCCAACACGTCTTTTCAGGCCTAATTTTTCATATGGTCATTTCATTCATTTATTTTGCTCATGCTGATTCCCCGTTGTTTTCCTAACCGTACTTTCATTACTCACTTCGCACTGAGGTCAATGCAAGCTCATAAGTGGGGAGTGGGCATACAGTTAGTCTAACAACGGGTAATGCCTCTAATTTCTTGAGAAAAACCTTAGCTTTTGATCGTCTCCGAGAAATTTGGAGTTGTATAAATTATCTTTTGGCTTAAATTACGATCTTATAATTGATAGAGCGAGAATTTCAATAAAACGAGTAACTCTGATGGAACATAAGTACATGTTATTCATTAATCTTTGTTGGTATTGTGACCCATTGTGCACGTATATTCCGATTTTCGTTGTTAACAAAAAACTATTCATCAAATTGTGCATGCACGCTTTGATTTGCAACTTGAACCTAGGAATGTTATTCATTCGAGACGAATAACCGGTGCTTGGAATCGGAACAGGGATGACGATTTTTGGCATTACTTTGACTCAACCAGAGCCAAATGGCCTACCCGAACTTGAATTTTCCCTTCTGTCCCCGTCTTAGCCTTGTAGAGTGGTGAGACCCCACTCGAGCTAGCCGTTCGTACTTAGCCTCATTATAATCCAACCCTTAGCCAGAATTTTGGTCTACATTCCTTTGGCCTCCCGCAAGCATAGCAAGGTTCTAGTAAGTATGAAGCGGTGGTTGGGAACTAAGAGTTGGATGAGAATGTTAGCAGGTTGAAAGTACATCTTGTGAAGTTCGGTTTGGAGACCATTTATTTTCAAAAAAAAAAAACAACAACAAAACAATTTTCTTCATTTTGTACATATTCCAAGAGTTGAATAAAGGCTTCTAATAAATAAGAAACTCAATTCAATAAAGGAAGCATATGAGTTGTAAATACTTAGTCGTTGAATAATGAGTCATTGAAGGCAATTTAGAAGTGAATTGTAAGATCCTAAGTGACGTAAGGATGGGAAGTGATTAGTGTGGAAGAATGGTGTCATAAAGGAGAAGGTGCGGATTCTTGATTATCCCTTTGTTTCCTTCGGTTAGCCACTACCCTATCCTGAACATTACAAGCCGATTTGTCAACTACCTGACCTAGTTTCTTGATTCCGAGTACCTCATTAGTGGAGATTGATCTCATTCCTAATCTTATGGTTGCATGTTTTGAGTAAGGCTTGCATGATTTGATGATCGTTAGTTGTTAGCAAGCTCGAAGAATGTTCACTCACACACTCCACTACTTCCTTAGATCGTGAAGAACATGTTCTTGTGGTTTTGATGGGTTGCATCGTCTAATTGAGTCCTTAATTCTTTATGTTGCATGATCGTATTTTTATGTCTCTAGATAACCTTATCGCTCTAGTTGCTCGAGGACGAGCAAAGGCTAAGTGGGGAGTGGTTGATGTAGGTCAACCGGATAATATAATTCCCGATGATTTACCCCTTTTTCTAGTGCAATTAGCGATATTTTGACATCAACTTGAGCAATGTGTATGATGATTGGAACCATTTTTCTGTACATAGAATTTTCAGAAGAAAAAAAAACATGTTTCTAGTTACATTATATTAGTTATTAGCCGCTTTTGTTATCATATTTACACGTGGTATCTCTGTGTCTATTATGCAGCACAGGTATCACGGTAGGAGCGTGGTCTTTGGCCTTAGGGTGGCAATTGATTCCTTTTATGATGATTTTGGAGCTTTGGCGAAGATTTCAGCCCACGAGGATTATCGATACACATTAGAGGGTTCAATCCAAGCCAAGTGGAAGAATAAACTTTGATTATGTGATTTCAGATACAAATGGCTCACGCCATGTCATATTGACCTGCGTCAAGAAGTTGCTGAGCAATTCATGCAAGTGTCATTCAGCCAACTACCTATATTGGACTTGACCCGCGCCAAGCAGCTCTGACCTGCGCCAGTAGTGCATCTTAGGCTTGACGCACACCGGATTGGATTGACCTGAGTCAACATTGCAGAGTCAGCAAGGAATTAATCTCTTTTATTCCTCCACTTACAAGATTATCAAGGGACACTTCATCTTCTTCAACTTTTCCATCTTGAAGGCAAACCCCCACTGTTAAGGGTGAATTTATACGATTTATAACGCTATATTTTATGTTATTTTCCCTCATATTTGTATGAATTTGTATAAGAAACGAGCGTTTAATGGATTTATCGAGCAAATGGTATTTTAAATAAGTTATTCGCAACATAGATTAATTTATGTGTTTTAATTATGTTTTTATGATTATTTGAGCGATATTACATTTTGCGATATTTTTATGTGTCATAGAAGCACAAATTCGAGCTCAAGAGGTGATTCAAAGATGATCAAGTCGGATTTGATTAAAGAGGAGGAGATAATGATGATTTACATTGAATTAAAAGGAGATAAAGATAAAGAAATCGAAATCCAGTCATATTGGACCAAGGCGTCCGTGTCCCGTCCGGTGGACGGGCGTCGATGTAACCGAACGAGCGTCCGGGGATGGGAAGTTGATTCGGGATGTTTGGACGCCGAAGTGGACGCCGTCCGGACGAGCGTTTGGTCATGACTCGGCCCGATTTGAAGTTCATATGAAGAATGGACGGGCGTTCAAGGATCCGGACGGGCGTCCGGTAGCCGACTTACGAAACCGACTTTAAAATCTATATATAGTCGGTGTTTTCTCCACACAAAGGCATCATACACTCATTATTTAAAACCCTAAACCTAGGGGCGGCTTTAGGCTGCGTTTTTCATCTTTTTATTCCAGTTTTATGCTCTTAGTTTAGATTAAAAACTAGTTACTTTTTATGCACTTTGTTTCGCAAATTTGAGTTGCGAGGATGTTCGAGAGGCTAAAAGCTTCATCAAACGAGTATTGTGAAGCCGTCCAACAATTGTTGATTTCGTTTTCTTCGATTATACTGTGAGTTTTTAATAAAGGTTGTTTCTTATTCATGCTTATTCATGTTTAAATTGCTCTTATATCGGAAGATGTGCATGTGTTGATTGTTTATTGTTGATGGAAGTCTTAATAAACCCTAGATCACCATGAATAAGAATAGTAATTCGAATCTATCATAACGGAAGTTAATAGGTTTGATTACTAGATTATAAACACAAAGTTTGCACCTTTGGTTAGAAAACGCGTTAATCTTACATCGGAAGATAATAGATTAATAGATGAACTTTCTAAGGAATTAGGGTTCATGTTTAGGTGAGGTGAATCACAACCTAGATAAAAACGCAATATAATCGAGATAGGAAATCAATGCTTGTTGGATAGGTGGATCAATCCTCGTTTGCTCGTTATAAATTTGATTTAAATCCTTAAAAGCTTGAATTTGTCTAGTTAGTTTACTTTTATCTCGCATCTTAGATTAGTTAGTTTAAATTGGTTCGCAGCCCGTATCCTTCCCGGCTTTAGATCATCTCTTCGTCCCAGTTTTACGTTTTAGTTAAGTTTAATTTTCAGCATTCGTTTAGTTTTATCCGCTATTTAGCTTAGTAATCGTGACATAGGTTAGTTAGATAAAAACTAGAAATCACAATCGTTTAGTTCCCCGTAAGATCGACCCGGCATTAACCGCTATTACTACGATCCTTATACTTGAGGTTAACCGGATTATTACTTGTTTATTTTGTGTTGATAAAATCCGTGACAAGTTTTTGGCGCCGTTGCCGGGGAACCGGACGGTTGTCTAGTTTTTATTTTTCTGTTTGTTATTTCATTTTTAGAGTCCTGTTTTTAATTCATAAACGTTTAGGTAATTAGTTAATTAGGGTTTAAATAGGGTTAAAGATATTTTTTCTAAGGTTCTCTTGTGATTAGTTCTCCCCTCTATCTTCTCCCTCTGTTTCTTTTCCCTTTTCTTTTGTTCCCTTATCTTTTCTGTTATTTTCTGCAAATTTTCTACTTCTGTTCTAAATTTTTCCGCTACCAAACGGGCGTCTGGGATATTGGACGCCCGTCCGCTGGAAAATTATCAACTCTGTTCTGTTTTATTCACTTAGACGAGCGTCCATAATATTTGGACGCCCGTTCAAGTATTCTAATTTTCAGACGAGCGTTTGGACCACTAAACGCCCGTCCAGTCCAAATTTCACCCGGACGCCCGTCCAAATTATTGGACGTCCGTCTGGTCTGCTTTATTCAATAAATTTTGTTTCCTTTCTTCTTTCCTTTTCTTTCCTTTAGGTTTTTAATTTCTAGTCTAGGCTTTTAATTTTTCTTTAGTTAATAGGTTCAACATCTTGAGTAGGGTGTCGGTTTATGCAAACTCGAAGTCGAAAGGACCATTGTTCTTTTCACTCGACCCCGAGCGGACCATAGTCCGACCCAATAGGCGAAGACTTCGTTTTGCCGATCCCTCTGGCGAAGGAAGTTTAACCGATCAAGAAATTGAACAAAACTTAATAAAGGAAATCGAAGATCTCGTAATAATGGCCGCCGAGGATAGACGGACGTTGGCGGACTACGCCATGCCCGGTGCGAATCGTCAACCCGGCAATCGTTTTACCACCATTACCGCACAAACTTTCGAACTTAAGCCGGGACTTATCCGGATGATGCGATGCATCAATTTTTCATGGCTATCAATCGAGAGAATCCCCATACTCATTTACACACATTCTTGGAGATATGCGGCACCACACGCATCCAAGGGGTAAATGATGATGCTATCAAACTAAACTTTTTCCTTTTTCTTTAAAGGGAGAAGCTAAAGAGTGGTACACCTCTCTCCCTTCGAATCCATCAATACTTGGGCCGAACTCGAGAGGGAGTTCCCGAGTCAATATTTCCACCTTCCAAAACTCGCCCAATGTTTGAATGAAATCTTCACCTTCTATCGAAAAAGAGAATGAATCATTTTTCGAGTGTTGGAAAAGATTCAAATCTCTCCTTAGAAAGTGTCCCCACCATGGCTTGCCGCCGCAAAGGCAAGTCAATACTTTCTTTAGCGGATTGACCGAGCTCACCAAAGGCATGGTCAATAGTTCTTCGGTGGGGCATTTCGAAGAAAACACCGAAGAGGGATGGGCACTTGTTTGAGGACATTGCAAAGTACAATTACGCCCCCTCTTATCAAGCAATTCAAGCACCTCCTCCTCCTAAGGTTGAGGAAGTTAACATGCAAAGTTTGATCGCCATGCTACGAAGCGCGATGGCAACTTCCCGGTTCCAAATCCGATAAATCAAACTCCTTCTTTCCCACGAACCCTCGGGTTCTATACCGTGAAAATTGTCGTTTGGACCGGCCACATGAATGGCCGGTGTCAATTTAATCCCTCTCGCACCTTATCAAGTGAATGTTGTCCATGATTATGGACAATACAATCAAGTCACATGTCGAATTGTGACGAGTTGGGGCACACTTCTAAATTCTCGTCCTATGAATGGACGAGAATGCGGAAGTGAATGCATTCTATGGCCGAACAATCCAAGATTCAATCGGTTTTACGGCGAACAATTTCCAAACCCAAGGGGTTAATCCATCTTCAACTTTCAATCCTAATTCGAATTCTAATTCGAATCGAACTTCAATAGAAACCCCGGTTTAGTCGAACCAAAACTCGAATTTTTCCAATCCGACTCAAAAATTCAATCGAATTGGCCTTCCAATTCAAATTCTCAATTTCAAAGTCGGCTCGGCCATTACCCCTATTCTTCAAATTTCCAAAACTCTCAAGGCCCCTCCCAATCTACCAATCTTGAAGCTAAATTGGAGGAGCAAAGCGAGTCAATGAAAAATCTAGAGAGACAAATTGGGCAAATTTGCCGAACAATTAGCTTCTAGACCCAAGGGCAATGCCGCCCGCCACCGAGAAGAATCCAAAGGGAGGTCAAGTTGCTCAAGCCGACTTAAACAAAGGCCCATGCACCGACCTCGTGCCAACAATGCAATACGGTAAAGAGGAGGCCGGTGCGATGAATTTAAGAAGTGGCACTCGGTGAGTGGTCCCCCGGCTTCCGGGAAACCACTAGCCCCTCCCCGCCATCGATAAGGCAGGAGGGGAAGCTGAGCACCTACACTCCCCTCAACTGCAAGAGAAAACTCAGGTGGCTGATCCCCTGAGAGGTGAGAAAGTTGGAGACCCTCAAGTGGCTGATCCCTTGAGGACTGAAAAAGTAAGCGAAAGTCAGGATGCTGATCCCCTGACTATAAAGAAATCTGAAAAAGCTGTTCGATGGAAAGATCTGGAAGATAAAGCTGTAAGTGCATCCTCAAAGAAAGTCTTTTCGGAGAGTGACCTTAAGAAGCTTCCATTTCCACCAAGAAAGAGCAACATTCCCTTGATTGAGGACAAAAAGTACGAGAAGGTTCTGAACCTTTTGAAGAATACTCAGGTAAATCTTCCTTTATCAGATGTCTTGGTTGAAATGCCTAAGTATACAAAATTTATCAAGGATGTTGTGTCTTCGAAAAAGAAGTTAGCAGGCATGGAAAGGCAAATTGGTGAGGATTGCTCCATGATTAATTATGAAGACTTACCAATTAAAAGAGGTGACCCTGGCAAATTCGTACTTACAGTATTAATGGGAGGTCTAGTCTTCCCTAACTCTTTGTGTGATCTAGGTGCCTCTATAAGCCTTATGCCAATGTCTGTATGCAAACAGCTCGGTTTACAAAGCCTTCTAGAACCTACTACTATGAGTTTACAATTCGCTGATAGATCTTCTAAGAAAGCTTCAGGGATCCTAAAAGACATTTTGGTTCAAATTGATAGATTTACCTTCCCAGTCGATTGGTATGTTTTAGATATGGAGAAAGATGAAAATGTTCCCCTGATTCTTGGAAGACCTTTCTTATCTACAGCTAGAGCCCTCATCGATTGCGATGGTGGGCAAGTGACTATCCGAGTGGGTGATCAAGAGGTGAGTTACAATGTCTTAAAGTCCATTCAAGTGCCCTCTGGCCCTCCAGCCGGATTTTCCATTGATTATATGACGGATGATTTCACCGATTATATGGATAAGCAAGTCATGGTCAGAAGCGGAATATGAGCGATTGGTTGATAATCTAAATACTCATGGTGCGGTTAATCTAGATCAGTTGGCAGCTGAATTCGAGGACGAGCTAAGAGAAGAAGCTTTGGCAGTAGGGCCACTAAGTAAGCTCAACGACGTTGAGTTGAGGAGTGGAGATCTTAAATCAAGTCTAGAGGAACCCCCTGTAGACTTGGTTCTGAAGCCGTTGCCTAAACATCTCAAGTATGTGTTTTTAAGAGAAGGTGACAAGCTTCCTTTGATCATCTCTACCAAGCTATCTCGTATAGAAGAGCTTAAATTGTTAAACGTCTTGCGCAAAAATGAAAAAGCCTTTGGATGGCAGGTGGGAGATATCCGAGGGATATCTCCCGACATCTGTATGCACAAGATCAAGACTGAGGAGGGTGCAAAACAAGTTAGACACCTCCAGAGAAGGCTTAACCCTCATATGCAAGAAGTAGTCAAGAAGGAAATTATAAAGCTTCTAGATATGGGTATCATTTACGCCATTGCAGACAGTGAGTGGGTATCCCCAACTCAGGTAGTTCCCAAAAAAGGTGGAATTACGATTGAGAAGAATGAGAAAGGAGAAGAGATAGCATTGAGGCTCGTTACTGGATACAGAGTATGTATCGATTATCGAAAGCTCAATGAGGTCACACTGAAAGATCATTTCCCCCTTCCATTCATTGACCAGATGCTTGAGCGTCTGGCGGGGCACGCATTCTACTGCTTCCTGGATGGATATTCAGGATACTTCCAGATACCCATCGATCCTGTTGACCAAGAGAAGACCACTTTCACTTGCCCTTATGGGACATTCGCCTACAGGCGGATGCCGTTTGGTCTCTGTAATGCCCCGGCCACCTTTCAAAGGTGTATGATGGCAATCTTTGACGGGCTAGTTGAAAAGTGCATGGAGATTTTTATGGACGATTTTTCGGTTTTCGGTCAATCCTTTGATGACTGCCTCGATAATCTTGATCGGTGTTGTCCGGATGTGTGGAAAAGGACTTAGTGCTTAATTGGGAAAAATGCCATTTCATGGTAGATGAAGGCATAGTCCTTGGCCACAAAGTGTCCGCCAAAGGTATAGAAGTAGATAGGGCCAAGGTAGAAGCTATTGAGAAGATGAGTTATCCTAAGAATGTGCGCGAAGTCGAGGTTTCCTCGGACATGTCGGTTTCTACGGAGATTCATCCAAGATTTTTCCAAAGTAGCCAAGCCCCTATCTACTCGCTCAAGGAAGACGTTGAGTTCAATTTCGATGAAAACTGCAAGCAAGCGTTTGAGGAGCTCAAGAATCGGTTAATATCCGCTCCAATTCTTATTTCACCTGACTGGAACTTACCCTTTGAGCTTATGTGCGATGCATCCAACTATGCTGTTGGTGCAGTCTTAGGGCAAAAGCTTAATGGAAAGTTCCACCTATCTATTATGCCGCTCACACACTTTGAATCCTTCTCAAGTTAACTACACAACAACCGAAAAGGAATTATTAGCCGTAGTCTTTGCTATGGATAAGTTTCGTAGTTACTTGCCGGGCGCTCAAGTGATTGTGTGGACCGACCACGCCGCTTTGCGGTATCTCATGACCAAAAAGGAAGCTAAACCGCGCTTCTTGCGTTGGATACTGACCCTCCAAGAGTTTGACGTTCAAATCAAAGATAAGAAGGGCAGTGAGAACGTAGTGGCGGATCATGTTTCTAGGATGTTAAGTGAGGAAAAGAGTGATCCTGATGACATAGATCTTTACTTTCCTCTAGAGAACATCATGTTGATCGATGGCCGCTCTCCAGATGTTCCTTGGTACTCCGCCATTGTCAACTACCTTCATGCCAAATACCTTGATCCCGAAATGTCTTATCAAGAGAAGAAGAAGTTCTTCTCGATCGATATGAAATATTTCGTTTGGGATGAACCTTACCTCTTCAAGATCCGCAAGGATGGTTTGCGAGGAGGTGTGTTCCCGAGTCCGAGCAACGCGATGTAATCGAGCAATGCCATAGTGGACCCACAGGTGGTCACTTTGGTCCTTGGAAAACGGTTGCTAAGATCTTCCAAAGTCCGGATTCTATTGGCCGACGATCTTTAAAGATACGAAGCCTTCGTAAAGCTTGTGATAGATGCCAAAGGACCGGTGCTCGACAAGGCGGTTTGACATGCCTTTGAAACCCATCCTCGAATGCGAAGTCTTTGATGTATGGGGTATCGATTTTATGGGACCATTCCCATCATCTTGCGGTAACAAATACATCTTAGTCTCGCGTGGACTATGTGTCAAAATGGGTGGAGGCTCAAGCCACTCCTCACAATGATCATAAAACGGTCATGAAATTTCTAAAGAAGAATATCTTCGTGAGGTTTGGATGTCCACGTGCCTTGATCGGTGATGAAGGAACGCATTTCTGCAACCGACCTCTAGAGAAAGTTCTTGAAAAGTATGGTGTTCGTCATAAAACTGGCACACCATATCATCCGATGACTAGTGGTCAGGTTGAGAGAAGCAACCAAAGTATCAAGAAAATCCTGGAAAAAACGGTAAACAATCATAGAAAGGACTGGAGTTTGAAATTGGATGATGTACTTTGGGCTTATAGAACCGCCTATAAAACCCCTATGGGGACATCTCCATATCAAATGGTCTACGGGAAACCATGTCATCTGCTGTCGAGTTAGAGCATAGAGCTTATTGGGCTACAAAGTTTCGAACTTCGATTCCCAATCTTGTGGACAACATCGGCTACGGCGGTTACATGAGCTAGACGAATTCGGACTCCGGCCTATGAAAGTGCCGGGATTAGTAAAGATAAGATGAAGCTACTCACGATGCTAAGATTAAGAAGAGAGAATTTCTAGTCGGCGAACAAGTTCTTCTATACAATTCTAGGTTACATCTCGTTTCTGGAAAGTTAAGGACACGTTGGTCCGGCCCTTTCGAGATTCTCCAAATCATCCCCGGAGGCGTTCTAGAACTTCGTGGTTATAGTGGTGACCCGTTTCGAGTAAATGGCCAGAGGTGCAAGCACTATATTGGTGAACCTAAAGAGAGACCTTCGAATGTCCGTTGCCTCGACATCTTAGGGTGTGGTGCTACGGAAGTCGAAGAATTCGACGAGTCTTCACTCAACCTGTTTTCAGAGGATGGCTGTAATGGGTCCTTCGAAGAAGTTCTAGCTGGTAGTTGGGATATGGAAGAATTGGAGAGGGAGCGTCAGTTGAAGCATTATCAGAGGACTCAGAGAATGAAGAGGTCACCCATGGGGAAGTTCAAGCGTATGTGGAAAGCTATTAAAGATTTCACCCCATGTGTGAGATGCTGTTTCTGCAGCCACACTACTGATCAGAGCTTACACGAGGTAGTGGCTGGCAGAAAAGTCAAATGGCCTGACCCAGGCTGAGTTTTCAACGGTGTCGAGCTAACGACATTAACCAAAAGCGCTACTAGGAGGCATCCTAGATATCCCTTATTATATTAGTTAAGTTCTATTCACGCTGTTAGTGTTTTATTTATTAAGTTTTAGTTTAATTAAGTTTTAGCTGACTAAGTTTTTCTATTTATATCCGTCGCTTAGTGCTCTTTTTAGATATGGATTACGGAGTTCTTCCCGAGGAGTTCCCCATCATTAGTCGGATCCCACGATTACGAGGCCGATGGACCAGGGGGCACTATAATCTTGCACGTAGATTTTGAGCTTAGTACCCGTACGAAGACCATCACCTATGTTCTCATTGTACCCCGCTGTTCGGGAGGTAGTGACTTCACCACCGAGGAGCTACGGAAGCTATAGGACGTCCATATACGATCCTAAATGACCCTATGCCGACGGATCTAGCGCCGGTACTACGGGATTCACATTTTAGAGGTTTAGAGGTAGCCGGAGATGACCGGGGGTGTACAAGACGACTATGATTTCCCTCCTTTATTGATATGCTTCGTCGTCTCATCCGTTTGGTGGATTGGGACGAGATTTATGCGGACTAGCGTTAGTTAGATTTGTTTCGTCGAGCAAACGACGTAAAACAAAAGCGCTTTGTGGGAGGCAACCCACTGTTTTCTATTTGTTTTTCTTTATTTTCTAGTCACTTTATGTACTTTGGTTGATTTGAAGTTGTATTTTTGAAGTTTTATTTAAGTTTAATAAGAAAGTGCACTTTTTGAATTTGAGTTGTATGGAAATTTTATAATTTGTGCACTTTTTCCTGCTTGGACGCCCGTCCAGAACTCTGGACGCCCGTCCGCCTTGACCAATTTTAGGACGAGCGTCCACTAAGCCTGGACGCCCGTCTGCTTTATTCCCTCCAATCCTGTATGTGATTTAAACTCTTGGACGAGCGTCTAATAAACCGGACGCCCGTCCGCCCATCCGAATTCCCGGTGGACGCCCGTCCGCCGAGTTGGACGAGCGTCCAACCTCCGCCCCTCCGACGGTGAACCTTCACTTTTCTCGAATTTTCAAACGCAAAAACCGACTTTCCTCTCCCTCTTTTTGCCCTAAAATCTTCATTTCTAAACCATTTTGAGCGATTCTAAGTGCTATAGACCGCTCTTGATCCCCTCTCTTTGATTTTCATAACCAAATTCCCAAAACCTATATTTTGGAGAATCGGCCCCTTTCAAGTCCGACTTTCGAAGAAAAAATTTTGGAGTCCGATTTTCAAACATCCACTCACCCTACTTGGTACGCAAAAATCGGAAATGGGGCTCGTTCCTTGATTTCCCGACTCCTTTTTGTAGCTCCGATTTGGGTGGGAAGAAGAAGTAGTTGTGGTTCGAGGGGTAGAAGTCCCTTTTACACCGGAAGTGATCAATCGAAATACAACTTAGCGGCTTTCGAGGGTAGGGATTATAAGGAAGAGATTGTACATAGACGAGTTTGGGGCGGGGATCCTTTGGAGGAGTTGCGCCTTAGAGTGTGTCCGGATGTGGCATGGACATTAAGGCCGGGAGGCGACCGGAAGGAGTTGGTTACCACGACCCGGACGGAGGATTGGAAGGTCCAAAGTGTCGGTTTATTCGAATCGGTTGTTGCCTAAGAACAACTTGACGCACTTTCACATTGGTGACCTAGGCATGTTATACGCATTGACATTTGGCCCGAACGTAGATGTGGGACGGGCGTTATATGATGAGGTGGCTATTAATCGAAGATCTATACCCGATGCTTGATTATCCCTCACCCGATCCACAGCCTCTCGTATCGATGCCGGTGTGCCCGAGTATGGAGCCGATCACAAGCCGAAGAATCCAAGGCCGATCCGGCGAGAAAAAGGCAAGCCTTCGGGACGACCGAGACGGAGATACCTCGGGAGCTCGGTTCTTCGGCACCGCCTCGTGCATCCTCCCTTCCTACTTTATCTCCCGCGGTTAGGATGCGGTTGAGCATGGCCAGTTTCCGGGAATGGCCGAGTGATATCCGGGACTCACGGAACAATATTTTATCGATTCTTCGGTGTATCCGTGAGGGCCGGCGCCGAGGGACGAAAGGACGTTCAATCCGAGCTCCGTTGATTTTCTTTTTGCCGATGAGATCGAGCGGGTCATCGCGGATGTTCTACACGACCCCGAGACATCTTCGGATGAGGAGCGACGACTCGGCGGCTAGGGATACGGCACCACCTTCTCGGACCCTCCTCCGATCCTCCACCGATGATTCGGGACACCGAGCCGGCCTTGATTTTATTTTTCGATTCTAGTTTTTCTTTTTCTTTGCTCCGATGGATGTATGTTATTGATACTTTTTCTTATATGATTCGTTGTAATTACTACTTGTTACTTTTCCCGATGGATCATGTAAGCCATAAGGCACCGCATTTCACTTCTACCGTGTTTACACTTTCGGATGTATTGAATGTTTTCACTTTTGCGTTATATTCATTTTTGATATCTCTTTTCATTTTGGTATAACTCCCCGTTTTCCCCGAGATGGTTCCATGCTTGTCCGTACGTGCGGTATATTTTTAGCGGTTTCGACGAGCTACATTGTCTGGTTACGCATTCTAAAGTGTCATTATGTAGGCTCCGGCCTGACCGACGATTCGCGTTTCGGTTTCAATCAGCTAAGTCTTTTCCTTTTTCTTTTCGATCTGCGCAACATGAGGACATGTTGAGTTTTTAAGTGTGGGGGAGGGGAATGTTTCGATATGTATCTACACACGCTTGCTTAATTCGTAATGTTTCTTTGCAAATGAGCTAAATTTTTTGAAAATTCTCCGACATTTTCGTTTTTGTTTTGTCCCGAGTAGGCAATTCACTTCAATGTTCGTTTTTTTTTTTTAGTCATCACGCTATATATCATATGGTTAGTAAGTGAGTTGTTTCACCCGAAACTATTTTTCACGAGCCATAGTGAATGATGAGCTATTCTATAAAGTTATACCCCTTTTGGATTAGTGATTTTTGTTTTCTTATAAGTCATGTGCTTAGTGCTACGTATATATCGTGAGATTTATGATAGTTTGTATCTAGATCCGGAGTATGTTGTACTGTGAATATCTAAGGTTTGAATGTGATAAGTAAAGCGTAACTAAAGTTGTTGAAAAAGTGGTTATTCAAATGAAAAAGTTGAGTAAAAAAATATGAATTAATTGTGTGTGTCGGAAGCTGGTCGATGATTTGAGTGTGATAGGGTATACCACGTATGTCCTATACCACTATGATGACTAAAAGCTCACGACGATCGAAGAAGCCGCCTTATGATTTGAGTAAGGTAGGGTATATCTCGAATATCCTATTCTCGCTATGACGGGGCAAGAGCTCATTCGATGTGCGTTTTGAAGTGAAATAATTAAATCAACTAAAGAATTGGTATGAAATTGATATAAGACTAAGTTATCGTCTATCTTATCCCCGGTAGAAACCGTCGGATATCTTTGTAGGGATTGTCCTCGAGTATTTCGAATGGCCCTAGATATATTCGGTCATTCTTTTCGGGATATATCACGTTTGTAGGGTGCATCTTATGAGTGTCATTGATTACTAGTCTACAAGGGGGTATTAGCTAGTTTTGCTTTGAGTTTTTCAAGTTTGGATTTAGTGGAAGTTTTCTATGGTTTTGCACACACGCACTGGTGAACTTCTGATTTATTGGATATATGTGGTATATGTGTTGAGGTGTCTATATTCTTTTTCCGAGCCTTTCTTTTGTTTTGTTTTGCTCGGGACGAGCAAAAGCTAAGTGTGGGGGAGTTGTTAAGGGTGAATTTATACGATTTATAACGCTATATTTTATGTTATTTTCCCTCATATTTGTATGAATTTGTATAAGAAACGAGCGTTTAATGGATTTATCGAGCAAATGGTATTTTAAATAAGTTATTCGCAACATAGATTAATTTATGTGTTTTAATTATGTTTTTATGATTATTTGAGCGATATTACATTTTGCGATATTTTTATGTGTCATAGAAGCACAAATTCGAGCTCAAGAGGTGATTCAAAGATGATCAAGTCGGATTTGATTAAAGAGGAGGAGATAATGATGATTTACATTGAATTAAAAGGAGATAAAGATAAAGAAATCGAAATCCGGTCATATTGGATCCGGCGTCCGGTCCCGTCCGGTGGACGGGCGTCGATGTAACCGAACGAGCGTCCGGGGATGGGAAGTTGATTCGGGATGTTTGGACGCCGAAGTGGACGCCGTCCGGACGAGCGTTTGGTCATGACTCGGCCCGATTTGAAGTTCATATGAAGAATGGACGGGCGTTCAAGGATCCGGACGGGCGTCCGGTAGCCGACTTACCGAAACCGACTTTAAAATCTATATATAGTCGGTCGTTTTCTCCACACAAAGGCATCATACACTCATTATTTAAAACCCTAAACCTAGGGGCGGCTTTAGGCTGCGTTTTTCATCTTTTTATTCCGGTTTTATGCTCTTAGTTTAGATTAAAAACTAGTTACTTTTTATGCACTTTTTTCGCAAATTTGAGTTGCCGAGGATGTTCGAGGGCTAAAAGCTTCATCAAACGAGTATTGTGAAGCCGTCCAACAATTGTTGATTTCGTTTTCTTCGATTATACTGTGAGTTTTTAATAAAGGTTGTTTCTTATTCATGCTTATTCATGTTTAAATTGCTCTTATATCGGAAGATGTGCATGTGTTGATTGTTTATTGTTGATGGAAGTCTTAATAAACCCTAGATCACCATGAATAAGAATAGTAATTCGAATCTATCATAACGGAAGTTAATAGGTTTGATTACTAGATTATAAACACAAAGTTTGCACCTTTGGTTAGAAAACGCGTTAATCTTACATCGGAAGATAATAGATTAATAGATGAACTTTCTAAGGAATTAGGGTTCATGTTTAGGTGAGGTGAATCACAACCTAGATAAAAACGCAATATAATCGAGATAGGAAATCAATGCTTGTTGGATAGGTGGATCAATCCTCGTTTGCTCGTTATAAATTTGATTTAAATCCTTAAAAGCTTGAATTTGTCTAGTTAGTTTACTTTTATCTCGCATCTTAGATTAGTTAGTTTAAATTGGTTCGCAGCCCGTATCCTTCCTGGCTTTAGATCATCTCTTCTGTCCAGTTTTACGTTTTAGTTAAGTTTAATTTTCAATATTCGTTTAGTTTTATCCGCTATTTAGCTTAGTAATCGTGACATAGGTTAGTTAGATAAAAACTAGAAATCACAATCGTTTAGTTCCCCGTAAGATCGACCCGGCATTAACCGCTATTACTACGATCCTTATACTTGAGGTTAACCGGATTATTACTTGTTTATTTTGTGTTGATAAAATCCGTGACTGAAGCTTTCGGGAGTTGGATGATGAGCACCAACTCGAATTTGTAATCTTGATTTGGTAATTCTTAATCTTTATTTTCATTCAATTGTTCTTATGGTTATGAATATTAATTTGAGATGTTGATATTTGTAGACATGAGTGGCTAGACTTGTCTAGCCAAGATTATGTTGTAGCTTTAGTATATCCTCTTATGTTGATTGGGAATGATAGTTTGTGTTGTTAGTTAGTTTTGATCATTGTGAAGCTTTTCCTACTTGTGTTGTATCGATTGTTAGCATTGGAGTAATTGCCTAGTGTTAGAATTTACACGTTGACGGAGACCGAAAGTAGATGTCAGTCGCGAGAAGAGGGTAGGAGAACCGGAAGGTAAAATTGACCCTTTGTGGCATTCAATTTCTTATCCGGGGATAGTTGACTTTGTCTTTGCATTCACGTGCGTAGCATACCGAGTCAATAGGTTTAGGACACCTAGACCAAGGATGAGGTAGAGAGCAATCTCATGCACTCGTACGAGGGGAGATTGCTTGTTTAGGAATGCACTGCTTCACACTTTCAAACACCATTGGTAGGTTGGAAGGAATTCATTCCTATGATACTACAAGAGGATGACTTGATTACACGTTATCTTGGCTAGTTTCTTTTATCATTTATCATCCTTTTTATCATAAGCACTTTATTTATGCATTTAATAACCATCTTGCAAATTTGTGACCTAGATTGAATTAATATAGACTTGTTAGTGTGTGACCTCACAATTGAGCTTTCCCCATGGAGATGACCTTGACTAACCATACTAGACTACAGTCGACTCGGTACACTGCCGGTTAGATTGGACCCCTAGGATTTGGCCATCAATCCACGTGAAAGCCACCAATACGCACAAAATACTAGCAAGAGTACTAGGTCAAACGCAGTACAGTAGAGGTGAGTCAAGGTCGATCACAATAAAGACAATACAACACAGATAATAAATCATAAACCTAACTATAAACACAAATAGTGGTCCCTAGACCAACATAAAAGCAAATAGTAAACAAGTAATCCTCCACCTCACCAATCTCCTAACTTGGCGTTACTAATCCTTATATCTACCTTTCCTCGTAATTACCCAGATTTAACTAGAACACATGTTTAATTCAGTTTTAGCTACGGGTGCAATCTCCTAGAGTTATCTACTTCTTTAATATGACAGTAGATGTCTATGTGATGTTAACCTCCTTCGTTAGTTGTATAAACTCACATCTAGAAAGTGTTGGCGAACCAAGAACCTCCTAAGCAGCTATCGTCAATATGACTAGCACGTTCCTAGGAATGATCCAGACTACGTCCTAATTAACACTTCACTTATCGTCCTTCATGATAATTTTCGATGACACGTAATTAGGTGATCAGGCTAAAAACATGTAAATTAGATCTGTCGATCAACGTAGATGACACTGAATCTCTAGATTTAGGGTAACCTAAAGGTGCGGCGCAACTGCGGTAAAGCGCCTTAATTTTCCCAGCGTGGCTCCTACTTTTGGAATATCATCGTTCTATTCTAACTGTTCTGCTGAATTACAGGTTATTTAAACATGCTGATTAATTACAACACGTTAATCTAAACTGATCTACCATGATGAAAATACGAAAGAACGTTCAAAGCTTCATACCTTTACCAATAGCGGATCTATCTTGATCAACTCAAGCTAGTTGATGGATCGGAAGAGAAAAACCAAAGAACGAAATAGAAAGAAACTCTCGAACTGTTTATTGCATAGATCGAAATAAAAGGAATTGTCTACATTATGTTACACACACCACCAAAGTATAGTTCTAACGCAGTTTTGTATAGCCTCTGAAACCGACTTAGTTTTCCTAACCCTAACCGACTTAGTGTGTAACACGGTAGCTCTATTTTCTTGTTCTCCAAGTTGGCGTGGCTGCGGCTAGGGTTTGCACAGCGGCGGCCCAAGTGCCTCTTTTCTCGGCCCAGCAGACTCTTCCAGACTCTTCCTGACTTCAGCCCAATCTTCTCTTTTGATCCGGATCCACTCCTCTTCAGCTTCATAATATGGTACACCTGAAAAGTATAGAAAACGAGACTTAATAGTACCAAATCATGGGATAAAATACGTAGATGCAGAATTAATGACCGAGGAACCGTTACTTAGCAAATGATATGTAATTCATACAATAATCGAACCATTCACTCACATTTGAGTATAATTCGGGGGTAGATAATAGTGTAATTATATTACTAAATATGGAGCGATCACAACCTTTAGCTTCTAGATAAGCCAACCGAGTTTCATCCCTCAACGAACTTACCTTCTTCACTTCTGAGTACTTCTCAGTTTCAGTTCTGACCAACACCTTCAGTTTCTTTATCATTATGATATCCAGTTTCTATATGACTTCCAGTGTTCAGTTTTATGACTCCTATCTATTACAGTGCTTGTCTGATGCAACCTATACAAAGATCGGACTCTAATAAATCCTATACATTGAGTTCTAGACAACTTTTAGCTTATCACTGTAACAGTTAGTTCCAGAACTTCATCAATGGGGTGTAAACAAATAATTAAATAAATATAGATGAATCGTCATCAAAACTTCAAATTTTATTTCTAACAAGTTTTTATTTAAGTTGATGATTCATTGATGAATTGAAATGAGTCAGAGACGATTCTTTTATTATCTTGTTTGTCCCAAACTTAGGAATTCAATGGTAGGTGTCGAGTTGTTGTGTTTGATGGTTTTGAAGGAAGGTTTGTTTTTTGAACTTTAAGATTCGATTAGTAGGTGTTAGTTAAATATAAAACATTTGTTAAATCATCTTATTGGATTTACTGACATATAGTATTAATGTATTGCATTTGTTATCATATGTTGTTACCAGACAATTTTTGTAATTTCCTATCAATAATTTTAATTGTTAAAGAAAACCATAAAAAAAAAAAAACCAGAATCAAGTCGAACCAAACCGTACCAAACAAATGGTTAACGTCTTAGAACCGTTTTAGTTTGGTTTCAAAATTTAGAAACCGTATAAAATGGTTCGGTTTTAGAAATGAGAAAAACCGACCGAACCGGATCATGTTCACCCCTAGTTTTAGGTAAACTATCGACATTATCTATATGAACAATATCTATCATCAATAATATCGATGGTGAATCCCTTTACACGTCAATAACACAAGTCTAATGAATATTGATGATGATGATGATGGATATCGTCTGATTGATTATCCGGGCCGGTTTTATCTAGAGACAATTACAAGATCCAACGACCTCCAAAAGAATATAGAACCGGGGTGGTTTTGTGTATGTTTTAGACTGAGCTTGAGATATGAATCCCAAGTTGCCTATGTATCCTGTGATAATTAAGGAATCAAGTCATTCGTAGTTCCTTCGGGATAGTTTATATAGGGTACATCTCGTCCAATTTCTTGTCAAACAAGGCCTTTCAAACTTGATTGGCATTGCAAGGCATCTTGAATACCAAGGAAAGGAACCATTAATATGGTTTGAGACACCATTGGCTCAAATTCATCCCTCAATCATTTCAAGAACTTCATCACATGTTTTGTTTCCATGTGACCCAACCGAGTTTTAATGGCATCACAATGGCATTGAGTTCACATTTACAAATTGGAATTGGCCTGATAGTCTTGATTTCTTCCCACAAACCATCAACATTGTAAAATATTGGTTCACTGAATTTTCTTCCTGTTTCAGTGAATTCATCTCCTCAAGAATGTCTGACAATCTGAAAGCATCGACACTTGCAAACCAATCTGTAAGATTCTTCCATACAACCTTTGAACTATTGAAATACATCAAACTTTGAGAAATTGTGTTCTCTACCGAATTCAAGAACCAGGTTCTGACTATCGTGTCACATTGCCTCTAGACTCAAAAATCAGTTGAACTCACATCTGGTTTCTTGATTAAACCATCAACAAACCTAAACTTGTTCTTTGTTATCAGCACCATCTCCATTAACATTTTCCATGGATAATAATCGTTGCCATTCATCAAAGGATAAACCAACACTAATGAAAGATTATCATTTGGATGAACATAATACGGACTAAAGGGGCTCAGTTCTTGCTTCTTAGCTACCATGACTATCAACAACAATATATAATCATACAAATTTACAGAAAATTCCGGAAAACGATCAAGAACTGATCAATATTTGGATTCTAACTCCAGAACAAAGAAGAAAATCACAAAAACTCTCAAGAATATATGATTACAATAAAAAAACTTGAAGAAAACTTCGAGTTAGCAAAATCTGAGCAAAAAAGGCTCTGATACCATGTTGAAATTGATGAAATCGAAAACACAAGAGAAAATAAAATGCGGAATTCTTAATGATCAAATATAATGAACAAGTTAAGTTACAATGCTATTGATCATGAAGTATTTATAGAGTATTCTTAACCACAATGGTTACATACGGTAGTTACATTCAGTTACTCCCTCCGTCCCATTTTATTTGTCCACGTTTCCTTTTTGGTTTGTTCCAAAATAAGTGTCCATTTTGTGCATTTATTTTCGAATTTCTTCAAATGCCCTTCCATCTTTACAATATTTACAATTAAAAGTGTGTAGCATTAAATGCTTCAACAACTATTTAAAGCGCATAAATATAAATATATTAGATTATTTAATGAGATTCAAAACATTAACTACACTTTTCTTAATATGTGTGAAAAGTCAAACGGGGCAAATAAAATGAGACGGAGGGAGTATATCATAATAGAAGTTACAACAATACATAGTCAACCGAGTCGAAGTCAGCTGAGTAGAATATATCAGCTAAGACTCTCAAGTCAGTTGAGTTGAGTGACACATCATTTTACATCATCACTCATTTGTCTATGTATTGTAACATTGCTATTGATTATCACTTTATTCGCCATCATGTCCAGCATGTCATTCTTTGAGTGGCTCATGTTTCTAGCACAGATCAATTGGTAGATGCTCTTACTAAACGGTTACTCCGCATTCCTTTCAGCATTTTCGGTCCAAGCTTGAGCTTGCCTACGGCCGCCAACTCGAGCGGGTGTATTTGAGTATATATATGTTTATATTATATTTCTATATATATTTGTATTTATCGCGTAATTATTGTGTCCACACTGTAAATGGGTTCCGGAGACTTCTTGTATCGCATATATATTTGTATGTAACCATATTGAATCAATAAAATACACTTTACTTTCATTTTATTATGGTCCGCCATGTCAATGTTGTAGCCGGAGCAGGATAAAATTTGCGTGCAATAATGAGATAAACATTATATGTTTCTTTATTCTTTTCCATGAATTAAGAAACTCAACTGGGTTAAGATGAAGTGTGGAAGTTCGAACCCCGTTAAAAATAGGCTTCTTTGTGTTCTTTGGTAAGATAGCAAGTTCATGACTCTGAATCATTAGGTTTTCTGATTAATATCTTCATTCATCATATGGGAGAGGAGGAGTGGGGACTTTTGTGATTATGGTTTAACCATTTTTTAAGAAAGTCAACTTTCAATACTCACTTGAACGGTGTTGTGTTTAAATTGCACTTTCATTATGTTAAGAATATACCGTAATACATTACACACGTGAACAAAAATATCATAATACATTCCATATAAATCATGCACACTCATACTCTCCATATATATATATATATATATATATATATATATATATATATATATATATATATATATATATATATATATATATATATATATATATATATTATTTATTTATGTGGGATTTGAATTTATAGTGGGGCTGTCATAATGCTTACAAGCATTACTCTCTTGTTGATGTGCATTTTCAGATGGAAGTCCGAGATTTCTCACCTTCATGTCCCACGGCAAACTCAGATGGAATCAAATGAATAGGTGTGATGGAACCGGAGCCGGAGCCGGAGCCTGAGCCGGAGCCTGAGTGCGCAACGGAGGTCCTTTAAGGTTGTCCCATCCTCTGGATAGGATAGAAGTAGAACAACCATCTATACCTATGTGAGTCACATGTTTCACATCAGTTGGAAATCCAATATCCATCCCCATGTTGTCCTCTTCTATTTCTTCATCCTTGTACACTAAATAATTAAGTGTTTAAGAGGTCAGCAAAGTATCCTTAATAGAACTTGCATTTAAGGTCACTAAATATGATATATATTTTTACAACCTCTGTCCTAATATAAATTATCTTACAAATTTTCACACAGATTAATAAACTTGCTAAATGTCATAAATTTAAAGATTAAATATCTAAAATACCCCGTGAATATCATTAATGCAATACTACATCAGTCCCAAAATATATGTCCGTTTAGCTTTTTGGTTTTATCTCATAATGTAAGTCCATATAAATAACCAAGAAAGAAGTTATCACATTTTTCTCCTTTTACCCCTTATTTATTATCTACCCATCTACTTTTCACTATTATGCATTAATAATAGTCAAGGGTCATATTAGACTTTTTCATCAAAATTAATGACACATAACCAATTTAATGAACTTTCTTAATCTGTGTGAAAAACCCTAAATGACTTAAATTGGAACGGATGTATTAGTTGTTAAGAAATGAAAGTGGATGGATTGATAAAAAATTAGGGGTAAGATAGAGAAAAAAAGTAATAAATGTTGTATTGGTGATGTAGAATGATTTATATTGTGGGACAATCCAAAAATATGAAGGATGATTGTATTTGGACATAAATTATTTCGACTTAAAACGAACGGGGAATAAAATATAATAAAATAAAATGAAATAATGATAAGATCGTTGAGATTGTTTTTTAAATTTGTGTAGATGTTTCTTCAAGAAAAATGTGTAGATGAAGAAATGACTACAGACAGAAAGTTGTATGGGAAATAAAATAATGATAAAAAAGACAATGGAGTGAATAATGTAAAGTGGTGAAAGATTATTTAATTTTTTTTATAGTGAGGGAAATTTTGAGTGAAATGAATAAAATAATAATGAATTAAAAGAAGGGGGTGCGGGCCATAAGGACAAAATAAGATACAAAATGGAAAAAAAAACAAAAAAAAAGATAGTTGTTGAGAAGACAAAAACGCATCTCGTTACTACACGTGTGTTACTATACGTTCTACAACCATGTAAGTATGTATAGTAATATACGTATTTTTGTCCTTCTCAATCACTATCTTTTTTTCTTGTCTTTTTAGATTATAAATAGTCCATCCACAACCTTTAACCTTATGAAGGGAATAATAAAGTGACTAGTGCTTTAAAACGAATGAAAAATGATTGGTATCCAAACATAAGCTTATATTTTGGGTGAATAATAAAGTGAGAGTGCTTTAAAATGAATGAAAAATAATTGGTATCCAAACATAAACTTATATTTTGGGACGAAAGTAGTAGGAAATTACTGATTCAAATTATTCATACTTATTAAAAATCATATGCAATAGACTATTCATTCAGATCTTATTTGAAATAAATGTTTTTTTTTATAAATAAATGCTCAATAACTGAATTGTTTCGTACAAAATACAAAGAATCAATTTAGATTATGATTATCTAAAACAAAGAATTGTCGTCTTTGAATTGAATGATATTTTTATATATAAAGAAATTACACTAATAAATGCAATTCCTGTGATGATCAAAAGCAAATCCAGATACTCAATCTTAACTCTTTGGCTTTGTTGTCTTGTTAAACATCAGAAAGAAACTGGATATATATAAATGTAGAATTGGGTTTTCATTAATTTCAAGGAAATACTAACCAAATAATTGAGACAAACTTTTGAAGTTCTTTAGCAGGCTCTGAAACTTTGGAACTGCAAGAAGGCTTGATATGTTTTTCAAATTTCCTTCATATAAACTTCCATCATCATCATCTGCAAGCTGATCCTCTTCTCTTTCATCCTCCAGAAATCCTGAACTCAAAAAAAAAAAAAAAAAAAAAAAAAAAAGAGCCCATTTTTTATTACATGTGTTTGCTGTGAAATTCTGGTGTAAAGAATCATGTATGTGAATAGACACATATTTTGCCTGTTTATGTAAATGACACAAATATGAATGCAATAGAATTAAAGATGACATATATACTTGCAAGTGTTTGCCTTGTATTGTTGCGGTTTGAGTTTGATCGACATTGAAACTGTCCTCCAACTGCAATGGTAGATTCAGAGACACATCCTAGAGTTAAAGGAAGAAAAACGAATCTTTCTATTCGATTCCTCATTTCTGACGATGGAGGAGGATTTCAAGATATATCACAGGTGGAGTAGAGAAACAGAGATAGATATATGGTGGTTGAGGAAAAGAGGATTAAATGAATGAACTTAATTGTGTGATGTTATATATAATTCATGCATCTTTTTAAACCCTAACCACAAGGGTCTTCACTCCCTCTGTCCCATAGGATGAGTGAAGATGTTAATCAGGTAACCTAGTGGCTCAAAGTAATAGGCTTTCCATTATACCAAACTACTGAAAAAATTTGTTTCTTTACAAGGTTCGAAACTCCACTCTCCATCTTTAGGTCCATAATATAAGGAAATATAGTAAAACATTTACTAACACCAATTGATTTTAGTAGAATGATAAGCGCTTGATACTAACATGGTATCAGAGTCATAGGTCATTGAACTATTATCTCTCCCAAAAGCGTAAACCAATGGGATATGTAGATAATTAACATTTTATATATCAGAATACGCCCCCTCCAGTGTGGGCCTGTAAGAGGCGAGAAAGACCCAACACTTGATTTTTTTTTTGAAGTGTGGGTCTGTAAAAAGTGAAAAATGCCCAACACTTGATTGATTTGTGTTTTTTTTTTTTTAGATTGTGCTTGGAGCGGGGTATGTACCCATTACCTATGGCTCTGATACCATTTTAGAATCAAACGCTTACCATTCTAATAAAACTTTATATCAGTCCAGCTGTTTTTTAAGGCACTCAATGATTTACCACTAGGTCATGTTCTACGGACAACTCGTGCATCTTTTAACACTAGCTTTATTAGTCAATATCTTATGAGTTGTATGAGAACTTGACTGTGGAGGGGTCTTAAGAGTAAAGATACGACCATTACGTTACAACAGATCACACAAGTACAATTTCTACCCTAGATGATGATGTAGATTAATGTGACCAAGGAAGAAAATATGGTTCTATCATCCGTTGTAATACAATGGTTGTGTCTTTATCATTACTCGGATCTTAAATCACACCAAATTGAGTAAAGTTTATTTCTATAACAAAATTACACAAACACTTTTACATATTTGATTATAGTATTAGATATATTGATTAAAGTATCGATTAATGTAGACTACCTCATAATCAATAGTAAAATATGTGTTATATCACTCGTTATGACACAACCGAAACAACCAATTCTCTTGTTACGATAGGTGTGGTGCCAATTGATGGGCCTAGCTAGAAAAGACATCTGCAATCTCTATTATAATATATATTTTGTAGATCTCTAATCAGAAAATTTACATTTTGGCTGCAAAAAAAAGTGATTACTACTAAAAATTCTTCCTTAAAACCGTCTGTTTATAACTATCTATCTGCGGTGGGCACTTTTAGTCATATGATAGACTTAGGAAAAAAGCAAATAATTTTTTTTTTTTGGTTGTTGTTACAACATTATCAGGTGTGAGTTGTTTTCCATAGAAAAAGTACAATACTTCATATGAACTCCATCTGTTATATATTATTAAAGTGTAAATTAAGCAAGGAAAAAAAAAACACATATACAAGTTACTATTGAAGATTCTTTTGTATGGACTATGGAAGAGAGGGGAAATTTCTGGATTATGGAGGCTGTGTAAGTGCAACTGATACAAAGAAAAAATAAATCATAATATTGTGCCCTTACATTTTCAGACGTGACATATATGACAGGAAAGAAGATTTCGGAAAATATTTTTGTGTATTGATATTCATACTTTCCAATGAATAAGATACAACGTATATATAGAAAGTAATGGAAAGTTTTAGGTCTAGGTATAGTGTTGTAAACGAATAGAGACGTTCGTGAACAAATTCGTGTTCGGCTCGTTACCGTTCGTGATCGTTTAATTTGTTTATTTAGCTTAACGAGCCGAGCTCGATCACAATTGTAGGCTCGTTTTCTTAACGAATGAAAATGAGCTTCGTTCGCGAACATTCGATTATTTTCACGAACGTACTTATATAAATACATTAATCTATAGTAACCCTAACTCAAGAGAGCATAAATCCTTCATTAATCTAATAAAGATAATAGATTGATTTTTTATAATATTTAGATATTTTTATGATATTTTTTGAGGTGTGATGTATGTAATATTAATCTATACCTTTTTATTTTTGCATTTGCACTTTATATTTTATCCCTTAACGAACCGAACTCGAGCCAAACTCAAGTTGGAAGACAACAATATGTTTAACTAGTCGAGCTCGAACATTTCGTCTTTTAAATGAGCCGAGCTCGAGTGTTCGTTTAACGAACGAACGAGCTTGAACGAGCTCGTGAGCTAAACGAGCTCGAACCATCAATACTCGATTCGCTCGGCTCGTTAACAGCTCTATCTAGGTATTAATTGTTGAAATAGTGTCCTAAACCCAATCGGGTTAGACCGGATCCGACCGGGTCGGATCATTTATACTATTTCTTTATGATTATACATATATAATAAATGGCTTTTCTGTTGTCATATATTTGTTCTCTTAAAGAACCGGTTATGAATTGTTATATGATAACGTCCTTAGTATTAAACTGTGGTAGAGAAACCATGATAGGCGATTATGGTTGATGAGATCTCTAATCACTTTAATAAGTTTGATACTTAAAATGTCTCTAGGCTGATGTACTATTAAACAGGGCATTGATAGTACGTACAGCTAGCACGTATTAGATGTCTTTTGTCTTTAAGGGCAGGGATAGATCTCGTCTATCGAAGTGTGGAGACACTTGGACTGTACGTGGACGTGTATTAGAGAATGCGTATGTTAGACTGACCCACTTACACTGATAAGTGTCACACTATGTGACGGTTGTGTAATTATCCTTAGGACCGGAGTCTACATGGCATCACGGTGTGGATTGTCATTCTTTGACACTATTGAGGTTTCCCATAACCATGGGGCGATCATGCGGTAGTGATTGGTATGATATTGAAGCATGCGGAGTATACATGTTAGGTCGTCTGGGAATCGCATACCCAATGAATAGGGGTGAATATCCGAAAGGGCCTTCTTATAAGGAATGTCTTACTCTCGTGAATCTTTGCAAAGTGGAAGTAAATGAGTTACTTCGAGAGAGCATGATATCCAGATTATAAGATACGGTCGTCAATGCTTGACACTCGACGTATGACCGTATGGATACTATTACAGCGATATGATTCTATTTACACGCTAACCGAGCACATGAAAGGTAGTAGTCATTGCGTATTGACTCTTCCGATGATTGGGGGTCACGGACGTGTTGCTAGACGCTATCCGTGATCGTTAGATGTGAAGGGCATTTTCGTAATTGCGCCTTATGTCTACGGCCAACATATTCGGAAGCCTATCGGGTCACACACATATGAACATCGAGTCGGATTAAAATGTGGTTATAGTTGATAACCAAATAAGGAAAGTTTATTTCAAGACTATAAAGGTTATAGTGGTAAATTAATATAGGTGGTATTTTTTATTATGAATAAATATAATACAAGATATTAATTATATTATAATATATATATATATATATATATATATATATATATATATATATATATATATTATATAATTTAAACGGTGAATTTCGATCATATTATATATTAAATATAATTTCCTTTACGTGATTTTGCTAATAATTTGTGCGCCAAATATAATACAAGTTTGTGTATATTAATTGTATATATATATATATATATAATTGTATATATAATATATTTATATTAATAACATTATCATAATATGTAATATTGGATATTAATATGATTTTTGATAAATTTGATTTATGAATAAGAATAAGATAAAGATAGTCAATATTAGATAAGATGACAATATCTTGAAAATATTTAATATAAGATATTAAATTAAATAAGATAAATCAATCTAAGAGATTTTCCTTATTTTATTAGGAAAATATTTTCTTTCTCTCCACTCTACTCAAGACTTGTTCCCCAAGGATTTTGGGAATACAATGGGCGCCCCATATGCCTATATAAGCAAGGGGTTGCCAAGCTCTAGTATAGTACATCATAATTCCAAGAGCTAATTGTTCTTGTGAAAAATATGAGAGCTTTTAGAGAGAGATTATAGAGAGAGAAAAGGTCGACCTAGCAGTCGAGTTTTTCTAGTAGCAATCCTTGGCGGGATTCCGGCGAGGTGCTCGTGTGGATTACTGGTAGAGGCCGGACGCTTGGACGGCTCGCGCACATCTACTCCTACCGGACGGTCAAAACGTCGATCTTTTAGATCAACCAAGGTAACATTACCGTCCCCTCTCGTGTATGTTTATTGTTTAAACGGAGACGATCCTGGATCGGGAAATCGATTTTTGAAATTCCACTGCGCTACTCGATTGATTTCCTAACAGTGGTATCGGAGCGGTCTTCGAGCTTAAGCAATAAGCATCTTTTATTCGCGTAGTAAATTAGATCCAATAGATTAAATAATGTATGATATTGATTCGTAATTAGTGCACAGAAAGAAAAAAAAAAAAAAAAAAAAAAAAAAGGGCGGTGGCGGCGGCGGCGCCCACGCGCCGGCGGCGGCGGCGGCTTTCGGGCAGCCGGCGGCTGTCGCCGACCCGTCCCCTTTCCTTTTTTAAACTTTGTTTTGTGCATCTTTATTTTTCAATATGGTCCATGGTTGGTAATTTCTCTTTTGTTTAGTTGATGCCATTTGACTTTTCCAATGGTTCAAATAGTTTGACCATTGGGAAGCTATGTGACATCACCCAATTTGTTAGGAAGAAATATGATTTGGTTATGAACCAAATTTAGGCTATTCCAAAATTTTGAAATAGATCTAGGCCTCTTTCAAAATATTTGATTTTGGAAAATGCCTAAGAGCCTAAGCCTTCTCCAAAAATATTTGATTTTTGGAAATGGCCCAGGATGTCTTTAAATTTGGTTTGGACCAAACCAAAGGCATCCTTTTGATTAAGAATCAAAAGTAAAGAAACAAAAGAGACCTACTTGATTTTAATTTTATTTAAAATAGTTTTAAATTAGAAAATTAAAATTAAAAAGCGATTTATTATTAATGGTTAATATTATTTCGATTAAAACTATTAATGGATGCTATAAAGACGCAAGTAGTTAAAATTCAATTTTATCTTTTTCATAAGATATTGATTGTATGGATTAGATAGTAGATATAATATGATTATATGGACCCCGATTGATCATGGACTCGACCAATATGATAGATGTGAATGCTTTATTTTCTGTTGGTTTTTATTGTTGTCCTAGGACGTTATGAAGAACGTGACCTAGTTTTATTTCTGCATTATCCCACTCCCGTTAGCTCCCCCCGTGTGCGGCGGGTGTAAAATTTATTAGATAGATTTTTTTTATGTAAAATAAATTGAAGACAAGGATGAAGACCAAAAGAAAGGCGATAAAGATCCATGGAGATGGCGCATGTCAAAGATCCATTGGTGGTTGCGGCTACCCTTAGTTGTGGCCCGCGGTTTTGTCAGTTTGTATTCGAAACCGCACCTAGGAAAAGTCCATGATCATACCGGTTAATTTTTTGCACGGAATGTTGTGTATGTTTTACTTTATATGATATTGTAGTAATATGCACGTAATAGATGAGACCGTAATTAAATAAAATTAATTAAGTGAATTAATTTAAAATTACTCCCACAACAAAAATCGAGTCATAATATGTCTCCCAATATTATAGTGACGGTGAAGAGCCCTTGTTCGGATCCAACTGATCGGCCCACGTTGGGAGTTGACCTACCTCGGGTATATCGTCATTATCGAGATATGATCGTTATGAGATCTCATGAATACTTGGGTTACGACTCGACTAAGAATCTTGCGGTGATTGGCCCACGTCAGGACCGTCTGATTTTAGAGACATGAGGTTGACTATCACATAGACGATGTGAATTGTCAAAGAGTTGACTAGTCAAACCACTGGAAGTCGCGTTGGACGCGATTGGTAAGATGTACCTACCCGTCGAAATTGACCCGGTCGATCGGCCCACGTCGGGGATCGAGTCAACTAGATAGGAATCCAGCCACTAAAGAATTTTGGAAAATTCTTGAAAGTCAATTGTGAGTAGTTGACTAGTGGGAGCAAAATCATAATCCCAAAGACCATCTTTGATTTTGCATGTATAATCAACAACACTCTTTTATCTTTATTTTATATTGTAATTTTAGCAAATTATATTTATGTTTTAACTCTCGATTAGTAAAACCAAGTTATGACTGTTACCTTTTGAGAAACGTTGTTAAGTAATTTTAATCATTTTAAAATAAGCAATGAAACGAGCGAGTACGTTATAGTAGTCAAAGACAAGGAGGCTACATATTTGATGGAGTCCTCTAAGACTTTAATTATTAACGGAAGCTCACTTTCCACATAACGATATCCAATAGGTCACTCCGTCATACGATGATGATTATTCATCTTAGTAATACCATCCGCAGCGGAAACGATTTAATGGATCTAGATCTATAAACTACACGTAATAAAATAACTAGATCTATATCTACAAGGGGGTTGTAGAACATACCTCTTGGATCTCAAAATCCAAGTTGAAGAACCGCAATAGGATGAACGAAGGAAAGCGTGAAGAGCACCACGATCTTCCGTACGTGTGATCCAAGCAACTCCCGGTGGAAGGAATTCTCGACTCGAACCCTTCCGATATGCTACCCGGAAAAATCTCCAAGATTTCTCCCCTTGTCTCCCCTTGGCCGAAATTTTCTTTCTCCTCTCTAAGAGGTGAAAGTCGAAAATTGTAGTGTGTTATTTGGCTTGGGAGAACTCTCTTTATATAGGAGAGTAAAACTTAAGCCCCAAGGATTTTATAATTAATACAAAATCAATTATGATAATCCTATTAAATAAAAGATAATCCCATAATATTCTAGAACAAATCTAGAATAATCTTTATCTTTATTTCTTACCATAAATATTTATCCAATAAATATTTTATGCACATGTCTTATTAATCACAAGAAAACTAATTTCTTGTAGACTAATATATGCTTGGGTCGAAATTATCATTCTTGTGACCTAGTCACAAAATTCGACCAACACACTAATTTTGGGCCAAGATTATGAAAAATGTCTTTTCCACATATTTAATTATTTAGCCCAACTAATTTAATAGTCCACTAAACAATTAATTCACATATCGTTTTAATAAAGTCCAACGAGAACTAAATTAATATTATTAGGATTCGACGTCCGAGAATAGCTATGCTATATTAGGAGGCACGTCGGGGACCATGGACTAATAATCGCGGCTCCGATAAATCAAATAAATAATTATAGAATAATTATATTCGATAAATCAATCACGGGAATATGCCACCATAATCCCGTGATCGCACTCCTCCGATTATGAGATTATATTTATCTCTTCACGAGAATGATAATAAGCGTCCATTGATATAATCATTACATATGGATTAATCCTCCATAGATCGTTCATTCTAAATCGGGAAATTACCGTTAACCCTTTTTAGAACCTCTTATCCTTATTTACCATTAACCCCCTAGTGATCAATTAATTCATATAACTCATTGGTGATCAATCGGTGTGATATGAACTCGCGCGATCGATCGCTTAGGATTAACAAATAAGGAAATCGCTGCTCGTCTACTTCCATAAATGGAAGGAATGGATTCCGTATCCGTGATAACACGGACTACTCACTCAATCCAAGTACAATGCCAAGATGGGGTAATTCGGACCACGGACTCGGTGTAATCCTTAACCGTCAAGTCAAACCTCATACCGATTCAAGCGGTTGATCGTGATCACCTCGGGATTAAGATATATCCATAAATATGATCATCCATTGATTCGATAAGACTTCTCGATTACGGAATTATATCGTGAACTCTAATCAAATCGGTCCACCCTATATGATATATCTATCATAAATAAATGCCCCACCAGGTTCTCTTAACCGAAAGTCCGGATAAGACAATCACACCTATTGTGTTCGGGCGCATTAATAGCACGTTAAAGGAGAGACCCGATACTCTCGATTAACTTCACTACGGGCTAATTGTATTTTAAGTACATCTTCACTAACTCAATCCTCCCGTGTATATACCATACACCGAGTTAAGTGATTACATAAACGATATACTTAGGGTTTTCTCGTAGTGTAAATACTATTGTCACATCGGTGATTATGAGAATAATAAATATGAATAATAACGTCAATTCATTTATTAAATAAAACAATTACAAAAATTGTCTTTCGGGCATCACACCTAACAATCTCCCACTTGCACGAAAGCATGTGATTAATTGTTTTAGAGCACACCCTATTATTTAAAATACAACAAACTACATCTCCCACTTGCTCTAAAGCAATGGAGACTCATCCCATATTCTAGTACCCACTAAGCATGTCATAACCATTTCAGATTCCAAAATACACTCCGAGTATGCCGTCGTAGGATAGGTCAGTGACTCGGGGAGTACCTACATCTAAATGTCATGGGTCTTAATGATTAGTCAGGTTGTCGGCTCGAGACGATCCGTAGAATCGAAACGTTACCGGTCCATCAAATCATGTGGTACTGAGTAAACACTGAGCCCGAGATCGACTTAACGATCATCCTCAATCTGACTTAAAGTCAAAATCAGTGTATCACACATATCCAGTTCACACATGAATATGTCCGCATATTGTTCCTCGTTCTCTTCAAGATACTAAAGGACATACTAAACTTGCTTTGTTAACCGCCGAATCTAAGATTCGATCAAAGTTGACGTTCAATAACCCGACCATCTCTTACTAGAAAGAGAATCTATCCCATTTCTCTTGATCCGAAGATTTAGAGAGTCATTCCCGAGGCATAGGGTAGAACTTCCTCGTTGAATGTTGCATACACGTAGATGCATCATCTTAACCAATAAGATGGATGGGAAACCAAAGGATCGATTCTAATGAATTTGACCGAGTCAAACTCTTAAGAATGTTGTCCAAATCTCTCGTTGCGAGAGAATTGTGGCATTGTCGGATTCGACTTCGTATAACACACCCATGTTGATTCCAACCGGTGCGGTGTTATCCTTCACAAACACTAATATATATATTCACTACCGTACTAAAATTGATATCCAGTCTACAAAAGACTTATCAATATTCTGGTCAAATCCACATATTGTAGAAATATATGACTTCCAATGACCGAGAGGTTTGCTTTTTATCCACAAAGGACATAAGCCTTGACAGTCATCCTGTCATAAGTTCATAAGTCAATACCCTTCTATTTCGAATGAATCCAGACTCCGTTTGTTTGGCAAGAAAGTCTCAGGGAATCACCCCTATTTTCTGCTTTTGAACGAAATCATGCAATACCGAACTCATTCTACTCTTTTCCATGTAGATCCAATTACTCCCACCGGGCCCGAGACGCTCGGTGGTTCTACAAGAGCATGAACGAATTGGAGTACCGAACTCCATTCACGGGGTTATGGCTATTAAACCAACCTCTATTATCGAATCCTATACTTGCTCACAAAAGAGCCATAGGTCATCAATCGATCCTCGGACTACAAAGTCCGCCGAACCCGTAATGGGTAATGGATAAACCATACTCCCACTACATTCGGGTGGATCGAAATTCGATCTAGTTTAGTAGTATTTAGTGTTATCACCAACAACCGATGTTGGATGTGGTCTCGATTTTAATCGCTTAGTAACTACCTTGAGTAAACGTACTTCAAGGTTTAAGGTTTTGCTATTCATGGACTCTATCGTAAAGGATGCAACAAAGATAACTCGTCCCTTCCCGATTTCATGAATCTTATAACAAACCTTTTTCTCAATGCTACAAGATATAGAACGATTGGCCACTGACCGAACGTGTTCGCGAAATTTCCAGACCTACCTTCAAGCACCGTGTGCTAAATGCTTATATTTATGGAAGTGGGGTGAACCGAATCCACACCTTTTCCGTAAATTTCAAAGCATATTCTAGGTAGACTTCTCGGTCTTACATTTCAACATAAACCGTTATTTCGCTTCCAATATCTTTATTGAGTTAAGCAGTGTATTGTAGCACATCTAAAAACATATATAAGGCAATTTTACGGTTTCTCACTTAGTGAGAACATGTCACAATGAGGCAGGCTGAGCATCGGTCTCGAGGACTATGAATGGCCTATTCCGAGTATAGAATACTCTATCTCTCGTTGAAAACGAGAGAAACCTCAAAATATTTTGGATAAACTTACCGGAGTGTTTGAATAGTTATCAGACAAGAAGTCACTACTCGGAAGCTCCTACTAGCTCGTATCTTTCATCAGACCCCGAAGGTCGTCATGAACAAGTTATGTTACTTCTTTATATCCATTATCCTTTCCCGATTGAAAGGAGACTTAGTCATTGAACCTTTGAGACAATATAACCAGACTGGGAGAAAGGAATCACCCTGAGCCAGTCTTCAAGTCTTGTCTTTTAGGGACTATGCACTAACTATTGGAATATGAAGAAGCGTTTATCTAAATATAGAAACCAATTGCTTTTAATAGTTCTTAAGATGTGTTTTATATACATATTTCAGCAGTTGTAAGTGGTTTTGACTTTATCAAACAAAAGTCCGAGTCTTGGATTCGTACTACAAATGGTATATTCACTTTCTATACGACAAACAAATTATCGAATAGAAGGTAAATCCATTCGTTCCAACGAATCTTAAACGAAAAAATAAATCTTCTCGCGATATCCAAGGATTGAATCCGAGATTCATTTCCTCATATCACTCCCACTATTCTAGCTAAAATTAACGCCCGTTGTTTACTCTTTTAATCGTTAAATGCACTTCTTTGCCTTGTTCTTCCAAAGAACTTAGCTCAAGAAAATCGCCAAGGATTCATAGGTTGGTGATCCGAAATCACTATCCTTATCCTATGATTTTCGGTTGTTAATTTTCGGTTTAGCCTTAAAATCAACTCGCTTTTAGATGACTAACACTCTTAGACATACTCTCCCATTCTTGACTTTCCGTAAATGGAAACAGCTTTTGAACTAGCGGTTCGTGTGAGTAGACACTACTCTTAAACCGTGGGATGTCTATTTCGAGTGTTACTTGTCGGGACTTCTCGGATTTTCTAATATACTAGAAAAATAACAAATCATAACATTAAAGCTCCCACTAGTTTATCGGTTCCAAATACCGTCTAACCAAAGAATGCTTTATTTTATGATTTTCCAATTTTTCAATTTGAAAATCTCTCGTGTAAACACTTACACGCTTCTAATGTTTCCAAAAAAATACAAATCATAAAACTCCCACTAGTTCATCGATTCCAAATATCGTCTAACTAGCAACGGTTCATGATTTTCTCGATTTCTCAATTAGAACGGTTACGTGTGTAGTCACTACACACCGAAAATTCACTAGAAGAATTTCAAAGTCCGAAATCACCTTTGATCAAACTAAGTTTGTCTCTCGTTTGACACGAATGACACTAGTGACATACCTATATGTCACTCGGTTTTTAAAAGGCTTAAGAGAAAATATCTCTTTCGAAAAATAATTGCATTATCGATTAACTAGTTCAACGTCCTAGTTACTTTCCACTTTTTAACAAAGTCAATACTAGTCAATTATAATTTTAAGCAATTTAGTAAGGGGATATAATGCTGTAAATAAAATGACATGTATTAATTCAAGTTTAACACTACTATATTTTATTTTAGGAATTGTAAACTAAAATTAAGTCTACTCTACCATTCCAAGGTTTTAACCTCGCATCTCAGTGCCGCCGTAGGGTAGGTCAAAGAGATGACGGTTAAATCGAGACAATCTCATCAATGAATAACTTATGAGAATCGAACATCCCACGAGAATCGAACATCCCTTTATCCATTGACTACCTTCCTTTTTTAGCCTAGATATTACCAAAAATATCCTTTATGAGTGTGACCTACTATATCGGATCTCTTAGGTACGCCCCGAGTGTGCCGTCGTAGGATAGGTCAGTGACCCGACGAGTACCCGTAAATCCTATCCTTTCGGAGACCAAGCCATGAATGTTGATAGGGGTGAACACCATCCGTAGGGGGACGAAATCAAAGCGCCGCGAGGCGTCACCCTTCTCTCACTTACTTGTATCTATAGTAGAGGCCGTGGGGTTGGCCGTCGCCGCCTCCCCCGCTCCCACTCAATAATTTGGAAGTGGTTGTGGGTTAACTAACCACGTCTTTTTGATGTTAACATAAAAGCACATCAAATCAAGGATTCCGAATGGTGTCGGTAACGTAGGCAAGCCTACCCGTCCTATTCGTTGGAACATATGTGACAAGCCGGACGAAATCGGGTCAAGACGGCCCCGTTGAGATAAGAAGGAATCACCCTCTCGCTCTCCAAAGTGTAGCTTAGTCTTGCCGGACCCCCGTGCATACATCACACTAGGAGGGTTAAGTCGGTCGAGCGAAGCTCGCTTGACCACCCAACCTATAGGCGAACCGTTTTTATCCAAGATTTATTGTTCTTTTACCATCATTCAATCTCGTAGACACTACGAATCGAAAACGTGATCTCGTTTGTGCTTTAAGGCGGTTCACCGAGAACACACACCGAAAGGCTTAACGATTTCATAACCCGTCCTCGGATCTTTAATTAGTTACTAAATTAATTAATTACCACGTATTAATTAAATTTCAACTAATTACACGAGTTTGTATACATGCCTATTTTAATTACCAAAATTAAAATTCTACATGTATGCATGGAGTGGATTTATGATATGATGCATGTCATGGCAATTCCGGTTTTATATCTATTTTATGATCAAACACATAAAAAATAAAAAATAAATGCGGAAAATTTAAACACCGAGATGGATCGTTGGCACCCCCGTATCTAATCTATTAGAAAATAAATAACCAAAACCCTAACTAGGGTTTACTACTTTCTAACTAAATCTGCAGCTGTTCGAACTCTTCGACGATCGGCATACAAACGAACTCGGATCGGGACGAAACTTTCCAGATCTTATCTTCACTCCTTGAACTTCAATATGGACGGTTGGATCGGTGCTTTGACTTACCAATTTTCTCCAGTAAACCGCCAAACTTGCTGCTGAATCTGACTTTAACTGCACTGCATCAAGGACTTCCTGAGGAAGATCGGGAATCGAGATGAATCCCGATCGACCTGAAATTTTTATGGTACGTCCAAAACTCATATTTGATCAATCTGAACGGTCAGATTTGCTTTTCAACGGTCCAAACTCTCCCAGAAAATCGAGGAAGTCACAGGTAGGGTTTCTGTGAATCCTGCGTTTTTCTGTTACAGCAGCCTCTTCGCAGCAACGAACGGATATCGAAACGGACTCTGATCGATGCCAAAATTTGTGGAGTTGATCATCATCTTCTATTCTTGATTCTGACCGGAGGGATCTTCGTTTTAACGGTTCGATCAACGGGAAAAGAAAAAATACTAAACAGCTACTAACTAGATCTATTTGCTGGAAATTAAACTTGCAATAAAGATAAATTACATAATTTCCTATACTCATATGAACGAATTTTCATCGTTTATATGAGTTTACAATAGATCTAACGGGTAAACAAGATGCCAACCCCAATCCATCTCTTCAACCACGACATTCATAAGCATAAAAATTAAACATATGCATCGGCCCCCAAAAAAAATTGGGACAAAAAAATCTACATGTTTTACCACTCCTAGATCTAATATTTTATACGTATAAATATAGATCACCATGGCGACGATACCACCGTTAGTAATACCATCCGCGGCGGAAACGATTTAATGGATCTAGATCTATAAACTACACGTAATAAAATAACTAGATCTATATCTACAAGGGGTTGTAGAACATACCTCTTGGATCTCAAAATCCAAGTTGAAGAACCGCAATAGGATGAACGAAGGAAAGCGTGAAGAGCACCACGATCTTCCGTACGTGTGATCCAAGCAACTCCCGGTGGAAGGAATTCTCGACTCGAACCCTTCCGATATGCTACCCGGAAAAATCTCCAAGATTTCTCCCCTTGTCTCCCCTGGCCGAAATTTTCTTTCTCCTCTCTAAGAGGTGAAAGTCGAAAATTGTAGTGTGTTATTTGGCTTGGGAGAACTCTCTTTATATAGGAGAGTAAAACTTAAGCCCCAAGGATTTTATAATTAATACAAAATCAATTATGATAATCCTATTAAATAAAAGATAATCCCATAATATTCTAGAACAAATCTAGAATAATCTTTATCTTTATTTCTTACCATAAATATTTATCTAATAAATATTTTATGCACATGTCTTATTAATCACAAGAAAACTAATTTCTTGTAGACTAATATATGCTTGGGTCGAAATTATCATTCTTGTGACCTAGTCACAAAATTCGACCAACACACTAATTTTGGGCCAAGATTATGAAAAATGTCTTTTCCACATATTTAATTATTTAGCCCAACTAATTTAATAGTCCACTAAACAATTAATTCACATATCGTTTTAATAAAGTCCAACGAGAACTAAATTAATATTATTAGGATTCGACGTCCGAGAATAGCTATGCTATATTAGGAGGCACGTCGGGGACCATGGACTAATAATCAGCGGCTCCGATAAATCATATAAATAATTATAGAATAATTATATTCGATAAATCAATCACAGGAATATGCCACCATAATCCCGTGACTGCACTCCTCCGATTATGAGATTATATTTATCTCTTCATGAGAATGATAATAAGCGTCCATTGATATAATCATTACATATGGATTAATCCTCCATAGACTGTTCATTCTAAATCGGGAAATTACCGTTAACCCTTTTTAGAACCTCTTATCCTTATTTACCATTAACCCCCTAGTGATCAATTAATTCATATAACTCACTCGGTGATCAATCGGTGTGATATGAACTCGCGCGATCGATCGGTTTCTAGGATTAACAAATAAGGGAATCGCTCGTCTACTTCCATAAATGGAAGGAATGGATTCCGTATCCGTGATAACACGGACTACTCACTCAATCCGGTACAATGCCAAGATGGGGTAATTCGGACCACGGACTCGGTGTAATCCTTAACCGTCAAGTCAAACCTCATACCGATTCAAGCGGTTGACTCGTGATCACCTCGGGATTAAGATATATCCATAAATATGATCATCCATTGATTCGATAAGACTTCTCGATTACGGAATTATATCGTGAACTCTAATCAAATCGGTCCACCCTATATGATATATCTATCATATATAAATGCCCCACCAAGTTCTCTTAACCGAAAGTCCGGATAAGACAATCACACCTATTGTGTTCGGGCGCATTAATAGCACGTTAAAGGAGAGACCCGATACTCTCGATTAACTTCACTACGGGCTAATTGTATTTTAAGTACATCTTCACTAACTCAATCCTCCCGTGTATATACCATACACCGAGTTAAGTGATTACATAAACGATATACTTAGGGTTTTCTCGTAGTGTAAATACTATTGTCACATCGGTGATTATGAGAATAATAAATATGAATAATAACGTCAATTCATTTATTAAATAAAACAATTACAAAAATTGTCTTTCGGGCATCACACCTAACAATTCATACATTAGATGGATTGGATAAGGATGACCACGTTGAATTTTGGAATTGTTGTTTTTGAAATTGTAAGATTTAAGTATCGACTTAATTCTTTAATTATTGCTTAAAAGTAAATTAAATAGTTCATGTTTTGAATATGATTCAAAAGATTAAATAGACTATTTAACAAACGTTGGATTTTCTTTATGAAAGAAAATAGAAGACACAACTCTTGTGATTTCTCTTAAGTCTTATGAAACTACATTAAGAAATATTTACAAATGCTTAAAGGATTAAAATGGAAAGTTCGGGCAAGTGTTTGAGTAAGAGAGCTTATTGAAGTCTCAACACTAAGCAAGTAAGTTGAGATAAATCTATCTAAACTCAAGTCTCGGATATATGATATCCTACGAGTGTGATTAAATTAGAAAGATTAAATACAGATTTGGAAGGTGAAGCAAATGTTGTAACACTTAGCATATTCTAAATCTAGTAAACTGATAAGGGAACTAAATGAATGTTATTAGTTCCGGTTCTTATGAAGAACACGACTTTCAGTTACTTGTTAGGATTAGTAGACATATTCAATAGTAAGGAATAAATGTTATTCCGATAAGGTTGAACAGTCCCTGAATCTAACATGCTAGATTATTGTCATTATATAGTCGATATGAGTGATGAAATCTCAACAAAATAATTATATGGTTGTTATCCTTGATTGTGGTTGTTCTAGACATAGTCTCTATGGAAGGGAAGCGTGTAATCAAACATCATTCTGATGATGTTGAACCATATGATTATGAATCATGTGGGCTATACGTATCTTATCCAAAGAGTACTAAAATACCCTTTTATGAAAATGGTTATAAAATCTAGAAAATTGACTAGAGCCTAAACATATTGATGTTTGTTGGCTTATGACAATTTATACCATAAATAATTGTTTATCTCTCTCTTGGACTAGTTTAGAAATAGTTGAATGTACTTATTGAAGTACAACAACTCTGAAAGCCCGAATAGTTCGAGCTAGTACGAATATGAGAAAAATGAAACTTAGGAATTAATCTTCAATTGGATTGAAGCAATTAATAACTGGAGGGTGTTTCAGAGGTTGTCTGAAAAGGAATAAGATTCCCCTTTAAGGATACCATTCTTGGATACGCAATTAGATTGTGTTTCTAAAATGGAAACAACACTTTATACGATAAAGGTGTGACGTAAGTCATGCAAAGTATCCCTTACCCGTTTCGGGATAGTGCCCTTATACATACACTTAACCGTTCCAAAGAATAATGGTTGAATAAATTCCATATTAGATATGGAAGGGGATAATGTCGAATCTATCTTAACCGATGATTTGAAGTTGTTATAGGCAAAAGTCAGAAAGGCTTGGAGCCTAGTACGACATATGCGATTTTGTGGAATATCTTAGCAAGTACGCTAGATATCATCTACTTTCCCGTGGAACAAAATGTTTGTCTCCAAACATGTTGTCTTCTAAAGGAGGTATTTCTTCCAAAAGAGATAGTGGGAGTAAGTCAAATCTCAAAAGAGTTTGAGAGCCACAAAAGGAGATTCAACCATAGGAACGTGAGCAGACGCCACATAGTGATGAGGTGTAGAACACTGCTCAGTGCAAACAAAAGTTCTATAAGTCTGTGGCCTGAAAAGGCTGCTGATGTGTTCATCTTGAAGAATGAATATTTCACGACTTATGAAGGAATGTTTGAGAGGCAAGATTGAGAGAAATGGCCAGGAGCCATAATATCTGAATTAGATTCCATCAATGACAACCAGGTTGTGAACCTAGTATGTCTTACCTAGAGGGAATATCCTTGAAAGGCTGACATGGATAGTAATACGATTACCATAAGGCTATAGTGAAGGCTGAAGGGTACGGGGTGTAAACCCTGTTATTATCTTTATGCTGCCAGCTGAGCCAAGTTCTATTCATACTATGCTTGTTATAACTTCGTATCATGGCTATATGATAGTGTTGAAGACGTTGGGCAAATAGCTCGATGTTCATAGACGATAACATGATATGCGAGCCCGTGAGATCCATTTATGGATGCAAACAAGTTTCTCTAGACAATTTCTTTGTTTGATAAATCAATGGAGTTTGATTTTGTCAAAGGAAGGGATATGCCCAATGTGCAAGAAGGACAGTAGGAGTACGTTACGATTTTTGAGCAAGGTATTGGATATCTTTCTCGGGAATTATCACCCCATGTCACAGTCAATTAATGTTTGGTAGTTCAAGGTCTTTACGAAAGCACTTTGATTAGCAATTCTTATTTTTAGAAATAAGAATATGTAGTGTTAGATTTAATTGTTGTTAGTTTATAGTTTACCTATATAGATGTGATTCTAAAAGAGTTTAGCATAGATCGTGACAGGATATACTGCTAGCAGGTGTTCTCAAGATCTATCTATGTTAGGACGTTAGTTCTAAAGATAAGGTGAAAGATGATGCCAGATGTTCATAGTCCATGAAGAGTCATGAGCAAGCATGAAAGTAAATCGGGTGAATATCGAGAATATCCTTAAACGAGTTACGGATGGCTTCCTAGTTTATCGAAACTTGGAATCGAATAAACATAGATATACAGACATGTATCCTGAGTCTTATGAAAGTGAGTGGGAGCTATAGTCTGGGTTTGCAGTCACTTTGATTAAGTGATGCAGTGAGCTGGAAATGTTCTCAGCATGTGATCACTGTAAATTCTACAGCTATGCCAAAACACAGTATGCGCCTTGGAGGCGCAGCGGAAGCAGTACATGGATCTAGAAGGTTCATTCTTGAACCTTGTACGGTTTTTCCATATTTCCTATATAGCTGATATGGTTGTGGATTCATTGCTTGGAGCAAGGACCAGGGTCTCATCCGAGATTCATGTGTGTTGAGGCGGTTTCTTTGACTTAATCATTTGGAGCATGATATGAAGATTGTTTGGGTCCCGATAGATAACGATCCGTTCACGCCTAGGGCTATTTGCGAGCATTGCATGAGATTCTTGTGTTTCAACTTGGTCTTGTGTGTGCGGGTGATTGGTTTTAGGCCCAGTGGGAGATTGTTGAAATAGGGTCCTAAACCCAATTGGGTTGGACCGGGTCAGATCATTTCTACTATTTCTTTATGATTATACATATATAATAAATGGCTTTTCTATTGTCATATATTTGTTCTCTTAAAGAACCGGTTATGAATTGTTATATGATAACGTCATTAGTATTAAACTGTGGTAGAGAAACCGTGATAGGAAATTATGGTTGATGAGATCTCTAATCACTTTAATAATTTTTATACTTAAAATGTCTCTAGGCTGATGTACAATTAAACAGGGCATTGATAGTACGTATAGACTAGCACGTATTAGATGTCTTCTGTCTTTAAGGGCAGTGATAGATCTCGTCTATCGAAGTGTGGAGACACTTGGAATGTACATGGACGTGTATTAGAGAATGCGTATGTTAGACTGACCCACTTACATTGATAAGTTTCACACTATGTGAGGGTTGTGTAATTATCCTTAGGACAGGAGTCTACACGGCATCACGGTATGGATTGTCATGCTGTGACACTATTGAGGTTTCCCCTAACCATGGGGCGATCATGCGGTAGTGAATGGGTATGAAATTGAAGCATGTGGAGTATACTTGTTAGGTCGTCTGGGAATCGCGTACCCAATGAATAGGGGTGAATATCCGAAAGGGCATTCTTATAAGGAATGTCTTACTCTCGTGAATCTTTGCGAAGTGGAAGTAAATGAGTTATTTCGAGAGAGCATGATATCCAGATTATAAGATACGGTCGTCAATGCTTCACACTCGATGTATGACCGTATGGATATTATTACAGCGATATGATTCTATTTACACGCTAACCGAGCACATGAAAGGTAGTAGTCATTGCGTATTGACTCTGCCGATTATTGGGGGTCACGGACGTGTTGCTAGACGCTATCCGTGATCGTTAGATGTGAAGGGAATTTTTGTAATTGCGCCTTATGTCTACGGCCAACATATTCGGAAGCCTATCGGGTCACACACATATGAACATTGAGTCGGATTAAAATGTGGTTATAGTCCGACAGCATCTAGGGTTCCTCGAACAATGTGATATCTCAAGACTATAAAGGTTATAGTGGTAAATTAATATGGTGGTATTTATTTATTATGAATAAATATAATACAAGATATTAATTATATTAATTAATTAATTATATATATATATATATGGCCATGTGATTTTGCTAATAATGTGGCGCCAATTCTTTTTGTGTATATGATACATTTCAATTGTGCAATTTAATTAATAAGATTACCATAGTATTAATATTGAATATTAATTGATTTTCGGAAAATAGATTTATGGTAATAAGATAAAGATAGTCAATATTAGATATTGACAATATCTTGGAAATATTTAATATAAGATATTAAATTAAATGAGATAAATCAATCTAAGGGATTTTCCTTATTTTATGAGGAAAAGATTTTCTTTCTCTCCACTCTACTCAAGACTTGTTCCCCAAGGATTTTGGGAATACAATGGGCGTCCCATATGCCTATATAAGCAAGGGGTTTCCAAGCTCTAGTATAGTACACCATACTTCCAAGAGCTAATTGTTCTTGTGAAAAATATGAGAGCTTCTTAGAGAGAGATTGTAGAGAGAGAAAAGGTCGACCTAGCAGTCAAGTTTTTCTAGTAAAAATCCTTGGCGGTATTCCGGCGAGGTGCTCGTGTGGATTACTGGTAGAGGCCGGACGCTTGGACGGCTCACGCACATCTACTCCTACCGGACGGTCAAAGCGTCGATCTTTTAGATCAACCAAGGTAACATTACCGTCCCCTCTCGTGTATGTTTATTGTTTAAAGGGAGACGATCTTGGATCGGGAAATCGATTTTTGAAATTCCGATGTGCTAATCGATTGATTTCCTAACATTAATTACAAATGCTTTACCAAATATAATTTATAATTGCAATTTCTACGATTACCACCCCACAAATTGGTCGAGGGAGGAGACTTTACTTGATACGTTGATGCTGGAAAGCGGGACGTGGAAGAGACATAGTGAGGCAGTCAACAAATTGATCTTGGGCATTAACGTGTGCTATACGAAGAGTACCACGTTGCACTTGGTTGTGAATAATGTGATTGTTGGTCCCAGAGAAGGGTAAAACTATAGTCAGAGGGGGGGTGAATGACTATAGTGGAGTTTCAAAAACTTTTCTTATATTTAAAAGCTTTTGGGCAGTAGATAAGTCCCTTCTTACTATGTTGTTTCAAAGTAGTTTAGGCAATCACAGATATAAGATATAATATAAGTAATTAAATGAATGCAGTAAGGTAAATTGCTGAAAGTAAATTGACACAAGGCTTATAGTGGTTCAGGGTGGTGTAATCCCTTAATCCACTCTTCTCCTGTGATAATTGGAGGAATTCACTATTGTTTTCACAGATACAATAGCCTGATTGTCCTTGACTACACAAGCTTCACAATCTACAAGACTATCACTCCTTGACTGCAACAGCTTCAGTGACTAGTCTCTTTCACTACTCCTTGGGATCAAATCCTTCAGCAGCTATCACAAACACAACTCCTTCTCAGTTGGCTCTGATTCAGTTGCTTGATTGATGTGAATAAGATTCACAAACTTGTTGATCCATCTCAATGCTTGATGTTTGAATTGTAGCTCTCAGTTTTGAGTTGATCACTAGATATTTCTTTTTCGCACAGATAGAAGGTTTTTCACTTTGACAGAGTTTTTGCTCAGATTTATGATCGTTCTTCCTTGTCTTCTTTTTCTGTCAATGCCTTCTATTTATAGCCTTGATTATCCTTGATTTGGATTTCCGTCCATTGGCTATATTAATGAGGGGAATAATCCTTGATTTTATTCTTGATTCCCCCTTAATTATATTCTCCTTGATTTCAGTGATCGGATTTTTCTTTAAACGTTTATCAGAAAATCCGTCCTTGATTGATCCTCTATTGATTGTGTATTTAATGCTTGATCCTCTGTGTCTTCATCATATTTCAAAATCTGATTAAGTAAAGTTTACTTAGCCATTCTTTGAACGGTCAAGTGATCCTTCTGACTTTGCCGCTTAGATCTTCCTTCACTACTTTGTCTTCACTCAGCCGAAAGTCAGTTTACTTTGCCGATTCATTGTTTCCTTCATTCTTTCAGTTTAAGGAGAATCCTTGTACTTCACTGATCCTTGATTTGTGTGAGATCAGTGTACACCATATTTAAACAATAAGTATCATTACTTGAAACATAACTTAGACTTATCCAAGGTCATCACAAACTTCCTTGGTTATAAGTCAGACCATAATGTCTTCATTGCTTCTCTGCTGGTACTTGGCTGGCTTCACTCTGCCGAAAATCTATTTTTACTTTGCCGTCCTACCAACTAGTGCAATACTTGTCTGACTAAACTTATACAACATGTCAGACTCTAAGTAAAGACTTATACATAGAATTCTAACTTATTTCAGGCTTGCTATAACAGCTAGTATGGCCATCATCAAAACATAACAAAATGTTCCTAACAATTTCCCCCTTTTTGATGATGCCAAAACCCTCATAAGCCTGAACATAAGTATGCCAAATTTTTCATAATAGAACAACAAAATAAAACTCAAAAATTTTATTCATCCATTTAAGGGCAATAAGATATTGCACCTTTTTATTCAGGCATATAGAAATAGTTCAATTAATTTAATTAAACAGAACAGATGGGCTACTTCTTCTCTTCAAACCTGATGTCTTTGCCTTTGACGCCATTGCCCTTATCTGTTGGGCTTGCCTTCTTTCCACTGGAGCTCTCAGGCTTTGAGCTTCCTTCCCTCTTTTTGGCAGCACCAAAACGTGCTTCAAGATTTGCGCTTCTTCGCTTCGTACTCGTGGAGAGGACCATACCTTTGCTCCAAAATTTTGTTGTTGGCCGTAGTGACATTTATCAAAGTGTCAAGTTGCTGGCCAAAAAATTCCATAACCTCATCCAGATGTTGAATTTGATGAGTGTGACCATTTAGAGTGTCCACCAAAGGTTTGAGATTGTTATCAATCTTTTCAGCATGAAACTCAATGTTGGTTTAGACATGGTAGGGAATGAGATTCTGTAAGTTGCAAAGCAAGTTTCCCTATTTTTCCATGACCTCATCTTGTATCTTGATGTGACTGATGAGGGCTTCAATCTTTTGGTTTAAGGAGGTTGCTTCACTCTTTAAAGCATCTTTCAAATTTTGCCTATTGTGATACTGCTTTTCCATGTCCACAATCAGGGGTTGAATGTCCAGATTGAAAAGCCTTTCTGGATCAATCTCCTCTGGTGCCACTTCAACATCCTCATCTTCTTCATCTTCCTCCTTCTCTATATTCACCTCTTCTTCTTCTTCTTTCTCATCTTCTTTTTCACATTCTTTTTCTGCCTCTTCCTCTCTTTCTTTCTTTTCAACTTTAGAATCATTGAGAGGTTGCTGGGGGATGCTTGCTTCTCTATCTTTAGAAGATGGCAGGTTTTCTTCTTCATGAGCTGGAGACTTGATTTCTTCTGCTGGTGTTCCCCCTTGATCAATTGTGGGGGTGTTGACAAGTTCAGCGGAGTGGGTTTGATCAGCTGGCTCACTCGGCTGCTTGTCAACTTTGCTGAGGCTCTTGAAAAGTACTTCTTGAAGATTTTGGTCATCATCAGAAATCTCCATGTTTTCTGGATCAGCTTCAAGATGGTCACCCTCTGAATGGTCATCCTCTGTCTCAGCTTCTTCTTCATCCATCTCTTCTTCTTTAGATGGAGTGAGAACATATCATTCTTCACCTTCTTCCAGATAGGTGATGTCCTCTTGTTGTTTCTCTTTCTCCGTTGTTGTATCATCACTGATTACCACAGTTTCGTTCATGTTGCTAGTACCAATCTCAGGGGTGCTTTTCTGGTGCCTTCTGGGATCTGGTTCTTCGTCCCACTCCTGATCTGTTGCTTTCAGGTTGTTTTCTTTTTCTCCCGATAGTGGATTTGGGTTTCAGAGATGCCTTGATGTAGGTAAACATTACCTTGGACTTGTGTGAAGGCTACAAGTTTGTGGGTTTTACTTTCAGAGTGTCAAACAGGTGTTGAAGAGGGAACCCATATGATTTCCTCTCCCAGAAATCACCTTTCTTTTGCAAACCTTGCTTGGTGCCGTAACTGACATGTCAATTTCCTTTTGAATCTGGTCTTTCAATCTATTGAATACAATTGTTGCCCACTCAAATTTAGTACCTTCGTAGATGATTGCCAGTAGCTTGACCCGTAACTCGGTCAAGTTTTCCATCGAACCTTTTATGCCTTCGATGTTCTTGGTGATGACCGGTGTGAATTCGGCAAACGAAATTTTGAGTGCTGATCTAGGGAGGTTGTAGGTTTTGCTGTTTTTCTTGGGATTCTTGGCTATTTCAAGAATTTTTTTATGTCAATTTTGACTGCACATTAGCCGGACCTATCATAGGTAGGTGTAAGAATCTATTGAGAAGACCAGGCGTAATGACTACTTCTTTTCCAAAGATTGAACTCTTTATGCAATCAATATCAGTTTTCTTTGTGCTGGGCACAAATTTTGCATTTTTCCGTAATGCAATCGATTTTCATAGCAAATTCCGTTGATTGGGGGTTTAGGAAGGTCATTACCCTAGATTTGAACAACAATCAACCAAGCGTTGAGCTTGTGCATCATTATCACGAAAGAAAGATAGGGTTCAGGTTTGAAAAACGATCCAGTGATGATCGATTTTTCATAGAATCTTTCAGTGGGAGATATTGTAGAAGATGAAGCCATTTCTTTGCGATTTGAGAGAAAGACTTGATTTTGCAATGAGGAATAGGGTTTTTGAATTTAAAGAGAGCGTAAAAAATTCTAAGAATTCTCTAAGTGTTGTTTATATAGGATGATTTGGGTAGTGTGAACGTGGTTGAATATGGAAGGATTTTATGACATAATGGCATGATTTTATGTACATAAATCATGATATTCGAGTGTAGTGGGGGAGTGGATTGAGGTAAGTAATGATAGATCCCAGGAATCGAGGCGTTTGTAATATGAAAAATTATATGGTTACCTCCACGATTGTAAATTGATCTCCACGTGTGTAATCTTCCACAGTATAATCCTCCATAACTTCCTTATTCTCCACGTGTATAAAAATTGATTTGGTTCACACTTTAATTTGCCCATGACTCCAATCTTCATTTCGGTGGAGTGCCTTGGCTGGTCACTTAGCCGGTGTAGTGACTTTTTCACTGAGCTGCTGTATTTAACTGTTCCTAACAATCAGTGAAGTTAACTTTGTTGATTACCAGTGCCTTACCTGCTACATCTCCTATAATGGCAAAGGTTTAATCATCCGGTTAAGTCACTTAGTTGATTACTCCAGTTAGCCGCTCTTTGGTACTTAGTCAATTTCAATCATTCCCAACTCAGTTCTCAACATGCTAAATCTTTCATGGCTGAATGGTTTTGTGAAGATGTCATCCAATTGATCTTCAGTGGGTATGTATCTTAGAATAACATCTCCTTTCTCAATATGCTTTGTTCTTGAGTGTAACACTGGATTTTCAGTAATAGATATGGCACTTGTGTTGTCACACATAATTGGAATTGTCTTCTCCTCCATTCCATAATCCCTTAGCTGTTGTCTAATCCATAGTACTTATGCACAGCAACTGCCTGCTGCTATATATTCTGCTTCAGCTGTTGATGTAGAGATGGAGTTTTACTTTTTGCTGAACCATGAAACTAGTTTGGTGCCTAGCATCTGGCATGTTCCAGAGGTGTTTTTTCTATCTATATTGCATCCAGCATAGTCAGAGTCTGAATATGATATCAACTTGAATACTCCATCTTTTGGATACCAAATGCCAACATTGATGGTGTTCTTCAGGTATTTGATAATTCTTTTGGCTGCTAGAAGATGTGATTCTTTTGGTTGAGCTTGAAATCTTGCACATACTCCTACTGCAAATGCTATATCAGGTCTTCTTGCAGTTAGATATAGTAGGGATCCAATGCTCTATACATTTTCTGATCAACATCTTTTCCTGCTTCATCTTTTCCAAGAATGACTCTTGCACACATTGGTGTATCTGTTGTGCCACTTGTGTCCATACCATACTTGTGTATTAAGTCTTTTGTGTACTTGGCTTGACTAATGAAAATACCATCCTTCATTGGCTTCACTTGAAGGCCAAGAAAATAATTTAATTCTCCCATCATGCTCATCTGAAATTTGCTCTTCATTAGGTTTGCAAATTTCTCACACAGCTTTTCATCCTCTGATCCAAAGATGATGTCATCAACATAGATTTGTACTAGCAATGTACTTATTCCTTCCTCTAATTTGAACAGAGACTTATCTATAGTTCCCTTGTTGAATCCATTCTTGATCAGAAATTGTGATAGTGTTTCATACCAAGCTCTAGGTGCCTGTTTGAGTCCATAAAGAGCCTTCTTGAGATTGTATACTTTATCTTCTTTTCCTTTGAGTTGAAAACCAGGAGGTTGTTCCACATGTACTTCTTCTTCCAAAAGACCATTCAGAAATGCACTCTTGACATCCATTTGATAGACTTTGAAGTCTTTGTTTGCAGCAAAGGCTAGAAAGAGTCTGATTACTTCCAATCTTGCTACTGGTGCAAATGTCTCATCATAATCTATTCCTTCTGCTTGAGAGCAACCTTTTGCAACTAGCCTTGCTTTATTTCTAACAACTATTCCTTGCTCATCCATCTTGTTTCTGAATACCCATTTTGTTCCAATGATGTTGGCTGTGTTTGGTCTATCAACAAGTTCCCAAACTTCATTTCTTTCAAATTCATTTAGTTCCTCTTGCATGGCTGTGATCCAGTCTGCATCTTGAATTGCATCATCTATTGTCTTGGGTCCCACTTGTGATAGAAAACATGTTAGCATATGCTCCAGTTGTCTTCTGGTTCTAACTCCTGTGTGAATGTCTCCAATGACTTGATCTTCAGGATGATCTCTTAGCCAATTAAGGTCAGGTTGAAGTTGTTCTTCACTTGGTGTTTCTACACCTTCAGGTTGTGCATGAGATTCAAGTTCTGGTGCTTCTTCTGTTGTATTGACTTGTGGTTCATCTTGATTTCCAAAATTGTGATTCAGAATGGTAGCTGGTACGGTTGTATTCATATACACTTCCCTTTTGTGCTGCTTCTTCTTATGGATCTTGAAGACTTTCACCTTTTGTGTTTGGTTCATCAAATACTACATGTATTGATTCTTCAATCACCAATGTTCTTTTTTTGAGTACTCTGAATGCTTTGCTGGTGTCTGAGTATCCCATAAAGATTGCTTCATCAGCTTTTTCATCATAGGTGTGCAACTGATTCCTATTCAAAACAAAACATTTAGATCCAAACATATGTAAATGAGAAATGTTAGGTTTTCTTCCATTCCATATTTCATATGGAGTTGTTCCATGATGTTTGTTGATGATTGATCTGTTCTGTGTATAGCATGCTGTGTTTGCTGCTTCAGCCCAAAACCTCTTTGGTAGGCATGCTTCTGCAATCATTGTTCTGACTATTTTTTGAGAGTTCTGTTTCTTCTTTCTGCTACATCATTTTGTTGTGGAGTTCCTGCTGCAGATAATTGATGTAGTACTCCATTTTCTTCATAATAGGTTCTGATAACTTCATTTAGAAATTTTGTGCCTCTATCTGATCTGATCTTGATGATCTTTAGCTCTTTCTCATTTTGAATCCTTCTTAGCAAATCTGGCAGCTTCTTGAGTGTCTCTTCCTTCTTGTTCATGAATATGGTCCAGGTGTATTTGGAGAAATCATCAACCACTACTAGAGTGTATTTCTTACCACTTACACTTACAGGTGTGACTGGTCCAAACAGGTCCATATGTAGAAGATGTAGAATTCTTGTTGTTGATTGATAAGGCTTTGACTTGAAGGAGCTTTTGATTTGTTTTCCTTTCTGACATGCATCACAGAGACTTTCCTTCTTGAATGTGATCTCTGGTAGGCCTTCAACTAATTTGTTCTTTGATAATGTGTTGATGGTCTAGAAATTTAGGTGATTTAATCTTCTATGCCAAATCCAGCTGGTTGATTGTTTATTTTTGACAAGTAAACATGTTTCTCGCTTTATAGTCGTTCTCCAATCCACCACATACATGTTGTCTTCTCTTCTTCCGGCAAGAACCACTGTGTTGGTTTGGCTGTGAATCACCTTGCATCCTTCCTTGTTGAAGTGTACATTGTAGCCTTTGTCACTGAATTGACTGATGCTTAACAGATTGAAATTTAGTCCCTTAACATATGCCACATTTTGAATCTTCAAATTGTTCTTGAGCATTGTGCCTTCCTCCTTAATTTTACCAGGGTTTTCTTTGCCTCCAAAAGTGACTTTGGGTCCATCGAAAGCTTTAAAATCAGTGAGCCATCTCTTGTTTCCTATCATGTGTCCGGAACATCCACTGTGTATGTACCAGACATCCTACAAAACAAATTAATTATGTTTAGGTACCCAACACTGTTTGGGTCCATACCGTTAGCAATCATGCCTCCTACTCCAAGTGTATATCCAAATGATCTTCTTTTTGGATAATTAAAATCATCAACTTCATATGTATAAGGCATGGCAAAATAGCTTCTAATATTTCTACTGAAGGTATCATGATACTTTTCTCTATTTTTTGGTGCATTTGCATCCTTTTTCACTTTCCAATATGCAGTGGGAAACCTATGTTGCTTCATGTGTCTAGGAACATCCCTTGGTTGGTTTTTCTTAAGCACATCATACATGGAATGAAATGGTTTCTTCTTTTATTTTGGAGGTGCCACATTCCAATCATCTCTGAAGGATAATGTCTTCATTTACCTTTCAGAAAGTCTTTGCTTTTGGTTGACTGGATTGATGGTTTAGTCTGCTGTTTCACTGCACTGGGTTTTGACTTCACCGGCACTGGATGAGTGGTTGAAGCTATGGACTGTCCTTTTCTGAACTTTGGTCCATGGTTGGTCCTAGATTCAGAATTGTGTTGTCCATTGTTTCTATTCTCATCATGACTATTGTAGCCAAGACCAGATCTGGATCCAAACATTTTTGAGGGTTTGTAAGCTGGTGCATTTAAAGGTGCAAAGGGTGGTCTTAATCGGTAGGGGGATTTTCTCAACCGGTCTTCAACACCGGATGTATGATCATCCGTCGCTTGTTGATCATTTGAGTGAGTCTCCTTACTAGTCGGTTCCGCTTTTGCTTTATCCAGCTTCTTTCTTTAGTCTTTTATTTTCCTTTCTTAGATTCTCACACTCTTGTTCCAGAATTTCATGATTCAACTCAATTTGTTCAAATTTACACATGAGATTTTGGATTAGGTTTTGCAGAGTCTAAAGGGAGAATAGAAGATTGTTCAGTTTTAGATGTGGATGCACTAGATGATGAGCATGAAGTAGATATACCTTAGTTTCATTTGACTCTTTAGCCATAAGACATAGATAGGCTTTTTCATTGTCTGTGCTGTCATCCTCATCATCAGAATCATTTTCAGATGATTCTTCATTCTTTTCACTGCTAGATTCAGCTTTGAGTGCCTTCTTGCTTTTTCTCTTTTCAGTTGTCTTGTACTTCTTCTTATCCTCAAGTTTGTCTTTTTCTTTGGAGAAATCAGCCTTGAAGTGCCCTTTCATATTACAGTTGAAGCATCGGTATTCATCATCTTTTCTCTTGGTGTGCTTGACTTTTTGTTTGATGATGATCCTGTTAGGTGTAGTGCCCGAAAGACAATTATATAATTGTTTTAGGACAGAATTAATAATTCATCTTATTATATGCATGTATGTTTATAATTAAGACACTACTGAAAACCCTAAGTACCTCGTTTATGTAATCACGTAACTCAGTGTATGGCTATACACAAGAGAATTGAGTTAGTGCGATGTACTTAAAATTAACTTAGTCCGTAGCGTTTATTAATCGAGTACGGGTCTCATGATTAATTTGCTATTAATGCGCCCGAACACTTTAGGTGTGACAGGTCTTATCCGGACTTTGTCGGTAATAGGGTACCTAGTGGGGCATTTATATATGATGATAATCATATAGGGCTGGACCGATTGATTTGAGTTCTCGATATAATTCCGTAATCGAGAAGTCTTATCGAATCACAAGATGATCATATATGGATTAATCTTAATCCTGAGGTGATCACAGACGACTGCTTAGACTAGGGTAGTGTTTGATGTGTTAGTAAGGATCACTTCGAAGTATGTGGTCCAACACTTCTCGTTGGCTCTATTCGGGATGAGTGAGTAGTCCGTGCTATCACGATATGAAATCCATTCCTTCCCTCGGGAAGTAGACGAACGAGTTCCCTTATTTGTTGACCCTAAAACCGATCGATCGGCCGAGTTCATATTATATTGAATATGAACTAATTGATCACTAGGGGGTTAATGGTAAATAAGGATAATATGTTTCGAGAAGGGTTTACGGAAATATCCCGAATCGAAATGAACGATCTATGGAGGATTTATCCGTATGTAATGATTATATCAGTGGACGCTTTCGACTCATAAATTGAGTGTAAGTTATCTATATTCGATAGAGTTCGGTTTCGGGTTTATGGTGGTGTAATCCCGGAATTAATAGGTTGGATATAATTATTCGTTTGACGAATAATTTTTATTCGATTTATTGTAGCTACTGAATATGGGTCCATGGTCCCCGACGTGGCTCCTAATATAGCATAATTGGATTTCTCGTCGTTGCACCTCGATTATAATTAAATGGTTGGATTGGACTATTTAATTGGATATGTGGATTAATTGTTTAGTTGGGCTAAATAATTAAATACACGGAAAGACATTTTTCGTGGACTCGACCCGAATTGGTGTGTTGACCAATTTTGACCCAAATTGGTCAAAAAGAATAAAAAGGTGCGTGACCTTATTTGATTGAAAAGGTGCGCATGTTTGTTTTTATTATTTAATTATTGGGAAATTAGTTTTCTTGGATAATTATTTGACATGTGATTAAATTATTTATGTGTTAAATAATTTAAGGAAAAGAATATCTTTTATATGTCCTTATTTATTTTGGAATATCTTAGATATATCTTTTTAGGAAAAGATTACTATAATTGATTTTGTATTAATTATTAATCCTTGGAGGCTAAGTTTTACTCTCCTATATAAAGAGAGTTCTCCCAAGCCTTTTGACACACAACACAACACGCCATTATTAAAGAAAGAGGCTTAGAATTTTCGGCCATCTTTCTTCGGGTTTCGAGTTGGAATAATCTTCGGGATTATTCCGGTAGCATATCAAGGAGGTCCGGCGTTGGGAAACACCATCCACCCGGTGTTGTTTGGGAGACACACGTTGGAAGGCCGTGGCTTCTCAATACGTGTTCTTGGAGATCTATCGTTCTTGGAGTTAAGCACCATAAAAAGGTAGGCTCCTAAACCCCTTGTAGATTTAGATCTTTAATTTATGTTCTTTGTTTCGTTTAGATCTAGATCCTGATGCCTTCCGCTGCGTAATCGGGTCAATCCATGATTGATCCGACGATATTACTTCTAACAAGTGGTATCGGAGCCTTTGATCTAACGATCAAAGAATATGAGTTTTAGATCTAGGAGTGGAAAAACATGTTTTAGGTGTTTCATTTCGTTTTTTTTTGGTTAAATTCGAAATTTATTCATGTTGTATGCTTGTGAATGTTGTGGTTGAAGAGATGGATTGGGGTTGGTATTGTTTACCCGTAGATCTATTTTGTAGCTCCTTTGTTTAGTAACAATTGAGCATAGGAATTGTATTTTATTTATGTCAATTTTCGAAAATTCCATGTAAAAGTAGCATCTTTTATTATAATTTTGTTGTTCCGGGCTCGAAAAGATGAAGATCTTGAAGAAAAGATGAAGATCAAGGCGAAATCCAAGGTATGAACGAGGAGAAACGGATTAAATTTTTTTTTCTTTTCAACCCATGCATGCGGCTAGGGTTTCCATCTTAAGCGGCTGCATCCAATTTTTTTTTAATGTAACCTGTTTTACTTTTTTTTTTTTTTTTTTGTTATTACAGCCGACTTTATCCAAAAAAAAAAAAAAAAAAAAAAAAAAAAAAAAAAAAATTGGAATTATTTTTTTTTGCCGCATGATAACAAAAAAAAAAAAAAAAAATTTTAATTATAATAAATTGGTTTTATTTAATTAAAAATATCTTTCTCCTCTCGGGTGTTCGTGGTTCGTGATCCGGCGGTTCGAGTTCAAGATTCGAAGATCAAGACTCGAAGACATAGTATAAGCTTTACTTTTCCTTAGAAAATAGTTAGTCGGGGATACCAACGGTCCATCTCGATGTTTACTTTTCGGTATAATTTTGTGTTTGATCAAGATTACGTGCTTAAAACCGGAAAATTGCCATGACTTGCATCTTCATGATTCCACTCCAATGCATACATGTAGCTAGTTTATTTCGAATAAATTAGGCATGTATAACTCGAATAATTAGTATGAATGCTTATTAATTTAATATGTGGTAGTTAAATAATAAGTAGCTAATTATAAAAACCGAGGACCCGGGTTTATGTCAATCGTTTACGATTTTAGTGATGGATTCTCGGTGAATCCCACTTGGATAAATCGTTGAGCTTTTTCGGTGATGGCTTCTCAGTGAACCCACCTTAAACAAAAACGAGATTACGCTTTGGGTGACAACTTAGAAATCGGAGAATCTTAGTACATGGGTTCGGAAATGGTCTAACCATGGTGGGCGAGTTCAACCAGCTTCGGCTTAATCGACTCCCCTCCACGTGTGATGTACGTTACGACGGTTCGACAAGACTTAGCATAGCCGATAAGCCTTCGGGCTAAACGGGGCTTCTCTTGCCGGATTGGCCCGAACTGTCACATATGTTCCAACGAATAAGACGGCGTAGGCTTGCCTACATAACCGACCCCGTTCGGAGTACTTTGATTTATTGTTTCTTATTGTCAAAGCCAAAACCGTAATTAGTAAACCCACCACTTTTTCAAAATATTGAGTGGGAGCGGGGAAGGCGACACCAACCCCACGGCCTCTACTATAAATGCAAGCACGTGAGAGAAGGGTGACGCCTCGAGCCGCTTTGATTCCGGCCCCTGCGGGTGGTGTTCGCCCCTATCAAAATTCAAGGCTTGGTTTCCGAAAGGATAGGATTTCGGGTACTCGTTGAGTCACCGACCGACCCCGCGGCGGCATACTCGGGGCGTACTTTGAGATCCGATATAGTAGGTCACACTCTTTATGGATATTTTCGAAATATCTAGGCTAGAAAAGGAAGGTAATCAATGATTAAGGTCCGGGATGTCTGATTCCCGTGAGATGTTTGATTCTCGAAGATTAATCATTGAGAGAGATTGTCTCAGTTTAATCATCGCCTCTTTGACTGACCCTGCGGCGGCACTGAGGTGTGAGATTAAATCCTTGGAATGGTAGGATAGACTTTATAGTTTATTATTCCTAAAATATAAATCTAGTAGTGAATTTTTTTTTTTTTTGAATTTAACTTTCTGTCATTTTATTTACAACTAGATCTCTAGGTTACTAAACTGTTAGTAATAGGACTTCAATAAAAATGTGGAAAGTAACAAGTACGTTGTAATTATCAATAAATGCAGTTAACTTTTCGGAAGAAATTTTTCTCTTGAGCCTTTAAAAACTTAAGTGACATAGTACAGGTGTGTCACGGGTGTCACTCGTGTTGAACGAGAGACGACCATACTTAGTTTACAAAAGATGACATAGGACTATCAGATAAAATTCATTTAGTGAATTTTAAAAGTGTAATTACACAACAAATTTCTAAATTGAAAAATTGGAAAATCATATACATAAGGCGTTGCTAGTTAGACGGTATTTGGAACCGATAAACTAGTGGGAGCCTTAGCCTTATGATTTGTTGTTTTTCTGAATTATTAGAAATGTGTAATAGACTGCACAGAAGTTTCTCCATTTATTGAAAAAACAAGAATAAAGCGTTACTAGTTAGATAGTATTTGGAACTGATAAACTAGTAGGAGCTTAGTTCTGGAGATTTTATAATCTTTGAAACATCATGAACACAGCATTGCTAGTTAGACAGTATTTGGAACTGATAAGCTAGTGGGAGCTTGTTCTAGGTGATGTTCTAATCTTTGAAAAATCATAAAAGCAAAGTGTTGCTAGTTAGACGGTATTTGGAACCGATAAACTAGTGGGAGCTTTGGTCTTATGATTTGTCGATTAGAAAAATCGATAGTCCAAGCTGATAACACTGAACATCCCACAGTTCAAGAATAGAGTCTACTCGAACGAACTGCTAGTTCAAGACTGTTTTCATTTAAGGAAAGTCGAGAATGGGAAAGAATGTTTATGCGTGTCAGTCATCCAAACTAAGTAGTTTTAAGGCTAAACCGAAAAATTAATGAATTGGAAATTAGAGGATAAGGAAAGTGATTTCGGATCACTGACCAATGCATCCTTAGCAATTTTCTCGAAAGCTAAGTTCTTTGGAAGAACTAGGTAGCTTTGCATTAAACGATAAATAAAATAGACAACGGGCAGTTATTTCAGATAGCCTAGTGGGAGTGATACAAGGAAATGAATCTTGGATTCAATTCTTGAGTATCACAAAAAAAAAAAAAAAAAAAAAAAAAAAAAAAATTTTTTTTGTTTTCGGATTCGTTGGAACGAGCGTATTCATTTTCAATAGGGTAATTTGTTTCTTATTGACGATGAATATAACATTCGTAGCGCGAATCCAAGACTCGTACTTTTGTTTGATAAAGTCAGAACCACTAAGCATTGCTGAAAAGGTATTAGTAACGCATCTTAAAACTATATAAACGTAAATGGTTTCCGTATTTAGATAAACACTTCTTTATATACTATTAATTAGTGCATATTCCCCAACGATAAGATCTCAGGACGGCTTAGGGTGATTCCTATCTCCCAGGTCAAAGGAACCACGTCTCAAAAGGAACAATGCCTAAGTTTCCTTTCAATCGGGAAAGGGTAATAGATTCAAAGAAGTTACATAGCTTGTTCATATTGACCTTCGGGGTCGTATGAAAGGTACAAGCTAGTGGGAGTTTTTTCAAGTAGTGACATCTGGTCTGACAACTACTCGAAACTCCAATAAGTTTATCCAAAATATTTGGAGGAAATCTCGATTTCACCGAGAGATAGAGTATTCCATACTCGAAATAGGTTATCGCGTAGTCTTCGGGACGATGCTCGGCCCGCCTCCCGGTGGAATGTTTTCACTAACGGATACACCATAAATTTGCCTTAAATAGTTATTGATGTGCTACGATACGCTCGTTGAACTCATTTAAGATATTAGTTGCAAAATAACGGTTGTATTGAAAAACCGAGAAGTCTACCTAAAAGATGCCTACGCATTTGTGTATAAGAAGTGAATTCGGTTCACCCCACTTCCGTAAATAGAGGCATTTAGCACCGAGTGCTTGAAGGTAGGACTGGCAATTTTGCGTACACGTTCGTGTCGTGAAATATCTTAATGCATTGAGTAAAGGTTGGTTATTAAACTCGTAAAATCAGAGAATGACGGTAATATTGTCAAACTCGGTCTGATAGAGTCTATAAATAACAACCTTAGATCTTGAAGTATTTGTACTCAAGATGTTACTAACTGATTTGTTCAGTCCACAACCAACACCGGCAGTTGGTGACAACACTAATAAAAACTACTAAACTAGATCGGTATATCAATCCACCCCGAACGCAAAGTGGGAGTATGGTTTGTCCATTACCCATTGCGGGACCTTACGGTCTATATAGGGTAGATTGATGACCTATAGTCCTTTGTGGGCCGTGTAGGATCCCGATCATAAAGGGTTGGTTTAAAAGCCATAACCCTGTGAATGGAGTATGATACTCCAATTCTGTTGAAACTCTTGTAGAACCACCTGAGTATCTCAGGCCCAGTGGGAGTAATTGAAACTACACGGAGAAGAGTCGAATGAATAGGAAAGTTTAACTTTCAACGCAAAGCTGAGTAATTTAGGGGTGATTCCCTAAAAGGTAAAGAGTTAACCAGACCGTGATCTCTCTTATCACTCAGTCTTGCTTGATTTCGTCAGAAAGCGAGAAATAGGGGTGATTCCCGAAGACTTCCTTGCCGAACAACGGAATCTGAATTCATTCAGAACAGAAGGGTTTTAGCTAAGAACAAATAATGGATTCGTTAAAGCGCGAAAAATAGGGGTGATTCCCTAAGACTTTTTTGCGAGACTAACGGTATCTTAATTTATTCGAAAGAACCTTTGGCAGGATGCCTGCCATAGCTTATATCCTTCGGGGATTAAAGCAAACCTCTAGGTCATTTCAAAGTCATATATTTTAATATGTGGATTTGACCAGAATGTTGATAAGTCTTTCGTAGCCTGGGAATCAATACTAGTAAAGTAGTATGTAGATTAGTGTTTGTGAATGGTAACACTGAAACAATTGGAAACAACATGGGTGTGTTATCTGAAGTCAGAGTCTGACATGCCATCGGGATTCATTCTAAAGGATTTGATTCGCTCAAATCCGCAAGAATCGATCATTGGCAATCCCACCCATTCACCTGGCTAAGATATTCTTGCATTTATGCAACATTCAACGATGTAGTCTACCCTACCTCTCAGGAATGATTATCTAAACCTGAGGATGAATAGGAAATGGGATGTTTAGTGAATCCTCAAGTATCTTCGGGAGAATGAGGAATAATATGCTAGTATATTCAAGTGCAAACTAGAATATAAGTGATGACACTAATTCGACTTTAGGTCGGATTAAGGATGATCGTTAAGTCGATTTCGTCCTCGTGTTGAATCAAAGGCATATTGACATCGTACCACCGGATTAGATGGAAAGGCGACGTTTCGATCCCAAAGATTGACTCAAGCCGCATCCTACCCGATCGGTGTACCAAGTCACATGGTATTCGGATTCTAGTACGCGCCGGGTCACCGACCTACCTGCGCGGCGGCACACTCCGGTCGTGCTTGGAAGGATGAAGTACTAAGATGCGCTTGGAGGGTACAGATTTGAGGGATTCGTCTCACTTGTTTTGAGCAAGTGGGAGAATGTTGTAGATATAGATAAATAAGGGTGTGCTCTAAAACAATTAATCCACTTGCCTTTCGTGCAAGTGGGAGATTGTTAGGTGTAGTGCCCGAAAGACAATTATATAATTGTTTTAGGACGAGTATTAATAATTCATCTTATTATATGCATGTATGTTTATAATTAAGACACTACGAAAACCCTAAGTACCTCGTTTATGTAATCACGTAACTCGGTGTATGGCTATACACAAGAGGATTGAGTTAGTGAGATGTACTTAAAATTAACTTAGTCCGTAGCGTTTATTAATCGAGTACGGGTCTCATGATTAATTTGCTATTAATGCGCCCGAACACTTTAGGTGTGACAGCTTATCCGGATCGTCGGTAATAGGGTACCTAGTGGGGCATTTATATATGATGATAATCATATAGGGCTGGACCGATTGATTTGAGTTCTCGATATAATTCCGTAATCGAGAAGTCTTATCGAATCACAAGATGATCATATATGGATTAATCTTAATCCTGAGGTGATCACAGACGACTGCTTAGACTAGGGTAGTGTTTGATGTGTTAGTAAGGATCACTTCGAAGTATGTGGTCCAACACTTCTCGTTGGCTCTATTCTGGGGATGAGTGAGTAGTCGGTGTTATCACGAATATGAAATCCATTCCTTCCCTCGGGAAGTAGACGACAGTTCCCTTATTTGTTGACCCTAGAAACCGATCGATCGGCCGAGTTCATATTATATTGAATATGAACTAATTGATCACTAGGGGGTTAATGGTAAATAAGGATAATATGTTTCGAGAAGGGTTTACGGAAATATCCCGAATCGAAATGAACACGATCTATGGAGGATTTATCCGTATGTAATGATTATATCGTTGGACGCTTTCGACTCATAAATTGAGTGTAAGTTATCTATATTCGATAGAGTTCGCTTTCGGGTTTATGGTGGTGTAATCCCGGAATTAATAGGTTGGATATAATTATTCCGTTTGACGAATAATTTTTATTCGATTTATTGTAGCTACTGAATATGGGTCCATGGTCCCCGACGTGGCTCCTAATATAGCATAATTGGATTTCTCGTCGTTGCACCTCGATTATAATTAAATGGTTGGATTGGACTATTTAATTGGATATGTGGATTAATTGTTTAGTTGGGCTAAATAATTAAATACACGGAAAGACATTTTTTTGTGGACTCGACCCGAATTGGTGTGTTGACCAATTTTGACCCAAATTGGTCAAAAAGAATAAAAAGGTGCGTGACCTTATTTGATTGAAAAGGTGCGCATGTTTGTTTTTATTATTTAATTATTGGGAAATTAGTTTTCTTGGATAATTATTTGACATGTGATTAAATTATTTATGTGTTAAATAATTTAAGGAAAAGAATATCTTTTATATGTCCTTATTTATTTTGGAATATCTTAGATATATCTTTTTAGGAAAAGGATTACTATAATTGATTTTGTATTAATTATTAATCCTTGGAGGCTAAGTTTTACTCTCCTATATAAAGAGAGTTCTCCCAAGCCTTTTGACACACAACACAACACGCCATTATTAAAGAAAGAGGCTTAGAATTTTCGGCCATCTTTCTTCGGGTTTCGAGTTGGAATAATCTTCGGGATTATTCCGGTAGCATATCAAGGAGGTCCGGCGTTGGGAAACACCATCCACCCGGTGTTGCTTTGGAGACACACGTTGGAAGGTCGTGGCTTCTCAATACGTGTTCTTGGAGATCTATCGTTCTTGGAGTTAAGCACCATAAAAAGGTAGGCTCCTAAACCCCTTGTAGATTTAGATCTTTAATTTATGTTCTTTGTTTCGTTTAGATCTAGATCCTGATGCCTTCCGCTGCGTAATCGGGTCAATCCATGATTGATCCGACGATATTACTTCTAACAGATCCTCCTTTGAATATCTTCTTTTTGCTAAACCCTGTCAAAACGTTTTACTAATAAAGCTACATGTTCCTTCGGTTCATGTGTCTTTGCTGTTTGCATCAGCGTTTGACTTTGCTAGGGTGCAACCAGTGCACTGGCCTTATGTGCCTCTACTGGTATAATGTCTTCGCCGTTCAACTCAAATTCATGAGCCTTTAGTTGGGACATCAGAGTCAGGGTGTCAGTGTTTGCAAGATTTGTTGTCCCTCTGATTACTGATGTGATGATCTTCCATCTTTCAGGTAAGCCTCTTAAGATCTTCAAGCACACTTCTTTCTGAGGATATGTGTGTCCAGGCAGTTGCAGTTCACTGATGATGCTTGAGAATCTGTTGTCCATTTGAACAATGGATTCACCAGCCTTCATTTTGAAGTTCTCAAATTTTTGTTTTGCAACAGATAATTTGTTTTCTTTAACTGCTTCAGATCCTTCATTTATCAGTGCCAGCTTGTCCTACATCTCCTTTGCCGTTTTGCAATCTTTGATTCTCATGAACATGTTGCTATCCAGGGTCTTCAAAATCATATCTTTTGCAATAAAGTCTAGATTTGCTCTTCTCCTGTCATCCTTGGTCCAATCTTTCTTGGGTTTGTCCACTTCTTTTCCTTGATCCGCTCCCCGTGGCTACCACAAATCGTGATCATGATTGGACCATCAATAATTACATCCAGCATCTCCTCATGAGTTGCTGCAAGATGAGATAACATTATTATTCTATATTCATCAAAATTATAAACATTGAAAACAGGTACTTTTGACATAAAGTTTGAGGAATCCATAAGTACAAATAAGAGATATATATGTATATATGTAGAAAGCACAAATTTGAAAACTACTTTGAAAATATGTGATCTCCTTGTTACCAGAAATTAGATATGATCAGGTTCTGATACTAGGAACATTTCTCTGCTACCAATTGTTGGTCCCAGAGAAGGGTAAAACTATAGTCAGAGTGGGGGTGAATGATTATAGTGGAGTTTCAAAAACTTTTCTTGTATTTAAAAGCTTTTGGGCAGCAGATAAGTCCCTTCTTACTATGTTGTTTCAAAGTAGTTTAGGCAATCACAGATATAAGATGTAATACTAGTAATTAAATGAATGCAGTAAGGTAAATTGCTGAAAGTAAATTGACACAAGGCTTATAATGTTTCAGGGTGGTGTAATCCCTTAATCCACTCTTCTCCTGTGATGATTGGAGGAATTCACTATTGTTTTCATAGATACAATAGCCTGATTGTCCTTGACAACACAAGGTTCACAATCTACAAGACTATCACTCCTTGACTACAACAGCTTCAGTGACTCAGTCTCTTTCACTACTCCTTGGGATCAAATCCTTCAGCAGCTATCACAAACACAACTCCTTCTCAGATGGCTCTGATTCAGTTGCTTGATTGATGTGAATTGGATTCACAAACTTGTTGATCAATCTCAATGCTTGATGTTTGAATTGTAGCTCTCAGTTTTGAGTTGATCACTAGATATTTCTTTTTCACGCAGATAGAAGGCTTTTCACTTACACAGAGTTTTTGCTCAGATTTATGATCGTTCTTCCTTGTCTTCTTTTTCTGTCAATGCCTTCTATTTATAGCCTTGATTATCCTTGATTTGGATTTTCGTCCGTTGGCTATATTAATGAGGGGAATGATCCTTGATTTTATTCTTGATTCCCCCTTAATTATATTCTCCTTGATTTCAGTGATCGGATTTTTCTTCAAATGTTTATCAGAAAATCCGTCCTTGATTGATCCTCTATTGATTGTGCATTTAATGTTTGATCCTCTGTATCTTCATCTTATTTCAAAATCTGATTAAGAAAAGTTTACTTATCCGTTCTTTGAACGGTCAAGTGATCCTTCTGACTTTGCCGCTTAGATCTTCCTTCACTGCTTTGTCTTCGCTCAGCCGAAAGTCAGTTTACTTTGCCGATTCACTGTTTCCTTCATTCTTTCAGTTTAAGGAGAATCATTGTACTTCACTGATCCTTGATTTGTGTGAGATCAGTGTACACCATATTTAAACACTAAGTATCATTACTTGAAACATAACTTAGACTTATCCAAGGTCATCCCAGACTTCCTTGGTTATAAGTCAGACCGTAATGTCTTCATTGCTTCTCTCGCCGGTACTTGGTGGCTTCACTCTGCCGGAAATCTGTTTTTACTTTGCCGTCCTACCAACTAGTACAATACTTGTCTGACTCAACTTATACAACATGTCAGACTCTAAATAAAGACTTATACAGAGAATTCTAACTTATTTCAGGCTTGCTACAACAGTTAGTATGGTGTTTAGGGTGATTTTATGTGATTTAAAATGTTATATTTCGTAATAATTTCCTCCATATTTATATTATTTTGCATAGAAGTTGAGTGTTTTATTGGTTTATTGAGCAAATGAGGTTTTGAAGTGGTTTAATTGCAAAGTTGGTTGAACTATGTGTTTTATTGTTGATTTTCTATTGATTTGAATGTTATTACACTTTGCAATGTTTTATTTATCTTGTAGATGCACGAAATTGGTTCAAAAGCGGATTAAAAGATGTTAAGGATCGGATTTATATGAAGAAAAAGAGATAAAGATGAAGTCGGTTGAATATAGAGATGAAAATCGGATTTGAAGTCATTCTGAACGAGCGTTCGAACTAGCGTCCATGCGGACGGGCGTCTGAAGTAGTGGACGGGCATCCAGGCTGAGATATTAGATTCAGAGTTTTCCCAAATTTGCTGGACGAGCGTCCAGATTTACATAGAACGGGCGTCTGACATGACTCGGCCCGACTCGAAGATTTTTATGAAGACTGGACGGGCGTTCAAGACCCTGGACGGGCGTCCGAGCGCCGACTTAGCAGAACCGACTTTGAAACCTATAAATATGCGTGCGAATTTCAACCCTAGGGATATACATTCAGACCCTAATTCATCGGCGGCCATAACAACCCTAAGGGGCGGCTTAGCTTAGTTTTTCATCTTTCTTAGATCAAATTTTATGCTTTTTAACTCTTAGATTAAATCTTTCAATTTATGTACTTTATTCAAGCACATTCGAGCTTTCAAGTGATGTTTAGAGGCTAAAGGCTTTTGGAACAAGCATTGTGAAGCCATCCTATCAACAATTCAGTTTCGTTTCTTGATTATCTTGTGAGTTTTTCTTATCAAAGTTGTACCTTTATTATCGTTTTGTTCGTTTTTATGCAATTACATCGAGAGATCGTTGCATGTTTGATTGTTTGATTTTGATGAGAATCATGTTAAACCTTAGATCACCATGATAAAGGTTAGATCTTTAACCTAAAAAAATAACGAGAGTTGATTAGGTTGAATTTCTAGGTTGCTAGATTGAGAAATCTTACACCTTTGATTTGACAGCATTAATCTTTAGGATCGAAAGATAAAAGATTGATAGGCGAACTTTTCTAAGAGATTAGGAGTTCATACCTTTGTTAGGTGAACCACAACTTGGTCAAAAATCACGAGATAATCTAGATAGAAATTGATTGTTGTAGGATTGGTGGATCAATAACTTGTTCATTTGTTAAATTATTGACTAAAATCACTTGTGCTAGAATTTCCTAGTAAAGCTATAGTTTTTATTGCGTATTAGGGTTAGAATAAACTTAGTTTAGTTATCTTGTTCGCAATCGTATCTTCCTGGCTTTAGGTTTCGATCTTCTGTCCAGTTTACTTCCGTTATTATCGTTTTTTAGCTTCGTTACTTGTTAATTGTTTTATTTTGTTATAATCTTCTTAGTATTAGTAATTGTGACACCCTTAGGTTAATTAAATAAAAACTAGAATAAACAACCCCGATTCCCTGTGAGATCGACCCGGTATTAGTTGCTATACTACGATCCCTGCACTTGGGGTAAACCGGATTATTTTTATTACTTGTTTATTTTGCTTAGATAAAATCCGAGACATATGGCCATCATCAAAACATAACAAAATGTTCCTAACAGTGATAATCAATGGCAACGTGCTTCATGCGAGGGTGGAAAACTGAATTGGAGCAAAATTGAGTGGTACCGTGATTGTCCCAGTAGATGACCGGAGCCTGGGAAGCGGGATGCCTAGATCATACAGAGAAAGGTAAGCCATTTATGTTCAGCGGTGGCAGATGCAACGGACCGATACTCGGCTTCAGTTGAGGAGCTAGCAATGGTAGTTTGTTTCTTTGAGCTCCATGAAATAGCATTTTGACCAAGGTAAATGATATAGGCACTTAATAAAGGCATAATCATCCTTGTTACCACCCCAGTCCGCGTCAGAAAAGACATGCAATACGGGAGGAGACTGGCGATGTAACCGAATACCATAGTGAACGGTGCCGGCAAGATAGCAAAGCAATCTCTTGACATGTGCCCAATGAATATCAGTGGGGCTATGCATGAACTAGGACAGTTTATTAACCGAAAAGGCGATGTCCGGGCGAGTGAAAGTAAGATATTGCAGACTGCCAACAACCATGCGGTATTGAGAGGTGTTGGTCCCTTGTAAAGGCTATGAACAAGTTTAGAGGGGGGTAATAAACTTGTTACTTAAAAGTTTTTCTCTCTTAAGTTAACTGGTACTTAAAAGATTTTGGAGTTTGAGATAACTAAGTTTAGAAAAAGGTCTAACTGACTTTTTCTAAAGCCGAGTTAAATGCAAAAACTAGCCTTAAGTTATGTTGTTCTTTGAAATATGTTGAACTGAGTTTTGGTGAAACTCAATTTTGTGCTTGGTGTGAGTTCAATCAGTTTTGCATACAAGAGATGGATTGCTTGAATAAAGTAAATAACTTGATAAAGTAAGTAAATGCATAAAGTAAATGCAGAAATAAAAACACAGTTTTATAGTGGTTCCAGGTGTTGTAATTATGTCAGTCCTCTCTTCTCATGTGATGTAGGAGGAAAATTTCCACTAGTCTTCTTGAGGTTACAATGGTTACAAAATGCCCTAGTTGATTGTCCTTCACTAAACCCTAACTTCACAATCTAAACAATTAGAAATTAGGTAGAATTGCTGCTCTCCAAATGATTCACTGGTCCTTGAAGGGTTGAATTTCCTCTTCACTTCACCACAAACACAGTCACCCATACTGCACTCAACTGTCATTCACACCACCTTGGTGTTTCACAGTCTAAACCTATGTACAAACAAAGTTGAGACTTGAATCAAGAAAGTGATTCAACTTGTGGTATGATTAGCACAATGAGATCTGTTTCTTCAAGTGTTATCTTGTCTAGATGATTTCTTGAATGCCTCAAAACACTTAGAAGATTTCTTGATTATTGCTTGAAATTCTTAGCAGGAGTTCTTAAATTCACTTTCCTCCCTTATTCTTGATCTTTCTTGATAATTTTAAACTTCTGAACTCCGCACTTCTTCTTGAAGTATAAGTGATCTATTTATAGGGGTATTTATAACGTTTGAATTTGAATCTTTATAGCCATTGGTGGTCCTGCTTAGTATACGTTGAATGTCAGTGTCATTTCTGACAATTGACAATTTATCAACCAATCCAATAGCTTGAACTACAACGTTCTGATTCATTCGTGAAACTGATTGTCTGTCTCATTAAGTTGAAACTATGTTTCCTTAGTTTTTAGTTTCTAATTGTTGAGGAGAATTAACTCAGTTTTTACTCTTTTTCATAAACTGAGTACTCGTGGCTCTTCATCTGATCTTTATTGGTAAGATCAGAGCACACCATTTAAAACTCATTATACTTAACTAGGTTACATTGTCCTTATGTAACTTAGATCTTCTTTACAAGATCTATAGAGTCAGTTCAGGCTATCACAGACTTACCTAAATCTAACTATATAGTCTCGGCTTATAAACTGATTTTGGTCCCTCGGTTCTTTAGTCTTCAATAACTGAGTTTGTTCACTCAGTTCTTAATAACTGAGTTTGTTCCCTCGGTTCTCCAGTCTTCAATCCTATCTATTACAGTGCTTGTCTGATATAGCCTATACAATAATCAGACTCGATAAATCCTATACATTCAATTTCCAAACCTCTTTTGCTTTGCACTATAACAGTTAGTTATGACACTTCATCAATGGGGTTTAAACATAACAAATAAAAGATGAATCATCATCAAAACTAAATTTTATTTCCAACAAGAGGGATTATCAAAGGGTGGCCGCTTGGCAGTCAGACTACGAGATGTCAGCAGGTAAGGGCATCACAATAGCACGAGCTTGATCCATTTGAAGTTTAATCAACAACTTAGAGGCATAGCAGACATTGAGAAATGATATAAGCAGCCGAGTCAAGGTTCACCTCAATTTCCAGAAAATATGAGAGTGAGAGAGAGCCGAGGTCCTTAAGAGCAAACCGAGCACCCAAAGTAGTGATAAATGATTCTAAAGCAATGGCATTGTTTCTTGTGACAATCAAATCATCCACATAGACCAAGACATATAATAAAGTGCCACCAACATTATAAACAAAAATGGAAGTGTTGGCGTGAGAATTTTGAAAGTAACATGATAGTAGAAACCCATTAAGATCATCATACCAAGCCCTGGGGTCTTGTTTTAAACCATAGATATCTTTGTGTAACCCTGCACACATGATTTGGCTAATTTGGATTCACAAAACCAGCGGCCTGAGAGAGATAAACAACTTCTTGTAGATGAACCTGTAAAAATTCATTATTGATGTCAAGTTGGCATAGAGACCACCCTCTGCGTCAGAGATAAGGAGAGAACCACATGAATAGTAGAGGGCTTGAAACCGGACTGAAGGTTTCATAAAACCCAATGTCAGGTTGTTGAGGAAAGCCCTTGGCAACACGCCGTGCTATGTGACGCTCAATGGAACCATCAAGTTTATATTTTAACCGAAATATCCATTTGGACCCAATGACATTATAGGACGGATCAGCAGGGACAAGGTCCCAAGTTTGATTACGCATCAAAGTGTCATATTCCTCTTGCATTGCACTTCTCGAGTGATGATGTTTGAGGGCTTGAGGAACACTGGTAAGTTCAAGGTGAGAGTGGTGTGAAGGTTGAGTTTTTGAATGGGCTTGTGAATTTTTTTTTGAGACTGAGTATGAATGGAATGAGTAGGAGGCGGAGGGGTAGGAGGCGGGGTCATCCATATAGACCAAGACATAATACAGTACCACCAACGTTATAAACAAAAATGGAAGTGTCGGCGTGAGAATTTTTAAAATGACATGATAGTAGAAACCCTTTAGATCATCAAACAAAGCCATAAGGGCTTGTTTTAAACCATAGATAGCTTTGCGTAACCTGCACACATGATTAGGATAATTGGATTCATAAAACCAGCGGGCTGAGAGAGATAAACAGCTTCCTGCAGATGACCCAGTAAAAATGCATTATTTATGTCATGTTGGCGTAGAGACCACCCCTGCGTCAGATCTAGGGAGAGAACCACATGAATAGTAAGGGGCTTGACAACCGGACTGAAGGTTTCATAGTAGTCAATGTCAGGGCGTTGAGCAAAGCCCTTGGCAATAAGCCGTGCTATGTGACAATCAATGGAACCATCAGGTTTATATTTTAACCGAAAAATATATTTGGACCCAATGACATTATAGGACGGATAAGCAGGGACAAGGTCCCATGTTTGATTATTCATCAAAGCGCCATATTCCTCTTCCATTGCACTTCTCCACTGAGGATGTTTGAGGGCTTGAGGAACAGTGGCAGGTTTAAGGTGAGAGGTGAGAATGGTGTGGAGGTTGAGTTTTTGAATTGGCTTATGAATGTTATTTTGAGACCGAGTACGCAGTACGCGGAGGCGGATTGAACTGAGGAGGGGACGGTGAGGGAGTGAACGAGGGAATGTGGGGTTAGGAATCCAATCTGAGAACGGATGAGAGAGGGTTGTGTAAGAGGGTGAGGGGGAGGTGAAGGGAAACATAGATTCCATGAACTTCACATGACGAGAGACATAGAGGCGGGAGTCACTTGGATCGAAACATTAGTGAGCTTGCTGATTGAGGGAATATCCTAAAAAGACAGAGGGTTTGGAGCGAGGTTGGAGTTTGTGATTAGTGTAGGGACGAAGCCAGGGATAACATAGGCATCCATACACGCACACTTTTTTATAGTTAACGGTAGTGCGGAAGATGGCTTCATAAAGAGATTGCAGATGGAGCACTAGTGTAGGCATTCGGTTAATACGGTAAAAAACAATGGCAAATGCATAGGGCCAAAAGGTGGGTGGAAGGGATGCATGTGAAAGCAAAGCAAGGCCTATTTCAACAATATGTATATGGCGGCGTTCAGAGAGGCCATTGTGTTCAGGGGTATGAGGAGATGTGAGGAAGGAAAATTTATTTGAAGCAAGGTAGTCACGCAAGGCGATGAACTCACCACCATTATCAGAGTACAACATTTCAATAGGGTGTTCAAAACATTTTTCAACAATAGAGCAAAAGTGAATAAAAGTGGCAGTCACATCAGATTTACAGGCAATAGGATAAAACCACACATATCGAGTGAAATGATCAACCAGAATAAGATAGTATTTAAATCCATCACGATAAATAATCGGTGAAGTCAAGACATTAGAAAAAAAAATTCCAAGGGACGGGATGAGGTTAAAGTAGAAGCATGAAAAGGTAATTTTTGGCTTTTATTTTCTAAACACGCTGAACAATAAAGTAAAGCAAGAAAAACGGTATCAAGTTATAAGTACTAAGAATTTTATTCAAAATGTGACTAGTTGTGTGACCTAATCGATGATGTCACACATCAGTGGTGGCTTTTTGTAAGCAAAAGCAAGGAAAGGTTGGGAAGGCCACTCATAAAGACCATTTCTAACAGGACCACAGAGCATGATGTTGTTGTTCTGAAGATCCTTCACAATAAATTCAGGGGGTAAATATTCTACAGAAATATTGTTTGACTGACATAATTTGGAAATAGACAATAGATTACGGGACATCTAAGGAACACATAAGAGATCATGTAAATTAAAAGACTTTAGATAGTAAAAGAGAGATAAGTGAACCAGTGTGAGTAATGGGTAGGCCGGTACCATCACCAACCGTGATATCATCAGTCCCTAAATAAGGCGTGTGGAGCAACAGGTTCTGTAAGTCTGGGGTCACATGGTGGGTGGCGCCGCTATCAAGTAACCATCGAGGGATAACCGGTGTAGGAGGTGCCGAGATTGATGTGAGATGGGCTTGAGGGCGAGGGTGTGGAGATGAGGGAGATAAAGGATGAACCTGAAACAATGGACAAAAATTAGCCAAATGACCTTGAATAACACATAGTTGCCAATCGCCGAGGTAGGGCTTTCTGGGTCGAGCTAGGTTCGACAAGCTTGAGGTGGGCCGGTTGGAGTTATGGTCTGGAGCAAGATTGCTGGGGGACCGAGTAAGATTGATGTAGTGAAGAAAGAGGCTGCCAAGCCGAGTTCTCTGATGAGGGAGGAGACCGACGCTGTGGGTTGGAGTGCCTAGTAAGTCGAGACAAGAGCTCCGGTAGTTTGAGAAGCCATGGACGCCGACGAAGAGGTGATCGGAGACGAGGGAGTATGGGTGTTAACGGATATGGATTATCTGAAAACCAAACCGATTGTAGCAATTCGGTTCGGTTCGGTTATTGTATACCTCCGGTTCGGTTTCGGTTCATGTAATATAGAAACCATAAAATTCGGTTCGGTTACGGTTAATGCTGAAAATTAACCGTATCCGAACCGAAAATCGAACCGAATAAAAAACCGAACCAATATAACCAAACCGTTAACCGAACATAAATAACCGAACCGTGAAACCATTACCCGAACCGAAAATTATGTATTTTTATTCTAAATGTTAGTTTTAATAATTACTTCCTCAACTTATTTTCAAAGCTAGCAGATCCCGATTTCGGTTAACCGCGGAATTGGACCGATAATTTCGGTTTTCGGTTAACCGACCGAATTGAACCATTTTTTTCGGTTCGGTTTCGGTTTGGTTACCTTCTTAAATCGGTTCGGTTTCGGTTTCAATTTTTAGTAACCGAAATTTTCGGTTTGGTTTCAGTTACGGCCATTAACCGTACCGAACCGAACCGAAATGTGAACACCCCTCCGAGGGAGGAAGGAGATGAAGATCAGATCGGGGAAGGATGCTAAGTGAGGGCTAACAAAGGCAAAGAAATCCAGCGGGGAGTTGATCGGGGAAGATGACCGGAGGAGCAGATTTTCTACGAGAAATTTTATGGGGAGGGAGAGATTTTAGGAGATTCAATGCAAGGGAAGAATAGGTGGCTCTGATACTGACGAAAAAAAAGAAGATTTGGGATTTTTTTTTTTTTATTGATATTCACACTTTTCAATGAATAGGATACAACGTTTATATACAAAGTAATGAAAGGTTCTTTTTTTTAGGGAGTAACGAAAGTTTCCGGGTCTAGGTATTAATTACAAATGATTTACTAAATATAATTTATAATTACAAATAATTACAATTCCTGCTATTAATATATAACAACAGGACACGTTAATTAATATAAGTCGTATTTGGAACGGTTTCAAATATTGCAAAAACGAGTCGCAATTTTTCATTAAGAAAATAATAACATAATTATTTTTTTAAAGAAAAGAGTTGCAACATGAATAAAAAAAAAGGCATTGTTAATGACACCACACCAAATATACTCAGGCGTCACACCTGTGCAAAATTCGACTTTTTAAAGGTCGAAATGTGTTATTTCAACTTCCGAAAAGTCAAACCTCAAAAAAATGGGTGCGTAGGGCTGAAATAAGTAAAGTTGTTAGGTGTTGTTTAGGTTCAACTTTTTGCTTGACTATATATCCATGTTAATTAGCTGATGTTCAATACCAAACTTAGACCAACTCGAAGATTAAACAAGTAAATCTGATGTATTTCAATACTTGTCTTGTTTGCTCCGGGGCGGACCAATATGGGAGGGGGCATGGTTCCCACTCAAATGTCTATGTGAACAGGGGCAGATGTGTGTATCAGGGTGAGTCACGTGATCCCATTGAGATCCGAGGAATTTTTTGTTAGTATTAAAACGTTGTAGTTTTGGTATTAAAAAGTGTCGTTTTGTTGGTAAAAATATAGTTTTATGTTCCGGTGACCAACTGTAACAAATTTTTGAATAAAAAATATAATTTTACGGTCTGGTTACTCCACTAAAAAACTTGTTGGATCCACCACTGTATGTGAAATTATTATTATACCCTTCGAATAATATCATAAAATGTATATGTATATTATTTAAAATTGCCCTTCAAGGTCAATTAGTTAAAAACCTTTACCATTCACCGTAAGGTCATAGGTTCAATCTCCGGCAAATACATGCTTTTTTTTCCTCCTTTTTAGCCCTTTTTTGTTTTCTCCTTTCTACTCTTTTCTGTTTTCTACTTTCTAGCCTTTTTTTTGTTTTGTTTTTTTCTTTCTAGCCTTTTCTTTTGTTCTCATTTCTCAAATTTTTTTTTTGTTTGTATTTTATGTGACGATGCCAGGATTTTACCCAACCTACGTGGCACCTCTCTAAGGGCTCAACACCAAGTATGGAGTGGAAGACAGTGCCGAGTATCCCCACAGTTGGGCCTGAGGGGACCGGCTACTCGCCCTATCCCCTTCCAGTCGACCATGCACTAACCGACCTCCGATAATCAAGATCAGCTCCGACTTCAGCGACCGACCTTTAAAGGTCGGCCGACACTTCTTTTCTGTTTAATTCATGCTCGACCTTGGCGGTCGGGTTAGGTCACTCTTGTACTTACCCCTGTACACAAGGCTCCGAGCTGTTGGCGGCTCGGCTATTCTCCTTGATCTCTGCAGGTCATTTCAGCCGGTCCAGATCAGGTTAACCATAATCAATCTCTTATTCCCACGTGCTCAATTAACCGTTAACTATGGAAAGAATCTTGAGCCATAAAGGCTTCAATCTCTATCCCTTAATAAAACTATTCAAATACCATAATTATCTCCAAAATCAAAGGATTAATTAAACATAATATTTTCCTTAGGGAACACGGTAGTCAGAGTCCATCTCCTATACGCTACACGCTAACCCTAGGGCACAAGCCCCTCTATATAAACCATCCCTAAGGAACTACGAAGACTTGATTCCAATTCAATCATTGGATACGTAGGCGGCTTGATCATCCTCAAGTGCAGTCTAAAATATTCTAAATCACCCCCTTGTTTTATTGTTCTTCATATTCTGGGAGTTTCTTTAGACTAACACCAAGAGAAAGAACCCTAAGGTTGAAGGAGACGGTTTTTGGATCGTCAAGTGGTGCTAGAAGGAGGGTCTCTTTCATGTGAATAATTTGTCTGTGGAATCTACTTGAAGATGAAGAGCGTGAACACTATCTCCGGTAAGTATGGCGGCCAGGTAATAATACAAGAAGATGATCGATACTTCGGGACCTCAATGCCCCAAAAAAGGCGACGATTTCCCAAAGAGGTGGCTTACAACAATGGAGACCCTATCCCCTTGATAATTAACAACTGTGGCCTCATGATCGAACCATTGGTGGATCGAAATCTGGTAAGACGCATTTGTATTGACACCGGAAGTGCGGTTAGTATTTTGTACTATTCTACTTTACTTTTGATGCGCTTAAATAGCTTTGAATTAGTCCCAGCAACAACCCATTTGTTCGGATTTGACGATTCACCGGTGTATCCTGAAGGTACCATCGTCCTCCCGACCACCTTCGGCCGATCACCGCTAGGCCGAACTCTTCTAGTTGAGTATGTGGTGGTCAAGGCACCGTCCCCTTATAACATAGTTTTGGGGCGCCCTCCATTGATTAGTTTAAGAGCCGTCGTATCGCTTGCACATAATAGCCTAAGATTCTTGGCCGATGGGGGCCTCGTAGAGATCGTGGGCAACGTGGATCTGGTGAAAAGCTGCCTCGCGTCCAAAACAAACAAAGACATCAGATCTGCGCCAATTCCCATCGAAGAACTACTGCCCGAAGGCGAGGAAACCTGGTCCTCAGACGATAAAATAGAAGAAATCAGTCTGTGGGAAGATCGAGATGACTGAACTGTCGCCGTAGGATTGTGGATCCCCGATTTACATAAAGAACAGCTTGTAGCCTTGCTGAAGGAATTCAAGGATGTGTTTGCCTGGACTACAGAAGAGATGCTTGGTCTATCCCCAGCCTTAGCTATGCATCAGCTAAATGTCGATCCGAACCGGAAACCTGTTCGCCAGAAGAAAAAGGCATTTTGCACAAGAACAAATGGATGCCATTAAGAAGGAAGTAACTAAGCTGCTCTGTCACGGATTTTATCTAACAAAGCAAACAAGTAATAAAATTTATAAATCCGGTATTCCCCAAGTGTAGGGATCGTAGTATAGCGATTAATACCGGAGTCGGTCACAGGGAATCGGGGTATCTAGTTCATTAATTTTCCTAAGATTGATACAAATTATTTCTAAACCTAAACTAAAACGGAAATAAACTGGACAGAGGATTGTCAGTCCAAAGCCAGGAAAATATCGTTGCGAACAAAAGCAAATAAAATAAAACTACAACTAATAAAACAATAAAACTAACTATCATGATAATGACTGAAGCAAATCAACATAGAACAAACATGATCCACCATCCCGCAACCCTTAATTCTTCCCTAGATTATCTTATGATGATTCAATCAAAGTTGTGGTTCACCTAATCAAAGGTATGAATTCCTACTTCCGTAAGTAATCCGTCTATCAATCTCATCATCTTCCGATCTATAGAGATTAACGCTCTCAAAACAAGGTGCAAGATTTATTAGATCTAACAACCTAGAGATCTAACCTATCAACTTCCGTTATGTCAAGGTTAAAAGTCTAATCTTTCCTATGGTGATCTAAGGCTTACACCGATTTCCATCATACGGTAAACATCAAATAGCAATACATCTTCCGATATCGATTGCATAAACAAATAAACAAATGAAAGAAACAAACTTTAAATTAAACTCACAAAATATCCAAAGGAAGAAATAAAACGCTGCCGGGAAAAGTTTCCCATGGTCGCTCCAAGTTCACGACTTCAAGACAAAGACCATGAATCGAACAAGAATAGAAAACAAAAACAAAAACCTAACTAATCCGCAACCCCAGCCTCCCCAAAGGGGGCTGGGGCCGCCTAGGGTTTTTCTCTAATGATTGTGTATCAATAGGTCTCAATAATGTGTGTCTTAGGGTTGAAATCGCGCTGCTATTTATAGAAAAGTAAGGCGGCTTCTGCTATGTCGGCTTAAGGACGCCCGTCCAGACCTTCTGGACGCCAGTTCAGCTGCTTTGGACTGCTCCAGACGCTCGTCCACTCAGCGTACAAACTCTCTGAACCAAAAATCTCATCCTGGACGCCAGTCCAGACTGGACGGGACTTGGACGCCAGTTCAGCTAGATCCAAATTCGAAATCTTCAACTCTATCTCTTTTCCTCTAGCCAATTCCATCCTTATCTCTTTTTCATCCATTAAATCCGACATTTATCTTCATTTAATCATCTTTCAATTCGAACTTTATCACCTTTCTTCATATAAATCTTCAATTAAACATTATCCAACCCTCCATTGAGCCGCATTATGGTGTATCTACAATCATCAAAAACATGCAGAGTGTAACCATATCCAAATAATCATAAATTCATCAATAAAACGCATAAATTAACTAATTTTGCGAATCAACCATTAAAAACCTCACTTGCTTAATATCTCAATATAAAGCTCGATTTCTATGAAAAACATCCAGATATGGGGGAAATTGATATAAAACATATCCTTATAAAACGTATAAAATCACCCTTAACATGCTCCAGGCCAACATCATTCGAGAGGTGAATTACCCAGACTGGCTGGCCAACCCCGTCTTAGTAAATAAATCGGATGGCAGTTGGAGGATGTGCATAGACTTTACTGACCTTAACCAAGCTTGCCTCAAGGATTGTTACCCCTTACCCAATATAGACCGAATGATGGATTCTACCATAGGATTTGGAGTTTTTGGTTTCCTAGATTGTTAGGAACATTTTATTATGTTTTGATGATGGCCATACTAGCTGTTATAGCAAGCCTGAAATAAGTTAGAACACTCTGTATAGTCTTTACTTAGAGTCTGACATGTTGTATAATTTGAGTCAGACAAGTATTGTACTGGTTGGTAGGACAGCAAAGCAAAAAACAGATTTTCGGTAGAGTAAGGCCAGTCAAGTACCAGCAGAGAAACAATGAAGACATTATGGTTTGACTTATAACCAAGGAAGTCTGTGATGACCTTGGATAAGTCTAAATTAGGTTTTGAGTGATGAAAGTTAATGTTTAAAATATGGTGTACACTAATCTCACCCAAATCAAGGATCAGTGAAGTACAAGGATTCTCCTTGAACTGAACGAATGAAGGAAATAGTGAATCGGCAAAGTAAACTGACTTTCGGCTGAGTGAAGACAAAGCAGTGAAGGAAGATCTAAGCGGAAAAGTCAGATAGATCACTTGACCGATCAAAGAACGGCTGAGTAAATCTTACTTAGTTAGATTATTGAAATATGAAGAAGATACTGAAGATCAAGCATTAAATGCACAATCAATAGAGGATCAATCAAGGACAGACTTTATGGTAAACGTTTGAAGAAAAATCTGATCGCTAAAATCAAGGAGAATACAATTAAGGGGGAATCAAGAATAAAATCAAGGATTATTCCCCTCATTAATATAGCCAACGGACGGAAATTCAAATCAAGAATAATCAATGCTATAAATAGAAGGCTCGGCCAAGAGAAAGAAAAAGTACATACGAACGATCAAGAATCTGAGCAAAAACTCTATCAAAGTAAAAAGTCTTCTATCTGTGCTGAAAAGAAATATCTAGTGATCAACTCAAAACCAAGAGCTACAAATCAAGCATCAAGCATTGAGATTGATCAACAAGTTTGTGAATCCAATTCACATCAATCAAGCAACTGAATCAGAGCCATCTGAGAAGGAGTTGTGTTTGTGATAGCTGTTGAAGGATTTGATCCCAAGGAGCAGTGAAAGAGACTGAGTCACTAAAGCTATTGCAGTCAAGGAGTGATAGTCTTATAGATTGTGAAGCTTGTGAAGTCAAGGACAATCGTACTATTGTATCTGTGAAAAAAATAGTGAATTCCTCTGATCATCACAGGAGAAGAGTGGATTAAGGGATTACACCACCCTGAACCACTATAAGCCTTGTGTCAATTTACTTTCTGCAATTTACCTTACTGCATTCATTTAATTGCTTATATTATATCTTATATTTGTGATTGCTTAAACTACCTTGAAATAACTTAGTAAGAAGGGACTTATCCGCTGCCCAAAAGCTTTTAAATATAAGAAAAGTTTTTGAAACTCCACTATAGTCATTCACCCCCCCCCCATCTGACTATAGTTTTACCCTTCTCTGGGACCAACATAGATGCTTACAGGGGTTACCATCAAATTGTCATGGACCCACAGGACGCCGACAAGACCTCATTCATCACCGAGTTTGGGACTTACTGTTATAAAACTATGCCGTTCGGCCTCAAAAATGCTGGAGCAACCTACCAAAGGGCCGTTAACAAGATATTTGAAGATCAGGTGGGGAGGTGTATGGAGGTATATGTAGATGACCTCCTAATCAAAAGCAAGACCCTAGAGCAATACTTAGCTGACATCAAGGAAGTCTTTGAAATACTGCTAACCTCACTGATGAAGCTCAATCCCAAAAAGTGCACGTTTGGAGTTCGGACCGGGAAGTTCCTGGGATATATGATATCACAGAAAGGCATCAGAGCTAATCTGGACAAAGTAGAAGCATTAAGAACTATGCCGACACCATGAAACATCAAAGAAGTCCAGAGGTTGACAGGAAGAATGGCCACACTAGGATGGTTTTTGTCCAAATTGGCCCAGCGGGCCCTCCCTTTCTTTAAGATTTTAAAACAAGCTAACCCGTTCAGATGGGACGAAGAGTTCTAGCAAGCCTTTTAGAATCTAAAAGCCTATCTAACCGAGTTGCCCACATTAACCTCACCACGTCAAGGAGATACCCTATTTTCCTATCTAAAAGTTTACGGCAAGGCCATCAATGCCGTCCTCGTCAAGGAGCAGGGCAAGGTACAAAAACCGATTTTCTACGTCAGTAAAGCTATGCGCTGCCCAGAAGTCAGATACTCAAACGCCGAGAAACTAGCTTTGGCTTTAGTACACGCTTCCAGAAAGCTAAGACCTATTTTCAAGCTTACCCGGTTGTGTTGTAATTACCGACCAGCCTCTTCGACAGATATTATCCCGACCCGAAGCGTCAGGACGATTGACAAAGTGGGTAGTAGAATTAGCTGAATACGACTCGGATTTCCGTCCCCGAATAACAGTCAAAGCCCAAGCACTAGCGGATTTCCTGGCAGAAGAAGCGGCCATTAATGCCGAATATAGTCAACCAAGCACCGAGGTTGAATATTGGACATTATACGTTTATCGGGCCTCCAGCAAGGACGGTGCTGGGGTAGGGCTCCTACTCTTCAGCCCAAAAGGTGAAGAATTTCCCTACGCACTCTGATTTAGCTTCCAGGCCACCAACAATGAGGCTGGGTATGAAGCTCTGATCACCGGACTTACTTTGGCAGCTAAGTTGGGAGCGAGGAGCTTATGAGTTTACAGCGATTCCCAGTTGATTGTCAATCACGTAAAAGGAGAATACGAAGCTAAAGAGGAGCCTATGAAAAAATACTTAGATGTAGCCAACGCCCGACTAAAGACCTTCCACACTGTCGTTATTGAGCAAGTCTCCCGATCTCAGAATCGCCGAGCCGACGCCCTAGCCAAGTTAGCCTCTAATTTTGTCTCCAACAAAAAGATACTGGTAGAATTGCTACAAGAAAGAAGCTATAATACCCAAGAAGTTCAGACAATCACCCAGGAAGACATTTGGATGGATCCCATAGTGTCCTATCTCCGCAATAAAAAACTACCGGAGGACAAAACCTTGGCGAGAAAGATGAAATTCCGAGCTGTGCGATAATCGCTTTTTGACGATGTACTCTGTAGAAAGTATTTTGTGGCACCCTGGCTCAGGTGCGCAACCGAGGATGAAGGTAAATATCTACTCCGTGAAATCCATTTAGGAGTTTGTGGAAACCATCTGGGGGCTCGGACGTTAGCACGAAAATATCGACTATTCGGCTACTATTGGCCGACCATGAAACGAGATGTCGAGGACCTCATTCAAAGATGTAATTCATGCCAAGTTCACAGTAATATATCCCATCTAGCCTCTCAAAAAATGACACCCCTGGCCGCAGCTTGGCCCTTCGACCAGTGGGGCGTCGATTTGGTCGGACCCCTACCTCGGGCGCCGGGTAACCTCAGATTCTTAGTGGTCGTTGTAGACTACTTCACCAAATAGGTGGAGGCTAAACCCCTCACCACAATTACCGCTAAAGTCATACAGAAGTTCCTAGGAAAAACATCGTGTGTCGGTACGGGATTCCAAAGACTTTGATATCGGACAATGGTACACAGTTCGAAGATAAGGGAGTTAGATCCGGGTGCGTCAAATTAGGAATTTCCCAATATTTCACTTCAGTAGGCTATCACCAGGCGAACGGACAAGTCGAGCAGACCAATCGACAGATCAAAGCCGGACTGAAGAAATGACTCGAATAAGAAGGAGGAAGCTAGGCAGAACATCTGCCGAATATCCTATGGGCATACCGAACAACCCCGAACTCAGCCATAGGAGAAACGCCCTTCTCCCTGGCGTATGGAAGTGAAGCTATTATACCTATCAAGATCGGGTTGCCCTCACCCAAGCTCCAGCTTCATGCCGAAGCCAACATGGAGGTCGAGCTCCGACACGCCAAAGATGACCTAGAAAAGAACAGAGAGATATCATTCATCCGAATGGCCAAATAAAAACAATAGCTTTCTTAGTACTACGACAGTAAGGTGAAGCACACGTATTTTAAGGAGGGAGACTTGGTGCTCCGAAATAATGAAGTGAGCAAGCAAGGCCCTGAGGGCAAATTAGACCCAAATTGGGAAGGACCCTCCAAAGTGGTCAGGGTGCATGGAAAATGTGCTTATCAGTTGACCGACTCTAAGGGGAAAACAATCCCCAGAAGCTGGCATGCTAACAACTTGTGAAGGTTCTATCCCTAGAACAGATCTTTTGGACATCCCCTACTTAGCTATTATTTCATTTTAATTGTTGTTTTAGCTTCTTGTCTTTTTTCAATAAAATTGCTTTTACCATTACTTTATCAGCATAACGTTATATTACAGCCATGCAATTCTTTCACTCGAGATGTCAGTCTGAACTGGCCCCGCTCGCCGTGCTTTTAAAACGAGAAGTCAGCACTAGTCTGCCCCTGCTAGTCCAAATTTTCACACGAGACGTCAGTCCGACCTAACTCTGCTCGCCGTGCCTTTAAAACATAGGGTCAGCACTAGCCCATTCCTGATTGTCATACCTCTCATACGAGGGGTCGGTCCAATCTGGCCCTAATTGCAGTACCTCTTAACAAAAACTTAAACTAATTGTGCAATTAACATCCAATAAACTAGTATGCCATTCCTGAATAATCATAGGCATGACATACTAGGGGGCAACTACTATCATACGAATAAAATATAAAATATATTAAAAATTACAAAATACAAATCACAATCAAACAAATAGCTAAAAAATTTCATTAACACTAACAAGCATAACTACAGAAAACTTCTGAACTATACTAAGGCATAATATCAAGTGCTAGAAACCGAGCCTACATAGGGTACTTCGCCTCAAGATCCACCCCCGCTTGAAATTCCTTTACCCGAAGAGAATACATTGGTTCGGCATCAGGAGTATACAAGTCAGGGTGAGCCAAGCTATCGATAGTAAGGTCTGGATGATGGACCCTACAATCATTCACCCCTAGCGAATAGCTAGTTCTCACAACGGGACTCAGTAGCCACTTCAAAGATTTGATAAAGGCAGAGGATGCTTTGTAATATTTAATGTCTTAAACCGAGGCCTCTTGGAGATGAGCAGGGAAAGCTCGGACAAGTGCCTCAGAAGCTGAAAGCTGTCCCTGAAGACTCGCGACGTGACCATCCAGTTCGGCTTCCTTCTTTAAGTGTTTGTTCATAAACTCTTGCAGGCGAATGTCATACTCGGACCTTAAGGTCTCTGCCCTTTCCACTTGTACCCGTAGACGCTCTTCAAGCTCTTTTATTTGATCGTCTTTGGACTTCAGATCGGAAGTCCTTTTTTCCCGTTCAGCAAACAAACGTGCAAGACGGCAAAAAATCTCTTCACCTACGACCGGCCCCTGAAAAAACACGATGTATAATCAAGATCACTGAGGAAGGGCGAGTACTAAGGAAACAAAAAGAAAAACTTACGTATCTTATGGCTTCGAAGCCCGCTTCGATCAATTTCAAGTCAGACATTTGAGAAACATCTTGCGTACGATCGGCTGCATGCGGCAAAATCTGGAGATCACCCTGAACCCCCTCATCCTCATGGCGAACCCCAGATGTCCCATCGACATGATTCTCTGAGTCCGACCCCACATCAATTCTACATCTCTTTTCCACCATCTCTTCCGTATCAGCATCCCTTGGCCTAGAGCCGGAGGATCTTCGTACAAGAGAAATCTCAGGCTCCCCTTCCTCCCCACTCTCTTCTTCATACACCACAATGATAGGAATGTTCACATTCCTCTGAGAAAGGTGAGGCTCCTCCAGTACATCATCCTCCAGTTCGGCTAACAGGCGAGCTATTTTAGGACCGACAGGAGATCCCACAGTCTTGGTCACCTGAGGTCGACTAGTATGGACAACGGTCTCGTCCACCTCGTCGGTTTGTTGCTCTACCTCTTCCCTGAGACCGGGGGCTTGGAGGCCAACCAGGATCCTCACTGCAAGAATAAAAACATACATTACTTATATCACTTGGAAATACACAAGAGAGAAACGATACTTACCCAGGTCACGACTGTCGCTATCCAAGGGCAGGTAAGGGTCGGGACCAGCCTCAGCTAGATGAGCTGCAGCAATAAGCTCAGAAGGAATTTCACACAGCCTCAGGATGATCCTCGCGTTCTGAATAGCGTCTACTGGAGCCGACTCCGGGAGAGTCGGACACTCGTCCTTTTGTAGGAAGCTTGTGTTCCATCGTCCTAGCCGAGAATCCCCACCGTCTCGAACAAAGAAGAAGCGCCCCCGCCAGGCGTTATACTTGGGACCCTCAGGCATCATTTCATTTACTCCCGACCGACGGGAGAAAGGATGCCATCCTTTTAACCCAGGACTCTGGGCTATACGATGAAAGGTCCGGAAGAGACCCGCCGAAAACCGCACCCCGACTGCATGACATAGTATTACAAAACCTATCACGGTTCTAACTCCAGAAGGAGCTAGTTGAGACACCCCTAAGCCATAATGTCGCAGCACAGACACAACGGCAGGACATAATGGCAACCTTAGACCCGCCTTCAACTGGGCCTCGTAGATAGCAAAGTACCTATCCAGAGGACGGGACACGAACGGACGAGGATCCGCAGGAAGTAGAGGGAGGAACTCCTCCTACTTTATCCCGTATTCTTGACAAATGTACTCCACACTGGTTTGAGCCAAGACCGAGTCCAATCCATGACTCCCCATGATATCTTAGGTAGCCTTTTGAATCTTGTACCTAAAGAGAGGATCAAAAGTGTTTGACGACGGAGCGGGTGAAGAAGAAACGGATATCAATTGGGGAGGAACCCAAGGAATTTCTTCAAAAATCACAGGCCTTGTCCAGGATTCTCTGATGAATGCTTCCGTCCTAGGAGTAAGCGGCTCATTCTCAGACATATGGTGGCAAAATGCAGAAGATCGTGATAGAAGATAATAACCAGGAGATATAACTATCAGTGAAGTGACGATTGGTGTGATGGGCTTATAACCCCTCACTTACCTCGAAAAATGCCCTCATTTAAGATAATAGGCAATGGCGCCTCGATCCCCGGGATTGCTGTAACTGCATCATAACTATTCTCACCACCTGGCGACTCTTTTTAATTTCAAAAATCCTCAAGTCAAACGTCCGTGTCGAGCCACCACCTTGACAAATCCAAGCCGACCAGCCAAAGCTCGACTGGATCTGGGGGGCTTATGACGATGCCAGGATTTGACCCGACCTATGTGGCACCTCCCTAAGGGCTCAACACCAAGTATGGAGTGGAAGACAGAGCCAAGTATCCCCGCAGTGGGGCCTCAGGTGATCGGCTACTCACCCTATCCCCTCCCGGTCGACCATGCTCTGACCGACCTCCGATAATCAAGATCAGCTTCGACTTCAGCGACCCACCTTTAAAGGTCGGCCGGCACTTCTTTCCTGGTAAACTCATGCTCGACCTTGGTGGTCGGGTTAGGTCTCTCTTGTACTTACCCCTGTACACAAGGCTCCGAGCCGTTGGCGGCTCGGCTATTCTTCTTGATCTCTGCAGGTCATTTCAGCCAGTCCAGATCGGGTTAACCATAATCAATCTCTTATTTCCTATGTGCTCAATTAACAGTTAACTATGGAAAGAATCTTGAGCCATAAAGGCTCCAATCTCTATCCCTTAATACAAATATTCAAATACCATAATTATCTCCAAAATCACGGGATTAATTAAACATAATATTTTTCTTAGGGAACACGGTAGTCAGAGTCCATCTCCTATACTCTACACGCTAACCCTAGGGCACAAGCCCCTCTATATAAGCCATCCCTAAGAAACTACGAAGACTTGATTCCAATTCAATCATTAGATACGTAGGCAGCTTGATCATCATCAAGTGCAGTCTAAAATATTCTAAATCACCCCCCTCGTTTTATTGTTCTTCATATTCTGGGAGTTTCTTTAGACTATCACCAAGAGAAAGAACCATACGGTTGAAGGAGACAATTTTTGGATCGTCATTATGTTTTCCCCTTTTCTTATTAACATAGTTTGATAGTCTTTTCTTATCTCATTATTTGTCAAATGGTCTCTATACATAAAATTTTTATTACATGTCTATTAATTGATCATTCTAATCATTAACTTACATAATTAGTCTATTAAACTAACAAATATTCATAAGGCTCACGGAATGTGTGCGCCTATTAAATTTTCGTATAAATATATGCGTGTCTATTGTTAGTATTAAATAGAATATATGCGTGCCTGTTCATATAAAGATACGCCTATTAATTTTGTAATTTGTCGGCTTTGTAGTGAGTTTGTGCCCCTACTGAACTTCTTTCCTGGGTCCGCCACTGGTTTGCTCGTTAATGTTTCTAGGGATGTCAATTTCAATCTAATATGTCGGATGTTCATCTTAATCTACTCGTTAAGATAAGGAATTTTTACTGATAAGATAAGATACAAATTTGATTTTTCAAAATCTGATGTGAGTACGAATTGATATTGTAACGACCCTACCTGAAATCCGAGTAATTCCATATCAACCCATTCAACCATGGCCCGAGATATTGTATTTCTTTTTATTCATCTCGAATCACGAAGCTTCATGTTACGATAATTACGCAGAAGCTAAAATGATAGGCTCGGCTTTTTAAACAAATCATTCAAAGGAATCGAAGGCTTTTTTATATCAAAAGTAATACATTCAAAACTCATCATCCAACTTATTCATTGTAGTCTTTCAACACACATAAACATAACTTAAATTACTTAAACATAAAAATTAGAAATGAGCAATATTGACCAACTCATCTTTACATATTACTAAAACCACCCTCAGAGCATAGAACGTCACATAATAAGCGTAGACGTCTTGATACCAAGTGTAGTCCAATGATACCTTCAATCGAGGTGGCACAACACTTATTGGATTAGCATGGATAGCATTTTTAGAACATGTTGGACATCTTACTGCATATCAATTGGAGAAGTTGATGGCTCTGCCGAGTTCTGATTCCTCTAGACATACTGCTGGCCAAGTTAATGCAGTAAACAATGGTTTTTGGCCTGTTCAAGGATTAGGTGATTCAAATTTGATAAAACTTATACAATGTGTCTTGGACTCTGGCGCCACAGATCACATTGTCGGTTCATTAGAGCTATTAAGTAATCCCACACTCTCTTCTGGTATAAAAATGGGATTACCTAATGGAAATACATCTTCTGTAACACACATAGAACAAGTGAAGATAAATCCTCAACTGACCTTGAATTATGTGTGTTATATTCCTGGTTTTAATTACGATTTGATTTCATTACCTACTTTGATTAGTCACTCCAAACGTGCAGCTGTTTTTTCTGCAAACAAGTGTATTTTGCTGGACATAAAGAAAAACATGATTGGTTCGGCTGAGTTGCACAGAGGGCTATATGTTTTGCTACAACAGCCTCTCAGTGAGACTTGCTATTGATGTTGTTTCTAATTATGTAGAAAATAATACTATGTCTGATAGAGTAGATGATGCTCTTTTATGGCAATATAAGATAGGGCATTCGCCAGACAAAAGATTACAAGTTATTATTTCCAAATCTACTGATGTAAAGTTTTATGAACATGATTTCTGTTTTGTATGTCCTATGGCCAAGTTAAAGAAAAATCAATTTCCTTTAAGAACTACTAATGTGAATGCTATTTTTTATCTTGTTCATATTGATATTTGGGACCCTTTGAGGCAACATATTGTGAATGGACAGCAATATTTTTTTTTACTTGTTGTGGATGATTATTCTAGATTTACTTGGGTGTTTTTGATGAGACAGAAGTCTGAAGCTTCGACTTAGTTAAATATTTTGTTAATTTTGTTTTTACTCAGTTTAAAAAAATTATTAAAGTAATTAGATCTGATAATGGAGCTGAGTTTCAGCCCACAACTTTCACGAACAGCATGGCATTATACATCAGACTTCATGTGTTATCACACCAGAACAGAATTATATCGTGGAGAGAAAACATTAACATCTGCTATATGTTGCCAGGGGTATAAGATTCCAAAGTAACCTACACATCGAGTATTGAGGTTTCGGCCTTTTACATGTTGTCAAATTGATTAATGCAACACCGCACCACTGCTGGTGGAATGCACACCTCAAGCAGTGTTATATGGAACTAAACCAGACTATTCTGTGTTCAAAGTTTTTGGTTGTTTAGTTTTTTCCCTGCACACTTCAACAGACTACGGGAGAAAGTTTGATTCCAGATTCAAGACTTGTGTCTATCTTGGAAACTCAAACACATCCAAAGGTTCCATATTCTTGGACATCACCAGCAAAGATATCTTTGTTGCTAGAAATACTCATTTTCATGAGACTCTGTTCCAGAAGGTATTAGGCACATCTTGATAAACTTTTGACATGCCAGTACCACTTCCATTCATGGAAATTTTTGATGATCAGTTGAGTGACTCAGTTGAGCAATTTAGTACGGTATCAGATGCAGCTGAGGATTCCAATAGAGGATGAATTCAAGTCATCCATCCACCTGCACCCGTCTAGTTGATAATATAAACAAGAATAAGAAAGGCACCAAGCATTTATCAAGGTGGTGCTCACACAGTTCAATAGACCACATATCTGCTCAGTGAAGTCATGAGTCTTGAGAGACTCTCAATAAAGTATGTCAAATATATTTGCGCAATCGATGCTATCTCGGAACCAAAAACATACAACCAAGCTTTCAAACACGATGAGTGGAAAGAGGCTATGAAGAAGAAGATTGGAGCTTTCCAGACCACTCATACTTGGGAGATTGTTGATTGCCACCTGGAAAGAAGCCCATTGGATGTAAGCGGGTATATAAGATCATATATAACCACGATGGTTCTGTAGAAAGATAAAAATCCAGGTTGGTTGCTGTTTGGAGGATTTTGCATCACTAAACAAAAACAATTTATAAAACCCTAACCTATATGCAAACTAACTCCTAACCGACCGAATATCGGGTAATTGCTAGTAAAGCGTAATGAGTGAGGGGTCGATCCACAGGGAATTGGGCTGTTGAATCTAATTTTATTAATTCCTCTAAATTATCACTCAAGAAAACAAATAAAGGAAAAACAAACATAGAACAAATAAGATAAATCTAAGCTAAGAACAATAAAAACGACCTAAGCTAAAGATACATGGGATCAAACGAATACAAACTAAGTGATCTCAATCCTAGTTCATCTCATGATTTTAGTTCAAATTGTGGTTTCACCTTTACATGAGATACAAATTCCTAATCTCTTAGTGAATCCGTTTCTCAAGCTATGAATTCCTAATTCCTTAGTGAATTCAATTATCGATCTCTCCTCTTCCGAATGTTGAGACCAATATTCCATACAAAACGAAGGTGTAGATTCAAGTTAACTCTCGTATTTTAGAATCTAACAACCTAGATAATTAACCGATTAACTTGTCACGAATTAACGATTAAAGATCCTATCTTTCTATGGTGATCTAGCCTAACAACGATTCTCATCGGCGTTAGACAACGATTAGTAAACAATCTCTCGATATAATTCACACAATAGCATCATAATCATAGAAGGATACAAAATAAATTAAAGATCATAAAAATAAACTAGAGATTGAATAAATTAAAAAGAGATTAAACTCACATAGTTCATACAAGGGTTGATCTTCAAGCATCAACGATGAAAAAAAAAACGAGAAAAAGACATCCTAATCTAACCCGGATCACCCGAGCACAAGGCTCGGGTGATCGGCCTTGAAACCCCTCAGAAGTGCGGCTGCCTCTTTTTTTAGGTGAATGGTAGTGTGTTATGATGGATATGTTCTCTCCATGTATGGTGATGGAGGTGTGTATATATAATATCTTGTATAAGGGAGGTGATATAAGGGAGGTATCATTTGGGGGAGGCTAGGAGTTAGTTGGGTAGGCTTGGAGTAATGATGAGTTTGTTACATAGGCTTGGAGTTTGTTAGGGAGGCTTGGAGGTGCAAATAAATATCTCCGGCTCGTCCGTTTTTTCAGCTGTTCGGAAAAAAAATCATAACTTGAGTTGTAGACCTCCGATTGACGTGATTCAAAATGCGTTGGAAAGCTCGTTTGAATATCTACAACTTTCATCAAGACCTCGTCCCCTGAAAATGCCTCTAAGTCGGGTCAAATTTCCATCGAAAACAGGGTACGGTAGAAGTGCGTTGGAAAATATTGATCCGTTGATCTCGTAAACTCGTGGCATCTTCTTCTCTTCCTCAAAAATCCATCTTTTAGGACTCAAAACATGTTGTTACATGGGATATTTTGAAAGCCTTAATCACCAAGTTTGGTGAGCAAAATATCAAGGATATTTATTTTGTGATCAAATAAATATCCAGGGAATATCTTGGAATATTCCCGGAAAATATCCAAGATATTTATTTTTGCAAGCTAAGCACATGGGGTGATCATTCAAGCCTTGGACGCCCGTCCACTTCCTCTCGGACACCCGTCCGGTAAGTTTCGAACTCTCGATCCGATTTCGCTCCGGTGGACGCCGCTTCACTTCTTTGGACGCCATCCAAATGAAGATCACAAACTTGATTTCTTTCCTTAATCTTCCAATCTTCCATAAATCTCTTTAGCTCTTTCCAACTTCGAATTTAGCTCTCTAAAATCATCTTTTCCATCATCAATGAGTATCTACAAGAGGATCAAACATACCAAAGCGTAACATAATTCCAAAATAATATAAATTCATCATTTAAGCACATAATTCGTTACGTTTTGCAATTTAACTCTTAAAAACATCATTTACTCAATATTTCAATATAACGCTCGATTTCTATGGAAAACATCCATATATGGGGGAAATTGATAGAAAATATATCGTTAAAAATCATACAATTTGACCCTAAACAGTTGCAAAAGGCTATACTCAAGCATATGGCTTTGATTATCAGAAGACATTCTCACCAGTAGTAAATATTACCACAGTAAGAACTCTCTGGCAGCAGCAGCCAATAATTGACATCTTCATCATACGGATGTCAATACAACTTTTTTGCATGGAGATCTTCATGAAAAATTGTACATGCAACTTCTTCCAGGTTTCAAGATAGACAACCCTAATCAAGTTTGCAGTTTAACAAAATCCTTATATGGTTTGAAACAGGCCTACAGACAATGGAATTGAAAGCTGACTGAATCTTTAAGGAGACAAGGTTTTGTTCAATTAAAGAATGATCACAGTTTATTCACAAAAAGATCAGGACAATCCTTTATTTCACTTTAGTCTATGTAGATGACATCATAGCAGCCAGTCCTCACATTCAGTTAATTCAAAAAGTCAAAGACAACTTGCATAAATAGTTTACCATCAAAGATCTGGGAAAACAGAGATATTCTTGGGGGTTGAAGCTACAAGATACCCGAGGGTATTTCTATTTCTAAGAGGAAGTACACCTTTTACAAGTGTATGAGTTTTTTGAGGACCAAACATGCCAAGACACCTATGAAGTCTAAGCAGACATTGCAACATAGAGATTCAAATTTATTCGATGACAACACTGCATACAGATCTCTGGTTGGTAAGCTAATCTACCTTACGTTTTCCACACCAAGATATAGCCTTTGCAGTCCAACAGAATTGAGTCAATTTTTAGACACTCCTACTAAAAATCACATGAAAGCTGCTCACCGATTCTTAAGGTATTTGAAAGGTAACCTAGAACAAGTCAACTTATTTCCAGCAGAGAAAAACCTTGGTTTGAATGTCTTTACCGACAGAGACTGGGCCGGTTGCCCCTGGAACCAAAATGTCTGTTTCAGGCTACATGATGTTTTTAGGAGATGCTCTCATTTCTTGAAAAGCAAAGAAGCAAATAGCCATTGCAAAAAGCTCTTCAGAAATGAATACTGGGCTATGGCTAATATTGTGTGTGAAATCTAGTGGCTAGTCTACATCTTGAAAGATTTACAGATTCATGTTTAGCTGCTTGCTTTGTTGTTCTGTGACAATGTCAGTGCTATGCATTTGCTCATAACCCTTTGTTCCATAAAATAACCAAGCACATCAAGATTGATTGTAATGTTGTCATGGATAAAGTCAAGTCTGGCCTTATCAAATTTCTACATGTTATTACAAAAGAGCAAATTGGCCACAGCCTGATATTCTTACAAAGGCTTTGGATGCACGAATATTTTCTTATCTACTGGACAAGTTGGGGATTTCCAAGACATTTAAACCATGTTCTAGTAGTTAATGGAGTGTTGAGTGCAAGCTTATTCATCTATCACTCTCACCTTGAGGGGGTTACAATATATGGAGTGCTGAGTGCAAGCTGAGCAAAGCAGTTGAGTATCATCAGCTGATCAACACATACTCAGCAGAGTGCAACAGGATGTGTTCATCTAGTGTGTAGTTGGAACGGTTATTATGTTATAATTGTCATGGAACTTCTATTCACTGATTCATGTAGTGTATGATACTACAATACCCCAATGATTAACATCATTGTAACTTAACTCGTTCATTATTCTTGAGTAATAATATTTCCGCATTATTTTTATTTTTTTTGTGTTCTTAATTTTCACAACTTCAACAATATAACAATGTTGGGAAGTAGTAATTTTGTATGGGGGGAGGGGCCATAAGGACAAAAATTAACAGAAATGGGTCTGGAAGGACATTTTCCATTTTCAAAGATTATAAAGGACAAAAACAAATTTTTTGGACAAAAATACCCATTCACGAACATTCATCCGGATGCAACAACATTCGCGTTTTAGGTGTTTTTGGAACCAAACTAAACCCTAATTGGGAAGGGAACCCCAAAGGGGGATTTGAGGACCTTAAGATCGTGCACATTTGTGAAAAAAATGGGAGAAAATTCTCAACAAAAAAAAAAAAAAAAAAAAAAACTGCTGCAAATAAAGGGTAGCCGTTGTCGTGTAGTTAGAGTAATGGCGGCGGCAGCCGTTGCCGTCCAACATTTTTTGGGAATCCCAGTGAAATATCAAACTCTAAATTAAGTATTGCAATTGGGAAATAGCAGACAATAATTTCTGTTCTAAAATTATAGAAGCTTTCCCTGTACATTGGCCTTTTTTCTTCTACAATTATATATAAAATAAAGGGTATTTCGGTAAGTTTGCATCTGATTTGTCCTAATTAATCTGTAGTGTACTTGGAGCCTGATATTTAAATAAATTTGTCCTTCTCAGCAAAAAACTAATTTTGTATATATTGTTTCGATCTTTTTCTAGTGACATTATATACATAATGTACTACCTAAGAGTGACATTATATACAGTGACAATTGTCAATTACGAATGAAGTAACATTTGTTTATGCAGTTACATCAATATTATCATATGCAATGACATTGTCAATGAAGTAACAAGTGTTTACGCAGTAAAATCAACAAGACACCAACAGTGACACAACGGCTAAATTACAATTTTCGTCCTGTAACTGAACACGTTTTGCAATTTTTGTTCTGGTTTTTCTCCGGCGACAATTTCAGACCTGTAAGTGGTCTTTCTTTTGCAAAAATAGTCCTAAAGGCCGAAAAATGGTGGCTGTACACATTTTCCGGCCAAAAAAATGCCATGCCAACCCAAATTGACACGTCATCCTTCCACGTGAGCACAAATTTCCACATCTTTTTTTTGCAAAGAATAAAATGTTGCCAATGGGGGATTCGAACCTACAACTTAAGACTAAAAATCCATACTCTTCTCCATCCGAGCTATAACCACATAAAAAACACAACATATCTTTTAAAGACATGTTCAGTATAAAAATATTATAGAGAATCTAGTAATACAGACAATTTTTTTTTTTTAAAAGTATATATATATATAGTATTCATTACACCTGGTGATAAATTTATTGAATGTTTATTTTAAGTAATATAGGATGTTCTTAATTTTTTATTTTATATGTATAATATATATTGTATAATGCATGTGACTTAATATATGCTTTTCTTTTATCAAATTTGTTGATTAAGGCGGTTATGACAACGGAAAAAATGCATCTAGATCATATGGTTTTGCAGCATTAAAGTATTGGGTACTAGTACCACTACTTAATATATGCTTTTTTTTTTTTATCAAATTAGTTTCTTTCTCTATCTTTAATTTCTAAATAATATTATTGTTACAACCACTCTAACACAATACATCTCGTAATTTAATGAACCTTTCTGACCAGGGCGGACGTACCTTGGGCCAAAAGGGGGCACACGCCCTCAAATTTTAAAATTACTTTAATACCCTTATCAAATTTAATATTTCATACAAAATGGTATATAAACTATGCTTCTACTTGATTAGTTAATTGTTATTTGTTTTGGTGGTTTGGCATTTGTTTCATTTGCTGTTGGTGCAGGTTTGAATCCCTGCATGACTTTTTTTTTTCGATCAACACTAAAGTCCTCATTTTGTTTTTTTTTTCCTTACATCTTTTTGTTTTCTCAATACTAAATTCCATTTTATTTTCTTTCTTCCCCATAAAGTCCATTATCCATTTATTGCACATATTTTTTTATCTCAATACCAAAGTCCATTTGGTTGTTTCTTTGTTTTTTTTCGGAACACTCGTTTACTTAGAGTCACCCCCCCCCCCCCTCCTTTGAGAACAATCATGTCTCCGCCTCTGGTTCTGACACACCGAATCATGCAATGTTATGTGACAATGGTACTATATACCTTTGATGAAATGTAACATAATTCAATGTTACGCTGTTACATCATGTTACAGTTAATTGTTGTTTCAGACTGATCGTAACAATATCATTGGCTATAATCAGAGTAATTAATATTTCTTTTTGTCCCTTTTTGTCAAGGACTTACTTTTGTTTCATTAGAATAATTAAAATTAATACATTCATTTTAACGTTTCATTTGTTAATTTAATTAAATATTCAGTTTAGTGACTATGAAAAAGAGTTGGAAGAAATAAGAATATGACATAACAAGAATATGTTGCATCTTTACGAAAATACATTAAAAAAAAAAGCAATAAAAAATTAAGTAACCTCCCAAATTACATAAAATAAACATTCAATAAATGTATCACCATAAAAAAAATTGTCTATATCATTAGATCTCTATAATATTTATAATGAACATGTCTTTAAAAGATGTGTTGTATTTTAGAAAACATATGTGTTTGTAGCTCAAATGAGAAGAGTATTGATTTTTAGTCTTAGGTTGCGGGTTTTTTTGACAGTTTTTTTGGTTTTTGTGTACGAGGTTTTCCGTCCTTCAGAACTATTTTTGCAACAAAAAAAAACTTACAGTCCTGAAATTGTCACCGGAAAAAAAACAAGACCAAAATTGCAAAACGTGTCCAGTTACAGGACTAAGATTACAATTTAGCCGTGACACAACACTAAGAATGACACTACACCAAGAGTGACATTGAAGTTCTTTAACATGAATGAATGTTATTATGCAAACAACAATTGTGGAAATTTTTGGGATCCCCGTGTTACACAAAAAATTCAAAGGGGAGTGGTAATAAAGGACAAAAAAAAGTTGAAAAATAGGATTAAGGACAGTGGAAAAAAAAATCATGTGTTAAAGGACAATTCCACTGTTTGTTACTCAAATTACACTGTTGGTTGCATTGTGTTTACAGTAAAATCCACTATTCCACTGTTTGGTTTGTCCTTTTCACCCAATAAAAAATTCCACTGTCCTTTTTATACATTTTTCACTCTTATTTTGTCCTTTTTAACAATAAAGCCAAAATTCAATAGCTTCATCAATGTTTTCCAAACTGTGCAATGCCACCCATAACCTCATTATATGAGATTGTATCAAGGACAAACATTCTATGCAATAAGACATTTGTTTGCTCAAGTCTATTGTTTCTTGCATGAGCTGCTATAGTTGAATTCCATGAAACAGCAAACATTTCATCAATGTTGTAACATCCCGACTTTTCATAAAAGGGTAAAATAGCAATTTAATTAAAAAGGATTTAATTAAAGGGTTTTAGTTATTTAATTAATGGGATTAATTGATAACTATAAAAAGAAATAATACCAATTATTTCCCCATAACTTGCACACGCAAATTCTGAAGAAAAAGAGAGGAACGGCGCAAAGAGAAGAAACAGACGCAGAAGTTTTTAAAAAAAGGGAGAACGTAATCTTCAACCATGTGGCCAATCCGTTCATCGTTTCAAGATGCCGCAGAAGAGAAAAGTGATCACCGCGAAGAGACACAACTTTGGAAAATAACATCTCTTAATTTCGTAAGTTTTCAATTTAGCCCTAGTTTTTTGTAACCGTTGAGTTAGATCTTCAAAAATTTGTATCTTTCAATCCGTAGCTCTGTTTTGCAGCCATGAGAAATCGAAACGATTGTCTTGGAGCGTAGATTATTCTAAAAATAATTTGGCAGCAAGTAACCCAGTTAATCTTCTATTTCACACACTTTTGTATTTCGGTTTTTGCCAGGAAGATAGAATTTTTAGGTTTACTTGTTGTTTAATTAGGTTACAAGTTAAAGGCTTAGAAGTTCAGCGTTTTCTTGAAGGTTTTGGATCGGTTTTGCTGGAAATTAAGGTAAGAGGCTCTTCCTAATGAGTAATTATAATTTTACAATGATAGGTTGAGTTTTGGTGTTGCTTGGTGATAGAATTCATGCTAAGTTGTAACTAATGAGATGTGATATGTTTTGGTATATTTGTGTTGAGCTTTAAATTTCTATTTTTGATTCAATAACATTAATTAAACATGAACAAGCCCCCGATTGAGTTTCTGATGCGTTTGGTTCCGGCACCGGACGTACTCTTAAACGGAGTTGAAGTTCGGGACCGTCGGAAGAGCATGAAAGGGCTTGTGCTTTGATGAACTAGAGTTCATCAATGTCTGTGTATTTGCTAGGCCTTGTCCATATCTAGTGGTCTAGGAAATGGAGTAGTGTATATGAGGGAGCTTACCTAAAAACACTTAGGTGGCTAGATAACAACGGTAAATAATTACATATGTGTAGTAAAAGCTAAAACGTCACTTATTCTCGGTTAGGCACTATTTCATATCGGCGATGTGATACGTTCATAAAAGATGAACAACGCTACTGGCTCAAAAGGCTGAATGGTAGTGGAGGAAATTCATCGAACGTATACGCATACCGGGGAGACCCCGGAGCTAATCGGTGCTAAACACCGTTAGTTAGCAAGTATATCTTCAGGCTGATGAACGCCATGCGTAGTGTCCTTGAGTGATGACGTAACCAAGATAAGCTAAGCTAGAAACGTATAGTCACAACATGTTGATGGACATGAAGTGAACCCTAGATTGAGTGGTCTTATAAAGATAATTTACTAATCATAATAATAACTTTTCTTTGTATAACTTAGTTATTCATTAGCTTCTCACTTTTACTAAGTACTTCGTACTTACCTACTTTGCATTTTCTTTTGTATGCATTGTGGGGTGAGAAGACGTACAGGTTGCCCAAGTGTAGATGACACCTTTTGAAGAATTTGAAGTATTGACGAAGTTTTTAGTTTATTTCTTTGTAAAGGTTGTACTAGAGTAGTTGAATTTCTTTTCTTAGACTTGTTGTACCTTCACTTTTAAGAACTCGTATTTTGTAAGTCTTTGGTTTGTTTCGTCGTTGTAATTTAACTATCCATCTTTAGTATGGTTGTATCTATTCTTAGTAGCATTTATGATTTTTACCCGAGTCTTTTGGGCTTCCGTTTGCTTTTATTTGATACGACGACGTAGAGGCTTGCGTATAATATTAAATTTATTTAATGCTATATGCGCCGAACGTTCTCTTCCGGATAAGGACTCGGTATCCGGGAGCGGGGCGTTACAGTTGGTATCAGAGAGAAGCGTCATTTCTTTCCTAGGCTTCATCCCTCTAAGATAAGACTTCTTTAGACCTTTTTGAACCCTTCTGATCTCTCTTGATCTTGGTGGTAAATTCTCGTAGGATTAGGAATCCTTAGAACGTGGTTAAGTTGCACTAGGACCAATTGAAAAGTCTCCTTAGGTGAAGGTTTAGTTTTAAGCTCACATCTCTTATGTGATCCTCTTAAGTTTTGTTCCTTTCGAGAACCCTTATTAGGATCCCTCTTTCCTTTTGGAATCTTCGAATATTTCTCTAATTTTCTTTCTTTTTGAGATTTTAATGCTTTCGCAATGCTACATTTGGTTCAAATCACTTCCTTGTAACTTCGTATTATGCAAAATGAGTAAACGATTTTCGTTCACGTTTCTACATGTCATGTTATATCATTTTTTTTGTTCTAAGAATTCTGTAAATTTTTAGCCACTTAGAAAGTTGTCTTATCTACAATTTCTCTCTTTACATCAATTGTTTTCAATATGGATTGTTCACAAATTGTTTAACAAGGAGGGGTACTCTGTTCAGAAAATTCTGCAGCAGTACTCTTACATATCATTCTGTTTTGAATAAGCTAAACAACTCCAAATGACTTGGATTTTTGATATGTTGTATAAAGCATCCTGAACTATAATTTTTGTTTTGTAACCAAGTGAAAATTCGTTTTGGTTTGAGCACAATCTGCAACACACGACAGTTGATGAAGTCCTGAAAATTTTTGACAGCTTATAGCAGTAGATGAAAATAATTATTTTGACCGACCTATGGCTTCCCAATTTTTTTGATTTTTGAGCATCATATGTAAAACTTATATAATCACAGATTTTCTCTTTTCCTCATGTTCAAAATCAATTCAGTTTGTTTTGTGCAAATCAATTATTTCATGGCTTATGTATGCACCCAAATTTCTCAAAACCATTTAAGTACTCTGGTCAAGAAAGGATAGATGTCTTTCTTTCACCCTGTAAGTTATAGTGTAGTAGGTTATAGGAGATGAGAATACTTTGATTTATCTGATTCTTAAGCTAGTTGTTACCCAGGATAAGAAATTTGGTAGGTAGAGACTAGGTGTTGTCGTTATAGTGCTCCTCGATGGCAAGAAATGATTGCATGGTGATTTTCCAATCTTATGTCTTCATCAATAAGGTTCTATTTTATAATCATCTAGTTTCCTGCTTGGTTATCCCAATTTCAATCATTTACCCATCCATACTAATTGTAACTCATGCTCTGGTTAAATCATCCATTTGAAACTTCTGAAACTCGGTAAAAGTCCGTTATTATGAAGTTTTGTTTTCCAAGTGTGTACATTTTTTGATGTGCCTTATTTTTTTAGATGTTTTCATCGTGTCAAATGCTTGATTTAAGAAAAATAAGTTTCTCATCCTTCAAACTATTTGAACTGACAATTGCATATCTTTCCAACTATATCATGTTTAGCTATATCGGGGCAACACACTTTTGCATCCTAGTGATTACCCTTAATGCATCCCCTACAAGATGTTTTAGTACATACAAACTTTTGTTTAAAGACTCGACTCTACAAATCCTTCGTTTTCTCTTTTCGCTATCGCTTGGTTTATGTTTACCAAAATTCTTTGGCCTTGCTTTGCTCGAGAGGGGTTCTACACGAACTCCATGTGTAATTCTATTCCTTCCAAGTACTCTTCAGACGTTTCAACTATTAGTGTTAAAGGTATCTTACTTTGTCACTTACTGTTCATCATCCTCATGTTTGGCTTTATCCAACATGAGTGAATGCTTTTGTTTCCGTGTTTTCCTTTCAGGTTAACACTTACCATGCTCAAACAATTCTGGAAATTTTCCACAATATCGATCGATGTCTTTTCTACAATTTCTTTTGTTACACCAACTCGATAATCGTTATGGATTGTTCATAAAATTCATGTTTATACCGGACACTCTGTCCAGAAAATCTGCAGCAGCAACTTCACTTCCTCTTCTGTTTTGAACAGGTTAAATACCTTCAAATGACCTGAATTTTTGATATATTGAAGACAAAACTTTTGTCTACAGTTTTCCTTTTGGAATTAATTTAAGATTCTTTTTCGTTTGATCTCGATTTGCAATTCAACTCAGTGTTTACTAATCTGGAAATTCTGACAAACCTTGTGCAATCGTCAGAAATAACTGTTTTTGGCCAACTTATTTTCATTCAAAATTCTAACATTTTTATATCACTTGGGAAACTCCAAAGTATCTAAATCTTTTCTCTTTGGATCGTGCTCAAATTCCTTTCCGTTTGGGCTACATAAGTCGATAATGACAGTCCGGAGTAATTATCATACACAACAGCCTAAAAGGAAATCCTCACCTCTTTGACTTAGGGTTGGGGCTAAGAGGGTAGCAAGTTACGATTGTTATGTTTAGGAGTTCCTTGAGGCTGATCTCCTTCTGAGTTAAACCTTTTAGTAGGATGCTTGTAAAGCTAATATTATAATTTCTTTTGCAGTTGTAAACAAGAACCAAGATGCTATCCCCCAGCATGCCATGTTTGATGTTCAGACCCTTTTCGTGCCCTTTTGTAATTATACATTATCTGGTATTTTATTGCTCATGTAATCCCTCACTTGAGATCTTTAAACTCAACAAATCCTCTCAGCTTGTTGTCATGAATTACCTTAGAAATATATCTCTATAAGCCCTTCTTTTGAACAAATTCATGCCTTCTTACTTTTCAAATCAAGAAATAAGTTCTCTTCAAAATTCTATATTGTTGCACTCCCATAATTCCTTTCAAATTCAAATTTGACTAAGCCTTCTGATGTCAGAACATTCTCCTTACTTGTGTTCATTCTCAGCTCCCCTCCTAAGGGTAGTGTCGATGTTGTAACTATTTCACCTAATGCTTCCTGTTCTTTTAAGGTATGCAAATCTTCTTTTGCTAGTGAAATTTTGAAGCCTACCATGACATTCTTTTTCAGTTACCTATCTTTAACCTTCTAGCAATATATGCTAAACTAGTTTCAAGCAGAAGGTAGTCGTTTCCAAAGTGCCTTCCGAACCTAACAGGCCGATCGACTTTTGAGTTCCTAAACTTCTGATCCAACTCAGATTAATGTACTTTGTACCATTGAGTTTTAAATCTCTTTTAGGCCATTTAGAGCCATGAACCGCCAGACACACCTTTTAACATTCCTCCTTATGTTTTGGCGTTTCCACTACAATTTTGTTACACCGGTTGAGATGCTTTTTTATTTAACCTCTTCGTTTCCACATGACGAATAACCTCGAGCATTTATTCCTTGGTAGTGTACTATGCATCTCGAGAGTGCAACCTTGAACCCTTGATTTGAATCGTCAATGATCGTTTAAACTTCCTTTGAAAATTTGAATTAATTCTTTGAAATCAAACCTTATCCGACAATTCTTGAGTGCCGTTCCCTCTTCACTCAAAATCTTGTTTACCGCTTAATTATTCAGACTTTTGATATTCCCTTACCATTCCTTGAGGGAAATTTCTATTTCTTTTAAATCTTGAAATAACCTCTCTTTGACTACTGCAAATTTGGACACTTCTTGACAAGTGTTTATTTTATTCTGAGACCTTTTGATGTGCTCGCTTTGTCTTCATAGTTCCTTCATGTTGAGACCTTTGCTCTCTTCATGATTGTCTAGTCTTTCTGGTGCTCAAGGACGGAGCCAATGCATGGGCTTAGGGGGGCTAAGCCCACCCAAGCTTATGCATTTAACACTTAAGTCTATAATATCATCCACTAAAAAGCCCATATATCCATTAAATATTCATCACCTACTAAAGGCTCACCGTCCATTTAATATTATATTGGCACAACGTAAATACTTCGATATCACATTTTACACATTAATTTTTACAAGTAAATGTGGTGCCGAAAGTGTTTATAAGGTGCCAATATAACTCACATTAATATTTATACATTTATTCACTTAAATATTTTAATATCCATGACCTATCTCTATTAAAAAAAAAATATCATACTTACACTCTAGATATCGAATTTCGATCTCCAAATTCACTAACAACAAATAATATATACATATATATATATATATATATATATATATATATATATATATATATATATATATCCTTCGGCTTATCTATAAAATAAAAGTGTAATAGTAGGTACTAATAGACACGTGTTTGGTTGGTCATCCAAGTTCTATTTAGTTTTTGAAACGAATGTCTTTCAAGTATTTCTGTTTTAAGGTTCATAGTGATGTTCTCTTAAGACTATAAGGTAGAAAAATTCTTGTAATATTATAAGAAAAAAGTTGATATAGCCCACCCGAAAAAAAAAATCCTGGCTCCGTCCTTGCTGGTGCTCGACTTTGCACATTTGCCTTGCTTCTCTGTTGTATGATGATTCATCTATTACACACATGCGAACTGAAGATTTTCCATCAGGTGATGTTTCCCTTAACGTCTTCACTTTCTAAAGGCTTATATGAAAGCTTATTACTATCCTTTCAAGTTGCCTCTGAGTTCCTTGCAGACCACCGTATCTTGCAGAATTCTACTCTATCTAAAGAATCTCATCTGCAAGCTAATCATTTATGATTCTTCTTTGGTGGCTACAATTTGTATTATGATACAGTGCCACATTCTTTATATTGGAACCACCTTCAATTTTTCCCCAACACGGAATCATCTTGTTGTGCTTATAACCTAAGCAACCTGCCTTATTTCAAGTGCATTGTACCCTTCATTGGCTTACCTAGTTGACATACCACCCTGGTACACAACTTGTCACTTTTCCATTTTATTTATTCTCCAAGCTAACTCTTTTTTTTCGGCACAAGAATTGGATCAGACCGTCAGAGAGAAAGGATGGCAAATGCATGTTCTCCCTTCCCGAAGAAGTCTCAGAAACCCTACAGCCAGAATCCTTGCAATCCTTCAGCAAGCTTGTGGTGCCATGATGGAAGTTGAGATCGAAGGAACTCAAGTGTGCCAGAAGTGTGGTTTCAGCTGGGAAGATTCAGCTTTCCGGGTATAGGTTAGCAGGAGCAAGCAAAGAGTGTTGAACCGATGATTGCAAGATTCGAGGCAGTTGATGAGTACGTGAAGAAACAAGACAAAGATCCAGTTGTCTCCAATTACATGTGAGTGGTTGGAGTCCAACCAGCCTTTGGTCACGGGTTAGATGAAGATGGCAACCTATGGCATCGGAATCGGCTCTGGGTTCCGAATGCAGAAGATCTGAGGAAGAAAGTGATGTAAGGGGCCACAAGATAGCAGTTGCAGTTCATCTCGGAGCGACAAAGATGTACAATAGTTGGAATAGTACTGCTGACGATCTTTCATGAAGTTAGAGATAGAAGAACGCGAGTTTTCTGGGATGAAGTGGAGCGATGACAGAAGACGAGACCAGATTTGATACATCAAGCCAACGAGAAGATTGAAGTGGATCGTCACAACCTCAAGTTGGCTCAAAACAAGCAGAAAAGTTGGGAAGATGGAAGAAGAAGACTGTAAGAGTTAGAAGACGAAAAGCTTTGCAAAGTCCAGAGTTCAAGAACACCCAGTTACATTCGAGTTTTGAGGACGAAACTCCTCTTAGGAGGGAAAGAATGTAACATCCCGACTTTTCATAAAAGGGTAAAATAGTAATTTAATTAAAAAGGATTTAATTAAAGGGTTTAAGTTATTTAATTAATAGCATTAATTTATAACTATAAAAAGAAATAATACCAATTATTTCCCCAGAATTTGCACACGCAAATTCTGAAGAAAAAGAGAGGAACGGCGCAAAGAGAAGAAACAGACGCAGAAGTTTCAAAAAAAATGGATAACGTAATCTTCAACCATGTGGTCAATCCGTTCATCATTTCAAGATGCCGTAGTAGAGAAAAGTGATCACCGCGAAGAGACGCAACTTTGGAAAATAACATCTCTTAATTTCGTAAGTTTTCAGTTTAGCCCTAGTTTTGGTAACCGTTGAGTTAGATCTTCAAAAATTTGTATCTTTCAATCTGTAGCTCTGTTTTGCAGCCATGAGTAGTCGAAACGATCGTCTTGGAGTGTAGATTATTCTAAAAATTGTTTGGCAGCAAGTAACCCAGGTAATCTTCTGTTTCACACACTTTTGTATTTCGGTTTTTGCCAGGAAGATAGAATTTTTAGGTTTACTTGTTGTTTAATTAGGTTACAAGTTAAAGGCTTAGAAGTTCAGCGTTTTCTTGAAGGTTTTGGATCGGTTTTGCTGGAAATTAAGGTAAGAGGCTCGTCCTAATGAGTAATTATAGTTTTATTATGATAGGTTGAGTTTTGGTGTTGCTTGGTGATAGAATTCATGCTAAGTTGTAACTAATGAGATGTGATATGTTTTGGTATATTTGTGTTGAGTTTTAAATTTCTATTTTTGATTCAATAACATTAATTAAACATGAACAAGCCCCGATTGAGTTTCTGATGCGTTTGGTTCCGGCACCGGACGTACTCTTAAACGGAGTTGAAGTTCGGGACCGTCGGAAGAGCATGAAAGGGCTTGTGCTTTGATGAACTAGAGTTAATCAATGTCTGTGTATTTGCTAGGCCTTGTCCGTGTCTGGTGGTCTAGGAAAGAGGGTAGTGTATGTGAGGGAGCTTACCTGAAAACACTTAGGTGGCTAGATAACAATGGTAAATAATTACATATGTGTAATAAAAGCTAAAACGTCACTTATTCTCGGTTAGGCACTATTTCATATCGGCGATGTGATACGTTCATAAAATGTGAACAACGCTACTGGCTCAAAAGGCTGAATGGTGGTGGAGGAAATTAATCGAACGTATACGCATACCGGGGAGACTCTGGAGTTAATCGGTGCTAAACACCGTTAGTTAGCAAGTATATCTTCAGGCTGATGAACGCCATGCGTAGTGTCTTTGAGTGATGACATAACCAAGATAAGCTAAGCTAGAAACGTATAGTCACGACATGTTGATGGACATGAAGTGAACCCTAGATTGAGTTGTCTCATAAAGATAATTTAATAATCATAATAATAACTTTTCGTTGTATATCTTAGTTATTCATTAGCTTCTCACTTTTACTAAGTACTTTGTACTTACCTCCTTTGCATTTTCTTTTGTATGCATTGTGGGTGAGAAGACGTACAGGTTGCCCAAGTGTAGATGACACCTTTTGAAGACATTGAAGTCTTGACGAAGTTTTTAGTTTATTTCTTTGTAAATGTTGTACTAGAGTAGTTGAATTTCTTTTCTTAGACTTGTTGTACCTTCACTTTTAAGAACTCGTATTTTGTAAGTCTTTGGTTTGTTTCGTCGTTGTAATTTAACTATCCATCTTTAGTATGGTTGTATCTATTCTTAGTAGCATTTATAATTTTTACCCGAGTCTTTTGGGCTTCCATTTGCTTTTATTTGATACGACGACGTAGAAGCTTGCATATAATATTAAATTTATTTAATGCTATATGCGCCGAACGTTCTCTTCCGGATAAGGGTTCGGTATCCGGAAGCGGGGCGTTACAAATGTCCTCCTTGAATCTTCAATAGCTCCACATTTTCAATACATATCAAACTAGCCTTTTGATTTTGATTTACTGCTCTCTGTACTTTTTGGATCCTACACGAAAGGTACTTGTGATCAATCAAAAAGAAGAAGATATTCCGAAAAAAATCTAGAAAAATCATCAACGATAAGCAAAGAAAACAGAATCATCACTTGAAGGTAAACTAAGAAACTCCGACGGCTTAAAGCTTCAATAATCCAGTGAGCTGCTTTTTAGATTTTGAATATATAGATGATATGTGTACTGATATCAGTGATACTTCAAATTGTACTACTCCGATTGCAGAGAAGTTTAGGATACCGAAGATAAATACTTGTTTGCCGATGCCGAACCAAAGAGATCAAAGATAGCAGATTCATCATTGTCATTTTTACTCTAGGAGTACTTAAACTCAATTCCTTTTTCCAGTCTCAAAGAAGTGTCGGGTCGATACAGCTCAGACCGGCTGCTAACCGCCGCCGCCAACCATCACTGACGAAACTGAAAACAAATCGCCGGCTGGATCTGTTTAGCTTTGTTACCTACGTTTTTTGATCGAAAGGTGAAGGAGACTGGTTTTTGATCGAAAATAGGTTATCACAAGTAAGGGGAATGGGGTTAACGGTAAGAAAGGGTATCTCAGTAAAATTACCTGGACTTTTGTCTTTTTTTAACGATGATTATTTAAGAACGTGGAAAAGAATCACATTCAATGCAATTACCCATTAATTGCAACAAAAAAAAAATACATAAAACGATGGCGTTTTATTTGTAATGTACACACAAACTAATTACAAAAAAAAAAAAAAAAAAAAAAACATAAAACGATAGCGTTTTATTTGTAGTGTAGACACAAAACTACACTGTTTTGTGTGTAATGTTACACTTGATAGTCAAGTGAATTGGAGGGGATCAATCTGTCTTAAAATGATCATTTAAGTATGTCCAAAGTGGTAGTTAAGTTCTAAAATAATCATTATAGACAAAGAAACCAAAAAAGTACTAATTAGTATTGTATAGAAGTAATAATAAAGAGCGAAGGATTTTCGCCGTCTGTTTATAGAAGTAATAACTAGTGGTTGTGTGTGTCGTGCAAGGCACAACATGCCCCTTCCAATTATGCTATATGTAAATTGCACTGAAGCAATATCATGTTTTGAAATGTTAAAAATAGGAAATAGTCAGTGCATGCGGCAAGGTCAAATTGAGCATTGTGTAGGTCCTTGAAGCCCTGCCCTTGAAGGACCTATCAATATATGTAAGAAAAAACATAGCCGACTTCTTGTCTATACTCCTTGCACTCTCATCGTTCAGTTGGACATTCTGTGGATAAGCATATATATTCAATTAGAGATCATAACCAAACACACATCCAGCAAAAAAAACGTACTTGCATAAAGACAAAACTGCAAAAAGAAAGTTTCATAGGAACAATGAAAGGCAAGAAACCATATTCATGGCATTTGAAATCAATACCAAATTGGCGGGAAAATGGATTTTTAGTCCGGTAACTAAAAATGGATTTTTAGTCCGGGAATGAATTGGGTTTTTACGTATTTTTATTTGTTTTTGGCTAAAAGAACTTTAAGAAAAATGCCACGTAATTAATGAATTGGCAGCCACATCATCAGCTCTCACCGGATTAATATGCCAAATTAGCATCCCGGCGAGAAAGGACTGAAATTCCGAGTTTTTAAAACATAACGGACCAAAATTCCCACCGGAGTAAAAAACGGACTAAAATCGAAAAATGGAAAAGTTACCGGACTAAAAATCCATTTTTAACCCAAATTGGCAAAACAGTACAACAATTGGAAATCGTTTGACATATTATAATCAAGCTAAATCATTGTAGCACATTTGAAATGGATAATACAAAAATAGATACATACAACATTCATGGATTTAGGAATAGCAAGACAATGTTTACAAAGGCTAACTCACATTAGAAAAAGGAAGCAACATCGATCATAGCTCTCAGCTTAAAGAAAACAGAGTGTAGCTACCTTTTTAGTACAAATCAGTAACTCTTTTCCAATCAAATAATGTCCATAATGACATATATGCATCATGCAAGAGTAAATACGAAGGAATATTGCATTGAAGTACCAATAATCAACTGTTTTTAGCTAAAAATAAAAAGAAATAACAAAAATAACTATTGTTCATTGATGAGAAACAAATGAACATGCATAACACCGACTAAATCTATATTAACAACCAAAAAAATATCGATCTTGTGAAATATTGACTTAGATATCAGGAGCAATCTTTTGATAATACAAACCTAATCAATATTACATAACCTGAGACGATACGGGAATATGTGCAAAAATAAGGACAACCGAGGCATTTATCAAATGAGAAAAAACAAATGTAGGTCAATAGCAGAAGAGAAAGGTATATCCAAGCAACGTGCAACTACCAACACATGTAGAAGAATCACTACAAAGACATATTTTGGAGAGTTGTTTGAATAATAATCCAGACATATGTGAAGCATACTAAAGGGAAAATACTGCAAATAATAGCCAAGCCAACCTGGTAATCTGTCATTTTGGTGGCGTATGTGAAGCCTACTGTTAAAGGTGATATAAGGAAATATAGTAGCGCCTTTACTAACACCAATTGGTTTTAGTAAGCGCTACGAAAAACCAATTGGTGTTAAAAATATTTCCTTATATCACCTTTAACACCTACGAAAGAAAAAATACACTACATGGTGTAAGACCTTGTTCTTTAGAAACCGATGAAAAATAACATATCTTGGCCTTATGAGTAATGGCAGAACTCCTACCACAACAGGAAAACCCGGGTCACCGAAACTGATTTAAGTTGTTGTTGACACAGCTAAGTCAATTTGAGTATAGATAACGCGTTTTCTTGGTTTAGGCATAAACTTAATCGGCAGACATTTATGCTAGTCCCCCCTTAATAACAATGTTGTCTTAAATAAACAACCACTGCTTAGGCAGCCTGTTAGAAAAGATGTTGATAAATCATGTTATTCATTAAGGGTACAAGCCAAGCCATCAAGTAGTAAGGCAACAACATGCATTACTAAAGCATCACAAATTTTAGCTTGGCCATGATGCAAATCCTACATAGTGCACCACAACCAATAGAAATTATAGGTTTTAAGATGGATCCCCCTACATGTAGAAAAAAAAACCACCAATGATTTTCTTTGAAATTGATGACATGGTGATCCAAAACTTGCACTTGGAAAAACCATGACATTAAACAAAAAACACAAAAAAAAAACATGAGAAAAACACATCAATCGAGCACAATAAGGTAATACCTTTTTTCTTTGCGTTTTATTCATCTTTATGCTTTTAGAGTCTGGCTTTTCAACTTTCACAAGGTTTTCATTAGTCCTTGGAGTTGGCTGAGTGTTCACCGTTCACGGAAAGAGTAGACAGACGCAGGTATTGCTGCAAAGGTTGGACAAAAAGTACCACAGGAAGAAAATGAGTATGCTGAAGATGAGTTCAGTGTTAAGATTCATATTACCTGAGGAAGAAAATGCAGGTAAAAGCAACAGTGGTGCAGCAAGGTCATTATTTCACAATATGTCACCATAGAATCAAAAAGCATTCAATAAATAAATAATCATTTAAGCAAGCAAAGATTAAAAAAATAATAATAAACATAGAGGAGGAGGAGGAGAAGTCTGCCTGATGATCCCTGTTTGCAATATTAATAGGCTTTCTATTGCTTCAAATGAAATTAAAGAAATGGGCTCGTTAATTTGGCTTATTTGACCGTCTTTCTTAAACCGCTCTGCTGATTCAGGCTTTATATACGATTTCAAGTGTTAAGTTGTTTGTATCATTTCGAATGGGAGGTCCATCTTCCTCAGGTTTCCGGACACTGCTTTTAGATGAAACATGACATCACAGATGAATCTTAACAAGAATTAGCAAAAAGTTAAGGAAACAACAAAAACCGAAGGCTTGCAATATTTGATGCTCAGCGGAGCTTTTATTGAAGTACTTTGTCTACTTTAGAGTACTAATATAGATAATTGGAGTGAGATATGTTAGATGTCTGACCTTGGGATTTCAACAGGTGACCGGCCAATGTTACATGGATAGAGGACCTGTGTCATGGGGAAGAAGGTGAACTTTTCCCCCTTTTGTAAAAGGCAACAAAAGCACATGAAAAAAATAAGCATACTGTTTTGTCACTGGTGGGGGGTTGCCACTGCCCATGAAGTCTATTTTCCCTAAAATAGAATGCCTGCTAAGTGTCTCCTCCTTTGGACGGGGAACACTCAGTGCTCTGCAAACAGTGAAGATAAATCACAACACAAAAAATAAAAATAAATTGTGGCAATGTTAACAAATCAAACACACCCACATATATATAGTTGTATACACACATCATGATTTAAGAGCTGGGTAAATGTCATCATCAGAATGCTCTTAAGACCTGAAACATGTATGTGTATGGTTGTACACACAGGCATGTACAAAGAATCAATGAAACTAACATCCGGATAGAAAAGGGAAGTAACAGAAATAACAACTTTTCAATTACAAGAATGCCTGCAAGTCATGGTTCAATAACTCAAGAGGCCCTTGTTGTGATGTTCGATTGAGCTCTATCTTTTTTATTACTCTATTTTTATTCATTCTGTAATAATAATTTAGGTGACTGATAACAAGCAACATGTATATGTAATCGATTACATTACAGAGTCAAACAAAGTAAGGAACTCAAGAGCTTCATACCTGATAGTTTTCTTTAAGCACGTCAATCGATCTCATTGAGATAATACTGACAAGTCTATGCTCACTTTCAAAGTGTCTTCCAAACAACTTTTGCTTCTCCTCCGAATTACTGCCACAACACAAGCAAAACCACCGAGTGATGACACGAAAAACTAAAGCTGCAAACAATCCGTTTTTCAATATCAAACAATATAAGGTGTTTTAGCAACGACGTATTACCTTAATGGCAACCTTCTGGACTTTTTTTGCGCAATCATTATCAATTGGTTTGTGATTGTTTTTAATAGAATCAATCCGTCCGATCTCAATAAATTACCTCTGCGGAACACATATTGAAGAGTACTAACACACATGTGATAGAAGCCAAAAGCACTTTTATGGTTCATCTTTCATGCCATCTATCACTCAGGCTAATACGTTAAACTATAGGTAAATAAATCAAATCCTAACTAAAATTAAGAGTACTAACACACAAGTTTTAATAAGTGCTCTTAGCCAAAAAAAAATGCTCAGCTAGAAAAAGAATCAGACGCCTTTTTTTTCCAGATATCAAGATAGGAAAATGAGGAGAAAATACTATAAATAAAAACAGAAGAGTACTCCAATATCAAACAATATAAGGTGTTTTAGCAACGACGTATTACCTTAATGGCAACCTTCTGGACTTTTTTGCGCAATCATCATCAACTGGTTAGTGGTTGTTTTCAATAGAATCAATCCGTCCGATCTCAATAAATTACCTCTGCGGAACACATATTGGAGAGTACTAACACACACGTGATATAAGCCAAAAACACTTTTATGGTTCATCTTTCACGCCATATATCACTTAGGCTAATACGTTGAACCATAGGTAAATAAATCAAACCCTAACTAAAATTAAGAGTACAAACATACATGTTTTAATAAGTGCTCTTAGCCAAAAAAAATACTCATCAAAAAAGAATCAGACGCCTATTTTTTTTTCTAGATATCAAGATGGGAAAATACTATAAATATAAAACAAAAGAAATGTAACAAGATCGTCAATACAAAAGAGAACAAGAGAATACAAACAAAAATAGAAGAAATGTTAAATACTGAATCTTCTAAGCTCACATCTATGTTGACATAATGCAAAATAGAAGCACAACCACAGCCATAAAAGCAAAATACACAAAAGGATTACAATAATATGAAAAGGTGTAAAATTGGCTGATAAGAAGAAAGAATGTGTGGTGTGGGATAATCGAAGGGTTGAAGAGGAGGATGGGGGATGAAGGAAGGACGAAATGGCAGGGGTGTCACCAAAAAGCAAAATACACAAAAGGATTACAATAATATGAAAAGATGTAAAATTGGCTGATAAGGAGAAAGAATGTGTGGTGTGGGATAATTGAAGGGTTGAAGAGGAGGATGGAGGGATGAAGAAAGGACGAAATGGCTGGGGTGTCTTTGGGTTTAGCCATTTAGGAAGGTGGGGAGAAATAGATGAAAAGACAAGTGGGATACAAGCTGGACTTGTATACCATTTCTTTAGCTAATGGACAATATAAAGTAAATAATAGTAAATAAAAGAAAACAAAAAGGTTCAATTAGCTGATGTGATGTGGCAAGCAGTGAGAAGCTCTCCAAATTTAGAAAGGTGGGGAAAAATAGATGAAAAGGACAAGTGGGATACATGATGAACTTGTATACTATTTCTTCAATTGATGGACAATATAAAGTAAATAATAGTAAATAAAAGAAAACAAAAAGTTTCAATTAGCTGATGTGATGTGGCAAGCAGTGAGAAGCTCTCCAAATTTGTAAAAAGGGGACGTGGCTTATTGAGAGAGCTTTACGCTCTCTCTTTTTATAGATAGGCAGATAATTGAAAGGTTGAAGAGGAGGATGGAGGGATGAAGAAAGGACGAAATGGCAGGGGTGTCTTTGGGTTTAGCCATTTAGGAAGGGGGGGAGAAATACGGGCTGGACTTGTATACCATTTTTTTAGCTGATGGACAATATAAAGTAAATAAAAGAAAACAAAAAGGTTCAATTAGCTGATGTGATGTGGCAAGCATTGAGAAGCTCTCCAAATTTAAGAAGGTGGGGAGAAATAGATGAAAAGGACAAGTGGGATACAGGCTGATAAGTGAGGATTTCGCAATCCGGCTCGATCAATTACAATTTATAAAACTCGAAACCTTAGGCAAAACTCACTTTCTAACCGGCAGTGAACCGGGTCGATCGTAGGTAGTGCGTTCAGAGTCCGGGGTCGATCCCACGAGGAGATTGAATCGATTACAAACCTTGTGTTAAAATCAGAGGGCAAAGAGTATATGAACAAGACAAAAGATCGAAGCTTTTATTATTTCACGACATACACAAGGATCTGAATCAAGACTTTTATCCAGAGTGAATTTCATCAAACTAATGATCTACACAATCAAAACCATATTGAGAGAAAACAAATCGAAATCAGGAAACTCACAATAATGAAGATCAAAATATTGCGAGATCAAAACTTTTGAATCCCAAATCAAAGAAAAGATAGCAACCTTTAATCCATACAATGATCCCAGGCACGAACTCCACCAAGCTATCGATCGAATATCGTATTCTACTCTATTTTAAAAAATCTAAACTAAGAAATTGAAATACGGGGCCTAGTCCAGAGCTCTAATCCGGCTATTTAGATGTCAACATGTCATAACAACTGCCGAAGCGGCTGGGTTGAGCACCTAAGCTGGCCTCAAACTCATTCTAGGCCAATAAAAGTCAGAATATCTGTTTTCTTAGGTTTAGCCGCACTTATATAGAGGCAAAATCGCGACCTTGACCTAGTTGGGCCGACCAACTTGGCCCATTTAACTCATCTTCGGTAAACTGGTGATAACTTTCAGTGTAGAGCTCCGATTTGAACGATTCAAGATGCGTTGGAAATCCCGTTCAATTCCCTACAACTTTCATGAAGACGACTTGACTAGAAAATGCCTTCAAGATAGGTCAAAATAAATATTAATGAACAGGCATGGTGAAATACTGCTGTCGGCGCCAAACGCCCGTCTGAGTCCTTCCAAACGCTCGTTCGCCTGGAAAATATGATTCTTGATTAGGGTTCTTGAGATTCGAACGAGCGTCTGGCCTGCCTTGAACGCTCGTTTGTCTTATAGGAGCTTTCTTGAATCGAGCTGAACCTACCCAAACGCCCGTTTGGGGGTCATTTGGACGCCCGTCCAGCTGAAAACCCAACTTTCTGAATGAGTGTCAATACTGTGGACGCCCGTCTGGAATGTGCAGACGCCCATCTCATATAGCTTCACGGCAGACGCCCGTCTGGCTTGTCTTCACTCCAAACTTGGCTTTTCTTCCACTTTCATTCAATTCTCGTACCACGAACATATCTCTCATTCCAAAACATCACCTTCCGGGTCCTCGAGTCACCTAAGTCCTGCAATAACATAGAAAAACAAACACCACGCATAATTCCGCAAGACAAAAGTGCTCGGAAAAGAGTGAAATATCGTCAAAAAGGCAGAGTTCCCTATCGATATGACAGTTTAACTCCCCGTGCGTATAACTCTCGATATTACTCTCAAACAGGTCTAAATCTACCCAAAACATGCTAATAAAGTGATAAACGGGGGCTAGATCACATACAAAAGTGCAGTGAAGTTGACTCCCATCACAAGCTGGACTTGTATACCATTTCTTTAGCTGATGGACAATATAAAGTAAATAATAGTAAATAAAGGAAAACAAAAGGATTCAATTAGCCGATGTGATGTGGCAAGAAGTGAGAAGCTCTCCAAATTTATAATATAAAAAAAGGGACGTGGCTTATTGAGAGAGCTTTATGCTCTCTCTCTTTATAGATAGGTAGATAATTGAAGGGTTGAAGAGGAGGATGGAGGGATGAAGAAAGGATGAAATTGCAGGGTGTCTTTGGGTTTAGCCATTTAGGAAGATGGGGGAAATAGATGAAAAGGACAAGTGGGATACAGGCTGGGCTTGTATACCATTTCTTTAGTTGTTGGACAATATAAAGTAAATAATAGTAAATAAAAGAAAACAAAAGGGTTCAATTAGCTGATGTGATGTGGCAAGCAGTGAGAAGCTCTCCAAATTTAGAAAGGTGGGGAGAAATAGATGAAAAGGACAAGTGGGATACAGGCTGGACTTGTATACCATTTCTTTAGCTGATGGAGAATATAAAGTAAATAAAAGAAAACAAAAAGATTCAATTAGCTGATGTGATGTGGCAATCAGTGAGAAGCTCTCCAAATTTGTAAAAAAGGGACGTGGCTTATTCAGAGAGCTTTATGCTCTCTCTTTTTATCGATAGGTAGATAAAGAGCGAAGGATTTTCGTCGTCTGTTTTTGTCCTCCGCACTTTTCATCAATATAACGACGACGTGTTTTTGCAACCCACCCCCTCAAAAAATAATTATTTTACAAAAGCCCTTTCTCTCCATTAATTCTCCAGACGTTTCTAGGGTAGTTGTTCACTTCCAGTCTCTTCCTCCACTCACCGCACTCCTCTTATCAACTCAAAATATCTAAGCATTCTTTGTGTTTCTTCTCAATTCTTTTGTTATGTATTTTTTTGTAGAAAGAATGTTCGTGATTGATTAATCTTTCGTTTATTTTTTGTTGTAGAATCAGGTAAAGAGTAAAGACAACATAGATGGTGGCGGCGGCGGCGAGTTCGTTGATGGTGTTAGCTTTCGATCTCACCGGCTCACCGCCCAACTTCCGCATCTTCTCTTTCCCCTTTCCGTTCACAGATCGCCGGTCACCGTTCAACTCTCTCTGTATTTTCTTCCGGCGCTAACGCAGAGGAAGAGGAGATTTTGTATGGGTAAGCAGGAGACAACAACATATATGGACGCAGAAAAGTTGAAGTAATCAAAGAATGGTGTCCGAAACATGTTATATATCTCGACTTTGATATATAATTTTCCGCCTTTTTTCTTGGTGATGATGCTGGTCCTTGTGTAACTGAAGATGCAGCAAATGAAGTTGCCTTTTACCAATCTCTTTTTTCTTAATGTAGTTAATTGATAAATAGGATAATTGTATATAGATCAAATATGATAATAATTGTATATATATCGCGCATTTGTAGATTAATATCTTATAATCAAGTCTGAAGTGGTGAATTTTTTGTATGTGATGGAGTATATAATTAGTGTAATTAATTATTAGCCATTAATAGTAAATATTCTGTGTGCATATTATCAGTTATTAGTCAATATTCCTTTGTAATCACAGCCATGATTGTTGGCCGATTCTGTTGAAACAATTGTATATATGGTTTGTAATATGGAATGAGAAAGACAAGGGGAAATTATTCCACTTTCATGGTATCAGAGCATTAGTTTTTCCTTTCTGCTGCCTCCCTCTGTCTCTCTTCCGCCTCATATGCATGTATTCCTTCTTTTTTTTTTTTTTTTTTTTTTTCCGGTCATCACCGTCAACATGTCCGACAATCACAAGCTTCCCCGGCGTTATCCATTACTAATGTCAAATCTCTTCTACCCATCACTCTTGATCTCGAAACCGGCCAATATCATTCATGGGCCGCTCTATTCAAAGTTCAGGCTCGGGTTCACGATGTTTTACACCACATTTTGCCACCCACTGAACCAGCGGACAAGGCGGATGGTGCTCAAAATGCTTCAAGGGTTAACTGAGCAATCCCATCCTTTGCTACAGCTCGATCCAAACTGGCCCTCAAAGAAACGACTTTGATTGAACGCACGAAGCAGGACTCTGTTTCCACAGCCTTGACGGCCTCTGATGACGGTTCCTCCTCTAATCCGCCGCCGACTGGCAGCTCGTCTCAGGCTCGTTCTAAACCTGGTGGACAGCGTACTAATCAAAGGCAAAAAAATAAGAAATAAGGGTATGGAGATCAAGCTAGAGGTCCGAATCGTGGGGGTGGCCGGGGTCAAAATCGCAGCGGTGGAGCTCCTTCTCCGGCTCCGGGTCAATTTCCCTCTGTCCGCCAGCCGTGGTCTCCAGCACCATGGTGGTCCTACCCACAGCATCCCTGGGCACTTCCGCCGTGCCCATACCCTTCACAACCTTGGTTTCGGCCAGCACCCCAATCTCAGCCGGGTCTTTTAGGCTCCCGTCCCCAGCAGCCGCAAGCATATGCCACGGATTCCACCTGGACACCGACGGATATTGCCTCTGCGATGCATACTATGTCGCTCTCGCCACCGGACCCACGGTGGTATATGGACACAGGGGCTACGTCTCATATGACGTCGGCACAAGGTAACCTTCCGTCTTATTTTAATTTGGGCATTAATAATGGTATCATGGTCGGGAGTGGTCAGAAAAATCCTATTCACGGTTATGGTCATACCTCGTTGCCCCCCCCCCCCCCCCCCCCCTCACCCCCCATTTTCATTAAATAATGTTCTCCACGCTTCCCACCTTGTTAAAAACTTGGTTTCCGTCCGAAAGTTTACTACCGATAATAATGTGGTTGTGATGTTTGATCCTTTTGGTTTTTCTGTGCTTGATATACAGACGGGGATGCGCCTCATGAGGTGTAATAGCACTGGGGACCTTTATCCCATCACGTCTACAGATTCAAGTTCTTCCTTTCCTCGTACTGCCTTGGTCACTTCTAGTTTATGGCATGACCGGTTGGGTCACCCGGCACTCGTGTTTTTAATTCTCTATGTCGCAATAATCTATTGTCATGTAGTCCTCTTTCTAAACCTTTTCGATGCACATCATGTATTTTGGGAAAATTCATGTTAAATTGCCATTTATTCCGTCTATGTCTCATACTTTTTATCCATTTGATATTATTCATAGTGATTTGTGGACGTCTCCTGTGTTAAGTTCATCCGGTGATCGGTATTACGTGCTATTTTTGGATGATTTTTCGAAGTTTTTGTGGACCTTTCCCATTGCTAAAAAATCCCAAGTTTTACCTATTTTTACTATGCTTAAAAATCATATTTCCACCCGGTTTGAACGTAATATTAAATCTTTACAATGTGACAATGGGGGTGAATTTGATAATCACCGCTTTCGGGATTTTTGTACGGCTAATGGTATTTCTTTTCGTTTCTCGTGTCCCCGTACTTCTTCCCAAAATGGCAAAGCCGAGCGCAAAATTCGTTCCATAAATAATATTGTGCGCACCATGTTGTTACATGCGTCCGTCCCTCCCTCTTTCTGGCCACATGCGTTACAAATGGCGACTTATCTTCTCAATATACTTCCTAGTCCACTTTTAAACAATGCTTCCCCGATGCAAATTTTGTATCACAAGGAACCATCTTATTCTCACTTACGGGTGTTTGGGTGTTTATGTTATCCGTTGTTTCCGTCCACCACGATCCATAAACTCCAAGCTCGTTCCACACCTTGTGTTTTCTTAGGCTATCCATCGAATCACCGTGGGTGTAAGTGCTTCGATCTTTCCAATAATAAAATCATTACGTGTCGGCATGTACAATTTGATGAAACCCAATTTCCATTTGCTACAATTCATCAACCGTCCAATGATTCCTATGATTTTCTTGATCATGGGCTAAGCCCGTCTATATTTCCTCATCTCCAGCTGGCCTTACACCCTTCGGCCCAGCTGGATACCCAATCCGCAAGCCCACCAACCAACCCACCTTCCTCTCTCATTCCTTCTCCTCAGCCCACGATCAGTCAGCCCCATTTATCACCACAGCCCACGGTCCAGCCGCCTATCATTTGCCGCCCGGTCACACGTAGTCAACACGGCATTTTTCGACCCAAACCCAAATACACTTCTGAGCAAACCCATCTCCACACCATTTCCAAATCTCCTCTTCCCCATACTCCTTTGGAAGCTCTATGTGATCCGAATTGTAAAATGACCATGACCGATGAGTTTAATGCCCTTATTAAAAATAAAACGTGGGATTTAGTGCCTCGTCCGTCTAATGTGAATGTTATACGTTCTATGTGGATTTTTACTCATAAAGAAAAGACTGACGGTTCTTTTGACCGACATAAGGCTCGACTTGTAGGTGATGGCAAAACTCAACAGGTTGGTGTGGATTGTGGCGAAACTTTCAGTACGGTTGTTAAACCGGCTACCATTCGGACGGTGCTCAGTATTTCTTTGTCTAACAATTGGCCGATCCATCAATTGGATGTCAAGAACGCGTTCTTACATGGTGAGCTTAATGAGGTTGTGTACATGCATCAACCTATGGGGTTCCGTGACCATACCCATCCTGATTATGTTTGTTTGTTACGAAAATCGCTCTACGGCTTGAAGCAGGCACCCCGGGCATGGTATAAGCGTTTTGCGGATTTTGTTACTATTCTTGGGTTTGTTAATAGCAAGGTAGATTCATCGCTTTTTATCTACCAGCATGGCTCCGATACGGCATATTTATTATTATACGTTGACGACATTATTCTAACCACGTCATCTGCGGCACTTCGTGACCATATAATTGTTAGTAATACCATCCGCAACGGAAGCGATTTATGGATCTAGATCTATATAATACACGTAATAAAACAACTAGATCTATTCTACAAGGGGGATGTAGATCATACATCTTGAATCTCAAAATTCAAGTTGAAGAACCGCAAAGGATGAATGTGAAGATGTGAAGAGCACCACGAGTCTTCCGATCGTGTGATCCAAGCAATTCCCGGTGGAAGGAATTCTCGACTCGAACCCCTCCGATATGCTACCCGGAAAAATCTCCAAGATTTCTCCCTTATACCCCTTGGCCGAATTTTATCACTTCTTCTCTCTACAGAGGAGAAGTCGAAAATATCATGTGTGTTAAGGCTTGGGAGAACTCTCTTTATATAGGAGAGTAATCCTTGTCCAAGGATTAAATAATTAAGAGATAATTATTACATTAATCCTTTTTCCAAATAAAAGATAAATAAAATAATTATCCCAAACAAATTAGGATAAAACATATTATTATCAAATATTCCATGATTTATCATTTAACAAATAAAAGATAAATCACACATTAAATAATTATCCAAGAAAACTAATTTCTTAATAATTAAATAATATAAAACAAATTGCATGCGCACCTTTCTTTAAAATTAAGGTCACGCACCTTTTCAATATGTTTGACCGAAAAATTAGGTCAACACACCAATTCGGGCCGAGTCCACGAAAAATGTCTTTTCCGTGTATTTAATTATTTAGCCCAACTAATTTAATAGTCCACTAAACAATTAATTCACATATCGTTTTAATAAAGTCCAACAAGAACTAAATTAATATTATTAGGATTCGACGTCCGAGAATAGCTATGCTTATATTAGGAGGCACGTCGGGGACCATGGACTAATAATCGGCGGCTCCGATAAATCAAATAAATAATTATCTTACGAACGAATAATTATATTCGATAAATCAATCACAGGAATATGCCACCATAATCCCGTGATCGCACTCCTCCGATTATGAGATTATATTTATCTCCTCACGAGAATAATAATAAGCGTCCATTGATATAATCATTACATATGGATTAATCCTCCATAGGCTTGTTCATTCTAAATCGGGAAGTTACCGTTAACCCTTTTTAGAACCTCTTATCCTTATTTACCATTAACCCCCTAGTGATCAATTAATTCATACAACTCACCGGTAGCTAATCGGTGTAATATGAACTCGCGCGATCGATCGGTTTAGGATTAACAAATAAGGGAACGTCTATCTACTTCCATAAATGGAAGGAATGGATTCCGTATCCGTGATAACACGGACTACTCACTCAATCCAAGGTACAATGCCAAGATGGGGTAATTCGGACCACAGACTCAGTGTAATCCTTAACCGTCAAGTCAAACTTCATACTGATTCAAGCAGTTGACTGTGATCACCTCAGGATTAAGATATATCCATAAATATGATCATCCATTGATTCGATAAGACTTCTCGATTACGGAATTATATCGTGAACTCTAATCAAATCGGTCCAACCCTATATGATATATCTATCATATATAAATGCCCCATTAGGTTCTCTTAACCGAAAGTCCGGATAAGACAATCACACCTATTGTGTTATGGGCGCATTAATAGCACGTTAAAGGAGAGACCCGATACTCTCGATTAACTTCACTACGGGCTAATTGTATTTTAAGTACATCTTCACTAACTCAATCCTCCTGTGTATATACCATACACTGAGTTAAGTGATTACATAAACGATATAATTTAGGGTTTTCTGTAGTGTAAATACTATTGTCACATCGGTGAATATGAGAATAATAAATATGAATAATAACATCATTTCATTTATTAAATAAAACAATTACAAAATTGTCTTTCGGGCATCACACCTAACAATAATGACCCGTCTTGGCTCCGAGTTTGCTATGAAAGATTTGGGCTCATTGAATTATATTTTGGGTATCCGAGTGACTCGTCATAAGGGTGGTTTATTTTTATCTCAACGTAAGTATGCGGCTGAAATTATTGAGCGTGCCGGTATGAGCTCCTGCAAACCGGCCCAAACCCCTGTTGATACTAAGCCAAAACTCAGTCAGGCTCAAGGCCCTCCCTATTCTGACCCTACGCTTTACCGCAGTCTCGCAGGTGCTCTCCAATATCTCACTTTCACTCGCCCCGATATTTCGTATGCAGTCCAACAGGTATGTTTGTTTATGCACGATCCCCGCGTTGAACACATGAATGCTCTCAAGCGTATCATCCGCTACATTCAAGTTACTATTGATCTTGGCTTGCATCTTTACTCCTCCTCGGCTAAAAATCTTGTTTCCTACACAGATGCAGAATGGTGTGGGTGTCCCGATACTCGCCGGTCTACGTCGGGTTATTGTGTTTTCTTGGGTGATAATTTGATTTCTTGGTCCTCTAAATGGCAACCTACTCTCTCTCGTTCGAGTGCCGAGGCTGAATACAGGGGGGTCTCCAATGTCGTTTCTGAATCTTGTTGGATTCGCAATTTACTTCTTGAGCCGCGTTGTCCGGTTCGCAAAGCTAGCCTCGTATATTGTGACAATGTCAGCGCTGTTTACCTTTCTGGGAATCCGTTTCAACACCAACGCACCAAACATATAGAGATGGATATCCATTTTGTGTGGGAAAAAGTTTCCCGAGGTGACGTCCGAGTTCTTCATGTTCCATCCCGCTATCAGATTGCCGATATCTTCACCAAGGACTGCCACTTGTTTTATTCGAAGATTTCCAAAACAGTCTCAGCGTCCGCGGTCCTCCCGTTTCGACTGCGGGGGTGTGACAGAGTATATAATTAGTGTAATTAATTATTAGCCATTAATAATGTAACGCCCCGTTCCCGGACACCGAGTCCTTATCCGGAAATCGACACGTTCGGCACGCATAATATTAAATAAATAATATTACACTTAAGCCTCTACTACGTCGTATCAAATGAAAGCAAACGGAAGCTAAAAAGACTCGGGTAATTTTTTTCAAATAACCAAGAATAGAAATACTAAAGGTAGAATAGAATGTAATACTTATTACATCGGAAACCAACCGAATCCAAAAGTACGAATCCCAAAAAAAACTAAAAGGAAACTACAAGTTCCAACAACAATCCAGAACTGGGAAATAAACGTAAATAAAAGAATAATAAACAAGGTCTTCAACTCCGGCGTCCTCAAACGTCGTCATCAAAGTCCTCCTCGAAATCTTCACTAACATGTTCGTCTTCTCTCCCCCAAACACATAAATAAACATGCATTTGAGGTAAGTACATTTGTACAAAGTAAGAAGTAGAAGCTACAATTCAACTAAAGTTATTATTAAAGATATTATCTTAGTGAGACCAACTCAATTTAGGGTTCACTTCATGTCCATCAACACGTCATGACTAAACGTTTCTAACTTAGCTTATCTTTGTTACATCACTACTCAAGGACACTGTGCATGGCGTTCATCGGCTGAAGATATACTTGCTAACTAACGGTGATTAGCACCGATTAGCTCCGGGGTCTCCCCGGTATGCGTATACGTCCGATGAATTTCCTCCACTACCCTTCAGCCGTTTAAGGCCAGTAGCGTTGTTCACCTTTTTGAACGTATCACATCGCCGATATGAAATAGTGCCTTACCGAGAGTAAATGACGTTTTAGCTTTTATCTACACGTATGTAATTATTAGTGTGAATTAACTAACCGCCTAATGTTTTCAGAATAAAACTCACATTAACCACTCTACTCCCTCACTTAGACAGCTAGACATCACATCTTAACAATTACACATACATTGATGAACACTAGTTCATCAAAGCACAAGCCCTTTCATGCCCTTCCGACGGATCCGAACTTCAACTCCCTTTAAGAGTACATTCGGTGTTTTAACTGAACGAATCGGAAGTTCAATCGAAGCTTGTTCATATTTGATTAATGTTAACATATCATGATTAAGGGTTTAAAACAGTGAAAACACGATTATGAGGCCAAAAACCAAGCTAAAATGCTAGAGTAGTGAAAACAAGATAAAACAGGCCAGACGCCCGTTTGGACCCCTATGGACGCCCGTCCACTAACCTCGGACGCCCGTCCATCAAAAACAGCTACATCCTGAATCAAAAATCTGACCTCAGACGCCCGTCTGCCTATTGCAAACGCCCGTCTGGGCTACTAGGGTCTCGGACGCCCGTCTGCTTAATTCAGACGCCCATCCGCCTGGGTTTTTCCCAAAACGCTAAAACATCAAGACTCAATTCCAAATCCGTTTCTGACCTAATTGGAATCGAATTAAACACAGAAAAACACATAACCACTTATCTAATCATACCATAGCATCTAGGATCATTGACCAACAAAGAGAACCCATCTTTCTTGCATCTAAACGTTTTAAAACATGATCTAAACTACAATAACGTTAATTGAACCGTAGGAAGAGCCTCTTACCTTTCTAAGCAGCAAATTCCAAGTCCAAACTCAGAAAAACAGCAGCTAAAACCGTCCATTTTCTTATCAAAGCTTCAACTTTTTGATGTCCAAACGTTGCTCTCTTCACAACGATTCCGGTGCTCAACTCTGATCTGAAAACCGCCAAGAATCGACTTATCAATTGATGAAAAATCCTCAGCCCTAATTTGTTCTCTTCTCACACGCGGAAGACAAACTGAAGGTGGAAAAGTCTGATTAAAATATTATGGGGCTGATTAGGTTGATTTTTCCTTAAATAGGAAAAATCCCATATTTATCTAATTTCAATGATTTTCCATAATCACCCTTATTAAATCGATTTTCTTCCTTAAATATTTATATATATATATATATATATATATCTCGAAAATACATATATAGATATCCAAATTATTAACTCCGAATAAAAGGAACCGAACCCAATATTTCGTTTTCGCAAAATGACACGTCTGCCATTTCCCGAAAATTGAAATATTACAAATAGTAAATATTCTGTGTGCATATATTATCAGTTATTAGTCAATATTCCTTTGTAATCACAGCCATGATTGTAGGCCGATTCTGTTGAAACAATTGTATATATGGTTTGTAATATGGAATGAGAAAGACAAGGGGAAATTATTCCACTTTCACTATGGAGATGCATCATGATAGGCAGTGATCGAGATACAAAATGTGAGGTGCAGACAATATAAGATTGTTTTTTTATGTGTTAAAAGCTACTCAACAAATCATATTTTATTAGCATCTTCAGGCTGTTACGATATTTTACGACAAAAAAGTTTGGTGAGGATTATGGATGGATTTCTGTGTCTTTGTGATGAGATTTAGAAAAGTTCTGATATGAATTTTTTCAATAATCAGATAGAAGATCATTCGATTAATCAGAAATGAACATATTTTATTACTATTTTAGTGGAATACTATATCTGACTGTATTACCGGTATCATTTCATCATATTATATTTAATAGTACCGGCATTTTTTTTGTGCCCTACTTCTCCAAATTAGCTTTTGGAATACAACCATGTCACATGTATCAAGTGTGAGACCACGCTACATTGGTTTTTTAATGCCCTAAAACTCCAATGTCCATTATCTGTGATGAATGATTTTATTCTATAAACCATGGCATTGACCCTTGCTCTTTTGATGTGATGGTCTTGTACTTTTGAAGCCTAACAGGATGTGTAGTGGCCTATTTTATTTTGGCTTCAATTGACACGTAATAAAAACAGAAGCTTTTAAAAAAAATCGGATAGTGGCTTTATTTTCACATATTTTTTTTGCTCAAAACTTCTTCAAGCCCGTCGATGCCCAGAGGCCTATGGAGATACGGTTTTGGTTAAAAACCCTCAAAAACTCTTCCAACTACCGAGACAAAAAAAAAGAAGAAAAAAAACATATAACTACTTGCTTCACTTTACAAGTTGCCATTATTTTATTCCAATATAATAAAATGCATCATAATTCTTAAAGAGCCATTACATGAAACGGGTTGGAACCGTCTGATTGATGAAACGGGTTGCGATCCTCTGGAGACAACGAATTTAGATCCTATAAACATAAAAAATATGAAATTGGGGGTATTTGTGAGTGATTTAGACTGAGCCCGAGAATGCTTGTTCTCAGGTTGCCTACGTATCCTGGAGTATTCAAAATCAAGTATACCGTAATTCTAAGGATTGTATATATAGGGAACATTTTGGCCCTAGATTATAATCGTGTCGTGCCCTTCAAGGACTCTTGTTTGTAACCGATTATGGATGGGTCCGGTTTAATCTCCGTGATTCTAGGAGATAATCACGCATGTTTGAATGACATGATCAAAGTTGTGATCATCGGGGATTCTTTCCATACTTATCACATTTATTTCTCATGAAAGATAAGGATGCTTTCTGCTCTATCCGACCTGCAGAGAGCTTCACATAGTGCAGTAGTCCAAACTGCGCTGCTCCGACCTTAACCTGCCCTGACCGACCTGTGGTGGGCTATGATGCATGCTCGGCAGACTAAATAGACCTCCCTCCTGGGGATAAAGGTCTTTATGAATGAGTATTAGCTAGTGCTCCTAGCCCCTCAATGTTTTCATTCTCTCTCCTTATTTATTACTTTTTTATTTATAGGGTGACACGTGCCGATGCTAATTTGATCTCCGTCATAAGCCCCCCAGAGCTAGCCTAAGCTTTCCGAGCTGGTCAGCTCTGCGCTTGTGAAACTCGGCCTCTATCATTCAGGCTTAAGAGGGTTTGAACGGACCTTGATCCCCGCCGGTACACGATGCACAGCTCGCCCGGCTGTGCATCAAAACGACACCGTATCGACCCGAAACGACACCGTTTGGTTCCGACCTAAAAAAAAAAAATAATCAAAACGTCGTCGTTTCCCGTGACGCCGTTTCGGTACGTGTCTGGGTCGGGGGCTGTACCGTCGGGAATCTTTTTCTGTTGTGTTAGGTGGCAATACATCGTTATGACACTGTCATTACGTTTCCGGGTACCGAGGCGTTTCCTGCCCACGTCTATTGGGGTCGTTCATCGTTATGACACGTGGCAGATCATAATACACGAGTGTCGTTTCCGGGGATACCGTAGGCGTTTCCTGCCCATAGAATTTTCCCGTCTATTGAAGGGGAACGGTCCACTCCCCACCTCCCCCATTTTTTTTTTGTTCTTGCACTTCAATCCCAAGCCGGCAAGCCCTAAATTTTCCCTCCCTCAACTCAACCCCAGCCTCACGCTCCCCCGCTCCCCAGCAGCCGTGAGGGCCTCCCTCCCACTCCCAGTCAGAAATCAGCCAGCAACCACCGCCGGAAAGTCCCTCACCCGGCCGCCTTCTCCAGTTCTCGTGGACTGAGTGAAGACGCAGCCAGCAGCGGAGCAGGCAAGGCCCCAACCACACAGCTCAGCCACCAGGAGGCAGCACCGGAGCAGGGGCGATTTAGGCGCAGCTCTGCTTCTCCCCCACCTCCAGCCTGGTCCTCCACCAAACCACCAGGACCACCACTGCTGCGACGCCGGTCACTGGACCGGACCTGCAGTCTGAAGAAGCAGAGACTACTGTGCACTGTTCAGATTCAGACAGACATTCAGTGATTCAGATTTCAAGTTCCAACTGTTGTTCAACTTACAGAGTACAAATCGACTCTACTTTTTCAATTCCATGATTTTTAATTAATGCTAAGAGAAATTAGAATTTAGAAGCATGATTTTTATTTATGCGAGAGAAATTAGAAATTAGAAGTAAGTAAATATACAAGTAAAGTAAAAACCCAGAAATACAACTGAAGTGAACAACTAAAATTAATTGATTTGCGTCATTGTGTGTTCAATTCTTATTCGAATTTGAAGTTTGAAGTCTTAAATATTTGAGTTTGACAATTGGGTGTATTTGTTGATTTTGCTAAAATTTTTGTGTATATGACACCGAGTTTAATTTGTTGATGTGAGTAGTAGTTCATGACTCATAAGTTTAATTTATCAAAATTTAGTGCTAATAAACAATTTTGATTTCTAGGATTGAAATTTTGTGATGGCTATGGATATCGCAAAGTATGTATGACTAAATGTGCCCCGCTGAACAGTTTTTCTGGCTTGAAGGAGTTTAATTTACATCAAGCATAGATTTTTTTTTTTTTTTTGAAGTCGCACTTTCTTTCTTTATTTGAAGTCAGATAATTGCTTTTAGACTTCAGAGTTATTGGCTTGTTTTGCTTGTTCACTCTTTCGTAATCTCTTCTTTTCTACAAGATGTTGTGTTGAAGATTCGGAGAAATTCGTGGTTCCGAAAGGTTGCATGTATTAACTGAAATAAATTTTTTTTTTTTTTTTGGGAAGAAGCCATATGATTCCTTAAGTCAAAGGTCTCTGTTTGTGTCCTTTAGTTCATGAGAATAATCATTGTCTTCTTTTAGGTGGAACTTTGCCGATGTCTATCAGAGAGAATTTACCTTTTGGCGCCCATAACTGCTTCAATCTCATAGAGAGATAAGAGAATTGTAACAAATCGAGTGACCCAGCAACTTAATAACCAGAGCCTGCTTCCATGGCTTTCGTAATCTAGCCTTTTCTTCCTTCCCTGGTAAGCACAATCGTGGGACAAAGATCGTCCTCCCCCTCTGGTATGTATGTCCTTTAGTTCGTCTTTTTCAGTTGATACATTGTTTAAAATCTTTGAATTTCTCTTTAAATTTGTTTGTTTTTTTTTTGTTTTGCGATTTAAGTTGATATTGTTGCCTGTCACAGTAGAACGATGTATCACTTGTGTGCTATTGTGGGTAAATTATGAAGTCTTGAAGTCTTTGATGGGTTTTATTTGTACTATTTCGATTAAACTGTTGACCGACTGAATTGAACTAAATATTTCATGTCGATTCGGTTCGTTTTGATTCTGCAAATGGATCAGTTTCTGTTTCAATTTTCATTAACCAAAATTTTTGGATTGGTTTAGGTTACGGCGTACCGAAAGTGTACTTGTAAGTTGTAAGCGGTAACTTTCTCTGTATAATGATGATTTCGCGATGTTTAATTTGATTTATTCTTATAAATTTTAGAGAATTCAGTTATTTTAAATTAAAGATGAAAAAGAATTGCGAAGAAAATCTCTTTTGTTTTAGTTTATTTGTTTAGCTAAGCTGTTGAGGCAGGCTTAATTTAGTCTCTTGTTTTGCTGCTTTTAATTCTGTACTGTATTTAGCGATTGACCTGAAAACGGACATACTTTATGTCATTTTTGTCTTCACGTGTTGTTTGCGACTCTTTAAACTTGGTTATGTTTTAATTATTATAAGACAACTCTTACCTTACTAAGCAGGTTGAATGTGGGTAATTCTGCTGTAGGGACTCCCTATTAGAACGGACCGTCAGATGATTGTCACGTATACTTTTTTGTCTGTTTGTATACGTGACGGTCATTGACGGTCTGTTCTAATAAGGAGTTCCTGCATCAGAATTCTCGGTCGAATGTGCTCAAAAGCCGAAGGCGAGTGCTTCTTTATTGATTAAAAATCATTGATTTGAGCTGAATTTGTTATGTATCTAAATACTAATAAAAACACCAATACAATGCAGAAATATTTTTATTTTAGTGAGATTAAAATGTGTACTTTGTTTTTGGTGCAATAATTGTTACACTATTTTGAAGACTTCATCATTCATTGATAATTTAGAATTCTTGTATTTTTTTCAATCCTAATGGAATTTATGACATACTATAGGGTTATATGTCTGCATCACATTCAAAGTATAATCACTAGTAGCAGAGACAACGGAAGCGGAAAAGAATGAGTAAACGCCCTCCACCAGATCCAGTATCAGTGCTGAGAGGCCACCGTGCGTCTGTCAACGATGTTTGTTTCCATCCATCAAAAAACATCTTGTTCTCTGGAGCCGCCGATGGTGAATTGCGCATTTGGGATACATTGCAACATCGTACGATTTCATCTGCCTGGTTGCATAGTGCTGCACATGGAATAATCCGTGTTGCAGCCAGTCCTTCAACCGGAGAAAGTAAAGTAATCAGCCAAGGCAGGGACGGAACTGTAAAATGTTGGGATATTGGAGACGGGGTTCTGTCCAACAGGAACCCATTGGTCACAATAAAAACAAATACTTACCACTTTTGCAAGCTTTCATTAGTAAAAGGGCCTGTTCATGTTGAAGGTCCCAAATATGTTGCTGTTTCAGGAGAGGAGTCGTCTGTGGTTGAACTGTGGGATCTTACAACCGGTGAAAAGATTCTGCAGTTGCCTCATCATTCTGCTGGATCGCTCGACCCATGTAAGAAGGGCAGAGGTATGTGCATGGCAGTTCAAGCATTTTTATCCCATGAGGGACACCTGAATGTTTTATCCGGTTATGAAGATGGATCTATGGCATGGTGGGACATTCGGAATCCCGGAGTTCCAGTGACTAACGTAAAGTTCCATTCCGAGCCGGTCCTAAGTCTCTGTATCGACGATGAATGTCTTGGTGGTATATCTGGAAGTGCTGATGAGAAGCTCTCTCTTTTCAGTTTGGACTATGCATCGGGTTCTTGTTTGCCCATGAAAGAGATCATGTTAGAACGGCCCGGCATAGCAGCAATATCTATTCGGCCCGACAACAAAATTGCTGCTACTGCTGGCTGGGACCACCGGATAAGGGTTTACAATTATCGCAAAGGAAGTCCATTGGCCATATTGAAATATCATAAAGCCACGTGCAATGCGGTTTCATTCTCAAACGACAGTAAACAAATGGCTTCTTCGTCAGAAGACACAACGATAGCCTTGTGGGAATTGTACCCTCCCCGAACATGACTTGTTGGTGGCTATGGATGCCTATTTGAATGCTTTCTCAAGTCATTATTAGTATATATATATGTGAAAAGTTCATGCTTTCTGAAATCATGGTTAGTGTATGGTAAAAAAAATTGTGAGAAACAGTTGCAGATTCATGAAAGTCGAGTATATTGTTCAGAATCGAGCTTGAAAAGGTCAATCATGTGATACCAAATGATAAATGTAACTGAATGAATGTATTGGCTAAAAAAAATGATGTTTGTATAAGTGTTATCTAAGTTACATGTTACCAAAGAATGAAAGCCAAAATCTACACAAAAAAATGGCCATCACATTCACATCACATAGGTGGATAAAAGTAAGAAGACAAGGAGAATCCTAGGAAAAGCAAGCCTCCAACCGTTGCAACTGTTCGTTGCGAGATCTTGGATGCTAGCATGCTTCCTCCAACCACTGCAAGAGACGTGCAAAACGTATGTCCAAGTGCAGCACCAACTGCAACTCCAATCGCGTTTTTGTGGGTTGCCAACTATATTATTTCAAAATTAATAATCTCTAATCACGATCTAAAGCAAAAAATCTAAGCAATTTCAGTGGAGAAATTATCTTACAGTGATAGTAGCTATCTGGCTACGATCTCCCCATTCAGCCAAAAATGTCAAAATGAATGACTGCCATCAAAATTTCCAAAAGAAATGGTGAAAAATGACTAAAACAAAGAATTTCTAATATTTGCAAAATAATCGTGGGGGGCAACGATGGGATTAAGACCCTATTGTCAAAGCAAAGTTGCAGTTATACAAGTTAAAGCAACACTTGAGCCTTTACGGGTTTCCCAGTAAGAAAGGGTGTAGTCGTTTTATTCCTTCTCCCTCGAGCCTTCACACCGTTGACACTAAAATGTGGCACTAACAGTAACAGTAACAATAACAATTGCATACCTCCAAAAAAATTGGTGTACAAAATCTAGAAAAGATCCTTCTGACAGCCGTTTTCCCTTGTCCACCTTCAAGTTTCTCTTCTACCTGAAATTTTCAACTTAATTTATTGTTCAACAACTTTACCGGGCTGTCAAAAAAAAAAAAAAAAAAAAAAAAACACCTTTACTGTGTGGAAGGGGTTGGCAAGATGCCCTATAACTTGAAATGCAATAATTGTCTGTATAAGTTGGGAGGTACGAAGGTTGGACTATCGAAATGTAAATGCAGCAGTGTTCATTATGCTTTATGCATTATGCAGAGCTGTGTCCCCATTCCCCAAAACACATACAAGATAACAAGATCCACTCCTCTGCCTAATATGTGCATACGTAACCCAAGACCACTTTCAGTAACCACGTAGCATAGAGTTCAGATTTTTAGAAATGATATAATAAATATAACAGTTCTAAACAGCACACAGAAATCTCCAGGATTGAGTCACAACACAAAGAAATAGGATATAAAAGTAACAAACATAAGAGATAGGGACATACTTCTTCTATTTCCTTCTTTTGGGAAGCTTTTGGATCTGACCTCCAAGCAATGTAAAGCAACCGCAGACCAAAAAAAGTGTAAAGAACTGCAATATAAACATATGTATTAAACCTAGTGCCTTATAACTAACCCTATGACCACAAAAATAGTCGTGTTGTGTTTTCAAGCCAATGGGTGTTTAGACCCTCTTGATAAGCCATCATATTCGTTCCCTTGCCCCCCCCCCCCCCCCCCCCCAAATAATAAAAAAACCCCATCATACTCAACCATTAGTACGAAATCCAATGCCAATGCATAAGAAAACAGCATCGCGCCACCATGTGATCGATCAACTTAATTGCATTCAAGAAATGACTTTCCAAAGGGCACTGTTAATGGCATCACAGTCGATCTACCCGGTCAAGACACTTCAGAAAAATTTCGACTTTGAAGAGGTTGAAATTTTCGTTAGACTTCTCCATAGTCGAGTTTTATGCATAAATTCAACTCTAGAGGGGTTGAATTTCACTGTAGTGCCCCAAAAGTAGATTAACAGTCGTGCCAATAACAATGCCCCTTCCCAAAACGTCAAAGTGCCTTAAGAGGCCATAGGAGTGGTCATCCCTGAATTCCCAATAGGGTCCGGTCCAGTACATACCTGTAGCTGCACTGTTTGTATGTTTTCTCGATATCAAGTTGGGCACAATCCTGCCAAGTCCAGTGGAAAGTACCTTAAAACAAAAATGAAATCTCCATCTCAGTACTAATCTAAAGCATATACTACACGTGCTTACAATGCAATTGGCTGGAAGATAATGGACCATGGTTTTACATTTGAATAATGTAATATACAGAGATGTCAACAAATAACTGAGCTCACCGTCATCACAAACAATGCACTGAGTGCCCCAGATAATACGATGGACTTGGGGTGACGCATTGCCATAAGAGCTGCAATGATGAAAGTCTCGTCTCCAATCTAGTGCAAGAACAGAGACATAGCATAATCAAATTTTAGGCGGTTAGAAACTAAAGTAGATGAAATCAACGAATGAAATCACTAACCTCACTGACTATGATCATTGACAGACTAGCAAAAAACGCGTCCAATACGCCAAGACCAGAATCTAATTGAACACCAAGATTTACGGAACCAACATCAAGTCCATCCTTTCCAACACCAGCTGAAATTTTGTCCACAAGAATCTAAAGGCACAAATTCATGTACAATAACCAAAATCAGAGTCATAATAAACAAAACATAACCAATTCGATGTTTCCTATGATAAAGCCCATGCCAGTGATTATAATTGTACATTCAAAAGAATCAAAACACATTACCCCTGTAGAGTACTCCACTTTTACAAATTAGTATAGTATCTAAAGAGAAAATGGACAAGAAAAGAAACAATTATGCCTTGGGAACTTCTTCAACAGACTTCAACACTCCAACCTAATTAACAAATAGTTTTTCATTTGAATTTCCCATTTCTCTAAAACATAACACTCCCATTCAAGGTCGACCAGCTAACTCAAAGAAATCATTCAAAAAAAATTAACAGACAAAATGTGCAGATTCAAAGCAGAAAGACATTATAATTGTAAAAATACAAATTTTACTCACTTTGCTTCTGCGACTCAGACTTGTCAAAGCCCCTTTGACCTCTTTCTTTTCTGCTTCCTGAATGAACCCACGTAAAATATAACCAATCTCATCATCATTACCAAAGTAAATAGCCAATATCTAGGATAAAAAAATACATAAAAAAAAGGCATAATTAAGATTACCCACATACCTGAGCAGAAACCAGCAGCAATAAAACGAATAGGAAAAAGCACACACAGACACTTTTCCGGGATTTAGAGATATAGCTCATGATTACAAACACTATAAAATTCTGAATATTACTACAAAGCTAATGTAAAGCTTGCAAGAAATGAGAAAAGTTAGTGGTCCTATGTCATGGGAACTGATCAAAATATCATTTTTCTTGAAGCAAGATGGGGTTTGGTTTGATGAATAAAAACGGAAATTGGAATGCACTGAATCTTTGAGGGTATATAAAACTCTGGACTAGAGACAAACCGAAGAGGAGATCAGGATTTTGCAATGTCCGTCTCAGCCTGCTAGATCTCCTAAAAGCTTCTAGTTTCCAACCGGGTTCCTATTTTATTTACTTCACTTCTTTTTTTCTTTCTCCTTTATTATTCAATTCGATTTATTTATAAATTCCTTTTATATGAATTTTTAATACGAGACATTATTATATTTTATAAAACAATTGGTATAAAAACTGAAACTACTGAACCAAAAAGTGTGTAGAAGAACATGATTGAAAAGAGCTTGTCTTCTTCCTTCGTCACTTCACTCCATATGGATGAGTCCGACATGAACCAACATGTAATTAGTAATTAGTAATTAGTGTAATAATAATGTGTACAATGAATTGTAAGAAGTGCACAAAATATGTTGATTTACTATAATGATCAACTTTGTAAAATATGTTCTATCTATTAACACACGAGAAAAAAAATATGTCTCGTTAAAATCTTATTAAAATAAACCGTAGAAAAATTTCACTTAAAAAAAATAATGCATATTCATTTGTGATTGATTTACTATTCATGACGATGCTTTCGATTTTGTTATGTATAATTTCGGGTCAATTTAATCTAGGGATGATCGAATCAAGGATGATTTTGGGGTGATTTTAGACTGAGCCTGAGAGTCTCTCTCAGGTTGCCTACGTATCCTGTAATTGTCCAGGAATCAAGTCACACGTAGTTCCTGGAAGTGTATATTTATAGGGAGTTCATTACCCTAACCCTAAACCATGTCGGTTTGGGTAAAATACAGTATTAGCCCTTTGGGCTTTTACCAACTTATATGGGCTTTACCCACTTATGCAAGTAACCACATGGATAATGGGCCTGCGTGTTTAGAGTGGACTTTGTCCGCACCCCGAGCTTTCCGACTTGCGGTATCGAGATGGGCCCATCGTCTCGGTTCTCTGATCATGTCGGTTGTCGATGTCTCAACTCGTAACTCGACCCTTGGGCTATCACTCATTCTCGTTTCAGGAGGACCATCTCGTGACGCCACGTGGAGGTGCGATATTCGGTATCGTCATAAGCCCCCCAGATCTATCTGAGCTCTTGAGGTCAGGTCTGATCTGTCAAAGGTGTATCTCGGCCACTGTCATCCAATGCTCTGAACTTAAATCTGCCCTGCGGACTTACTTCCCGTGGAGTCCGACATACGGACTTTCCATGTCTGCTTTGCAGACTTTTTTGCCTTAGCATTATTTGTCCCTTGGACTTATAATGTGTGGCTAAGTTGACATCGACTTCGATGCCGTAGCTGTCGAAGGAATGATGAGATGTCCAACTTGGGACTGTCTCGGTTGAAATTGGCTTCGATGCCGTAGCTGTCGAAGGAATGTTGAGATGTCTGCAGTTGGGACTGTCTCTGTCGAGGTCGACTTCTCTGAAGAATTTGACTTGCCCCGACTTTGGAGTACGGCATGCGGATCTCGAATGTCAGTCTAACAGTCTTGAGAATTTGCCTTAGCGCCAAAGATGATGCTTCTTCTTAGGCTTTGCCCTTTTTAACCAAACGTTGTCGTTGGCTTCCATCTGTATAAACATTTAGCCGGTCATTTGGACTTGGCTTATTTTTTCCTTGAAAAATTGTCACATTTTTCCTTCTTTTCTTTTGTCTTTGATATAGACTATCTTGCTTTATTGCGGCCTTTGGCCTTATTCGCACATCGCCTTCTCTCCTGTGTCGATGCATATATGTCGATATCTCGCTCCCCAAGTATCATGAGAACCTTAGGTTTGGATCATATTTGTATTTTATTGGGCACGTTGTCCGACCCGCGGACTCTCCCCGTGGCGGACTTTGTCCCTCTCATTTTGCCTTGACGATGTCGATTGTACCGTGCACTTGGTCCGACATGCGCATCGTCCATGTCGATCCGCCGCCGCAACCGATGTCGCTGCTGAATCCGCTGATCCGCCGCCACCGACTGAGAATTCCGACAAACCTGACCGCCCAATGATATTATGTAATTTGAACTTAAATTTGTTCTGATTTTAAAACTTCTGAATTCGCATCTTTGCAATGCTATAACTATTTGGCCAGTCTTCGTGACTAGGCTTTTTTTGTTATTTTTGCTGAAATTTTTACAAGTATTTGATGTCAAACCCTGTTGTTGCATGTCGATGCTCACTTCTTTGCTCGCTTTTTTATTTGCTCGATTTTTCATCGTCCTACACTGCCTGAGAGTCGATTGTCGTAGCCCCGAGTCCGGTCATCGACATGCGTGCCTTAACACTTATTCAATGTCGACTCGTTGTTGCCCCCGAAGTATAATGCAGATTCATCATCTTCGTTATACTTTCAGTAGTTCCGTTTGTCGATCATATGTAACTTGTCTTCCATGCCTTAGCATTTTTTGGACTTTTCTTTGTTGTTGCGTAGTAGAAGAGATGCCCCTGGCTGTCTCCTTTCGTTTGTCGAAATCGATGCCCTTTCGGTTGTCGATATATATTTCCGGCTACGATGTCCTAGTAATTACTGTCTAAAAAGATTGGTAATACGTAACTGTCGCTCCGGATCTCGGTGTCGTGGTGTTTCTTTGTCGTTCATGACTCATGACACATGACTACCGAGAGATTTGGACATGATCCGAACTCGATGCCTTAGCTTTTTGGTTCCATGGAACTTTTAGCTTCGGTGGCTGTCGATCGAAATGATCATGTTGCCCGACCTCGATGCCCTAGTAAATCCTCTCCCTTAGGAGTCAGATTACATCGCTGTCGATTCGGACTTCGATGCCATTGCGTTTTCGTCCCATTAGGACTTATAAATGTTGGTTGTCGGCACTGAAGGCGTCCGACTTGCGGGCCCTCGTAGACCGTTGAGTAGATCCTTTGTGGAGTAGATCCTCGAGATACGCAAGATACTAGTCACAAAGTCGCAATAACCATGGGGATAGTTCCCGAAGTAAGAAGGCTCGTCCCGCCATGCTCGGCTAGGAGAGTTCCAAAATAAGATAGCTCAACCCTCCGTGGGGAGAGTTCCCAAAACAAGAAGGCTCGTCCCGCCACGCTCGGCTAGGAGAGTTCCAAATATGATGCCTAGCTTTATTTTGCTTCAATTTTTGCAGTATTTTGCTTTTCTTCTTTTTATTATTCATCTTTTATATCTCGATGTCTTTTAGCTCTTCGCTTGTCGAGCCTCGGCTCTGTCTGCTACTTTCACGTTTCGATGTCTTTTAGCTCTTCGCTTGTCGAGACTCTGACTCTGCTTGCTTCTTGCTTTATCGATGTCTTTTAGCTCTTCGCTTGTCGAGCCTCTAGCTCCGTCTGCTGCTTTCACGTTTCGATGTCTTTTAGCTCTTCGCTTGTCGAGACTCTGACTCTGCTTGCGGCTTGCTTTATCGATGTCGTGTTGCCCCCAGTGTATTATGAACCTTTGGTTCTTATTGCACTTGTGAGTCGAGTTTAATTTGAGATCGACTTGATCACCTTAGCATTTTTTGTCTCACAGACTAGTTTTGCCATAGATGTATCGATTCTCTGGACGTTTGGTCCGACTTTGCGAACCGTGCCTTTGCCTTGGCCTTTTTCGCCTCTTAGGCTTGTTTGGCCTTTGGCTGGGCGTTTGGCCCGACTTTGCGAGCCGTCCCTTTGCCTTGGCCTTTTTCGCCTCGTAGGCTCGTTTGGCTCTTGGCTGGGACGTTTGGTCCGACCTTGCGAACCGTGCCTTTGCCTTGGCCTTTTTCGCCTCTTAGGCTTGTTTGGCCTTTGGCTGGGCGTTTGGCCCGACTTTGCGAGCCGTCCCTTTGCCTTGGCCTTTTTCGCCTCGTAGGCTCGTTTGGCTCTTGGCTGGGACGTTTGGTCCGACCTTGCGAACCGTGCTTTTGCCTTAGCATTTTTTTGCCTATTAGGCTTGTTTTGCTTTTGGCTATACTGAGGGATCCGACTTGCGGACTTTCCCTTCTCGTAGTCGATTGCACTGCCTTTGACACATTGTATCGTTTGCTTATTTGGCGTAGTCTGTTGGTACCATGCTTAGATGGCAAGCGGACTTACATAAGATTGCCTTCGAGCTCCGAATATAATGCCGAGGCGAGCTCGGTCTTATTAAAGATGCGCTCAAGTTGACCTGTAAATATGAGGCCGAGCCGACCTACGGTTTTATAAATATTCGCTCAAGTTGAGCTCCAAATGTGATAGCTCGACCCTCCAGTTCGGTAGGGTGAGTTCCAAAATAATATAGCTCGACCCTCCATTTCGGTAGGGTGAGTTCCAAAATAAGATAGCTCGACCCGCCGGTTCGGTAGGGTGAGTTCCAAAATAAGATAGCTCGACCCGCCGCCCGGTAGGGTGAGTTCCAAAATAAGATAGCTCGACCCGCCGGTTCGGTAGGGTGAGTTCCAAAATAAGATAGCTCGACCCGCCGGTTCGGTAGGGTGAGTTCCAAAATAATATAGCTCGACCCGCCAATTTGGTAGGGTGAGTTCCAAAATAATATAGCTCGACCCGCCGTTGGGAGAGTTCCAAAATAAGATAGCTCATCCCGCCACGCTCGGCTAGAGAGTTCCCAAATAAAATAGTTCCAAGATAAGATGCTCGAACTCGGACTTATTAAAGATTTGCCCCGCCGAAGAGCTCGGACTTCGGACTTATTAAGATTTCCCATCGGTGAGCTCCAAATATGATGCCGAGTCGAGCTCGGACTTATTAAAGATTTGCCCATCGGTGGGCTACAAATATGATGCCGAGTCGAGCTTGCATTTAGGGCAAGACGAGTCCGTAGAGCTCGAATGCCGGTGCTCGATATCTCAAGTCTTTGTGGTGCAATTTGATTGTGATAAAAAAAATTACACATATAATAAAGACTTATAAAGTGTATAAGAATTTCAAATAACGATTGTAAGAACCTGGAGAGCTAAAGAGCTCGGCTCGATCCTTGGAGCTCGAGAACTCGCTTCGTGGATAGCTAGATACGGTAGATAATTCACAGCTTTTCTCGGGCGCCACAGCAGTGTCTTTCCGGTGGCAATCAGACCTCGAAACGGACTCCGATCGGCACGAAATTTGGAGGTATCGCTCTTCCCTCACTTTTCTTCGATGTGACCGGTGGAATTGTTCTTTCGACGGCTCAATCTCCGGGAATAAGCCTCCGATCTGGCAGCTGCTGTCCAGAATCCTGCTGCTTTTTTGGTGCCCTGCAGCAACTTCCTTGTCACGATCAGGTAATCAAACGAACTCCGATCGGTCTAAAATTTTGAGGGATCGTTCGGTCCTCATAACTCTTGAATCTGACCGGTGGGATTGTTGTTCCAACGGTTAAATTGGCAGCAAAAGGCTGCCGACTTGCCTGCTGACAATTAGGGTTCTGCTGCGTTTTTGATACAGTAGCAGCTCCTTGGCGACGATCGGGCATCAAGACGGACACCGATCGGCATGAAATTTTTAGAGATTGTTCTTCTCTCTGTATTATTTAATATGACCGGAGGAATTTTCATTCCAACGGTTGAATTGCTGGTGACAGGCCGCCGACCGACCGAAACAACTTCGATTAGGGTTAAACTCCGCTCGCGTTTCTATAATACATCATCAACTTCTTTGCGACGATCGGGCATCAAGACGCACTCCGATCGGTCTGAAATTTGGAGGGCTTGTTTTTCCCCTTGTTTTTCCCCTTTTCTTCTTCAATTTGATCGGAGGAATTTTCATTCCAACGGTTCAAACTCCATAAATTAGCCGCCGATCTCGCTGCATTTTTGGCCTTATTTTGCCATTAACATGATCACCATCACTCCTTGATCCATCACCGATAGAAGACCCTCCTTCTAGCGCCAATGACGATGCTGGATTTTGTCATGTATAATTTCGGGTCAATTTAATCTAGGGATGATCGAATCAATGATGATTTTGGGGGTGATTTTAGACTGAGCCTGAGAGTCTCTCTCAGGTTGCCTACGTATCCTGTAATTGTCCAGGAATCAAGTCACACGTAGTTCCTGGAAGTGTATATTTATAGGGAGTTCATTACCCTAACCCTAAACCATGTCGGTTTGGGTAAAATACAGTATTAGCCCTTTGGGCTTTTACCAGCTTATATGGGCTTTACCCACTTATGCAAGTAACCACATGGATAATGGGTCTGCGTGTTTAGAGTGGACTTTGTCCGCACCCCGAGCTTTCCGAATTGCGGTATCGAGATAGGCCCATCGTCTCGGTTCTCTGATCATGTCGGTTGTCGATGTCTCAACTCGTGACTCGACCCTTGGGCTATCATTTATTCTCGTTTCAGGAGGACTATCTCGTGACGCCACGTGGAGGTGCGATATTCGGTATCGTCATCCTCTATTTATAGCCTTGATTTCTCAATTTGAATTCCCAATTCAACTTTATTGTCCGTTGGTATTGATTTCACGAAATAAATGCCCTTGATTTTTCCTTGATTTGATTCCCATGATTTTTGTGATTTGTCTCTGATTTGATTTGCACAACGTTTCGTGATTTCCGTCCTTGATTCCTTCTATATTAATTTGATTCAAACCAAAATTGAATCTAACACTAATAGAATGGAAATCTAACCTAATTAAGATCAAAATCAAGAACTAGTATGAAAAAATACACTTTACCTTCAAAAAGATTTAAAACAGATTATGCAACCCGATTCGCTTCAATTTCAGCACTATGATCCGCGAAATGAACCCAGAACAATCAAACCGAACTTTGCGGTCTCCAACCCGGCCGTTGTCCAGAGGTCTCTGTCGGGAAAGTGCCCAATTTTTCTCTAAAACTTGTAAAACATGAAACTTATAAAGTCTCGGCTTCCTAAATTTTTTTATAGACTTTTCTGAGCCTCAAGTCAGTTTGAGGTGATTTGGAGCCAAGCGAAAGTTAAAAAAAAAGAAAAAGGAAAGTTTATTTCGAAACTACTGTATTGCCCTTATTAACACGTGAGGAGTTTTACTATGATGATTTTTTTATATAATATAATATGCTAGATGTTTTTACTTATGAGATGGTATTAAACATGAATCAAAAGTATGTAACTAAATTATAACCACATACATCTTAAGCACAACATACATATTAAGTTTAAATAAAGGGTTAAATGTAGATATTATACATAACCTTCTTTTGTCAATCATTTGACATTATGTACATAATCATACCTAGGTTGAAACAAAAAGAGAAAGCTTCAAAATAGTAGAATACACTTAACATGATATTAATAACCATTAATATTCTTTTTCAGCAGGACAAACTAATGGCTTTTAATATGTCATGTAACCATCTCAAAAGCAAAAGTTTCAACACAGAGAGCTGTTTCAAATACAAGCCGAGCATAGCAGCTAATGTGCCATCATAAGAAACAATGGAAACTAATTCTGCTTGAGCTTCCCTTTGGTCTTCTTAATCGGGCTTTCAACAAAGTTTGAACTTCCAATCATAAACTGCATCAGAATGTCATCATCAATAGGCTCGATCTTTACAGTAGTTGTAGCTTTCTGAACATCACCGAAAGAGAGAATCCAATTGGAGATGCACCATCAATAACTGTTGTCTGTGAAGCAGCAAGAATTTCCTCAATCAATTTTTTGGTTGATGGGGTGAAGAACTGAACACCATCTTCATCATCCATAGTCAGATCAACAACATCTTTCTCGCTTATTGCGCTTGTTCCTGCAGAGATTCGCAGCCACAGGAAACATGTCTTAGTAGCGATAAATCTTTACAAATGAGTACTTTCTTGTCACAGCACCTCGATTAAGCTTGTCAAAATACTTAATGTAGCAAACGACGTCGAATAAGCTTGTCAAAATACTTAATGTAGCAGACGACATGTTTCTTCTCTAAAGATGCCTCTAATTTAGTGACCAATAAACGTCCTATGAAAAACTTCCAAGTAAATAAAAGTAACAAACACGACCTCAATTGAATCTTCATTAGCTTTAAGGAAAAAAAAAACTAAAATGAATCCACGAGTACTGTTATTTGGGGAAAAATACATCAGAAATTAAGCACCTCTTAACAAATGATGTACACTGAATCAAGATTAACAGGCTGGATATCTCTATTTAAATTTAAATATGTCAGCAACACTTTTCTTTTCCAATTTGACATTAACATCACACAGTGCACCCTTTGTATACATAACAGAGCTAGATTTGGAGAAGTGAAAAAAAAAAAATCAAGAAGAAAAGTAGAGATGTGGGTGAGGAGGAAGTGAGATTTGAAGGGGAGCGGATGCCGTGTAAGTTGTGCCAGCAAGGTGCCGTGCATCGTTTCCATCTGAATTTTCGACGGGAAGAGAGTGGAGCAAATTTATAAAAAAAAAAAAAATTTCAACGGTTCCGTCCAAAATTCCGATGGAAACGGTGCACGGCATCTTGCACAACACACCTTGCATGCAGGGGATCCGCGTCCAGATTTGGAGGGGCATAGATAAATCGTACATCTTTCAAGCTTTTTTCTGCATTAACAATTTTTTTTTAATTTGTTTAATTTCTAATATCTTGCTTTCAGCTTCTCTAATATCTCTGTCTTGATGAACTATCGAGGATAATATAGTTTGAGTATTATTATTTACCTTAAATATTAAAATTATCGTATTTATTTTATAGTGACTTATTGACTAAGTCATCGAATTTCATATATTTGTATTCTCTCCATTCATTTGAATCAATGAATACAATACACTTTGAACTACGTTATGGTATCAGAGTAACTCGATTTTCTCTCTCGTTATGTCAATTCTTCCTAAACCCAAACCCTTTTCTTTTCAATAAAAAAATAATACCGGGTGCTTCTTCTTCTCCGGCACCTCTATTCGAATCTACCTTTAGGATGGACTCTATCACTTCTCGACCCCGCTCCATCCCCCCTCGCTCTTGCTCAAGCCCTTACCTCCTCCCTTACCTCCTCTACTACGTGGCATCAGTGTCTCGGTCATTCCTCTTACTCCGTACTTCGTCAAGCCTTAAAACATATTCCTACTTTTACTCCTACTAAATCACCTCATGTTGTGTGCGCCCCGTGTCAGTTAGCCAAAAGTCACCGTTTTCCGTTATACACTTCTGACTTTACATCTACTACTCTTTGGACCTGATCTACCTTGATGTTTGGGACCCATGTTCTGAACCTTCAATTTATGGTTCCCGATGTTATGCCATATTTTTGTATGACTTCACAAAATACTTTTGGCTCTATCCCCTGAAAAATAAATCCGATGTTGAAACTATCTTTCCTGTCTTCCTTGCCATGATTGAACGCCGGTTTAATACCAAACTAAAATCTATCCAAACTGACTGGGGTGGTGAGTATCGCTGCGTTTCCACTCTTCTTACCTCTCTTGACATCCGTCATCGCCTTTCCTGTCCCCACACCCATGAACAAGTTGGTGCCATTGAGCGCCACCACCGTCAAATCATTGAAGTCGGCCTTTCTCTTCTTGTCCAATCCAACCTTCCGCTTCCATATTGGGAGGATGCCTTTATCACTGCCACTTATATCATCAACCGTCTTCCCACCAAAGTCCTCCATGATAAGTCCCCTTTTGAAATGGTCTACCATCGATCCACTGAGCTGGCCCTATCTCCGTCCCTACAACCATCATAAGACTGATTTCCGCTTCAAAACTTGCATCTTTCTTGGCTATAGTTCTTCACACCACGGTTATAAATGTCTGGACCTTGCCTCTGGCCGTATGTATATTGCTCACCACGTTGTTTTGATGAATATGTCTTCCCCTATACACCTTCTCCTTTTAAACCCACACTTGATAATCTCACTGTCCCGCTTCATGTCTTCCTGCTAGCACCTCCACAAAATCCGCCTTCCAGGCCAGCTCCCTCAAACCCGGCTCGGCCCCCTCCGGCTCCCACTCTCGAACCTTCCTCACCCACCTCTCTTGCATCCACTTCGGCCTCAGCCTCTCCAACCACGTCTCCTGACCAACCTGCTCCCACCCATACCATGGTTACTCGAACAAAAATTCAATTCTTTCAAACCTATCTCTCAGCCTAACTTTATCCGTTATCTGCTTCCTAAAGCCCTTGTTGCCTCTACCGCCTCCCGGACCCTTCCTCCTATACCGAAGCCTCCAAACACCCGAATTGGCGTAATGCTATGAGAGGGGAAATTGACGCGTAGTTGCGCAACCATACCTGGGATGTTGTTCTTCTCCGCATCCTCGAATGAATATTGTTGGAAATAAATGGGTTTATCGCACTAAACATCGTGCAGATTGCCGTTTTGAGCGTCACAAGGCTCTCCTTGTGGCCAAGGGCTTTCATCAGGCCGAAGGGGTTGATTTCACTCACACATTTAGTCCGGTCGTTAAACCGGTCACTATTCGTGTTCTTTTGTCTCTTGCAGTTTCGCGGTTGGTCTCTTCGCCGGGTGGATATTTAGAATGCTTTCCTCCATGGGCATTTGTCCAAGTCCGTTTATATGCAGCAATCACATGGATTTGTCCACCCTGATTATCCAGACTATGTTTGCCGGCTTCGCCGTGCTTGGTTATCTCGCTTCACCGATGTCTTGACTCAGTTTGGCTTTGTCGGCTCCAAAGCCGACACCTCCTTATATATTTATTCTCAAGATGGTGCTCGCGTTTATATTCTGATTTATGTGGATGATATTATTATTAATGGCTCGTCGTTTTCTCTTGTTGAGCATGTTATCTCTTATCTCGGCCGACACTTTCCGGTTAAGGACCTTGGTCTCTGTCGTATTTTCTTGCATTGAGGTACTTCCTACCCCCGATGGGCTATTTCTCACTTAGCGCAAGTATATCTTTCAGCTTCTGCAGCGTGACTCACTGGACAAGGCCAAGCCTTGTCAGACACCTATGTCGGCCTCTACCCGCCTCACACTTGACGTCTGCCCCCTTGCGCCGATCATTCGCTTTACCGCACTATTGTTGGCGGTCTATAGTATCTCACTTTCACATCGGCCTGATATTGCCTTCGCGGTCCACAAGTTTAGTAAGTATATGCATTCGCCTACCGAAGCTCACCGGGTTGCTGTTAAACGTATTCTTCGGTATCTTAAGCACACCGTCTCCGATGGTCTCTTCTTCTCCCGCCGGTCCCCTATTTCGCTCCGGGCTTATTATGATTCTGATTGGGCCGCTGACAGTGATAATCGCCGTTCTGTTGGGGCATATTGTGTCTTCTTGGTGATAATCTCATTAGTTGGCGTAGTAAGCAACACTTGACGGTTTCAAAGAGTAGCACTGAGGCCGAGTATAAGACTCTTTCTAACACCGCCGCAGAACTCCAGTTGCTTTGTAGTCTTTTACGTGAGATGCATGTTCCGTTGTCTTCCCGCATACTCTTTGGTGTGATAATATTGGCGCCACATACCTTGCTCACAATCCGGTGTTTCATGCCCGCACGAAACACATAGAGATCGACTTCCACCATGTTCGCGAATTAGTTGCAGCTTGCAAGCTCGACATCTCTTTTATCTCCTCGAAGGACCAGTTAGCCGATATCCTCACCAAACCGTTGGCTCAACCTCGTTTTTCCAGTTTAAAGTCCAATCTCCGTGTTCAGTCACTTTCCACGGGATTGCAGGGGCGTGTCGGGAGTATTATTATTTACGTGTCGGATAATATAGTTTGAGTATTATTATTATTGTGGATCGGCTTAAATATTATTATTTTTTATGTCGTATTTGTCTTATAATACATGGCTCGATTCGGCTCGAAATTTTCGAGCCTAAAATATCGTTCGGCTCGAACTTAAAAAAAAAGGGAAAAAGTTCGGTACTATTCGCTCGAATAGTTCTATATTTAAATAATTCTTTCTTCATTCAAAACCAAAATAATCAATGAAATACAATACATTTCAGCGCCCTATTCTATATTATGAACGTGGATCGGCTTTTTTTTATATATATTTTTTAAAATTATTTTATATGTGGATGACGAGAGATTGTGGCTATGATTAAAATGTGCAGACGTGGAAATATTCGGTTGACATGGCAATTTGGGGTTTACATGGCATGAAGTTTGGTCGGAAGATTAACCCAGTCATTATTTTCCGGCGTCCAAACCATTTTTGTATAAAGAAAGAAAGGCCACTTACAAGACTAAGGTTGTAACCGAAGAAAAATCAGGATCAAGTTTGCAAAACGTGTCGACCTACGGGTCCAAATTTGCAATTTTGCATCGCCGTCACAAATTTTATGTTGGATCTGATGTAAATCCTTGAGTGTCGACCTATGGGTCCAAATTTGCAATTTTAGTGCCTCGCCATATACATCGCCAGTTTTTTTCCCTCCTGCCCTTTAATATTATTTCCTGGAATTTGGAGATATAATTGATTGCAATTTTGCCTAAGGTACTCTTCGCCATATACATCGCCAGTTCTTTTCCCTCCTACCCTTTAATATTATTTCCTGGAATTTGAAGATATAATTGAGCAATAGCAACCGTAGTTCTATCTTAGCGGATCTTGTTTTGCTGTCTCAGGTTCGGTTTAAAAGCTTCTGTCGCCCCTAATTTCACATATATTCCTTGCTTGGTGTGATGACGGCCAGCTGCTCGATGAAATGCCGGAAAGAAAAATATTTAGTTCAATGATACGATGAACTTCACCTGAAAGCAATCTTTCACACATACTAGAATCTTCTGGTCGAGATGTTGACTCTACCTTTACAAATTCAACTTCAAAATGCCAAACCTTTTCTCTCATTCCAACATCATCAGGTGTTTTTCAATCCCAATAAACATGGAAGTAGTTCCCATATGTGTCCAGACAGAGGAAAGCCCAAAAGAAACAATGCTGCCATTACATGTACCTCAGATCCTCACAAAATCCGCCGTGATCGAACTCTAGACAAGCATGTAGTGAGGCAAAACAAAATTCGCTTCGTGCAGAAGCTCACAACTCTGCTACTTTCCAAGCCGCAACATTTTATGCCGCTTCACATACTGTCTAAGTGTCGTTCTTTCTTATCTTTGCATAAGCCACGGTCTATTCTTTCCATGGTGTGTCGTTATCCCACTATTTTTGAGGTCTTCTATATACCAACGGCGCCTTTGCCCTTGAATGCCACTAAGCCATTTTACCAAACATGCATCAGACTCACCCCCGCAGCATTAGAGCTTTTGAGGAAAGAGATTGCGATTAAGAGAGAAAAGTCTGATTCATTGGCTGATAAATTGCAAAAGCTGTTGATGCTTGCTACACACCATAGGCTTTTGTTAACTAAACTTGTTCATTTTGCCCCTGATCTTGGTTTGCCGGTCGATTTCCGTTCTCGACTTTGCAATGACTATCCTGATAGATTTAAGGTTGTGGACACGTCTTATGGTCGTGCACTCGAGCTTGTGAACTGGGACGATGGTTTAGCTAATGTTTTACCAAAACGTAAGATCGGGGTTGATTTGATAGTAGACAGGCCCTTGAAATTTAAGCACGTGAGACTTAGAAAAGGCATGAACATCAAGAGACGTCACGAGGAGTTTCTAATAAAGTTCAACGATTTGCCTGACCTCTGTCCTTACACAACAAAGGTGGATGATCTCCAAAAAGAATCCATGGAAGCAGAGAAGAGAGCTTGTGCTCTGGTTAGAGAGTTGTTGGGAATGACAGTTGAGAAAAGGACCTTGGTGGATCATTTGACACATTTAAGAAAGGAGTTTGGGTTGCCTAATAAGTTGAGAGGAATGGTTGTGAGACATCCTGACCTTTTTTATGTGAGTTTAAAAGGGCTAAGAGACTCCGTTTTCCTCGTTGAGGCATACGACGATAAGGGCGTGCTTTTACAAAGGGATCAAACATCAGATATAAAATATCAGTTAATGAAGCTGGTTGATGAAGGGAAGAAAATGAGAAGAGAAAAGAAGAAATCCGTTATGTACGGTCCTGTGGCTGATAACAATACCGATTACAACTGGGATGGTGAAGTTGACAAAGATTCCGATATTTATGATGATAGTTTGGATGATTTGTTCGATTCCGAAGAGTTTAACTTGGAGAACGGTGAAGACGATTACGGGACTTCTCAGCTGTCACAGATGCAGAGGGATGAGATTTTCTGGGCAGCAGACAGAATTTCATTCCCAGTGAGTAGCATTGAAGGTTCTGAACCATGGTAGAATTTGACATGTGAGACCATCTAAACTAAGCTTGGTCAGTGAGATTACTTAGTATTATTGTGTGTAGCATATGTATTTTCTTCTTGTAAGTATAAGTATCTCATTAAGGTATTCTCCTATATTATTTTGTTATGGGTTCTCATTATGATCATTCCTGTTGATAGAAGAGGAAGCAATACCCATCTGTGAAAGAAACATTAAAAAGCTTTTTATCATATGATGCCTAGTATTTGCCATCCTTTTAGCCTTTCTAATTCTGAATACGGGAACATCTTTTCACACAACACACATTATTCTGACCCAACCTAAGTCAGAATGTGATTATTCTGACTACTTTCAGTCAGAATTTAAGTGTTTTCTACTTTCGGTTCCGACCCAAATTAGGGCGAAAAAAATTCAACATTCAAGTGTTTTCGAAAATTTGAAGGCGGAGTGGATATCGGTCGAAAGCCCCCGAGGGTATTTTTCATACATTCGGCTCGAATTTTTCGAACCGAAATTCAAAATAAAAACATTTTAACATTATGCCTAAATTTAGGTCAGAATAAACATTTGCGAAAATTTGAAGGCGGAGTGGATGAGAAGGAGGGAACAAAAACTGGTGTCCTATGATCTATCTAACTATAGATTTTCAAGAAGGCGGAGTGGATGAGAAGGTAGACAGGGAGAGTCATGGTGAATTAATTTTTCCTTTTCTTTTCTTAAAACCCGATATCCGGAACCAACTGATCTGACTAATCCGTACTTCGGCCCGGGTCGTGCCAGAGTCTGGCTTGTACTCATGGATAAGACGTGACCAAGAGCGTGTCACGGTCAAATGAATTTTAGGATTGATATGGTGTACTTTATTGGCGTTTACCCCATTGATTTACAACTAATCTCATCTTAAAAATCATATTGGTGCAATAAGAATGATTAAGGGCATATTAAGCACCCTAGTTATATAACTAGGGGTGGCATCGGGTCGGGATCCGGCCCGTAAACTTGCTACCCGAACTCGTTCCGACAAAATTCGGGATTTCATTTTTCTTCTCGGGCCCGTACCCGATAATCGGGATATTCGGGATCACGTCGGGATCACGTCGGGGTAGAAAAGAATGACCCGAACATATGATCTTAAAAAATATTCATGTTAATATAAAAAATAACAACAATTACTTCTTCAAAACAATAGTTCAGAAAGTGAGGGAATGAGTTAATGGCGACATAGTCGACGGCCGGTAGAGGCGGGTGATTTTTGTTTGGAAGAACACCCTGAAATATTCCCTTCAAAAACACTTTGGAATATTAGAGAGCGAAAGAGATGTGCAAAGAAAAATGAGAAATGACAGAAGCAGAGGGTGTAGTAAGTTTATGTTGTTAGTATTTAGGGTTATAGGTATTCATATCGGGATGAAAAATGTTATAATTATATATATATATATATATACATATATACGTGTCGGGATTAGGAACCCGACGGGATTGAGTTTTATACCCGATCCCTTTTCCGCATTTTTCGAGGCAGGAATTTTCAGAATCAGGATTTTTGGGGATGAGATTTGGGACGAGTCAGGATTATCGGGAAATTTGTCACCACTACCTATGACTAGCAATATACAATTTTTAATGCTTAAAGCACTACAATGAAATTATTCCGTAAGTCTCTTCATTAAGCTAATTACGCAAAGACGAATTTCACTGCAATTTGTCTTGACAAAACAAAGAGAAACAACTCCGGTAGAAAGATTATACACTTAAAATTTAGCGAAATGAAGAAGATGATGAACAATTTGCTAGCGTAAGCAGAGTGATGAAGCTTTCCAGAGAATAATCCATGGAGCCTTTATTATTGATATATTTCCATAGGGTAAAAGACACCGGAGGCCTCTAAGCTTTCATGATGGTAATATTTTGGCCCTAAACTAATTTTGTAACAAATTGGCCCCTAATCAATGTTTCAACAAATGGAATGAAAAAAAAGGGGATTCAAAACCATCAGCAATCGGTTATATGGCTATATAAGCTCCATCATAAAAATTGTTGGTTATATAAGCTTCTTTAACAAATGTTTGTGCATATAAGCTTTGAATCATAAACCACCCCAAAATACCCCCACCTTCTTCCCTAAACCCTGAAACCCGCTGGAGAACCCACCGGAAATCCCGCCGGAGAACCCACCTAAACCCCCAAACGCCAATGAACCCCCCTGAAACCCTGAACCCCTAAAACCTTGAACCCCTAAAACCTTGAATCCCATGAACCCCAAAACCCCACCCCCCTGAACCCTTAATTTCGCGATTTCCGGCCCTTAATCCCGCCGGAAAACCCACCTAACCCCCCCCCCCCCCCCCCCCCCCCCCAAACGCCAATGAACCCCCCCCAGAAACCCTGAACCCCTAAAACCCTGAATCCCATGAACCCCATCCCCCTGAATCCTTAATTTCGCGATTTTAGACCCTTAAATTACGATTCCGGCGAGGTCGCGATTTTTTTATTTTTTATTTTTAAATCGTGAATCAAGAAGAAGAAGGGAGAAAGAAGAAGAAAGAAGAAGAAGGGGGCAGTTCCGGCGGGGCAGTTCCGGCGAGCAGCCATAGTTTCCAGGAAGAAGAGATAAAGAAGGAAGAAGAAGATGATGAGGGCATGCTTGTCATTTAACATGTTTTAAAAGAGGGAGTCTATTTAGCCAAGGTTTTGTTGAAATAAGGCTATCTAGCCGGTTAATCTCCTTTGTTTTTAGCGGTCAAAGTAGATCACCGGGAGATGATTATGAAGTTCGTTTTTATCCCGTTTGTTGTGTTGAACTCCAAAAAAAAAAAAAAAAAAAATAAAAAATAAAAATCACTCAATAAAAATAAGATACACACAATGGTGTAATCGAAAAATGGGTTTTGATACCAAAAAGAAAAAGGTCAATACAAACTGATTAGGGGGCAATTTGTTACAGAATTTTTTTTTGTTTAAGAGCCACTTTGTTAAAAAATTAGTTTAGGAGTCAAAATGTTACCAACATAATAGTTTATGGGCTCCATTGTCCTTTGCCCATTTTTACTCTTTTTCATAAAATACTCTTTTTATCGTGTGTGAGGTTAAAATAAAAAGTTGTAATGTATGTTATTTAATACAATCTTCCTATAACGGTTGTATTGTAAAATTTATCTGATAATGATAGGATGAAGGTGAGGATAAAAATGGATGAGGGGTAAAAAGTGGCAGGGGTAGTGCAGAGTTAAGTGGTAAGTATAGGGCGGAGCAAAGTGACCATCTAATTTATCTATTCTTTTGGCGGCTTCTATCGGCACCCTTTATTTTATTATTTTTCATTTACTTTTCTACACCACCAAATCACTAACGGCATCACATTCATTTAATAACTTTCAAAAAATCTACACTTTAGTCCCCCAGCTTTTAAAAATTATAAAATAACACTTTTGAATCACCATTAATTTTTAAAATAATAACTAACATCACCTACCTATCTTCTTTCCTCCTTTTTTTTCATTTGAACCAAACATAAAAAGAAAAAGTTGGCCGGAGAAGATGTCCGGAGAAGAGAAGTTGGCCGGAGAACTTGAATAAAAAAAACATTTTATTAAACCCAAATCAAGCAAATAAATCAAGATAAACAACTTCAAATCTGAAAACTAGGCAGTGGGTTTAATCTAAAAGCATTCGTCGGAGGAAAAAAAAGCGGTGGTTTTCAGTTTTTTTCCGTCGAAGAAGAAACCGTTCCTGCATTTGCGATGAAGATGACTCGTAACGTCACCTGTACTGATGTTGATTTGGTGCTACAACGTCAGGACAACTGACGTTTTAAGCAATCTGAAAACTCAGGCAAACGTTGGGACGTCGATAGGCCTGACGTTGTAATAGCAAGACAACGCCAGTGTGGGTGACGTTTGTGTAACGTCGCTTACTCCGACGTTATTATACATTTGGAACGTCAGTTTGGCTGACGTAAAAAATTGCTCCGACGTTGTTTACACATCTGTAACGTCGACGGTTCCGGCGTTTATGTTGATATAAAACGTCTCTTTGCCGACGTTTCTAGTATCAGAAACGGGATGCTCGAAAACGCCGGAAAACCCCTCTCTTTCATCGGAAAACGCATAAAAACATGATTTTTCTCCACAAATCATGCTTTTACATGTTCTTAATGTTGCAATAGGGTTGCCCATTGACCTATTTCAAGTATTGAAACAAAAAATCAAGATTTTTTTATGAAGCTTTTGATGTGATGAAGAAGATGAATGTGCGTATAAAATAGATGTAATTTGAGATGGTGAAGGAGATAAAGATGTGTAGAAAAAATATGAATTGTGTGTAGAAAAAATGAAGAAAATGGTTTGTAATTTTTCTTTATTTGGGGTAGAAGAAATGAATTTGATGATGAAGATGAAGATGAAAAAGTTATAGTATTTTGGTTAATGTTGATAATTTGGATGAAGATTGAATTTGTGGATTGTTATGGTGATGAATAAGAATGTTGTGTGTGGTGTTTATTAATGGAATTTTTGTTGAATATGAAGATGAAGATGAAAGAAGGATGATGATGAAGATGAAGAAGGATGATGATGATGGGTGTTTTGGATTAAGATTAAGATTTTTGGAAGATATGGATTATTAGTTAATGTTAAGATTATATTATTAATGAAGGACGTAAATGTTCTATTAATTTAATAAAGGACTTGATTGTAATTTTATAAAATTGTTGTATAGTAAGTAATTTTTTTATTTTTTTGGTGGTGCCTGAAGTAGAAAAATAATAAAAATATTCAATGTGGTGCCAAAAGAGATTTATAGGGTGTCAAGAGCAATCGTAGTGCTGATAGAAGCCGCATTTTTTTCGACGGATACAAAAGAAACATACTCAAGAACACTTTTGTCTCCACTAGAACTCGAACCCGGAACATCCGGATTAATGACCGCAGCACTAACCGTTGGATCAAGGCCATGTGGGCAATTTATCCATTTTTAGATATAATAAAATGTACCTTTTTTTTGCATTACGTCATAATAAGATTTCATTATATTCATTTCATTCAAACATTGCCATTTGCCAAGCCAAGTAAGGAAATGTAATCTTATTACATTACAACAACAAAAACAACCGACACCCACGTCAGATATCTTTTTAAGACCAATAATACTCCATTCATATTTCCACTTGTGTTAAGATGCAACTGTAATTCTAGTTCATTAATAAGTTTAGAGAGTCATTATCCCATGCCATAATCAGGCAAGAAGAACACCCCAAAACACCCCATTGACTCAGCTTACAGTGTTGTGTGGTGACCTTAAAGAACTTGCAATTTTCAGAATGTTGACTCGATCAGAATGGCGAACAAAGAAAGAGAAAGAACTAAAACACGTCTTGAATTACAGGAATGTTTAGCTAGCACCATAGCTGCACACGAGTTGTCGTATGTACCTTTGGCAGAGACAAATGTAAAGCAACTTTTGCATGGATATAGCTAACCCTATACCATGGGAAAAGAAACCGACTTTTTCAAGAAAATTGTATACGAAAAGAACTTAGAAACTTATCGATGGCCTTTTCATGTAGTTCTTGAATTCATAGAGGCACAAAAGAAAGTGTCATTCGAAACATCCAGCCTGATCTGCAATTCCCTTGTGGTGTTGTTCATTTGTAGAAAGATCAATTCCAAGGTCAAACAAATCTTTCCTCAACAAATCCACACCCTTAAACCGAAGACCTCTGAAACCGGCCCCAATAGCTGCTTCAACATTCTTCATTCTGGTTCCCAAAAACAAAAAAACAAAAAAAAAAATTGTTGATCAATGAACAAGCAAGATAAAAGTACAGATTAGCATAAGGAAGAGTCATTATCTATTATAGCACTTCACATATTCATGATCAGTTGGCCATTGTTGGACATGATTCCGATTTAAAGACTAGAAGATCTACTAAGTTTGGGACAAAAGGATACCGACTGCATTAACATTTAAATTACCCAACTCTCCAACGGCTTAAGCTTTTAGGAGATATGATAATTCAACAAGGTATCAAAGCAGAAGGTTATGGGTTCAAACCTTCTGAGCATGGACAATGAAAACCGATTCGTAAACATGATGCTACCTGTCATCAATGAATATGCAGTTCCCTGGCTCAACATGTAGTTTCTTTGGTACTTCTTGGTAAAATTCAACTTCAGGCTTCCTTTTTCCTGATACAGACATCGTGTATAAGAAACAAATGACTCCAAAACAATGCTAACTCAGGAAGGCAAAATCCGTGGAATATTTTACCAAAATGGCATGAGCAAAATGTCCAGGATAAATAAGTTGAGAGTTTTAGTTTGTCCTCAATCATCTGATACCTATAAAAGAAGAATGAATGTTATAATAACAGTTTAAAAAGGTCTTTTCTCACAACATAGTCTTGGATACATACCAGATGGGATAATTTGTAAAAGCATGAATATCATAGCCATTAATCTTTAACACACGAAGCAATTCCTCAACACCTTCTAAGTAGGAGTATCCGGTTTTCATACAGCTTTTGAGGCCTGCACGGACATCTGATTAGTTGACAAACTGAAAGAAAAGACACACGATAGAAAATCCAGGGCATACCACGTTCAGGAGTTATTACCAATGAGAAATGATGGTAAACGTATCTCAAACAGTTCCAGTATATGACAATCCTGATTTCAAGTTTCAAGGACATGATGCTGATTTAGCAGAAAATTGTTCAAGAAAAGACATGTGCACAGAAGTTTAAGAATATGTGAGACATTAAATGGTCAGGAATAATAAGAAATCTTATTATTGTGCATTTTGAGGTGATTCTACTGCATTTTGAGGGGAAAAAATCTTATTTCCTTCGAAATATGTGTTGAAGAAAAGTACAGAGATGTAATGTCAACAATTTGTTGTGCATGAACATAACCGTGGAGTTTCTTCTCTCCCTAACCCCCACCCACCCTCTTAAATCGTGATGAGCTATCAGCATTGTTGTGAGCAAGTTTGATGGATGGTCCAGGATGGATATTCCATACGAGACGTACTCATATCAATCCGGAAGGAAAGTAAAATTGACCAGAGAGAACAGGTAGTACAGCTTTAGTAATGCTAGCACTCTGATTATTCAATGCAAGACTACAATACTGAGACTAAAATGACTAATACAAGTTAGGCTTAGTAATCTTGCAACAGGACAATAATGTTTACATGAAAATTTTAGTCACCTTCCAAGTCAAAAGACCTTCCGTCTTTGAAAAATGCTTTAGCAAGCTCCGACTGAGAAAATAAAAAGAAATTATAGTAAAATTATTTGACAATAACATAATTCAAGTTTCTCTGTCTGCAAATATAAACCAAGAATGCATTGGCATCTTTTTGAATATTCCAGGTCCTCGTAGACTACTAGTCCTAAGCGTCCTTACTTGATATACGTATGGAGAACTCGATATGCATAGGCACACCACTAGAGAAGTAATCCTATTCTGACACTCACTAGGTAAATCGCATTTTTTACTTTTTCATTTTGTCTATTTGGTTTTATGCCACTCTTTGGTAGCTGGATAGAACCAATACATTGAACAGCCATATATACCCTTCAAATTTTCCGTACACCAATGTACTAATTGTCAGGGCACTATAGGGCATAGGCAACCTTTTCACTTTATTGAGCCACTCCTTGAACAATCCCCTACATAATAAAGTCTAGAAGTTTTCTGAACAACTCAGGGGCTGTTTAGGATATACTTATAAGCCGATCAAACCTGCATATATGTATTTTTCCTGCTCAAGTACTTGCTAGGTATGTGTAAAAAAAAAGCAGAAAATTGCTTAAGCAGAAAAGCTACTTATACGCGAGAAATAATAGGGCAGGTTGAACGATCCATCTAGTGTAATTCTTCAAGTAGCCAGTTTACAAGGACCATACAAGACAACAAAATTAAAAAATCTCAAAACTTCAAACACTTCCACTCCTCAACATCAGCCAGCCTTTATACTGATACAAATGAATACCATCTTTATTAGCTTCCTCCTCTGAACAAAACTTAAACTGTGATCCACAACGACCATCTTTGTTTACATACTAGAGAGACTAGAATCTACTGAAATTCACCTTTAATGAGCTTATGAACTCTTATAAAGATTGTGGAGTAAGTTTCTCAATAACAACAAAACTTCACAAATTGCAGCTTAAAGAAACCATGACCGTACGCCATTACACATTGTTGTTCAACCATATTCTTAACAATAAAAAAAAATTAACTGATTCCAAGATTCATTGTGAATTACTATGTACCTCGTCAATAAGACCCTTTTCAAATTCAATCCAAGCAGTTGGGTGCTTGCAATCCAGTAGTTCCTTCATGGACATTCTGAACAGAAAATCTCAATTGGCAGAGAGGAAAAGAAAAATCAGCTTGATGATCGAAATTACTCCCTATGTTAGTTGCAGTAGAAGGATATTTACAATGGGAATACTTTTTTATCTACTTAACTAGGATATAAATCCAAACAACAAAATATAATACATTTTCCTCCAAAGTCTCAAAACATACATTTCTCTCTTATATTCACATACAACAAGAAAATTTGTGATTACATATTACCACATAGACATCAGACATGTTCCTGATCACTGCCATTGAGAAGGGATTCCCTCTCAAATACAAAGCAGAGCAGATCCTCATTTAAACAAAGTCCGAGTAATAAAGAGGGGTCTAATTTTATAGGTCCCGTTTCAAATCAAACAAGAGTTTTATTTACGATCGGTATCCAATTCGAAAAATAAAAAGAACCAACGATGAAATAACAGGAATCTTGATAGTAGCTAGGGGATGAGACAGTAAGTACCGGAAGAAAGAAGGGACATCATGGTAAAAAGGGTCGCGAACTAAAGTGTCCATCACATCAAACAACAAAATGGGCAGCTTTCTTTTACTGATGTCTGTACTTGTGAGAGAGGAACTTGCAGCAACGACGTTTCTCACGGACATTTTCACAGACACCTTGCGGGTACGAAATGGTACAGCACCAGGAATAAGGGCAGTCCTACTACATGTGAATGCCGATGCAGGTGATGATAAAGAAGCAGCCATCTACACTTCCTCGTACAGCCTTTGAATCTGGAAGGAATTCACAGGGTTTGAGTTTCCAGATTCACTAATCATTGATAATCGCCCTCTTTTCCTTTTCTAGTACACTTGGATTATTATATGAACAATCCATTGAAGTCCTTCAAGAGATATACGCTTTGCCATATATATCCTTACTACTTAATAAGAAAGTAGTGAGCCTGGTGACGTGTTCGGCTGGGGAATTAATTCAGCAAATATGCTCCTCTTCTACTATAAGTTGATGTTGAATTTTTTCGGCCCATTAGAAAAAGCCCATTATGCCATAATTTTTTTGCGTTCCAAACAATTACCCTACTGACTTCTCGTTATGAAGAAAACCTAAAAACCTAAACAGCCGCCGCATCTCTTTCATTCTCCCCAATTTTTTCGCTGCTACTCTTCCCTCACAACACTGCTTACGCTCTTTACTTTACCAAGTTTGCATGTTAACCTTACTAAGTTTGCATATTAGAGTTTTAATTTTGTTGACCGTTCAATTTTTCAATATTTCTTCTTTTGTTACTATTGCAGGTCCGCCGAAATTGCTGATGTTTGTCATCTATTCTTCAGAAAAGAAACCCTTACTTTTGTATTTTCTTGTTGCCTGTGAAAGCAATTTTTACATCAATATATCAGATATTTGTTACAAACTAAACTGTTGTTTCTTTTCAGAAGCATTTTTTTACTCACTGATTATCTTTGATATCCCTTTTAAGAGTAGTTGGGTCTTAAGGCCGTAGATGCTACACTGTCGCTGATTTGAGGAGTACAAGCTACAGTTAAATTGAGGTATATATGTTTTGCAATTCCGGTGTTTTCTGGGTTTATTTCCCCAATGGTGTTTCTTCGAAAACATTTAAAAATTACACCTTTTTTTTTCTTCTTTTTTAGAACTTCTAATGTTTGTTATGGTTTTGGTGCTTTTAGGTGAAAGTTTGAGCTGGTGCTTAAGGTTCTTATGCAAACACACAAATTCTGCATATATAGTTGGATCTTAAGGCTGGAGAATCCTAAAATGCTGTTACTTTCATATGTATTTTTTATTTACAGATTACATATGATATTTCTCTTATGAATATAGAGTTGGATCTTAAGGCCGGCGAATCCGGAGATTCATTGAGTTGAGAATTACAAGCTAAATTTAGCTTGGAGGTATATTTTTTGTGATTTCCATTTTATTCTGTGTTATTTATCTCAAGTGGGAAGTGTTTTGTCAAATTTTAGTTTATTATTATTAATACTATGATTTGGTGTATAAATATCTAAGTTTCAGAAATCTATACATGCGCTCTCCCGGTTTATGACCTTCTTTCAAATCTGTGCTCGATGAAATTTTTGTTATGTAGATCCTGATAGAGTCTGTTAGTTGTGGTGTTAGATCCTGATTTTTGTTTTCCATTACGGTTTAAAAAAATGCCCCTTAGGGCTTTACCTCTGTAATTAAATACAATTTTTCTGTTTTGTTTGCTTAATTTAGACACTTCCTATGTTCAAATGATGTTTGATATTCTAATTAAAGTATTTGGTTCATGCACTCAAAATGAAGATGAGTATTAGTTTTCTGCTTCTACAAACATGCTAAATGTGAGGTTTGTCACATTCAGTACCAACTTCAAGCCAGCCGTGCAAAATGTGAGGATTTTCAAATTGAAGCGTTTTTAAGTACTGATTCCTCTTCAGGATCTTTTGTTTATTGAGGATTTTTGTCATGTTTATTGTCTACATTATTGTTTTTGTCTTCTGGTAGTGCGGGCAATGAAGAATTGCGTGTACAATAGTGTCTCTTTTACCATTTAGTGAGTTTGATGCATGTAACAGCTTCGCTTTGGGAATTAAGAATCACTTCTTGAGTAAGCATGAATCTCTTATGTTTTCGTAAGCATGGATCTATCTTGTTTTTTATGCATTTAGTGAGTTTGATGCATTTAGTGAGTTTAGTGAGTTTGATGCATGTATCCTTTAATTGGATTCAAATCTTGACTTTATTATGTGGTGATTGATATATAGGAGATTGTAGACTTCAAGATCAACATTGTTTTTTGGTAAGAAATAGACTCTTTTTGTATTTAGCTTGGTCATTATGTGCGTTTGTTATCATATGGATGAGTGTGTATTTAAAAAATGTGTTCGTTTCCATTGTTTTTGTTATCAACAGGGGATCAAATCAAATCCTGAAGGTCTTGAGTGAAGGCAGATGAGACAAAGTACACTACATATGGCTACCATAGAAAAGGCAGGCCTAAAGGTTAGAAGTTTGGTAGTTGTTTGTTCTCAGGTTATTATTATATTTTTTATTTGTACTGCATATTTATGGGTTCATTTTGAGGCTTTGTCAGTGTACTCGTGTAGTAGGTTATCGAGAAAGGTGAATTCATGATTGTTGATTTCACTGTCCCAAAAGTTTTTTTCTTCTTTAGATTCAAAGTTGTTGTTTGCTTATGTTTTATCGTACACAGGATCTTGGAAGCAATAATCCGGAAAAATGTATTTCTTTGTTACCTTGAAACCTGGTGTTTAGTTATGTTGTAGTCATGAAATAGATATAGGTCTGTCTTTTTTATTTCTTTGTTTATGTACAAAATAATAGTGAATGGTTGTTGTGAAGGAATGTTGATAATGTTGTGTTGTGACGGTGGGTCTATTTTTTTGATATGTCTGTTTTTTATATCTTTGTTGGGGATGTTGTTTTGAACAGCATGGTAAGTTACCTTTTCTTTTGCTATTATATTTGAAGGTTATTTTGCCGCCTTCCATCTGTTTCCCTTTGAATGAGTTAGTATATATATTTGTTTCAGGTGTTACCTTGGCATCGGATTTCTTACTTCATTTTGTGGCCGGGGATTTACGTGTTCTTCCAATGGGCCCTTCATGCTTGTGTACCAATTTGGTAAAATCAAATGAGTCCTCTGTTTGTTATAGTTGTTGTTACACACTCTGTGTAATTGTATTGTTCCTCCTTTTGCTTATTTATGTGAGTGAATGAATTCTCATTTAGGTGGCCATACCCATTTCTTGACCTCTCCATGCCATTTGCCCCGTTATGGTAGGTGCCCTTTGATGTACATATTTTGATTATATGAGCTGCTAATTCAAGCTCAAATGCATGAAACGATGAAAATACTATGCATATGAGCCTAAAAAAAAAGAGTTTGATGGTGTTCTGTTGTTTTTTTTCCACCTCTTTATGGGCTGTGAATATAAAATTGCTATTTCCTTCAAAGATAGTCTTTTATACGGTCATGTGAATGCTTCTCTTTGGCAACAAAAATGTCAGCTTGGGTAACAGTGCTGATTAGCCCTTTGTTCTTTTGATAGCCATAGTATAGGGATACAGAGGTTGTTGTGTTCACTGAAATATTGAAAACTAACATTCATGCATAAAGGAAAAATGCCATACCTTTACTACTGCTTCTAAGGAACTAGCTTTTGTGTTATGGTCGCAATTTTTTGTTTAACCTACGATTTGAATATTATGGTTGTGCGCTATTTCATTTTGGGTGTCTGATATTGTGATTTCATGGATAAAGACAAGAATTGAACGGATGTTGTACTCGGCTCGGGAAGTTACTAAATTGAAAAAGAAGTGGACAGTGTTGGTCCAAGTTATTGAAAGGCGTGATGTTGAAAAAACCTTATCGACAGCTGATCCAACCCTATTTCGGAACTACTGGCTAAGCGATATGATGGTGTGTTTGAAAATAACAATGCTGCATTGTTTGTATCTGTTGCTTATAACGGACCTTAATAATTGAGTTTTCCCTTTCTTAATGAATAAGGTACTAAGATTCCAGCTATTGTTTGATATACAGAGATCCTACCATTTTTTGTGAGGTACCTAATCGAGCTGATCTCCTACCGATTCAAGTTGCTGTCAGCTCAATCGATGCAGTAAATTTCTCATTCCAGGCCAATGTAACTTCTGGTTCCCATCCTGTTCAAGCTGCAATAGGTCCTTTAATGCAAAACAAGGCTAGGAACATTGATGTGTATCATGTAAAGAGAACATGGTGGTCAAATATAGATAACTATAGTCTAACTGTACATGCTGTCAACGTTAGTTTATAAACATGTGTTTATTATTGTGCATATTATGATTGGTAGTGCTTTACACAGGTGTCACTTCGATGTGCGTTCATTTGATGAGTCTGGGATGCTTCCATCTGATTTGTATTCCCCTGATGCAGAAGTATTTCTTGGATGTGATGATGTACAACTTGATGGGAAAAAAATGAATGTAAGCTTTTAAGGCTTATAATTTCCCTTCTCATATTCATTTACGGAAACCGGCTCTATACATTCCGGAACATTAACAATGGTGTATTCAACGTTCCCTTTTGTTTTTTAGGAAACTATTGCAATATATTATGACACATTAACCTATTCATCTTCCTTAGATTAATTAATAGAAATATAGATAGATTTTTTAACACCCTTCTATACAAAAACTCTTTTGGTGCACTGGTATGGTATCATTGTTATATGATGGTTTTATAAATGCATAACATGCAAAGACCAATATCCAGACAAATTGTTTTGTAACATGTTCAGCTTTGTATGCATTCTTGCAATTGCACTAATAATTGATACTCCACTCTGATGCTTGTGCTTAAAGTATTAACATGTTAACCTTCAAATTAGTTACTACTCATTTCAATTTTACTCTCTTATCCACACTTCACATGTCAAAAAGTTCAATTCTTCGGCTACAAACCGGGGCGCAAATCGTGCGGAGCACGAATGCCACTTTTCCTAGTATATATATATATATACTAATCATTCGATATACCGTTGGACACCAAACAGTGGCGGATCAAGAAAAAAGATTCGGGAGGCGCACAAATGTTTTTTCTAAGTAATTTTTTTTTTCGGCGGGTGCACAATATATTTTGGTGTAATATCCAATGTTTTTTTTCCGGTTCAACGGGGTCCGGGACCCCATTGTAACAAGTGTGTGTCCGTCTCTGACACCAAAGACGGGGACATCTTTCAACAAGATTTGCTATTATTTCATTTTCTCGAGTCATTGAAGAGAGAGATACGCTAATATATAAACTAAATATATATATACACCGAACAATGATCATCTCAAATGTGAATGTCAAATGTTCGCTAGTATAGTTTTTCTAAATAAAAAAAAAAGTTCTCTAGTATAATTTTTTTAGACATAAGCCGCAAAATGAAGTTGTTTTAGAGGAAAAGATATGCGGTTAGATCATTTTCATATTATGAGTGTATTGTTAGATCATTTATACTTAAGATAACACTTGACGCTCTGATTGAAGATGATCCTAACTCAGAAAATGATAGATACACCACCATTTGTCACCCACATGCTCAGATTGTGTACATGTGTGGTCTGAATTTTTTGAATTATTTTTTTTCATTTTTAGAAATCTAAAGGTATGGCTCAAAATCAAAGTGTGTGCACAAAATTGTGCAATAATTCGATCAATTCATCACTGCTCATACATATATATATATATATATATATATATATATATATATATATATATATATATATATATATATATATATCATATATGTTAGTATACTATATTAAATTTGCATGTTTGGTCGTCCGGCTTTTTGCGACGCTTTGGTCGTCCGGATTTAGCGACGTTTTGGTCGTCGCTATACCAAATTTTTTGTCTTTTCCCATTTTTTTTTGGTTAGGTAAAACGAAGTCGTATGATTTGGTACGGTGTTATCACATCAACGTGATTATCACTAGGGTTTTTATTTGAAGCATTCAATTCTCTGATTCGAGTTTCGGAAATTTTAATTGTGTTATTATGTAGTTTCTATTGGTACACTGAAACTCTTGTTTGATTTTTTGTGCACGAAGGTGCATTTCGATCTTCAGAATTTTTTGGTTAAGTAAAACAAAGTCGTATGATTTGGTACGGTGCCACAAAAACTACTAGAAAATAAAATATTGTAAAAATTAGACAAGGAATGAGAATGTTCATTCGATCTATGATACATAAAAGATACATAAAAATAAAAAACGAGATCCAACTCCCATTTATCTTACTTATCCTTCGATTAATTTACTTCGATAAAAGATAAGAAAATGAAAATCTTCCGAACCTTTTCTTTTTTATATCTTTTTATTAGTATTAGTTAGGGTTAAGTCTGACATGAATAATATTCTACGACTAACAATTCATTTATTCGAGTTTGGGAAATTTTAATTTTGTTATTATGTAGTTTTTATTGGTTCACAAAAACTCTGGTTTGACTTTTTTTTGCACGAAGGTGCATTTTGATCTTCATCATTTTTTCCCCACATGCAACCTTTCTTGCTGCAACACGCAGGCATATTGTCACCTCTAGATGATGGTTTAAATGCTTTTCTAAGCATTGAAGTAGGTTGATATCTTCTTTATTTTTGCTAAAGTAAATTTATTAATCGGTGCATAAAAAAAGTGAGGGCACACCGTGCATCGCACGCTGGCCCCCACTAGTATATATATATATGGTGAAATAGGTGGTCCTAATTTGATGTTTTGAGGTGTGGGAATGGTTTGCAGTGGGGTAACTTATTTATTATAATTAATGAAAATGGGGTTTTTTATGTTCTTGTTTTTATTTGGGGTGGAAAAAAATGTGTAGATTTGTGGATTTTGGGTGCTATATGTTTATTGTGTGGATTTTTCTCTTTGATTTTACTAATTTGCTGCCATGACTTACTGTTGCAAAGTTATGTAAACAATCTCCTAAAGTAGTCTGGCCCTTCATTATATCTGTAAATGCAGGATTCATGTGTATGAAAGCTGCTATTCTTTTGGCAGAAAACCGCCTCTGATTTTTTTGTTTGTTTGTTTGTTTGTTGTTGTGCTTTGTTTTTTTTGGTCTCTATGGTTGTTATCTAGGATGGAAACGGAAAAGCTCGAACAAAACCGCCTCTGATTTTTGTTGTTGTTGTGCTTCGTTTTTTGGTCTCTATGGTTGTTATCTAGGATGGAAACGGAAAAGCTCGAACAAAACCGCCTCTGATTTTTGTTGTTGTTGTGCTTCGTTTTTTGGTCTCTATGGTTGTTATCTAGGATGGAAACGGAAGAGCTCGAACTAAGCTCTGTTTGTAAGGGTATAAATACATTTGGCCTTCTAGTTATTTAGTTAATTGGGCTTCCCCCATTACAAGCTCTGTTTGTATGTTCTTCTTCTTATAGTTCAAGGCATAATGCGTTTTGTTTCTGTGGAATTCAGCTCAATTATGCACATCTTGGACATATGACAACCCAGGAAGAAAGTTTTATGGATGTCGATACTGGAAGGTAAAATTGTATCTTTGTTTGGTCATAAGAAATGTTTAGTTTGTTCTTGTTTTAAGGTTTTAATGTGAAGTAGTTTGATTATTGTTTTTAACACAACAGAGCGGAGGTTGTGCCTTTTTTTTTTTTCATGGGAGGATCCTCCTATGTGCAGAAGGGAAGTGAAAGTGATCAACGGGTTACGCCGTAAACTGGATATGCAAGAAAAGAGTTGACTCGATCGAGTGGAAAATGTGCGAGAAGAGTTGACTCAAATGAAAAATGTGCAAGAAGAATAGTTGTTTCGATTGAAGATTGTGCAAGAAGATGAATTGAATCGATTGAAACTAATGGTGTGGAAAATGAAATTTGGAATAATGTTGTCTTGTATTGTTAGGTAAATTACATTGAGTGTTGTATTTGGGTTGTTATGGTGTAATGAATTAACTTCCATGTTTTGTGTTTGCTTGGTTGTTATGGTGTAAATGTAATGAATTAACTCCCATGTTTTGTGTTTATGCAATCAGTGGCGGACTCGAGAATTTATTTTGGGATGCTCTTGGTTTTCTCTTTTCAAATAATATACATATCCCTGAAATAAAATAAAAAATCCAAAGCAAAAAAATTCCATTCATCGTAAATCAAGTTACAAACATGTAGTATAGTACTAATATATTGCCCTTCTAAATACACAACAAGCGAAGCTGTAATTTGTTTTTATGGTGTTTAACTTTTATGATTAGATTTAAATGGTATAAGTTATGAAAAAAATTTATGTTGCAAAAATGTTTCAAAGGTGGATCCGTTCTTGTAAAATGCAGGGGCGGATCTAGGTGCATCATATGGGAGTCCAGAGAAATTTGTCCAAGAACGTCATCCATGCATAAAGTAGTGGCCAAAGTGATATGAATCCAAGAACGGTACAAGAATGAAAATAAAAGTGCAAAAGTCATCATCAAATGCCCTTAAGGGCTTACATCAACAATGGCAAAACAAAAGACAAGTGAGGCTAGCCTATACAAAAGATATGCACCGAAAGTACGAACATAGAGAACTAGTTATCCGCCGGATCATCAAGTAAGTAGTCCTCCTCAGTCGAGGCAGTAACAACCGGAGTGGTAGGAGTATCTGTCTGTGCACTCCTCGAAGCAGTCTCCTCACCCTCACCCTCAACACGATCAGAATCACTCTCCATATGAGGTGGAACGCCGGAGAATAAGAGATATCGAGGAAAGAGACGATTGAAAAATAAGGGGGAACTGTTGAAATTTGATTATAAAACATATTTAGCAGGCTCTAAAAAAAACTTGGCGCGCGCTAAAAGGTAGATAGAACGGTCCGAACTCTATGTCAAGGGTCGGCAAAGTGAATTAAGCAAAGTTTAGCCAAAATTTCCCACTTTTGCACCCTAGGCCACTCTCAACTCCTAAATCCTACTGAAAAAAGGAAAACGGTGGGTTGCCTCCCCCCAAACGCCTTTGTTTTACGTCGTTGTCTTGACAAAATTACTTATACGGTGTCAACTTTCAAGTTATATCGTTGACACAAAGGAGGAGTGTATACGAGTAGAAAGAGAGAATGATGGAGCATAGACAACATCAAAATAGTAACATCTTAGACAACATCATGTCGAAATAGTTACATAATCCAACCAACAATCCTAGTTGTTGTTCCGTCTTAAGACAACATCAAAATAGTAACATTACATCAAGCCCAAAATAGTTACATAATCCAACCAACATGCATTTGTTCCAAGGACGTGTTCATGTGAGTTGGGATAAGGAGATGAATTTCTTCTTCTTCTTCTTCTTTCAATTTTAGACTTGGCCTTGTTGCAGTTGTTCGAATGGCTTTGATGGAGTCTAGAAACACTTTCCACTTCTTAATGTTGTTTGCCAAGACTTTGTTGATTGCCTAGTTGCATGGTTTGGTGTAGGTGCACTCTGACAACCTTTTCTCTTCACCTAATGTTCATCATATAGTACATAGCAAAAAAAATGTTACTTAGATTTTAAGTTCAAAAAAAACTTTAAAACATATTCACACAACATAATATACCTTCAATTTCGTAAGCCTATTTGATGAGCCCAATTCAATGCACAAGTTACTGCAGCCGGGACCATATTCAGAAGCTTGACTTACTCTATATTGAGAAACAATTTTCTCCTCCTAACACACGCGAAATAAAAAAGTTGTTAGTTATCTATAACATTTGGAATATTAAACAATTATTTAAACAATATCACATGAAAACAAAAACAACACCTGCTGGTTTTGCTGCTGGTCAAAGGGATCGGTTTTTGTGGTCACCTGCTGATTTTGTTGTTGCTTCAAGGGATCAGTTTTTGTGGTCAACTGCTGACGTTCTGTTGACTTTAATTGTGAACAATATTTCTTGTTGTGACCTTTACCACCACATATCCCACATGCAATTGTTGTTTGTTGTCTCCTAAGCCGATGCTGATTACTTTGCACCTGAGGCTTACCTCTTAATCTTTTCTTCACTTTCTGTGTGAGCTCATCTTTTGCCCTCCTTCTAGCCGTTTCGGAGCACTCTCCTTCGAAGGTATCAATAGCCTTTCTTTTTGCCCTATAGGCTTGAAAATGTGAAATGTCACATCTTGTCTCCAGAATGGCATCAACCCTAAATTCTTTAACATCTCTCTTAGGGTCATTCTGAAATTTGTGCAAGTAGTTACCAGCAATCCATTTGGCATGCATGTTTTTTACTTTAAAACTTTTTTGACAGCTATGAGTGGTATTAAACAGTCTAATCTGAAATGTTGGTTCACCCGGAATATTTAAACCATGAAGTGCCCACTTGCATTGTTTGTCAGCACACTTGGCATGCATCCTCGTTTTATCATTCTTCACAATTTTGATATTCCTATGAGTTTTGACTGCAAACGAGTGTATTGCTTGTCTGAGGATATCCTTGGTGGTAAATTTCATGCCTAGTTCAAAGGTAGGATCATAAAGTTGTGATGTGGTAAAAATGGGGAATTTGTTATCCTTTCTTTCACTCCCAGAATCCTTTCCACTGTCCAAATCGACATCACTCTTCACAATAACCTCTTCGCTGCATTCATCATTCTTTAAACCCTCAACCGCCCCTGATTTCCTCGTGTTATCACATTCATCATTCGGGAATGCAACCAACCATTCAGCATCAGGGTCCACATTCTCAGCAAACCATTTATCATCATCTAGGTCATAATCTACACAATTGGCATCATCCACATCATAATCAAAATCATCACTTTCTCCACTACCTTCCTCATTAAAAACATACCCGTGAGAAGCTTCACGTTCTACCGGTGTCTCCGTGCCTACAGATTGCTCCCTCTCATCTACATAAAGCTCAACAAGTCTACCACTTTCTGATTTTAACTCATACATCCTAGCTAAATCAATGTCATCCTTCATCAAGATAAACCCATCCCCCTTATGGCTATACAGTCTAACGGGTCGATTCACTCCTTCATTTCTTACAAGACTTTCTAAGATATGTAAAGTGAAAACATCTTTGTGGACGTAATCCAATGCAACTTTCTTACCACCAATATACGTAGACCCTTTTCCATTATGAAATTTACCTCCATAGTTTATGCACAAAGTGAAGAAATGGGAATTTGGATCTGTAAATGGCAAGAAAACAAGTAAAAGGAAAACACACTTTAATACTTGGACTAACTATTAAAAAATACGTACCCAAAGTTCCACAAAACATACTAAATTGAGAAACATGGCTCTTTAGCGCGCACCAACAACCACAAAAGCATTCTGTTTTTTTATGCTTTCTGTTTCAGCGCACGCCAAAATGTTCAGCGCGCGCCATATAATGCAGTTGGTATCTGTTTGCTTCCTGTTTCATTTCAGCGCGCCCCGAACCTTTTTAGCGCACGCCAACACATACAGTATACTTTAATTAATCACTATCTTACAGTATTTTGGAGGTGGTGTATTGGCAGCCTCTAAATCCCTTCTATTCATCCTGCTCACCTTCTTTCGATATGTATCAAGATTACACTGTTGCAGATGAAGAGAAAATAATGTAAGGCATAATACACAACTAAGAAAATAGAAAACGAAGGCCAAGTGGCCAACACCATAAAGTATCACCAAGCATTAACTATTAATCTAAACATCAATCTTAAACTTAAGCTAACATCATGATTATGCTTTAAATTGAACAGTAGCAACATGCTTAAATTGCAAGAATGAGTAAAAGCATTCACTTCATTGACAACTTAACAAATTATGCAACTCAAGTTAAATCAAAACACACAATTACATATTATTTGAGCCAGTCACTACAAACACATAATTAGCAGCTTTGAAACTCAATTATTGTCACTGCAAACTTATGGACTGAACTGATGAAAGTCTATACATGTCACTACCAACTTAGTGTGTCCACTTTTGACACTCTCAAGCAGTCACTACAAACACTAATCAACCTTAAGAGTGACCCAATTACGTGAACTGATTACATGAACTGGAGTGACCCAATCCCAGTGACTGCAAACACAAGTTATGAAATGCTGAAAATCTATAAATGTCAATGCCAACACATTGACTCCTTTTCTTGACAACATGCAATGAAAAATTCAAGTAATATAGAGTCTATGTAAATTTTACTATCTCTTTCTTTCACTTTCTTCACCTTCAATCTGCATGTGCGCAGATTTTTTCCACCCCAAATAAAAACAAGAACACAAAAACCCCATTTTCACTAATAACTAATTATAATAAATAAGTAACCCCATTGCAAACCATTCCCACACCTGAAAACATCAAATTAGGGCCACCCATTTCACCACACCACAGAATACTAAGAAAACAAAAAAAAAAGAATAAGAAAGACGGTAAATGATGGGGAAGAAAAGGGGTTAGGGATTTTCGAATTGAACAAGCTATATACCTGACAACATCGTGAATTTCTGCAAATTTGGAGAAAATGAACGCCTTTTGCTATGATGAAAAGGAGAGGGAAGAAAAGGATGGGGATGAAAAGGGAAGGAAGAAAACGATGGGAAGGTCTGTTGAAGGAAAGGATATGTCGGGGGGGGGGGGGGGGGGGGGGGGGGGGGGGTGCAACAGATTATAGAAAGCAGGAATTTTTTTTTGGGATTTGGATTTATTTAATTAGGGTTGACTATGGATAAAACTGGTTTTTCTATCATCACCTATTTTTACTACTGACACCGTATTATTTCCGGCATCAGAAAGTCAGTGATACTGACGTCGTGGCTAAGCACCGACATTTACGTTGTAAAAGTGTCACTACTTAGTAACGTCACTCCACAGACGTTGATATCGAAAAGGAACGTCAGTGACGCTGACGTTTTTACTTTGTTTCCAAAAGTAAAAACAAGAATAAATATGTTGTGCCAGAAGTAGAAAAAAAGAGTGTCGATAGTAAAACTAGGGAGCCGATAGAACCACCCTTAATAAATGAGGGTTGATGTGACAAAGCTCAAACTTTTAATTAAAAAAAAAAACCGATGTGGAAAAACTTGGATGAAATTGCATGAATTTTGGTCGGAAAAGTTGTCCGGTGAGCATTTTCCGGCGTGTAGGGCCATTTATGCAAAAAAGAAAACAATTTACAGGACCAAAATTGTAATCGAAGAAATACCATGACCAAATGTGCAAAACGTGTTTGGTTACAGGACCAAATTTACAATTTTGCCTTTCCTGAAGTGAAAAATAGGAAAATACTTGTGTGGTGTCTCCACACACGACATATGAACCACACAGTTTCATTATGTAATTAAAGGTGTGTTCCTGATCGATTCAACCGTCAATTCACCTCAAAATCCTCCTCTCCATACAAGTATTTCCCGTGAATCCCCCACTCCGTACAAGTATTTCCCAAAGGAAGAGGTAGTATTACCAAACTACATTTTTCAATGAAATTCACCAACTACAGATTAAAGTATATCACCAAAAATAAACAATCATATTGAAATCAATTGCAACACCAAAATATAACGATAAACAGCAAAAATCTGCAAGTAACAAATCATCATCATCTGCAAGTAACTAATCAATAAATCATCATCACAGAATGAAAAACCAAAATTGTAACCAAAAAAAAAAAAAAAAAAATTCTGTTACAACAAACAAAAACATAAATGGGAAATACAGAAGTCATTGAAACTAAAAAAAGAAGGCGTAAATAATTTGAGCTTGATGGCAACAACAACTACAACACGAATGAATTAGGATCTGTGCAAGTGTAAAAGTATCAAAACGACGTCGTTCTGACATTTTTTTCACCTACAGGTCCTAAACTACGTCGTTTGACAATTTCCCTTATCACAGCATATGGCAGAGGATCTCATCTTCTTCAACAACACAGACAAATCAAAATTTTTGAATCAATGACCCGAAAAAAGTTGGGGTTCCAAGAAATTTTGGACAGCTACGGAAAAATAAAATCAATAGAACGAACATCTAACTCACCTTCTTTCTGAAAAAGAGAAATTCTTCAATAGAACTCACAAATCTCTAAATTGTATCCCAACTCAACTCTCAAACTCACCAACAATCTGATAATTTTGGCTGAAAAAAAGAGGTGTAGGAGCAGATAAGCAAAAGTTGGCTGCGTTAAGCCAGATTACCCCATTATATGAAAGCAATGTCGAGAATCGAGATGGGTTTGTGTTTTAGGGAAGAATTTTTTTTTGAAAATGTGTTTTTAGGGAAGAATTGAAGAAAGGAAATGTATAAGAGAGGGCTTTTTACCGGTAGCCAGTAGGAGGAGTAACATGGGCCGAGCTGCTCATGAGTAGCTCGGTACTTGGCTATCTTTTAACCAAACTCGAGTATTTTATCAAACTTAAATAACCGGCTCAGAAAAGACGAAAAAAGAAAGCAAAGATGGCTCAAATATTTAGAAGCTTTGATTCAAAGTTTTATTTAGCATTATAGTAATAAATTAGACATACATTTCATTTTGAATTTTTTTGACGAGCCGAACTCAAACTTTTAAACCTTGACATTCTTTTAGAGCTGTTCGGACTACGGTTCGAACTTAAAAGTGCTTAAAATCTTGTTAATCATAATTGCGCCAAACTCGAGCATGGTGAAAGCTTATTCAAGCTGATCTCGGGCAATATTTTCTTTGTTCGAACGAACTTGAAATTTAGCCGTTTTCGACGCATTTAAATAAATCCCGTAGATTCAATGGTTATCGTTTGTACCCATATTTACCAATTAAAACCCTAGTGATAAACCGTTCTGGATAAATTAACCAAATCATACGATGTGGCTAATCATTTCAAAAAACAAACAATAAAAAAACTAAGCGTTTAATTTGGTTTCCAAACTCGAATAATTTTACGACGTTTTGTAATTTTGGTTTATTTCCTAATCATCCTAAACCCAACTCAATCTAGTCACCTTTTAATATATACAAGTGCAAATACCATCATTAATAATATCCTTTTTCATTGCGTTAAAAAAAATATATATATATATACAAGTGCAAATATCATCATCAAATATATAAATACCCTAATGATTCTTGTCAAAATGTAAAAGTCATAAGCAAATATAAATCATCTAATTATAACCAAATTATTATTATACTATATAATCAAGTGATTGTGTTTGGCTTAATCAAAACAACATGCACACAAAGTAAAACTTAACAATCAAACAAAACAATTCCCAAAATGACCCCTAGTCATATTACATAATCAAGTGGTTGTCTTTGGCTTAGTCGGCTTCTTCTCGATTAACTTCATCTTCCTCGTAGTCCACGTGCCTTTGAGATGTACCGGCCCTCGGGCCCTCAAACACAGGTTCCATACGCGACCGGAGATTGAAACTAATAAATTCTTTTAAGCAATGCGATTCATTCAACTCTGCAAAAAGAATATTGATCAGTGCACATCCATAAAACATCACACAAAAATACCACGTTTGTGTCTCAACGGATTTCACATCGATCATCCTTTTCCCTTTCAGCTTTAGGCACAAAAAAATGGTGAATTTGAATGTCATTTACAATGAATGATGCAACAAACTGGTGTTTATGAGATAATATTGTTTGACAATGCAGTAATTGTGATTGCTCTTATGTTATAAGGCACGAAATCATATAAACTGAACATTCTAACCTGAGGAAACTGACACCACTAAACAAGAAGCAAAACCATATATACCTGTGTGTTGTGACTTTGTGAAGTGTCACTGCCCTTTGTCTCGCCTCGTACTCGAGCTTTTGGTTTGGTGTTAACTACGACGTACTCTGCCCCATTTTCATCAAGCTTTAGGAATGCAAGAATCAACTTCTCACCTGACGCATGCAGTTATCTTGTCAATTATATCAAAACTTATCCAAATCCAAGTCATGATGTTTGGTTTTCATACGTACGCCTCTTCTCTTCGGAGGAGGACCCGGTTGTTTCTCTTATCCCTAAGGCGTTGATCGAATCTTCTAGACTTTTCCCACATTGCGCGTTAACTGATATATGCTTGCACACTCACTAGCCCCAACTCTTGGCTGCTAGCCGTTTCCTATATATGCATCCGGTAACTGCTGCTTTATCCATCCCTTTTGACCTTTTGCTCTTTTCGGACTCGGAGGACTATCAATATATACATCAAGATGCAAGAGCATTCACTATAGGTGTGCATGTGGCACCTTTCTCGGACAACCGGCCATTGGAACGACCTGTACGTATTGTCTTCTTCGGTTTTGGGACGCCATTGGAACGACTTGTACGTATTGTCTTCTTCGGTTTTGGGCGTGATAGGTTTCTATGGTCGATTTGTCCCTGTTGGAGGTGGTATGAACTGGAGCAAACTCGGGAACGGGGTGTCCAGAGGTTCATATGGTGCACCTACACATGTCTGGGACGTAGAACCCGTGCTCTTATCTGAAGGTTTTTTCATGAGCTCGTTCCCTAACACATTCCAACATATATGCCATATGCCTGAAGGGTTTTCCGTTATTTTCATCCTCCCACGCACGTTTCCATGGCAAGTGACTCCTGAGAAGAAACAAAAAGCGATAACATCAAAAAAACTAATAAGAGACATATTAGAGGCTACCATGTGTACGTTGTTGCATAAGAATTACCAAATCAACTAAATCTAAGTCGTTAGCAGAGACCGTTGGAATGCTCTGTCTGCCCATTTGCTACATTGTGTTTTTCACATCCCTCATTCGATTCTCACATGCACCGACATTCCTAACAGACTCATCATTCTCCGTACGCTTCCTTCATCAGCTGGTGAAACGTATCTTTTACCCTCTCCCATATTTTATCCTTCCTCTTACCTTCTATCACCTTCACCAGGGCCGGCCCTGACATATATAGGCCTTAAGGCCAAGTCTCCGAATTGGGACTTTTAGTTGAAGTTTGTTTGTTTTTTTTTTTTTTTTTTTTTTTTGAAAAACATACTTAACATCCGTAAATACAAAATTCAATTTATTGATAGTCTCAAAACATTGGGACCTTTTGTTAGATATTTTTTAGTTACACGGTAACTGTTTCACATGAAATGTAGTAGTCATTGCATTTGACTCTTCCGATGATTGGGGGTCACGGTGTGTTGCTAGACGCTATCCCGTGATCGTTAGGCATGAAGGGCATTTTCGTAATTTGCACTTTGGGTCTACGGCCAACATATTCGGAAGCCTATCGGGTCACACACATATGAACATCTAGCCGGATTAAAATGTGGTTATAGATGATAACCAAATAAGGAAATAATTTATCTCATGCTATAAAGGTTATATTGGTAAATTAATATGGTGGTATTTATTTATTATGAATAAATATAATACAAAATATTAATTATGTTGATTAATTAAATATACACATAATGTATGTGTGTCAAAATTTATTATGTGTATTCATACATATGGATTTTACAAATTAATTAATCATAGTATTATATTAATTAAAGAAAATCTCAAATCCCAATTTTGTGGGAAGAGGCGCCATATCCATATTGTATTGGATACATTTGGTTTGTGTAATTTAATTAATAAGATTACCATGATATTAATATTAGATGTTAATTGATTTTGAAAAAATAGATTTATGGTAACAAGATAAATAGTCAATATAAGATATTGACAATATATTGAAAATATTTAATATAGGACATTAAATTAAATGAGATAATTCAATAAAAGATATTTTCCTTATTTTACTAGGAAAATATTTTTCTTTCTCCCCAATCTACTAGGAAGCTTATCCCAATCAAATTGGGATCACATAGGGGCGCATGTCATCCTATAAATAGGAGGGCTTGGCTAGCTCTTCTGTACAACTTAATTTCAAGAGCTAATAGTTCTTGTGAAAAATAGAGAGTTTCCTAGAGAGAGATTTATGAGAGAGAAAAGGTCGGTCTAGCAGCCGAGTTTTTCTGGTAGCAATCCATGATGGAATTCCGGCGAGGTGTTCGTCTGAATCACCGGTAGAGGCCGAACGCTTGGGCGGCTTCGTGTGGAAACTACAACCGTAGACAAAGCGTCGATCCAATTGGATCAACCAATGTATTCTTTTGTCTACTTCTTTTATGCTTGTTGCTTAAACGAAGTCGATCTTGGGTAAAAGGAAATCAAAATTTTGAATTCCGCTGCGTTCCCGCGGAGATTTCCTAACATATAGTACGTAGTTTAATCGAAAGGGAATTTGAATCCCAATCCGAGTCTGAGGTAGAGGTTAATTAATCAGTCTAGGGTTTAATTAGGGATCCCTGTTTCCAATCCTATTTCTGATCGTAGTGAAACCGAGCCGTTAGCTATAGACCCACAGCCTGTTAATCCATCTAGGCCTCGTACCCTTTTCGGGTTTACTTCTTTGTATTAGGGCACATATGACTGCTAGGTCAGCCGTAGGTTGTTTTGGGGTCAGATCCAAGCTTACACAAGATGATATCCTGTAGATCTGTAACCAATACAATATTGACATGGACCAATACTGTCCCCGTCTTCCTAGGGGTACGAACTTATATGCTCAGCAGCCCCCTGAGGGGTATTGTAAAGTGTACAAGGAGCCTCCCCTCTTCATCGTTTTTTTTATTCTAAAAATCTTCCCTGCTACCTGCTTCTCTTTTTACGCAGCACACACACACAAAAAAACATTTTAACATCAGAAAAAAATAGCTTGCAAATTCTTTCTTTTCCGGCGAACCTCCGACCTACATGCCGTTTTCATCGTCGCGGTCCAGCCTCTTCCCTTTTTCCCGTTCTCTATCTCGTTCTTGCTTTCTTCCTTTGCCGGAAATAATGGCATCCGAACCAACTTAGCTCTCCTTCCTCCTCCTCTGTTTTCTTCCCACTTTTAAAATTCTCTCTCTTCCCGTTTTCTTTTTATTCCCCGAAATTCCTCATCGGATCTCATCTTCAATTATTGTTTTGCTCTTCAATTATCCCTGAACCATCATCTTTCATTTCTATGGTTATTATTTCCTTTTTTCCCACCTCTATTAGGTTGGTTTTTTGTTGATTTATTTTTTAAATTAGATAAATTCCTCAACTGTCATTATTTATTTTTCAAACCCCAGCAATATGTATTTTCCTCTCTTTCTCTTAAATAAACAAAAAAAAAAAAAAAAATCCATTCACTTGAATAGTGATAGTCCTCCAAACTAATTTTCTTTTCTCTCCCCCCTCCTAACAAAATTCACTTGAATTTCTAGTAATCAAAATACATTATGTCTCTCAATTGACTCTTTTCATCGGCACCTATCATTTCACTTCATTGATTTGCTTTATCCCAATCTATATCTTAATCTATAAATTCTTCTTTCTTCTATTTTTTTTTTAGGGTATGATATTCCTTCCTCTCTATAATTTGTACTATGACTCTTTCAAACCTTTTTGAGTCATCCATTACAGATTCAAGCAATATCAAGTTGTGAAGAAGTTGATGCCTATTGATATTGAGAAGTTTGTTGCAGACACTATGTGAAGGAGACCAGATTCATTTATCACGAGTCAATCTCCATATTCATTGCATTACCAAGGGATTGGGGGGCGTGTTAGAGATAATGACAAAATTGAATTATGAATTGTTTAAATAATATTGTTTTAATTTGAATTATATTAGGATATATTAATTGGTTTAGATAAACTTCTACATATCATCATTTAAGCTATAAATATTGTACCGTTCTATCAATATCAATATCAATCAATGCAATACAATCTATTTTATATTTCTTTATTACTCTGATTTATGCTTACGTAAGACTTAAGTATATAATTAGATTAATTTTAATTATATGCGTGCCGGACGTTCTTTTTCGGATAGAGACTCGGTATTCGGGACAACGGAGTCACATGTGGTATGTTTTTATATATTTTGTATTGCCTATGAAGGACCTTTATTTCTTCAGGGAGAAGACATTTACGTTGCAGCTGTTCGTGAAGTGAAAGAAGAGACAGGAGTATGTTGCAAAATATTAATGATTCTATTGAACTTTGTTTCTTCTCAACCTTAATGAGTTATAATGTGAAACTGCATCAATATTTTGGGTAATTTTTCTGTGGTGTCTCCGTAAAAAATAAACGCGCGTGTTTTATAGTGTAAATAATAGGGCAAATGGTTCAAAATGACACATATTAGACTTAATTAGACAAAAAAGACACCAATAACATTTCATTGGTTATAAGGACACAAATTAATTAGATTGACAAAAACAACCTCAATAAAAAAAAGATTAAAAAAAAGGAAGAGGGCACGCTGGGACGGGACGTGGGACTCTAGGAAATGCAACAAATAGTCATACATGAGTAATTCTTCCCTAGTCATTCCATTTGCACCGTAGACACATATGAATTATTCTGGACCATACAGTTTGAATTTGAGTGAAACTGTGTGGTCCAGAATCATCCACATGTTTTACTCCTCAAATGAACTCACCATATATCGTCAAGTGGAATGGCTCAAAATATTTTCATTGAATTGTGAGAATGAATACAACCGGTATATATAACCGACACATAGCTTAGCCTACAAGCTATAATAATAAATACAAATAAATTAAATATTATTAACTATTATTAACCATATCCTTGACACGCCCCCGCAATCCCGTGGGAAGGGAGTGCACACGGAGATTGGACTTCAAAGCATCAAACCGTGGCCGAGCAAGGGGCTTTGTAAGCAAGTCCGCAAGTTGATCTTTCGTGCTCAAGAAGGAGATAGCAATGCGTTTGGAGTCGACGAGTTCACGAACGTGATGGAAGTCAATTTCAATGTGCTTTGTACGCGCATGAAAAACCGTATTATGAGCCAAATACATGGCACCAAGATTATCGCACCATAACGTAGGAGTGGACGATAAGGAAACATGCAATTCAGCGAGAAGACTGCCAAGCCATTGTACTTCCGCAGCAGTATTGGAAAGTGTTTTATACTCGGCTTCTATACTACTTTTAAAGACCGTCAGATGCTGCTTGGAGCGCCAGCTAACAAGATTGCAGCCAAAAAAGATACAATATGCACCAATACTGCGACGATCATCAGAGTCGGCAGCCCAATCGGATTCTGAGTAAGCGGACAAAGTGAGGGAAGACCGGCGGCTAATAAACAGACCCTCAGAAATGGTGTGCTTAAGGTACCGAAGAATACGCTTGACAGCAAGCCAGTGATCGTCGGTCGGAGCATGCATAAACTTACACACACGGTGAACATCAAAAGCGATGTCTGGTCGGGTAAAGCTGAGATACTGAAGACCTCCAACGATGGTCCGGTAGAGAGACAGATCAGCAAAAGGAGAGCCAGAGGCTTGCAGCCGAGAAGAAGTAGACATAGGAGTAGGACAAGGTTTGGCCTTGTCCATACCAGCACGCTGCAGAAGATGGAGGATATATTTCTGCTGAGTTAAATAGAGACCATCCGGTGTAGATAATGCCTCAACGCCCAGAAAATAAGACAAAGGGCCAAGGTCCATGACCGGGAAATGGGAGCCCAAATAAGCAATAACTCGAGAGATAAGAGCATCCGAAGTGCCAGTGATAATCACATCATCAACATAAATAAGAATATACAAGTGAGCACCACCCTGAGAGTAAATATACAAGGTGATGGGAGTCAACTTTACACCATTTCGGTGCATATTTTGCCCCCGTTTATCACTCATTTAGCATGTTTTTGGGAATTTTTAGGCCTTTTGTAGAGCTTTATCGCGAGAATAATTCACGGGGAGTGAAAACGAAAAATAGTCGGAAAACCCCTCTTTTTATCGATATTTTGCTCTATTCCGGACACTTTTGCCCCCGGGATATCGTTTGGTATGTTCTATGCATAAGATTTCAGGGTTTATGTGATTTGGAGACCCGTAAGGTGATGTTTTATGATGAGAATGATCAAGGAAAGGAGAGAGGTGAAGAAAAGAGAAACCGGAGTTCGGGACTCAACCCCTCAATCCACTTCAGCTGCAAATTCAACCAGGATAAAAGCATTTTCAGAACCTTACTTCTTGATGAAAGTTGTAGATAATTCAAATATCTTTCTAATGGTTTTTGAATCACCCCAATCGGAGCTCGGACGAAGAAGTTATGAAGTTTTTACTGCAGAGCTGTCAAAAACGGAGCGATCTGGAGGCAGAACCCCAAAAATTGGACTGAGAGTTGTCCGTACGGACACCAAACTTATCCGTACTGATAGAGATGTTTTCTGCAGATTTTTTGGCTCTCCTATATAAACCACCCTTACGGGATTCCCCCCCACGCTCCCCCTTCCAAGCTAACCCTAGCCCATTTTTCTCTACATTTTTAGAGTAGTTTAGATTGGTTAATCCTAGTTTAAATTAGTTATAACATAGCTAGATTCTTCCCTTTCTTCACTGAAATCCTCACTTTGAACTCTTGATTTCTCAAATTCTCAAATTCTCTATTTTGTACTCTTGAAGCTCAAACTCGAATTCCTTCATTCTAATGGTAATTTCTTCTTCTCATCTTGTTATAATGTTGTTTAATTATTGTTTTGATTGTGTTTTTCCTCCACCCATGAGTAGATAATCTGGTAGTAGCCGAATTATGTGATAACTTGTGAATTTGACCTTAGATTGATGAAATTGGGAGTGGGTAATGTTTAATTGCATGTTTTATGATTGATTCTTGTCCTAGAACTTATTTTGATTGTATGTTGAGTCCGATTGACAACCTAATTCGATAGTTTTGCGTGTTGACCTTATACATGTATTTTGCGGGAAAACACGGGAAATGGGTTCTAGGATCGCGGAGTAGACTCGGCTTAGTTGTTAAGCCCGAGCCCAATGCGAGGTTGTTATCATTTTCACGAGCGGCTTTGAAGCGTATCGTGTTAAGGTTTTCGGTTTCCTAAAGGGGGAATCGAATATTTTGGCATAGGGTGTTAAAGGAGAGTTGTTCAGATAGTAACACCAGTTTTAGAAGTCGACACCCATGAATAATCATGAAACGCTTTTGGTATGGTTGGTCAGTTAATGCACACTCCCGGTTGATTCTTTCGAGGGGCTAAATTAACTTGTTGGATCATGATTCGGCTACATTCATCTCTCCCTACCCTTAGACTCATTAGTATAATGGTTTTTAGTCGATGTAGTGTTAATCTTTATCAACCTTTGATCGCCTAGACTAAGCTGTAGATCGACTTTGGTACTCAATAGACTTCTCTCGTGGGATCGACCTCGGACTCCTAGCTTTACTCGCAATCGACCCGGTCCACTGCCGGTTAGAGAGCTTGTTTAGTCACCGTTGTCCTGAGTATCTAATAAATTTGTTTGGTGAAAATTGAGCTCATCACAAGGACGTATCAGCTTTGGAACCAACAAATCCAAACTATTGAAGAACCTCGGTGAACCGTGCAAACCAAGCCCAGGGGGCTGCTTGAGGCCATACAGACTACGTTTCAGACGAAAAACATGTGTAGGGAAATCCGGATGCACAAAACCCTGGGGTTGCTGCATATAAACTGGCTCGGTGAGAAACCCATGTAAGAAGGCATTTTGAACATCAACCTGCCGAATAGACCACCCGCGTGAAACAACAAGAGACAAGAGAAAACGGATGGTAACCGGTTTAACAACCGGACTAAACGTGTCTGTGAAGTCGAGACCGTGAGACTGATGATAACCTTTGGCCACGAGGCGGGCCTTGTGGCGCTCGACACGACCATCCGCATGGTGTTTGGTGCGATAGACCCATTTGTTACCTACAACATTCATACGAGAGTCAAAAGGAACAAGATCCCATGTATTAGTACGCAGCAAAGCATTGATCTCCTCACGCATAGCATTACGCCAGACAGGGGACTTAGACGCAACCGCGTAGGAAGTAGGATCGGCGTTGCCAGTGGTGGCTAGGAGGGCCCGAGGTAAGGGATGTTTAATAAAACCATCGAATTGTTTGGGTTTGAGAGTATTAGTCTTAGTGCGGGTGATCATATGGTGTTGTTGGTGAGGGGGAGGCTCCTCGGGAGAAGAGGTGGGTGGGGAGGCCGTGGGCAGGGGTGAGGAAGACGAGGGGGAAGCCGGGCTGGGAGGAGAGGGAGGTGGGGTGGGTCGGGTTTCTTGGGCTTGGATGGCCGGAACATGTGCAGAACCCAGTGACGATGGTAAGGGGACGGTAAGAGCATCAGCCTTCGGGAGAGTCTCGGAAGAGGTATAAGGGAAGAGGGCTTCGTAAAAAACGACATGACGCAAAATATACACACGACCAGAAGAAAGATCTAGACATTTATACCCATGGTGAGATGGACTATACCCAATAAAGATACAAGACCGAGACCGAAAATCCATTTTGTGAGAATTATATGGACGCAGATAAGGCCAACAGGCGTAGCCAAAGACACGAAGGAACGAGTAGTCAGGGGAGCGACCATGAACAAGTTCATAAGGGGATTTATTTTGAATAGTGCGGCTAGGCAAGTGATTTATAAGATATGTTGCTGTGACAAACGCATCTTCCCAATAAGGAAGGGGAAGGTTGGATTGGGCGAGAAGGGATAGGCCAACTTCAACAATTTGCCGGTGACGCCGTTCAACAGCGCCGGCTTGTTCATGGGTGTGAGGACAAGTCTTTTGGTGGATAATGCCGAGAGAGGCAAGATAGTGCGTGAGGTGTCGATATTCACCACCCCAATCTGTTTGCAAGGCTTTTAACTTTTTATTAAACCGTCGTTCAACCATGGTTAAAAAGGTGCGAAAAGTGCTTTCGACATCAGATTTGCGTTTTAAGGGATACAACCAAACATATTTAGTATAATCGTCAAGGAAGCTAATATAATATTGAGAACCATAAATGGAGGACACATAACATGGACCCCAAACGTCTGAATAAACCAAATCCAAAGGGGCAGAAGAAGTAAATGGAGAAACATAAAGCGGTTTTCAATGGCTTTTGGCCATTTGACACGGTGCACAAACACTAGTAGGTGCTTTATTAGAAAACGAAATAGAAGAACGACCTAATGCTAAACGCAAAACAGGAAAGGAGCAGTGCCCAAGTCTTTGGTGCCAAGTCGTGGAGGAGACGGAAGACGCAGTGAGAGCATGGACAGGAATGGTGGATGGAGAGAAGTGATATAGACCGTCCTTGACAAAACCTTTATGATGGATGCGGCCCGAGTAATCCTTCACAAAAAAAACACGATTTGTGAAATTCAAAGAAGACAGAGTTATCTTTGGTAAATTGATAGACATACAATAAATTACGAGTAAGGGCAGGAGACACCAGAAAATTATTCAAAACATGAGAACTAGTAGGGGACGGGAACGAAGATGAGCCAGAGTGAGAGATTTGTAAACCTGTACCGTCGCCAACGTGCACTTTGTCCGGACCGTCATACGGTTCATAAGAGAGATTAAGGTTTTGCAAGTCGTTTGTAAGGTGATGAGATGCACCTGTATCAGCTATCCAATTTGAAGAGGGGGGGATAATACGGGTTGGCATAAAGGGCATGGGGAGGGGGAGGGGGAGGGGGTCGGGGTCGGGGGGGAAGGGGGCGGTTTTGGGGATAATATTGGGAGGGATACGGGTTGTTATACCTGTAATAGCAATGAGAGGCAGAATGGCCGGGTCGGTTACAAATTTGGCAGATAGCGGTAGGATCACCGGAAGGCTGACCACCACGACCACCACGGCCACGGCCTCGTCCCCGGCCGCGATAATTATTGCTGCTGCGTCCGCGTGAAGAAGACTGTTGCTGTTGTTGCTGGACGGAGGAGGTGGCTGCATTGGCTTGAGGAGGAGCACCGGACGATGGGGCGGCCGGCATGACAGGTCGGTTATGGAGGATGCGTGACTCCACCGTGAGAAGCTGAGAGTATAGTTCGTCAATGGTGACCGTCTCACGGCTGCCTAAAGTCGTCACCAGCGAATCATAATCAGAAGGAAGCCCATCCAATATATATGCTATCAGATCATCGTCTTTCAAAGGATGGACGGCGAGGGCAAGCTCGTCGGCAATTTTCTTGATTTTAAAGTAATACTCCGACGCAGATAATTCATGTTTCCGAGTTGAAGCCAATTCAGTGCGTAATTGAATGAGCTTGGAACGACTTACAGAGGCAAAGGCAGTTTGCAACGCAGTCCATATCTCGGCTGAGGAAGAAGACGTATATACCTGCATAAGGACGTCTTCATGAAGCGATGAAGTAATGGCTGAAAGTATTAAGTTGTCCTGCTTGCTCCACTCTGCATACGCAGGATTAGCAGATTGGGTACTGTCTGAGTTGGTGAGCATGGCTGCCGGCGGCTTGATGGTGCCATCCATATACCCGAAGACTCCTTGTCCCTTAAGATAAGGTATGATTTAGGAACGCCACAGATGATAGTTGGTGCGCGTGAGTTTGAGAATATTAATCGAGGGGGATGGTTGAAACGTCGGATACGCTGAAGAAGAGGAATCGCCGATAACAATGGATTCCGACATGGCTGACGGAGAAGAAGGGAGAAATGGGTAGGGCACAGCCGAAGAACCTGTTAGTTTTTTTTTTTTTTTTTTTTGAAAGGAAAAAAAAAAGGACTAAGGGTTTGGCGTGAGGAGAAACGCCACCCGCTCTGATACCATATCGTAAAGTGGAATGGCTCAAAATATTTTCATTGAATTGTGAGAATGAATACAACCGGCATATATAACCGACACATAGCTTAGCATACAAGCTATAATAATAAATACAAATAAATTAAATATTATTAACTATTATTAACCATATCCTCGACACCATAGAAGAACTTCCCGTCTTACAGAGCACATGCCGGAGGATTTAATTTTATTTTCTATTTTTTATTTTTCTGCTGAAAAGTTGAAAAATAAAAAAAAAACATTTTCTCTTTCTTACTCAATATTTCAAACGGTTATATCTTTTGATAAAAAAACTCCGATCATCGTAATTCTTTCACCATAATTCATATTTTTCATCCTCTATATTCCGATGCAGGGACACTGTGATGCAGAGACACCGTGATGCATTGACCACCGCGATGCATTGACCACCGCGATGCAGAGACTACCCCGATGCAGTGACCACCGTGATGTGCATTGACCACCCGATGCAGTTACCACCCCCGATGCAGTGACCACCCTGATGCAATGACCGCCGCGATGCGTTGACCACCCCGATGCATTGACCACCACGATGTAGTGACCTTCGTGATGCTTTGACCACATCGATGCAGTGACCACCCCGATGCATTGACCACCGTGATGCATTGACCACCACGATGGAGTGACCATCGGGATGCATTGACCACCCCGATGCACTGGCCACCGTGATGCATTGACCACCGCGATGTAGTGACGAACCTGATGCAGTGACCACCGCGATTCATTGACCACCACGATACAATGCCACTGTAATACATTGACTACCGTGATGCAGTGACCACCCCCGATGCATTGACCACCGCAATGTAGTGACCACACCTGATGCATTGACCACTCCGATGCAGTGACCATCGGGATGCATTGACCAAAGCGATGCAGTGACGTTTGATGATGCGACACCGCGATGAAGAGACAACATGATGAATTGAAGGGACACCATGATTAAGCGACACCGCGATCATATTTGATATTTTTTCGACTTGATTTCAGAAATCGATTTCTTTTCATTATAAAATAGACTTCAAACTACTATATCTTTTGATATAAAACTACGATCAAGATCTTTCATCCTAATTCATATTTTTTCGTCTTCTTTATTCTGATATCTCATTTTATGCAGTGACACTTAATGACGCCAACTTTTTACTAAGTGACATTCAATAACAACAACATTTTATGAAGTGACACCCAATGACACCAATAGTTTATTCCAAATCATACTCAAATCTACCCTCAAATTCATGTGTCACTGCACAAATTTTCTTCCAAATCAAACTAAAACCTACATCTGGCTCCATCTCAAATCACTGTCAAATAAACCTCTTTTTCCACCTCAACCTTATTTTATTACATTAAACAAATATTTTCTTATGTCATCCTTAATTTATTAATACTCCAAATCCCAAAACGTGAAAAAGAATCCAGAATTTATCCATTTTACCAATTAACCTTAAAAAAATCTCGTCCAAATAATAGATCAACGATTTTCAATTGGATTTACAGACTTACAGTTTCTACATTTTTTTTTTTTTTCAACAAATGCATTTAGCAGTTAGCACTAAACTTGAAAGACAAGTACTACAAGACATAAGTCATATCTGAACAGTAATTGTGTATCATGTCTATGAACATTTCTTCACGTGTGGCTTACAGAAAAAAAAAAAAAAAAAAAGGAAAGGAAAAATAAACTTGACATGATTATCGAACTCTAGCTCAACAAGAATTTGATCGAATCAGATGTCAATCCATAACTGCTTTGCTCTTACCATAATCTTAGAAATAAGTGAAACCACAAATTAAAGATTCTTTGTTAGCAAGATCCATGGCTGTGTAATCTTCAAATCATAAACGAAAGCCCGGGTTAAGAACCTATGATTCAAAACTGCAATTGAGCTTTTTTCTTGGCCCGTTCAGTGCAATCGCTTTGGACAAGTAATAATAGCTGCGTCATTAATTATACCGGCCTCCACCGCCTCCCGTTGAGCCTGATCGAAACTTGAACACAGTGCTCCCGGGGAAGAGGCTGCTGTTTTTTCGGGACTCGAACCCCCACACTTCGGCTTTCGGTCCAGCTGACATTATACCACCCAAACGCTTACCACTAGGCCATATCCAGGGGATAGTTTTCTCGTATTTGATCGATCGTGCGTGACTGTAAGCAATGCCTTTGATTTTTTTAAACTTTTCCAGATTGATGCAATGTTTGTGGAAATATTAGCATTGAGGTAAGTTAGTACTTCAATTTGTGCAATTCGTTTTTCTAAAAATCATTACTTCAATGTCTTAAATTTAACAAAATTTGATTTCTTTTTTTCCAGACAAATTAAGTCACAAGTACCCATTCTTTAACAAGTCGGACCTGTTCGTCGTGTGCATATATGCTTGAACCACTGTCCTTCGACATTAATCCCCAAGAATCCGAGATAGAAGCTGCCCAGGTGCATTTTCAGTTTTAAATAAGCACAGTTATCATATGCATTTACACATTTTTTATCGTAAAATTACAAACTTACAATTGCTTATAATGAACAGTGGATGCCATTTGAAGAATACGCTGCTCAGAGTTTTGTGTGCAACAACGAGCTTCTCAATTACATCTCAGAAATATCATCGGCAAAATGGGATGGAAAATAATTAGCCGGTTTCACTCCAGAAACTACGGGAAAAATTGAATTTTAGTCCGGTAACTTGTCAATTTTTCGATTTTAGTCTTTTTTAAACTCCGGTGAGAATTTTGGTCCGTTAAGTTTTAAAAAATCGGATTTTTAGTCGCTTTCTCGCGGAATGCTGATGTGTCATATTAATCCGGTGAGAGCTGCTGAGTTGGCGGCCATGTGGCATTACCATGCTGAGTTGGCGGCCATGTGGGGCCCATCTTCGAGTTTGAAAATAAAAATGGAGCAAATGGGATTCGAACACATGCCCCTTGCATAAAATTCAGCTCCTTACCACTATGCTACCAAGATCAATTAGCATCAATGGGAACTAAAAATTATAAGTAATGTTTATACGTAAGTGTATGTATATAGACACTTATATACACGCACATAAATATGTTTTTGTATATTACGTAAGTGTGTGTAAAAATATAAAAACACTATTGTGTATATATATATATATATATATATATATGTACGTATGTATATATATACATATATGTATAATATAGATATATATGTATGTATGTACATATATATATACATACTTACATATACACACACATATGTATATGCGTGTACGTACGTATACACACACACACGCATATATATATATATATTGGTAGCGATCTCGAAATTTTTTTACATTTGTATATGCATGTACGTACTAATAGTGTTTTTAACACTAATAGTGTTTTTATATTTTTACACACACACTTACGTAATATACAAAAACATATTTATGTGCGTGTATATAAGTGTCTATATACATACACTTACGTATAAACATTACTTATAATTTTTAGTTCCCATTTATACTAATTGATTTTGGTAGTATAGTGGTAAGGAGAATTTGAATTTTATGTCGGGGGTCATGTGGTTCAAATCCCTTGCTTCATTTATCCGATTTTTTAAAACTTAACGACCAAAATTCTCACCGAGTTTAAAAAGGACTAAAATCGAAAAATGGACAAGTTACCGGACTAAAATTCCATTTTTCCCCAGAAACTACACTGAATAGTTTCTCTGGGGAAAAAGTTACTTGTACTTCAACAGACAACTAGACAAGGGCAGAACCGACATATATCATTAAATTGAAACTGTGTGGTTCGAATTCATCTACGTAGTAACTCTACAAGTACGGAGTTACCGCCCAAGAACAACCCGGAGTAGAAAAAATGTACTAACAATAACTTGGGTTTCATTGTTGCTCGAAGTTGAGACTCGATTCAATTATAGTAATAGCAGGGGGCCGGGTGCATATGTAAACGAACAAGTCGGTTAGGCGTCTAAATTACTTATAATTTTTAGTTCCCATTTATACTAATTGATTTTGGTAGTATAGTGGTAAGGAGCTGAATTTTATGTCAGGGGGTCATGGGTTCAAATCCCCTTGGCTTCATTTATCCGATTTTTTAAAACTTAACGGACCAAAATTCTCACCGGAGTTTAAAAAGGACTAAAATCGAAAAATGGACAAGTTACCGGACTAAAATTCCATTTTTCCCCAGAAACTACACTGAATAGTTTCTCTGGGGAAAAAGTTACTTGTACTTCAACAGACAACTAGACAAGGGCAGAACCGACATATATCATTAAATTGAAACTGTGTGGTTCGAATTCATCTACGTAGTAACTCTACAAGTACGGAGTTACCGCCCAAGAACAACCCGGAGTAGAAAAAATGTACTAACAATAACTTGGGTTTCATTGTTGCTCGAAGTTGAGACTCGATTCAATTATAGTAATAGCAGGGGGCCGGGTGCATATGTAAACGAACAAGTCGGTTAGGCGTCTAAATTACAAATCTCATGTATTACAATGATTGATCAATTGTGTAAAATGAGCTTGTGACGCTCATTGTGACCGTAAAGAAAATCCTTCCCTTATGGCCTTATATAATGCTCCTTGACAATATTTCCTCAAAGAGCCACAAAAAAATAAAAAAAAAATGCATCTTTCTATTTAAAGAACAGAATTTGGAAACAATATTAGAAGCCCATATTTTTACATTAAAAAATAGGGGGAATGAGGAAGAAGGACAGAAATATTTCATCAATTGAATAGAAGGACAGTTTTTTGAAAATTTTGCATAAAGGACAAAACTATTTATTTACTGTCGAAATTCACTTGTGTTCAAAATTCACTGTTTAAATTCACTGCCGAAATTCACTGATTTTCAAAATTCATTGTCGAAATTCACTAATTTTCGGGATTCACTGTCGAAATTCACTATCGAAATTCACCGATTTCGGGATTCACCTGAGGAGATTCACCGATTTTCGGGATTCACCGTTTGTCCTTCTCGCTATAAAAATTATGCAGTTGTCCTTCTCCCTATAAAAAATACGTAACTGTCCTGTTACTTAATAATATTCCAGATTATGTCCTTATCCCTAATTTTCCATAAAAAAAAGTATTCCGATGATTTAGCTGCTAAGTACCCACTGGATATTACTTTAATCATAAATTATAGAGAATCACATCAAGAATATATATCATAAATTATAGAGACCGAAGCCCGCTTCGGCTTGCCTGGAAAGTTTCCAAATTCATCCTTTGTTTCTTTACTGACCCAGAATAAGAATAAACATAATCCTAAGCTAACACCTTATACGTGTAAAACTTTGAAACAAATTACTTAAAACAATTCAACAATTAAAATTGAAGTTTGTACCGAACAAATTGCGATCAAAGTTCGTCTCTATGTGAATCTACGAACAAGACACGTAAATTAACATGAATTCTACGAAAGCATCACCTAATCAAGAGCAATAATAAGAAATTTAACAAAAACAATCAAGCTTTTACCTTGTAACGATGATTCTGCATTCAAAACTTCTATTGGAACTGGATAGGATTCAACACTGTGATCTGCAAGACACCAACAGAACGATCATAACTCCATGTTTGATGCCGGGGGGCTAGCTGGGGACGAGGTCTTATCACGAAGAGGCGAGACGAAAGATCCTCAACAACTTGAATTTTTTATATATATGTATGAGAACTTCCACATCTATATAATTATAGTATGAATGAAAAAGTCTTAGATTGTGACATACTGAAATTTCAGTAATTAAACTCAGAAAAGATTTCAAGTAAAATGGATGATCAGAACACCATAATTTCCTCAAAACTCAAAGAGATTATTACTAAAGAAATCGATCTTTCTTTAGTTGGCCTTTCTGTAATAATATCATTTGTGGCGATTTATGTAAGCCATTTTATATACAAATGGAAGAATCCAAAATGCAATGGAAAGCTCCCACCTGGTTCTATGGGTCTTCCTTTCATTGGAGAAACTATCCAACTTATCATCCCAAGTGCTTCTCTTGATCTTCCACCCTTTTTAAAGAAGAGAATCAAAAGGTAAAAATCAACCGTTGAAGCCTCTGAAGAACTCCTTGCTATAGTTGTTTGTTTCTTGGCTTTCCAAGAAATCGGAGCATCCCCTAAAAACATCATGTAGCCTGATCCTGACCTCCTTGTTTCTGGACATCCAGCCCAATCACTGTCAGTAAAGCCTTTCAAAACAAAGTCATTTTGTGCTGGGAAAAATGCCTTGCCCTAGATTGGCTTTCAAATATCTCAGCAATAAATGTGCTTCTTTCATATAGTTTTCAATGGGAGTGTCTGAGAATTGACTCAACTACTGAACTACAAAAGTTCTGTCTGGTCTGGTGAAGGTAAGATAAATCAGCTTACCCACCAGTGATCTGTATGCAGTATTATCTTCCAACAGTGGTGAATCTCCATATTGCAAAGTCTGCTTGGACTCCATAGGTGTCTTGGCAGGTTAACTCCCGAAAATTCATATTCTTCTTGAAGGTTGAGTGTATTGCTGAAAAAACACAAACGAGAAGCTTGCAGTTTAAGCAAGATAAAATCACAGAAGCAATGCAAACGTAAAGTAGGGCAGAATTGATAAAACACAGAAACAAAGAGAACACAATGATTTAACGTGGTTTCCGGCGTTCTGCCGACTACTCCACGGGGAGAAAAGGAAACATTTTACTATGCACAGAATTACAAGGTTTTCACAAGTGTGTGAACAACACTCTTGAAAGACACACATTGTATTGATTACAACATTGATATTTATAGGCACAAATCCCAAACCCTAACCGCCATAAGATTTTTGTCGAAATTGTAATAAATACACCAGATGTGGACCCCAACTCCAGCTGTTATCCACCAGACAAAACTCAGCTCAAAACTGACTTTTCAGACTTGTAATCAACTGCCCAGATGTAGAACTCAGCTATACTCAAGAAAACTCGGACGGACCAAAATCGATCGGCTTGACTTCGAAGAAACTCAGTTGCACATCATCAAACTGACTTTCACAGAACTGAATATACTTAACTGAACCGACCATCATTCTCAGTATTTCAGATTAGTTCCACCAGATTAATCATCAGTTTATAGATCAAGTCACCAAAACTGACAAATCTCCACCTTATCTTGAACTGTCATTCACAGTCAATCAGATTGCATAATCAGACGTACTTGTACCAGTTGCATTTGTCAATGCCAGGATGTACGGTACCAGACTTCTCCTCAGAATCCACTCAGTTGATCTGCCCTCAAATGAGTATCCAAATTTCAGTTTACAAGCTTTGAATATTCAGCAAGTCCAGACACAACTGAAACTTGCTCTGCTGAACTGGTTTAGTGAACATATTAGCAGTATTCTCCTTGGTGCTGATCTTCTTCACTACAACCCTCTTCTCATTTCTTAGAAAATGATACCTCACATCAATATGCTTGGTTCTCTCATGATGAACCTGATCCTTAGCTAGACAAATTGCACTCAAACTGTCACAATAAATCTCAGCTTGATCCTGATGTAGCCCCAAATCAGTGACTAGTCCCTTCAACCAGATACCCACCTTGGCTGCTTCAGTAAGAGCCATAAACTCAGCTTCAATAGTTGATAAAGCTACTGTTGCCTAAAGAGTTGCTTTCCAGCTGAAAACTGAATTCCTCATGTGAAAACATAACCAGTCATTGATTTTCTACTGTCCACATCACTTGCATAATCAACATCACAGTATCCTGTGATCAGTTCTTGAGTATCACCTCCATAAATGAGACCAACATCAGCTGTACCTCTAAGGTACGTGAACATTCTTTTCACAGCTTTCCAGTGTTCCTTTCCAGGTTGAGCCATAAACCTACAGACAACACTGACTGCCTGAGCTAGATCAGGCCTAGTGCACACCATGGCATACATCAGATTGCCAACTGCGCAAGCATAAGGAACTCTTGACATGTACTCCTTCTCATCTGCTGACTGTGAAGCAAAAACTGACAAATGAACATTTGATGCCATAGGAGTATCTATTGGCTTAGCATCTGACATGCCAAACTTTGACACTTCTCTATATAGCCCTGCTGAGATAAAAACAGTTTCTTCTGATTTCTATCTCTCCAGATCTCCATCCTCAAAATTTTCTTGACTGCACCCAAATCTTTCATTTCAAACTCAGCACTGAGAAGGTCTTTCAGATACTAAACATCAGACTTCATTCTTGCAGCTATCAGCATGTCATCCATATATAACACAAGATAGATGTATGATCCATCTTCCAATTGACTGTTGTAAACACAACAATCATAAGGAATTTTGTTGTAACCCAAATGGATCATATAACTGTCAAACCTTTTATACCAATGTCTAGGAGCCTGCTTCAGTCCATACAAGGACTTCTTCAACTTACACACAAGATCTTCCTTACCAGGAACTTGGTAACCCTCTCGTCGAGTCATGTATATCTCTTTGTCTACCTCACCATGTAAACAAGCTGTCTTCACATCTAACTGCTCAAGTTCTAAGTCTTGTTGTGCCACCATTGCTAGTAACACTCTGATTGAAGTATGTCTGACTACTGGTGAGAATATCTCATCAAAGTCCACCCCTTCTTTCTGACTGAACCCTCTTGCAACCAAACGTGCCTTATACTTAACTCCTTCTGCCTCAGTTATCCATTCCTTCTTCTTGAAGATCCATTTGCAAGTAACAACTCTCCTTTCCACTGGATGTTTAACTAGATCTCAAGTCTGATTCTTCAGTAATGACTCCATTTCATCTCCCATGGCAGCAAGCCATTGAGATGCTTTAGAACATGTCACTTCTTCCCTGTAAGTAGAAGGTCCAAAACTATCCACTTCTTCTGCAACTTGAAGTGCGTATCCAACCATATCATCAAACCCATATCTCTTGGGAGGTACCATAATATTGGATCTTCTAGCTCTGCTGACAGCTATACTCTGCTGACCCACGTTCTCAATTTGAAGCTCAACTGACATTTGCTCAGTTGACTGGCTTGGATTCAGTTCTGGTTCAGTAACTAGATCAGATGAAAACTGACTTGGATCAGTTGATTGTTGCATTCCAACTGACTCCACCTGAGGCTCCATCTTCTTGTCTCGTTTTCTCGCCAAGACTCGGTTTCGATTTCGCTTATCCTCCCCACTGATGAACTGAGCATAGAGTTTTCATCGAAAACTGTATCTCTGCTGAGAATTACTCTATTTTCTACTGATGACCAAACTCTATAACCCATCACTCCATCACCATACCCCACAAACACTCCTTTCTTGGCCCTTGGTTCCAGTTTCCCTTCACTGACATGATAGTAAATTGTGCTTCCAAAAACCCTTAGAACTGAATAATCTATAGCCTTGCCTGACCACATCTCAACTGTTGTTTTGAGACTGATTCCTGTGTGATGACTCCTATTGATTAAGTAGCAAGCTGTGGTTACAGCCTCTGCCTAAAATCTCTTTGACAAACCGGCATGAGAAAGCATACATCTTGCTCTCTCCAGAAGAGTTTGATTCATTCTTTCAGCTACACCATTTTGCTGAGTAGTATTCCTGACTGTATGATGTCTGGAAATACCCTCAGTTTTGCACAATGTATCAAACTCAGTCCAGCAGAATTCCAGACCATTATCTGTACGAAGCCTCTTGATCTTCTTCCCCAACCATTGCATGAAGCTCTTGAATGCCTCACTTTTGTGTTTCATCAGCACCACTCAAGTCATCCTTGAATAGTCATCAATAAAGGACACAAAATATCTCTGACCACCCAATGACTCCACCTTTGATGGCCCCCAACAATCAGAATGAATGTAATCAAATGACGAATTTGTGTTGTGTACCCCTATTGAGAACTTGCTCCTATGAAGATTCCCAAACACACAATGTTCACAAAAGTCCAGATTCTTGACCGTACATCCTCTAAGAAGATCTTTCTAGGAAAGAACCTGCATCCCTTTTTCACCTATGTGACCCAGTCTCATATGCCACAGTTTTGTAAGCTGTGACTGATGAATCTCAGCTGATGCCACAGCAGCGGAACCAGCAACAACTGGCCCTTGTAATATATACAGAGTCCTTTTCTTGGCTCCCTTGAGAACCTCAACTGAGTTTTTGTTGACACTCAGCACACCACTTTCCCCTTTAAAACTGAATCCCCTACTGTCCAAAGAACTGAGAGATACCAAGTTTTTGGCTATTTTTGGAACATGTCTTACTTCACTCAGTTTATAGAATGTTCCATCCTCTGTCCTCAACTACCTTGCAGACCTTGTTGTTTTCCATAGATATATGACCACCATCTATCTATTGATAACTTGAGAACCACTCTCTGTGAGGGAAAATATGAAAGGATGCTCCAGAGTCCAGAATCCACACATCAGTTTGATGTGTTGACTATCCTGCCACTAAAACCATGTCCTCATTTGAATCATGCTCAGCTGCCACAGTAGCTGTGCCAGAACTGATCTCCTGATGTTTCTTCCTCTTTGGACAATTGACTTCCAATGTCCCTACTCCTTATAGTAATTGCAAACATCTGTGGATTTAAGGCCTTTGGAACCTGTCCTCTAAAGCAACCGTATCTTTCCCAACTATGAAGGACTGCACAAAGTTCTCATAGGAAGCTGGTAATGAAACCAGCAAAATTAAAGCAGCATCTTTATCTTCAATCTTAACATCACTATTCCTGAGATCAAGTAATATTGTGTTCAACTGATCAAGATGATCTCTCAGTTGAGTCCCCTCATGCATTCTCAGGCTGAATAGCCTCGGCTTCGGCAGCAACTTGTTGGTTAATGACTTAGTCATATACAGGCTTTCAAGCTTCAACCATAACTTGGCAGCGGTGTCTTCCTCAGCAACTTCTGTGATAACATCATCAGACAAGCGCAACATGATGGTTGAATGTGCTTTCTCCTCCAGACTGGCATAATCTGCTGAACTGGCATCCCTTTTATCAGATAAATGAGTCCACAATCCTTGTTGCTTTAACAAGGCCCGCATCTTGATTTGCCACAAACTAAAACTGATCATCCCTGAAAATTTATCAATCTTCACGTTCATTGCTTACATCCTTCTAAATAAAGAACAAACCTTTGATCACAAAATCCTAGCACCGGTTTCCGGTCTTAGTGAAGATCAACTCTGTTCAACCAGCAACTCCTGAAACTTGGACCTGACGCTCTGATACCAGTTTGTTGAAAAACACAGACGAGAAGCTTACAGTTTAAGAAAGATAAAATCACAGAAGCAATGCAAACGTAAATTAGGGCAGAATTGATAAACACAGAAACAAAGAGAACACAATGATTTAACGTGGTTTCCGTCATTGTACCAACTACTCCATGGACATAAACGAAGATATTTATCATGCACATAATTACAAGGTTTTCACAAGTGTGTGAACAGCACTCTTGAAAGACACACATTGCATTGATTACAACATTGGTATTTATAGGCACAAATCCCAAACCCTAACCGCCATAAGATCTTTGTAGGACTTGTCATAAATACCCCAAATGTGGACCCCAGCTCCAGCTGTTATCCACCAGAAGAAACTCAGCTCAAAACTGACTTTTCAAACTTGTAATCAACTGCCTAGATGTAAAACTCAGCTATACTCAGCAGACGAGAATTGATTGCTGACTTCAGAAGAAACTCAGTTGCACTTCATCAAACTGACTTTCATAGAACTAAATATACATAACAGAACTGACCATCATTCTCAGTCTCAGTTTTCCAGATTAGTTTCACCAGATTAATCATCAGTTTAGAGATCAAGTCACCAAAACTGACATGTATACTTTTCTTGACAAATAGAAATACCTTCAGAGGTTCTAGCAGCCTCAATACCCAAGAAATATCTCAATTTTCCAAGGTCTTTGATTGTAAACTGCTGATGCAAGGAATCTTTGACTTGCTGAATCATTTGTTCATTAGAACTTGCTGTTATGATGTCATCTACATAAACTAGCAAAGCAATAAAAGATTGTCCTAAGCCTTTGGTAAATAAACTATGATCATGCTTTGACTGAGCAAACCCTTGTGCCTCCAAGCATTCAGTTAACTTTCAATTCCACTGTCTGCTGGCTTGCTTTAAACCATACAAAGATTCTGGTTTGTCTGTTGCAAAACCTGGGGGCAACTGCATGTACACTTTTTTATGTAGATCTCCATGCAAGAAGGCTGTGTTGACATCCATCTAATAAAGATGCTAGTAATTAGCTACTGCTGCTGCAAGTAAAGACCTGACAATGGTAATTTTGACATCAGGAAAAAAGGTCTATTGATAATCAATGACATATGTCTGAGTATATCCTTTTGCCACAAATCTAGCTTTGTATCTTTCTACTGAACCATCAGGATTGTACTTGAATCCATATACCCATTTACATCCAATAGGCTTCTTACCTGGTGGTAAATCAGCTATCTCTCAAGTATGAGTGGTCTGCAAAGCCTTGATCTCTTTTTCCATGGTTTCTTTCCATTCATCATGCTTGATGGCTTGATTGTAAGTCTTAGGTTCTTTAATAGCATCAATAGCATTAATGAATCTGGCATACTTTGCTGAAAGTTTTTTTAGATTCATCACCTCACTCAGCAGATGTGGTGTTTGTTGAACTGCATGAGCACCACCTTGGTAAAAGGTTGGTGTTTTCCTTGTCCTTGTGGATCTTCTAAATTGAACAGGTGCATGTGTAGATGCCTGGTTGACAGGAACATGTCCTTCACTGGAAACCTCAGTTGCAGCTGATCCTGTGTCTGGTTGATCTGCTGACTCATTCAGCAGATCATCAAAACTGTCCATAACTGGTAATGGTACAACCATATCAGAGAGATATATGTCCTTACCTAGAACCTGTTGAAATAAAGGAAAATAAGACTCATGAAATTGAGAATTTCTGGCAACAAAGATATATTGTTAGTGATATCCAATAGAATAACACCCTTGGAAGTGTTTGAATTTTCAAGGTAGACATAAGTCCTACACCTGGAATCAAACATGGTCTTGTACTGCTTAAGTGTACCTGAAAATACTAAGCAACCAAAAACTTTGAACACAGAATAATCTGGTCTAGTGCCATACAGCACATCATGAGGAGTGCTTTCCTTCAGCAGTCGTGTAAGTGTTGCATTAATTAATTTCACAACATGTAAAAGACAGAATCCCCAAAACTCAATGGGTAGGTTACTCTGGAATCTTAAACCTCTGGCAACATTCAGCATATGCTGATGTTTCCTTTCAACAATACCATTTTGCTCAAGTGTGCTGACACATGATGTTTGATGTATGATGCCCTACTGAGCGTACGTAGAAATCTGTGAGCCGAAACTCAGCTCCATTGTCAGATCTAATCACTTTAATGATTTTATTAAATTGAGTTGAAACAAATTTAACAAAGGATTTAACAAGCTCACAGGCTTCAGATTTGTGCCTCATGAGAAAAATCCAAGTAAACTTATAAAAATTATCCACAACAGTTAGAAAATATCGCTGTACATTCACAGTATGGCGCCTCAAAGGGCCCCAAATATCCATATGAACGAGATAAAAAACAACATTCACATTTGTAATACTTAAAGGAAAATGATTTTTCTTTAATTTTGCCATAGGTCATGTTCACAAAATTTGACATCAATTGACTTAAAACTGATAACTTGTAGTCTCTTATCTGGTAAATGCCCTAGTCTATAGTGTCAAAAAAGGGCATAATCTAGTCTATCAGACAAAGTGTTATTTTCTACAACATTAACTATAGAAATTTTGATTGGCTAACCTATTACATAGAGTCATCTGTGTAACTCAGCTGAGCCAATCACTTTCTTGTTCTTGTCCTACAAAATACACTTGCTAGCAGAAAAAACAACTACACCTTTGGAATGATTAATGAAAGAAGGTAAAGATAAAATATTATTCTTAAAACCATGAATACAAAGTACATCATTAAAGACCATGACACCTGAGAATTAACTCACTTGTCATATATGTGTAACAGAAACATTATTCCCATTAGTTAATCCTATTTTTATACCAGATGAAGGTTTATGATTACTTAATAGATCTAATGAACCTATAATATGATCTGTGGCACCAGAGTCCAAGATCCATTATTTATATCTTGCTAATTTAGATCACATATCCCTGTAGCATGTGATAAATGGGTAGTAACCCTAGTAGGCTACCCAACAACAAACCATGCATGCCTAAGAGGATCAGACTCAACAGAGCCATCAACTTGTCAAGTTGATGTGCGGTAAGATTAGGAAACCCTGGTCCATCAGACCTGTTTTGGGGATGATCTTCTTCTACTAATAGTTCTTCTTCCATCAAATTAGCCTTTTTGGACTTCAAACCAGGAGGATAGTCATGTTTCTTGTAGCAAGTTTCGTCAGTGTGACCATTGAATTCACAATAACTGTACTGTACTTTCTTAGGATTCTTGGGTCTAGTATTTGCAGTAGATACAGATCCTAGTCTGTCGACGCTTGTTGCTTTGCCCCCGTCCATTCTTCTGAGACAAGAGAATCGTAGAATCTTGATTCTTGGCTTTAATAGCCATATATAGCTTATGTCTCTTAAACTTAATAGCCATTGCAAAGGCATCAAAGAACTCTAGGAATGGCACCATCAACATTTCCTGGGTAACCATAGGCTCAAATTTACCCCTTAAACCTTTAAGAAACTTCATGACATGTTCAATCTCCATATGATCCACCAAAGTATTGATTACATTACAGTGACACTGGGATCACACGAACACACTGGCATAGGCCTGATGGTCTTGATTTCTTCCCATAAAACCATCAATTTTGTGAAATATTGATTAAGAGAATCAGTACCTTGTTTCAGCAGATGCATTTCTTCTAAAAGATCTGAAAGTCTCAATGCATCTACAATAGAAAATCTAGCTGAAATACATCAAACTTTGTGCAATGGTGTTCTCAACAGAATTCAAAATCCATGACCTCACCATTGTATCACACTGTCTTTATGCATGAAAATCTGTTGAATCTGCTTCTGGCCTCTTGATTGTGCCATCTACGAAGCCAATATTGTTCTTGGTGATCAGCACCATCTCCATGGACATTTTCCAAGGATTATAATTGTTATCATTCATCAATGGTTGTACAAGTACCAATGATGGATTCTCATTAGGATGAACGTAGACTGGACTGGAGGGACTTGATTCTTGCTTATTTTGCTACCATGGCTATCAAGAACTCAAGAAAATATCAGTTTACAATAATCAGGAATGAAAAAAAATCAAGAAATGATCAAAAACCACAAAGAATAATTGCAGCTTACTCTCAAGAAACAGAAGAAAAAAAAAAACTCAGAAAAGATAAAGAATACTCTCAAGATTCTTCAGAAATCAAAGAAAAATACAGAGAAGTATCAGAAGCTCTCAAGTTTCTGCTATTATAGCATGTTGAATTTGTGAAATACAATGAAAACAAAAGAAAAATGCGGAAGAATTTTATTCAAAGAATAATTCAAGAGTTAAGTTACAATGATATTGATCATGGGGTATTTATAGCTTTATACACCTTATGAATCAGTTATAAGTAAGTTACAAATGGTTATAACATAATTTAACTAAATAACCGTTTTCTGACTTCAGTTGATTTGCTGACTAACTCAGCAGGCTGCTGAGCTTTCATGTGATATGCTGAGTTCCTCACCGGTCTTGCACTCTGCATTCCCTTCGATTTCTACTCATATACTGTAACAAACTTGGCTCTATGCACCTCCAAAATTTCTTTTCATTGTTCCTATTGTTGTTATTATTATTATTATTATTATTATTATTATTATTATTATTAAGGGCGGAGATGGGGATTCAAACCTTGGTCAACACTAGGAAGTGTAATGGCATTTAATACTTGGTCAAGTTCAATCATTCTTTTCTTTATTCCTTATCATCAGGGGCGGACGCAGGATCTCCCGAAACTACACTGAATAGTTTCTCAAGGGACAAAAGTTACATGCATTTTTCAAATGACAGGGGCTGAACCAACATCTTTAAATTGAAATTGTGTGGCGTAGATTCATCCACGTAAGCACTCTACAAATACGGAGTTACCGCCCAAGAACAACCCGGAATAGCAAAAATGTACTAATTATAACTTGGGTTTCATTGTTGCTCGAAGTTGACTCGATTCAATTATAGTAATAGCTGGGGATGCCTAATTAAGCCACAATACATGTAAATAGGGGCGGCTGCAGGATTTTTGACATGGGGGTCAGAAATTTGTCAATTTTTCCCCGTATCACACATATACTTGGATATTCAATTCTACACATGTAATTATGGGGCAATAGATAAAAACACAGGGTCAATACATAAAAATAAGGAGGTCGATTTCACATATATATGTGTTCATAAAAAAAATTCTCTACTATTTGTACATAATATTTTTATTTTAAGGGGTCGGGCGCACCCACTTCCTTCTATGTAGAGCCGCCCATTCCTGTAAATTCTATTTGAAAACATTGTATTCTTGAAACCACATTTGCTGGTGTTGCATATGAACATTGTAAGGCCTTCATTAGTTACAAATCCGAGGCATTACAATGACGATCAATGGTGTAAATTGAGCTTGTGACGCTCGTTGTGGCCGTGTGATTGTGTCTCTAGCATTACTCTTTCCTCTAAAACGAAATTGGTTATTTTTTCAGGGTTATGGCAGAAACCATGAATTTGGGGCAGGAAGCGTGTGATGTGCGGAGTATAGGGGTTGCACATGCATACCCCTCCCATCCTCTTTTATTTATTTACACACTAGCTGCAAAATAGACCCCCGTACCCCTGACCCCTCCCATATTCCTATAAATAGAAAGTCGAAGTCAGTTGAAAGATCATCAAAGACTTCAGATTTCTTTTGTTTACTTATTATCCTAACTTCCATTTGGACCATTTCTATATAATAGTTTGAAAGAAGAACATCATATTCTCGAAACTCAAACTCGAGAATATTTGCAAGTAAGATGAAGAACATCATATTAATCTCTAAACTCAAAGAGATTACTACAAGAATCGATCTCTCTCTTGTTGGATGTTGTGTTATTGCATTCGTGGCGATTTACGTAAGCCGTTGGATATACAAATGGAGGAATCCAAAATGCAATGGAAAGCTCCCTCCCGGTTCTATGGGCCTTCCTTTCATTGGAGAAACCCTCCAGCTTTTGATCCCAAGTGGCTCTCTTGATCTTCCTCCTTTTATAAATAACAGAATCAAAAGGTAACTTGGCTCTATGCACCCCCAACATTTCTTTTCTTTGTTCCTATTATTATTATTATTATTATTATTATTATTATTATTATTAGGGGCATGGATGGGGATTCAAATCTTGGTCAACACCAGGAAGCGCAATGACATAACTAAAGATGAATGACATGTTACCACTTTAACGAAAAAATGGAGGCATTTTACGCTATATTCACTATTTAATACACTACTATTAATTGTTGGAGAAAATAGTGGAATTGAATTAAAGTGAATAAAAATGATTTTATAATCATTTTATTCAGACGACTTTGCAAGCTTAATTTGATTATATTCTTGTATAGAATATATACAATGTTTTGATAATTCTGAAAACTACGTAAGTCGTAGATGAATTCAGGATTTAGAATCATTCAATTCGGAGTACGAGTGAATGAGAAATTAACGCTTGAAGTCGGGTGTTTGAAAGAACTTTTGTTGGAAGTGGAAGTTGAAGAGTATTCAACTAAACTGTGTACCACATTGGAAAAAGGGAGAAATGTTTTCCAGTATATATGTGGGAAGAATGTTATATGTGGTATAAGCTCCTAGAAGAAGGAGAGATAGCGGGTTGGTTTTAGCAGTCAGACGTTCTGCTAAAATGGCCACACGCGCGCGCGCCGCCGCCGCCCGCCCGTGCCCGTGCCCGTGCCCGTGCCCGTGCCCGTGCCCGTGCCCGTGCCCGTGCCCGTGCCCGTGCCCGTGCCCGTTGACCTTGACCTTGACCTTGACCTTGACCTTGGTCCAGTTCATATACATTCTGATTGAGCTGAAGATTGATGAAACGGCTGTAATTAAGATGAGTTATGGTAATTCATTGCAGAATCGATGAAACGGTGTAATTAATTCATTCCACGGCCCTCCCTCTCCATATATAGCCTCCATATGGATTGAAGCTAAATACACACATTCGAAATACAACACCGAAAAAGCTTCATACATTCATATAGTTCTGAAATAGTTGCATACGAGTTTGAAGAAGAGATTCTGAGCACTAGAAGAGTTCGTTGAAGGTTCGTGTAAGAAGTACCTCTATACGAATCAGTAATCCGAGTTATCCTGGGAGACAATTGGTTTTAACCGGGGTACACACCGGACCAAATTTGTCTTAAGGACAGAGTGTCCTACTCGTCTCGGAGTTATTGTATCCACCTTTATTTTAGTATATTTCATTTTTCATTTGTAATTCGTTTTATTTTCAATAAAATTGTTGTTTAATTCGTGTTAATTATTTTAATTGCGTTCGGGCTCCTACAGCTTAAGACAAATTTTCAGAACCGATGTTCTGATTTTAACCCGTGCGTAATCGAAATTTTTTATACGAATTTCTACTCAATTTTTCTGAGTTTAGACGAATTAAATAAACTTGTTTTAATCAGAATTCGATTCTGATCAGCTCGGTTCGATCGGTTCGGCTCGTTCTTGATTAATTCGGCTTATTTACGAATTTTCGGCTCGTTTGCTTGAACATGTCGGCTCTTATTCTGAACGGTTCAGTCTACTTCTGAAACTTCAGCTCGTTTTATAATTAGTTAAAACTTCCTTTTTGGTATCGATTTCTGGTAAAATCGGTCCACTACCTTTTTGGTATCGATTTACGGTAAAATCGGTCCACTTCCTTTTGGTATCGATTTACGGTAAAATCGGTCCACTTCCTTTTGGTATCGATTTACGGTAAAATCGGTCCACTTCCTTTTTGGTATCGATTTACGGCAAAATCGGTCCACCTCCTTTTGGTGTTTTACGGTAAAAACTACCACGTTAAAACAAGATTGAAATACAAACATTGTTGGAGAATCGAGTTGAAACAAACTCGAGCTTGTTCTGACGAGTCAAAACAATCTTCACATTGTTTTCTTTGGGTGAAAAACCTACGTGTTGTATTATCAGTTATCCTTTTCTGATAAAAGTTTATCTTATGTTTGTGAACAGAAATGGAATTTTATAATCAGATGACTCCTATTGGTGCGCCAATTCAAGGAGAAAGCTCCCGGGTTGCGGGAAGTGAAGTGGTTTTAAAACGGGTCAAAATTGAGCACGACGAGAGACCTCGATGAAGAGACATATGATTGGTGTGTAGACAACGGAGCTACTCAACATATGTGTGCGAACAAATCTTTGTTCGGGGATACCGGGAAATTCAAGAAAATGTTTTCATGGCAAATTTAACAACGTCCGAAATTGTCGGATATGGGAATATCACGTTAAATTTAAAGAATGGAAACTATCTGGTTATCCGAAATGTTTTGCATGTGCCGGACCTCGGTAGAAATTATATTTCTGGTCCTCAGCTAACTTTGTGGGGTTACAAGTTAGAATTTGTTGCAAACAAATTCACACTTTCTCGAATGGATTGGTAGTTGGCGAAGGCACTGCGGTCGATAGATTATTTTTTATGGACCTTCGTATTGTAAAATAAAATTAGAATAATTTTATGTTTACATAAAAGTGATGGTTGGGTACGCAAGAGAAATCTTTTGACTATTGTACCTAAATTAAATGTGCCCGGCGAGGCTAATAAAAAGTGCTTCTACTTTTGTTTACTTGATTGAGTCTTGTACTTTATGGCATAATCGTTTAGGACACGTTAATAATAAATCAATTCAAAGAATGATGAATTTGGATTTATTACCTAAACTTAAAGTTAATGAAACGCAAAATGCCAAGTCGTGTTGAAGCTAAAATGACTAAAGCGCCGTTTCCATCCGTGGAAAGAAACACGAAACCGTTAGAATTAATTCACACCGATTTGTGTGACTTAAAGTTTGTGCAATCGAGAGGCGGTAAAAAGTATTTTGTAACTTTTATCGATGATTGTACAAGGTATCTTGTTATGTATATTTGCTAAGTAGCAAAGATGAGGCTATCGAGGCATTCAAAAATTATAAGAATGAAGTTGAGAATCAACTTAGCGGACGAATCAAGAAGGTTCGTAGTGATAGAGGTGGAGAGTATGAATCGCCATTTGAAAGAATATGTCTAGATTCGGGCATTATTCATCAAACTACTTGCTCCATATGCACCTCAATCTAACGGAATTGCTTTGAACGCAAAAACCGTACTCGAAAGAGATGATGAATGCTATGTTGATTAGTTACGGGTTACCTCGAGAACTTGTGGGGGGAGGCCCTTCTCTCCGCCAATAAAATTCTCAACGGGATTCCGTCTAAAAAGATGGATAAAACTCCATATGAGATGTGGAAAGGCCACAAACCAAGTTATAAATACTTGAAAGTGTGGGGGTGTTTAGCAAAGGTGGAAGTGCCTAAGCCTAAACAGATTAAGATTGGGCCAAAAACGATAGATTGCATATTTATTGGGTATGCTCATAACGGTAGTGCAGTGCATATAGATTTCTTGTGCACAAATCGACAATCTGATGTGCATGTAAACACGGTCATGGAGTCAAGAAATGCGGTGTTTTTTGAGGATGTTTTTCCACATAAAGAAAGACACAATGAAGACTCAAATAAGAGAGTACACGAAAATGTGGGGGATAGTACTCCGAGAAAACGAGAAAGTGGAACCTCGAAGGAGTAAGAGGGCTAGGACTTCAACGTCTTTTGGGCCGGATTTTCTAACCTACATGGTAGAAAATACTCCAAGGACATATGCCGAGGCTATGTCTAATCCGAAGCACCTTTACGGAAAGAAGCTATTAATAGTGAAATAGATTCTATTATGCAAAATCACACTTGGGAATTGGTTGACATTCCACCGGGAAGTAAAGCACTCGGGTGTAAGTGGATTTTCAAAAAGAAGCTTAAGGTGATGGATCTATTGATAAGTATAAGGCCGGGTTGGTAGCCAAGGGTTATCGACAAAAGGAAGGTCTTGACTTCTTTGATACTTATTCACCGATAACGAGAATCACTTCTATAAGGGTTCTTATTGCTCTTCTTCTGCGATCTATAACTTGGAGATCCATCAAATGGATGTTAAAACTGCATTTCTAAATGGTGAATTAGAAGAAGAGATATACATGGAACAACCCGAGGGGTTTGTGGTTCCGGGCAAGAGCACAAGGTGTGTAGACTCGTTAAGTCTTTGTATGGATGAAACGAGGCACCCAAACAATGGCATCTAAAGTTTGATCAAACTATGCTATCTAATGGGTTTAAAATTAACGAGTGTGACAAATGCGTCTACATCAAACAAACACCTAATGCTTATGTGTTAGTGTGTTTATATGTTGATGATATGCGATTATGGGAAGTACTCATGATATCATCATGAATACCAAAAAGTTGGCGACACGCAATTTTGATATGAAGGATATGGGACAAGCGAGATGTAATTTTGGGGATTAAAATCTCCGAATATCTAAGGGACTAGTATTATCACGGTCTCACTACATTGAATCCGTTCGAGGAGATTCAATGTTTTTGATGAAAGTCCTATGAAAACACCCATTGACTTAAGTCTTCACTTGGTCAAAAATAAGGGTGAGCTGTGTCTCGGTTGAAATATTCACAGATTATAGGGTGTCTAATGTACATAACCAACTGTACTAGACACGATGTTGCGTGTCTTGTGAACAAACCGAGCGAGGTTTACAAGTAATCCCGGTGAGGATCATTGGAAAGCGCGATGAGACTACTCGGTACTTGAAATATACAATGAACACAGGGATTACGTTACACAAGATATCCGGCGGTATTAGAAGGATACGCGTGATGCAAACTGGATTTCGATTCTAAAGAGTCAAAATCCACAACTTGGATATATCTTTATGATTGGTGGTCTTTGCGGTATCCGGAAGTCCACAAAGCGGACATGCATATCTCGTTCCACAATGGAAGGCGAGTTTATAGCCTTGGACAAAGGCGGGAAGAAGCGAGTGGCTTCGAAATTTCCTAGAGGACATTCCTTGTTGGACAAAACCGATTGCTCCTGATTAGCATACACGGTGATAGTCAATCGGCTATACACCGAGCACAAAATAGTATGTATAATGGTAAGTCTAGACATATACGTCGACGACATAATACCGTTAAACACTTGATCTCTAGTGGTGTGATTTCCATCGATTATGTAAAATCGAAGGAGAATCTTGCGGATCCGCTTACTAAAGGTTTACACAGAGATCGGATGTCAATTTTGACCCTCGGAATGGGACTTAAGCCTATTGAAAGTTAAGTTTTGTAATGGTAACCCTACCATGTTGACCGGAGATCCCAAGATCTTGGTTCAAGGGGACAACTAAGTTATGAAGGCGTCGATGAACACTTTCCCATTACGTGAATAAAAGTGTTGTACGCCGGGAGTGTGAAGGTTAAGTGAAAATTTTTAATGATTCCTATAACTTGATTAAATTCGAGTGGGGTATGGCGAGAATACTCTTGATAGGAAGTCACCTATGTAAGTGCGAAGTGGGGCCGCTTACATGAGAATTCGGAGGCTAGAATTCTCAAAGCACTTTACGAAACCGAGGTGTGATTCGGGGCCAAAATGAATCCGGTCATGAGAACCAAGTACGGTGCTAAGGGAAATATTGTGTGAGTGCTTTATTGTACGGTTCTACACTAAAGGCCGAACAGCTTCAAGACTTAAGTTCAGCGATTAGCCGAGTAGATCCGATAGTACTTCACTAGGGCGGGTTCAAAGCCGAAGCTACCTCTCCGATGCAATGTTTTTCTCGCTTACGCGAGAATCTCTTCGGGGTGCATTTGCATTAATTTCCATTCATGTGGGGGATTGTTGGAGAAAATAGTGGAATTGAATTAAAGTGAATAAAAATGATTTTATAATCATTTTATTCGAACGACTTTGCAAGCTTAATTTGATTATATTCTTGTATAGAATATATACAATGTTTTGATAATTACGAAAACTACGTAAGTCGTAGATGAATTCGGGATTTAGAATCATTCAATTCGGAGTACGAGTGAATGAGAAATTAACGCTTGAAGTCGGGTGTTTGAAAGAACTTTTGTTGGAAGTGGAAGTTGAAGAGTATTCAACTAAGCGTATCTACACGTTGGAAAAAGGGAGAAATGTTTTCCGGTATATATGTGGGAAGAATGTTATATGTGGTATAAGCTCCTAGAAGAAGGAGAGATAGCGGGTTGGTTTTAGCAGTCAGACGTTCTGCTAAAATGGCCACACGCGCGCGCGCCGCCGCCGCCCGCCCGTACCCGTGCCCGTGCCCGTGCCCGTGCCCGTGCCCGTGCCGTGACCGTGACCGTGACCGTGACCGTTGACCGTTGACCTTGACCTTGACCTTGACCTTGGTCTTGGTCTTGGGCTTGGGCTTTGGGCTTTGGGCTTTGGGCTTTGGGGAATGGGCCTGAGGGCCCAGGCCTGTGTTAAACTTTTTATACAAAGTTAATTGGGCTTGGTCCAGTTCATATACATTCTGATTGAGCTGAAGATTGAGTTCAGCTCGGTTCGGTTATCCAACATAGTTCGGTTCAGCAATAACTAATGGTTAATTCATTGCTGTAACTGATGAAACGGCTGTAATTAAGATGAGTTATGGTAATTCATTGCGTAATGATGAAACGGTTTGTAATTAATTCATTCCAAATTTCACCTCTCCTATATATAGCCTCCATATGGATTGAAGCTAAATACACACATTCGAAATACAACACCGAGAAAACCTTATACATTCATATAGTTACGAAATAGTTGCATACGAGTTTGAAGAAGAGATTACGAGCACTAGAAGAGTTCGTTGAAGGTTCGTGTAAGAAGTACTTATACGAATCGATGTCCGAGTTATCCGGGAGACGATTGGTTTTAACCGAGTACACACCGGGACCAAATTTGTCTTGGACGAGAAGTGTCTCTTTCGTCTCGGAGTTATTGTATCCACCTTTATTTTAGTATATTTCATTTTTCATTTGTAATTCGTTTTATTTTCAATAAAATTGTTGTTTAATTCGTGTTAATTATTTTAATTGCGTTCGGGATCCTACATTAATTACCTTTCTCTGCTGTATTCAATTGGCTACTCACTCTTTCCCTCCCCGTCAACATATATATATGTATGAAGATATGGAAATATTTTCAAGACCAATATAGCAGGACGGCAAGTGGTGGTATCAACGGATCCGGAATTTAATTATTTCTTAGCAAGGCAAGATGGAAAGTTAGTAGAAGGATGGAGTATGGAAACATTTGCTAAAGTATTTGACCAAGGTAAAGAGCACACTACAAAGTATAAAAGGAACTTGGTTTTAAAGCATATGGGGTGGATGCTATCAAACAGAAACTGCTTCCAGAAATGGAGGATTTTGTTGCAGAAACCCTTAAAAGATGGTCAAAACATGATGCAATTGAAGTCAAAGGAGCTTCAATTGAGGTCATTCACCATATCCTGATTTTTGTGGTGGTGCATTTTGCTTGTTTTTTTTCTTTTCTTTTTCTTCCTAAACCAAATGTATGGCTCTCCTTTGCTTCGGTGCACATTTTTTGTGCAATAGTTGGTGCCTAAATCACCATCCTTCCACAATATGTGTTCCACTAGAATGTTGACACTTGTCCTATCCTATATTTGACACCTAGCAGTATGTGTAACAATTAGGTATAGCAGTCTCTATATATGGATATTGTAACAGACTGCACAATGTAAGAGAACAAGATTCCCACTTATGAAATTCTGTTAAGTTTTATCTTGGTCTGGACCACCACCCATTAGTGGCGGAGATGGAGCTGCTCCGTCAACTGGTATCTCAACTTCAGCAGCAGGATTTACTAATGGATCTTCCCCTGCTGTTCTTTCTCCAACTCATTTCTCTAGTGCTATCTCTTCAGCTGCAACACTTTGGCCGGATGGTGTCGCTACATGCATTCCGGTCATGGGCCTGTCTTCTTCAAACATACAACCAGCTCCTACTCTGTCCGGCATGCACTTTGGAAGGTCAGATATCACTGGTTTGCGTCCCAACATCTCAAGTCTACCATATCTAAGCTCAGCATCACCCTTTCTGGGTTCTGTAAGTCCACATCCTTCGAGCTGTATTCTCAGTCTACCATTTTCGGGAAATCTTAATCACACCTGCACAATGAAATTGGATCGAACTAATTATTTATTGTGGTGTTATACGATTTTACCTATCATTCGTGGTCATAAACTGGAAGATCACCTTCTTAGTCCTGTTCCTACTGTTAATACATCTCCGGCAAGCTCCATGTTCCCCAACACCTCTGTTACTGAAGAATGGACCACTAAGGATAATTTGCTGATGGGTTGGTTGCTTAGTTCAATGACTGAACAATCATTATCAGAGGTTGTAGGATGTGCAAACCTCATGAAGTATGGACCACTCTGTAGACCCTACTTAATAGCATATCTGACGCTCGTATGCTTAAATATAATGATGCTTTGGCTAAAGCATCAAAAGGTCTAAATCTATGTCAGATTACCTAGCTCAAATAAAATCCTACTCTAATAGTTTAACTGCTGCAGGCTATCCAATCTCGAATTCAGAACTCATTTTGGCAACACTCGGAGGATTAGATCGTGACTATGAATCTGCCATAGTCAATATCACTTCTAGAGTAGGATCTCTCATATGGCAGGATGTCCAATCTCAGTTAATGATTCTTGAAAGGCTCATTTCTAGAATTCATCCCACTGCAGGAGCTGGCATCACTAATCCATCTGCAAATCTAGTACAGGGACCTAGACCTAATGGAAGACCACCTAAGCCAAATTACAACTTAGGAAGAGGAAGAAAGACCAACATGGGTGGTAAAGGTGGTAGAGGAAGAAGCAATAACAGTGGAAATGGTGAAAGAGGTTATGGAGGCTAGTCTGGGAACAAAATGTTCTGCCAAATTTGTGGCAATAATGGACATATTGTAACCTCTTGTTGGCATAGATTTGAGGAGGACTTTGTGCCTCTTAGTAGCAACAACAACAACAACATCAGCAGTCCTAAACAAGTATCAGCCTATTTTGCTATTCCTCAATCAGTGAATGATCCAGCCTGGTACATGGATAGTGGAGCCTCAAACCATCTGACTTCAGACCTAAAAAATCTTCATTTTGGTGTAGGGTACAATGGCTCAGAATCCTTGGCAGTAGGAAATGGTGAGCAATGTCCTATACTCCATATTGGTCACACATATCTTTCTATACATTGTCCTCACACCACACTTATGCTTAGAGATATATTACATGTTCCTTTAATCACTAAGAACTTAATTAGTTTGTCTAAACTCCTTGCTAATAATTCTGTCACTGTTGATTTTACACCTAACTCTTGTGTTGTAAAGGATATGAAAACAGTGACACTACAGCTCACAAGAACCCTCAGTGATGGCTTGTATCAGATTGTGGCTCCCTCTTCAAATCAGACATCCCTTCAATCCAAGCATTCCAGTTCTGCCTCCCAATTTTATCCTAATAATCAGTTGACCAGTTCCAGTCAGTTTGTATTATAGTCTTATAATGTCCAGTTGAGTTCTGTCAATGTTAACGAAGTTCATAATGTTTGGCATAGAAGACTAAGTCATCCCTCCAAACAGATCTTAGGGCAAATTCTGAAGTCTTGTAATGTTGATATTAACGAGAATTTGAAGTTTTGTGATGCTTGTCAATTTGGGAAGGGCCATGCCCTATCTTACCCCCTGTCTGATTTTCATGCTCAAAATGTTCTCGATTTAGTGTATTCTGGTGTGTGGGGACCAGCCCCTATAAAATCCAGTTCTGGTTTTCTGTACGATGTATATTTTGTAGATGACTGGTCTAGGTACACCTGGATCTATCTCTTCAAAACTAAATCTGAAGTTCACTCTGTGTTTATTCAATTTAAGACTCTTGTTGAGAACCAGTTTTCCACAAATATTAAATGTTTGCAATCAGATTGGGGGGTGAATACAGAACCCTAGAACCTTACCTTAAACAACAAGGAATCTAGTTCAGACACCCTTGTCATCACGCTTACCAACAAAATAGAAGAGCAGAGAGAAAACACAGACATATAGTAGAACTAGGGTTAACTTTACTTGCTCAGGCTTCTCTTCCCCGCAGGTTTTGGTGGGACAGCTTTGCTGAAGTGGTAACTGTTATATATGTTTTACCTACACCTGTCCTACAACACAAATCACCATATGAAATCCTATTCAGTAAGAAACCTGATTACAAATTCTACAAAGTCTTTGGATGTTCCTATTTTCCTCACTTAAGGCCTTTTACCCACACTAAGTTCAAGTTTCACACAAGTAAGTGAACTTATCTAGGGACCATTCCTCTTCACAAGGGCTGTAAATGTCTAGATAGCACATGAAAAGTGTTCAGCACCAAAAAACTTGTTTTCAATGAGTCTGAGTTTCCCTTCAAAGAGGGATTCATACAAGGACCTCACAAGGAAGTTCTAACTGATCCTGATCTGTCTACCTGGTTTTCTATACCCATATCTGAGCCACAGTCTGAACAAGAGGCATCTATACCTGTGGAACAAAGTGCCACTGATCCCGCATCATCATCGTCAGAGGTGCAACCTACTTCTCCCTATGTTTCACATTTCAGATCTAGCAGTATCACTCCCACTCACAATTCCTTTTCACCTTTAGCTACTTTTGAATCCTCAGACAACACAACAAGCCATGAGATTTCTAATGCACCACCATCTACTCCAGTGTGTTACCACATCATTCCTCTCCATCACAACCTAGTCCAAGTATATCACCACCATATAATCCTCAACCTCTTCAAGGCCATCCTATGCAAACTTATTTTTAAAGCGGCATATACAAGCCCAAAACCTACTCCACTCAACTCCAGTCCACCACCCTTCCTGCCCGTCTTTCTGAACCTACTGGGTTTTTAGAGGCATTGTCCTGTATTGAGTGGAAGAATGTTATGGTTGTAGAGTATGATGCATTACTGAAGAATGGAACTTGGATTCTTGTAGCTCCTACTACAAGTCAGAATCCAGTAGGGAGCAAATGGGTGTTCAAACTTAAATTGAAGCCCGATGGAACTATACTTAAAAATAAGGCAATGCTAGTGGCAAAAGGGTTCCATCAGACCTATAGAGTTGACTTTACCGAAACTTTTAGCCCTGTGGCTAAAGCATCTACTATCAGAGTGGTCCTGGCCCTAGCTGTGAGTAGAAACTGGCATATACATCAGGTGGATATTGATAATGCTTTTATGAATGGAGAATTGATGGAGGATGTTTACATGGTGCAACCAGAGGGCTTTATTGGTCCACAAAAGCCTCACTATGTTTGTAAACTGAAAAAAGAAACTGTATGGCCTTAAACAGGCCCCTAGGGCATGGTTTGGAGCATTGAGATTACAGATGTTAAGATGAGGCCTCCAACAGCCTGCTGCAAACTCATCTTTGTTTATCTTAAAAACTGACACTAATCTGCTGTATGTCATTGTCTATGTAGATGACCTTTTGGTAACAGGTAATTCCCAAGGATTGATACATAAGTTTGTGCACCTGTTGAACTCCAAGTTCTCACTCAATGATCTTTGACCTATTGTTGCACACTTTCTAGCATGGAAGCATACAGGAATTCTGATGGCTCGTATTTAACCTAGGGCCACTATGCCTGAAGAAGCAACATTTGGATCATATCAATCCACGTACTACACCTATAGTACCAGGTGAACGTCTTTTACCAGATCAATGAGAACCTATGCATTCTCCAAGTATTTACATAAGTGCCATTGGGGGTCTCCAATATCTCACACTTACAAGACCAGACCTTGTATATTCTATGAATTATCTGAGGCAATTCATTCAACATCCTACACAAGTGCACTGGCATGCTCTGAAAAAGCTCATAAGATATGTCAAAGGGACCTTACATTATGGACTGCTATTTAAAGCAAGAGGATCACTAAACTTGACTGGATTATGTGATGTTGATTGGGCCTGCTACCCTGCTGATAGAAAATCCTTTGCAAGCGACTGTGAGTTTATTGGTGGATCATTCGTCTCAGAAGTTCCAAGAAACAGAATGTGGTTTCCAGATCATCAGCAAAATTTGAATACAGACCCTTGGCCAACTTATCCTCTGAACTATTCTGGATCAATCAACTTCTGTATGAGATGGGGATTTCCATACCTACAGTTCCTTTTGCTTGGTCAGATAACTTAAGTGCTATTTACCTAGCTCAAAATCCAGTCTACCATGCTAGGACCAAGCACATTGAAGTTGATAGACACTATGTGAGAAACCAAGTGCTCAACAAACAACTTTCTCTGCAGTTTGTGCCCTCTGATATGCAAATTGCTGATGCTCTCACCAAAGCCCTACCTGTGCCTCAATTGCAAGTTCACAGAAGCAAACTAATTGTAGTTGTTGTTCCTACATTTAGTTTGAGTGGGGATGTTAGGAAATAAATAGATTCTCTACTAGATTTTCCATAATATCCATAATATGTGTTCCACTAGAATGTTGACACTTGTCCTAGGCTATATTTGACACCTAGCAATATGTGTAACAACTAAATGTAGCGGTCTCTATATATGGATATTGTAACAGCCTGCACAATGTATGAGAACAAGATTCCCACTTATGAAATTCTTTTATGTGTGTTTGTAATGGTGAGTTCTGATTCTGAATGGAATTGGGGTAATATATGACAGCTTATAGCAATTGTGTCAAAATAATAGTAACGATATTTGTGTGTATCTGCAGATAACAATCGATTTTTCTGCAAAAAAGATCTTTAGCGGTGGCCTTGACGACATACCTAGCAACATTAGTGAAATGTTCAGCTTCTTGATTAAAGGTCTGATGTCTTTTCCGGTAAATCTTCCCGGAACATCCCATAACAAATGCTTGAAGGTACCCAAAAAATTAGCAATAACTCTGCACTAGCTAGTCTCTATATATAGATATATGGATGGATTGCTTACATAAATATATATGGTGTAAAAATTAATTCAGGTTCGCAAGAACTTGAAGGAAATTATGAGGGAAGTCTTTAAAAATAGAATGAGGAAAAAGGAGAGAAATACAACAGATATGCTTGGCCAACTTATTGAAGACCTCAACACTGAGACATTCATTACAGAAGATTTCGTTGTCCAATTATTGTTTGGTTTGTTATTCGCCACTTCAGAGACTATTTCAACTACGTTGGCATTAGCTTTCAAGTTTCTTGCAGAACATCATTCCGTTTTGGATCAACTAACAGTTAGTCTCGATCACTCTTATTCGATCTCTTTATAATCGATCCTCTTTAGTGTTATATTATACCCGGTCAGGCCCCGTGCGGGAAATTCATTCGATCTGCTGAAATGTACTCTCTTTTCAGGCTGAACACGAAGCAATCGAGAAAAATAGAGAAAACTCGGATTTTTTGACATGGAGTGTACAAATCCATGACATTTGCACAACAGGTAATAACACTAGAAATTAAAAGGCTGTTAATTTCATTAATTAGAGGAAATGTGAATCATTTATTATTTTTTAATAAGCATCTGATATTTGAATAAATGATTTATAGGTTATAAATGAAGTTCTTAGGCTGGGCAATATTTCTCCAGGGTTGTTCCGGCAGGCCCTTCAAGATATCCCTATCAACGGTAAAAATTCAACAAGTAACACAACACGTTTTTTTTTAAAACACAATTGAGATCATATGTGTTGTATGACTTATTGATTGATCGATACGATCGAGTCTTGTTATAATCAATGATACAAATATATATATATATATTGTGACGATTTAGTTGTGGCACATTTTGATTGGGTTCGATCGATCTTATGATTTACGTCAACTAATCTACTGAATGCAGAGTACATCATACCTAAAGGTTGGATAATTATGATTGGAACTGTAGCACTTCATCTAGACTCATATCATTTTGAGGATCCTCTCTCATTCAATCCATCGCGGTGGAAGGTTTAATCATATTCTTGATTTTTCTTTTTATTCATTCTTTCTAGCTATTAGATCACTTCTCAAACGATGTCATTTTCTAATTTTTGTTTTACCAGAATATCCAACCAAGCACGGTAGCAAAATGTTTCATGCCGTTCGGATCTGGCATGAAGCAATGTGCAGGTGCAGAATACAGTAGGGCTTTTCTGGCCATCTTTCTTCATGTCTTGGTCACCAAATATATATATATATATATATATATATATATATATATATATATATTTCTTTTTCTAGATTCCCTGATATACATGTTTAAAGAGCTCGATCAAAACCTTCTGAAATTTATGTACCGCTTGCAGATGGGAAAAGGTGAAGGTAGGAGAAGTTATTCGGGCCCCTATCATTATATTTCCAGATGAATTTCACTTCAAGATATCAGAGAAGAAAAATGCCAAAGCGAACTTGGTTCATGTTTGATGTACCACATCAATATAATTAATAGTTTTATTATTATTATTATTAATGTTTTAAATTAGTAGATAGCCTTATGGGCTTTTGAAGAGTGAGTTTACCGAATTGGGCTTTATTATGGCCTATAAATAGTAGAACTTCCATAATTGGCTATATCATATTATGTAATCTTGAAATCAATTATCCTCTTGTCGAGTAAAATCATCTTTGAGTTTGGATTACCTCGTTTTATTCGTTTATCGATCCGTGTAGATCTTTTACATCAATGTTCTCCTAATTTTTCAAGTTTTCTAGCCATGAAGGATATTCAATATATATGTCAATCAACTATGAGTTTGTTAATCAGACAAATAATGTATACGTGTGAGTGTAAATTGCCGGCAGATAAAAATCCGTCATTACGTGGTGATTTTTACAAGCCGTACGTACATGTTATGATGGAGTAATGTTTTTATGACGGATTTTTAGTTAGTTGCTGAAGGGATAATAATCGCCACAAAAAGATCGAAGTGGTGGATCCAAAAATCCGTCGAGAAAGGGCCTAAAAGTTAGAGCTATGAAACCAAAGATTTGGGTTTTAGCGGCGGTTTCAAACACCGCAAAAGATATGATGGTAAAATATCCGCCGCTAGAAAGCATTTTTTTGTTTGTTTGCAGTGAGTAGAGCAAGGAAGAAGTGGAATTCAGTTAATCAACGGTATTTCGATCATATTTTTTTTAAAGTGTCTTTATTAGCTTAAAAAAGTTTGGTAAAATTACTCACCCTATAACAAACCTTGTTGGGAGAGGCCTCCACATTTAGTGTCCTACATTATCTCGAAAGATTAGTTTTATGCAATTATATGGGGATACTTTGCGAAAGCAAAATTACTCACACTATAACAATTAAAAAGTGTTACTTATGGATTGTGATTCGTTCATTCAATCATCTCCATTTTCAACTAGACAATTTGAGAGAGTCCAAGTATGGGATGCTATTAAAAAAGCTGTTTTTGGGTCTATCCAGATGACTTGGAATCAAGTTGTTTTAAACTCAAACGATCTCAATATGGACAATTTGTTTGGGGGAAATTGAAAGTAAAAGCTTCCGTTTGGATCACCGCCAGAAAGAGTAATATCAATATAGATTGGACAACTTGAAAGGCTAGTCCGTTCTCTTTTAGCATAGTTTAGTCCTTGTGCATCTAACATACGCTAACCTTTTTGTATTTGTTTCACTTTTGTTTTTGCTTGGCCAGTTTGTTTCCTAAGACCAAGTGAGCATCTGTAATTTGGTAACTTTGGACTTCTAGCGCCTTGCTAAATCTCTTAATAGTATCATTATTTTGTTGTTAAAAAAGAGTGTCATATTTTCTAATTTTCTAACATTTTATACAACCTTTTTCTCCATCGTTAAACCACATTATATTACGTCCCTGAAAATTACAAATCTCATGTATTACAATGATTGGTCAATGGGGTAAAATGAGCTTGTGACGCTCATCGTGACCGTAAAGAAAATCCTTCCTTATGGCCTTATATAATGCTCCTTGACGATATTTCCTCAAAAAAAAAAAAAAAAAAAAAAAAAAAAAAAAAAACATCTTTCTATTTAAAGAACAGAATTTGGAAACAATAATAGAAGCCCATATTTTTACATTAAAAAAAAGTATTCCGCTGATTTAGCTGCTAAGTACCCACTGGATATTACTTTAATCATAAATTATAGAGAATCACATCAAGAATATATATATATATATATATATATATATATATATTATACTACTAAAGAATCTTGATAGGTGATGAGGCCCGACGCGAACAACGACACGTGTCATCCTATATATAACCACATGATAAATGAATGGCAGTTAAGAATAGACTTTAAGGGCCAGGAGCCCTAAAGACGTGCCCAAGGGTAGGGCTCTTCTTGTTACATCTTTCATCACTAGAAACCTCTTATCATTACATAAATTTGCTTCGGATAACTCCGTGTACTTTGAATTTCATGGGTCTTATCTTCTTGTAAAAGATTACTCCGGGCACTAGGGGTTTTGTAAAAGATGGCTTATATCAGTTCCCACCCCGCTTCACCCTCCTCCTGCTCCTGTTCAAGCTCTGGCCTCCTCCACCACCTCCTCCATCACTTGGCATCAGCGTCTCGGTCACTGTTCTTATTCCGTACTCCGTCAAGCCTTAAAATGCCTTCCCACCTTCACTCCTACTAAGGCATCTCCGTCTGTCTGTGCCCCGTGTCAGTTAGACAATAAGTCACTACAAGATAAATACGACAATAACAATATTTAAAGTAAATATAATATTCAAACTATATTATCCTCATAATCTCAGTACGGCCATAAAGGCTCGGGGGCTAGACGCAGGTCGGACCGAGCACCCCTTAGTTATAGCCCACATGCTTATTGTTATAGATAAATAAGGAAAAAATCATGAGTCATAAATACTATGATCTTGTCATTAAATATGTCCATAATTATCCCTAATTTATAGGGATATGCGTGTGTTTATCCTTAGGGAAAAATAATACGAATCCTTGTAGAACAAGGAAAGGGGTGAGCCATCCCCTATATAAACAAGCTCTTTTATCGCGGAATTAGACCTGCTATCCCCGGAAACTACCTTTCAGTTCTAAGATCAAAGAGCTTAAGTTGACCCGTGCCTTCAACAAGCTCAAAGATATTATCGACAGATCCCCGACATCACTAAGGCAGGCTGGACGAAGCCCATGATCGTGTAAGGAGCGTACCTAACGAGAGAATATGGCCACGGAGCGATAGCGAGAGACTCACGTTCTGATGGAACCCCTTCTGGCTAGCTATCTCCCCATCGAGTCTATCGTTAACCTTTGTGGTGGATCGACGAGAGTGCGCCGCTGATGCTGGTTTAGCTCGGTTAACACATTTACCAGAGAGATCAAACAAAAAAACTCGCTCGAAGAGGGGTATCCAGCAAAACCATATGATTCGAAAGACTTGATTCCTGAAACATAACATGACACATAGACAACTTGGGAAAACACCCAAGCTCAGTCTAAAAATCACCCATCAAACCATCCCTCGTTCATATTCGTCTTGATTGATGCTCTTGATTCAATTACCCCTAGATTAAACAGCAACGGATTATTACTAGACGAGATCCAACATCGTCAATCGGTTATTGGTAACCTCATTATATCTATATAATAGCTTAAATGAAAGTCTTCTATTGCAAAATCAAGAAAGTTGCCCAAAAAAATATTTTTCAAAAAGTACCTTGGAACACATAATAACACGTAAATCATGTTCAATTTTACATCTTTCTAACCACTTAAGTTAGCACATAAAAAGGCCAAAACCATAGCTAACTCTCAACCTCCAAACCTTATCTCCAATTAGCTAGCATAACCAAAAGCATGAAAATGATTTGCAGAAATTTCTAGAAATTTACAGGACTTGGAAATACTTCATACAACACAGAATAGTTACAAAAACAGAACCAATGATTGTTGCGGGATACATCCTAGCTCGCTGAGGTGAGCCTGGAAAGTTTCCAAATTCATCCTTTGTTTACTAACCCGGAATAAGCATAAACATAATCCTAAACCAACAACTCATATAACTTTGAAACAAATAGCTTAAAAACAATCAAACAATTAAAATCCAAGTTTGTTTGATAAGAAAACCTCATTACCTTATCAAACAACACTTTCTACGAACAAATTGCGATCAAAGTTCATCTCTATATGAATCTACGAACAAAACACGTAAACTAACATGAATTCTACGAAAGCATCACCTAACCAAGACCAAAAATAAGACGATGATTCTGGATTCAAAACTGCTATTGGACCTGAATAGGATTCCGCACTGTGATTTGCAAGACACCAACAGAACGATCATAACTCCCTGTTTGATGCCGGGAGGGCTTGCTGGGGTGAGGTCTTATAATGAAGAGGCGAGACTTCCAAAAAAATTCTAAGCACAAAACTGCAAACACGAACGTAAACAAACCAACCAAGAGGCTGTAGTTTCCAGAACTCGTGGCGGTAGATTACCCGAAACTCACAAAACACGAAACTAAGATGTTTCGGTTCTCACCAAGTGCACCTATAGAAAGTCGGTTCTATGCTCCAAAATTGACTTTCATAAAGTTGGTTCTACTGGTGCATGAATAGATTAAAAGTGGTGCAAATAAAGGGCCCGAAAATAAAGTCAACCGCACCCATGAAAGATCCTCAACAACTTGATTTTTTTAATATATACTTACTATTATGCCAACTTCCACATCTATATATAATACGGTAATGATAAAGATACAACCGTTGTGAAGCAACGAGTGCCACAACGTGCATCTACACCGTTGATCATGATCGATATAATAATGACCAATGTGTCTACATTATTAATCAACGGTATTGATACACGTTGTGACATTTGTTATGTCACAACGGTTGTGTCATTATCATTACTCTATGTAATAATAGTTTGAATGAAAAAGTCTTTGATTGTGGCACATAGAAATTTCCGTAAGCTCCAATTTTTTGTTTTTTTCAAGTAAATTGGAGAACACCATTTTTGTTTTTTTCAAGTAAATTGGAGAACACCATTTCCTCAAAACTCGAAAAAGATTATTGCTAAAGAAATCGACTTTTCAATGGTTGGTCTTTCTGTTATAGAATTCATGGTGATTTTCGTAAGCCGTTGGATGTACAAATGGAGGAATCCAATATGCAAGGAAAGCTCCCTCCTAGTTCTATGGGCCTTCCTTTCACTGGAGAAACTATTCAACTTATTATCCTAAGTGGCTCCCTATCAAAAGGTAAATTTGTTGAAGTTGTGAAATACAACGAAAACGGAAAAAAAAACACAGAAGAATTTTGTTCAAAAAATAATTCAAGAGTTAAGTTACAATGCTACGGATCATGGGGTATTTATAATTTCATACACCTCATTAATCAATTATAAGTAAGTTACAAACGGTCATAACAGAATTTAACTAAATAACCGTTTTCTGCCTTCAGTTGATCTGCAGACTAACTCAACAGGCTGTTGAGATTTCATGTGATCTGCTGAGTTCCTCAGCAGTCTTGCACTCAGCATTCCCTTCAGCACTTACACTATAACACCCCCTCAAGCTGAGATAGGTATATGAACAACTTGCACTTAGCATTCCCACTTTTGAAGGATATTTATATTGTTCGTTTAAGTATTATTAATGCTTTATTCCACACTTTTGTCATGCTATTTGCCTCTTCTTCTCAAGTGTGTTATAAAGTGGTTGAACTTGGCTAGTCTGTCCACTACTACCATGATGACTTCATTTCATTTAGACTTAGGCAATCCATCTATAAAAACAATGTTGAGTTGGGACCATAGTTGTGAGGGGCTGGTAATGGGTGGAGCAATCCTTGAGGTTTATCATGTAGACTTTTGCACTGCTGACAAGTAATACACCTTTGGATCATTTTTTGAACATGCCAATAAAAAGTCTCTTAATCCTGCTATAACATGCTCTGGCCCTTGAATGACCCCTATTGGACTTGAATGCAACTTCCCTATCAATTTGGATCTCAAACTTCTAAAAAAATTGATCTCAAACCTTCATGGGGTTCCTATGTATCCTCCTTTTGTACTTAAGGAATCTCATGGTGCATAGTGTCTAGGGGATTTAAGGTTGTACTAATCATCAGTGCCCGAAAATTTTCTCCACATTTAGGTCACCTTTGTAGTTGGTTGTTACTTCTTGCATCCAAGAAGAGGATATTATGCTCACAACACACGGTGGTGCCTAAACATGACTTTGTATGTACAAGGCATCAACCACAACATTTTCACTTCTCTTTTTGTGTGCAATAGTGAAATCCAACCCAAGTAACTTGGTCACCCTTTTTTGTTGTAGTGCAGTAGTGGCCCTCTGATCCAGAATGAACTTCATACTCCATTGACTAGTTTTGATGACAAAAGGCATGCCTTGAATAAATGGCTTCCATTTAGGTGTTGCAATGGAGAGTGTCAGGAGTTCCTTCTCGTAGATGAACAATCTCATCTTCTTATAGTTGAAGGCCTTGCTTAGATAAGTCACAAACTTCTTGTTTTGTAGTAAAACAACTCTTAAGACTTTTCCACATGCATATGTTTCAATGCAAAAAGCAAAAAGGAATTCCAAAATCTGGCAAGAAAAGTACTTATGATTTGCACATGGTCTCCTTGAGTTTCTAGAATGCTTCTGATGCACTCTGCGACCAACAAAACCCGTCTTTCTTGAGAGGTCATTCAAGGGCTTAGCAATAATCTCACAATAGGGCACGAATTTCCTATAGAAACATGTTAGGCCCAAAAACTCTCTCAGTTCAGTCACATTATAAGGCTGGGTCCAATCCAACATGGCTTAAATATTTCTTGGGTCAGCATGCATTTCCCCCCCATGTATGATATGGCCTTAGTATTCCACTTTGGTTTGTCCAAAAGAGCATGTGGACAATTTAGCTGAGTATTGGTTCTTCTTTAAAACTTTTAGAGTCGCTTTAATATGTATGTGGCAAGCCATGCCAGGGCTGAAGATTAAGGTGTCATCAAAAAAATACCGGCAAAACTTCCTCAATCAATGTCTCAACATCTCAATCATACTTCTTTGGAATGTGGCTTGGGCATTTATGAGCCCAAATGGCATCACTTTGAATTCTAATCGGCCATGATGAGTTACAAAGGTAGTCTTCTAGACATAATCTTTCGTCATCAAATATGATGGAATCCACACCTCAAGTATATTCTTGAAAATGCCCAAGCACTCCCTAACTCATCCAACAATTCAGCAATTAGAGGAATATGGTAGCTATCTTTGACGGTCAAGTCATTCAACCTTCTGTAATCCACACAACATCTCCAGGTTCCATTTTTCTTTTTCACAAAGAGCAAGAGTGATGTAAATGGACTACTATTGTGCTGTATAATCCCCCGTTGTAGTATTTGATCCACCAACTACTCTATTTTATCCTTTTGACAGTGAGCATACCTATGAGATTTTATTTTCACAGGTCCAACACCTTCTTACAAATTTATAGGATGCTCATAGCCCTTCTTCGATGGCAATCCGTGGGAAAATGCAAACACGTCGTGATACTCTTCTAGAACATGAGTAAGTTCAATAGGCATAAGATTCATGGCATGTTTTTTATATCAAATTGAAGCACCCGAGGAGTCCATAGTTCCCTTTTCTCAATTCCTTAGTAATGATTTTACAACTGATAATCTTAAGTTAAGCTTATTATGCGTAGCTTCTCAGCTTAATTTGTTCTCTCTTGTTAGTGAAAACCATTTATGTTTTGTTGAAGTCGAGACCATTGGATTGTACCATTTCATCCAATCCACCCTTAATACCATGTCACATCCTCTCAGCTTGATCAATCTCACATCTTATTGGAATTTGATCAATCTCACATCTTATTGGAACTTAACCCCTTTCATGATCCATGGCAAGTTAGGACACTTAAACCCACTCACCATTATGTTCATATCTACTACTATGATTATTAACATGTGTTGAGTCGGTTATGTCACACTGCACCTCCTTGGAAACCTGTTGGTCTAGAAAAGTGTGAGATGCACCACTGCCTATGAGGAATTGGTAATTGCATCATCTTGATTACCTTCATAATTGATTCCATGATTACACATTGAATAACGATTTAATTTTTTTTTTAAACTGTAATTTTATTAATCAAAAGAAAAGTTTACAAGATTTTGCCATCCATGGCCTCCTCACACCTAAGATGTCATCAATGTGCTCCCTCACCTCCTTAAAACCCTGGTCCGAAAAACCCAGTGTGGGAAAAATCGGGTGCCAGGGAAAGAGTATGGGCCTAACACATTGGCAAAGAAAACTGCCCAAAATAAGAAAATACAAAGATATATAAATGAAAATTGCATATCCTGAATCTATGAGCTTTGATCTTCCATCATAGTAGTACTTCAAGTATTCATTGAGAAGGTTCAGCCTCTTTTTTGTCAGAGCATCTTCATGTAAATCTCCATCATGTAATGAAGAGTAGCATCTGTGAATATTTGTTACCCAAGCAATAATCCACTGCAGTCTTAGTATTATATATCCCTCCAACTGCCCATAAATTCTGTTGAAACAGGATCTGCCAAGAACAGGATCAAAAACACATGATCTGTCCATATAAAATAAGAACACAGCACAGAAACTGAAGAAAAAAGTATAAACACAACCTGGTTTGCACCTTTCAGAAAATAAATACTGAAAGTTGCTTCCAAGGGTGATAGCCATAGGTGGTAAAATCTCCATCAATGATATCTTATATGAGGAATTTGCATCCAATCCTCATGCAGGATAGTTCTCAACTTCACATCATCTCCTCCCCAATTTATGATGCTGTTTTGCTGTGTTGTTCTTGCACCGCTAGCGGATAATCGGCGACCATGTTCCCTTCTCTGAAAATATGCTTTATCTTATATTGATGCTGCTGAATCTTGACTGCTATCTGAGAGATATCAGCTATATGCTTCCAAGGGGCCTGAACAATACCATGCATCATGTCAACAAGTTGTTTAGAGTCACGTTCTATTTCCACATTTTTCAACTTCATGTCAATGCTTTGGTTTATTCCAGCTCTTAAGGCTCTCAACTCAGCTTCAAAATTTGTAGCAATCCCATAAGCTTGAGTACCTGCAATAACAAGATTGATGTTCTCATCTCTAATGATAAATCCCCCTCCAGCAAGACCAGGATTATGAAGGTATGAGCCATCAGTATTGAGCTTGAAGAAAGAATGAGGACGGGCCTGCCACATGACAGCAAAGGCAGTCTTTTTAGGCCTGGGTTCAAGGTGTATTAGAAGCCCAGAAGTGATTAAAATATTGTCCTCATCATGCTTTAGATAAAGCCTCATTTTCTGACAAGTTTATTGCAAGTCAGCTATAATTCCTTTAACAATTTGATTAGAATAACGATTAAAATTATACTACAAAAGTGCACTAAATGTGGAGTGTTCCTACTCTAGCTTGCGTGCATGCATGTTGTGTTGTAATTAACGTAGAGTATGTGCATGTCCTTGTTGTAACATTGAACTTGAGGTCATCCCTGAAGTTGATCTTTACAAATAAGATCCTTGGGACCTCCCTGGTTGGTATCTATCTATCTATCTATCTATTTACTTTTTTGCACAGTCCCTATTGAGGCTGGTAATTATTTGCCTTTTTTGCATTTAAAAAATTCCAATATAAAATAAAACCCAAAAGACAAACAAACTAAAACAAGAGTTAACACAAATCGGTTTAACGAAATCAACTTGCAAACAATAAATCAAACAATGAAAAATGAAAAGAAGCACATCGGGATTAATAGTATTATATATATGCACCATCAAAACCTAATTGGAATCTGTTTCGAATTTGTTACTTGAAGCAATAGCGTTGAATGTATACAAAAAATTCACGGCCCTAACAAAAGTACTACGCATTATTTCTAATGACTGTTTTAGATGATAACCTCTAATCTAAGATGATGACGGACATTGTCTCATTTGATCCGAAAGACTGCCAAAAGGAATAAAATATTTAGAATCTTGTGACAACAGAAAAAAGATGATGATGGTGCAGCATAGGTTGTAAATCGTATTTCAACGTGCGAGTATATTTTTATAACAAATGGGAAGGAAAATCCTAACAATTGTATGAGAGGGAAATATTTAGAATAGAAAAAGAATAAAATAGTAACGAATTGATTATTGATCTAGATAGAAAATCCTTCACATGTGCTGATCTATCAATATTGATTTATTGTACTAAGAAAAAGAATAGAATTGATTAGATAGATTTAATTATATAATACAACAATAAGATAATGATTTAATCAATCCTATCAATCTATGATTTTTATTTATGAAAATCATTGAGTTAGTGTAATGACAAAAATGATAGAATTTATTAGACAGAATAAATTGTACAGTATAATATAATTATGGCGCCTTGTAGAGTGTAGATATAGAAATTAATACACGTGTCCGGAAAAAAAATTATTACACTTTTTTTTCTGTGAAATTAGTCACTTACGTGTGAAAATAAATTAAATTTGTGGACATAATGATTTTTTTTTTTGCCCGTAAATAGGGTACGTTTTCTCCTATTCACTACCCGAAAGGCAAAAGCCCAATAAGAAGAAGTTATAATCGCTAAGACGAAATCGAGTGTTTTAAAGATTTATTATGTTAACTTGATTAAATCGAAGCAGTCATTTCTCCAGGGGATCTGCCTAAAGGAGCAGTTTTTTTTCCTTTCTTAAAGCTTATTGGCTTGGTTTAGAGAAAGAAAAGGTTAGTAATTTGTAAAAGGGTTATTATTCACACCGAATCTAACCCGTACCCTATACCATTTTTACACAATCGATCTTTTGAAAGTCGAATATATATAGCCAACATACGACTTGCTACAGTGTCGAATTTGCAGAATCGATACTGAGAAGGTCGAATGTTGGCTATATATTCGACTTTCACGGTATCGATTCTAATGTGATGCATAGATATTGTGTGACACCGTGCAAATAAATCGTTTGCAAATGTTACCGCTTTATGTTTTCCATGTAATTTTGAGTAATTCTTTTTAGCTTTTGTTTGGTTTCATTCATTCGATATATATACATACACGCATCTTCCATGAATGGAAATTTTTTCCTTTTTCTTACATTTCATTCCATTGCCGGTTGTCTATTGGGGATAAGAATGTCATTGTGATATATACTGCTATGTAGGCTGAGTTTCATTCTATACTATTTAGCATAGTTTTTAAAACGACGCCTAGGCGACCCTTAAACGCCTGTAACATGAGCTATGCGATCAAAGCACGAGACGAAACCTAAGCGACTAGGCGAGGAAATCGAGGGTTTTGATTCTTTTGCTTTTCTTTCATCTTTTAATTGATAAAAGTGTGTTGGTTAATTGTTATTCACCGAAAGATCGGGTTCATTCTTCTATTATACGGTTTTCGAGTGTTTATAGCATTTCTCGCCCTGAGGGCCGGAATCGCCTAGCGCCTTGACAATTATGATTGTGAGAATGGAAGACGGAGTGGATATTGTAAACTTTGCTCATGTGATTTGTTAACCTTTTGTTGAAACAATTAAGTTTAAGATTCTTCTTTTCTTCATTTCAGGAAGTATGGCAACTAATGAAATGACTATCAAACTCATGATCGATACCGAATCAAACAAATTAATCTTTGCAGAAGGTTCAAAAGATTTTGTTGATTTCCTTATCTACTTACTTTCTTTGCCAATTGGCATCGTCACAAAGCTACTTACAAGTGAATCAATGGTGGGCTCGATCGGAAATATCTACACGAGTGTTGCAAATCTTGATGAAACTTACTTGCGACCAAATGCTGACAAAGACGCTATTCTTCTCTATCCAATGTTTTTTTCATCTCTTACTAACATTCCTCCCAGGGCGGCATCCATCGATTCCTCCCGGCACTTCTACAGTACTTGTTGCGATCCCAAATGCAAAAGAGGTATTACGAACGTAATTAATGGTGCTCATTGCCCTGGTTGTCATGGGATTATGAACCAAGAGATTCAGAACGTAATTATCGACAAAGATTCAGAACGTTATGTTCAGAACGCGGCTTCTTACATGATTTCTGATGATTTATCTATAACGAGTATATCAACCATGTCTATTGTTTCAATGATGAGTAAGTTTAATGTCTCTAAGCTTGAAGAGAGGAAGGTTAAAATTGGAGCCGAAAAGGCATTGGAGCTGTTGAAAGCGTCTTTACAGTCAACCACAGTTTTAACCGATGTGTTTCTGAAAAGGAAGAAGATAAAAGAACCAGGTTGATATTTTGAATGTTTTTCTTCCTTTATTTTTTTTCGATTAATCTAATTTAAGCTAAAACTCTTAGGCAATGAGCGGAGAAAAATGGAGATCTTTATCAGAACCCTTAAGGGGAAGATCATAAACCTTGAGGTAGAGCCTTCTGATACCATCTACTATGTCAAGACTAAAATTGAATACTTTGAAGGGGTTCCTCCTAAGCACATGCGCTTATTTTTCAACGGCAGACAACTAGAGGATGGCCGAACCCTAGCTGATTACAACGTTGTGAACAAGTCTGAAATTGACGAAATACTCCGTCTTTCCGGTTGCTGATGAAAATATATGTGCAACAAAATTAATGTGGGGCATTATCTTGAAAACCTAGCTAGTCGTTATTGGTTTTATGAGTCGGTGATGAGGTTTTAGTTGTCTTTGTTATGGGATATGGTCTTTTCTTTGGTTTTTTTTTTGCCAGATCAAGTTCTCTACGACGAGACAAGACAATAATTGGCGTTATTAGGGTTCTCTCCATGATGTTTTTCTTTTCTTTTTTGTGTAGCGTTGTTCTGAATTTGTAAGAAGTTTAATGAAATGCTGAGTTTTGAGTTGATTTGAGGTTTATATCCTTAACTTTTGCAGTAGGCAGGCTTTACACCTTCAGGTATGATTGGCTGCCACAAACCATCTCCATTCTCTATAGTACATATACTACTAAAACAAAATAATAGTGTCCAATCTAAAACAAATTGGGACGGAGGGAGTAGCCTTTTAAAATTCTTTCTTCTTTAGATAAACTTGATAAAAAAAAAAATATGGCAGCCATGGAAATTAAGCTCATGATTGATCCCAAGTCAAAAAAAAACTAATCTTTGCAGATTGGATTTTCCTTTTAGTATTGCCTTCTTTGCCAATCAGCAAAGTGAATAATATCCTCACAAGTGTTAGTACCAATCTAGTTGAAAGGGACCTACAACTATATTATTAGAGATATAACGTGAATACATTGGTGTGAACATGATATGTACAGAATATTTGTATCAACTGCCTAGGATCTAATTGCTAGGATCTCTGGAACATTCCTTTCAAATTTATATATTTGTAATATACATGTAATAATACCAATCAATCATAAAATTATTTTTCTCATAATCTCAATATGGTATCAGAGCCATCATTTCCTCTTGCATGATTCTCTCGCCGAAATCTCTCCCCGATCTCTGTCCGAATCATTTCTTCTCCCATCAACCTTCTTTCTCGTTCCTCATGATGTCTGCTTTCTCCTTTCCCTCCCAAAACCTCCATTTTTTCCAAATCTGCTAAAAGCTTCATCATAAAAAAATATATTTGTTCGACTTTACCTCTGTTGATATACTTTTCCATCCCTATCAGGGAAAATGTCAACTCTGCTCGGTTGTTGGCCACTCCGCCAAATTCTGCACGCAATTCCAAGCTCAGGCCATTTCCACTGCTGCTAGTTCGCAACCGAGGCCATGGCAACCACATGCTCCTCAAGCCTATGCTGCCGATCCTGCAAATACTTCCTGGTTAATGGACAGCCGTGCAACGCACCACATAACAACCAATCTTGGCAATCTTTCTCTCCACACGCCATACACGGGCTCCAATGATATCATGGACGGTAACGGTAATTCGCTTGCAATCACTCATACTAGTTCGGCCTCATTACCTTTATCTTCCCCGCACTCCCTTAATTACCCTCAATAATATATTATGTGTGCCTAAAATTTCCCGTAACTTAATCTCTATATCTCATTTATGTCAAAATTTGAATGTATCTGTTGAATTTTTACCCTCTCACTTTATTGTGAAGGACCTTCTGACAAATCGCTTGCTGATTCGTGGACCAGTTAAAGATGGTCTATATGAGTGGCCCTCTCAATCCATCCTTGCTTTTGCTGCAAATAAAACCACCAAACACACGTGGCACCACCGGCTGGGACATCCATCCAGCTTGATTTTTCAGTCTATTCTTAGTCAAAATAAACTCGATGTTGTTTCCACTTCTTTTACACATTGTGATGCATGTTTTGCGAATAAGAATCATAAACTAGCTTTTGGCACCTCTACTTTATGCTCATCTCGTCCCTTTGAACTTGTATTCTCGGATGTTTAGACGTCTCCGTTTTATTCTCGCGATGGATTTAAATATTATCTTATTTTGGTTGATCACTACACATGCAATGTCTGGTTTTATCCTCTCCATCACAAGCCTGATGTTGCTACTATTTTTCCTCGCTTTATAGTTATTGTTGAAAATTTCTTTAATTCCACCATTAAAATTCTATACCCTGACAATGAGAGGCGAATACATTGCCTTAAAAGACTATCTGGCAACCCATGGCATCTCTCACTACACCACACCACCACATACCCCTGAAAACAATGGCCTCTCAGAACGCCGCCACCTTCACATAGTTGAAACAAGTCTATCTCTTCTCAGTCATGCTTCTCTCCCACTAACCTAGTGGTCCTATGCTTTCACCACCGCAGTCTATCTTATTAACCTCATGCCTACCCCCACCGAAGTCTCCCTACCTGTGCATCTTTAGTAAACCTCCCAACTACAATAAATTACGTTCTGATAATGCATAATATTATCACGGTGGCTTAGCGGTGGTGGTGAAGATGGATATCTGGCTGCTTTTGATGGATTTGTGCTGGTGGTGGCCGGAGAGACACGGCGGTGAAGTGATGGAATGAATGAATGCAAGAGAGAATTAATTTGACAAGAGTTTTGTCATTTTTGTCTATTTTTCGCATATATCCTCATGAAATTACACAAGCCCTCCTTTATAGGCAAGGGCAAGAGCTAGGGGCACGGGGTAGGGACAGATAAGCACAGTATATAATGATATTAAGCGAGCAATACAACTGGCGACGTCGTTATGAGGTTGCTTGAGTTGCGTTCTGCGAGCTCGCTTTCTTGCTTTATCTCGACTTCCCCTTGGTCGCTCCTTCCCGGACTCGTGCCATCTCTTGTTGATCTCCGACTTAGGATGCTGGGCGGCCCCCTGAGCAACTAAGACCTTATAGGTTTGCACGCTCGTGAGGTTTCCATCCCGCGACCCTAACCAGATTGTTGCTTCCGACGCTGTGGCCGCGGCCCGGCTCCATCCTGGTGACTAGATGGGAAGTTTCCGTTAACACATAGGTGTCGGCATATTTAGACACATCACGTTCCTTCGGCTGTCTCAGTTATCCTGGCTCCGGCCCTACACAGACCATAAATTACAACCTAGGTACGTTGTCTGCGTCTTTTTGGGCTATTCCCTCACTCAAGATGCATACTATTGCTACGATGTCTCCAATTCCTGTTTATACGTTTCCCGTCATGTCAAATTTATAGAAATTGTCTACCCTTTTCCGCAACCCGTCCTCCTCTGAATACTCTTCTAAACCACCCACAAGTGCCACGTCTCCACCCCTACCTCCACATGTCCCCACACCCCACCTCAACATGTTCCCCCTACACACTCTTCTCCTTCGGAGTCATCTTCTCTACCCATACCTCCACTTGTTCCCTCTACACCCTCTCCCCTACTGGAGTCATCTTCTCCATCCCCACCTACCCTCCTACTCTTCATTCAGATGAAGATTGAATTTGGTACGTGGTCAATGACCACAATAAAATTTGCCAGGGACGGCCCACCCATTAGGCGGGCCCACCCATTGTCCTTCTTTAATCTTTTGAATATATTTTCAATCATTAAATACATTATATTGGAATGTAAATATACATTGATAGCAGTATTATTGGAGTTCCATAATGGCCTTTGATGTTTTTTATGCAGTGAAAATATATTTTTTATTATTTGAAGTGTAAGACTTTGTTTAAATCTTGTTATTAATGTGAGGGCATAATTGGATTAAAAAAAAAGTAAATGATGTATTGTAAATTAAAATGACAAATATAAGTGAAAAAAACAAATTCTCAAAAGTGACATTTAAAAAAAATGGAAGGAGTATTAATTAAAGACCAATGACCAAAAATAAAATAAAATTCAGGGACATTGTAATATTAGAAAGACAAAAAAGAGTCCAAACCTATTATGTTTTGTGTATACGTATGAATTTTGATTTTGTTTCTAAATATGTTAGAGAAGATAGGTTGAATTACCACTTTTGTAGGAATAAATGTTTTGTTTATATCAATAAATTTGAATTTTATATCTATAGATGTTAGAAGCGCGGTGTAGAAGTAAAATTTTGCAAATATATTTTCGAGATTAAAAGAATTCCCCATCGGCGAAGTCACCGAAGTCTTCAAAATTTAAAGGCCGGCCTTGAGTCCTACGAATATAATTCAAGTCCTTTATTTGATGCAAGGAGTGCACACGAAGCGACACAATTTAAAATTTGAAATGGAAGATGAAGAAATTGCTGCTTCGTGAAGGCATCATCCATAAAGGTTAAAGGTTGTGGGGGCATGTTTTTAATCTAAAATGGAAAAAAAAGACAAGAAAAAAAGATAGTGGTTGAGAAAGACAAAAACGCGCATGTTACTACATGTATTACTACATGTGTCAGTAACAACATGTAGTAACACGCACGTTTTTGTCCTTCTCAACCACTATCTTTTTTTCTTATCGTTTTTTCCTATTTTGTATTTTATTTTATCCTTCTGGCCCGCCACTCCTTCCTGAAGGCCTTTAGCCCTTAAGCTGAAACATTATAATCACTCCTCCTTCATTTTCACATAGTATGGCAATCAAAGAAATGACTATCAAACTCATTGTTGATCCAAAATCAAACACATTAATCTTTGCAGAAGCTTCAAAAGACTTTGTCGATTTCCTTATCTTCCTACTATCTTTACTGATCGGCACCGTCATAAAGCTTCTTACAAGTGAAACATTGGTGAGCTCGATAGGTAATATCTACACAAGTGTTGAAAATCTTATAAAAACTAACCTTATTCAACCAGATATCAACAAAAACGCGCTTCTCAATTCAATGGTTTTCTCATCTCTTACCAAAATTCCACTGTCGATAAATGAATCATCCATCATTTCCTCTTAGAAGTTCTACAGTTGTTGGGCTAACAAATGCAAAAGAAATATTACGAACACATGTGAAGAAGGTTTTGTTAAGGAAATGACTTGTATAATTTATGATGATTTATCTGTAAAGTCAATGTCGTCGATGTCTATTATTTCAATGATGAATAAATTAATTCAGTGTCTCTGAACCTGAAGAGATGATGGTTAAAATTGGAACTAAAGAAGCACTGGAACCGTTGAAAACGTCTTTTCAATCAATCATGTTGGAGAGATTCCCACACTCATAAGTATATAAATAAATATAGTAGCATATTTACTATTACTAATTGGTTTTAGTATAATGGTAAATGCTTGATCTTTAACATGGTATCGGAGCCAGAGGTCACAAGATCGAACCCTGGTGTGAACATTATTTAAAAATATTATGCGAAATTGTGCTTGGGAGAGATTGTCCACACTTTTGAATAAATTGGGAGGGGATGTTGGGAGAGATTGTGTCCGACTTGTTGTGCAAGTGTATTTAAAAATTGTGCAAGTGTTGGGAGGGGGTGTTGGGATTGTGCAAGTGTTGGGAAGGGGTGTTGGGATTGTGTAAGTGTTGGGAATGGGTGTTGGGAGAGATTGTGTTCGACTTGTTGTGCAAGTGTATTTAAAAATTGTGGGAGGAGGTGTTGGGAGAGATTGTGTCCGACTTGGCGGTACTCGGATATCATCGAATTTTACGAAGGAATACTGCCTTGTAGGATAATAACATGACAAAATGAATAAGATCATATTGAAAAGAAAATGCGAACAGGGTGCTCGTGAGCACCATTTATTAAAAGAAAATTGTTTGAGTTCTTTTTGTATTTGTAACTTTGCTTTCTTTATTGAGAGCACCGACTACTTTATATTGCAAAGCCTAGATTGTTCTAAAAAGGTAGTCTAGTCTCTAGGCTTTTCTACCAACACTATTTTCTATAAAACTTTAGATAAATCTACAAAGTAAATGAACCTACTTTTTCTAGAGTATTCTACCGACACTAGGACACCAATTGGCAGCAACTAGAAATTTCTAGGAACATTTCTTCTTGTTAGTTCCACGCCTATAAATAGGCATTGTGCTTAGACATAACAAGCAAGTCAAGTGAGTCTTTTGTATCCCACTCTCCTTTGCAATATAAAAAAAGTCTTCTATTTAAATTAGTTTGTGTCCCATTCTCTAATATTTCATATTTGTCATTCAATTAAGTTGTGTCTTAGTTATCGATTAAACCACAACAAGTGGTATCGGAGCCTCGTCGATCGGGCGTAGTTTTTTTTTGTGGTGGTGATATTTGGTCGGGGACCAACGACGTCGTCACTCTGCCGAAATAAACGGTCGGAGGATATTATTCACTGTTTGAGAAGAATCAATCAACGATTCTTGTTCGTGCGCAGTCCGGGACTGTGAAGTTGTTTGGTCTGGGACCTAGCTTACTTAGTGTTTGACAGTGCAACAAAACTATGTCACGATGGCGGATTTTTCGGTGAGTAATATTAAAAAATTAAATAATCATAATTATAGCACATGGCAATCGTGTATGGTGTCCTACCTGGAGAGCCAAGATTTATTGGAGTATGTCACCGGAAGTGATGCAATGCCGCCCGCTTCAACAGATGCAACGGTCTTGCGTAAATGGAAGGTGAAAGCCGCGAAAGCCATGTTTTCTATAAAGACATCGATCGAAGATGAGATGATTGAGCATATCCGGAAAGCCACCACGCCGAAGGAAGCATGGGACACGTTGGCTAGTCGTTTTCGAGGAAGAACATTTCGCGCCTACAAATACTGGAGAATGAGTTGATGTCGCTCACCCAGGGAAATCTATCAATCAGAGATTATTTCACCAAGGTAAAATCTCAGTGTTATGAGATTTCCGAATTAGATCCAGAGTCCAAAATTGGTGAGTCTCGGATGAGAATAATATTGATACACGGTTTAAAACCCGAGTATCGTAGTTTCACAACGGCAATACAAGGTTGGGCCACACAACCAACCATTGATAAGCTGGAAAATTTACTAGCCGACCAGGAGTCGCTGGCTAAGCAGATGGCAGGCGTAGTTATAAAGTCAGAAGAAGAGGCGTTGTATGCAAGTCAAGCAAGAGGAAAATCAAATAGATATAACAATAAGGGATTCAAAAAGACAATATGATGGAAAACAACAAAAGGACGAAGGCCGGAGTTACCAAAGAGGGGGAGCTGAATAGAAGAGACATGGTAATAAGAAAAGTAATGATAGACCTCAAGGAGGAGACAAACGCTTTCACAAGAAACAAAATGCTTGCTTCAATTGTGGAAGAAAGGGACATTTTGCAAGAGATTGCAGATTCAAAAAGAGACAAGTTGAAGGAAACACTGCCACTTCAGATACCAGAGATGATCAAAGTGAAACGGAGTGGGATATTCATGTATCTTTCTCAGGATTGAAGTCCGAAGAAGCAAATATTGACACTGCTATGAAGAGAGCCAAGTAAATTGTGCAGCAACTATGACAAGTGATATTGGCCTGTTAACTTTCACAATCTGTGGATCGTTGACTCAGGAGCTAGCAATCATATGACCGGTGATAAAGAAAGACTTCAAAGAATGTCAGAATACAAAGGAGGTGTGTTGTCGTAACGGCGGATAACACCAAGCTTCCAATTAGACACATTGGAGAGACGGTGATCACGCCAAGCTCAAATTCTCATCCAATGATACTGCAATATGTGATGCATGTTGATGGAATGAAGAAAAATCTCTTGTCAGTATCACAGCTCACAAAGTCAGGTAATTGTGTATTATTCAGTCAATAAGATGTGAAGGTTTATCGTGATCTTAGAGTCGTTGGGACTCCAATCCTGGAAGGTGGAAAGAAAGAGTCAGTATATGTACTGACTGCTGAAGCAGCATATGTAGAGAAGACCAGGAAAAATGACACAGTTGATCTATGGCATGCACGTCTGGGACATGTCAGTTATAAGAGACTAAAGGTCATGATGAAGGAGTCTATGCTCAAAGGACTTCCTAAGTTGGAGTGTCGGGAAGACACGGTTTGTGCCGGATGCCAATATGGAAAAACGCATCAGCTCCCATATAAGGACTCAAAATACCGAGCAATGGAGCCACTCGAGTTGATTCATTCAGATGTTTTTGGACCAGTAAAGCAACAGTCAATTGGAGGAGCAAAGTATATGATCACCTTCATTGATGATTTCTCAAGATATACATAGGTGGATTTCATGAAGGAGAAATCCTAAGCTTTGGAGAAGTTCAAGGAATTCAAATGTAAAGTAGAAGCAGACTTTCCTCAAAGAGTACGTTGTCTACGTACATATAATGGAGGTGAGTATACATCCACTGAGTTCTCGGAATATCTAAAGCAAAATAATATTCGCCGGCAGTTGGCTTGTCCGAGAACGCTGCAACAAAATGGGGTAGCTGAAAGAAAGAATCGACATTTAGCTGAGACATGTCGGAGTATGATACATGCAAAGAATGTCCGAGCCCGTTTTTGGGCAGAATGTATGAAGACTGCAGCCCATGTGATCAATCGGCTACCACAAGCAAAGCTTGGATTCATCTCACCATATCAGTAACTTAAAAGAGAAAAACCAACTGTAAGTCATTTCAAAGTATTTGGCTTTGTCTGTTACGTATTCGTCCCAGATGAGCTACGAAGCAAATTTGACAAGAAAGCAATCAGATGCATATTCTTGGGATACGATGAGGAAAGAAATGGATGGAAGTGTTGTGACCCAAGAACGAATCAATGTATGGTGTCAAGAAATGTTGTATTCGATGAAGCATCTTCTTGGTGGTCATCCCAAGATGAGGAGCTTCCTAACTCACCTGTTCTAGAAGAGAAAATAAGAGAAAAGACTGGAGAAGAGTTATGCACTCTGAAAGTAAACGATGATGGTCAAGAGAAATCGACAGCACAAGAGATGGAATATAGCAGTATCAAAAGTCCAACACCGGAGATGGAGGAAGTTGATCATCATGAACAACAACTAAGGAGATCATCTTGACAGAGGAAACCAAATCCTAGTATGCTAACATTGCAACAGTTGATGATACTGCAACTATGGAGCCTTCAAGCTATGATGAGGCATCTAAAAATGATGAATGGATCCAGGCGATGAAAGAGGAAATTCAAGCGCTTACGCAAAACCAGACTTGGGAACTTGTTCCGCTTCCGGAATGAGTAAAACCAATATCTTGCAAATGGGTTTACAAGGTGAAAACACGACAAGACGGATCCATAGAAATACATAAAGCTCGATTAGTTGCTCGAGGTTTCTCACAACAATATGGCTTAGACTATGATGAGACGTTTAGCTCGGTGGCGAAGATAACTACAGTACGAGTTTTAATGGCACTAGCAGCTAGTAAGTCTCGGAAGCTATGGCAGATGGATGTGAAGAACGCCTTCCTACATGGCGAGATCGATCGAGACATATACATGGAGCAACCAAAAGGCTTCGAGAGTACGACTCATCCTAAATACGTGTGCAAGTTAAGAAAGGCGTTATATGGATTGAAACAGGCGTCAAGGGCTTGGTACGGAAATATTGCAGAGTTCTTGACTCATAGTGGATTCTCTATGGCTCCGTCCGACTCAAGTTTGTTCATCAAGCATCAAAATAACAAATTAACAGTCGTGTTGGTATATGTTGATGATCTCATCATCACTGGAGATGATGACAAAGAAGTTCAACAAGTCAAGAAGAACTTATCAGTCCGGTTTAAAATGAAAGAACTTGGAGAGCTTAAGCACTTTCTTGGACTTGAAGTCGAGTACACTAAAGATGGGTTGTTCTTTTGCCAACAGAAGTATGTTAAGGATCTGTTAAAGAAGTCTGGAATGATAGACTGCAAGCCTTCTCCAACACCAATTGAAGTCAATGCCAAGTTGAGCTCAAAAGAAGGCAAAGAGTTGGATGATCCTACAAGTTATCGACGACTAGTAGGAAGCCTAATATACTTGACGTTAACAAGACCAGACATTTCCTTTGCAGTTGGCGTCGCAAGCAGATTTATGCAAAGTCCAAGAAAGCCACATTGGCAATTAGTTCAGAAAATTATGAGGTACGTCAAAGGAACTTATGACTACGGTATTTTCTACCAGAAAGGAGTGCCATGTAAACTCGTTGGATACTGTGACGCTGATTATGCTGGGGATCATGACACTCTCCGATCAACTACCGGTTACGTGTTCAGCCTTGGTTCTGGAGTAATATCTTGGTGTAGCAAAAGACAACCTACAGTATCTCTATCAACTACCAAGACAGAGTATTGGGCAGCCGCTGTAGCAGCTCAAGAAATCACTTGGCTAGTGCAACTATTGAAAGATTTACACCAGCCAGTTGACCATGCCGTGGACTCATATTGCGACAATATATCTTCACTTCAGCTAGCAGAGAATCCAGTATTTCATGCAAGTACCAAGCACATTAAAGTGCACTACCACTTTATTCGAGAGAAGGTTCTTCAAGATGAAATACAGATGATTCACGTGAAGACTGAAGATCAACTAGCAGATGTCTTCACCGAAGGTTTAAACGGAAACAATATTGCAGAATTCAGAAATGCGCTTGGAATGCTTTCTAAATCAACACTGAAAGAGAGTAGTCGGTGAGGGGGAGTGTTGAGAGCACCGACTACTTTATATTACAAAGCCTAGATTATTCTAAAAAGGTAGTCTAGTCTCTAGGCTTTTCTACCAACACTATTTTCTATAAAACTTTAGATATGTCTACAAAGTAAATGAACCTACTTTTTCTTGAGTATTCTACCAACACTAGGACACCAATTGGCAGCAACTAGAAATTTCTAGAAACATTTCTTCTTGTTAGTTCCACGCCTATAAATAGGCATTGTGCTTAGACATAACAAGCAAGTCAAGTGAGTCTTTTGTATCCCACTAAAAAAGTCTTCTATTTAAATTAGTTTGTGTCCCATTCTCTAATATTTCATATTTTTCATTCAATTAAGTTGTGTCTTAGTTATCGATTAAACTACAACATTCATTACTTCTTTACTTTTAACAGATGTGGAATTTAAGAGCTGTGGAATTAGAATTGGGGAAGAATTAAAACATTATGTTTGGCAATTGGGGAAGAATTAAAACATTATCTTTGGCAACATTTTTATCAAGATAGTTACTGACCCCTTTCAACATTATTCTTTGATAAGGATTTCCATCATTATTTTTTAGTTTTATGCATTATTTACCACTGTTTCTCGTTGACTTGTCTACCTCCAATTCTTTCTCTTTGCCATGCCTATGTCTGATGGCCAAAGAAATTGAAGAAACATAGGTACTATCTAGTGCATCCTCATCTAGTGCATCTATGTCTGATACTGCACAATCTTCTATTTCCTCTCATCATTCTGCAACACTAATTCAGAATCTCATGAGTAAATTTGACGAAATTCAAGTTGACTTTCATGCTGTAATGCCATGTTAAACACAGTTCTAATATCTGGAATAGGCCTAGCCATTAAAACTTGAGGCCGGTTACTAAGTCAGCACAACATATTTCAAAACAAACTGATAACAGATAATTCAATAAAAGGCTTTAAAATATATTCCGCTGCCGGTCAACTCAGTTTGAGTAAAAAGTCAGCTTGAACTATACTAAGCTCTGTTAGCTTAACTCCACTAATAGGTTGCAATTGTTGATTCGTGGTGAGTAGCACCATGCGTAGTGCCCTTGAATGTTGGTGTTCAACAACGAACACCAGTGGTACCGACGTCCCCTTTATAAAAGTGTCACAACTTAGAAACATCAGTCCACTGACTTTCCACTGGTGTTCGTTGTTGAACACCAGTGTCACCGACGTTTTTTTCATCAGAAAAAATAATCAAATAGTGGGTGTCAATAGTAAAAAATGGTGTGCCAATAGAACCCACCTTTTAACCTCAACTAAAAAAACATAACATGCATGCACCTCAATTAAAAAAGAAAATGGAAACATAACAGGAATATAATGCACAATTGAGAAGAACAAACTACCACAATATTATTATTTTTAAATTATATTTAATATTATTTTCTCTCTCTACTTAATTTTTCAAAAGTTATGTGGCAGATTGTTCTTCTCAATTGTGCCTCGCATGTCTGTTATGTTTTTTTTTTCTTTCTTTTTTAATTGAGGCGCATGCCTGTTATGTTTTTTTAATTGAGGTTAAAATTGTCCCTCTATTAATTTTGTGTCTTTATAAACAACGTTATGTTTTTTTAATTGAGGTTAAAATTGTCCCTTGTAGTCAATCATTAATTTTGTGTCTTTATAAACATAAGCCAACATTCGAGTTTCCTACAATGATGAATAAAATTAGGTCCATTGAATTACCATAATTAAAGGGCCACTTTAGGTTTAACCTAATTTTCATTCAAGAAATCCCTAAAGATTCGATCTTGGTTTATAGGCTATCGATTAATTAATACTTTTTATGTCATCAATTAATCGAATGAAGTTTCTCATGAAATCCTACAGTCATTCACTCCTTCGAGATATTATTTCCGGAAAATTACATGAATAAGCATACAAGATCAAATTCATAAACATGACAAAAATCCTATCATTGAAAAGATTGTATCTTTAAAACTATATAATCATCGCCGGACTTTTCCTAATCCAAGAAACCAATATTTACTCTCGTAACATATCAAGATTCCAAGATTCAACCATGTAATTCATACTTTGACAAGAAAAATAAATAAATAGAATAAAGGAGAAAGGAGATAGAAAGAAACCGTCAAAGTATTGCATAAATAATCAAACCTCGAAAAAGCCTCGTTCAATCTAGTCCAAAAAGGCAATTTATCATAAAAAATCATAAAATAGTTTGTGTCTTTATAAACACTAAAAAGTTTGTGTCCTTATAAACACTGAAAAGTTGAAGTTTCTTTCTCCACATCTTCAGGCTGACGCACTTGTAGTTCATAAGCCGAGGCCACCGAGTAGTTGCCTCTAGGGTCCTCCTTCCAAATGTAGCCCTCTTCAGTTGCCTCAATACCCCCAGTAGTTGTACAAAGGCTTTGCAAATATCTCTCCAGGTTGGAGAGCATCCGGGCCGAGGGTGGCTAGATAGTTGCTTGTATTTATGAGATAAAACCCGAACCCAAAGTGTATTTTTCTGCTTGATCAAGTCCCACACCAGTTTTCCTAAAAAAGCGATAATCATTTGGTACAATTTCTTAAGGCCGAGGCCTCCTTCATCCTTAGGTTGGCAAATAGTATCCCAGGCGATAGTATGCATTTTGCGTCCACTCGTGTCGCCTCCCCAGAAAAAACCTCTACACGTTCTCTCCAGACCATTAAGGTAGTGATAGGGAGCAATGTGGTTTGCATTGTGTAGAAGGCCTGTGTAGAAAGCGAGCTCTGTATGAGGATCCGTTTACCCGATCGAGATAAGCTTTTCATCTTCCAAGCTGCCAGTTTACTCTTCATTCTATCCTCTATATACGTAAAATGAGAGACACGTTTCCTGCCATGGAGTAAAGGTACTCCCAAGTACTTCCCCATGTTTCTAGTATATGTCATATGAAGGCATTGCGATAGAGCAGTAATTACACCATTGCCCACATTGCTCGAAGTAAAGAATTTAGACTTCGAGGTACTTACCTTCTGACCTGAGCAAGTACAAAAATCCATTAGAACTTCCTCTATCACCTTAGCTGAGGATTCAGTGGCTTCGCCAAATAATAAGAGGTCATCCGCAAAGAAGATATGTGATATCGAGGGACCTTCCCTAGGCATTCTGATCGGTTTCCATCGTCCCTGGTTAACTGCGGTCTGGATTTTTGAGCTGAGTACTTCCATGCAGAGAACGAACAGGTAAGGAGCTATTGGGTCACCTTGGCGTAGGCCACGAATAGGAACGAAAGATTGTAATTTTTCACCATTCCAAAGGACCGAGAGGCGGGAGGATGTGATACAATGCAGCAGGAGTTTTTGTAGGTGATCCGAAACCCCAATCTTTTGGATTAACTTCTTTAAGAATCCCCAACTCACTCTATCTGGGAGCTCAAAGGCCCTACGAGAGGTAATTATCTTCTGTGGACGGTTGCCCACGAAGCTCTCCCGGTGAACAATATGCTTTATACGAGAAGGCACTGAGACTATACTCCATGCGGTCAGGGACTGTGCTTGGGCTAGAAATATTTAGGATCAATGTGTACCATCTAGAGAGAGAAACATGTTCTTTGGAACTAGAAGCGCCAAAGAATGGCTGAGTTTGAACCTGGCAGGAAGGGAGGGCGGCACATTTACCACGAACAAGTGGCGATATATGTGGAGAGAAGCAGTTTACGGTATTTGGATGTAGCGGAATAAGACAATTCACGGTCACGAGGAAGAGAGACCCCCACCCCAAGCCTTTCTTGCCAATATAGTGGAACGTGGCAGAAACCTAAGATTGGCCTGATGTATAGATTAGAGATTCATTTACTGTTTTTACACCTCTTTGATAAACCTTTATAATTTTAATGACGCCTCGTTTGTAGGCTTGATTAATAAAACGATCCGTTTCATAAAATTAAAAATAAAAAAAAAAAAAAAAAAAAAAAAAAGTTGAAGTCCTATTTGATTTTGTATCCTTTTACCCCTAAAAACTATAACCTAGTTAGCTAAACGACACTCTCCCACCATATTAACAGATTCAACTCTGTGTTGCTCGAGTTACCCCAATTTTGTCCCCAAATTTCTCTTTGATCGAAGAATCTGATCCAGTCGCCATGACCAAACAGCAACCTAATTTTTCCCCTTACGACAACAATGGAGGGTAATTTCACATCTTTTCTGTTTATTTTTCAATTTTTTTTAAGTAATTCGATTGTTCTCATGTATTATCTCTGCATACAGAACTTGTGTTGCTATCGCTGGGGCCGACTACTGTGTGATTGCGGCGGATACTCGAATGTCTACTGGCTACAACATCCTGACTCGAGATTATTCCAAAATCATTAGCTTGTATGCTTACTTCCTAATTTGTGTTATTTTGATATTTGGATTTGATATTTGGATGCATCGATTATATAGGTTTTTTGTGTTTAAGTTATTTTGATATTTGGAGTTGTTTGATGTGCTTAATTTTCCATATTATTATACTATGTTGAGTCTTGTGCTTGGTTTTGTTATTGTGGTTCAAATGGTGTTTAACTTATTGATATCCTGTTTTTCCGCAATAGGAAAGAGAGTTCTAGAGTGTGTGTTTATTTTTTATTTTCTGAGACGAATAACACCTATTGTTTTCTTAAAATGATTCTTGGTGTTAAGGCCTGATTTTTAGATTATAAATTTCTGTAAAGAACTGTCTTAAGATTTTCATCTTGAAAGTGCTGGTTTAGATTTATGGGCATGAGGCATCTCTTGAAACCCTGGGTTTTCAGAATGGAAACAAAAAGATGCAAAAAATAGTTTCGAAAAGATTGGAGAACGTGGGTTGTAAAGTTGGGATGAGGTTAGAAAGGAGCAATTAGTGTATATTAAGTAATCGCGAAAGGGTCAAAGGAAAGGGGAGAGCCGGTTTGATAGAATGGTGGACAAATCAGAAAGCAATTCTCTAACTAGCCATAGTGCGGTAGAGAAGTAGGGCAGCAGCTCCCCCCACTGTTTTATTCAACCTGATGTGATTGTTTTCTTTAAGCTGATAGATTACGTTGATGGTTTTGGTTTCCTCCATGGAGGGTTCGTCACTTATTTATATCATTGCATATATTTAGCGCATATGTAATGGATCAAATTAGTCTTACATGCAAGTTAATGTTTTTTTCTTATACATTGCACTAGCCTTTATTTCTAGCTATGTAAGTTCTGACCCCCCCTGGTTTTTGCTACAATAATTACAGAGCAGACAAGAGTGTAATGGCCTCATCTGGATTTCAGGCTGATGTAAGAGCTTTGCAAAAGCTCTTGGCAGCTCGACATGTGGTAAAACTTCTGTACCTTGCTTTTGCCTAATTTGTCCTGGATTGCTCATCTTATCCTCCCGTTCTTTTTTTTTGAATTCTTGTTTGTGGTGGTTTGGGATACCTTTCTTGTTGCATTGCACAATGATATTTGAGATATAGTAAAGGGCATCCTTGTGATTGTTTACCTGTACCATTTCTTTATTTGATCTGTTCATGAACGAATATTGCTGGCTTCTCAAGTTACATGATTTCATTGTTGTCGTGGTTGTAAAATCTAGAATGTAGTTGACACAATTCGTATTGGTTATTTTAGATCTGGTAGTTAAAATCTAGAATGTTGTTAAAATCTAGATCTGGTTCGTAAAACAAGAAGACTTTTTGGGGCACACTTAATTGATATTTTTACTGGTTATTCTTCAATCTAGACATATCAGCACCAGCACAACAAGCAAATGAGCTGTCCCGCGATGGCGCAGCTGCTTTCAAACACGCTCTACTACAAACGTTTCTTCCCATACTACTCCTTTAATGTTTTGGGAGGCCTGGACAGTGAAGGTATTGTACTCGTCACTTTTGAATTCAGGAGGTTACATACATTGCGGACTTATTAATCTGACGTTTGTTTTTCGCCCCGAGTCTAGGAATGGGTTGTGTGTACACTTATGATGCTGTTGGCTCTTACGAGAGGGTTGGATATAGTTCACAAGGTTCAGGTTCTACTTTGATCATGCCATTCTTGGACAACCAGCTAAAGTCTCCTAGCCCTCTCTTACTTCCAGCAAAGGTATTTCTGTAAGCTGAAAAACTACTGAAAATGAAAAAGACCACATAAAAATGTTTCTTTTTGTGTTTTATCACTTATTATTCTTTCTTTAGTTTTATTACGTACAATTTAATTCCTGTATGTTTAATATTTACGCATATGCCCTCCATACCCATGTATTGTATATTTTTCAAAAACCTTTTACCCGCACACCACGTATCCGTGTTTCGTACGAGCGTATTTGTATTCATGCAACTTAGCATTCTTTCTGTGTCTGACCTGTATTCCAATGAGATTGCAGGATGCTGTCACTCCACTTTCTGAAACAGAAGCCATAGATCTGGTGAAGACATGCTTTGCTTCTGCAACTGAGAGGGATATATATACTGTATGTTCTGTTCTCTCTTTTGATATGTGAATACAGTTGCTTCTTTCTGCAATATCTGATTAATGCCTCAATTATGACAGTGTGACAATTATTTTTGAGTTCAGTTAGAAAATTGAGCTTTCATCACTGTATTAGGTGGATATTCACACACTTGTTGGGGTATAATATTACTTGACATATGAATATATGATGACTAATAAACGGTGAACGCCCGATTGTATCTTTGCAAAGAAATCTTTTGACCTGTTTATCAGTATTAAATAAAACCGTGACAGCCTAAAAACAAAATAGTGCAATAACAGTGAGGATCATTTGTTTGATTGCTGCCGTGATTTAGCTTTGAGTAGTCGGTTTATTCCCCAAGTATTCACCTTGAAATTTCATGGCCTTTGAGATAAAGAAAGTTAACAAGCCAGAAAGCAAAAGGCACTTGTAGCGGGGGAGGAGATGATTCTCCAAAATCCATATGCTAGCTAGCCGATAGAACTTATGGGGCTGCAGGGACGTTTCTAAGGCTTCAAGTCTGTGCTTTCCGGCCAGTCCGTTGTACAACGATCTCCTAAACCCATATGCCATGAAATTGGTATCGGAGCTTATAAAGTGGTAAGGAACTCTACATCCTGTAAAGCAGGAAGGGATGCTCTCCGACTTACCCGGCTAATGGGCGAGAGGGATGATTCTCCAAAACCCATATGCTAGCTAGCCGATAGAACTTATGGGGCTGCAGGGACGTTTCTAAGGCTTCGAGTCTGCTTTCCGGCCAGTCCGTTGTACAACGATCTCCTAAACCCATATGCCATGAAATTTGGTATCAGAGATTATGCTAATGTGTTAAAGCCATGAAAAAGATTTACTCAAAAGACATTGTTATTGTTTAATGTGTATATATGAAAATTCACTTCAATACATATATCTATGAGATGTATGTATAGGTGTGTATAATTGGATCTGTTTCTAGATTCTTTACATTTTTTTCCGGGGTTCCTGTATATGCGGGTTCTTGTATTTTCTAATGTCCTTGTGTCAAATGGTTAAATGTAGGGTGACAAGCTGGAAATCGTTGTGTTAAATGCAAATGGAACGCGAAGAGAGTTTATGGAGCTCAGGAAAGACTAGGGAAGGACCGAAGGAGACCTTCTTCTTCTGCAATTAGAGACGTCGTATTTGGTGAAGTTTTACGGGTTTCTGTAACCCTGCTGCGGTGTTCAAGAACTTTATCAAAACTAGTGTTGTAACGAGACTCCCAGTACCTGTTGGTGCACATTTTACATTTTAAATCTTGGATTTATTCAACTATTTTGTGGGTAAAATATTGCCAAATTTGTATTCCAGTTGTTGCTTGAATTGACTTTCATCTTACTATGTTTTTTAAGGATATATAGTTGCATTTGCATTTCCTTATGTTTTAACAAGTGTTTAACTTGTGCATTATATAAACTAAATTGCTATGAAAATTTAAAAAATATTCAAAATGAATAAAACGGAACAGAGGTAGTAATATATGTTTATAAGATGATATATATATGTACACACACAAATGTTCTAATTGTAACTAGTTAAAGATTTTGGAAGTTTGTGGTAAATGGCTTGTGAATGCCTAGAGAGGTTGGCGGTTCGATTCTCCTTCTAAGTGCGCCACGATAAAAACTCTGGGCTAGGCCTTCACCCACGAGTAAGAGTCAGACTCTGCAAACACTCTCAAGGCTGACCCCCTTCCTTTATTTTCTTTCGGCTACAACCGTACCGTGAGTTTCAAAAGCATGCCAAGGCCGACCCCTTCCTTTTTTTTTTACCTTCGGTACAACCGTACCGTGAGTTTCAAAAGCATGCCATAACCATCGACAATATTACCCTTCTGTGTTATGGAGTGACAACACAACCTTTGGGTAAGAGTCAGACTCTGCGAGCACTCCTAAGGCTGTCCGCTTTCCTTTTTTTTCTTCGACTACAACCGTACCGTGAGTTCAAAAGCATTCCAAGGCCGACCCCCTCCTTTTTTTCCCTTCGGCTACATAACCATACCGTGAGTTTCAAAAGCATGCCATCACCATCGACAGTATTAACCTTCTGTTTACGGAGTGACAACACAACATACCGGTCATGCCTTCACCCTCAAGTAAGAGTCCAAAACTACATTCACTCCCAAGACCGGCCCTCTTTTTTTGTTTTATTTTTCATATTCTTCGAGCACTCCCAAGGCCGACCCCCTCCTTTTTTTTTTCTTCGGCTACAACCGTGAGTTTCAAAAGCTTGCCATCATCATTGAAACTATTATCCTTCTGTGTTACGGAGTGACAACACAACATACCGGTTCATGCCTTCACCTTCGAGTAAGATTCAGACACTACATTCACTCCCAATACCGTCCCTCTTTTTGTTTTATTTTCCATACTCTACGAGCACTCCCAAGGTCGACCCCCCTCCTTTTTTTTTTCTTCAACTACAACCGTACCATGAATTTCAAAAGCATGACATCACCATCGACACTATTACCCTTCTGTGTTACGGAGTGACAACACAACATACCGGGTCATGCGCTCACCCTTCGAGTATGACTCAAACACTACATTCACTCTCAAGACCGGCCCTCTTTTTTGTTTTATTTTTTTTTTTTTGGCTACTACGGTGAGTTTCAAAAGCATGCCATCACTATCAACACTATTACGCTTTTGTTGCTACGGAGTGACTACACAACACTTGGGTCATTACTTCACCCTCGAGTAAGAGTTGGACTCTGTGACCACTCCCAAGGCCGACCCCCAACACTATGACCCTTTTGTGTTACAGGGTGACAACACATCATACTTCACCGTAGACACTCAAAATATGGAACCGATGATGTTCTTAGATGATCATTCTTCTTTGCAATTAAATGGCATTTAATAAACGAAAACTTGTCAATGACATGATTCTTCACGAAACATTGAAAAGACAACAAACACCAATATCAGCAAGTCTATGTTTCTTTGGCTGGTGTTGTTTAGCGTTCGCTCTCCGTTTCGTTATGGTAACATTTATCTAGACAGTAACTCGATTGTAAATGATCAATGAGTAATAATTAGCATAATAATATCAATAAACCGCTCACAAATTGAATACCAAATTAGTCGGATCGGTTGGTCGTATTAGATTAGTCTAACTTAGGGGTGTAAACGATGCGTGTTGAATCCAAGATTTTATTATCGAGTTGAACAATTACTTAAAGTAGCGATGCTTGAACTCGACTCGATTTCGTTTGAACATGAAAGAAATTACTCGAGATTGACTCAATTATGTTATAATTATGCTCCATAATGTCAGTAAACATTTCGAGTCAAAACTTTCAAGTGTCTGAATCAGCTCGTTAATCTTGACAAAAAGCTCGAGTTTGGTTAATTCATATGTAACGGACATTTTGTGAGCCGAGCATCAAGCTAAAATAAGCCTTTCCTATGCAAATGGTTGGTTTCCCTCGTTTCTCCCAAAACCAAATAAAGCTTTTGTAGAAACCTATGAAGCACCGACACTTCAATCTGTGCACCGTACGCCGTATTAGACGCATTTCCCACACGACACACTCCGACACGTGTCGGCTGATTAAAATAATATTATTTAAAATTTTAATATCCGACACGCCTCCAACACGTTGTAGACACTCCCCGACACGGCACCGACACTCCTGAATCCAATTTTTTATTTTTTTTTCTTTATTTAAGTTTTCTTCAATGGAAACGTTAAAATACACGATTTATATTTCTATAATAATTTAATAAATAATACGCCGTATTAAGTTTATATGTTTCTTGTTGATTAACAATCATTTTTACAATTTGTAATATTTTAAAGGTCAATCACAATTTTTTTTCCACCGTATAAAGATCGAATATCTATTTTATATATTTATAGAGTTTACGTATTACATTTCTTATTTTGCCTAGTTTTTTTTATAGATTTTTATGAATATTTTTTTTGATAAATCGAATCTTATATACATCATAATATATATATATCATTTGATGTTCCTAACAATCAGTTGAGTGAATCCAGAATCAGCATGTTTAAAACCTTTTCTTTTGAAAAAGCTTTTATGAAGCGGAATAACCCTTCTAAATATGCAATTTCAAAGTATGAACAATCACACACACAAGTACGTAAATAACAGAAAGTAAGTTATCAAAGTAAATGTGCAGAAAGTAAATAACACAAAAACTTATAGTGGTTAATGGTAGTGTAATCCTTTAATCCACTCTTCTCTTGTGATGATCGGAGGAATTCACTATCGTTTTTCACCAATACAATAGTGTGATTGTCCTTGGCTAAGCTTCACAATCTCGAGTTATCACTCGTTGGCTACACAAGCTTCTATGATTGAACTTCTTCACACACACTGCTCCGTCAAAGTCTATCCTTCAGCAGCTTATCACCAATCTGCAACTCCTTCTCAGAAATCTCTGATTCAATTGCCTCAGTCTTTGAGGACAACCAAGGTCCTTTCACTGACCTGAAAATCTCTGGAAGAGATATAAAGGATGTAAATTTAAGAATTCACAAGATGATCAAATTCAGACTGGATATAAATCTTTAGATGCTTTGTTATTCTGAATTTGAGTTTCTAGATTTGTCTATGAAAGATCAAGAGTATAAAGGCTTTGAAATTTTGCGGAGTGTGGGCACTTAGAATTTCTCAAGAGTAATTGTTGTTTTTGCCCCTCTATTGATGCATTCTATTTATAGTCATTGTTTCTCTGAATTTGAAAATTTCTCCTGTTGGATAATAATTAATATAGAGAATAATCCTTGATTGTGTCTTGATTTAATCCTCCTTGATTTGAGTGATCTGGATTTTATTCCAATGTTTATCTTAAAATCCGTTCTTGATTGATTATGCATTAAATGTCTTATCTACCATATTTTTCACGTGCCTGAACTTGTGCTTTGAACTATGTCAGCTTAATGACTCTGCTGACTCTCCTTTACTTAGCTGATTCCGGATTCACTGGACTGTTGATCTCTTGTTACTCTCACTATGCTGTTGATCAGTCTTACTATGACTCTCCTTGGTTGTAAGTCAGTACTTAATCTTTACTTCACTGAGTCTAGATCCTCAGCCTTCTCACTCAGCTGATATTTTGTCTTCACTTCACTGAGCTGACCTACCAGACTACTTTTACAACGCTTAGTCTTATCTACTTATACAACATCAGACTTTCTAAATAAAGCCTTTACGTTTGATTTGAACTTATATCAGGCTTGCTATAACAGCTAGTATGGCCATCATCAAAACTAAATAAAGTAAAAAACACAAAGAACTACAACACTTCATTTCTAAACATACCCTCCAAGCTTGTCATCAAAACCTTTCTGAACCGACATATCTTTTCATTCCAAATAAAGGAGTGATCACTATCTAGATACTCAGTAAGGAGTAAAATATCAAAAGGAGAGATTCATATTTGTCAAGTTGGAAGACATAACATGAATCTTCTTACCATGATTTCAAAAGATACGGTTTAAAAGCAGACATAGTATAACAAAATACTTGGGGAAAAATCTTGAAATGCGTAAAACATGATCCTACATCTAGTATATTCAATTACTTATATTACATTTTGGTTACATTCATATTTACATGTATTTTCTTACGGAAACAAACAAAGCTTACACAATTAATATAGCAAAATCTATGCTTATAACATTAGTGTTTGATGATCGCATAGTTGGAATGGAGGTTAACCAAGTATTCAAGTTGGCTACAATGCAATGTTGAAACCTCACCAGAAGGCCATACGGTGCAACATGAGAGATACCCTCTAAGTTATCCGGACGGTACATCACATTTCTTATCTAGTACCTAACCATGACAACAACCGACTTCACAGAGCATATAACAGTAAATGAATTAGGTTCATTGTTTATATCTTTAACTACAAGAAAAAGGACCAACAGTTACAAAAAATTAATGAGGGGTGCAAATCCCTTCATTAAAAGACAGCTTTAGTGAGAGGAAAAACGAGGGGAGTAAACTTATATAGCTAAAAGGTGACTGTTAATGACTGAATTTCAAATACTCTCGTTGTTTATAAGAATCCCGTCATTAGGAGAAAAGAAAAAGGGGCAAGGGGCCATAATGACACAAAATGCACTTAAATACACAAATAGGACGCACTCAACATTTCATTGTTTATAAAGACACAATATTGATAGAATGACAAGATTAGCCTCCATTAGATATATTTAAAAAATAAATATAAAGAACACGCGCTTGCTGGGGGCCGGGAGGAAAAAAAATTGGGCGCTAAAAAGTTAGGAAAAATTAAAAAAAATTGTTATTTTCTCTCTTACTAAATATTTCAAACGGTTATATCTTTTGATGTAAAACTCCGATCATCGTAATTCTTTCACCATGATTCATATTTTTCGTCTTCTTTATTCATATATCTCATTTGATATTTTTTCGACTTAATTTCTGAAGTCGAAATTTTCTTCATAAAAATCGGTGCGATGTAGTGACACCGCGATGTAGTGCCACCACGATGCGGTGATGTTGGGGTTCAACACTCTGCATGCCTGTGCGGGTTCGAACCATGGCGCTGTCAGGGTGTGGTATAAGGAAATATAGTAGCACATTTACTAACACCAATTGGTTTTAGTAGAATAGTAAGCGCTTGATCCTAACAACTGGTATCAGAGCGAGTCATGTGTTTGAATCCCAGCAATATCATGTTGTGTAAATGCCACGGGTTATGGCTGGCAGGTGTTGAGGGGGAGATTGTTGGGGTTCCGCACTCTGCTCTGCGCAGGTTCGAACCATGGTGCTTCCAGGTTGGGGTTTAAGGAAATATAGTAGCACGTTTACTAACACCAATTTGTTTTAGTAGAACGGTAAGCGCTTTATCTTAATAAGTGACATGCGAAGATGCAATGACATGTGAAGACGCAGTGACATTTACAAATGCAGTGACATGTGAAGATACACTTGAAGTGCTAAAATCTAAAAAAATGTATGCAATGACATGACATTTAAAAATACAGTGACATGTGAAGATACACTTGAAGAGCTAACGATCTAAAATATTTATGCAATAACAATTGAAGACGCAATGACAATAATAGCTTGTACACTTTTTGAGGATAAACATGTGTAAGAGTGACATTATACATATTGTTTCACTCTTTTTGCAGTGGACATTATATACACAATGTCATTATTCAAGAGTGATAGTGTATTATCACTACAACAAAAATGACACTGCATCAAGAGTGACACCACAACAAGAGTTACACAACTTCAAGAATTATGCAGTGACAATAATAGCTTGTCACTATATCTTCGGCGACCCTTTTTGAAGACCAAAACAGGTGTCACTTCATCTTAAGACATTTTACAAATAAAAAAATCAAGTGTCACAGCATCTTAAGTAACACTTATGAAGATTAAATCATGAGTTACTGCATATTAAGTGACATGCATTGAATGCAGTGACACTAAAGATGTAAATAGGCAATGACAAACACAAATTTTAAGATGCAGTGACAGTTGACGATATAGTGACACTGATCAATCCATTGAATGAAGTGACATTGTTATATCGTATGCATAATTGCAAATATCTGAACATGCAGTGACATAGACAATTCAATATGCAGTGACACTTGAATTGCAAAATGTCTAAACATTCATTGATAGGAACAAGTGAAAATACAATGACAATAATACATTTGATATTTTTCCCACTTAAATTCTAAAAACTGAAAATTTTCTTCATCAAAAACCCGACACGATGCAGTGACAGCTGAAAATGCAGTGACATTTAATGATGTAGTGACTTGTGAAGATGTAATGGCATTGCTTTGCGGTCACATCTGAAGAGGCAGTTATATTGCGTTGCGGTGACATGTGAAGATGAAGTGACATGTGAAGACGCAGTGACATTTCACGATGCATATGTTAGGAAATCAATCGAGTAGCACAACGGAATTTAAAAAATTGATTTCCCGTTCCAGGGTCGACTTCGTTTAAGCAATAAACATATAAGAGAGGGGACGGTAATACTACCTTGGTTGATCTAAAAGATCGACGCTCTGAACATCCGGTAAGAGTAGATGTGCGTGAGCCGTCCATGTGTCTGGCATCTACCAGTAATCCACACGAGCACCTCGCCGGAATCCCGCTAAGGATTGCAACTAGAAAAACTCGACTGCTAGGTCGACCTTCTCTCTCTATAATCTCCTTCTAATAAGCTCTCTTATTTTTCACAAGAACAATTAGCTCTTGGAATTATTGTGTACAAAAAAGCTAGCCAAACCTCCCTATTTATAAGGAAAAGTGGCGCCCCAACTATGCCCCAATCTGATTAGGATTAGCTTCAAGTAGATTGATGAGAAAGAAAAAAAATTCCTAATAAAATAAGGAAAATGCATTTGATTGATTTATCTCATTTAATATTCTTATATTAAATATATTTCCAAGATATATATTGACAATATCTTATATTGAATATATCTTTCTCTTATTACCATAAATCTATTTTTCCAAAATCAATTAATATCTAATATTAATATTATGGTAATCTTATTAATTAAATGACGCAATCCAAGTGTATCTTTATACACTAGAAGTGGCGCCCCAAACACCAACCTTTTGGCATCCGGAATATTCTTTAATTAATATAATGCTATGATTAATTAATTTTCAAAATACATATATATCACACAAACACACACACACACACACACACACACACACACACACACACACACACACACACACACATATATATATATAGTCGACACATACATACAAACATGTATATTTAATTAATCAACATAATTAATATCTTGTATTATATTTATTCATAATAAATAAATACCACCATATTAATTTACCATTATAACCTTTATAGTATGATATAAAACTTTCCTTATTTGGTTATCAACTATAACCACATTTTAATCTGACTTGATGTTCATATGTGTGTGACCCGATAGGCTTTCGAATATGTTGGCCGTAGACATAAGGCGTAATTATGAAAACACCCTTCACCTCTAACGATCATGGATAGCATCTAGCAACACGTCCATAACCCCCAATCATCGGAAGAGTGAATATACAATGACTACTACCTTTCATGTGCTCGGTTAGCGTGTAAATAGAATCATATCGCTGTAGTAATATCCATACAATAATATCTTGATCGTATCCCATAATCTAGATATCAAGCTCTCTCGGAATAACTCATTTACTCCCACTTTACAAAGATTCACGAGAACTAGACATTCCTTATGGGAAGCCCCTTTCGGATATTCACTCCTACTTATAGGATACGCGATTCCCAGACGACCTAACATGTATACTCTGCATGATTCAGTATCACACCCGATCACTACCGCATGATCGCCCCTTGGTAAGGGAAACCTCAATAGCGTCAAAGCATGACAATCCACACAGTGATGCCATGTAGACTCTGGTCCTGAGGATAATTACACAACCGTCACACAGTGTGACACTTAACAGTGTAAGTGGATCAGTCTACCATACGCATTCTCTAATACACGTCCACGTACAGTCCAAGTGTCACTACACTTTGATAGACAAGATCTATCCCTGCCCTTAAAGACAGAAGACATATAATACGTGCTAGTCTATTCACACTGTCAAAGCCCAATTCAATAGTACATCAACCTAGAGAAATTTAAGTATCAAACTTATTAAAGTGATTAGAGATCTCATCAACCATAATCGCCTATTATGGTTTCTCTATCACAGTTTAATACTAAGGACGTTATCATATAACAATTCATAATTGGTTCTTTAAAGGAACAAATATATGACAACAAAAAATCCATTTATTATATATGTATAATCATACATAAATAGTAGAAATGATCCAAACCGGTCAGATCCAGTCCAACCCGATTGGGTTTAGGACACTATTTCAACAATGTCCCACTTGGCCTAAAACCAATCACTCGTACACACAAGACCAAGTTGAAACACAAGAATCTCATACAATACTCGCAACCAGCCCTAGCCTTGAACGAATCGCTATCCGTGGGGACTCAGATTATCTTCATATCATCCTGTTAAGGGTGATTTTATACGTTTTATAAGGATATATTTTGTAACAATTCTCTCCATATTCGTATGTTTCTCATAGAAATCGAGCTTTATATTGAAATATTGAGAGAATGAGTTTTAGAAGTATTAAAGTTCAAAATCGGGTTAATTATGTGATTTTATTGGATAAATATCTTTAGATGTAAGATGTTACATTTTGCATGGTTTTATCGTGATGTAGGTACGCTTGCATGAGGTGAAAGGAGCTTAAAAGATGTTCAAGTGATGATTTGCATGGAAGGGAAGAGATAGAGATGAAGTTGGAATGAAGATCAAGATTAATTTGGAAGAAAAAGAGCTGAACGCACGTCCAAGTCCCGTCCAAAGTGGACTGGCGTCCAAATAAGTGGACCGGCGTCCGGAGGAGTTTTTGATTCGAGAGAGTTTAGACGCCATAGCAAACGGGCGTCCACCTGCGTCCCGTAATTCTTGGACGAGCGTCCGCTTGAGTGGACGGGCGTCCACGGCCGACATGCTTTGAAAACCGACCTATTTCTCCTATAAATAGCGGCGCGATTTCAACCCTAAAACACACAATATTCGACTCTTATTGATACACCATCATAAAGGAGCAACCCTAGCGCCCGGCCCCCTTTGGGAGGCTGGGGTGGCAATTAGATTAGGTTTTTTTTTATTTCGTTTTTCTTTCTATTTCGCTGCTGCGTTTTTCTGCACTTCATGCTTGGAGGCTGCGATTGTTCAAACGATGTAACTCCTTTCATCAGGTTTTTCTATCTTTTATTTAAGTTTATGTTTTGATCTTTGATTCAAAGTTGTATCTTTTCCTATGCGTTTATTTGTTCATGCACGTATATCGGAAGATGGTTGCTTTTGATGTTTGATTTTGATGGAAGTCATGATTAGACCTAGATCACCATAGGGAAGATTAGGTTTTTAGCCTTGACATAACGGAAGTTGATAGGTTGATTATCTAGGTTGTTAGATTTAAAATCTTGCACCTTGGTTTGTTTGCGTCAATTCTATACATTGGAAGATGTTAGATTGATAGACGAATTATCTACGGAAGTAGAATTCATACTTTTGATTAGGTGAACCACATCTTTAGTTAATAATCACAAGATAACCTTAGATAGAGATAGAGGGTTTGAAGGATTGGATGATTTTGTTTGTTCATTGTTAATCTCCATGTTCATCTTCTTGTTTATTTCCTTTTATAGTTAGTAGTTTAGATTTAGTTTTTATCGCTTTTATCCTTCCCGGCTTTGGACCGACAATCCTCTCATTCCGCTTTATTTTATCTTTGTTTAGTTTCGTTTTAGTAGTAACAACCTTAGGAAAATTAATGAACTAGATACCCCGATTCCCTGTGACCGACTCCGGTATTAATCGCTATACTACGATCCCTACACTTGGGGAAATACCGGATCTATAAATTATATTACTTGTTTGTTTTGCATAGATAAAATCCGTGACAAGTTTTTGGCGCCGTTGCCGGGGAATAGGTGTCATGTTGAATCTGATCTTGTTATTTCTCGATTTTGTTACGTTTATTTTTCGTTTTAATAAAAGTAGCGTTTACCAAATCGAGAGTTTTTATTTTGCCGTGTTTCGATGACCATAAGGTTAAGAATGTGCAAAAGTTTTTTACTCGATTTGTTTAAACGTGAAGTTTATATGTTTATGTGTTACCTAGTCTAACCCCTGTGCTTAATTTGATAAGGCTGTTGTGCTGTGATCTGTGTTGTTTAGAAATAATTAGGGTTTTTCTGTGTTTTTCCTGCATTCTGCTTTGTATTCGTTGTGCTGGACGAGCGTTTGTTTTAGTGAACGCCCGTCCAGTCCCTAACGTGCAGGGAAACGAGCGTTTGGAATTATGGGACGTTCGTCCGTTCCAGAATTTTCAATCCTGCTCTGATTTGAAGAATCAGACGGCCGTCCGGTATTCTGAACGCCCGTCCGGTCGGTTTTCAAGGCAGACGAGCGTCTGAAAAGTGGAACGCCCGTCCACTTCTGAACGCTAAGTGAACGTTCGTCCGGGGTTCACCCAGTTCTAAATTTCTTGATTTTATTTTCAATGCTTTTATTTGATGTGGATTTTTCATTCGAGCTTCTGTGGCTAATTGATTTTTACATAGATGTCCTGAATTTGAATGTTTTTACCTTTCCATCTATGAATCCATGTTAGATAATTGATCAATTCCTTATATATGATTCATCTAGGCATGTTATAGTGACTGTCGGTTCTCGTAAGCTATAACTGTTCTTATGGTTAATTAGTAGCTAATGTCGGTTCCCGTATGCTACATACCGCTCCGATGAATCTTTTAAGCTTTTAAGACTTACGTGCTTCCTTTGTTTTTATAGTTCATATGGGTAGCTACTCGTCGGTTTTCCGTATGCTACGTCCTTTCTCCATATGAGTTATACATGTTTAGATAGATGATTGTTGGTTTCCATAAGTCTATCACTTTCGATAAGTCTTAAGGCGCGTCGGCACTAGTGACAAGACTGTCGTTTATCGTAACTTTGTCATTATGTGGTAGACGTTTATATATATGTCGTGTTGCATATAGTGGGCTAGTTTTCTTTCTTTTATTTTATTTTCTTTTTGCATATCATTTAAATGCATTTCATTTAGTTGCATTTCATATAGTTGCATTGTTTTTCTATTTTCCTTTTATTTTTCTTAAGTGTGGTCACTTGTCGGTTTTCGTAATACCACCTAGTTTATTTTTCTTTTTGAGTGTAGTTAATCGTCGGTTTCCGTAATACTACCTCGTTTTTATTTTATTTTTAGGATTTTTCACGTAGATTGCATTGTAATGCATTTTCATATAGTTGCACCTAGCCCTACTATTTTGCAATATTCCATGTATATGTCCATCTTTATATGAGCTTAATCTAAAAATTCTCTAGACTTCATTTCCTGTGCTTTATATGTTATCTTCCCCCTATCCCCGAGGTATTTCATGTTTGTCAAGTGTGCAGGGTATTTGCATTAGCTATTGTGAGTTTTTAGATGAAGCCAGTTTTCCGGTGGATGGTCCACAGTCTACTGCTTTCGTCGAGCATTTCTGGATCTGACTCGCTACCACTTCCAGACTTGCCACTTTCGAACTACAATCAGCTAAGTTTTCTTTTCTTTTATTTCGCACAACATGAGGACATGTTGTAATTTAAGTGTGGGGGAGGGGAATAGCTATGTGGTATCTACATTCATTTGCCATATTATTATATTTCTATGAAAGTGTTTAATTTTTAAATTTTTGTTTTGTCCCGAGTGAACAAATGCATATCTTTATTCGAGTTATTATGTCATTGGTGCATTATTTTGCATATTTAGTAAATTTAGTTGTTTCACCCAACACTATTTTTCACGTGCCATAGTAGATGATGAGCTATGTTTTAAAGCTATGCCCATTTGATTAGAGATTTTTTTTTTGATGATTATCGCATGATTCTTTGCTTCCATACGAATTTTGGATATTTTAATAGTTTGTATTTAGAATTAAAGTATGACATACTGTGAATATCTGAAGGTTTGAATGTGATAGGAGGGATATAATTTAAGGTTTGTATACCAATCTAAGATGAATAATATGAATTATATATATTTAAGTGTCGGAAGTAGCTGCCGATGATTTGAGTGCGGTAGGGCATTATCACGAAATGTCCTATACCACTATGAGGTTAATAGCTCCCGACTGCCTGATGATAGTAGTCCAGCTAGGGTGTTATCCCGAAACATCCTATTGCTGGGAATGAGGGCATATATGCTATATATGTGGAATTGATTGAACTTTAAGAAAAATTAGTGAATGGTAATGTGAAAAGATGGTTGGAAACCTTAGTTATCTTCTGACCATCCCCAGTATAAACTGAAAGATATGTTGTAGGGATTATCCTCTAAGTATGTCGGAAATGTTTTGAATACTCCCTATTATTATTTTTCGGGGTTTGTATGTTTTGAGAGGTGCATGTTATAATCGTTTTTATATTTCTAATTTAAATGGGATGTTGGCTAGTTTTGCTTGAATCAATTTCAAGTGTGGATTTGGTGGAAATTTATTATGGCTATGCACACACACACTTGGGTGAACCTCTAAACTATTGAATATGTTTTATATTTGCATAAGTGTTTATATGTCTCGAGTCTTGATTATGTTTTGTCTTGCTCGGGACGAGCAAGGTTTAAGTGTGGGGGAGTTGTTAAGGGTGATTTTATACGTTTTATAAGGATATATTTTGTAACAATTCTCTCCATATTCGTATGTTTCTCATAGAAATCGAGCTTTATATTGAAATATTGAGAGAATGAGTTTTAGAAGTATTAAAGTTCAAAATCGGGTTAATTATGTGATTTTATTGGATAAATATCTTTAGATGTAAGATGTTACATTTTGCATGGTTTTATCGTGATGTAGGTACGCTTGCATGAGGTGAAAGGAGCTTAAAAGATGTTCAAGTGATGATTTGCATGGAAGGGAAGAGATAGAGATGAAGTTGGAATGAAGATCAAGATTAATTTGGAAGAAAAAGAGCTGAACGCACGTCCAAGTCCCGTCCAAAGTGGACTGGCGTCCAAATAAGTGGACCGGCGTCCGGGAGGAGTTTTTGATTCGAGAGTTTAGACGCCATAGCAAACGGGCGTCCACTGCGTCCGGGAATTCTTGGACGAGCGTCCGATTGAGTGGACGGGCGTCCACGGCCGACATGCGAAAACCGACCTATTTCTCCTATAAATAGCAGCGCGATTTCAACCCTAAAACACACAATATTCGACTCTTATTGATACACCATCATAAAGGAGCAACCCTAGGCGCCCCAGCCCCCTTTGGGAGGCTGGGGTGGCAATTAGATTAGGTTTTTTTTATTTCGTTTTTCTTTCTATTTCGCTGCTGCGTTTTTCTGCACTTCATGCTTGGAGGCTGCGATTGTTCAAACGATGTAACTCCTTTCATCAGGTTTTTCTATCTTTTATTTAAGTTTATGTTTTGATCTTTGATTCAAAGTTGTATCTTTTCCTATGCGTTTATTTGTTCATGCACGTATATCGGAAGATGGTTGCTTTTGATGTTTGATTTTGATGGAAGTCATGATTAGACCTAGATCACCATAGGGAAGATTAGGTTTTTAGCCTTGACATAACGGAAGTTGATAGGTTGATTATCTAGGTTGTTAGATTTAAAATCTTGCACCTTGGTTTGTTTGCGTCAATTCTATACATTGGAAGATGTTAGATTGATAGACGAATTATCTACGGAAGTAGAATTCATACTTTTGATTAGGTGAACCACATCTTTAGTTAATAATCACAAGATAACCTTAGATAGAGATAGAGGGTTTGAAGGATTGGATGATTTTGTTTGTTCATTGTTAATCTCCATGTTCATCTTCTTGTTTATTTCCTTTTATAGTTAGTAGTTTAGATTTAGTTTTTATCGCTTTTATCCTTCCTGGCTTTGGACTGACAATCCTCTGTCCAGTTTATTTTATCTTTGTTTAGTTTCGTTTTAGTAGTAACAACCTTAGGAAAATTAATGAACTAGATACCCCGATTCCCTGTGACCGACTCCGGTATTAATCGCTATACTACGATCCCTACACTTGGGGAAATACCGGATCTATAAATTATATTACTTGTTTGTTTTGCATAGATAAAATCCGTGACACATCCTCCAAATGACCAAGTCAAAAGAAACCGCCTCAACACACATGAATCTCCGACGAGACCTTGGTCCTTGCTTCAAGCAATGAATCCACCACTATATCAGCTATATAGTAAAGGTGGAAGAACCACACAAGGTTCATGAATGAACCTTCTAGATCCATGTATTGCTCCTGATGTGCCTCCAATGCGCATACTGTGTTTTGGCACAACTGTAGCATCCACAGTGACCTTCAGCTAAGAACATTTCCAGCTCACTGTATCACTTAATCAAAGTGACTGCAAACCCAGACTGCAGCTCCCACTCGCCTTCATAAGGCTCACGATACACGTCTGTATATCTATATTTATCCGATTCCAAGTTTCAATAAACAAGGAAACCATCCACATTCACCAGATTTACTTTCATACTTGCTCATGACTCTTCATGGACTATTAAATCTGACATTACTTTTATGATGGTTCCTATCACAGTAGAAAAGAAAACCTTCCATGAGCATCATCTTTCACCTTATTTTTAGGACTAACATCTTAACATAGATAGATCTTGAGAACACCGGCTAGCAGTATCTCCTGTCGCAATCTACGTTAAACTCTTTTAGCATCACATCTATATAGGTAAACTATAAACGAACAACAGTTAAATCTATCACTATAGATTCTTATTATTAAAATAAGATTTGTTAATCCAAGTGCTTTCGTAAAGACCTTGAATTGCCAAACATTGATTGACTGTGACATGGGGTGATAATTCCCAGAGAGATATCCAATATCTTACTCAAAAATCGTAACACACTCCTACTACATTGGGCATATCCCTTCTTTTGACTAAGTTCAAACTCCTTTGATTATCAAACAAAAAGATTGTCTAAAGAAACTTGTGGGCTCACATATCATGTTATCATCTATAAACATCGAGATGTTTGCCCAACGTCTTCAACACTATCATATAGCCATGATGTGAAGTTATAACAAGCATAGTCTGAATAGAACTGGGCTCAGCTGGCGGCATAAAGACAATTAAAAGGTTTACACCCCGTACCCTTCAGCCACCACTATAGCCTTATGGTAATCATATTACTATCCACGTCAGCTTTTCAGGGACACTCCTTCTAGGTAAGATGGACTAAGTTCACAACCTGGTTGTCACTGATGGAATCTAATTCAGATATTGTGGCTCCTGGACATATCTCTCAATCTTGCCTTTCAAACATTCCTTCATAAGTCGTGAGATATTCATTCTTCAAGATGAACATACCGGCATCCTTTTCAGGCTTAAGGTTATCCACAGACTTATAGAACATTTGTGTGCACTGAGCAGTGTTCTACACCTCATCATTATGTGGTGTCTGCTCACATTCCTATGGTTGAATCTCTCATTGTGGCTCTCAAACTCTTTTGATATCTCATTTTACTCCCACTGTTACTTTTGGAAGAAACACTTTCCCTAGAAGACAACATGTTTGGAGACAAACACCTTTTGCTCCGCGGGCAAGTAAATGATATCTCGCGTACTTGCTAAGATATTCCACAAATTTGCATACGTCGTACTAGGCTCCAAGCCTTTCTGACTTTGCCTATGACAACTTCAAATCATCGGTTACGATAGATTCGACATTATCCCCTTTCATATCTAATATAGAATTTATTCAACCTTATTCTTTGAAACTCGGTTAAGTATGTGTTTTGATTAAGGGCACTATCCCAAAGCGGGTAAGGGATTCTTTGTATGGCTTACGTCACAACTTTATCGCATAAAGTGTCGCTTACATTTCGGAACCGCAATCCGATCGCACATCTCAAAATGATATCCTTTAGGGAGAATCTGATTCCTTTTCAGACGACCTCTGAAACACCCTTCAGTTATTAATTGCTTCAATCTGATTGAAGATTAATTCCTAAGTTTCATTCATCTCATATTCGTACTAGCTCAAACTTTTCAGGCTTTCAGAATTGTCGTACTTCAATAAGTACATTCATCTATTTCTAAAATGTCCAAGAGAGAGACAAACAATTATTTATGTTATAAATTGTCATAAGCCAACAAACATCAATATGTTTAGGCTCTAGTCAATTTTCTAGATTTTATAACCATTTTCATAAAAGGGTATTTTAGTCCTCTTTGGATAAGATACGTGTAACCCACATGATTCATAATCATATGGTTCAGCATCATCAGAATGACGTTTGATTACACGCTTCCTTTCCATATAGACTATGTCTAGAACAACCACAAAATCTGAAGATTTCATCACTCAATATAAACTATATGGTGACAATAATCTAGCATGTTAGATTCAGTGACTGTTCAACCTTATCGGAATAACATTTATTCCTTACAATTGAATTTGTCCATTAAATCCTAACGTATAGCTGAAAATATGTTCTTCATAAGAACCGAAACATAATAACACTTATTTAGTTCCCTTATCAGTTTACTAGATTCAGAATATGGTAAGTGTTCCAACGTTTGCTTCACCTTCCAAATATGTATTTAATCTTAATTTGATCACTCTCGCAGGATATCATATATCCAAGAGTTGACTTGAACTTTGATAGATTTATCTCAACTTACTTGCTTAGGGTAGAGACTTCAATAAGTTCTCTTACTCAAGCACTTGCCCTAACTTTCCATTTTAATCCTTTAAGCACATGTAAATATTTCTTAATGTAGTCTTCATAAGACTTAAGAAAATCACAAGAGCTACGTCTTCAATTTCCTTTCATAAAGAAAATCCAATATTTATTAGATAGTTTATTTGGCCTTTTGAATCATATTCAAAACATGAACTATTTAATTTACCTTCAAGCAATGATTAAAGAATTAAGTCGATAAATTTTGAAAACAACCTTTCCAAAATTCGACGTGGTCATCCTTATCCAATCCATCTAATGTTTGAATAATCATCATCGTATGACAGAGTGACCTATTGGATATTGTTATGTCCAATATGTGAGCTTTCATTAATAATTAAAGTCTTAGAGGACTCCATCAAATATGTAGCCTCCTTGTCTTCAACTATGAAAACGCGATTGCTCATGTCATTGCTTACTTTAAAAGGATTAAAATCACTTAACCAATTTGAGAACGTTTCTCAAAAGGTAACAGTCATAATTTGGTTTTACTAATCGAGAATTAAAGCATAAATATAAAAGTTTGTTTAAAATTACAACATAAAATAAAGATAAAAGAGTGTTGTTGTTTATACATGCAAAATCAAAGATGGTCTTTGGGATTATGATTTTGCTCCCACTAGTCAACTACTCCCAATTGACTTTCAAGAATTTTCAAAATTCTTTAGTGGCTGTAATCCTATCTAGTTGACTCGATCCCCGACGTGGGCCAATCGATCGGGTCAATTTTGACGGGTAGGTACTTCTTACCAATCGCGTCCAACGTGACTTCCAATGGTTTGACTAGTCAACTCTTTGACATTTCACATCGTCTATGTGACAGTCAACCTCATGTCTCTAAAATTAGATGGTCCTGACGTGGGCCAATCACTGCAAGATTCTTAGTCGAGTCGTAACCCAAGTATTCATGAGATCTCATAACAATCATATTTCGATAATGACGATATACCCGAGGTTGGTCAACTCCGGACGTGGGCCGATTAGTTGGATCCGAAGAAGGGCTCTTCACCGTCACTATAATATTGGGAGACATTATAACTCGATTTTTGTCGTGGGAGTAATTTTAAATTAATTCTCTTAATTAATTTTATATTTAATTTCGGTCTCATCTATTACGTGCATATTACTACAATATCTTACAAAGTAAAACATACACAACATTCCGCGCACAATATAACCGGTATGATCATGGACTTTTCCTAGATGCGGTTTCGAATACAAACTGACGAAACCGCGGGCCATAACTAAGGGTAGCCGCAACCACCAATGGATCTTTGACATGCGTCATCTCCATGGATCTTTATCGCCTTTCTTTTGGTCTTCATCCTTGTCTTCAATTTATTTTACATAAATAAAAGTCTATCTAATAAATTTTACACCCGCCGCACATGGGGAGAGCTAACGGGAATGGGATAATGCAAAAATAAAACTAGGTCACGTTATTCATAACGGCCTATGACAACAATAAAAACCAACATAAAATAAAGCATTCACATCTATCATATTGGTCGAGTTCATGATCAATCATGGTCCATATAATCGTATTATATCTACTATCTCATCCATACAATCAATATCTTATGAAAAAGATAAAATTTAAATTTTAACTACTTGCGTCATTGAAGCATCCAATCAATTAATTAATTAACGTTTAATTAATTAATAACTTTAATTTCAATTTTCAAATTTAAACTATTTTAAATAAAATTAAAATCGAGTGGGTCTCTTTTGTTTCTTTTCTTTTGATTAAGAATCAGAAGGATGCCTTTGGTTTGGTCCAAATCAAATTTAAAGACATCCTGGGCCTTTTCCAAAAATCAGATATTTTTGGAGAAGGCCTAGGCCCTTTCCAAAATAAAAAATATTGGAACAGGTCTAGGCCTATTCCAAAAATTTGGAATGACTTAGATTTGGTTCATAACCAAATCCTATTTCTTCCCAACGAATTGGGTGATGCTGCATGGTTTCCCAATGGCCAAAGTATTTGAGTCATTGGTTAGTCACCTGGCATCAACTAAATAAAAGAGAAATTACAACAATGGACCATATTGAATCATTAAAGATACACAAAACAAAAATTAAAAGGGGGAAAGAGGATGGCTCGGCCGACAGCCGCCGGCTGCCCGAAAGCCGCCGCCGAAGTTGCTATGGCGGTGATGCCGCCGCCGCCCAATCATCTTCCCTTTTTTTCCGTGCACTAACTACGAATCAATATCATGCATGATTTAATCTATTGGATCTAATTTACTACGCGAATAAAAGATGCTTATTGCTTAAGATCGAAGACCGCTCTGATACAACTGTTAGGAAATCAATCTAGTAGCGCAGCAGAATTTAAAAAAATGAATTCCCGATCCAGGATCGACTTCGTTTAAGCAATAAACATATAAGAGAGGGGACGGTAATACTACCTTTGTTGATCTAAAAGATCGACGCTCTAACCGTCCGGTAGGAGTAGATGTGCACGAGCCGTCCATGTGTCCGGCATCTACCAGTAATCCACACGAGCACCTCGCCGGAATCCCGCCAAGGATTGCTACTAGAAAAACTCGACTGCTAGGTCGACATTTTCTCTCTCTATAATCTCCCTCTAAGAAGCTCTCTTATTTTTCACAAGAACAATTAGCTCTTGAAATTATTGTGTACAAAAGAACTAGCCAAGCCTCCCTATTTATAAGGAAAAGTGGCGCCCCAACTGTGCACCAATCTGATTGGGATTAGCTTCTAGTAGATTGATGAGAAAGAAAACATTTTCCTAATAAAATAAGGAAAATCTCTTTGATTGATTTATCTCATTTAATATCCAATATCTTATATTAAATATATTTCCAAGATATAATTGACAATTTCTTACATTGAATATATCTTTATCTTATAATTGCATAATCCAAGTGTATCTTTATACACTAAAAGTGGCGCCCTAAACACCAACCTTTTGGCATCCGGAATATTCTTTAATTAATATAATGCTATAATTATTTAATTTGCAATATATATATATATATATATATATATATATATATATATATATATAGTCGACACATACATACAAATATGTATATTTAATTAATCAACATAATTAATATCTTGTATTATATTTATTCATAATAAATAAATACCACCATATTAATTTACCACTATAACCTTTATAGTATGAGATAAAAATTTCCTATGACCACATTTTAATCCGACTTGATGTTCATATGTGTGTAACCCGATAGGTTTCCGAATATGTTGGCCATAGAAAGACGCAATTACGAAAACGCCCTTCACCTCTAACGATCATGGATAGCGTCTAGAAACACGTCCATGATCCCTATCATCGGAAGAGTCAATACGTAATGACTACTGCCTTTCACGTTCTCGGTTAGCGTGTAAATAGAATCATATCGCTATAGTAATATCCATACGATCATATCTTGATCGTATCCCATAATCTTGATATCAAGCTCTCTCGGAATAACTCATTTACTCCCACATTGCAAAGATTCACGAGAACTAGACATTCCTTATGGGAAGGCCCTTTCGGATATTATATTCACTCATACTTATAGGATACGTGATTCCGAGACGACCTAACATGTATACTCCGCATGCTTCAGTATCACATCCGATCACTACCGCATGATCACCCCATGGATAAGGAAAACGTCAATAGTGTCAAAGCATGATAATCCACACCGTAATGTCATATAGACTCTGGTCCTAAGGATAATTACACAACCGTCACATAGTGTGACACTTAACAGTGTAAGTGGGTCAGTCTAACGTACGCATTCACCTAATACACGTTCACGTACAGTCCAAGTGTCACTACACTTTGATAGACGAGGTCTATCCCTGCCCTTAAAGACAGAAGACATCTAATACGTGCTAGTCTGGTCGCACTGTCAAAGCCCTATTCAACAACATCAGCCTAGAGACATTTAAGTATCAAACTTATTAAAGTGATTAGAGATCTCATCAACCATAATTGCCTATCATGGTTTCTCTGTCACAATTTAATACTAAGGACGTTATCATATAGCAATTCATAATTGGTTCTTTAAAGGAACAAATATACGACAACAGAAAAGCCATTTATTATATATGTATAATCATAAAGAAATAGTAGAAATGATCGGGTCCGGTCCAACCCGATTGGGTTTAGGACACTATTTCAACAGCATAACATGTGAAGACGTAGTGACATTTAAAAATGCATTGATATTTTTCCGACTTAACTTCTGAAAAATTAGAATTTTCTTAATAAAAATCAACGCTTATGCAGTGACATTGAGTTGTAATGACATCTGAAGATGAAGTGGCATTGCTTTCTTTTCTCAAATCAAAGGCTTTATAAGTTACCGTGATTGGTTGGATATTGTAGCTGTGATCGGAATTGAAACACTAGAACTTTAATGTAAACCCATCTAATTAATCTCTTTCGTACGTAGTGACAACAATGTCACGGCCTCAATTACCTTTCAAATCAAACTCCAACCCTCCATCAAATTTACAATCAAAACTTAGAAAGAAAAAAAAAAAATTCAAAGCTGTAGAACTGAAAATGCTTTTCTTGGAACTTTGCCATTAATCAGGGATTTTCATTATTCGATGTCCAGAAGCCACAGGGTCAACTAACTGTTGCATTTAGCTTTAATTTCTATATAAATCGATATGCATATGAAATATACCAACTAAGCAACATCAATTTATAACACAAATTATTTCTCTAAGATAACAGAAAGTATTATGAGGTCTGTTTAAGACTTTTTGTATATGATCTCGCTCCATGAAACTAATATATATTTTGGTAATGAATCTCTAAACATGCAGCAATCATGAATACAAATGCATTACAACTTTTCGGATAACATAAACAATAACCATTTCATCCTAATTTTCACAAGATGTTGGCCCATGATGATGTGCATGATTGTTGAATCAACAGCCATTTAATAATGATAACCTTAGACGGAAGGAAGACAGGCTTCTGGGAGCAAACAAGCAGCTGACAAAAATCTCCCATCTTTTCTTCTTAACCATTTCGATGAGAGCGACGACAAGGTTGATCGAACACAGAATGAAACGGGTACAATAATGGGTCTTTCTTGCTCTAGGATCTAGAAAGAGTACTTGTTATTTCTTGTATGGACTGAACTTAAGGAATAAGCTGCCTACGTATCCAAATATATATTTGGAATCAAGTCCAACCGTAGTTTATGCGGTTATCCGTGATATTGGAGTTAGTGGGCGGTTATGTAGTCCCCCACGTCTTCACGTTTATAAATGCTTTTCATCCCAGATGTGTATATTCCCGATCTGCTTCTTCTGATCAAGGATCTGCCCTAGTCTGACCTATTTGATCAGGGACCTGCCCTGATCTGATCTGTCTGCTTCCTCTAGTCTGGGACCTGCCCTCGCCTGATCAGGAATTCTATCCAGTTGGTTGGTCCATCTGGTCGTACTGACCTCCAGGTCAGATAGGGCTCTATCCTATCCTGCTGATCCCTTCCGTATACACTTGACACGTTGACCTGATTCGGTTCACCCCCAATCAAAGCCCCCCAGATCTTAATCGATATAGTTTTGTACTTCTGATGGATTAAGATCTGAGATTCAAGGTTATGCCACGTGTACCGTCCAGATGGCCTGTCTACCTTTGCCTTGGTTATCTCAAACGCCACCATAATTGCACACGCTTTTCTTTTCAATCGATGCGTAGCCCAAACATCCCATCTTCTGGTTAAAATTTATTACATCTATTAAACTCTGTAAACACCCATCATTATTTATAGACGCAGACGTCAGATTTGGTGGATTTGGTCCTTCGATTAGCAAGTAAGTCTTTCTTCTCTTGGTGTGATTTTCTTTTACTCCTTATGAATCCAAACCAGCCTGAAGTATCCAACCCCGGCGAAAATCCTCTTTTCTCTATTCTTCCCCCTCATCTGATTGCTTCTATTGTTCCTACCCTTGTCGAATCGCCTCCGACTGAGTATAACATTTCCGGCTTATCTACGCCCATACGAGCATTGAGGAGGACCTACGAGACCAAGAAAATGATGTCTTGCCACGCAATCGACTCCAAATTGAAGGATTCGGATATTACAGACATCTGTGATAGGTTTGGGATAAATAGGAACACTTATGCCCCTATCCGACCTGCGTCTGGAAAAAGTACTGCTGCTCCTCCTGCTGGGTATTGCACTGTTTATAAAGAACAGTTTGAATGCGGTCTTAGGTTTCCTCTTCCTCCCGCCTTTCTGGAGATACATCGCTATTACGATTTAGGACTTGGTCAGATAGTCCCCAATAGCATAAGAGCTATAACTGGTTTCCTGATTTGGTGTAGGTTGTTTGTCACCCCCTTTACTTTATTACTTTTTAGAACTTTTTACCAATGCAAACAGGTTAAAAAGAGTCCTGGCTGGTACTGCTTTTGTAGGAGAACTGATAATTTGAGTAGTGTTCGTTTGATTAAGAAAACAAACCGGTCTTTCTCCGGTTGGAAAAAGCATTTCTTCTTCATTAGGCACAACACCGCTAGGGATCTAGGCAAGTGGAATACTTCAAGCAAAAATAGTGATGTGTTGGAGAGGAAAGCGGGCAAGAAATTATTAAGTGACATCAGGGCGTCTCCCATATACCTGGGTCTGAGGCAATACAGTTCCAATTTGATTGATGCTGCTCGTTTGGTAACTGCTGGTCCAGAACCTTATGTTGAGCTATCTGAGGAGAGATATAATATAAGTAGGATTCCCCCTTTTTTTGAATGTTTATTTTTTGTCTGAGACATGTTTTTAACTTCTTGTTGGCATTTGCAGTGGCAAGCTTCACCAATATCCTCCAGATTGCTGATGAAGCTTCACCTCCCAGAGGTCAGGATGCATCCGATCCCGTTATCAACTCAGATGTGCCAGATCCGACTGCCAAGCCTGTTGACAGTCATCCGACTGAGCCCTCGATCGAGACAGATCAGGCTGACGGTGACTCTGAGGAGACCAATGATTATCGGATGGTCCCTCACACTGCTTTGGTAGAGACTACAACTGAGACTAGGCGTGCTTCAAAGCGTATTAGATCTCAGGATCAAGCTGATGGAGATGCTGAGACCTCAGAACGATCTCAGGGAGAAAGATATGATTGGAGAGAGTGGACCAATCAAGATATGTCAACATTTGTAAGGGTCTTATTTCATAAGTCACAACCTGTCTTTTTTTGGAAATATACGCTGATTTTGCACCCTGTCTTCTCTGTTAGGGGGCCAAACTGGGTAAAGAGATCCTGTCCAGATTGAGAAATTCTGGAAAAGTTGAGGACGACCTGGCAAGCTCTTTATCAGAACGGAAAACCAAGTATGAGGATCTGTTGAATACTTCTGCTGCTGAGAAAATGGCTTTATCCGATGAATTGAAAGCCAAAAATGATGAGTTCCAAACCCAACTAGCTACTGCTAATGAAATCAAATCCGACCTGGAAAAGATGGTAGCTACCCTTGAAAAGGAGAGAGATACTTTGAAGAGCAAGCTGCCTGAGCACATTGCTGAAGCCCTTGCTAATTATAGGAGGTCTGATGAGCTAGCTGATAGTATCAAGATGTTGTTTGCCCCAATTATCTGGTTTGGGTACTCCTCAGCCATTGAAGATATGAAGGCAGCAGGATTCAATGTTGATGCTACTAAGCTCTCCCATGCGGGCTGGAACAGAAAAGATGGATCTCAAATTTATGAGGCCAGATTCAAGGAATTTAGGGAGGGAGTGGACTTGGTCTCCAAGTATGGCAAAAAGCCTCCACCTACTCAAGATGGCTCATCATCACAATCTCAAGTTCCCCCCAGTTCGAAGTGTAAACATTTAGCCTGTTCTCTATTTCAATTTCATTCCAAACATTATAATTTTGCTGTTGTTGTCTTTAAACTCTGTTATTTTGCTTGTCTCCATATGGGAATTTCTTGAATTTTAGTGCCTCTGGCACTTTGCACAATTTATGAAATATGTTTGCTTTGTGCCTCCTTATCCTTCCCCCTCAGTATGACATGTGATTGGCCTGTGCAGCATACGTCATACTGTGGTTATTAGCAGTTTAATTATATCCAAACCCAATGAATCTTTTCATTTTCAAAATTATCGACCTGACCTGAGGCCTGAAAGTTTATGACCTGACCTGAGGTCTTAAATGTTTGACTTTTCAGACTTAATTTTGATTTTTTTTATTTTTTATTTTTTTTTATTTTTTTTAAAGAGTGTTTCGACCTGACTTGAGGTCTACAGATAAACGACCTGACCTGAGGTCTAAAAGCAATCTGACTTTTCAGACTTAATGAATTTTCTCTTTTTAAGAGTTTTTCGACCTGACATGAGGTCTAAAGATAAACGACCTGACCTGAGGTCACAAAGCGATCTGACTTTTCAGACTTAATGAATTTTCCTTTTTAAGAGTTTTTCGACCTGACCAGAGGTCTAAAGATAAACGACCTGACCTGAGGTCAAAAAGCAATCTGACTTTTCAGACTTAATGAATTTTCTCTTTTTAAGAGTTTTTTTGACCTGACCTGAGGTCTAAAGATAAACGACCTGACCTAAGGTCTAAAAGCGATCTGATTTTTCAGACATAATGAATTTTCTCTTTTTAAGAGTTTTTCGACCTGACCTGAGGTCTAAAGATAAACAACTTGACCTGAGATCTAAAAGCGATCTGATTTTTCAGATTTAATGAATTTTCTCTTTTTTTTAAGAGTTTTTCGACCTGACCTGAGGTCTAAAGATAAACGACCTGACCTGAGGTCTAAAAGCGATCTGATTTTTCAGATTTAAGAACCTTTCTCTTTTGAAGAGTTTAAAAATGGAAATATATTACAGCCATGACATAATTCAAAAGTTCAAAATAAAGTCATAATGCATAATAAACTTGCAAAATAAAAGCGACAATCACTTGCCTTAAGCATAAAATTTCTTTAGATTAACCGCATTCCAGCTTCTGGGAACGGTTTTCCCTTTGCTATCAGCCAATTGATATGCTCCCTTTCTATGTACTTTGATGATCTGGTAAGGTCCTTCCCAGTTAGGTCTCAAGCTTCCACCTGGTTCTTGCCTGCTGACTTCGTTTTTGCGCAAGACCAGGTCACCAACCTTAAAGTAGCACTGTTTCACTTTGGAATTATAATACTGGGACACCTGCTGCTTATATTTAGCCATTCGGATCAGAGCAATATCTCTTTTCTCCTCCAGATCATCTTTAGCATGCCTAATTTCCTCTTCTTGTGCCTGATCATTATGCAGTATTATTCTGGGAGATGGCAATCCAATTTCTGCTGGAATAACAGCTTCACATCCATATGCCAGTGAGAACGGAGTTTCACGTGTTGACATATTTGGGGTAGTCCTGTAGGCCCAGAGAATATTTGGGAGGTGTTCCACCCAGTGTTTTCCTTCTTGTTCCAACCTTTTCTTTAAGCCAAGCTTGATCTGCCTGTTAGTTTGTTCCACTTGTCCATTGGCTTGTGGATGACCAACAGAGGTGAAATGTTGTGTTATGCCCAAATCTGTACACCATTCATGGACTCCACTGTCCTCAAATTGAGTGCCATTGTCTGAAATTATGGTATTTGGTATCTCATACCTGCATATCAAGTTCTTCCACAAGAATTTTTGGATCTGTTTGGCTGTGATAGTGGTTAATGGCTCCGCCTCCACCCATTTAGTGAAATAATCAACGGCTACTACTAGGAATTTATAGCTTCCTGGTGCTGTTGGCAGTGGCCCCACCAGGTCGACACTCTATTGATCAAAGGGCCAGGCCGAGATAACTGGAGTTAAATTTTCAGGTGGTTGATGGGATAGATTACCATGGACCTGACATGACCTGCATGCCAAGACTAAATCCTCTGCATCTTGCTGCATTTTAGGCCAATAATAGCCAAACAACCTGCATTTCCTAGCTAAAGCCCTTGATCCCATATGGTTTCCACAGATACCCAAATGGATCTCTCTCAACAGGTAATTGCCTTCTTCTATAGTAACACAACGTAACCAAGGGGATATGAATGATTTTCTATATAGGATATCATTGAATAGGGCATACCTATCAGATAAGCCTTGGATTTTGCGAGCTTGCATCTGGTCCCCTGGTAACTGGCCGTCATTTAAATATGCTACAATGGAATCCATCCATGTTTCCCTCTGTGTGATCGGTTGTACCTCAGATAATTCATAGGTACGTTGGTTTAATTGCTCGATCAGGACCTTCTTGTCTGACAAGAAATTCGATGCTAACTTGGACAAGGCATCTGCTCTGGTATTCTGTGATCTGGAGACCTGCTCCATTTGCACTTCTTGAAACTGGTTTATCCTTGATTAGGCCAGAGATAAGTACTTCTTCATAGGCTCCTCATTTGCTTCATACTCTCCCCTGATATGGTTTACTACTAGTTGAGAGTCACTGTAGACCTTGAGTTGCCTAACTCCCAATTTTAGAGCTAAGTTCAAACCTGTAATCAGTGCTTCATACTCTGCTTCGTTGTTGGTTACGTGGAAGTTAAAGTGCAAAGCATAATGGAACTCTTCACCCTTTGGACTTATGAGGAGGAGACATGCTCCTGACCCGCTCTTGCTAGATGCTCCGTCAACGAACAACTTCCACTGGGCCTGATTCTTTTGGACTCACTTGCTGATCGATAGAAATAGATTTCTCTTCGGCCAGAAAATTTGCTAGAGCCTGAGCTTTCACAACGGTTCTTGGTCTGTATTCAAGATCGTAACCGGCCAATTCGATGACCCGTTTGGCTAAGCGACCTGAAGTATCTGGCCTGCTCAGTATTTGCTTTAATGGCTGATCGGTTAAGACGACGACCGGGTGACTCTGAAAATAAGATCTCAATTTTCTGGACGCATGTACTAATGCTAGTACTAATTTCTCCGCATCTGAGTACCTCACTTTAGGTCCATGTAAAGATTTGCTCGTGTAATAAACTGGCTTCTGGAGTGTACCCTATTGCCTAACCAAGACAGCATTAATGGCTTCGTCACAAACTGATAGATATAGGTATAACACCTCTCCTTCTTGTGGAGATGTCAGAGTTGGTAACTCCAACAAATATTTCTTCAATTCATCGAAAGCTTCTTGACAATCGGCCCCCCAATGAAATGGTGTAGCTTTCCTTAAAATCTTAAAGAAAGGCAGAGCACGTACGTGTGCGGATCGTGAAAGAAACCTGTTCAATGCCGCTAATCTTCCAGTTAATCTTTGAACTTCTTTAATATTAGTGGGTGGTGGCATCATCTTCAGAGCATCCAACTTGTCTGGATTGGCCCTGATTCCATCCTTAGAAATCATGTAACCTAGAAATTTTCCAGACCTAACACCAAAGGTGCATTTCTGGGGATTCAAATTCATTTTAGCATTTCGAAGTACTTCACAGACTTGTTTGACATCTTGTAAATATTGATCTAAAGACCTGCTTTTGATCAGTAAATCATCAACATAGACTTCCATGGACTTGCCTATCTGATCGTGGAAAATTCGATTAACTGCCCTCTGGTAGGTGGCGCCTGCATTCTTCGGTCCAAATGGCATGGTTACATAATAATATGTCCCGAACTCAGTTATGAAGGCTGTTTTCTCTGCATCCTTTGGGTCCATAAAAATCTGGTGATATCCTTTATACGCGTCCAGGAACCCAAAAATTTCAAAACCCACAGTCGAATCCACCAGCCTGTCGATTCTGGGTGAAGTATAACTGTCCTTAGGGCAAGCTTTGTTCAAATCCGTAATATCCACACACATTCTCCAAGATCCATCTGATTTCTTCACTAAGACCGGATTGGCTAACCACTCTGGGTAAACCACCTCCTTGACAATTCCTGCCTGCTTTAATTTTGCAACTTCCTGTTGAATGACTGAGATCCGTTCTGGTGCAAAATGTCTCTTCTTCTAACGAACTGGGGGCCTGTTCTGATCCACGTTTAGACTATGGACTATAAATTCTGGCGATAAACCTGGCATATCATCTGTTTTCCATGCAAAAACATCTTCGTATTCTCTGAGCACATCTGTTAACGCCCTTTTATAGGAGTCTGGAATCCAGGAACCTATACTAACTGCTGACTCTGCTCCCTGTTTTCCGATCTGAACAGCCTCAGTCTGATCTGCCGATACCCAAGTCTTTTCTTCCTCTGGAAATAATTCCTCATGAGCTACCTGTTGAACCAACTGTTTTTCACCAACTACAGATGTGTAACAGCTCCTGGCTGTTTCCACATCTCCTTTAATTTCAACCGATCCAGAATTGATCGGAAACTTCATACTGTTATGGGCTGGGAAGATAACCGCTCGCAGATCAATGATTGTTGGTCTTCCCATGATGACATTGTAAGCTGAGGGTGCTTTAACCACAATGTAATTTACCATGAGGGTCCTGCCCTTAGGTAACTTACCATAAGTTGTAGGTAATGTGACCATGCCCATAGGATGGATAGGCGGGCCTGCAAATCCGAACGAGAGGTGTGGATACCGGTGTTAAACGAAGTCCTTCAACTTCATGGCTGGAATGCCCCGTAATACAAGATGTTAACGACTTCTTCCCGTATCGACACGATTCTTTTTACCCAGTTCTTGTTGATTACGGCCTCAATGACCAGCCCTTCATTGTTGATGACCAGTGGTAGTGGATACTCTGGTCCATACCTCACCTCCCCTGATACTTTTTTACGCTTACCCGAATTTTGGTCCTGACTCGTCTGTCCTGTTGTCTCCACTTCCTTTTCCCGATCTGTCCGCCTAGGACCTCCCATGATCGTATTGATAGTATTTACTGGACGGTTATCGATCTGACCGTCCTGATCTGGGGATGGATTCCTTGGCCTTCTTTGTTCATTGTTCCTGTTTCTGTCATTTTGATGTGTTCCTCTCCTAAACTCTCTGCGCCCCCTGGGCTGTTCGTTACGAGATCTATCAACGACCTCGTCAAGTTGTCCTTCTATAACGGTTGCATCGATGTCCCTGATCAATTCCCTGCACGACTCTGTATCATGACCAACATCCTGGTGGAACTTACTGAACTTGGTCTGATCTCGCTTCTCCCTGGGTCCTTTCATGGGAAATAGGGTTCTCGCTATGCCTTTACGTTCCATGATAGGCAGAACTTGTTCCCGAGATCTGTTCAACAGGATTAGGTCTCTGTCCTGCAGAGCACCTCTCTCGCCCAATCTATCGGTTATAGGTGCCTGCACCCTATCCCAAACCGATTTACGCTTCTTGTCAGATTTCTCTTGTGCCTTCCCTTTTCTATGATCTCCTTTTTTCCAACTCGCGCTTGGCACGATTAGCTTCTTCACCCTGACAGTGCTTGAAAGCTATTGCAAGGCACTCTTCCATAGTTTTGGGATTTTTCCCATTTAATTTGGCATGTAACCTCCCCTCTCGTAGTCCTGCTACGAACGAGGCTACCAGAAATCGATCGTCTACATCAGCCACCTGGGTTGTTTCTGCATTAAACCTCTTGATAAACTGTAGAATTGTTTCGTCGGACTTTTGCTTGATGGTGAGCAAATGAGTGATATTTCTTTGGAATGGTCTTGCAACAATAAACATGCTCATGATTTTTTTTGTTAAAACTGTAAAGCTGGTGATAGATCTGGATGGCAACTTGTTAAACCAGTCCCTAGCCCTTCCGGATAGAAGTGCAGGAAAGGCTTTGCACTTCATTTCGTCCGGGGCATTGTATAATTGCATATGCGCTATGTACTGATGCATATGATCATACGGGTCTTTGGTTCCATCATATGGGCTGATCTTGGGTATCTTGAATCCTCTGGGACAGGGGTATGCTTTGATATGCTCTGCAAAGGGTGAAGCCAGATGGAACTCGTCCTCCTCATCTTCTAGCATTGCGCCCAATTCGGCCCTTGCAGCCTCATCCACTTGACGAGTTTTGCACTTAACAACTCGACAACTAGATTCTGCAGCTTCCTTATGACCATCCCTGTTTTCTAGTGATAACTGCCTTTCTTCACCAAGAGTTTCTACCTTTTCTTTACCCTTTCTCACACTTTCAAAAAGAATCTGGAAATCTTGATCTCCCATCGTCTTTAAAGCATCTACTAAGGTTTGTTTCGCCAAATCCTTAGGATTTGGTTGATCCTCTGGTTGTTTTTCTGGATTTTGTTCTTGATCTTGATCCGTATTTTCTGGATTATGCGAGGAACCTGCTAGCTCCTTCCCTTGTTGATTTTTCTTAGATTTCATGTTCAATACTCTGTAATTTGCCATTAGAAACAAAAAATGACCCTCCTTCTAGAGCCAATGATCGAACACAGAATGAAACAGGTACAATAATGGGTCTTTCTTGCTCTAGGATCTAGAAAGAGTAGTTGTTATTTCTTATATGGACTGAACTTAAGGAATAAGCTGCCTACGTATCCAAATATATATTTGGAATCAAGTCCAACCGTAGTTCATGCAGTTATCCGTGATATTGGAGTTAGTGGGCGGTTATGTAGTCCCCCACGTCTTCACGTTTATATATGCTTTTCATCCCAGATGTGTATATTCCCAATCTGCTTCTTCTGATCAAGGATCTGCCCTGGTCTGACCTATCTGATCAGGGACACCGCCCGATCCGATCCGTCTCTTCCTCTAGTCCGGGACCCCGCCCGATGAGGAGTTCTATCCAGTTGGTTGGTCCATCTGGTCGTACTGACCTCCAGGTCAGATAGGGCTTTATCCTATCCTGCTGATCCCTTCTGTATACACTTGACACGTGGACCTGATTCGGTTCACCCCTAATCAAAGGTCAATTCCGACGACATGGAGGTCGGGAGGCCAGCCGGCCATGTACGGGAGCTTTGCTGATTATTCTTTTTTTCTAAACTGAAGATGGCAAGGACGATTCCGACTACATGAAGGTCGGGAGCTAGGCCAGCCGGCCATGGACGGGAGCTTTGCTGCTTATTCTTTTTCCTTTCTAAATTGAAAATGATAAATAGATAAAAGTGGATCGGGTTAATTTCGTCCAACAAGTTTTATTTTATCTTTATAGCCAATGGTCTTTTGAGTGTGTCATAAACGCCTAATTAAGTCTACAAATGGTTCTTATAGACGGAAAACAATTATTTTTATAATCTTCTCGGTTAAATTTTTTTTATTCATTATTTTCTCCCCACTCGCCCCCACCCCCTTATATCCGCTAGTTTCGCCCTCCTTTACCCGGCACACCATGGAGGAGGAGACTCTTTCTACCTTGTTTCGATCGTTGTCCCTCACTGACTTGGAATCCGTGTGATCGGACTTTTCTAGTTGCAAAATCCCCGGCAGTGTACCGGATCAATTATAGCCTAGTAAATGAGGCAATGTCGTATCCACAGGGACAGTGATTAAACATCAGATGTCTACATTCTTCTGGTTCAAGTCAACAAAGACAAGAAGGGTTGAACTAGTCTACTAAACATAATTAAATGTAACTACATCAAGATAATGAGTTATTCAAGTAAGTATCTTCATGGATGTCTTGATAATGATAAATTATGAATGGGTACATCTTGTGTAAGTTAATGGAGCAAATTGTTAAGCCAGTAGTCAAGCCCATAAAACCGGTACTCTTCTACAACTATGTTATCTACAAGCTTACTTAGCAGACCAACACTGTTGTCAATGGTTCGATTTTAACTATCAAACAAGTGAATAAACATGATTAAGATTTATGGTTGCCCAGATAAATCTGTAAACCCCAAGCAAACCGACACCACGTCACCAATTCGGTTTTAACTATTGGATGACTTACCCATTTTCCTAACACGAATATCTCATGTCGGTCTCAACCCGTGTGTGTGTGTGTGCGCGCTCACATTAAGTGATCTATTTAACATGAACAAACAACAATGCTCAAGAAAGATAAATTAACTACACATGAGTATCATTTTCAATCCAATATAAAGATGAAATATTATGAACAAAACATTATATTGATATGCAAAGTTTAACACTCAAGGTCATAAAATTCAAATGTCACAGTAAGAACCTTACAACAATGAATCTAGACTAAAAGTAAATTCAAGAAGTTACCAACAACATTACAACTACTAGAGGTAGAAGTTTTAATAGCTCCAGATTGGCTCCATGAAAGAACAACACCGCAATGTCTACGTTCCCCATTAATCTTCATCCTAAGCTTCTAATGTTGATTTTGCTTGAACACAATTAGCTAAGGCTAAACTAAGCATGATTTAGGGCTCCAAGACCCCTTGAAGAGGTCTTCAACTTGCATCTCTCAAGAGGTGATGTTGAATCTCCAAGTATCAAAGTCTCTCCAAAAAAAATTCTATATCCTCCAATGCCAAGAGAAACGCTATTTAAAACATCCTTCTGCCGGAACGCTGGTGTGCGCCATGAACAACATGCGGGCAGGCGCCAGTGACTTTATGTCACATCAGTCAACTACCAAGTAATCTTGCAAGAGCTGTCAGAGCAGGGAAGTGGCGGCGCCAGGAAGGAAAAGTCAGCGGATGACAAGCTCAAAAAATTAAAATCTTCGCTCAAACCATAAATATCTTTGGCAGCTGAAATCAGGGCTTGGCGTGCGCCAGGAAGTGTGCTGGAGGACGCCATGAGCAAGAAGGTAAAGAATCTCTCCTGATTTTGAGCACGATCTTCAAGGATCTCGGGACATGGTACTTGTGTAGTACAAGACGAAAGTGGATATCTTCATTGATCCATAAGACGGCCATTAAGAGTGAAGGGACTCCTCCAAACACACACACCATCGGGACTAGCCCGTGGCTACTAGTGTATGGATCTCTAGAAGGTTGCAACCCAATGTTCTTAGTGCATGACTGAGCGTAGTGCCCTTAAATACTTGATGTAACAAAGATAAGCTAATCAAGAAACAAAGTAGGAATCTCACATATAAGCATGAAGTGAACCTTAGAGTTTGCGTCAAGTACGTAAAGTTTGCGTAAATGAACAAAGTATTCGTAAGTATTCGGTAATCTTTAATCGGTTCGTGGGTTTGAACTTCGATTCGTCGGTGGTTGAGCCGAACATAAACGGTTCGTGTTCGAGCCGAACTTATTGAAAATGAATTGTCCTATAAAAAGTGTACATTTAGAAAATCAATGCATTATTTAAGGCATCTTTTACAAACATACCCCTATTATACATTTAATGTTTGTATACTCTTTTCATATTCTAAAACAAACATTTATAAAATAGGGGAATATATGTCCATTAGTATTTAAAATATAACACATTCATTATTTTCTTAATCTGCGTGCACCACTGAAAGTAGACACTTTTTATGGGACGGAGGTAGTAATATTGTCTTGCTTTCCTTTTATTATAAAACGTGAATGCTCAATACCTCTTGCTAAGTATGCAAACCCCCTCTTTGCATTTTTGTATGTTATCTCTTTTCGAGAAGATGTGCATGATGATCATGAATATGATGATGAGGTGGAAGTTTGAGCTAAGCTACGCTATGAAGTTCAATGTTATGCTTATATATATATTTGTACCATGATAACTACGTACCATTTCTTTAAAGACATGTTGTACTTTTAATTGTTTTCCTCTAAGACATATGATGTAAGATATGTTACCTCTGGTTGTAAGACAGCGTATGTTGTAAGTTTAGTTTTTTCCGTTGTTGTAAGATATCTTTTTTACCTTTAGTTGGATGACAATATAGCTCTTAGATCCTTGTATCTTTTCCTCCCGGCACCCAGCAAGGGAATGTTTTTTTTTTTTTTTAAATATATCTAATGGAGGCTAATCTTGTCATACTACCTCCGTCTTAAAATGTAAGTCTATTTAGGTTTTTTGTTTTGTCTCATAATGTAAATCCATTTAAATAATAATAAAACATAAATTACATTTTTTTTCTTTTACCCCTCATTTATTATTTATCCACCAATTTTTCACTACTTTATATTAATGACAATGAAAGGTTATTTTAGATATTTTCATCAATATTAATGACACACAACCAATTTAATCAACTTTTTTAATCTTTATAAAAAAAAAATCTCAAATAAATTTATATTTTAGGACGGACGTAGTATTTATGAATACCGAAAGGTTGATTGCGTCCTTTTTGTCTATTTAAATACAATTTATGTAATTATGCCCCAGTCCCTAAAAATAAATAAGTAAAATGTAGTATATAGACTAAACATAGAAGATGATTTTAAACGATTATCTAGGAGGATGAGAATTTAGTCGGATAGATTTTTTACGAGGGTTTGAAGTAAAATTGGCCTACAATTACAACATACACGGGGAAACCTTAACCAAAGCTGCTTGCTTTCCGCCCTTTTTTTTGGCGATGAGTTTCACACAATTCTCCATGGTAATACAGGCTTGTATTGCTTCCGTTTGTTCTTCTTCTCCTTTTTTTTTTTTTAAAGAAAAATATTATGCACCGTGTCCTGTTACTTTTTTTTTTCTTGTTATTATTATTTTTATTTTTATATCTGCTTTATGAACAATGTTCATGGTATCCAGTTTGGAAATTTATTGTTAGTTTTAATTTAATTTATTGAAATGGAGCTTTCTGAATTATTAGATATTCTTTAGCAGGTTTTTCAGCTTCATGTCTTTTAATTATGCAGAGAAACCCTTGATAATTCGAAAATATTTGACACAGGGGGGTGGGTTGAAAAATAATTGAGTACTGGAAGACTTGATTGGGAAATAACTCCCCTTATATGTCCCAAAGTTTCATAATTTAGGGAATTTTAGATGTAATTGCGTCGATTACTGCAGTTGGCAATGCGTTTGTGCAAAAGCTTCAAAATTTAGGAAATTGTATTTTTTATATTCTAGTGCAGATGTGAAAAAAAGAGAGCAAGGGATTGAGAGTTGGGGTAGGGGTGGAGGTTACCTAGGTTCTCTTGTTCTTTCTCCTGTTTTGAATTATTTTTATTAAATTTAAAAATTATTTGAAGCCAGTCAACCCCGTAAATATGCTTAACGGTGAGAGTAGGTCTTTTTTGTTTTAATTTATATTATTCTGGGCATATATGCTTGAGTTAAAAGCTGTTTTTCAGTTTGCTTAGCAACTTTCTTGTTCTTATGTTCTTCAATAATACTTCAGCAATTTGATCAGTAGAATCTTGTCTTATGATGTAATGAATGGTGGCGCAGGTTGAAGAGTTGGCTTCTCTTGTTAAAGACAATCTTCCTTGCAAGCATCTCGTACTTTCTGTGGAAGAGGCCCTACTAAACTTGCTTCAGGATGAGACTAGGTATTTTTTTCTGTTGATAAAGTCGGCCAATTTTTGCTGTAGTATATGATTGGAAGTGGAATTGTTCTTTTTGATAATGAATATTTTGATGAATGTCAAGGAGTAACCTCACAAAATCATATCATACTTTTATGTATGTGTTATTGTTATTCAGTTCTGATGCGGTACTTGAGCTGGAACCAATGAATCCCTACAATCGCCTTCTCATACACCGCCTTGCTGATATTTTCGGGTATTATTATCTTATGAAACTTTAACACTCCCAGAAAATATTCTATTTACTTTTAAATGTGAGAGAAAGTAACAGTTTTTCTTCTGCTAGATTTTCTCATCACTCGGTTGGTGAAGGAGATGAGCGCCACATAGTGTTGCAGCGTTGCCCAGATAGTTCAATGTGCGTAAAATACTGCTCTCCACAACGAGAACTTTTTATACTATATATAATACCGGCTTTTTCTGCCTCTGCCATTTTTCTTATGTCATCTTTAGAGAACTATCTTTAATGTCCATAGAATTGTTGATTTATTGATTGTCTGCTGCTTTAACCTCCTGAAAGCCTCTCTTTGCATTCTCAGTAGTCTTCCTGGCCTGTGCGTGACAGGGGTCGTCACAGGGAAACTTGAAAAAGTATGTCTCATGTGGGAGGAATCTAAGAAATATGTGCATATTTTGGGATATTGGAAGCGAAAACTATCGAAAAGCATTTTTCCAATATACCAAAAGCATATTTTCCAAACATTTACCGATCAAAGCGTATTTTTTTCAAGTTTCCTTTCTCAAATGTATATGGATAGTAATGATCTCTGGTATAGGTGATGATTTTGGTAAGTTTAAGGATAATGACATCAAAAGTGAAGGTTGGAGGAAATGGTAGATGGACAAGAGGATTGGATAGATCTCGATTTTTTCCTTTGATGGTTCAAAGTTCACAGTATCCCTTGTTATTTTATTACCATTCAGATTGAATTTGCAGACCTTCTATGCTCGTGATTGACTTATTGTGGGAGTATGATGAACAATATGCAAGATTACCAGATGTTCAAGCAAAGCCAAGTGAATCTTCTCATGGTACGTAGTACAACACGGATTTGCTTTTGCTTTCAAACAAGTAAAATGTATATTATATCTTGGATGGGAGGGAGTATGGAAGGTTGTTCGACACTCGAGCAAAATGAGTAAGAAAAAAGATGTATGCTTTCAAAAACATTAACTGTATGATATATTAGATGGTAGGCATATGTGACTGGACTCTTGAGGTGGTAAATACCTTTTGTTTCTTGTGGTCTGACATATGTTGAGAGAACCTCTCTATGATTTACTATTAGAATGAGTTATATTTCGCGGCAAGAAGAATAGAGGTCAATCAAGTGGTTTTAATAGCAAAGTGTGTTGGAACTCTGCCCCTGGACCTGAATATATGTTCAGCATTTCAATCTGAGTGTAGCAAAAGTTGCATCCAATATTGATCTATTACAGAAGATTATTGTTTGCTTGGTTTTTATGCTTGTTCCGAATATAATACTGTCAATGGTAGCAGCTCTTTTCCTTCCTTTTCCTTTCATTGTAGTTCACTGTTTTACCTTAAATATAATAATTGTCATAGTGGATTTTTGTTATCCCCTTTCTTTGCATACTTCCTGAAAGTCACAGTACTATATCAAACTCATCAAGAATAGCATCCTGCATTTTACTATTCGAGGCCTTTATGGATGATGGGAGTCGTAGTTTTATTTATCCTATTTGCTCTTATAGGGCAAAACACCAATGAATTGAGAATCATCAAAGGCACCTCACCCGACTTGCTGTGACATCACACCTGTCTGGGCACACTGTAAATTGACTTTGAAAAAGTCGAGTATGACCGATTATATGGTCTATATTAGTCTTCTATTTTAAAAGCCGATTTTCAGAGTGGTGCCCGGTAGTTGTGGTGTTACAGTAAATCTGGTGCGCTGCAGTTAAAGGGTTCCCAACTTTTTGTTCCCTCGTGCTGCATTTGGTTGCAAAACATAATCTTGTTGCACATGATAGGTCTTAAAAGAATCTTTCCATGGATGAAGATTTTTTGTCTCCATAAAAGAATAAAAAGAACTTGACAGTTTCATGGACTATAAATGTTGCAGATCATCTCATTTGTTGTCATCTTACATGGCTTTCTTTACCTCATGTTCTTGCAGATTGTCCTTTGTATTCATTTTCATTAAGATGGGTAAATCGTCTTACTGAAAAAACCAACATAATCCTACTGTTTGCTTTCAAGCAGGATATAATAATATAGGAACAGGTTTACTGGAGTGTTCTCTTAAAGACAGACAAGAAGCTTATTTGGCTGCTCGTGAGCGGATATTTTCCGTTGATGATTACGAAACTGGAGAACCTTTGAAACAGAGGCCACCAAAGAACCCTGTTGTTGCTCGTCGTATGATAGTCCATGCACTTGGACGACAAGCCAAGTCATCAACTGAAGACAACATGCTTTTAAGAGATTCTGACAGCAACAATGTTGAGATCCTAAATGAGAAACAAAAAGATTCCATCTTGAATACTGGGACTTGTCTAGAGAAAACCGCCTTACCTGGGAAACATAGCAACTATTCATGTATCAGATGGGAAGTGAGAGACGGCAGTGAATCGTCTCATTCTGGGATGAGATTGCCTCTGGAAAAGGTTGACAAAACATCCACCAAGTCGGATCTTCCTAGGACGGAAAGAACTGATTATGACATTCAGAAGGAGAAAAAGGAGCACGCGGGTGCTGCGAGGAGAATATTCGCCAATGCTCTGGGATTTCAACCGAGAAACGGTAATAATGCTCCCAAACCCAGAATGAAAAAGGAAACCTTGGAATGAGCTGCAAAGCTGTTATTTATAAGTGGTAATGCAAGGAAAAAGCTTCTTGCTAGATTCACTTCTTTGCTTGAATGATGTTCTTGAAGAGGGAAGGAAATTCCTTTGCTTGATTCTTCTTAAAGAAGAATATGGAATTGATGTGTGCCGCTGAGGTTAGCCCGTAGGCGATTCTCGAGATGTTTGTGAAGTGGATTTTCAGGGTTTGTGGCTACTCTGGTGAATGACGTTATGTAGTTATTCGACTACATATTTGTGGCGTAAGGGCAGGAAAAGTTGAGGGGTTGAAATGGAAAAGATTCTTGAATAGGATTGCACCAGACTATTATATTAGATGAGTTTCGTTTGTGAAAAAATACAGAATATGTTTTATCTACAAGAATTTCCCGTACAAGAATTCGTGATTCTCATCGTTGATACAAGCATGTTAGGTTAGATTATTTGTGGATCGAATTGAATGATGTTAATTTGTATCTAATCGTGATTTATATTGATTCATATACACGAGAAACGTCCGGGCTCGAGGAAAAAACTTTATTTTGGAAGCAGCGGCGGATGCGCATGTTCTTATATGGGGTCTGCATCCCCTGCGAGAAATAATAAAACTTTATATTTTACATATAGAAAAATATTTCGGACATCGTGGAAAAATATATTTACTTCGAAAAAAGCTTACGGACCCCTTTGAATTAAATTTCTGGATCCGCAATTGTTATTCGATTACTTCTATTGTTTCGTTTTAATTAATACATGTTTGGAACTTGATCGACTCTTTTCATTTCTTCGTAATTATTTCGAAGAAACTAAGGTTGAAGAGAGTAATTGGACAAGAAACAATTAGATCGTTATTAGTTAACTAGCCCGAGCACGGTGGTTGCGTAGCAAGGTTTACGGTATATATATTGGGATGTCCTAGCACTTAATTTGAGTTTAGTTGATATTGTTCTAGCCCAAGCACGGGAGACGTTTAGCTATTCATAAGGTTCTAGAGTCCAAGAACGATCTAAGAACCACTTTAGGAAAATACACCAGTAATTGATTCGATGCTTAGAACTTGAATGATAAATAAAAAAACGTGTGAATCAATATAGAAAACGATTAGGGACGAATCAACTAATTCGGTTCGATCCACTTTCTTAAATGTGACTAAAAGTTGTGAGCTTGATCTGCAGTTCTTCAATGACTCCAAGCTTGCTCAAGGATCTCTGGTTGAACCTCTAGTTTCACAACAACTCCAATGAGCACAATCCAAAGCTAGACACACAGCTAAAACAGAACAGTAAGCACAATCAACACTGTCATCTGTTTCTCAACTAAAAATCAAAGTGTTTGAATGAAATATATTACAATGTGAGTTGAAAGATATCCTAAGAACTCACTTATACATCTTTTATGGCCAGATATGCAACCTTGTAATTGGCAAACTAGCCGTTGCATTTGAATTGTTTAAGTGTAAAATCGGCTTGCAATGGATCAAGGAAGCTTCCTTTTCCTTTCCTCAGCCTTTTAAGCAGATGCTTCTTTTGTAAAGAAGCTCAAGTACCCAAGGAACCGCGGGGAAAGGATGGTGAGATGATGTAAAGCAACTTGCGTAATATGTAGTACCAAGTTGAATCTTTGTGTTATATTGACAGGGACGGAACTTTTTCGTACGAAGTTGTGTATGTATATTATTTCGTAATGTAATTACTTATTTAGTTCTTTGGATTATTATTTTACTTAAGTCTTTGTTTTTTAACATTTTTTTTTTTGAATTTGGCTCCCACACTGGTATTGAGCCTTTGGATCAAGTCTTTGATCTTGTGGCTGATCTTCACCCTTCCTTAGGTGATATATAATATATATTATGTACCATTGGTGTAAGGAAATTAATCGGGTTGAGCATCAGAATCTAAAAAATTTGATTTTCTTTTTACCGAGGAACGACTTCGTAGATCGATTATAAGACGAATGAAAAAGATAAAATATCATATTAGGTTCATCCAAAGGATCATCGTTTTATCTTACGGTTGATGGTCCAAACATGAAGCCGTCTAAGTGTTCGGATTCTAGTAGGAATCCACATGAACAACCAACAGAATAACAAATTTTTTAACTTGCTTGTAGCAATTTTTACCAATATGCAGAAATTTACGACTATTTTTTCTTCTACTTTTAAAACATTTACATCATTTTTAATAAATAGTACAAATCCCACCCTTAATCCAATTTTTTTCAATTTTGTGCTTAGTACATCGCCCTAGTGGTTACCACTTAGGGTCGAACGTGGCAAGAGACCAGACTTCGAGCCCCATTAATTATGGCAAAATTAAGGGTGTGTTCATATTTCGTATCCGCAAAAAAAAATCTAATTTTTTTTAGCTAGTTTTTCACTTTTTTTATTATCTTTTTTTTAATTATGATTTTTATAATAAAAAAATATTTTCTTGAGTATTTTTTTGTTTGTGTTTTAATGATGAGAGTGTTTCCTTTTTGCCAAGAAACAAATGGAAGCCAATTGTTTTTAAGAAAGAATTATCGTTTTTGTCATTTTGGCAATTACCACAATGCGTAATTTAGTTTTATTTTGTTTAGTGATAAATATGACAGATTTACGTTAAAAAATATGGACAATGTTTATACCTATATCATCTTATAATACATGATTCTTTCATAAAAAGTTAAAATAATAATAATAATAATAATACATTCATAGCCATACTATGATATATATATATATATACTAGCCTAAAACCCGTGCCATGCACGGGGTTATTCGAAATTCTGAAAAAATAATAAACTTGGACATTCAACGTAAATATGATGAATGTTGACATTCTCAAATATATATAAAATAAAAATCATTACATATTAGCAGTATCGTATATCTAGCAAATCATTAACATATAAGACAACAATTGGTATGATGTACATACACCACAATATCAAATTACCTAACCACCACCCGTCCCCTCCACCCACTACCAACCCTCACCAAAATCATCTTTTCACCAAAGTATACTACTACATCCAAGCCCTCACTTGCGAAAATGCCCTGGCATGGATATGGTACACCAGTGCAATCAACTTCCGTTAATTAATTTATGATCCTACAAAAATAGATGAACATTTAAACATCAAGTTGATTTCAGTAACTATGAGACGGTTACATTCTCCTATGGTTTAGTAAATTTAAACATTTGCATTTCAAGCAAAACTAAGATGCATTTGTCGAATGTAAACACCAAGAAAAACAGATATAGGTTTAAGCCAAAGCGACAACATTTTAACTTTAATACTTATGAGAAAAGAGAAAATCGTGTGAAAAAAACCACTAAACTAAGATGCATTTGTCGAATGTTAAAACTCTCATTCATCAGCGTAGACCAAATCACACATTTAATTTCTTTCAAAAATAAAAAAAAAATAGAATCTCACATTTAATGCAAATCCATTCATTTTTTTAGGGAATCTAACAAATCCGCTCCAAACCCGGGAAGAAATAGGCAAGTCAAGTAAAAAAAATAAATGCAAAAAATCAAATTTTGTAATTAGTGTGAATTCTAATTAGTGTGATTGGAGAGAGTTTGTTTATTAGAAATTCAAATATCACTAATTCCTTAAATATGCTATTTCCCATTATCCATATATTTTAGAAAACCCGGTTATTTAAAAATCAAATTTTGTAATTAGTTGTAATTGTAATTATGTGATTGGAGAGTGAGATTATTTATTAGAACATCAAATTTCGTAATTAGTGTGAATTGTAATTATTGTGATGGAGAGATGTTATTTATTAGAAAATCAAATATCACTAATTCCTTGAATATGCTATTTCCGATTATCCATATATTTTAAAAAACCCAGCTATTTAAAAATAAAATTTTGTAATTAGTTGTAATTGTAATTATGTGATTGGAGAGTGAGATTATTTATTAGAAAATCAAATTTCGTCATTAGTGTGAATTGTAATTAGTGTAATTGGAGAGATGTTATTTATTAGAAAATCAAATATCATTAATTCCTTGAATATGCTATTTCCTATTATCCAGATATTTAAAAAAACGGCGATTTATAATCAAATTTTGTAATTAGTGTGATTGTAGAGAGATTATTTATTAGAAATTAAAATATCACTAATTTCTTAAATATGATATTTCCTACTATGCAGATATTTAAAAAAATCTCGGCTATTTAAAAACCAAATTTTGTAATTAGTGTGATTGGAGAGAAGTTATTTATTAGAAATTCAAATATCACTAATTCCTTAAATATGCTATTTTCTACTATCCAGATATTTAAAAATCAAATTTTGTAATTAATGTGATTGGAAAGAGATGTTGTTTATTTAAAAATAAATTTTTTTAATTAGTGTAAATTGTAATTAGTGTGATTGGAGAGAGATTATTTATTACACATATGCTATTGCCCACTATCCAGATATTTATAAAAAAACTTGCTATTTAAAAAATCAAATTTTGTAATTAGTGTAAATTGTAATTAGTGTGATTGTAGAGAGATGTTATCTTTTTAGAAAATCAAAAATTGTAATTAGTGTGATTGGAGAGATTGGTTATTTATTAGAAAATCAAATTTCGTAATTAGTGTCAATTGTAATTAGTGTGATTGGAAAGAGAGATTATTTATTATAAATTCAAATAGCACTAATTCCTTAAATATGTGATTTCCCGCTATCCAGATATTTTTAAAAAAACCCTGTTATTTAAAAAGCAAATTTTGTAATTAGTGTGAATTAATTGTTGTGATCGGAGAGATGTTATTTATTAGAAATTGAAATATCACTAATCCCTTAAATATGCTATTTCCCATTATCCAGATATTTGAAAAAAACGGCTATTTAAAAATCAAATTTTGTAATTAGTGTGAATTGTAATTAATGTGATTGGGGAGAGTTTATTTATTAGAAAATCAAATACCACTAATTCCTTAAATATGCTATTTCCCACTATCCATATATTTAAAAAACAACTATTTAAAAATCAAAATTTGTAATTAATTGTAATTGTAATTAGTGTGAATGAAGAGAAACAATATTTCTTTATAAATCGAATTTTGTAGTGTGCATTAGTGTGATCGGAGGGAGGTTATTTATTAGAAAATCAAATATCACTAATTCCTTAAAAACAGCTATTTAAAAACAAAATATTTTAATTAGTGTGAAATGTAATTAATGTGATTGGAGAGAAGTTATTTATTATAAATTCAAATATCACTAATTCCTTAAATATGCTATTTCCCACTATCCAAATATTTTTAAAAAAAAACCACCTATTTAAAAATAATTTTTTTTAATTAGTGTGAATTGTAATTAGTGTGATTGGAGAGAGAGGTTATTTATTAGAAAATCAAAATTTAGTAATTGGTGTGATTAGAGAGAGGTTATTTATTAGAAAATCTAATTCCTTAAATATGCTATTTTCCACTATCCAGATATTTAAAAAAAACCCGGCTATTTAAAAATCAAATTTTGTAATTTGTGTGATCGTAGAGAGACATTAGAAATTCAAATATATCACTAATACCTTAAATATGATATTTCCCACTATCCAAATATTTATAAAAAAAACTGGCTATTTAAAAACCCAATATTTTAATTAGTGTGAAATGTAATTGGAGAGAAGGTATGTATTAGAAATTCAAATATCACTAATTCCTTAAATATGCTATTTCCCACTATCCAAATATTAAAAAAAACCCGGATATTTAAAAATTAATTTTGTAATTAATGTGAATTGTAATTGGTGTGATTTAAGATAGAGGTTATTTATTATAAAATCAAATTTAGTAATTAGTGTGAATTGTAATTAATGTGATTGGAGAGATATTATTTTTAGAAATTCAAATATCACTAATTCTTTAATTTTCTATTTCCCACTATCCAGGTATTTAAAAAAAAAACCCGGCTATTTTATAAATAAAATTTTGTAATTAGTGTAAATTATAATTAGTGTGATTGGAGAGAGTCTTTATTTATTAGAAAATCAAATTTTGTAATTAGTATGAATGGAGAGAGAGGTTATTTATTAGAAAATCAAATTTTGTAATTAGTATGATTGATGGGGGGGGGGGGGGGGTTATAAAAGAAATTCAAATTTTGTAATCAGTTTATGGTTGACTTTAAAAAACAAAATAAATATCACTAATTCCCTAAGTATGTTATTTCCCACTATCAAGATATGTAAAAATAATAATAATAATAAATATGCTTCTATAAAAGAATATTACATAGTAAAAAACCAACAACTTTAATAAATAAAATAACCAACTACACGGTAAAATAATCCGGTTATTTACAAAAAACAAATAATTTATAGAACACTCTGATAGGGTAACAAAAAAATAACAAAAATATCAATCCGGCTATTTACAAAAATATGCCAAAAATAATCACTTATAGAACATTCTGATTGGGTAACAAAAAAATCAATACCCATAAAATAAGACAAAAGTTCGTACAAATAAAATTAAAATAGAAAGGCAAAAGTTCTTACCTCGCACGCACCTAGATTTTTGCACAAATCAACTGCAAAAAAAGAATGACAAAACAAAATGGATGAATATGAGATTTGGCATTATGAAAAAATTCGACTGTATAATACCTTAGAATGCAAATGGATAAATCTAGTGAGATGAATATGTAGTTGGGATGAGATGAATATGGGATTGGGCATTATTAAAAAATTAGAGAATATTATAGCGAAAACGAACATGAAAATGAAAATATAGTATGCTCACCACGTGGGAATGAAATATTGTAAGACAATTAGTGAAATTCTTACCTCGCATGGAGCCGGCATAATGAAAAAATTCGACAATACCATACCTTAGAATGCAAATGGATAAATCAACTGAGTTGAATACGTGAATGGGATGAGAGCTGAGATAAATATGTTAATGGGATGTGACGAAGAAGATGAAAATGAAAATATAACTGAAGGGTGAGCACGTGGGAATCAAATATTGAAAGAGAATTAGTGAAAGAGATGCTATTTATTAGAAAATCAAATTTTGTAAGAGAATTAGTGATTGGAAATAGAGGTTATTTATTAGGGAATCAAATTGATTGGAAAGAGAGGCTATTTAAGAGTTATTATTATCAGTAGTATATATAGATTCTCCGGGTCAAATAACGGGTATCGGGTCGAAATTATGGGTAATTGGGTTAAATTCACTCGTCTATATATTATATACTAGTCAATAACCCGTGCATTGCACGGGCACCTATGAGGTAGGATAAAGGCGAAGGGGTGGGTAGCCCTATGTCATACCCCATTGCACCCTACCTCTCTTCCCGCCCAACCCAACGCTACCATACCCTACCCACCACCCTATCCTACCCTACCCTACATCACCATATATTAACCTCGACATCCTACCTACCTAACTCATTACCTACTCTACTGCACTATCACCCACCCCTTCCCTACCCTACCTTACCCATCATACCAACCTACCTTACCCACCACCCCACCCTTATCTACCCGACCCTACCTATAACCCTATCGTACCATACCCACCACCCAACCCTACCCTACCCATCACCCAACCATATCCTACCCTATCCTACTCTACTCTACTCAACCCTATCATACCCTATCCTACTCTACTTTAACCTACCCACCCTACCTTACACACCACTTCACCATACCCTACCAAACCCTTCCCACCCTTACCCTACCCTACCCACCATTTGACTCTACCATATCTTGCCCACCACACTACCCTACCTTACCTTACCCACTACCCCAACCTACCTTACCCTACTCTACCCTACCTTACCCTACTAACGCTACCTTACCCACCACTTCACCCTACCTACCCTACCATACCTACCCTACCCTAACTTACCCACCACCATCCCACCTTACCTTACCCACCACCCCACCCTAACCTACCTTACCTACCACCATACCATACCATACCCACCTCCCCATCATTCCATGCCTTACACACCACCCCACCTTATTCAAATACGTTTCCTACATACCTTACCTACCTAAGCATTAAATGAGGTGACTAATTCCTTGGGGATGATCTGATCTAAAAATATATCGTATTAATTGGCATATTTGAATTTAGTTATTTTTCAGAATATGATTTAATTTCTGAATATTTTGTATCAAAGAAAGACTCTTACTTGTACATAATGATTTTTTTAAACATATTAGAATTTACTTATGTTCTATATAATTATAAATAATTTTAAATAGTTTTAGAGGATTATTTTCTTTTGGCATATTTAAATTGTTTTTAAAAAAATATAATTTAATGTAAGAATATTTCACATCAAATGACATAATTATTTAATCTAAAAACATTCGCACTACATCGAAAACATTTGAATTAAGTTATTCTTGAAAATATAATTGATTGTATGAATATTTGACATTAAACGGAGTGGCTAATTTGCAGGGAATGACTTTAATGTAAGAATATTTCGAATTAATTGGCAACCTTGAATATAGTTTTTTTTTAAATATAATAGGGCATATAATTTGTAGGTATGACATTAATGTAAGAATATTTTGTATTAATTGGTAATTTTAAATATAATTATTTTTAAAAACGTAATTTAATGTAAGAATATTCGGCATTAATTGAGGTGGTTCATTAAATGACATATTTGAGATTAGATATTTTTCAAAATGAAATTTGATGTTAGAATATTTTGCATTAATTGGTAAAATCGAATTTATCATTTTTAAATATTATAATTTAATGCAAAAACATTTTGCTTTAAATGCCATAAATTTAAGAATATTTGACATTAATTTGGAAGGCTATTTTATAGAGCTGTATAAAATATTTCTCATTAAATTATATATAACCACGAACAAAAAATGAATAAAATTAATATTAAAAAATAAATAAAAATGGCAAATCAAATTTGCACTCTTGAATCATCTTATCTCGGTAGGAGGTTTGAATATAAAAATGATAAATTAAAAAGTACCTCAATAAGTATAATAAAACACCTTTAGCATCTTCGATTACGTTGTATTATTTAGTCGAAGAATAATATGCATTGATTGGTAAAATCGAATTTATCATTTTTGAAACATTATAATTTAAGGTGATATGTCGCATTAAATGACATAAATCTATATATAATATATTGATTGGGAAGAATAATTTATAGAAATGTATTTAATGTGAAAATATTTATTATTAATTTTTAAGGATGGACTTAATGTCTGCACGCGTCGTATTAAATGGAATATTTGCGTTTATATATTTTTTCAAAATGTAATTTAATATTAGAATATTTTTCATTAATTGGTAAAATTAAATTTATAATTTTTTAAATATTACAATTAGCTCATTTGCCGGAGCTGATATAAATGTAAGAATATTTATATTAATTAGAGAATTTGAATATAATTATTTTTAAAAACAAAATTTAATGTAAAAATATTTAGCATTAATGTGAGCCGAAAATATTCCTAGGAGAATCAAATTTTAAATGATTTTTCTAATTAGGCCCAGATTTATTCCCTATTCTATTAGGAGAATAAAATTTTAAATATTTTTCTAATTAGGGTAGGCGAATTTTGTAATCATTGTATGTTGTTTTTTTAAAAAATTAGAAGAATTTGAGCCGAATTTATTCCCTATTTTTTTTTTAGTGAAATCAAATTTTAAATAATTTTTCTAATTAGGACCGAAATTATTCCCTATTTTTATTAGGAGAATCAAATTATAAATGGTTTTTCTAATTACAGTATGCGAATTTTATAATTATGGTAGGTTTTTTTTGAAAATTAGAAAAACGTGAGCCGAATATATTCCTTATAATTTTGGTATGTTTTTTGAATTTAGTTATTTTTGAAATGAGATAGGGAAATAAGATGAATTTAATATGTAAGAATATTTGGTATTAATTACGGTGGCTAATTAGTTATTTTTGAACATTCAATATGAAAGAATATTTGGCATAATTATGGTGACTAATTTATATGGATGTATTTAATGTGATAATACTTTTCATTAAATGACATAAATACGCAAAAAGAAAATGGGTCAAAATTAATTAAAAAAATTATAAATAAAAATAGGTGAAATGTTAAAAAAATAATTAAAAGTTCGAATATTTGAAATTAAATGAGGCGGCTAATTTTCCAGATATGACATAAATGTAAAAATGTTTGTATTAATTAGAAAATTTGAATATAATTATTTTAAAAATGAAATTGAATGTAATAATATTTAGCATTAATTGAGTTGTCTAATTTGTAGGGGGTGAATTTAATGTCTGAATATTTCGTGTTAATTGACATGTTTGAGTTTAGATATGTTTCAAAATTTACTTTAATGTTAGAATATTTTACATTAATTGGTAAAATTAAATTAATATTTTTTTTGAATATTTCATGAGACATTACTTAAATTTAAAGCATCATTTATTTAATGGCCTACGATTTGCCAAATTGGTTATCAATATGATGTCAAAAACATTCAAAACACAACAAATATGAAAGAAATAATGTAGTTCAAAACAAAAAATAATAAACAAAAATTGAAAGAAATTAATAAGTCGATAAAATAAAAGAAAGTGAGATCTCACCGAGACAATTCCTTCTTATGGGTGACGGGTTTGTCAATTTGGTCAAGAAATATCTGTTTGAAGAAAATATTCAAAACAAAACATAATTCAATCCCATAAAAAAACATAGCTAAAAGAAAACAAAAAAATCCAGAATACAAACCAATCGTATTTCTACACCATAGGTCAAGTAGAACGTTTTTTTTTCTTTTCAAAATGAAGAATTGGAAAAAAGTTGTAAAATACGAAGACTGACACTTAAATTTGTGATTTGTAGTTGCATTTTTTATTTGAATTTTAAATGAAAATCACATCGATTGAAAGACATTTAAAACATTCAATTCAACGTAGAAAATAAATTGAATTTAAACATGAATCATACCGTCAACCAAATGTTTCCTAGATTTTATTCAACACGAGTGTACTTTTCTCGAGCTTCTCACGTTCATCTGCCACCACCTGACCAAAATGCGAAAAGTTGCTTTAAATCGACAAAAGAAAAACATGAAAAACAAATGCCCAAGCGAGAAACGAAGACCTTGAATTCAAAAATCCAAAATCAAAGTTCGAAGGAAATCAAATTGCAAATATATTTCGCATACCTTGTGTATTCACACCTCCTAGGATGATCTTAGAATAAACATGTTAAATGTAAAAGTGGAAATTGAGAAAATTACAGAAAAAAAAATCATACTGCAAGTGCTTTGGAACCTCCACTCACATATGAAATGTCTAGGAATGAAGATGATTTTCTTCCCTTTTAAAAAAGCCTCAATCAAATTTTGATAGGTAATTATGGTAGGTTTTTTTTGTAATTATTTTTGTTATTTTAATTGTGGTCGAATTTATTGCCTATAAATATGGTAGGGTTTTTTTTTCTTCATATTATACGGGTTTGGGTCGGGTCTAGAGCGGGTCAATTGGGTAATTGGGTTAAATTCACTCCTCTATATATTATATATAGATATATATACTAGTCATAAACCCGTGCTTTGCACGGGACTGTTGAACCTCACTGTTTCGTGTGATAAAAAAATTTTAAATTTCATAAACGTGCATGTGTTTCATTGCAACCAGTAATCAATAATGAAAGAAAATCAAATGCTATGTCTTGTCTATAAGTAATAAACCTGGTTTTACACAATATCAGTCATAAGTTTGTACAATAAAATATTTGAGAAAACCTTTGCACCATGATTATGAAGCAAGAAGAAGTGTAAGTTTCTTATTCTCACTATCAAGGCACCCAAACTTAACCACATGAGAAAACTAATTGAAGAACTAATAACAATATACATAACTTCAATTTTAGTTGTAAAGTGTTTTTTTCCGCATTCATAAATATGTAACTCATCAAAAGCACATAATATGCTCCACATTAATTTATACAACTTTGATCAAATTCATAATTAGTCACAACAATGGCGAACAATTTACACCGATTGCTATTGGTGGAACAATTATTTGACAGCAAAATAGTAAACCAACTCACTTTGCATTCCAAGAGAATTGTAATAAGGTTAAGTACAAAACAATTATTATTGCATCTCAAATTAACAAACATACGTGCCTTTAAAGAGCGGGACGTATATGACCCGGCATGTAGAAATATATGTACAGATTATAATTATAATATTATATACGGACCTTTAGCTATTTTGATAATTATACCCAAAAGAACATTGAAAGCATAAATTTGATCTCCTAAGAAATAACACCCGAGTTTTAATGCGGGAAGAGTATGAAGAGAATCTTTTAAATTTATGTGAATTGATTTGGTTCCTTTTCAAAATTTCAATTTGAAATGTAGATTATTTTCCCTTTTAGCATTTACATTAATTCCTTTTTTCCCTTTTAGCATTCATAATTGTTTGGGAATAAATTAGATTTTTTTTTGCAATTTATTCAACACCGTTAAAAATCTTCTCTCCTCAATCAACATAATCAATTCCAATATTTTAAATTTATTTGAATAGATTTGGAATTTTCCTTTTCAAAATTTCAATTTGAACTGAAGATTATTTTTCCCGTTTTAGCATTCTAATTGCTTGGAAATCAATTAGATTTTTTTTGCGAGTCATTTATTACTTGGAAGGAAAAAAGGGAGAGATTCCCATATGATAAATAAAATAAAATTATCGATCTTTCATACATATATGTTTGAATTCATAAAATATTTCCCATAATTTATAATCATAAATATCATTCATTACAGGGAGAGAAAAAAAGAAGAGAATCGTATATGATAAATAAAATAAAATCATCATTCTTTGCATACACATCTATGAATTTAAAAAACATTTCTCATCAATGATAATCATAAATGCCATTCATTACAGGAAGAAAAAACTAAGGAGAGAATGTCATATGATAAATAAAATAAAATCATCGATCTTTTGACACACGTCTTTGAATTTAAAAAATATTTCACATCAATGATAATCATAAATGCCATTCATTACAGTAAGAAAAAAATAAGGAGAGAATCTCATATGATAACTAAAATAAAACATAAGTCTTTTTGCACACATAATTGCCCATTAGACCCGCTCCACACACGGGAATAAATAGCCAAATCACCTTAAAAAAGAATATAAGAAAACACACGTTAAAAAATAGAGTGTAATAACCCATTTCCTAAAATGTCTCCACAATAAATTTATTCAACACCGTTAAAACTCTTTCTCTCCCTCAATCAACATAATCAATTTCAAATCTTTTAAATTTGTGTGAATTAATTTGAAAGTTTCCATTTCAAAATATCAATTTGAGCTGAAGATTTTTTCCAAAAAGAGTATTCAAAAAACGTATTCACATTAATTCATTTTTTTTGTTTCAAATTCATAATTTCTTGGAAATCAATTAGATTTTTTTTTTGCGGGACATTCATTACTGGAAAAAACCAAAAAGGAAGAGAATCGAATATGATAAATAAAACAAAATCATCAGTCTTTTCACACATACATCTTTGACTCCAAAAAATATAAAGGAAGAGAATCGAATATGATAAATAAAACAAAATCATCAGTCTTTTTCACACATACATCTTTGACTCTAAAAAATATATTAGCCATCAATGATAATCATAAATGTCATTAATTACATGAAGAAAAAGAAAAAAGAATCGTATATGAGAAATAAAATAAAATCATTAGTCTTTTCACACCGTCTTTGAATTTAAAAATTATTTCCCATCAATGATAATTATAAATGTCATTCATTACGGTAAGAAAAAAATTGGAGAGAATCTCATATGATAAATAAAATAAAATCATTGGTGTTTTCACACACATCTATCTATATACTATATATCAAATCGCACTAACCATATGTAGTACAAAACCCGTGCAATGCACGGGAGACTATAATATTTGAAAACGATTATTAAAGTTTCATAAATGTATACCATAATTATAAGTGAAAATACTTAATTAAAGCAAACTTATTTTCTTCTTTGGAAAAGGAAATTCTAGTAATAGGACATATAAAACAATTACAACGCCAACTATAGTTACAATTCCCTATTGTTTTTGTCCACCCACCGTTATCTTATCCGCGGTGTATAATGATTTATTCCATATATTCAAATATCAACAAAAGTTTTATTTTTTATATTGAGTGTAGAAGGCAATTCATTCAGTAGACAATAAAATACCGAATACAAAAGTAATGATCGAATTTTTGAATATGAACATAAAATGTATTGTTAAGGTTGAGTCAAGAAGTGAATTGATTCAATAGTCAATATGACACCCCATACAAAAGGAACCAAAGCGGTCAATCATTGAACACTAAAAAAGACGTACTACATCAAGCAAAACACATGAAAACAAAACTAATCAAGAAAATATGATTCTCCTAGCTAGAAGCCGCAAGAAACACCAGTGGAGCACATCCCACTTCACTCGATAAGAAACACCAGTGCAGCATATCCCACTGCACTCAATAATTAAGTAGAGGAAATAAATGTTAACAAAATCAGATTCTCTATTTTACGCAATGAGTTAGATATAAGGGAAAATTTACAGAATCTAGATAATTATGATAGTTGTAAAGGAAATTTTACAAAATCTGTAGTTTACATTAAAATGTAGAGTATCATGAATGTTGGAATCTTTAAAATACAGTTTTTAAATGATTTACGGTAACTACTGCTAGTGTTCTTGGTGATACTAAAAAAACATGAGAGATTAGTAAACAAATGAGCAAAAAAGTAATACACATGAGAAAAAATAATTCATCTAAAATATTGAGTGGCCAAAACGTATTACATACATCACCAAACTGGAAAATGTGAACAATGGACACATAAAATGAGGCAAAATCATTTGTAAACGAATCTGCAAGAAAAAAAAAATGATAATTAATCATCACAAAATATTAGTGATACTAAAAAAAACACATCAAAAATTAGTAAACATATATATGAGCAATAGAAAACACACGTAAGAAAAAAATAATCCATCAAAAATATTGAGTACGTAATACATCACCAAACTTACCCTCTCATCATTTAGTTGAAAATGTGAAGAATGGACACAAAAAATGAGGCAAAATCACTTTGGATAAACGAATCAAGTAAGGAAAAAATGATAATTAATCATCAGAAAGGATAAGTGATACAAAAAAAAAAGAAAAACACATCAAAGATTAGTAAACACATGAGGAAAAAATAATTCATCAAAAATATTGAGTGGCCAAAACATATTACATACATCTCCAAATTAACCCTCCCATCATTTAGGGGAAAATGTGAACAATGTACACAAAAAATTAGGCAAAACCATTGAGTAAACGAATTTGCAAGAATAATATGATAATTAATCATCAGAAAGGATTAGATATACTCCAAAAAACACATCAAAGATTAGTAAACAATGAGTAAAAAAACGCATGAGAAATTTTTCATTCATCAAAAATATTGAGTGGCCAAAAAGGAAGAGAAAACCCTCTTCAAATGATTGCACAAAAATATGTAAACTATTATCATATTTTATGAAACATACCGGAAGGCATTCAAAAACACATAAATAATAATTAGAAGCCTTTTTTAAACTTGCAATCCATTCACCGTAAATTGCATCCATGAACAATTTCACGGTGCATTAAAGCATTCGTGGTATTTGAACAACAATAGAAGGGGCCGATTATTTTCCGGATGTATTAAAAAATTTAACTTCATAAAATCAAAAGGGATGCAAGTGTATAACCGATGCTTAAACTTTATAGGTGAGAGCCGTGGTGTGGACGTGTTTAATGAGCTTTGTAAATTATGGAGATTTTGAGCGGGAGTAATTCTTGCCCATCATTTAAGGAGGGAGTTATGGTTGATTTGATTTGATTTTAAAAAAAATTAATTTTAAGAAGATCGATTTTGTTTTTTTATGGTAATATATTCACGGAATAGGGTGGTGGAGGATCCGCATGTGTTTTTATAGGGTTGGAGCGGGTCAATAGCGGGTAATTGGGTTAAATTGACTCGTCTATATATATATATATATATATATATATATATATATATATATATATATATATATGCGAGAACCACACAAGGATATTAGATAGTATATAACTTGCAACAGATAACGTAAATCATTTAAAAAAAACTGCATTTTAAAAATTTCTAGAAAGAAATTACATTGCAATAGTTAATCTATTTTTTTTATGGAAAATAAATATTTTTTGAAATTTCCTTCACTTCTACCGTATTTATCCAGATTCTCTAAATTTTCTTGTATATTTTTCGCATTATGTAAAATAAAGAAGATTCTGTAAATTTTCTTGTATATCTCCCGCATTAGGTAAAATAGAAAATGTGATGTATTTCAACTCAGATACAGATTCTGAAAACTAGAAAATATATATTTAAAATTGTGGAAAAGAGAGAGAGAGAGAGAGAATTCGTGAGAAGGATTTGATATGAGTAGTCTAAATTATGTAAATCTTTAAGGCAAAGCCTATAATATTGCAAGTTTTGGGGCCTCATGGAGTAGGCTTTTTTTAGGCTATTTTTTATGGTGGTCCTGGATCAAATTTCGGATCATCATATCGTCATTTTTAAAAAAACATGATTGGGCGTTTATTTTTATACATAAGGGTCCATCATAATTCTCTAATATCCTATTGATCGGGTGGATGATTTGTGTTTTTTTTTTTTTTTTTTTTTTTTTTTTTTTTGATGGATTTGAGTAGGCTTTTATAAAAATTAAATTCATATAACAAAAAAAATAAAAAAATAATAATAAATAAACACAAATATGAACGCAAAACACGTGGAGCATGATGTCCGTTCTTTCGTATCCCATTTCCTTTTTTGAGAGAGGGAGAGAGGGTTTTTTTTTTTCCGTATCCCATATTTTTCGTATCCCATTTCGTGTACGTATTATTATGCCCACGATCTTTGCTCCAACTGTCTCGTGAGTCCTTTCAATTACTCCTCCAATCGTTCTTCAAAATAGTGGACTGACTACTAATTAGCTTGCTTAAACCCTGCAAATTTTTTTTTTTTATTTTAAAGAAACAGTACTGTCTGTACAAGCATACAGCCATTCCCATTATATAATCCTCTTTTTGCTTTTGATCTCCATCTTCTTCTATATATATAACCTGTATAGCCATGGCATCCAGTGATATTTCACCTGTCCGAGGTTCTTCTTCATCTTCATCTTCATCTTCGTCGTCTTCATCTAAGGTTTTTGTTTGATAAATATCTTTTTTGAGTTTAATTTAGTGCTCGTGATAGTGTTTTATGATTTCTTTTTTTTTTTTTTTTTGGTTTTATTAATTGTTTACAGCTTAAGCAGAAGAAGCTTTCGTTTTTCAAAAAGAAGAAAATACCTGGACCGGCAAAGAAAAGAGTTGCACGCCGGGCGCCGCCGATGAACTTGACGTGCAAGAAGACGTCTCCGGTGAAATCGAAATACTTGAAAACCATGCGAGTGTGTTTCTTTCAATTCTTCTTTTTCTCTTCACCCCATTTTCAGTACGTAGTATTGTATTTCTTCATTTTTCAACAACTTTTCATTCATCGTTTTAATTATATTTATTTGGTTTGCAACATATAGTTCTTCATTTTTCATATCTGAGTTATGAATATGCATCATTTTATACTACTTTTCATTCATCAATGTTCATAATTGTTTTTCATTTCACATACGCGACTTATGAATATGCATTTATAAATCCCGTAACCAACTTTTGATGAAAATTACAAATTCGTCTCAAGGTGGTGTGTATCCTAAATATTCCACTGCATATGTGAATGAAATTGTTCAAATTACTTTTATCCCTACTGCCAGCCTAATTTATGTCCTGTTTATGTTGGGCCTTATTATATATATATAGGAAGCCATTGATAACACCAGAAAGCAGACAATCGATAAAACCAGGAAGCAAGGAATTGATAACACCAGAATGTCTCAACAGGGGTTAGTACATATTGATGATCATATTTGTACCCTTTTTTTTTTTTTTTTTTGGCATTTTCATTTTCTCGTTTTATCTAAGAAAAATGTCCTGAAAGATCGAGTTTAGTGGCAGTTTTTGTAGTCAGGTGGAAATAAATTCTCCTGCAATGGACCGAGCTAAAGAGGTTCAATCGAAGTTGCCACCCGAATACCCTAGTTTTGTTAAGTACATGCTCAAATCGCATGTTAGTGGTGGCTTTTGGTTGGTACGTAAGCCCCGAGATTTCTTAGAGCAAGAACTCTCTTAAAACAACAATATTGATACTGAATTCTGAAATCATTGAATTGTGTAGGGTCTTCCAAAGTCGTTTTGTTATATGCATATGCCTAAACGAGACGAGACATTTTTGTTGGTCGGTGGTGATGAGGATGCAGAGGAACACAAGGCGAAATACCTCGTAGAAAAGAGCGGTTTGAGTGGCGGATGGAGAGGTTTCTCCTTGCTTCACAATTTAGTTGAAGGGGATGTTTTAGTTTTTCAGTTGATTGAATCTCTCAAATTTAAGGTGACCTTTTTTTTGCTTGCTGCATGGACTTTCTTTATTAGGAAATATTGTAAGAATACAGTATTTTGGTCTTTCTCTTTTTCCTCACTTTCTATGTTTTTTTGTTCCCCGGCCCTCAAAACACCTGCCAACAACAGGTATACATAATCAGAGCTAGCGAAAGGGCTGAAATCGACGGGGCTATGGGCCTTCTTGATTTAAATACACATGCAAAACCTCTGGATAATAATATTGGTGGTAAGCACCTTCATAATTCTTTCTTGGTTAGAAAATGATACCACTGTTTCTTATATGTGTTTTGTCATTTCTTGTAGCCCACAATGAAAAAGAAGTTGAAAATGTCGAAAACGTCGTTGAGATGATAACAACAGACAACTACTTAAAGCCTTGTGAAACGGGAATTCGTCAAAAAGATGGTACGCGAAATGGTTCCGATTCTGAGCCTGTACCCACCTTAGAACAAACTGGAAACAGGATCGATGAACTTAAATCTCAAGATCCGGAGGGCGTCAGATCGGCTAAGAAGTCCGTTTACGAATTCAAAGATGTAAAGGGATTCGAGAGTTTCAACGTCCTTGTAGACGGTTTAATCATCGACGCAGAGATACCTATCCACATTCGGTATAAATACTACGAGCTCTGCCGTAACCAGAAGTTTTTTCTTCACGATGATCTCGTTAAAGGGCTCAACATTAAGCTAGCTGCCGGGATTATTTGCGAGACGGTGAACATAGCAGATTCGATTAAGAAGGCGGCGGCTAAGGTCACTTCTGTATCTTTAGAACATGTTGTACTACAATCTTGGGATAAGACCCTAAAGGCGTTCGAGGAGATGGGCATGAGAGTCGGATTCTTAAGGACATGTCTAAACAAGATAGTATGCTTGTCATATGAACAACACGAGATCATCAGATCGAAGAAAACAGAACAAGCTCGGTTAGAAGAGGAGATAAGAGGCCTTGAGAGCAAACTTTCGAAAAGTTGTGAAGTGAAGAGAACACTGGATGCAGAAATTGTAGCTCTCATGACAAAAGATTTGAGTGTCCAGATTACGTTTTAAGAACACTAATTTATGCAGCATATGGATATATATTATGAGATTCAACTCGAATCAGAGTGTTTTCGGAGAAATTCCTAGAAGATTGAGGGGTTGTTTGTTAAATTCTGAAATCAAGTCTTAAATCAAGTATTTCTTTGTATATAATAAGTTTTGAAATAGCAAAAATTAAAATGAATACAAGTATTTATTTTATTTGGAGAGAGAATGATGGATGAAAATATAAAAAGTATGTAAATATAGCTTAATATAGTTATCCAATACATATGTCGACAATAAGTTCTCCATACAAATATAAATAAAACAATCAATGTTTACGTAATAAAATTTATGGAAAATTAGGGATAAGGACACAATCTGAAATATTTTTAAGTAACGGAGACGGATTTTTTATAGGGAGAAGGACAACCGCATAATTTTTATAATACAAACAAAATGAATCCCGAAAATCGGTGAATCTCCCCCGGTGAATCCCGAAATCGGTGAATTTCGACGGCAATTTTGACAGGAATCCCGAAAATTAGTGAATTTCGACGATGAATTTTGAAAATTAGTGAATTTCGACAAGTGAATTTCGTCGGAATTTCGAACACAAGTGAATTTCGACAATAATAAATAGTTTTGTCCTTTATGCAAAAGTTTCAAAAAACTGTCCTTCTATTCAATTGATGAAATATTTCTGTCCTTCTCCCTCATTCCCCCTAAAATTTATTAGGAAAATTATAATTGTCAACATTTTACTGAACGTGGGGGACTTCAGTAAAAAGGACGGGGAGAGTGAATTTTCGTGGCTTGCCTTTCAGATATAAGCGGCAATATCATCGCTGAAAATTTTGCTAACAAATTCTGATTCTCTTAATTAAGTAAGTGGAGTGTTGTTTCATTATCAAACACTACTTAAAATAATTATCTCTTATTTTATTCAGAATAAGTGCTTAATGAAATTAAGTTGGTTTAACAAACAGGCCCTGAGTCTAAAAGTAGATCGAAAGGCAAAGCTGGATCAGAAAATATTATCAAATGAGAAAATCAAACGTTGATTGAAGATTTTTTATTTTTTTATTTTTTTATTTTTTAACAAGAGCTATATTATTCATAAACTGGAAACGTGGCAGGCCACAAATTACAAAAGTTGTTGATTGAAGATTTCGAAAGGAAAAAAATCACTAATAGGTACTTAAAGCTTTAACGTGTGCAGCTAGACGAGTTTAAGGCACGAAGAGTTGAAAATTTTAGAGTCTTTGAAGACTTAGACAAATCATGGCTGAATGGTCAACGGGCTAGTGATCAAACGGTTGTTTTTCTGAAGCCAAAAAAGAGAACTTTTTGACAATGGGTAGTGTGGAGGTTGAACAACATGAAGAAAAACCAGAACACGTCGTATATGATTAAAAAGTATTATATTTTTTTTTCTTTCTTTTCTGAGTCAATTTCCATATTGAGAGAATGTTTGAGTGTGCTCTTTATGTGTATTGAGTTATTTCCCAATCCATTGAGAGTTTGTGAGAGGATGATATTTCGAGTTTGGTGAGAAGAATCTGGGTTTTAATAGAGAAGTTGATTTTCAGGGTTGTAAAGTGCTCTTCAAGAACATGGCAAAGTGATAAACTTTGATAGTGAAGTTGTGTCCAAAGTGGTGACTTTGGCAAATGGAGGTAGGTCAATTTGGACCGAACCACCGTAAGTTGTTGTGTACTAGTTTTTGTAATTTTAATTAGTTTGTGAACATTCATATTAAAAAATATAAGGTGGTGGTGGTGAAATTATTGGTGGTGTCACCCTGAAATCTATGGTTGTGTAACTAGTGAGTGCATAAGGTGTTACTATAAAATATATGCAAGTGTACGTGGTGGTCTTACTGTGAAATATATGCTGGTGTCACTGTGAGTACGTAGGGTGTTACTGTGAAATCTTTGCTAGCGTCTCCGCGAAAACTGTTATGGTATTTTCGTGAAATTTGTGGGAGTGTCACTATGCGAGTACATAAGTGCTAGGGTGTTCTGTGCTAGTGTATTATGATGTTACTGTGAAATTTGTTGTAGTGTCGTTTTGAGTACATAAGATATTACTGTGAAATACGTGCTAGTATATCGTGGTGTTATTGTGAAATATGTGTTGGTGTGACTGTGAGTACATAAGGTGTTACTGTGAAATCTTGGTTAATGTCTCTGTAAAAACTGTTGTGGTGTTACTGCGAAATTCGTGGTAGTGTCACTTTGAGTACATAAGGTGTTACTGTGAAATCTATGCTAATATCTATGTGAAAAATATACTGATTTTACTGCGAAATTTGTGGTAGTGTATGGTGGTGTTGTTGTGAAATGTGTGCTAGTGTCATTGTGAGTGCATAAGGTGCTATTGTGGAATATGTGCTAGTGTCTTTGAAATTTGGGGTGTAGTTATTGTGAAATATGTGGTTGTGTCACTGTGAACATAAGTTGTTACTATGAAATAAGTGCAAGTCTACGATGGCAAAAATTATAGTTAAAAGCTCTCATTGTCAAGTAAAGCCCCGAATTTTGCACTTTTTATGGAAGATATTACACAATGCTTTACCAACTGCTTTTGCTTTACGATCGAGGAGGTGTGGGAGATGGGCTATGTCATGTCTGTAACAAACAAGTCGAAATAGTGTGTCATTGTTTCTTTGAATGCCTTATTCCTAAAGCCCTTTGGTCAAAACACCATCTCGGCACTCATTTTAGGAGTCTGCGATTCATACCATGGTTGAATTATTAGAAGAACTTATAAGACTTGACGATGAAGAAAAGATTGCTTGTGTTATTTGTCTGTTGTAGAACATATGGAAGACTAAAAATGATTGGATTTTTTAGAAAAAAATTGCATAAAAGCTCAATAGTTGCACACTCTAATGTGGAAGTAGCCGAATGCTTGTCTGCTTACTTTGCAATCGTCATGGCCCACCCATGGGCCTCCCTTTGATGTCAAGTGGGTGCCACCACCTTCGGATATTGTAAAGTTTAATATATATATGGCTTTTGGTAATCATAAGGAAGCGATTGTTGTAATAGTCAAGGAGCAATCATCCGAAGTTTTTTTAGAAAGTTAGAAGGTGGCCGTGATGTGCAGGTTGGATAAGCGCTTGCTATTTATAATGCGTTGGTGTTTGCGTTAATTTGGGTTTTTTTAGGGTGAACTTGGAAGGAGACTCATAGATTATCCATCATCGTCTACTTAATCAAGTGGATAATTATTCTTATCTTGGAAGCATCATAGAAGATTGTCGTGAACTAATCCCTGCTTTTGTGGTTGTTTTTTGTTTCATTTAAAGGCAAAGCAATGTGCTCGTCCATTTGCTTGCTAGGAGAAGGACTACGTCTTAATGTTTGTGTAGATTGGGGCCGTGTCATCCCTCCTCATGTTGTTCGTGCTTGTTTAGCGGATGTTGAATAAATAGTTTATTTCTTTTTCAAAAAAAGAAAAGTTCTCATTGTCCTTTGCCCTATTCTAATTCGGGGGCGGACCCAAAGGGAGGGGGGTGGTCTCAAGACACCACCCCAAAGTTTGAAAAAAAAAAAAAAACCAAAAAAAATAATTTATTGTTATATTAATATTATAAATAGTATATCTATTTGGATAGTCCAGGCCCTTATTAGTTTTGTATAGAGCATGGCGGTATAGCCACAAGCTTTTTGGTCGGCCTGAGAACCACTACAAAAAACAAACCTTTTCGTGACAAACAAATTCGTCGGTAAAAGTGCTGGATTTCGTCAGTAAAAGTTTTCGTGACAAAATATTTTTGTCGCGGCGTTTGTTGCGTAAGCAGCGACGCTAAAGGTGTCTATTGTGACGATCAATGAATTAGTCATTAAAAGATTTCAGTCGCGACAAATCTAATACTTTTGTCACCAAAGCTTTTCATGACAAACCTCCAGATTTCTCACCAAAAGGTTTTTTGGCGACAAATTCTTTGGTCACAAAATAATGAACAGTTTATCACTAATTCAGTGCTGTTGTCACCAAAAGGTATAAACACAATTTTACATTAATGGTTAATATTTGTCACTAAAGTCTTTTAATAATAATAATAATAATAATAATAATAATAATAATAAATAAATATTTGAAAAATAGAAAAATAATAATATTAATATTAATAATCAATTGCCTATAAAAATATACACATACCCTATAAAAGAATAAAAAATTAATATACCAAAACAAAATATTAAATAATTATTAACAATCATTTATAAATATAAAAAATTTAACATCAACTCTAAAAATTTCAAAAAAATACCAAAAATTAAATAAATGATGCTAAATCATATTTTATCAAACACATGAAGGCTGAAAGGTTTTTTATTTGCAACAAACTATACACTATGCATTTGAATATCACACATAAAGCAAAATGCAACTTGGGAGTATGCTAAGTGCATGAAAAATGTACAGTACCATGCAATTATGTCAATGAAAATGTGATGCAAATCTGAATCTAATGACCTTGCATCTGGAGCAAAAAATGCTTATGTACTTACGTTGATCTGAACTTGAGATCTGCATAAAGTAAGCACTTGTATATAGACTTCTCATATCAAGTACATAACCTAAACTCATGCCAAACAAGTTCTAAAACGAAGACCTAATCTAAAGTTAAACCATCAAAACCTGAACCTGAACTTATCGAACTAACAAGCAAAGAAAAGTGGTATTTGAATCGAGCTTATTCCATCTTGAAACTTATCGAACTAACAAGCAAAAAATCAAACCGAACTCACACAATGATCAAGCGACGGCGACACTTCAATCACTTCACAATGGGTTTGAATAAAAAGAAATCTTTTCGAAAAAATACAATAATTAGCAAAGAAGAAAAAACGAGAAGAATCAAAACTAGCTTATCCATGAAATAAAGCCCAAACGAATTTGAATAAAGGGAAAGGCCGAACTTACTTTTTTTGCTTCAAATAGCGGAGCCGAGTGAGCTATTACAATTCTTGAAGCTTTGATAATAATTTTGAAAGAAGGGAAAATGGATGGCACCCAAAGAAGAGGATGAAGAGAAATCACCTGGAGTCTTTAGATGGATGGAGGCACTCCATGTATTACACATACTGGTTATCCCATTGAAACAATAAACTTTATGAACATGAATACACATTAGTATTGATATATATTTATTTGTTAAAATGCTGAATTTGCCCAACATGGCATCGGGAAAGGTTATTTAATTAACAATCATTATCCAATACATTTTCCAATAGTACATCAAGCATCCAAGAAGCCTCTTCTTCTGTTTTCGTTATTAATATCAGCATTGCTTCCACATATATAAGCACTTAAACATGTCAATGTAAATATCTAAACAAGTTAAAAACAACTTTATTTTCTTTTATGACATCTAAAAAGTAGCTAATGAAGTATATAGTAAAACAAAGACTGGAAGATCCCCAAAGAAAATGTCACAGTACCAGATCAAATTTGAAAAAGAGGAAACAACAAACTTCACCTTTTTCATTCCATGTAAGACTGATCCGGCTACAGTGCTATAAGACAATCCAACCCTTATGTACTTATCCTGAGGAAGCCCACTGATGTTCCTAACAAATAAGACCCCTGTGTATGATCACAAGAAATAAAATTCACTAAATTGATCCAAATTAAACCTCTAAACAATCGATAAACGGATAGAAACGGCACCAAATGCTCTGCTGCATTTCCAGATGCAACCATCAGTTCCATCAAATGGGTGCCTCCTGATCTGCTTTGTCATAAGATGTAGCAGACACATCATCCCATAAAATAGAACTCGAAATAGTGAAAAGGCCAATGCCTAGTACATGAGACTCAGCCAAGAATGCACCTCGACTTTGTTCAAATCGATCAAATAATACAAGTACGTTAAGAGATCTCGACTTTGTCCAAACACTTTTAAATTTTCTTTGGTAATTTAAAGGAAGATATCCTCCGACTTTACCCTAATATTCGACACCGACAAATATAGAAGATTAAAAGCTGGGTGGAGGCTTGAAAGTATTATCTCATGTACAAAACAAGCAAAAAACAATTACTGCTCCCTAACTACAAGGAATAGAAGAAGGGTAAACATAAATGAACAAAGCTGGAAAGATAAACTAACAGCAGGAATGAATTCACAACATGAAAGGTAAAAAGTATCTCATGATCACATCGATAGAACATTTGATAGAGATCACACTATGACGAGTAGTAACCAAAATCTACACCTTTACGCACGACCTTAATGTTGTCATCGATCCTTCAAATTCGACCTTTATGCCTCCGCATAAGTATCGCTAGCTGCTCGTTTTCCTCCATTTAAGCCCTCACTCTCTTGATATCATCCGAAACATCACGCATTCTCTGTGATATCTAGAAGTCAGGCCATCAAATGCAACCAAAACTCATAAACACATCAACTCAGATCATAGAAGCTTATCAGCCATCTGATTTTGAAGACAAGGCAACATGATGCACATCAAATGTGTAGAAGCTTACCTTGTTAATGTCAAGCCATCTGCTATCACAAAAAATAAAAATAATAATCATAAATTTTTTTAAGGCTAAAATTCTTACCGTGACAGCTTTTAGGACAGTGGGGTTCTCTCCAAGGTACTTGAACATGTAAAAACACTAGCAGTAGTATCACGGGCGAGAAAAAATGACACCAATTACGTTATACGCAATCTGTTCATCGGTTAGGCCTTCTTTATCACCCATTAGTGACCCAAGTAAATCATTGTAATTCTGCTTCATCCGTCTCCTAAGGGAGATGATTTTAACAAGAATTTGAGTCAGCTCATTCGTTGCTTTCATGGATTGATTAAAGAGTGTTCCGGGAAGATTTATTGGCATGGAGTTGTTTCCTTTTTCAAGAATGTAGTAGCATCTCTTGAGACCTTCTTTATACAACACTTCATCCTTTCCGATTATGGAAAGCAATGAAACATTGAATGTGAACTGCAAAAATAATCCAAGAAATAATTCATTCGAAACACATAATTTATAACAAATCCGAAAATTTGAAACAGAGGAGTCTGTTTTCCTCTGTTCATTTTTTTTTCGCTTTGTTTAAGGAGAAAGGTGCATACTTTATCATTTCTTGGTAGGTATACTTTGACTTTATTTTGAAAGTCATGAGTCGGGACCACGAGAACAAAAACAATAGGGAAGACATACTTTGACTTTATTTTACTTGAAAATACTTTTATAAGCCTAAAAAATACATTTCCTATTAGTGTTCAAGATATACACAATTCACGCCAAGAAAAAGTTTTTCAAAGGCCGGTGGTGGGGTGGTGTCTAGGTCCCCACCTCCCCCCCACCTAATTTGTTTTAGCTACTATACAGGCCCCCCTAGTTGAATGGTACAGTCAATTATCTAGAGAATAACAAAGTTTGCCCAAGAAAACAAGCAAGTATCTTTGCGGTGATTTCCATGGGATAAATAAACCATCTTACCAACTCATGGAATGCACTCTCTTTAATGATCTAGGTGGTCTCTACTTCTCAACGGGGATCAAGTCTTCCATAAGTTGCACATGAACAACATGAGCAACTATCACAAGTTTTCTCCGTCACCACCTAAAAATTTCCCGACAACGTGCATCTTTGAAGAGTTCAAAGGTGTACAAGTCACGTCATTTAAATAAAAAAACAAAGAGCAATAAAAATCAAGCGACAATACCATTATTACCCTTCTTGAATCTTTAGTCATGCAAAGAGGCTTCATCCATGTATACCGTTTTACCGAAACGGACCCGATGAATTTCACATCATCTAAAAAAAGTGAAGAAACATTGATCCAAAAATGAAGAATGAAAGCCAACAATATGCTTTGAAGCCCTTACCCCGTCCATCTACTTTCATCCTCAATTAGCTTCCAAGATTGCCTCTTCGTTCCTCTTCAAAACGTAGACAAATAAGTTCTACATTTTTTATAAACATGGACAAGCTATCGTGATATGTACATTCAAGGGAGCGGAAAGGACAATCGGCGGAAGAAATCGAGTTTGCTATGAAAGTGATTACACGGACCAAGATATTAAAACATAATATACGCCGCTCAACGTTTTCCGAGCAAAACAATAGAACCGATCACAAAAAAAAGGCTACCAAGAAGCTGTTTCATAGAGAACATAATTAGGATTAACAATTTAACACTTGATATTAAACTAACTAATTCGTCAAAGCTCCATGAATCCATGTCTTCCTAAATAACAATTACGAAAGGAAATCATGTAATACACGAAGCAAATGATTGAAATGAGCATCACGAAATACACGAAGCAAATTCTACTTTTTTGTAATCAAAAGCCAAATAAAGTTGTGCAACAAAAGACATACGAGGATTCATAATCCTTCTTCGAAGGCATGAGAACACTTAGCTCGTACGCTTGTCGAAATTTCTTATCCTTCAAATACCGTCCTAAATTACCGGTAATGATAGAAATCAAAGCTACGATAGAAACGACATCCATCAACGGCTCATACGATCGATTTTTCAAGCGGGTGAACCACTAGCCGGCCTCTTCGCCTCTGAAGACGAAATCTTATTCATCCTCTTCACTGTCGAAATCAACAAAAAGTATGTAGAAATTCGTGAGAGGAAATCGATCATGAATAGAAATCGGAAATCGGAAATCGGAAATCGGAAATCGATCATGAAAGGAAATAGGAAATCGGAAATCACAGAGCAGGACAGAAGGAGGATTTCGTTGAGAGATTTGAAAGAGATGGGGATTAGGGCAACGATATTAAGCCACCTCAACCTCAGCAATCCTGTGTTTAAAGTAAAAGTGTAATCGCTCTTCAAAAAAATATACAAGTGTAATCGTTCTAAAAGAAAAAAAATTGTAAACGGGCCGAGTCGAGTCTCTTTAGGGCTCGAGTTTGACTCTACAAAAAAAACCGGGGTTCGATACTCTGTGTGAACTTGATCGAGTTGTATAAAGACAAACTCAAACTCGATTTGTTAACTACTCGGTATAACTCGACTCAACTCGTAAGCCCGACGACTGTATTGTATTAGAATTAATTTATTTTTCATAAACTATATCGTGATCGAGCTCAACTCGTTAAATATTTGACTCGACTAATAATTCATGATTTTGAAAACAAACAAAACAAAAAAAAAAAATCATGATTTTGATAAAAAAAAATATTATGTAATAATAATTTTATAAAGATATTTTAGGAATGTTTGTCACCAAAGCATCCAAAAAAAAGTATATGCATGTCAAACCATTCATTGTCTGATGTCTACATAAACCTCTCGTGACAACATTTTATTTTTGTCACGGGTTAACAGAAATTTGTTGTGATAAATAAATTTATTGTCACTAGAAGCTATCTTTTTGTGACAAAACTCCTCTTTGTCACCAAAGATTTGTCACAAAAAAATCTTTTTTTTGTAGTGAACAGACCCAGGTTCGAAACCTTCCTATTGCTTTATTTTTATCTTATACAATTATTTTTTTTCCTTTTACTTTATATAATTTAAATATAATCATAAAATTTAAACACCACAAAAAAAGTAATCATAAAATTTAAACACCGTAAAATGTTTAGAGTCGGTAGGAAACAACCTTTATGCAATGTAAATATAATCATAAAATTTAAACACAACGAAAAATCTAATCATAAAATTTAAACACCACAAAATGTTTAGAGTCGGTAGGAAATAAATAAAATGGTTGTTCTTTTCAATATATATATATATATATATATATATATATATATATATATATATATATATATATATATATATTAACACCAACAAACACTTATATTTTTACCTTATACCATTATTTATTTTATACAATCTAAATACAATCATTAAATTCATACACCACAATAATAAACGTCATTTTTTATCTTATACCATCTAAATCTAAACATATAACATCAAGTACCTCAAAAACTAACTCCAACTTCTCTTATTATGTATTTAATTTGACAAAATTTACTACATGTTTATGACTAGATCCGTAATATATTTTCATTAATTAAATTATTTTGTATCGGAATTTTATATATATATATATATATATATATATATATATATATATATATATATATATATATATATATATATATATATATATATATATGTGTGTGTGTGTGTGTGTGTGTGTGTGTGTGTGTGTGTGTGTTAATTCAAAAAATTAAAAGTAAGACCACCCCACAACTATTTTATGGTTCCGCCACTGTTCTAATTGTATATGTTTTTTTGTGCATGAAAGGATGTTATTTGTGTAAACGTCCCCCGGGTCTGGTTGCGCTAAATAAGTCATAAAGGTCCGGTCAACTGCTTAGACCGCCGGCCTCGCTTGGTCTAAAAGGACTAACCCGAGTTGACAAGACATTTATGCCTCACACTTATATGGGGGTGAGCAGGACTTTACTTTACCGATGTGAGATTTACACTCTCCCCCTCCCCCTATAAGGGACTAGGGTCCTCGCCATGATGGCCAAAACTTGTCCCAGTGGACTTATATGGGGTGAGCAGGAATTTACTTTACCGATGTGAGATTTTACACTCTCCCCCCCATAATGGACTAGGGTCCTCGTCATGACAGCCAAGACTTGTCCCAGTGGACTTGACCCAGTTCGTCCCTACCATAGGATTCTAGAGGTGGCCCCCACCGCCTCTTACGGTTTGGCACTTAGTTCCTTATGGCAGTCGGCTCGATACCATTATTTTTGTGTCGGAATATTGATGAAAAGTATATTATTATCAAATCATATTTTATATCCTATTAAGATATAATTACTCGAAAACTTACAAATGAACATTAAGTGGTTAATAGAAAGTTTACTAGGGCCGGCAAAATTGGTCTAAGGCCGGCAAGTCATGGCTTCTCCGCCGGAGCCAGCCCCAAACTCTCCCAATCCCACATATCCACTTTCTTATGCATAAATCATGAAAAGCACAACGCAAAACTTAGCCGCCGTCACTCCAGATTTGTTCCGCCCTTCCACCTTCAAAGGAGAGCCGTCGATCATCATCCCTAAAAACTAAACGAAGATGGCATCACCATTCCAACGTTCCTTGGTGGGTAAGTTTTCACAAGATAGAACTAGTTTGGAATCTATTAAAAAATTCCTTTCAGTTCAAAATTATAAGGGAAACTTTGCATTAGGCCTTTTGGATAGGTCTTATTCACTTTGAATGTGACGAAGATTATTTTTTTCGAAACCCTCATGGCAAGTTGGCAACAAAAATATGTGGATTTTTAAGTGGACAATTGATTTCCACGTTGACAAAGAACCATCAATTGTTCCTGTGTGGATTTCCCTCCCCAAATTACCAATACATTTGATGAATAAGGCCTTTATCTTCTCATTAATGCAACCAGTTGGCACTCATCTCCGAATTGATTCGGCAACAGCAGACTTGTGACGACCGTCATAAGCTAAGGTTCGGGTGGAAGTAGATGTTCTAAAAAATATCCCCCGAAATTTGGATCCAAAAGGGAAACGGCGATGAATTTTGGCAAGCCATAGTCCCAGAGGGCTCCCGTCCGCAATACTGCAAGTATTGTTGGCATTTAGGCCATAATGAAGAAAATTTCACGATAAAACATTCAGAGCTTTGACCATCTAATCGCCCCACTGCAGAAAAGAACACTCAAATTTATTTTCCCAAACAGAATGTTGCGGCTAGCAATGACAATGACAAAGCACCGGAAGAAGTGCAAAATGCTGCGGATTCTCAAAATCTATAGGAATCCACTCAAAAATGGAACAAGCCGCTCAAGCTAATAATGATAAAATGGAAGGCAACCTTTCTGACATAATTATAAAAGAAGTGCTAAATGTGGGAAGCTCGGACCCAAATACAACACAACAAGAATTATCTTTGCCAACTCAAAAGGACATTATTACCGATCATACAGGTTTTTCAATGGACAAAGATAGAGAGCTCCTAGAGATTTTGAATGCATCGTCGGGAAAATTCAAGAGAAAGAAAAACTACTCTTTTGATCTAGAAAAAGAATCATTTGAAGTCGAAAAAATACATATAATGACTAGAAGAACAATAAAGAAAAATAAACGTTACATTGATGATTTTATAGTTTGAGCTATTAAACTTGCTTTGTGAGAGTTTTATTTAAATATTTTTATCTTTTAATAAAATTGCTTCTTATTAAAAAAAAGTTACTCGAAAATTTAATATTTGATATTTACCATATTTAATCCTAACTTTTGTACGATATACTTTAGACGTAATTGTGATTAATGCACGACTATAATTATATAATTAGGTTATATGAGTTGGTACATTTATATTTGTAGTTTTTTTTGAAGGATTATATTTGTAGTTGGATAATAATGACTAATTATCAAGATATTTTTTAATAGAGAGTATTTCACTAATGAATATTTGATTAAGAAAGGCGTTAAGTGTCCGTCTAACATAACAGATCAAGAAGATCAAAGGGAAAACATCTTTCACCAAAGACGAATGGTGAAAAGGTAAAATTTACATGATTATTAATGATAGTGGCAATAATGTCAATGTGTCGAGTCAAGTAAATGGTACATAAACTTGCTTTAATAATTGTTAAGCATCCAAACACATATAAGCTGCAATGGCTTAATAAGCGTGGAAAACTTATATGTAGTTGCTAAAAATGTTCTTTCTATGCATGCTACATATTCAAATCAATGAACTTTAAAGCATAATAATAATGATAAAAAAATTGTATAGACTTCTTCAACTCCAGATTAAATCCATGAAAGTCAAGTAAAAATGACTAAATCTATATTATAGCATGGACTGAATCTAAACAAAAAGTCTGATTAGTGCACAACGTGAGAGTGATGCGTCTGAGATTAAAGAAAAAAAAAATGAAGCATCCCAAAAAGCTTAAAAAGAAACCTAATTTCTTTGCTAAAACATGTCACATACACAAGGCAATTAAAGAAAAAAAGTCGTCATGTATTTAAGGAAATTCTTGCTAAGGGTGAAATGCCATCAACCTTGCCTAGTATTTTTGTAGAGCTTTTGCATGGTTATTTCACTATTGATGAACCATATGGTTTGCCACTAGTACATGGCATTGAGCATCAGGTTGATTTTGTTTATGGACAGTCTCTGCCTATAGAGCAAGTCCACGGGAAATCGAAACACAAGTAAATTAAAGGGGTTTCTATTGGCACACCACGATTTACTACTAGCACCCTATTACTCCCGACACCACAAAAAATTACTTCGCATCCGGTGATTTTTTATAAAGGGTTCAACAAGGAACGCCAGCCACGACTTTCCACTGGTGTTCCTTGTTGCGTCGATCACCGACGTTCCACGACGTTTCCTTGTTGAACACCAACGTCAGTGTCACTGACGTTGGTGTTCAACAAGTGTGACTGACGTTTTTCTCATCCAAAAAAATAATCAAAAAATAGGTGCTAATACTAATTTGGGGTGTGCGGATAGAACCCACCTAAATTAATTGCATATTCGGGCAAGCATCCTTATAATGAGTTGAGTCGTGCATTTGACAGTTGAATAGTAAGACTTGTAGAAAATGCATTTCACTTACTTTAGCCTGCTATAGCTGTTAGTAATTATACAACAATGATTATTACGTACAAACTTGATTTCATATCCAACACCTGAATAAGAGAATATACCATTTGTAACTAACCAAATGGTATAATTTATCCACAGACAGAGACAACTAAACTCAGTCACTCTGATTTACAAACATCGTTACATCCCTTTAGAAGCTACATGGATGCATACTGGACAGGTTACATGCATATTGCGTTTTTTGTGAGGAAAAAAATATGGTTTCTTCGAGTAAAAAACAAATACATTGAAATGGAAACTTGATTGTGTGATCTATATATTCCTTCAGAGTTTGAGCTTTGATTTTCTTGAGAATCCTCTTGTAGGGTGGTCTATCTATCTAAAGACTAAACAAAAACTGTAGCACATGTTCTATCAACTTTGATCCCCCCCTCCTTTGACAATTGATCCACAAAACTTGAAATGATACAGCCCGCCCTATAATACAACTTGAAGGTCGTTATAACGGTATTTCTGTAACATACTTTAGTGGCATGTGATTCATAGTTATAAAGTGTCTATTGCACCAGACTTTCGTAAAAGTATGCAATGTTGTGATGCAATAGAGGCTCTTTATTTCCTTTAGTAACTAGTAACTCTCCCTACCCTAAAAGGCCATATAGAACAATAAATTATATGTGGATGAGACTAAAAAGTAAAACCCTGACACCTTTCTACTAAAAGAAACGAGCATTCATATAATTTGGCAAAAAGTTGTGCAGATAGACCTCAACGATCTCCCCTTCTGCTGCTGTTGGCCAGGTCATCAACAAAATCATCCTCATCGTTCAGACACTGTTCAAGGAATACTTGGTACCTTTCAGGATCATAAGCAGTGGCCCTTTGCAAATGCTCAATAGCTTCAGCTTTGCGGCCAGCTGATAATAAAGCACTGAAAAAAGTCATTGAATTCTGTCATTAGCGTAGACTTTGTAAGCATAGCTTAACTAGCCAGCTTTTTAGATGTTGCAGTGAGAACGTCGATTCATGTATATAGTATAAGAGGACTTGCATCATTGTCTTTTGACATGTTTTCTATTTTACAGATTCAAATATCACATTTCCCCATTTTAAAGAATCTCAATTCAGGATGAAATGTGTAGAAACTCAGATTTTTGAGTAGAGAATTGAGAGAAGTTTATTGAATTATAATTGGAGCTTGTATCGGGTATGATAAGAGTGATTACACTTTATAGGAAAGGCCTCTAACGGCTAGAAATACAAGTTGCTAGAAGCACCGGCTAGGAACAGTAAATCCTGTTCAAACAGAATTAATACTGAACTAAATTAAGGATGCTAAACTGCTAACAACAGGGAGCTTAATAAGAAAAGTAATTAAGCTAATTAAACAACATAATTCAACAAAATGTATCAGAATCTCTTCAACACATAATTTGAATAGAGAACTTGTGCTTTAAGTGGTATATAAGTAGTGCAGAGGGTTTTTGATTGATTTGAATGAGTTGAATCGCCGTATTACAAATTTACCATTTCTTTAAAGGTATCGATGCGCAATTGCTTTAAATTCTTTATACACAGGTTTCATTATTTATCTAGTCATACAACCACCATGGAGAAAAAAAATCTGAACAACTTACGGTTCCAAATGAGTGACCTACATGTCAATAAATTCAACCTAAGCCCAAAAGCTCCCCCTTTTTTCTAGCAATAATGACATAGAAATCCATGTTTTTACCTTACTAGCCCTCTTATTAAACATGTGGAAAAAAAGGGATTAAGGGTAGATGGGGATTTGGGGTTTAGTTTTCTGCAAGGGCAGGGTGGAGATGGCCACATGGAGTTTAAGTAATTTTTTCATTTTCTATTTTCTATTTTTATTTTTGTGTTTGTTTAATGGAAATACATAAAATAAGTTTTGATGGAAGGACATTAAGTAAGGGTATTCTTGTCACTAAATAATATCTTAGGTCTTTTTAGCCTTAGGAGGAGGATCTTGTCCTTTTTGCATAAAAAGTGAAATTATTTTGTCCTTTGACCAAATATCTCTAAATAAAAATAGCTGAGAATATAAGTTTAAAAAGAAAAAAACTCGCAAGCATAGGGATACAATATTGGCTGAAACATTAAAAAGCAGCAATAATTTATGATAACCTAAATAGTGCAATAACCAAACAATAATTACCTAGAGAGCATTAGCAGTCCATCATAGTAATGGTTTTTGCTCATTTCATCAGTTGGCTCTTTTAGAGATGTTAATCTTTCAAGGTGTGACAAGCCCTCTTCAAACTTGCCCTATGCATATAGTAGAATCATTTAATACAAACAAAAAAATGGTACCTTTCAATTATCCGCAACGTAGCATATCTGAAGATGAAGCTCACCTGCCGGATATACGCACTACCAGCCCATGTAGATGAAAGAATCAAGAGATCAACATCCTCAATTTCAACAGGAGGACCGGCGGTAAGAAGCTGGAAGTTAGTGAACAGGAAAAAAAAGGGGGGACATGTTAACTAAGAGAACTGAACCTTCAAACCACTTCCAGATAGAAAAGCAAAGAAATTTTCACATTTGTGCAAAGAAGATATAAAACTTACATACTCTCAATTAGTGATTACTTAAGCATTAAGATAAGTTCCTAAGAATAGTGCAAAAACATGTGGGGGGAGGGAAAAAAGGGGGGAGGGGGAAGGGCAAGGGGATTTGAAATTGACCTTTGAAATGGCACTGTCTAAGTATTCAACAGCCTCCTCTACAAGACCTTTTCGCAGTAATATCTGCCCCATGATAAGCAATGCTCTCACATATTCAGGATCCTTGTAAAGAGCAAGTCTGTATAATAGGTTACAAATGCAAAACGGCTGAAATAATAAAGCATATTATCTCAGATTTTCAAGGGTTACCTTAGAGTTGACATTGCCTCATCTTGATGCTCACTGGATAAATACTTGACTGAAAGCTGTAGAAATTGCCCCAAAAGAAACACCAAACAAATTTACAAATCAGCATTAAATGTCAAAGGCGGTGAGTTCATACAGGTGATATATTTATGTCACTTACAGCCACTAGTTCTTTGGGAGAAAGGCTATCAACAGAAACATTCCCCAGTAATCCTGACGGAGCTGTATCTGTCTTACAATCTTCGGCTATCTTACCCTGGTCCCCCGCCACATGAGCTGTTTTGTCAGGTAGACCCAACTTTTCACGGACATATGGATTGTTGAGAGCTAATTGCTGCATATGAAAAATCAAAAGAATTTAGCTCTTCAAAAGGACCCCCTCCCCAACAAAAAAGGGGGCAGGACCTGTGAGTAGTAGAAGATAATCTCAAATTAGTTTAGCTAATCATTTTTATTACTCAAAAACACCAAGTTAAGAAATGGTTGAACAAAACTATTGTGTTTAGATAAAGAATCCTAACCATTTATAATTTATAAGGCCCTTATAAATCATAAATAGAGCATACCTGAATGAGAGTTAATGAACTACTCGTGAGCCAACACATCAAAGGCCCCTGAAAAATAGTAAAGGCAGAAACTCCCATTAATCACGCACTTAACACACAGTATAACAAAATAGAGAACTTTAAACAAACGAACAAGTCAAACTATAAATATTTTTTTAATTTGAGAATATTAATATGTTCTAAATTTGAGCAGCACTAAACACTACTAAACTACGCTGTGTCCCTTCACATGTTCTAAGCAAAAAGCCCAAGAGTTCATTAGCATTTTTATGATCCAGAACCTAAGATGCACAGATACTTCTGTATGGTAACGTGTCATATATCCGATACGTACCAGATACTTAGGATACACACCTAGGGACGAATTTGTAACTTTCAAAAGTTGGATACGGGATTCGTATATGCATATTCACAACTCAGATGTGTGAAATGAAGAATCATGTCGAAAATTGAGTAAATACCTTCAGAAAACGAATGGAAAACTCTCACAAATGATGAAATAGTACCAAAAATGAAGGGGACCAGTACTTATTAGGTAATATTTACATAAATGCCCTCATACCCGTATCTGTAGTCCAGCACAAGTTTTAACAACTTATCCATTTACATATTAAACCATTTTCGGAATCACAAAATCTGCAGAGGCTAGACAGCTACACTTGAACCAGATAAACATGAATTGGGTAGATACCTTCCAATTGAGTTTCAGACTATTTTTCCCATCTAACTCTGATGGGATATTGCAAAGTTACAGCCTAATGGCACGTTTTTTGAAGCATATTAGGATTACAAGAAAGAAATGAAATGGAATGACACGGTTCCATCTTGCGCTTGACACATGATGGAATGAAACGGATGAGATTCCACATGAAATGATGGTGACACGGTAGATGATGATGATGTGCGGTTGGTGATTACGGGTGTGGAAGGTGGTGGATGGCAAGTTTGTGGTAGTAGGTGAGTGGCGGGGTGGTGGTCATGGAAGGGTGGTGGGGACGGGTGGCAGGAACAGTGGTGGTGATGGGATGGGTGGTGGCGGCAGGAGGTGGTAGAGTGGTGTGTCGGTTGTGTAACGGGGGGTGGTGATGGCGGGTGGTAGTAGGATGTTAGTGAAGGCAGGCAGGTGGTGGGGGTGGTGAGATGGAGGATGGTGGTGGGGTGGGTAGTGGTGGGTGTGGCAGATGGCTGTAACGATGGCGGCAGGTGGTGGGGTAGGTGGTGCGGTGTGATGTGCGGTGGCGGATGCTGAAGAGGTATACGGGCGCAGGAGGTGGATGGTGGTGGTGGTGTGATGGCAGGGGTGGGTGGTGGCAGCAGTTTTTTCAATTTATGGTTGTGTTATAGCATTTCATTCATCCATTCTTGGATCTTATCCCGAACGTGCCAAAAGGATAGGAAAGAGAAACCTTAATCATTCCATTCCATTCTTACAATCCAAACATGGCATAATGATATTCTCTAAAGAGATCCTAACAGCAGTATTCGTGCTCCAAGGAACGCACACTGCTATGAATAAAAAAAGAGCAATTTTTGTTACCTGAGTAAAATAAAAGGAGCCAAACAAAATTGGAATTGTCAAAAGTTCCAAATACTTCTGGTAATACTGAAATATAAAAGAAAAGAAAATGTTAGAAAATACTCAAGGACACTTTCATCAAGATTATAAGTAATGGCACTTCAACGGAAATAGATAATTTGGAAATGGAAGTGCTTAATAATGCGAAACTCACATTGACTAAATTCCCAAACAGCTTAGAAACTTTTCCCATGGACATTCTTTTAAAAGAAACCTGAAGGTAAGACTAGAAAGGTTAAACTCCATGATATACAAGACTAAAGAATCATGTACTTAGTACTACACAGTCTAGAGTTCAGGATGCTGATAAAAAAAAGGTCTAGAGTTCAGGAAAAATGTGGTCAGTCAAGCAGAAAATGAACTTAAATCATCCCAGAATGCAAAGATGGATCCCTTCAAGTCTTGAGAAGGTCAATCTTACATACCAACATCAGTTTTATCAGAAAGTACTTTCTGAATAGCATGAGTGATGATGGCCATACCTTCTCTCAAAAAAAATGTTAACATGTCATTCTTGGAAAAAGGGACCTTCACTAGAGTAGCCTAATAGTTCAAAGGAAAAAAGAAAGACTTAAGATCTAAACAAGAAAAAAGGTCATACCTGAACATTTATATAATGTAATGCCGCAACGGACAAAGGAAAGATAGGACCCCAAAGACCATGAGGGCATTCCGTCAAATTATGGAACCACAGCATGCCACCCTAAAAGGAAATAAACTTAAAATCAATATAACTAAAACGAAAAATGGAATAGCAAATCCCAAACTCGAACTATATAGAGATGCCAAATGAAAGGAGAAATCCTATAGAAAGTGTTCACTGGTCAGTTAGTAACTGCACTCAAAAGGAAGGGAAGTAGAAAAGATTTGAATTTCCTGGAGAAATGAAAAGAAAAAAAAAATCCATTTAAGTGTTCAGTTTTTGTGTGTGCATTAGAAGTCATGCAACAATAAGAGAATCCCACAGGCTACAAGTCTACAGGCAGTTGTCCACAATACGAGACTTCATTGACCATAAAGAAGCAAACAATCCTTTGTGAAATTACAAATATGCACAATCATATGCCCAAAAACCACATGCAAGTTTCTATAGAAAAGCTCAAGTATGCAAAATATAATCCATAAACATAACCTCAACTTTTAAATTAGCAAACAATTATGTATCTCATGACACCCAATTTGTGTAGGTAAACGTTATCTAGTGGCGACAAACTAACAAAACAACACACGAGCCTCATTTACAGTAGGCAGGATCGACTATATGGATTGCACGTCTCCATTGCAATCTATCAAAGACCATACTCTCCCTGATACCAATATAAGTCAAATCCTTTTTAATAATTTCCATCCATGCCTTCTTCTAATGGCAACATGATGTAAACTATAGCAGGAACTAGGCCCCAATAAAGCCGAGCAAAAAAACCTTAAGTTATTCTAGCACTTGAAATCCTTTAGATAAAGAGTCAGATAAACCGGGCCATCATTGCAACAATTTAAGGCCAGGTTATCATCATTGCACGCTTTCCCCCACACTAAAATTAAATTTACTGAGTTTGGCGAGCAAGAATCCGCTTGCAACCCCAATAGTTCTCATTCTTGCTTCTCAGCTTCAACGCTTGTGTATTATTCATGAATCCAACAGCTTCTTGCCAAAAGCAGGCTCCATTTGGATCCTGAAAGCATCAACATTGCCATCAACCATGACACCTTGTTCATCAACTGCTCCACCTTTGACAGAAGGATTCATCAATTAAATAATCCATTTCCTGCATACTTCGCAAAGTCTCCCATTCTCCATTCCCGAATATGGAAACAGATCCAAGAGAAACGAATCAAAAGTGACTATTGATAGACAATAATGAATATGATTGAAAAGCAAGCTCCTGTAATGCTCCATCTAAACTTTTGCTTTTGGAGAATCCAGAGCAAGAGATTAACATATTCTCCCTCTACTCCATGGGTATCAGTATGCTACGACAATTGTGGGCATATCAGTGCATCGACAAAGATAATGATGATTGAAAAGCCAGAACAATAGAGAAACACCTCACTTCTCACTCCATGGGTATCAATATTAATATTCTAGAACGCGCAGGCATCTTGGTGTACATAATACGAGCTCTTCATTTAGATATGACATTCACTTATTCCAAGTTTGGTTACTTAAGGGGGGGGTCTAGAAAAAGAACCACACAAGCCCTTTGAGTGTCCAAAATGGGGACAGGAGGAACCTTTTACACAGGAATGTTGCTCAACAACAACAAATAGAAGCAAATTTGTTTGTACACACCACATCAGAAAGCTAATCGTTTTGTTTAGTCCAGAACAAGATAAAAGGCTGAATTTACATAATTGTACCAACGTAACCAAATAAAAACGTGCAAAGTAAATTAAGGTCCATGCTTTCTTTTTATCAAAACGAAATGGAATGGAGCATATGTAAACTAGAATCTAAGAACAACTATTTGGAGCAACTAGGTAATTTTATTTTTAATATCAGTTTAAAAATAAAAAGAATTACCCAGGTTTCAGTGATGGGTTAAAATGCAAGTATTTTCCACCTAAAACAGCACTACATGGTATTACAGAGGACATTATAGATATGGAGATATTTGTCGATGCTATGCAATGCACTTCAAAAAGACGTATCATTGAGGAATCCAAGGAGTATGAAATTTTTCTCAGGAGAACGCGTATAGAACTTACGTTTTTTAATTTCAAGATTTATGATAACATGCATGTATGCAGGAAAAAATATAACCAAAAGACTCCACCTGAAGACAAATTCAGTACTGAGAAAAATAACCAAATGTCCACGAAGACAAAACAGAGATTTTCGTCGTACTTAGTGAATGAGGAAAACAACCTAGAACAAAAATATGAAGATGAGGTTTGATTTATATACAGTCAACTAAGTTATACAGTAGAGCAGCGGCGATAATAGTAGTTTCTTTACAAGCAAATGGGCAGCAGAGAGCTTTGAACTAAGGATCTCTTGTTCTTATACCATGTAATCACACTTCAACGATTCTTACACAAATCAAACAAAAGGAGGTGCCTTGAAAGTGAAAACATATATTCCTTTTACAGTCCTCTGTAAGCATTATGACTGCTGTGGGCATAAAAAAAATACGACAAGGATAAAACACATCTCCCGAGAATTACTCATCCCACATCGCTGATTGCCACTGTAACAATTGGCAGAGACAGCTACAACAAAGTACTTGCTCAAGATAATTAAAAGAGGGGGGGGGGGGGGGGGGGTTGGAATTGCTAGCGAATTTTGCTGCCCTTTATTTGTCTACTAAATGAGACAGAAAGTGCCATAGGATTGTATGTGACTCTGGAAAGACAGGATGAATCAGTAATAACTAAATAATGACTTACAGTGTCAAAAGCAGGGTGATGATTTCGTGACATCGTATGAATGGTCGAAATCCACATGAGTAATACTGGAATCTGCAAGTGAAGCAGAAAAGCAGGAGAATGTTTCTTTAAGCAGACCACAAACAGCGCACTCCCGCACAGCATCAGAGGCATGAAAATTCCATGCAGCAACCATATGCATGACAAATCTCATATGTCATTCATTTTTTAAGAGTAAAACTGCTCAACAAGAAACAAGAACGGGCAAATGAATGGGTTCTGATGGCAAAACAGGCACAAAGAATGAAAAAGCACATCTCAAACAAAAAGAAAAGTTTTCAAATGACATAACCTTTAACCAGTCCAAAACTTTTCCATCTTATGTCCAAAAAATTATTATTATATAATACTCAAATGTACTATATCGAAGAAGACCTAGTATATAGAAGAAAAAATTACCATACATGTGTCTGTCATCTTTACGAAGGTAGAGATATAAAAGTAAACCAACCAGTCTACCTAGGGTTCATTCTTCCCAAGTCAGTTTTCTGAACATTTATGTCCATAATCTAAACTGGATTCATTATAGCTTGGATAGGTTTGGGTGGGTTCAGGTTGATTTTAATATTTAATGATCAATTTGGTTGAAGAAAAGGGCACCCCAACCAAACCAAAACACTATGAAAACCAATGTTTGGTGTGAATTGGTTTCGGTTTGGTTTCAGCAATTCCATATTTTTTTACAACCAAAAGATCATAGAAGATCATATGTATATAGGCATTTTTATGCAAATCAAACAGTTTATAAATGAAACAATAAACATTTAGCAAAACTAATTAATAAAAGAAATCTTAACACAATCATACTCAGGAATAAAGAATACTGGAAAATCACTTCTCGATTTAAGCTAAATAAGAAATCCAACAACACATTCATGTTCGAAATGCCTGGCAGGTAGCAATGTTTGGTTTAAAATATAATAAAGTATGTGGGTCCTAATACTAATAATCAGGACTTACATAAGATACTACAAATAGAAAGTTTAATATCTAATTAGATTGGGTTTGGTTCAGGTTGGGTAGGAGATAAGTTGAATTTGCCAAAACCAACCAACACAATTGACAATTCAGATTGGTTTCAAACCAAACCGAATAGTCTGTTTCAACTAGTTTGATTTAATTGGTTTGGGTTCGGGTTTTTGGTTATTTTGCTCACCACTCAAGGCATTCATGTAGCCATGCTGCACAAAGTTGTGGTGTTTAGTGTGTAACAGTTTCAGTCACATCGATGGTGCATCAGTCTTCATTCATTGGCATCATCCAATGCGTAACAGTTAGATGTCAATAGTATCCCAGAGCCATTTACACGTACATGAACCCACCCCAACAGCCATCAACTTTTAAGAATATTTTCCCCTCTTATGTTCTATAACCAACAATAATCTCAAATAACTGATGTCAAATGTGTGAGGGAAAAAAGTTCACGAAATACATGAATATAGAAGCAGATTTAAAGTGATAACCAGCTGGCATGAGGCATTGCAATATATGCAATATTTTGACTGCTTATAGCCCATGAGATTTAGACTTCAACTAGTTTTTATATACCTATACTAAAATGATGCACATTCAAAGAAAGAAAATAACTTTATCTGGCTCAAACTAAATCTCCGTTTATAATACATAGTAACTGTCACCTGAACAGCATAATTAGCTATAAACCACAAAAACGACGGACATCCAACAGCTTTTTTCTCCTTCAAAAAAAGTGTGATTTGGCTTCGGACACTTCCTCCTGAAGGCGGTGGGAATGGAGGAGGCACTTCAAACAATGACACACAGTCAGGGCAAAGAATCACCACAAAAAAAACTTGCTTCCACTCCCTTTTTTAAATTAAATTTCTATTTTATACGGAGGCTTTTAGTTTCACTCCTGTCTATGATTACTTCAGCAAACCTACTTCACATTTTTCTATTTACTTCCCTTACATTTTTTTAATATTTTAAATCCACATTTTTCCCTTCTGACTCTGAAAACAACATATACAACAGAAGCAAAGGAATAAAAGAAATCCAGCAAAACAAGATTCTCACATTTAGGTAACAACTCCCCTATCCTCTTCAACTTGTGAAGTTGCACAATCAGAAAGGGAAATAATGTCAGCCTGAGCACCACCGTGGAAGACGTCAATACTAACCACCTACGATAATAACAATGATTGCAAATTAAATCTATCTCAATTCAAAAAAAAAAAGTAAGAAGCATAAACGACTTCATAATCGCAGCTAATCAAGAGAAATACTCTCAGCATACTCAAATACCCGAATGGAAGCTCGAGCTTTACACCAAATCCAAGCAAAGAAAAACATATAAATCCTTGGAGAAACAAAACTTACCAAGGGAACCCACTGAGATCATGATAGCCATCCAGGATCGAAATAAATGCACGAATGGGAAGCAACGAGTCGCCATAACCGACACTTTCAGCGCCAACGCTTGCTAAGTCGACGGTGGATGTGAGGTCGGACTGATCAATTAGAGCCGGGTGATCATCGTCCGATGGAAGAACCGAGTCAACAGAGGAAAACAAACGATGGAAGTGACGGTTATAAGGTCTGATTAGATGCTGTGGGAAATTAGGTCCCGACGACTTCGGCGGCGGAGATGACGGCAGAAGGAAATGGTAGTGGTGGTATTGGGAGGAGAAGGATAGAGAGTGGCGGAGTGGACGAGAGCGACGGAGGAGGGTGGTTAGGAGTTTGGGGATTGCCATTAAACCCTGGAGGTTTAATCAACAGGGAGCCGGAGAAGAGTTCTTTACCATGATCGGAATGTTTTTGATTAAAACCCGTTAGTATGCGGAAAGAGTAGTCTATTTTCGGTTGTTAAACGTGAACAAAAATTCTGAAAAAACCAACATGTCGAATCAGATCGAACCAAAACGGAAATATATAAACCTGTTATAAAACTAATATAAGAAAGAATAAAAAAAGTAATAAAGAGAAAGGAGAAATCTTCCATATTATTTCATCTGGGGTATTTATAGTTATAACAGATTACGGTGTGAATACATATAATAGATAAACCGAAAATCTTCTAATCAATTTGAATAATAGATAAACATATTATTATCTTTTATAACACTCCCTTGATATCTATTATTCAACAAACAATAGATATGATATCGCCATTAAAACCTTACTAAGAAAAAAACCCAGTGGGAAAAATTTTAGTTAAGAAAAAAGTACATATTTATCTATGTTGATTTACTCCCCAACCAAGCATCAATTAATGTCTTTCAACGTCGCATCCCAATGCTCTTCACCGGTATTTCGAATGTTGTAGTTGACAATGTCTTAGTAAATAAATCTGACAGGTTGTCGGTTGATCGGATCTGTTGCACATCAATTTCCCCATTCTTTTGCAAGTCTATTATGTGGCTGAATTAATTTCTCAATCGGAGTTGCATAACGTATATGTCATGCACTATTAACTTTCTTAGAAAAACCCCAGTGGGAAAAAAAACTAGACAAGGTAAATAGTTCGTATCGTATGCGTTTTTATGTGTAAGACTAATCGCTCGTTAAAAACCTTTAACTAAGAAAACCCCGTGGAAAAACTTGGTTAAAGGAAAAAAGTACGATCATTATGATTAAAATAACTTTGAAGTTGTCGCTCCCCCGACGACAACATCTACTTTATGTACGCATTAAAGTATTATAAACACATTCTTGTTCCAAAACGGATGTAGAAATGATTTAGTGAACAATTTTTCTAGATTGTTCTTAGAGCGCACTTTGTATATCCGTACCTTCCGGACTTCATGTAGATAATTGAATGTAGGGGCTAAATACGTCATGCCCACTACTCATTCGGGCAACACATGGAACTCGACAAGCACTATAATTATAAAAACAATGGAGAAAGTAATACAATCGCAATTGCATGCGTACATTCCACTCTCACACGTCGTAGTGCTATAAATTCATGACACAAAGTTTGAGTTACTTATATATTCTTGGGGGGTTTAGTTATTTAAGCTTGTCAACCGAAATTGTTGCAACAATAAGCTTATGAAATAAATCATGTCATGAACAAGCTTGGACTCTCCAAGTTAGGTGAAAAGCCATTAATGCCCTCCCCCCTTCTTGATTTGGGGTGATTTACTTAACACTAAAAATGTAATTAACCCTTAATTAAACATCCCATTAAACTTTGCTTAATCCGACCCCCTAAATTAGGGCGGGTAAATTAACCAACCCTAATTTACGCGCCAAAATCAAATCAATATCCAATTACTCTGCTTCCGCCCCTCTCTTTGCAAAGCGAATAACTTTGCTGTGTCTCTCCATCGGTGTCCAGTCATTGTCCTCGCCGGAACAGCCCTCTCTTTTCTTCTTCTCCGTCAATCATTGTCTTAGCCGAGCTGGGTGGTAATCGAAAAGGTTTCTTGGCTTTCCATACCGGTATGTGAATAGGGAACTTGAGTTTGTTAGTTTACTTACCCTGCGGGATTAGCTTAAACCGTGTGTTTAACTCTGAATTGAATTGAAAATGGGGGCGACCCTGATTGAAAATGGATATTTGATTTGAATTGAAATGGTTAAATGTTGAATTGGTGATTTGTGCGGTTATTACCCGGTATGACTACCTATATATATATATATATATATATATATATATATATATATATTTGGTTATATCTATATTTCCGGGTGAATGGTAATCGTATTAATCTTAAAATATTGATTATAGTGTGACACAAGTTTAAACTTGTTAATGGCTATGTGAACTTCTATCTTCATTTCAAGGTGGATTGATTATAGTTTGACACAAGTTTAAACTTGTTAATGGCTATTTGAACGGAATTATGGATTGTGTTTAAAATAAATTGTGTATATTATTGGTTTGTAATTATTGTATTGAATAAAAACATGATCTCGGTGAAGCGTGATGGAAGATAAAGTTTGTATTTTTATATTTTACCTTGTGGAGATTGAAAAAGACGTCAATGGTCTATGGTCTTGGAAGTATGTAGGGTGTGAATCTGAAGAAGTTTCGACGATTCTGAGTGTCAAAAAGAACATTACATTTGAAGAATTGTATGACATTGTAAAATGAGTTGGAAATCGATACAACTAAGTATGAGTTTGAGATGAAATATATGGTCCCCATTAGTAAAGCTAGACCGATGGTGCTTGATTGCGATAAGCTTGTGAATCGGTTTATATATGTTTGTAATTTAAAACAAGATGCTTTATTAATATGTTTGAAGGAAAAGGAAAAGTGTACCGAGGTTTATGAAAGTCAAGAAACATGTGAAGTAGTAAATGTGTCGGAAAGTCAAGAAACATGTGTTGAAAGAGATGAAGAGACAGATGTTGATGTTTTGGCAAATGGGATGAAAGAGATGTTGGATGTAAGAAGAGAAAGCATGGAGACATGTGTTGAAAAGAATGTTAATGAAGAGATAGATGTGGATGTTGTTGGGAATGCCATTGAAGAGATGTTGGATGTAAGAATAGAAAGCATAGAGACATGTGTTGAAAAGACTGTTAATGAAGAGATAGATGTGGATGTTGTTGGGAATGCCATGGAAGAGATGTTGGATGTAAGAATAGAAAGCATAGAGACATGTGTCGAAGATTCTCATTTGAACACGGGGGGTGACAACATGGACTTTAATGAGCAACTTGAAGACTCCTTATTGGTGAATTTGGGTGAAGATGTTTATTTAGAAGAATCATATCAGAGAATTAGCATGAGCGGGGCTGATGAATTGTCAAATGAGAATCTTGATGGCTTTGTTGAGAGAAATGAGGTTGTTGATCCCTTGAATGCAACCCCAACTATGGTTAACGTGCAAAGAATTGAATATGAAGACTTTCGTTGTAGCCGTACTGTAGGTGATACTTTAGTGTGCATTCCCGAACATGAAGACTTTCGTGTGAATGATCCGTTTAAATGCAAAAGTTTTTTGGTATTCAAACTTGCGAAGTTGGCTACGAAGTACAATTTTGAATTCAAAACGCAAACTTCCAACAAAAGCATTTATTCAGTTTTATGTGAAGCCGCCGGATGCAAATGGCGTTTGCGAGCCACCAAACTTCCAGCACCATCTGAGCGATTTGTAGTGGTAACGTATGCAAACAAGCATAGCTGCCCATCTATTGCTCCTCGAAAAGACCATAGACATGCTACGCACAAGCTAATTGGCACATACTTTGCCAGAAGGTTTAAAGATGCCAATCGTATTAACGCACCAAAGGACTTGATGCATGATTTCCAGCAAGAATTTGGATATGATGTAACTTATTGCAAGGCTTACAGGGCTAAGGGTTATGTAGAAGGATTGATAAGGGGTAATCCAAACAAAAGTTGGGGAGAATTACCCAAATATTGTTATAGGCTGAAGGCTAGAAACCCGGACACTGTATATCATATTGAAAAAAGTGATGGGAATGTTTTCAAATACTTTTTCATGGCACTTGGTCAAAGTATTGAGGGATTTTATTTGGCGATGCGGAAAGTCATTTTTGTGGACGGCACGCATTTAAAAACGCGTTATAAAGGGACCTTACTTGTGGCAACATGTCAAGATGCAAATCATCAAATATTTCCACTTGCTTGGGGTGTTGTTGCTTCTGAAAGTATAGAGTCTTGGACATGGTTTTTTGATAAGCTAAAACCATCATTGGGGACACGAATGATCTTGCGATACTTTCGATCGTGCCGATAGTATTAAAACATCTTTCAAGGCGGTGTTTAAGAATGCGCACCATGGGCATTGCATGTATCACATGCAAAAGAATTTGAGGATGAAATATCCCGGACGTGGTGTGGGAAAGCTCTTTCGAAAGCTGCAGAGAGGCCTATACGAAGCGAATTCAAGTTGCATTTCAAACTTTATGTAGTAAATGTCCGAAAGCCGACGAATATTTGAAAGAAGCAGAATTCCCTATGTGGGCTAGAGCTAAATTTGAGGGATTTCGTTACAATATAATGACCACAAACCATGCCGAGCCTGTGAATGCTAGGCTAAAGCGTGCACGAGAATTTTCAATTGTTGGGTTGATTGAACATATCCGGGAGATGTTACGGGATTGGTTTGCTAAAAGAAATGAATCATCTACAAATTGCCAAGATGCTCTTACTCCCAAAATTGAAATCGAAGTGAACAAAAGCTTCGAGTCAGCGAAACGATTTTCAGTTAATACACTTTCTTCAGATAAGTATGATGTTCGTGAAAAGGATGTTGTTATTTCTTACATCGTTGAGTTGGATTTGAAGACTTGTACATGTAAAAAATTCCATATGGATATGTATCCATGCGAGCATGCAGCTTCTATGTTGAAGTATACAGGGAAGCAAGCCTCCAAGTATTGCACTTGGTATTATAGCGTCAATTGTTGGAGGCTAGGTTATTCCAAATGTGTGTATCCACTTCAAAATGAAGATGAATGTGTGTATCCCGATGATGTGCTTAACGATGTGGTTTTGCCACCGAAGGTGCCAAAGAGACAAAGTGGACGGCCATCAAAAAAGAGGAAACGCTCAGCCGGGGACAGAAAGACGAAGTATGTTTGTGGAAAATGCGGTGTCAATGGTCATTACGCTTGCACTTGTAAGAGTTTGATTGGTGGAGAAATGCTCACCAGCGACACTCCTACTTTGCCATGATAAGGTATTGTATGTATTAATATTTAGAGTTCTTTTTATATTCAATCATGTTACATTGCATTAAGCTTGTTACCTTTTTTCTTTGACAATGTTACGGGAAGGCGATGGGATACATATTGTGGTTTGTTTAAGTATTAATGTTGATGAAGAGGATGAGATGTTTACATATTGTGGATGTTTAATCATTGAGGATGATTGGTTGATGTGTAAGATTCGAAGACGTAACTTGTGTTGTATTTTGAATAATGGAAAGTGATGTGTTGATGTGTTTGTTTGTGATTGTATTTTGAATAATGGCAAATTCTATGTGTTGGTTGTTCTTCTTTGGTTGTGTCGGCCCTGGAAACAAGTTCAAGCTTGTGTTGCCCCAGGATACGGGTTTAAGCTTGTAAAACATTGATGTGTTGGTTGTTCTCCTTTTTGTTTAATGTGATAACCATTCAAATCCTTCAAATAACCATTAGATAAGAAAACCAAATGAAATGTACAGAAATATACAGAGAAATACAGAATACCAAGAAATTAAGTTTTTATTTCGTAAGATGACATACGAAATAAAAGGTTAGACAAGTAATAGTCAATAATACAAGTTTCTTTTGAGATGAATTGTTCCCTACCCTGGTCTTCTCAAGTAGTGTCTCCAGGCGAGCAATCCTTTCTCTATCATGGAGTAACATTTGAACCATGGAATCGAATTGCGACCTCTCAATAACTCGGTGACGTTGATCTCAACTTGTTCAATTTTTTTTGCATCATTGTCTCGCATGCACTTTATCATTTCAATATCATTTTGAAGGACACCGATTGTGCATTCAAGTTTATCTGTTTTCTTCATCAAGTTCACAGAGGTAACATCTTTATGTGGCCCAGTAGATGAAAACACCTTGCCATATGGCCTAGTAGATGAAGACACTTTGCCATATGGCCCAGTAGATGCAGACACCTTGTCCTGCCATATGAAATAGTCACATTTGACTTCATCATCCTGCAAAATAAGAAATTCCAATTATTATACAGACACATTATCCCTTGAAAGTAAATGGAAAGTATAACCAAAAAAATTAGTCATACCGGCCAATATGGACAACCGTAGAACAGTCTCCCTGGGTTAGCATCTGTTCCTGAAGTCACCAATTTTGCAGGAACGCCACATTTGCATAACAATGTACGCTCATGAAATGTCCCAGATTCATTTACCTTGCTAGAAGAACTGGAAATCGGAGAAGTACCCTTCATATTTTGCTTCAGGTTCGTTTCAGAGATTGCAGGCACTATGAAAAGAATTGTGCATAATTGAGTATTAAATGGTCTGTCTATATCTCAAATAAATAACTAAACGCCCCTAACAAGTACTCCCGATTCATAAGAGTGCAATCTACGAGTGAATTTGACTGCTTCTTCGTTTCAAAAAAAACATAATTCATAAGAGCATAGTAACTCACCAAAATTAGCTCGTTAAGTAATTGATGTCTAGGTAAATTCACCCCAATATGTTAGAAATTAGCTCAAATTCACAAAAATGTAACCAAATTTCGGAAAAAACAAAAGAGTTGCCTCGGAAAGCCCCCGGAAGAAAAGCTAAAACAACAGAATAACTCACCAAAATTCAGTAATTGATGTCTAGGTAGATTCACACAAATATGTTAGAAATTAGCTCAAATTCACAAAAATGTAACCAAATTTCTAGAAAAACAAAAGAGGTACATCGGAAAACCCCTAAGAAAAGCTAAAACAAAAGAGCGAGTAACTCACCAAAATTAGCTCGTTAAGGCAATGATGCTCTGTTAATTCACACAAATATGTTAGAAATTAGTTCAAATTCAAAAAAAATGTAACAACATTATGGAAAACAAAAGAGGTACATCGGAAAGCCCCTAGAAAAGCTAAAACAAAAGAGCATAGTAACTCATCAAAATTAGCTCTGTTAAGGCATTGATGCCCTGTTAATTCACACAAATATGTTAGAAATTAGTTCAAATTCAAAAAAATGTAACAACATTCTGGAAAAACAAAAGAGGTACTTCGGAAAGCCCCTAGAAGAAAAGCTAAAACAAAAGAGCAGAGTAACTCACCAAAATTAGCTCTAGTTGGTTTCTTTAATGGAGATTTTGAAGGTTGAATGGTGGGAAGATCAAAAGAGGGAAACACATCAATGAAAGGGGCGGAGGTGTACTTGGGTTGGTTAGAGGGGTTAGTTGTGGGTGAAGAATTCGAATCAAATCAAATAGGGGAATTTGAAATTTTCTAAATTTTGGGCGATTCTTAGCGGGAAAGCAAGCCCCCAAAAATTTTGGTTGCAACAATTGAGAGGGGAGCAGCTTAAGGGCGGGAATTGATGATGATGGAGGGGGAGAGTAGAGTTCCGATCACAAAATTAAAAAAAAATCAAAATTTTATTCTAGTTACATCATTTGATTGATTATATTTATTTATTTATTTATTTATTCTAGTTACATCATTTGATTATTAAAAAAAATAGTTAATACATACATCTTCTTACTACTAAATAAAAATTAATAATATTAATTAAAACAAAATTAAACGGACTTCCGATTCCATTAGAACTACTTATCGTGTGACATATACTCACGTAAGACACCCTAAACGGACTTATTGAGTGACATACTCACGTAAGACACCCTAAACGGACTGATTGAGTGACATACTCACGTAAGACACCATAAACGGACTTATTGTGTGACATACTCACGTAAGACACCCTCGGACACACCCTAAACGGACGTGACTACTATTGGACCGTGTGTGACATACTCACGTAAGACACCATAACCGGACTTCGATTCATACTCACATAACACACCCTACTTTGTGTGACATACTCACATACACCCTAAACGGACTGATTGTGTGACATACTCACGTAAGACACCCTAAACGGACTTATTGAGTGACATACTCACATAACACACCCTAAACGGACTTATTGAGTGACATACACACGTAAGACACCATAAACGGAATTATTGTGTGACATACTCACGTAACACACCATAAACGGACTTCGATTCAATTAGGACTACTTATGGTGTGATATACTCACGTAAGACACCTTAAACGGACTTATTGAGTGACATACACACGTAAGACACCATAAACGGACTTATTGTGACATACTCACGTAAGACACCATAAACGGACTTATTGTGTGACATACTCACGTAAGACACCATAAACGGACTTATTGTGTGACATACACACGTAAGACACCCTAAACGGACTTATTGTGTGACATACACACGTAAGTCACCATAAACGGACTTATTGAGTGACATACTCACATAACACACCCTAAACGGACTTATTGAGTGACATACTCACGTAAGACACCCTAAACGGACTTATTGTGTGACATACACATGTAAGACACCATAACCGGACTTCTGATTCAATTAGGACTACTTATGGTGTGACAAACTCACGTAAGACACCATAAACGGACTTATTGAGTGACATACACACGTAAGACACCATAAACGGACTTTATGTGACATACTCACGTGAGACACCCTAAACGGACTGATTGAGTGACATACTCACGTAAGACACCATAAATGGACTTATTGTGTGACATACTCACATAAGACACCCTAAACGGACTGATTGAGTGACATACTCACATAACACACCCTAAACGGACTTATTGTGTGACATACTCACGTAAGACACCATAACCGGACTTCTGATTCAATTAGGACTACTTATGGTGTGATATACTCACGTAAGACACCCTAAACGGACTTATTGAGTGACATACACACGTAAGACACCATAAACGGACTTATTGTGTGACATACTCACGTAAGACACCATAAACGGACATACTATTGAGTGACATACTCACGTAAGACACCATAAACGGACTTATTGTGTGACATACTCACGTAAGACACCATAACCGGACTTCGATTCAATTAGGACTACTTATGGTGTGACAAACTCACGTAAGACACCATAAACGGACTTATTGAGTGACATACACACGTAAGACACCATAAACGGACTTATTGTTTGACATACTCACGAAGACACCATAACGGACTTATTCAATTATGACTACTTATGTGTGACATACTCACGTAAGACACCATAAACGGACTTATTGAGTGACATACTCACGTAAGACACCATAAACGGACTTATTGTGTGACATACTACGTAAGACACCATAACCGGACTTCGATTCAATTAGGACTACTTATGGTGTGACATACTCACGTAAGACACCATAAACGGACTTATTGAGTGACATACACACGTAAGACACCATAAACGGACTTATTGTTTGACATACTCACGTAAGACACCATAAACGGACTTCGATTCAATTATGACTACTTATGTGTGACATACTCACATAACACACCATAAACGGACTTATTGAGTGACATACTCACGTAAGACACCCTAAACGGACTTATTGTATGTCATAAATCTAAAAAGATCAAATATCAATAGTGAAAATCACCGTTATGGCAATTGTCGTGACACATCGGTTGTCCCTCTATCATTACTCGTCTCAGAAAACGATACTACTATCTACTCGCTTAAAACAAAATGAAATGAATGGAAATGAATGGGGAATGGACGGTCCCCGGTCAACAATGGCCCCCTGCCACTGATTCTGTCATGTTTTGTCCTCTTTCTACTTTTTTTCACGCCTTCTATGCATGCGATGGGACGGTATATTCTCTCTTTTATTTCCTTCTTGTTTATCACGCGAGTAGTTGTTTTTTTTTAATGCAATCCTCTTTTGTTGTTTTTTTTCTTCCTTATATTCTTTATTATTATAATTTATAAAGTATGAAAATCCTATAATTACATTATTTCTCCCCGTTAATTAATATAATCTTTTTTCTTTCTTTTATATCAGACACTAATTAATTTTTTTCATTCAACTCACATAAGAAATACAAATCATTTTATTTTCTTATAAACTACATATGATTCAAGTCTACTCATTTCCAAGTCTGTTAAAATAACAACATACGATTCAAATTGACACAAGCTTTAACTTGTGTAACATATACAAAACTAGAAAATTAAAATTAAAATTAAACAAACAGACATAACAACAACAAAGTTTTTCAGAAATCATAGATAATGTGGCAGATGTGCAAACCTGGACAACTTGATTGATCTTCCTCTTGTAGGTCTGCATCGTCTCTTTCAGATTTGCCACCTCACAGTCTCTTGATTCAACCTCCTCAACCACCTTCACGTTGATGTTCTCGGTTTCATGAAGAAGTTCCCATCTCTCGTGCCATCATGTCTTGCTTTTGCTCCTCCAGGTTGGTGCATACGAGGCTTTAACTTGTGTAACATATACAAAACCGAACCAACCCCAAAGAAAAAGCATAACAAACCAAATTGGACTAATAGGACATTAGAACCAAAAGCAAACTCATGGCAATTTCCAAAGAACAGTAATATTTCAGATAAATATATTATACAATAAACATGAACATAAAAATAAAAGCATTAGTTTCGGGACATGAAAATAAATTATACAAACAAAAAATTAAAATTAAACCCAAAGTTTCGCAAACAAACGGTAAAATTAAAATTAAACAAACGAGACATAACAACAACAAAGTTTTTCGAAATCACGGATAATGTGGCGGATGTGCAATCCTTTTCCCCGTCGTCTCGTTGCAAACCTGGACAACTTGATTGATCTTCCTCTTGTAGGTCTGCATCGTCTCTTTCAGATTTTCCACCTCACAATCTCTTGATTCAACCTCCTCAACCACCTTCACGTTGATGTTCTCGGTTTCATGAAGAAGTTCCCATCTTTGTGCCATCATGTCTTGCTTTTGCTCCTCCAGTTGGTGCATAAATTCCTTCCTTAACCGCTTCATCTCTTCCTCCAGTTCTTGCTTGAATATGATTCGAATTTGTTTCCTTTCTTCCTCCACCATTTTCATGAATTCGTTTCTTTCCGTTGCCATTTTTTTTCTTTGATGTGCTTCCTGATTTAGAGATATACGGTATTTATCTCAGCATCATCCCAGAATATATATAGCCTAGGTTAACCCTAGGTTAATTGTAGCGTTGCAAGCAATTAAATGGATGCGGCGTTTCACTTTTCAAAAAATAACTTTGTAGTTGAAACAATTCCAACGCTTCGTAAACCTTCATGACTTTGGTAGTTGAAATGAATCAAAGCCTTGTATTCACATTTTCTAAATCAAATTCCACCTTTTATTTAAAAAAACCAAAACAAATTCATTTTGAGAACCTTTCCTATAATAATTAATCCTTCAATAATATCACAACGTACTCAATCAACTACCTTATTATATCGTGAGTATTTTAATGTTAAACCTTAGCACTAATTAAGGAGTATGGTTTTATTTTATTCTATCGTGATTATTCTTTAATTATCTTAATATATCTATCAAAAAATCAAATTTTCTACCCAACTTTTAACTTTGTGTCCACTATATTAATTAAGTAGTATGGTTTAATTTTATTCTATCGTGATTAATCTTTATTTATCTTCATATATCTATCAAAATAAAATTTTCTACCCAACTTTAAATTTGTGTCCGGTTATATGGTTTTGTTTTAAACTTGATTATAGGGTTTAAACTTGATAATCGGTTCCAAAATGAACCTAAGTAAGAAATGAAGTACAATTACATGCACAACCAAAAATGTAAATGTTGATGATACTAACCTTTGGCTATTATTCCATCATCCCGCCTTTTATTTGAATAACACACATTAGCATTTATGCCGAGAATTCTTTAAGGCAAGGATATCTTCAACAAGCAGTCTGCCGTCATCATTCCTAGATCCACCGTTAATAGCCATTACAGCAGAGACAAAGTCAGATTCCACAACAACCTGGGAGACACCATAGTCCTTAGCAATCCACAAAGCTTCTTTGATAGCCAAAGCAATTCTCCTTGAAGGATGGAGTTTCTTCCCATAAATCCCACGAATCCTCTATACAATATTCCATTACCGTCTATGAAGACCCCACCAATGGCCACCATGCCTCTTCCATTCTCATCAATATCCATGCGGCAGCATAAGTGTTGACCTTAATCCAGGCCCTCGGTAGCAATCCAATGAGGTCCTTCCAACAAGAATACATTAATTAGAACATTCAATAGTCATAACAACATTATACATGATGGTAATACTAAGAATGGACTTTAGGGAGATGAGCCCCACATCCGATGGTACAAGAGTCTCCGTCTGTACTTGCATGGTTGCTCCAAGTAAAGGCGGGTCCGAGTAGCCCAAATCTATCAAGTTACAATTGCTTGACATTGAAGTTGAAGTTATCAATCCTACAAAGATTATTCTCGAGAGATGACGACATGAATTCTATTTGGGCGGGCTTCAATACGATTAATATCGAGCAAAAATCGAATTCCAAATGATACAAATACCTCCAGATCTTCCAATAGGAGGAGGATACTGTATGGAACCTGTAAAACCAATCTTAGCAATGACTTTAAAGGCTTTTTTCGCCTGGACGGTTTCAAGAAGGACTACCACATCAAGTTTCTGTTTCAAAAGAAACTCTTTGATGTGCCTCCTAAATTCTTTGGAGCCAGCACCTCTGCAATTCCAAATGATGATCTTAATGATACCAGTGTGATGAGAGGGGATGTTCTCAAAAGAAGAAAAATTACTATGAATCATTGCTTCCAGGAATTCCAACTTGGGATCCTTCGGTCCTACTGATGATAGACTCACATTCCACATCTGAATCATCTCCTTCCAGTCTATGGCTATTGTGCAGTCCTTCACCCTGTGCAAATATTCAACCATCAAACAAGACTCCACCTCCCCCGGTAGATGTATATTTGAGTTTAGTTTGGTCATGTGCCATAAAATTCTCGCCATTCTCTTCAATAGAGGCTTGGTATTGTTGCTTTGTTTAAGGTTTACAAGTGACTTGTCTCCACTCTTTAGATTGAAAAATAAAAGGAATGGAAAATGATTTTGAAACGAAATTTTTGTGTCATTATCCCCCGAAATGAAGTGATTGTGTGGTCCATAATTTTTGTGTTATTTTGTTTTCATTTTAAGTGTTAAAATGTGTGGTTATAAAGTGTTGTGTGGATGAATTACGTGTACCAATTACGTGCCTAAATCACTATCCGGAATGGAATTTAAGCTATGATTTGGAAAAGCAATGACCTAGAAAATCCAAAAAGATTTACTGGGGTCATTTTACGAGTTACTTTAAGCAATGTCGTGACATTGTACCATTATTGGTACATCAATATTATTTTATTAATTGTACTTTTCATTTGCGAACCCCCCCTCTTTTATTGTACTTTTTATTAATTGCGAAACATATACGGAGTATAAAGGTTCTTCTTCTTTATTAATCCAAATCCCCTACTTTCTTATTCTACTATTTTATTAATTGCAAACCTTAATACCCTAATTTATTTGCATGCATGCAACAACTGATGTATAAGAAACTACATCCATACGTTTCAAAAAACAAAAGAAACTACGTCCATGATATCATTCAAACAAATAATAAAACACTTAAAAAGATAATATTATAAATGATTTCATAAGAAAAAGTTATTACATAATATCAAAACAGACTGATAATATTATAAATAATTTCAAGTTCATAAAATTTTTACAACATAATATTATTAAAGAAAATACAAATATGTAGATAAAGTGGGGTTTGGATGGGGATGGGATTTGATCACATGCCGTGATCCGAGAACTCTATAACATGCTCTCTTATTGAGAGAGTTTGTGGTCGAACCCCAACTCCACTTGGGGCCAAAGAAACATTATTGTTCCCCGGCCATGGCATCATGCGATAGTGCACGAATGCAGATGCACATCGCACTGCAATTTTGTAAGCATCATTGCACAGTCGTATCAGATCGTTGATTTTCTTTTTGATTTGTTTTGATGTTGTCATTGATATACGCCACTTCAAGATACATGGAATCCGACTCCTGTGTCATCCATATTTTCAGTTGATCAATTTCATAATGGCATTCATGTCTTCGCGCGTCCAATTTTCTTTCCAATTCTTCAACCCGGTTTCTTAAATCTGCGATCTCCTTAGTATGCTTATCCATTTTCTTCTTCTGCTTTTCTGTTTTTATTTGTAATAAATATGAATTGTACACCTGTGGTAATACAACTATTTATAGGCCCATTTTATCTTTTTTTAAAGGTGGTGGCGTCTCTTCGATTTACCCTACCATGAGACCCTTCAGATTGATATCTGTATGAGACCCTTCAGATTGATATCTGTATCTCTTCGATTTACACTACCATGAGACCCTTCACATTAGTAACTGTATCTCTTCGATTTACACTACTATGAGACCCTTCACATTCGTATCTCTTCGATATACTACTATTTATAGGCCCATTTTATCATTTTTTAATAGTTTAATTCCAGTTCTTACCCGCAACAATCTCAAACATGTCTCATTGACCGAAACAATCTTGAACTTGTGTAACGTTAAATCAAACTTGTGTCAAAACAATCTTGAAACTGTGTAAAGTTAAAATTAAGAAATGAATCCATTATGTTAAGGGTCAATGACAAATTATCAAATATTATAACAAATCATCATTTATAATGTTAAGCAATTTAATGAATCAAACCATAGCATGGATTATGGAATTGTATAATGTTAATCAATTACAATTACAATTAACGTTAACTATGTTGATTTGTATAATTCTTTAAGAATCAATAAATTAACTTCTTCATTTCAATGGGTCAAATTTTCTAACAAATAATGTTAACCAACTAATGAATCAAACCCTAGTTTTCAAACATGGAAGAAAATAACAATTACAAATACAATATACATAATAATAAGAATGAAACCAAATTTCTCCTCCAAAAGATTCTTCTTCAAAATAACAATTACCAATACAAACCCTAGTTCACATCATAAGAGAGAATTACAATTACAACTACAATACATAATAATAATTACACATTTTTCAAACACCGTTGTTCTCCTTTCAAACACCCTGATTCAAAAGAACAATTACACATTTTACTTCTCCTTCAAACCGTTCTTCTTAAAAAACGAATTAAATTGTTTATAATGACATCTTAGTTTATGGTTTTCATAACCAAAACCCTCATAGACGGTTAACATCTATGGCTGAAATTCCCATGAAAGCAATTCCCCAACCAACTTCTTTCTCCAATATGGAATATGCTTCTTCCCAATCAATGATATATTCACTCTTCCCAACATGAACTCCACATATTTAAGAACGAACATGCCACAATCAGTCCTACCAAATTACAACAATTACAAGATAATAAGTTAGTCACAAAATCGAAAACCTTAATAATCTCTATATATATTGCATAAATATAAATTATCAAACATACCCATTCTCTTGAGAGGGACACTTCGCGCTCAACACCGCTAGCTTTTTCTCAGAATACTTCTCATAGCCTTTTACAAGCTTCTGCATTAAAAGCGGTATGACAACTTGCATAGGCATGACACACCTTGCAAGAATCACTTTTCTAATATGCCCCGGAATGTCTTTGTCATACACGAAAATTATCTTAGCACTCGGATCAATTTTCAAAAGAAACCAATGATCACTCTCTATCATCGGCACATACAATGTCTTGCAACCTTCCCATGGTGTGCTACATTCCGGAGTCATCCCGTTCACAATATGCCTAAATATTGAATTAAATTCGATTCTCTTGAGCGTTTCATGTTTAGTAGTGGAAGTTTTTGACATATGTTGCAAATTGAGTATCAAGGACACGGGCATCTTGGTCAAACGATTCGGGTACTTTAAGCATCGCCGGCGAACTTCACACAATGAACTATCCAACACTGAATATAAATGATACTACTTAACAATAGCATACATTTCAATATAAACTGCTTGTGTTTTGTAAAATCTAAAGCATATACTACTTACGTTGCTTGGCAAGCTCGCCCGCGGTTCACAATTCCTTTCAAAATCCCTACTTCGATATCGGCGTCAACCAACTTTACACGTTCACTTGTGTAAATCAAAAGGAAGAAAAATCAAATTAATCATCAAAATAGGGTTTACAAATTAGGGTTTAAACGCCCCTTATTTTAAGTGTATGACATTGATACCTGTCTTCACATGAAGCCAAAAACTTGTCAACACGCTTCATCAACACGATATCCATTTTTCGGAACGGATCATACTCATCAAACTTCTTCACTTTCCTCTTTTTCGCTAGTTTTATAGGAGGGCTGTCACAATCTCTTTTTTCTTCGGCGTCGGCGGTAGATCGAAACGTACGACTTCATAAAACATTCAATGACGTAATTACTTTGGGTTACACATATATGCCTACCGACATAAACTCAAATTAATTATTTTTGTAAAACTACCTTTTACACCTTTTTTCCCGCCCTCTTCTTCCAAATCATCCCGATCGTCTTCGTCTTCGATTTCCAAAACATCCTTTTACTCACCTCGCCTCTCTTTTCTCGCTAAGGCATTACCTAGTCATAATTTCAAAAAACAAAATTTTATGAATAAATTAGTTCTTTCACAAAAACAAACAAATATAGGACAAATTTACCATTGTACCTTCGCCGTTTGGGTTTCCCTCAACACTGCCTACAGTACTCGCAGCAGGTTCCTCCACGACGTTCACATCTTCATCACCTTTCCCCCCTCGTTTATAATAGCTGGTTCTTCTTCCTCTCTTATCTCGGCTTGCTCCTCCTCCATGCCTCCTTCCATACCCTCGTTTATGATTTCATCAGCTTCCTCCTCCATCTCTTCAACTACGGAATTTCCTAATCATAATTTCAAGAAACTAAATGTTATGAACTAATTAATTCTCTCACCAAAACAAACACATATAGGACAAATTTAACATTATAAACTAATTCTCTCACCAATCTCACCAAAACACATAAAAGACAGATTAATTACCTTCTCCGTTTGGGTTTCCCTCACCTTCCTCCCTTATATCAGCTTGTTCCTCCTCTATGCCACCATTTACATCATAATTTCAAGAAATAAAATGTTATGAACTAATTCTCTCATCAAAATACATAATGAACAAATCAAAAGGACAAGATTCACATTATACCTTCACCGTTTCGGGTTTCCTCGACCGTTTCCTCAACCGGGGCATTAGGTTCATCCCCTACCTCCTTCTCTTCAACTACGGTCGTTTCCTCAACCGGGGCATTAGGTTCATCCCCTACCTTCTTCTCTTCAACTACGGCATTTTCTAATCATAATTTCAAGAAATAAAATGTTATAAACTAGTTCTCTCCTTTATAAACAACATAAAGGACAAATTTAACTTCATACATTTGCCGTTTCGGGATGCCTCCACAGTTTCATCTTCCACTTCATTCAACTCTTAATTACCTTCCATTTCACTTGCATGTATAGCATCATTTTTGCATTTTTCACATGCACAACAAAGACGAACCTCCATCAATTTTAACTTTACGCTGGAGCGTATCCACTAAAGCGCACATTCTTTTGTTCTCTTCAAAGAACTTTTACCAACTCTTCGCACATTCTTTTGTTCTCTTCACTCACAAAGAATTTTTACCAATTCTTTTAACTTTTCATAATCAACGTTACCCGTTGATTGCTCAGGTGCATTGTCAGTTTCATCATCTTCAACTTCATCTTCCCGGGGCATCAAAAAATAAGCCTTTTCCTTTTCAGCTTCGGATGGAACCAACTTTCGAACCGCCTCCACCTGCATTATATACTACTCATAAATAATGTGGAGGTTGCATGTACATACCAAACTTAATATACAAATTAAACATCACCACCTCCCTCGATTGAAGAAGAAGTTGAATTACAGAAGAGCTGACCCTTTTTACCGCTCCCCACTTCATCAACCTTGGGAGATCATTTTCGTCAACAATCTCGGCAAACTTCCTTAAAGAAGGAATAGCTTCAAGTGCCCAAACCTACGATGCATTTACATTCAAGTGATGGACCGAACATAATCATAAAACTTTATCAAGTTATGTGTATATATATATATATATATATTATGAATTAAAACACGGGATTTGGCTTATACATACCTTCAAAGCGTGCGGAAAACCATATAAAGTATATCCGATCGGGGGATTTTTGAAAGAATCCCTCATGTCCCTCCTCCAAACATAGATAGTGGCTTCATAAGAAGCGTTTCCCCATGGATACTTATTGAAAGCATCCAAATCCTCAACCAACTTAAAGATCCACCAACCCACCGCACGTCTCTCTTCCGATCCCCACACAACGTACGTCAATATAACGATCAACCCAAGTTTGTAACGGTCATTAGCATCCTTAATGCGATTAAACTTTGCCCAGACATCCTTCCTATACACTTTCGATGAGTTTTTAAAATACTTATTAACTAATCTAGACTCTTTTCCTACCCCTTTATCGACATTGCTACCGTCGCCAACCAAGAGACCACTAACCAGCGCAAATTCTTCTACACTAAATCGTATTTTTTTGCCTCCGACTTTGAACCAAAAAACATTGGCATCTACATTCCATGGACTCGCCAACCTCATTAACAACTGATGTATTATCATGTTGGCTTGCATATCCTTCAAATGGATTAAGTGTCCAAAACAAGACTGCTCCAACATTTCTTTGTGCGTGTCATTAAGCTTTTCATAAACTTCAATTGTTTTACCAATTGAACAACGGGAAACAACTTCACATTTTGCAGACCTTTCTTCTTCGCTAAGTGCATAAATCAACGGCATTTTTTCAACTTATCTATAACCAACAAAATAAGAAATTTCAATTCAATCGAATTAAAGAACAAATGAATGTGAATACATAGTTGAAACAAATAAGAAATTTCAATTCAACACCAACAACTAATAACACATCACCGGCATTGTTTGAGCTAACAAATGATTTGACACCACAAAATTTAACTAATCACATCCCCAAAATCATACATGCACACCACAAAATTTAACTAATCGCATCCCAAATCATACATGCACATACCAATATGCGTGATTTATAACCCACCAACAAAATCGTACCTTTTGCAGATTCGCTCGAATGTTCCAGTCGCCTCCTTCAAGTTTCTGTTCTTCGTTGATCAGCTTCCGGTTGGAGTATAGAGAATGTTGAGGAGATTTGTTTATCACAAGTTCGACCCTGTGTTCATGCGGTGATTTTGGGAAGAATTGGAGGGTGAATTTGGGGAAGCTCTCGCAAATAGTTAATAGTTAATCAAGGGGCCCAGAATTTTGGGGGAATTGTGTTAACAAATTTAGGGATTTTGGGATAAAATATGAAGGATAAGATGAGGGGTATTTCTGTCAAAGCAACGTTTCATAAAGTTTTCCTCTTTTTTCATTTTCTTATTTGGGTCAAAGCTCATTGCTGCAAACCCAAAAGTTGATACGCTTAAAGATGTCATTCCCCCTATATTCTTTCCTCAATAGGACTATACTATAGTCATATTACATTCAACATGAATGTTAATGATATTTTTAACTTAATAGTATGCATGCTGCAATTGTCATATTTAACTTGTTTCTGAAATCCACCAAGTATTTTCATATCTATATTAATGTCCAACAACCCATAAATATGTGGTCATGATATATGAAAACTCAACATTACTGCTAGATATACTAGTTAGCGGAACATAACATTATCTATAATGGGAGAATATATTTGATCATTAACAAACAAATATTTCTAATTCAAACTCAACCTCAATTGCTTATTTTATTTTTACCTAGTCTGAGTGTTTCTGGCACTCTGCGAATGACTTAGGTCTTGGATCCGATATAATAATAGCAATTAAAGAGGCAAATATGTCGTCGACGACTATTATATTTTATTATAATTTCTCCCATAAAATTCATTGCTAATTCGATATTAGCATAAACCAATTCCTTATCAATGTATGGATTGGTTGTTCCGCAACCCCAATATTTAATCATTTGATGCACGTGCAATTTTTGTTTTAGGGTTTTCGTCTACAAGACGAATCTCTTTAAGAGATTTCATGAGTGACTGAATATCAATAATAAATTGATCATTCTTCCGCGGATTTTTATCTTTAACACCGATCGGTCTTCTACGCTTCGACGTAGAAAATATCTTTAATCATACTTGTTGGTGCATTTATAAATAATCACTCATTTAATTTCAATATAGGTATCGGCATATTACTTGTTAAATACTACAAGTAAGATTATTTTCACAAGCTTCGCTTAAACCGATGCGTGGAAGATCGTTTATCTTGTTAAGATTTCTCGGCATTCTTTTATTCTAACATGAGATTTTCTTTATCTCCCCCTAATGCCGAGAATCGATCTTCATCGAACATGTTGCACCGAGCTATACATTGATGCTCTTTTATTCGCTTCATGCGATTTACACATATAAAACATAGTGGTTTTAATTAAATATCTCATTCTATGAGATTTTTGAAAGCAATATCTCTCTTGCGCTTCATGCGTTTAATATATCACTATGTGATTTTAGATTCTTCAAGAATCGTTTGAAAAAATTCACGTTATATTTAGAGAAATCATTAGAATGAGACAACGAACTTTTGGTTCGTTTCTCCCTCTTTCTCGGAAAATATTTGATATATGCAAAATGTGCATAATCTACCCTTCGTGGGTTTCATGTAAATGAATAATATATGAACTCATGGTTCATATATGTCCATATTTGTCACGAGATATAATGGATTTCCCTCCTCTTATTCTCGGACAACACTTTTTCACAATCGGTATCTAGAAAATTTGCAATTACCCGTGACGGATTCAACATTTTAATGTTAGAGATCCTCTTATGCGGGTATCAACAAATTTCTTTAATATTTTCCGATTTGGGGAGAAGCATTATCTCCTTTAGAGATATTTTATCAATTCTCACAATGCTTATTAGGAAGATTAAGTCAAGCAGATTTTGAAATTAATAATAATATTCACAATTAAACAACACAATGTATCATGTAAATGATAATATTGACAATCAAACAACACAATAAATCACGATTCCTAAGACAAGCAATTCATATGGGATCTATTACTAGAACAACTCAAGGAATCCTCGATAACTGAAAAGTCGGTAAAAATTATATGTCAATAGACACTATATTACCAAAATGTGATCACTTACATAATAAATGGCAGCAACTTTTCTCGACTAAATGCATGTTTCTGTCGTATATTATGAATAGATAAATCATGCATTACATAGAGCATAGTATTAAAGATGATTTGATCTAATAATGTGTTCAACTTCTCAAAAGTAATGAGAATGAGTTCAAATATTTCTAAGAATTAAGTAATAGTCTATCAAATTCTAAAATATTTTAGTGAATTAATATGATAGAAATGAATTGTTATATTGAAGAAATCTTCACCGTTGATTAGAAAATTGTATTAGTATAAATCGATTTTCTACAAATTGAGAATATCAATTGAAACTGTGTAAATCTATTCTTATGCAAAAGGTGTATGAACTAAGATGCTCACGAAAATTGGCATCGAAAGATACATTTTAAGTTCAACACATTTAATCATTTTATTTAGCCATAAGCGAAAATCAAAACGATCATTGAAAATAGAATAAAGTCTTATCAATAGACTAAGTGTAGAGCATCCTAAACAATGAGTTTTTGATCTATAATTATTATTATAACACACTAACCCATATCATATCATTTTTAATGTAGCTACCATTTCACATTAACCCATATCATTTTCAATGTAGCTACCATTCGAGTTCACTTAATATTGCTATTATGGGAAGAGTATTTTATATGTGTCAAGAAGAATTCATCTTAATGCCCATAAATAAAACCAACCTATCGTATATGAAGATTAGAATTGTGTTATTAAAAAAAAAAATTTCCATCAAAACCGTGTCAACTTAGAGGAATTACATACCACAAAGAGAGGAATTGCCAATCATCGAGAAAAATGATTAACAGAAGCCAACTAACTTCAAGTTGTGAAGCCAACTAACTTCAAGTTGTGATATTAGTGGCATATCAAAATCAAATAAATAAACCCAAAACCTCAATTTGACATAGTGACATATTAACCAAAATACGAGCTGTGACATATTGGCATATTAACCAAAATATTGGCATAGTCCCAATAATTAATATCTGGCCTTGTCTTAATTAATGGATGGCATTTTATGCATTTTCTATAATTATTAGCTGGCCTTTTTCTATAATTAATAGCTGGCCTTTTATGCCTTTTTTTTCTATCTTTTCTATTTGTGACGGCATTTCAACCAAAATATTGGCTTTGTCTCAATTAATCTGGCCTGGCCTGGCCTTATCTCAACTATGTTATGTTTGTCATTGTAATAGGAAACTTGTCATTGTGATAGAAAACATATTTTTCACGACCGCGTCCACGACCACGGCCTCTACCACGATCTCCACTTGTCATTGTGATAGGAAACATATTTTCCACGACCATGGCATGATTGTCATTGTGATAGGAAACATATTTTCCACGACCACGGCCTCTACCACGATCTCCACCGCGACCACGACTTGCGCCAAAATGGCCAGCCAAATTTTGTCGGACTTGCGCCAAAATGGCCAGCCATAATTTGAAGATTTTGTCGCATTCACTTTAGGGAATGGACTTGCACCAAAATGGCCAAGATTTTGTCACTTGCACCAATAGGGCGAGACTCGTGATTTTTCATCAACAAGTTATTCAATCTTCAAGGGTATAAGATATTAAAGTCTCTTTCAAGTCTTTTTCAATGGAAGTCTTTTTCAATGGACTTCATGTCCTCTGTGAATGACTCTTACGAGTATTTGGCATATCCGACATTCAAATATGTGAATTTCATATTCACTTTTACGAGCTTTTGACATAAGCAGTTGGATTCAAATCCATGTATATGCTCGTTTCAAAATATTGATCAACTCTATATGATCATATCTTATTTCCCAAATTGTTTAAAAGACCAACTATTTTGTCTCAGATATTCAGCCTTCAAGGGTGAATATATATGAGTGATGGATACCAATTATTGTGATATGATCCATCATTATAGTGATGTTATCGAAATTTACAACAACAATATTTTATCACTATCACGTGTAATGTATCGAAATTTACAACAACAATATTTTATCACTATCACGTGTAATAGAATCATAGTAGGATGCAAATAAATTAAACAAAGTTACCACAAAATTTTACCATTGATGTAGCATTGAAAGTTTTAGATCCGAGTTTTTTTTTTTTTCATCCTGGCATCGGATCCGATATTTTTCTTCTCACCGACTAGACCACCAATTACATTTTCAACCGTGATGTGATGCATCATTCCGTTATGATGATCGAAAAATGGATCTGAATTTCTCGTTCAAAAGAGAGAGAAAAAAAGGTTAATGAAATTATTTTATTATTTCATACTCAAAGAAAATGATAAATATGATAGATTAATAACTAACTATGAAATCAAGATCAAAGTAAGTATTAATGATTAAATAATAAAACAATTACTTCCCTGTTTCAAGAAAGCTTGTGGTGGTCTCATGCTTCAAAAATAAATCAGGATAGCCACTCCGTTGTTTGACATCCAGTTTGTGTATATAGTGCCCTCAACAACAGAAATTCGGCTCGAAATTCATCCAATCTCCTTGCTACTCCTGTTGGCTCTCGTTTTTAATTCTATCACTCAGAGCTTGATTATTATAAGAAGAAGATAGAGGAATGAGGCGTGTGTGTCAGGAAAAGTATTCTAAAGGAGAAACGCCATTGTTGATACCATTCTAGAACGTTTGTTTTTATTTTATTTTATTTATTTATTTATAATTATTTATAAGAGACTCGTGCTGATAACGTGTTATAAAACTAATATAAGAAAGAACAGAAACAAAGTAATAAAGAGAAAGGAGAAATGCTTCTATATTATTTCACTGGTATCATGGGGTATTTATAGTTGAGATTACAGTGTGAATACAATATAATAGATAAACCAGAAAATCTTGTAATCAATTTGAATAATAGATAAACATATTATTATCTTTTATAACAAAACCGTAGTTTTTTGTCGGTTTTTATATAATTAAAATCAAACCATTTAATACAATTTTGGTTTCAATTTAAGAAAGTAAAAACTGTTTAAAACCGAACCAAACCGAATTATATATACACACATACCTACATCTATTCATATGTGATTTTTTCGGTCCAACTCAACCTGCTTAAACTTTGTATTTGTATTGTACTAATGATCAATTATTAATTTCATATCATAAATATTCAGATTTTGTTGATCATTTCATAAAATTGTCTTCAATTTGCAATCATTTAAGAGAATCTCGAGTACATATCGGTTCACAACTCATCACCGCTTACTCTTTCTTCTCTGTCTACTTCCTCAGCACCAATATTTAAAATATGTAAATGCTGATTTGCATGACTTACTTCTTTTAATGATGTTGATGAACTTCTTCATGGACATTTTTCGATTAGTTCATTTGTTACGTTTGACATCTTATATAAATAAATGCATTTATAGACATTAGTTGTACATAAGTTTGTCTTTTATATGCTTATAATTAGATTATGTTCGACAGTAACATTATTGAGATAATCAAAATCAAAGGTGGTGCTTTGGAAAAAATAAAATGACGAATATGTTCTAACTAACTGAAGTTCAAAACTATATCACATGTTTTTTTTGTTTGAAATGTGTGAAAGTTAGATACGAAATCCTCTGTCTCCCTTGGCCTTACTCAAAATATTATTTTGTCTAATGGATTTTGAGATTTATATATGTTATTCAATAATATGACGATTAGTTCACTATTAGTATTTTTTTGAAGTTGATGATCAATGACGAAGTGAAATGAGTAAGATGGTGACTCTTTTATTATCTTGTTTGTCCCAACTTGGGAATTCAATGGTAGGTATCGAGTTTGTTGTATTGGACGGCGTTGACGGATAGTTGGTTTTTGGATCTTTAAGATTCGTATTGGTAGATGCTAGTTAAATATAAAACATTTGTTAAATCATCTCATTGTATTTACTGACACAATAGTACTAATGTTTACATATATTATCACTAGTATAAAACCCGTGCATTGCACGGAATATTGTAAAATATGAAAATGAGTATAATTTAATATTAAATGGCATACCATTTATAAAACATGTAAGAGAAAATGAAGCCATGTAAGAATGTCCCTACTTACCTTCCTACTGTATACAACATCCATTAACTTTATGAAATTTACAACATCAATTAATGAATCCGAATCCCCGCATAGCAACATAGCACACCCCAACCACATAACCACCTCATTCACAGCACCTATGATTTCCCCGGCTATGCTCGGCTTAAATTTACAAAGAAGATAAACGCTTAACCACTCTTTGATTTAGTCTGTATAGAAGATGAACACATAATATGAACACTACACCGCCCATGGCATCCACATATAAGTTCCACCACTCCGTAACTCTTGGCAGGTGCCTGAACAAAAAGATGAAGGAAACTGAACCTTATCACTCATCAACACCATCACGTACACCGTACATATGTAGAAAACTGATATACCAACAAACTGTGGAAAAAGCATGATAAATAAAGAAAATTTTGAAAGCTAGTACCTTGAAATACAACCCAATACGATGATTATAGTTTCCCGATCCGATGCCTCTGTAAAGGCAAAAAGTAAAACACCTCACACCCAGAATCAAAAGTTCACCCCTAAAAAAAAAGTTAAAAGTTCAAATAAGGAACCGTAGATTTTGATGGCAGCTTGAAACTTTAGCAACTTTTTTAAGGAATTCAGCAGCCTTAGGAGTAGTTAAGAAGCTTAAACATCATAGACCAAAACAGCGAGGAATATAATGTACTTCCGGATCATTCAACAAAACATGGACAACAACCATACAAATAGAGTTCATATATAACATTCAACAAAAAAACACATACGTCAATGCTGCATCTGCTTCCACATCGACAACAACCATACAAATAGAGTTCGTATAAAAATATGATACATGTAGCACTGTTACAGGAAGTACTGTTCATGCCACTGTTCACCTTTTTTATATTCTTCTTTTTTATTATGTTACTAATCCTAGGATACCTTATTTATTCCTAGTATAGTATTCCTATTTATTTGTTTTAAGGCTTAGGGTTATCTAAGATAATCTAGCCATTTATAGCCGTTGGTGGCCAGGCCCTTATGGCCCTTTTCTTTCTATAAGTATTTGTAATAATGTTGAAGTTTATCTAAGCAATAAACTCTCTTTTATTTGCTATCTTCTCTCAACTTCTATATGGTATCGGAGCCTAGCTCTCTTTTCTTCTTAAAATCTTTTTTCTCGTTCTGTTTCAAAATTTGAAAAATGTCAGAAACTATTTCTGGGACTCCAGCAAGTTCTGCTACCTCTTCCAATCGTACCAGTGGACTCGGATTAGAACATCCGAGCCTACAAATCACCTCTGCAAAGTTCAATGAGTCTAATTATAGACAATGGGCAGCAGCGGTGAAAATCTTCGTGACGGGAAGAGGCAAGATGGGATACTTAACTGGATTAAGGAAGATGCTGAGTGAAGAAGATGCTGATGCCTTCTTCATATGGGAGACAGAGAATGCTACTGTTTAATTTCATGGCTGATTAACTCCATGATTGATGATATAGGTAACAACCATCTGTTTTCCTCTACTGCCAAAGAAATTTGGGATTCTGTGGGACAATTTTACTCAAACAAGGGCAATTTTGCCCAAGCTTTTAGGGTAAAATCTACCATTAGAAACCAGAAACAAGGCACTCTTGATGTTACTAAATACTTCAGTGCCTTGACCAAAATCTGGCAAGAATATGATCAGCTTACTGCTGTTAAGTGGACTTGCAATACTGATGCTCTAACCTTTCAAGCTCTACTTGAAAAGGAAAGAGTTTTTGAATTTCTGGGAGGTCTTGATCCCTCATTTGAAGCTGCTAGGGAAAGAGTCCTGTCCCAAGTGCCTTTACCAAATACCATGGAGGCTTTTGCCTATATCAGAAATGAAGAAAGTAGGAAAGGAGTGACGGGTAGCCATCCTACTCCTCTTGGAGAACAGTCTGCCCTTATCACTCAAAGTTCTGAAAATTCCATGTTTGGCAAGAAAAAGACGATCAGAGGACTTTGTTGGTGTGTGATCATTGTAAGAAAAAGGGGCACAATAAAGAAAACTGTTGGCAGTTACATGGAAAACCTCCTAGAGCTCAACCTACTAAGAAACCCACTCAAGGGGCTGATCAGAGACAAGCTTATACTGCTGCATCTCAACTTTTCTCTAAGGAGCAGCTGGATATTCTGAACCAACTCTTTGGAATGAAGGAAGAGCTGATGCAGTCTTATACCACTACTAGTGGAGTGGCTCATGAAGGTACTAGTGGAGTGGAGTGGCTGATGCAGTTAACACGACATGCACATGAAATAAAAGATATTAAATGGATACTAAAAATATATAATGAATGAACGTAAAATAAAAACTATGAAGAGATAAATAAGTTACTAACATATATAAAAATCATAGTGTGAAAATAATGAGCATTCAAAGGAAGCATAAATTGTTATAGATTTAATGGCTTGAAGCACTCTTTAATTACTTTTGTTTAATGAATATCAATATTGTCTGTAATTCTTGTGTGAAATGTATTGATCTTGCACACTCTGGAGTCTGGATAATAACAACATGTGTAGTATCTTTGACACATTGTGGTATGAAAGTATAAAAAAAGATAAGCTCTTAGTTTGATTTCCCGAGGAGCTGAGGGAATGGTGTGTATGCCAATATCACGTTCCAGTTGTTGCAAGTACAAATCTGGGAAACAACATGAAAAATCTTACAACTTTTGATGCTTTGAAGCTAGCTAGTTCAATATTTTATACATATTATTTACGAAAACCCTTTTTGCACACATTCGAGGAAGCACCACAGATGCACCCCATCAAATTAATTGTATGAATGCTAATTGAAAAATGCAGCTAGAAATATACATTAGCTAGAGAATGAGCTGAAGAAAACCTAAACATGCATGTGTAAATGTAATCGATTAAAATTACCAAACAACTATATTACAGATTACACAACAATTGAAAAAACGAATAGAACATGCAAAGGCTATTTACCTCACATGTACAAACTCTTCCATTGTAAGCTCCGCTGGATTAAAGGGCTCTGCATCAAAGACTTAGCACGATCATCAACTCTCCTTTGTCAAATCGTTCAAAATTATGTTTAGCTGAATATAATCCTTCTCTCTGTAACTGTAACAGTGAAGTGACACATTCAAAGAATGATAATTAAAACAAATTATTTCAAACACATAATTAATATCATGAGAAAAATATCCATAAAAAGTAAGGAAAATGTTGTAACTCTAACCATACGTGCAGCTCGAAAGCAAAATCGGCTCATATCAACTTCAACTTTCACATAAATGCACAAAAGATGTTAGCTTTCACATTAGATCTCTATATTGATTCAACTTGTTTAGATTCATCTCGCCATGCATCATCGACATTCGCTTTTCGACATCTCCTCGACGCTCCATCGCTGTTTTGGAGACCATAATTAAGCATAATAAAGAAGCCGTGAATGAATCTATATTGGAGCAATGAAAAGAAAACACAAATGAATTGAAATAAAAAAAACCATCATCGACGTTCGCTTTTCGACATCTCCTCGACGCTCCATCGCAGTTTGGGAGACCATAAGCATAATAAAGAAGCCGTGAATGAATCTATATCGGAGCAATGAAAAGAAAACACAAATGAATTGAAATAAAAAATCGAAATGATGTATTACCTTTTCTTAGTATGTTAAGCATCACTGAAAATCTGAAATGAGATAGCCATCGGACGTTTGCAGGAATGACTGAGTAGTAAATTGTCAGGGTAAGTGTTAGAGAATGGAATGTGTAAAATCTGAAATAATGGGGATGTTAATAAATGAATTGAAGAAAAATGACACATGTAAGATATCTGAAAACCAAAGAGTACATGTTTCATGACCTGTAATACAAACTCTCTCTCTCACACACACGCTATATCTGCACTCCAATGAAAACATGATGGTCCATAAAAAATCAGTATAGGAAAAAATAGCTTCAATTAATACATCAACAATTCCAAAATTCAAATGAAATAAGAAGGTAGAAGAAAACGATGCATGACCTGAAAAGTGAAAGATTATACATATAACTTCGAGAGAAAAAAAGAAAAACTACAACAAATACATAACCATAATATCGTTACCTCCACCACCCGATAAATCATCATCTACATTTAAACTAATTTATTTACATGGATAGACTTTGTAACTCTTAATACAATTAATAATACATTGAATTGAATAGTATGTAATAAGTGCGGGAAAATCTGGTTAACAGGCATTTACAATCCAAAATTTGTATCAGCACCAGAATCTCGTACCTCTGCCCATTTACAATCCAAAATTACATGAACGGAAAGGAGAAAAGAGAGGCCGCAATTACCTCCACCACCCGATATAAGCCTTAAAAAGCAACCTTGATCGACCATTGTCACAGATTAACAAATAAAAATTATAAAAGAAAACTGAATATTGTCGAAAAGTGTTTTTGCGAAATCCAAAATTTACAAATTAGCAAGAGATCATCTACAATCCAAAATTACATGAACGGAAAGGAGAAAAGAGAGGCCGCAATTACCTCCACCACCTGATATAAGCCTTAAAAAGCAACCTTGATCGACCATTGTCACAGATTAACAAATAAAATTTATAAAAGAAAAATGAATATTGTCGAAATCCAAAATCTACAAATTAGCAAGAGATTATTACTTGCAATATAGCACCATCCGTGCCTCCGAAATCGGATCCAAAACTGAGGAAGGGCTGAAGAGTTTGAGAAGCCAAATTGATTTGAAGAGGAATAAAACATCGGGAGGTTTTTCAAGTGTAGCAATGGAAGTTTCAGAACTGAAAAAAAATTTGAGGCTTAAACTTCGATCGACGTGGGGCGTTTATGTTGTGAAACCGACTGGAAACATGATCGAGGGGAGTGGGAGAGATTGAGGGGAGAAGGAAGTTACCGAAGAAGAGGTGGGGAGTATTTCTAAAGAGTGGCGGGTGTAATACAGGGTAGAACGGGTCATTTTCAGGGTCAATTGGCCAAAACGTGTCAATCGGTAGTTATTTACTCTAAAATATTAATATAGATTTAGTTTTGTTGTTACTAGACAATTGGAGTCAACTTTACGTGATTCCGGTGCATTTTCTACCCCCGTTTACCACACTTTTAGCATGTTTCTTGGTAATTTAGACCGTTTTAGGGGTAATATCGTGAGTTTATAGCACGGGGAGTAAATCCGTCACTTTGATGGTTTACTACCTCCTTTTATTGATATTGACCCTATTCCGAGCACTTTTACCCTCCGGAATGTTTTGGTTGTTTTTGGTTGTTGTGATGATGTAGGGTATTGGTGTCTCGAGAACCCGGAAGGCGAAGATTTATGATGATAAGTGTGATCAAGGTGCAAGAATGAGCCAAGAAAGAAGAAAGAATAGGAAAAGGAAGAGAAAGAGTTGGTGCCCGAGTGACTGTTCTGATTCAGAAGCATTTTGACCCATGATGGAGGCATTTTCTGGTCATGACTTCTTCATGAAAGTTGTAGAGAATTGAAAGAGCTTTCCAACGCATCTTGAATCACCCAAATCGGAGCTCGGATGAAGAAGTTATGAAGGTTTTACTGCAGCGAAAAAAATTCATCATGCGAAACGCACGTTTGGAGCTTTAAACGTGCGTTTGGACTGTTTTTTCTACGTACGAGTGTTAGAGGCTGAAACGCACGTTTAGGAACCTTCCAAACGTGCGTTTGGCTCATTTCCTGCTATAAAAAGCTGCAAATTTCACAGAGAAGAGGGTAGACGCGAATGGAGTTGTTTTAGGGTAATTTTGGGCGATTTTCTTCGTTTTTAGGAGTTAGAATTAGTGTAATATACCGTTAGAATCGTCTTTCAATCCTCTCTTTGATTATACAACTCAAATCTTCGATCCGTAACATTTCGATTGTCAAAAATTTGATCTTTTGGAGCACGAATTTTCCCTCTCTTAAATCTCAATCAAGTAAGTATGTTTGCTTGTTCTTTTGTTGTTATTGCTATGTTTTTCTTCATTGTTTGTTGTTTAGATTGTATAATGTGTAGCTAATTTCTCTCCATAGCCGGGTCATGTGAAATTTGGTGAAATCACTCTTTGGGTGATGAAATTGGGAGTGGGTAGTGCTTTTTATTGTTTAATCTTGCTCGTTTCACGTCTTAGAACTTGTTATAACGGATTTGGGCTAGATTGATCACCTAGGTCAAACATCACACACACCACTCTTGAGAGTTGTTCGAGAGAGAGGGTGTGGGAAAAGGGTTCTAGGATCGCGGTGTAGTCTCGGTTTAGTTGTTAAACCGAGCTCGTCGTGAGGTTACTCGTTTATACGTTTAAGCGGCTCGAGTGCAAAACATGACTTGTTAGAGAGAGTTGTTCTTAACATGGCATAAGTGTTAGAAGAGAGTTGTTCGACGCTAGCACCGGGTTTAGGAGTTCGCACCCGTGAAATTGAATGCAAGAGCTCGTTTGTTATATTGCACACTCCCGGTTTTGTCTATCCTCGGGGTTGAAATTAGTCATTTTGATCATGGTTCGGCTATGTCCCTTTCTCCTTTAGACTTGTTAGTTTAATTTACTTTAGTTTAATTGAAGTGTACAAACATTCCAACAACTTGTTTGCCTAGACTAAGCAATAAGTTCACTTTGGTACTTACAAGCACATCTTCTCTGTGGGATCGACCTCGGACTCCTGTAGCTTTACTAGCAATCGACCCGGTCCACTGCCGGTTAGAGAGCTTGTTTAGTCACCGTTGTCTTGAGTATTTTATAAATTTGTTTGGTGAAAAAAACGCTCATCAAAATGGCGCCGTTGCCGGGGAAGATGTGTGCTATTTGTGATATCTTGCAAGTGAACCGAAGGCTTGGGCCTAGGTTTTATTTTATTGTTTTCTTGTTGTTTGGTGTTTTGTAGTGCATTGCCCGGAGTTTTTGAGAACCGCTTGAACCTTACATTGCTAGAATGGAGACCTTTGCTAAACAAAGAGGAAGGGGCCTTCTAGTTGGGAATTTGATTGCTAGATTTGAAGGTTTGAGTCCGGAACAAACGGAAATGGACCAAGACACTAATCAAGTTGGTCGTGGAGGCCAAGTTTTTGTGGAACACCCTTCTATCGGGGGAGGTCAAGGAGTTACTAATCGAGCTCAAGACCAATCCTTATGTAACAATGTTCAAAAAGGAGCAAACCGTCAATGGAAAGGACAAGGTGGAGCAATGCCACCGATGGACCCGAATGCTATGAATTGGCTCATGAATCAAGTACAAGAGCAATTTCAAGCATTAATGCAAGCTCATATGCAAACTCCCAATCCGGCACCGAATCAAGGAGATGTGCGGACTTGTAGAGATTTGGTCATGCCACGGCCCGATTTGGTGGGGCATAGTCCGATAAGGTTGCCCCCGATCACCGCCAACACTATGAGTATTGGGCAAAATATTATCAATATGATTAGGGACAACTCAACCTTTAGAGGGACGGCAATCGAAAATCCTTACTTCTTCTTGGATCATTATCTCGAGGTGTGTCGGACTATAAGGATGGACGGTGTTAGTGAAGAGGCAATCAAGCTACTTTTGTTCCCATTCACTCTAAAAGACCAAGCAAGGCGTGGTATGACTCCTTAAGGCATGACTCCCTACACACTTGGACCGAGGTGGTGCGCACATTTTTGCTTAAATACTATCCACCGGGAAAGTTTTTGATTTGAAAGAGGCAATCATGACCTTTGATGCTTATGAAGACGAGTCACTACTCGAGGCATGGGAACGGTATAAGGCCTTGTTGCGCCAATGTCCCGTACATGGAGTCACTCTTGGGGACCAAGTCCATTGTTTCTTGAGGGGACTTGATCAAGATATGCAAAACCGACTTCATGCTTCAAGCGGCGGTGATTTAATGATGCTACAACCTGATCGAGCGTTTGACCAAATTGAACGGATTGCGGAAGCTACAAGACTTTATGTTTTCGAGACAAGAAGAGGGCCAAGACGCAAGAAACCGAGTGAGATGAAGTCGGTAGGGGAAAAGATTGAAGATGCATATCATGAGAAATTGTTGGACCAACAAGAGGAATCTTTGCAAAATCTTAAAGATCGAGTGGTGCAACTAAATGAAAAGAGGAGGTTGGAGAAAGAAAAAGAAACAAGAAAGGAGCTAGAAGCCGTGAGAAAAGAGCGAGAAGAGGCTCATTCAAGGAAAACGGAGAGAGAGGATGATGATTTTATTTTGATGAAGCGTTTTCCGAGCTAGAGATTGAGTTGGGATCGCCCATGTCACTAGAGGTTCCTCTTGTGGAGTTTGATCGTGGTAAGTTTCACATTCTTCCGATTACACCCTCACTTCCTGATGTGAACATTGATGATGCCTTGGTGGAATGTATGGTGGAACCAACCATTGTTAAGACTCAACATGAAATCTTTGGTGATGAAAGTAGCTCGTTTTGGGATGAAGAAGAGATGGAAGAGGTGCAATGTTTGTCTATTACACCGCCTCCCGAAGAAATGCAAGACGATGACTTGGAGGAGTGTATGATAGATTTGAGCACATTTTTTGAAGAACCGGATTCTGAGTTTGAAGAGAAGACGGGATCGCCCATTTCACCACCACTCCCGATTGAAGTGTATGATGATGCAATTTTGGAGTGTGTGATGAAATCTCATGAGCTTGATATGACATCCGTGGTAGAGCTACCGGAAGAGTTGGAGGTGATTAGCATACCGGTCCCGGACTACTACACTCTTTACTCCCCGGTAGATGAAGCTCACAAGATTTATGAAAGGGAACAACTACCATGGGATGGTAATTTCAAGAAGAGGATGATGGCGGATTTCAACGAAAGGGGATTCCCAAGAGCCATGCGCGGTAAGTTCCTAGTGAACTCGTTTTCCCCTATGCTTGCTATGCTCATTCTCCTTGAATTGTTGATATTCTTGAGTTCGGATTTCGGTTGATAGTTTGTGGTGATTTTTGATTGAAATAAAAATGTTGTCTTGAGTTGGTTTGAGTCCTTTGTGGTTTGAGTCCGTTTTGGTGCCACTTGGTCGAGCCAACGACGTAAAACAAAGGCGCTTTGTGGGAGGCAACCCACCTTTTTGGTAATAATTTTGTTTTTGAAGTGGTTTTTGGGTGCAAGAGGGGAGAGTTTTGTCTCACAAGAGAGTTTGGGGTGAGATTTTCTTTTGATTCTTGCTTTTGTACGTAGACGGGGATGTTTTTATGTGAGCCTCTGTGGCCTTATTTTATGCGTGGATGCTCTGTGTTTCTTTTGATTATCTTTACATCCAAAGGCACTTCCCGTCTAGTATGGTTGATATGCTTTGATACCTTGATTGTGGCATGGCTTCTATTTTTATATATCTCGTATCTATCACCATCTTTTGGCACGTGGATTTTTTCCCGTGCATGTGTTTGCCTTGTTTTCTCGTCTACATGGTGTTCGGGTACTCGAGATGGAGCTTACTAGAAGATGTCACGTGAGCTAAAGTGCGCCTTTTACGCCGGGTTTTGGTCAAACGGCTAAGTCTTTTTACTCTTTTTATCTCTCACACACGAGGACGTGTTTCGTTTAAGTGTGGGGTGGGAGACTTAGCTGTTTTCTTGTTTTCGTTGTTAAATGTGCTATAAATGTGGTATGCTTAGCCTATGATCGGGCTCGAGTCGATTTTTGGGTAATTTTTAAAAAATTTCAAGGGTCTTAACACCGTGTTGTATGTGTTATTTTCACATTTGAGTGGTGATCACCTTAGTCGGGATCCCGAACATGTACATTGTGGTTTGATATTATCTTGAGAATGGAGTCTTATTAATTTCACGAAAGCTACACTTTGTGCACAATTTGATTGCTACCACCTTTCATATCACTAGCCTTGAGACGAAATGTCATAGGTTTACCTAAGTAGGACATGGGATGACGGTTTTGGCGTTCTCTTGACCCTACCATAGCCAAATAAGCCTTAACCGAACATTTACCCTTCGTAGCCCCTCTCAGCCTTGATAGAATGGTCTGACCACCATTCGCTTATAGCCGTTTTGTTACTTAGTCAGAAACCTACCCTTGAGCCTTATTATGGTCACATTTCCTTCATTTTATACCCTACGAGTGGACTTAGTCTTCTGTTAGACCACACTTGCTAAGGCAAGTGTGGGGTGGGGGAGATGATGTTTTTGATTGGGTTGTTGTTTCTCGTTTTGAGCTATAAAGTGTTGAGGAGCTCGTTTGGGCTTGGTGTTCGGCTCTTGGGCCAAAAGAAAAGAAAATCTCTTCTTCTATCTCTTCCTTAAAAAAAAAAAAAAAAAAAAAAAAAAAAAAAAAAAAAAAAAAAAAAAAGAGGATGTACATAGAAATAAAGGCGTGGAGTCAAAGTAAGGAGCTCAATGATAAATTTTTATGATGTTAGAGTTGGGATAGTGAGATAGGTGCTAGTGTGCTTGAACTCACCTCACGACACTTGAAACATAGTCGAGTTTGGCAATGAGTTCGGGTGCACTGGTAACCTATGGTTCCCAAAATGTCAAAGTTGATCAAAAAGGAGTTTTGGGTGGTTTGCATGATAAAGATGAGTTGGTACTTGGTTGATTAGGTTCACTCGTACTTCTTTTCTCCAGCTTCCCAAAATACCCTTTCGACTAACCGAAATCACCCTAGCCTAACGTTATAACCGCTCAAGTCCTGCCCGATCGTGTCCAAACTTAGTGACCTTGATTAGTGGAGAGACTAATAGAGATGAAACGGTTGGTAGACTTTCGGTTGGGATTCAAGCCCCGACAATCATTTTGAGCACTTGGTTTTTGGCTTGGCACCACACACACTCCATTTTCTTGATAATGTTGTACCAATGTGTTTATGTTCGTGTTCCTTACTTTGTGGTTACCTCGAGAGTGTGAGTAGTAGCACCTACATCACAAGGTTGAATCCCTTGGTTTGTTTTAAAACGCCTATTTTACTCGAGGACGAGCAAAGGCTAAGTGTGGGGTGGTGATGGGAGTCAACTTTACGTGATTCCGGTGCATTTTCTACCCCCGTTTACCACACTTTTAGCATGTTTCTTGGTAATTTAGACCGTTTTAGGGGTAATATCGTGAGTTTATAGCACGGGGAGTAAATCCGTCACTTTGATGGTTTACTACCTCCTTTTATTGATATTGACCTATTCCGAGCACTTTTACCCTCCGGAATGTTTTGGTTGTTTTTGGTTGTTGTGATGATGTAGGGTATTGGTGTCTCGAGAACCCGGAAGGCGAAGATTTATGATGATAAGTGTGATCAAGGTGCAAGAATGAGCCAAGAAAGAAGAAAGAATAGGAAAAGGAAGAGAAAGAGTTGGTGCCCGAGTGACTGTTCTGATTCAGAAGCATTTTGACCCATGATGGAGGCATTTTCTGGTCATGACTTCTTCATGAAAGTTGTAGAGAATTGAAAGAGCTTTCCAACGCATCTTGAATCACCCAAATCGGAGCTCGGATGAAGAAGTTATGAAGGTTTTACTGCAGCAGAAAAAATTCATCATGCGAAACGCACGTTTGGAGACTTTAAACGCACGTTTGAACTTTTTTTTTTTGTACAGAGTGTTAGAGGCTGAAACGCACGTTTAGGAACCTTCCAAACGTGCGTTTGGCTCATTTCCTGCTATAAAAAGCTGCAAATTTCACAGAGAAGAGGGTAGACGCGAATGGAGTTGTTTTAGGGTAATTTTGGGCGATTTTCTTCGTTTTTAGGAGTTAGAATTAGTGTAATATACCGTTAGAATCGTCTTTCAATCCTCTCTTTGATTATACAACTCAAATCTTCGATCCGTAACATTTCGATTGTCAAAAATTTGATCTTTTGGAGCACGAATTTTCCTCTCTCTTAAATCTCAATCAAGTAAGTATGTTTGCTTGTTCTTTTGTTGTTATTGCTATGTTTTTCTTCATTGTTTGTTGTTTAGATTGTATAATGTGTAGCTAATTTCTCTCCATAGCCGGGTCATGTGAAATTTGGTGAAATCACTCTTTGGGTGATGAAATTGGGAGTGGGTAGTGCTTTTTATTGTTTAATCTTGCTCGTTTCACGTCTTAGAACTTGTTATAACGGATTTGGGCTAGATTGATCACCTAGGTCAAACATCACACACACCACTCTTGAGAGTTGTTCAGAGAGAGGGGTGTGGGAAAAGGGTTCTAGGATCGCGGTGTAGTCTCGGTTTAGTTGTTAAACCGAGCTCATCGTGAGGTTACTCGTTTATACGTTTAAGCGGCTCGAGTGCAAAACATGACTTGTTAGGAGAGAGTTGTTCGGACCTTAACATGGCATAAGGTGTTAGAAGAGAGTTGTTCAGACGCTAGCACCGGGTTTAGGAGTTCGCACCCGTGAAATTGAATGCAAGAGCTCGTTTGTTATATTGCACACTCCCGGTTTTGTCTATCCTCGGGGTTGAAATTAGTCATTTTGATCATGGTTCGGCTATGTCCCTTTCTCCCTTTAGACTTGTTAGTTTAATTTACTTTAGTTTAATTGAAGTGTACAAACATTCCAACAACTTGTTTGCCTAGACTAAGCAATAAGTTCACTTTGGTACTTACAAGCACATCTTCTCTGTGGGATCGACCTCGGACTCTTGTAGCTTTACTCGCAATCGACCCGGTACACTGCCGGTTAGAGAGCTTGTTTAGTCACCGTTGTCTTGCGTATTTTATAAATTTGTTTGGTGAAATAAACGCTCATCACGTACTAATATAAATAAAAGCAATTTACAATAATTCTAATTTTTTTACCGGTACAATAATTATTACTCAAACGATGATAAGTCGTTTATAAATCTAATAGAGAGTATTGATTAATTTTATGATATTAATTTTAGAATATATGTAACATCGATTTATAATTTGTTATTTTTTAATTTACACATTATATTTTATACCTTAACGAGCCGACTCGAGTTGGAAGGCAAAAATAGGTATAACAAGCAGAACTCGAACACAAGCTCGGACAATTTAATTTTTAAACCCGAACATAAATTTTTGCTCATTTAACTCACGAACGAGCTTGAGTTCAAACCAACGATACTCGACTCGGCTCAACTTGTTAACATCACTACACAGTGATATTTGACCTCTGTAAAGTTGAATTTAAGGTCAACATTGGAATCTGGAGAGATCGAATGTGTATTTCAACCTTTGTAAAATCGAATTTTTCCCAAAATATGGTATCATGGTATATACAATATATTGACGAGAGTGCCCCAAGTTTTGTCGAACAACTGGTTTACCTACGGTATATTTACATGGTAAAACTGTTGGAGATGTTGGGCATATTTCCCATGGTAACCGGACCGCTTCGAGATTAATTTTGTATTGGATTTGATATAGTTTATTGAGATTTATTTATGGCACCATTAAAGCCTATGTGAGAGCGTAGATAATAATGGGGTTTAAATACTCGATTCGGATATCAAATAAATTAGAAATTAATGCTCAAAATAAAAGCAAATTTATCTCTTGAAATTAATTCTTTTACGTATGTATTAGGAATTAATTCAAAAGTGATATGTTGACTTGGTCCTTCTTGCTTGAACAACATGGCTATTTACGTGGGCCACTTTCTTCATTTGCTGGATATGGCCATTAACGCCAAGCATCAGCAATAGCCTATTCTTCCTTGGTGTGAAAATGGAGCAAGACCATTTAACACTAAATAATCTTTACTATACTTCAGTTGAACACATTGTGGGAGCCTAAAATGTGGATGTGGAAGTGGGTCTGAAGCCCTCCACCTCCACACTGTGAACAAACCAAAAAGATAGAAAATATATTTTTATATTTTATTTTCTGTTTCCATTTCCCGTCTTCATTTCCGGAAAGGCAAAGATTCAACCAACAAACACAAGATTTCAAATTTTCAAGTAACCGATGGATCAAGTGATAAAATATTGAGAGAAAACATAATGATATTTCAGTTTACCTTCATTTCAAGGAGCGTTGATTTTTATTTTTCATTCGGAGGGGATCGGAGGGGACTGACGGAGGAAGAAGAATATAACTTTAGCTTATTTTTTCCCTTTCATCGAAGAATCTAATACTTGAATTGCAAACTTCGAAATTGCAAGCTAAAAAAATAAGACGACTTCTATTGGCATTACGAAACTGTTCACAGCACCACGATTACTTTTGGCACCCTATAAATCACTCTTGTCACTACATTGAATATTTTTATTATTTTTTACTTCAAGCACCACCAATATTTTTTTTTACTTCATATACCATAATTTTATAAAATTACAATCAAGTCCTTTATTAAATTAATAGAACATTTTAGTCCTTCATTAATAATATAATCTTAACATTAACCATATCTTCCAAAAATCTTAATCTTAATCCAAAACACCCATCTTCATCATCATTCTTCTTCTTCTTCTTCATCTTCATCTTCATCGTCATCATCATTCTTCAGCTTCACATCATCCTTCTTTCACCTTCATCATCCTTATTCTTCAAAATTTCATTAATAAACACCACACACAACCTTCTTCTTCATCACCATAACAATCCACAAATTTAATCTTCATTCAAATCATCAACATTAACCCAATTACTACAACTTTCTTCATCTTCATCATCAAATTCATTTCTTCATACCCGGGAAAAAAATCACAAACCTTTTTCTTCATTTTTTTCTACACACCATTCATTTACAATCTACACACATTCATATTTTTTCAACACATCTTCATCTCCATCGTCTCAAAATACATATATTTTATACACACCTTCATCTTCTTCATATCACATCAAAAGCTTCATAAAAAAATCTTGATTTTTATTTCAATACTTGAAATAGGTCAATGAGTTACCCTATTACAACATTAAGAACATGTAAAAGCATGATTTGTGGAGAAAAATCATGTTTTTATGCATTTTCCGATGAAAGAGATGAGTTTTCCGGCGTTTTCGAGCATCCCGTTTCTAATACTAGAAACGTCAGCAACACAGACGATTTATGTAAACATAAACGTCGAAATTATCGACGTTACAAATGTATAAACAACGCCTAAGCAAATTTTTACGTTAGCCAAACTATCGTTCTAAATGTATAACAACGTCTGAGTAATCGATGTTATGAAAACGTCACCCATACTGGCGTTGTATTGCTATTACAATGTCAGGTCTGTCGACGTTCGAACGTTCGCCTGAGTTTTCAGATTGCTTAAAACGTCAGTTGTCCTGACGTTGTAGCACCAAATCAACGTCAGCACAGGTGACGTTACGAGTCATCTTCATCTCAAATGCAAGAACGGTTTTTTCCTGACAGAAAAAAATTTCAAAAACCAACCATTAAAACCCTCGATTTCTACCAAATTACCAGCGAATTTCTTAAAAAACAAGATACGTACGTGATTTGGTTCAAAGTTATGTTCTTCTTAGCTTGATTCTTGCAACCAATGCTTCAATTGCGGTTTCTGGCGATATACTTATCTTCTCCGGCGAAATTCCGGTGAAATGTCATCTTCTCCGGCGAAATTCGGCAAAAATATCATCTTCTCCGGCGAAAACCGTCTTCTCCAGCGATTAATTTTTTTTATTCAAATGAAAAAAAAAGTTAGTATTATGTTAAAATGAATTGGTTAAATTAATTAAAGAGTGTTAAAATATTAAGAAGTGTTATGTTATAATTTATAAAAACTGAGGAACTAAAGTATATTTTTTAAAAGTTATTAAATGGATGTGGTGCCGTTAGTGATTTGGTGGTGTATGAAAGTAAATGAAAAATAATAAAATAAAGGGTGTCAATAATAAATCAGTGGTGCTGATAAAAGCCACCAAAAATAAATCATGATCTTTTTGTTTCATTAATGGAATTTTCAAGAAGACCCTACGTCCAATGCTCCGGGGCCGACGCCGGCTCCAATGGAGGCTGAAGATGGGACGGAGAAGAATCATCTTCAATTTTGCTTTGTTTTTTTCTTTCAAATTTGCGTTATTAGATTTATTTCATTGGCGGTGGTTAAAGGGGGAAATTGGAAAATCAGGCTCGGAGCCTCGGTCAGACCCCTACTTGTAAAAAAAGTTTGCTTTTTGAAAAACTCGTTTTTAGGTATTACGACAATAATATCGTCGTCTTAAAAATTTTAACGTCAATAATATTGTCGTTAACCCACCCCTAAAGTTACATTGTCAAGTACACCTTATTGACGTCACGGGATCTGTTTTACGCCAATATAATTGGCATAAAATGTGGCTAACGATGATAATATTGGCGTAAAACGGTTCTTGTGTTGAAATAGTGTCCTAAACCCAATCGGGTTGGACCGGATCTGACCGGGTCATATCATTCTACTATTTCTTTATGTTTATACATATAATAAATGGTTTTTCTGTTGCCATATATTTGTTCTTTTTAAGAACCAATTATAAATTGTTATATGATAACGTCCTTAGTATTAAATTGTGATAGAGAAACCATGATAGATGATCATGGTTGATGAGATCTCTAATCATTTTAATAAGTTTGATACTTAAATGTCTCTAGGCTTATGTACTATTAAATAGGAAATTGATAGTACAAACAGACTAGCACGTATTAGATGTATTCTGTCTTTAAGGGCAGGGATAGATCTCATCTATCGAAGTGTAGAGACACTTGGACTGTACGTGGACGTGTATTAGAGAATGCGTACGTTAGACCGACCCACTTACACTGTTAAGTGTCACACTATGTGGCGGTTGTGTAATTATCCTTAGGGCCGGAGTCTTCATGGCATCACGGTGTGGATTGTCATGCTTTGACACTATCGAGCTTTCCCCTAGCCAGGGGGCGATCATGTGGTAGTGATTGGGCGTGATACTGAAGCATGCGGAGTATACATGTTTGGTCGTCTGGGAATCGCTGATGTAAGTCAACTCGATGATATAATTCCGATGATTTACCCCTTTTTTTCTCTTACAATTAGTGGCGTTTTGACATCAACTTGATCAATTATTATGATAAATTGAACCATTTTGTGTACATAGGAAATTTCAAAAAAACTAGTTTTTTTTTTTAACTTTTATTATAGGCTTATTAGCCAATTTTTGTTATCAGATTTACACGTGGTATATTTGTGTTTATTTTGCAGCACATATATCATGTTTGGGAACGTGGATTTTGACTTGATGGTGTCATTTGATTCTGAGGGATGATTTTGGAAATGAGGTTGAGAATTCAAACCCACGAGAGCTATTGATACACGTTAGAGGGTTCAGTCCATGCCAGTTGGAGAATAAATTTGATCAGGGACATTTTATATAGATGGCCCGTGCTATGTTACATTGAGCCGCTCCAAGTGGAGATATCCAAGTCTGCTGAGTATTCAATGCGGATGTCATTCAGCCAACCACTACATTAGACTTGACTCGCGCCAATTTCCTTTGACCGACGCCAACCTTTGTTAACGAGCATGACGCGCGCTAGATTGGTCTGACCTGCGTCAATATTGCAGAGTCAGCAAAAAAAAAGATCTCTTTTATTCTTCCACTCACAAAAAAAATTAAAAAAAGACACTTCATCTTCCCCAACTTTTCCTCCTTGAAGACACCCCCCACCCCCCAGGCTCTTCTAGCCGAAATTTTAGTAAAATTTAGCTATTGAATTTAGTTGTAAAGGTTAAGGATCCTAGTTTAGCTTCTACTACTTTGATTGGAGTTAACACACTCTAGTATTGATTCCATTGAAGCTTGAAAGTTGGATGAAGAACACCAAACTCGAATTCTTGCTTTTGGTTTGGTAATCTTTAACTTTTATCTTCATTCAATTGTTCTTATGATTGTAAATGTTAGCTTTGTTATGTTGATGTTTATGGTTATGGGTGGCTAGGTTTATCTAGCCAAGATTAAGTTGTAGTATTAGTTTATTCTCTTGTGTTGATTGGGGAATGATTGTTTATATTGTTTAGTTTCAATTGTTGTGAAAGTTTTCCTACTTGTATTGTATGAATTGCTAGCATTAGAGTAATTGACTAGTGTTAGTACTTACACGTTTAGCGGAGACCGAAATGAGATGTTAGGCGTGGGAAGAGGGTAGGAGAACCGGAAGGTAAAATCGACCTTTCGAGGCATTCGATTTCTTATCCGGAGATAGTTGACTTTATCATTGCATTCATGTACGTAGCATACCGAGTCATTAGGTTTATGACACCTAGACCAAGGAGGAGGTAGAGAGTAATTCCATACACTCGTATGAGGGGGAATTTCTTGCTTAGGAGTGCACCATTTCACATTATTGAACACGAATGGTAGGTAGGAAGGAAGTTGTTCCCATGATACTACAAGAGAATTACTAGTCTACTCATTATCTTAGTTAGCCTCTTTTATCATTTTATCAGCTTTGTCGTTACTAGAGAATTTATTTATGCATTTACTATCTATCCAATTGCGACCTAGATCGAATTAATATAAGAATTTATTTATGCATTTATGCTATAGCTCACTTTAAATTGAACTTGGGCTCCTTTTCTACCGATTCCTTACTCGAAAACATGCAAATAGCAAGCTAAAAACAGTGTTAAAATTTTCAAAAATATTCCTTTTTCGACATACGAGCTAAAACGCCTACCCCCCACTTATTATAGACATTGTCCCCAATGACTAATAATAAAGAAAAGGAAAAGTAATTAGCTCTGGAAATGTGGCTGAGTCAAAACGAATCCTGGAGCGTAATCGTTAGCTCCTAGGTCATTCCTCTTCCAAGTTCTTACCTGCTGTGAAAAAATTCTTCCAAAAACTGTGAGTAATATGCGAAGGGCAACAAGAAAATAAGGTGGTGGTAATTGTGCATACCGGAGGAATGCGCAAAAACAGCTTAAACCACTTAATTCTGTTATTGGCCTAAGCAAGACGCGAAAACTATTCCGAGGGTACACATGAGAATCGTGAAGGAAAAAACCACATATATCTCTAGCCAGGTGACTGAAGATATATGTGATGAAAAAAACCTTGCGATTGTCATGCTACTTTATTGACTCAAAATAAACAAAAGCAATAAATAAGGGTTTAGAAATAGTTCTGAGTTTATAGTCGTCAGCTCGACTGAACTAATAGGGCTCCTTTATTCATATTCAGGCTCTTCTAACGTAAAGACTTCCAACTCAAGGTTATATGTGTGCTCTAGGTAATGTTTCAGCCTGTGGCGTTAACTGTGAAAGTTTGCCCAGAGTGTTCATGTCTAACTTCACATGCACCTGAATTGTAGACTTTCGTGATTACATGTGGTCCATACCATCTAGACTTCAACTTCCCAGGAAAAAGACGAAGATGCGTATTATACACCAGCACTTTATCTCCCACTTGAAATGTGCGGTTCAGAATCTTCTTATCATGCAGGCGTTTCGTTCTTTCCTTGTAAATCTTGGCGTTCTCATATGCTTGAAGTCTAAACTCTTCCAATCTATTCAACTCTAGCATTCTTTTTTTCACCGGCTAAATCCTCATCCATGTTTAGAAATCTCGTAGCCCACAGAGCTCGGTGCTCGAGTTCTACCGGTAAATGACATTCTTTTCCAAATACTATCATATATGGTGACATCCCAATTATGGTCCTATATGCTGTTCTGTACGCCCAACGAGCGTCATTCTAATTTTAAAGACCAATCTTTCCTCGTGGGATTCACAGTTTTCTCTAAGATCCTCTTAATCGCTCTGTTCGTGACTTCTACTTGTCCACTCGTCTGGGGGTGATATGCTGCTGCAATCTTATGTCGAACCCCATATCTCATCATCAACTTCTCAAACAACCTATTACAGAAATGACTCCCTCCGTCACTAATTATGGCTCTGGGCACTTCCAAACCTCGTCAAAATATTTTTCTTAAGAAATCTCAGGACAACCCTGGCATCATTAGTAGGTGAAGCTACTGCTTCCACCCATTTGGAAACGTAATCGACTGCTACCAGGATGTAACGATTTGATCCTGACGATGTGAATGGCCCAACAAATAAATTCCCCAAACATCGAATAACTCCACTTCTAACTCTGCAGTGGCATCTCATTCCGCTTAGAAATATTACCGGTCATTTGACAGGAATGACAGGATCTTGTAAACTCGTAAGCAGATTTATGAATTGTTGGCCAATAGAATCCACACTGCAGTACTTTTGCTGATGTCTTGTCTGGCCTATAGTGACCTTCAACTTCTCTAGCATGACACATATGCAAAATGCTTGGAATCTCATCATCGTGGACGCATCTCCTAAGAATGGCATCAGGGCACGATTTGTATAGGTAGGGATCGTCCCAATGATATTGCTTCAGATATGTGAAAAACTTCTTCTTATCTGCATTATTGAATTCCGGTGGTAGGTACCTTCCTGCTAAATAATTTACAATATCAGCAAACCAAGGGTATACCTTGCCCACTCTTGATGTATGATGTTGGTTCTGAGATTCAACTCGAGCTACTACTGAGATGACAAAAAGTTGTTCATCAGGAAAGCTTTCACTGATCTCAGTCGGTTGCTCTTCTTCTAACAAGGTTAATCTTGACAGGTGATCGGCCACCTGGTTCTCGGTTCTCTTTTTATCTTTAATCTCAACATCAAACTCTTGTAAGAGTAGAATCCATCTCAACAATCTTGGCTTGGAGTCTTGCTTGGTTAGAAGATATTTCAAAGCTGCATGGTCAGTGAATACCGTGACTTTCGATCTTATCAGATAAGGTCGAAACTTGTCAAACGCAAATATGACAGCTAAGAGTTCATTCTCCGTAGTTGCATAATTCCTCTGGGCACTGTTAAGGGTACGAATGGCGTGATAGATAGGAGTAGATATTATCCTCCCTTTGTCTCAGGGCTGCTCAACCTGCCGTGTCGCTTGCATCACACATAAGCTCAAAAGGTTTATTCCAATCTGGTGCTACCAGAATTGGAGCGGTTATAAGCATTTGCTTCAATGTGTTGAATGCTTTCTTGCACTCTTCTCCAAATACAAAAGGCACATCCTTTGCAAGTAATTCCGTCAAAGGTCTAGAAACCTTAGATAAGTCCTTAATAAACCTCCTATATAATCCTGTGTGGCCAAGAAAGGCTCGCAACATTTTTAAGTTCGTTGGAGGGGGCAACTTCTCTATCACCTCTATCTTTGCTCTATCAACTTCCATTCCTTTCTTTGAAATTCTATGACCCAACACTATTCCTTCTGTAACCATGAAATGACATTTTTCCCAGTTAAGTACAAGGTTAGTCTCTTCACATCTCTTTAACACTTTACTCAAATTGTCCAAGCATTTATCAAAGCTATTTCCAAATACAGAGAAATCATCCATGAAAATCTCCAGAAAATCCTCCACCATGTCCACAAATAATGACATCATGCACCTTTGGAATGTTGCTGGTGCATTACATAACCCAAAGGGCATGCGATTGTATGCAAAAGTTCCATAGGGACATGTGAAAGTTGTCTTCTTTTGGTCTTCGGGTGCAATATGGATCTGATAATAACCAGAATATCCATATAAGAAACAATAAAACGCATGACCGCTTAATCTTTCTAACATATGATCAATGAATGGTAGGGGAAAATGATCTTTACGAGTTGCGTCATTCAGTTTCCTAAAGTCAATGCAAACTCGATGTCCAGTAATTAGTCTCATAGGGATTAACTCGTCAAACTCATTAGGTTGGACAATGAATCCTCCTTTCTTGGGCACCACATGAATCGGGCTTACCACTCACTGTCTGCAATTGGGAAAATGATTCCCATCTCCAACATCTTTATGATTTCTTCCTTAACAACATCCTTTAGTTGTGGCGTCAACCTCCTTTGAGGTTGTGCTACCGCTTTCTTCTCAAGGTCTACAGAGATCTTATGCATGCACACTGATGGGCTTATCCTTCTAATATCTGCAATGGTCCACCCAAACGCTCCCTTATGCTCTCAATACTCTTAAAAGTTTCTCCTCCTATAAAGGTGATAATAACGATGAAATTATACGGGGGAGAGTATCATCTTGTAAGTACACGTAGTTCAGGTGAGATGGCAAAGGTTTCAACGTTAAGTTCCTTGGTGGCTCTTCTAACGATGATCTTAACAGCTTACCAGTCAACTGTAAGTCAAAGAACTTGTGCCACGAAGGTCTATGAATGGTTCCTCTTAAATGCACAGAAGATATAGGCTCTATTTCTTGCATTTGACATTCACTACACCCTGGCCAGGTTTCCTCATAACTTTCCTCATCCTTCAGGAGTAAGGTCTCAGCTACTTCAGGGTCTAGTTCCACTTGGTGATATAATTCCAACACAAGTTCGTGGATGGAATCTAGCATGTAGCATGCTTCTCCTTCATCTTGGGCATATCTCATTGAATTCATCACATTGAATACCACTTTGTCCTCATTCACTCTCAAAATCAGCTCACCCATATGAACATCTATCAATGTTTTGATCGTAGCTAGGAAAGGTCTTCCTAAGATCAATGGAACATCGTGATTAGCTTCCATGTCTAGCACCACAAAGTCTACAGGGAATACAAACTTATCTACTTTCACCAAAACATCCTCGACCACTCCACATGGTGGCTTCATAGACCTATCTGCTAATTGAAGGGTTATAGATGTCTCATTCAATTCTTTCATGCCTAACTTGTGAAAGATGGAGAGTGGCATCAGATTCACACTGGCTCCAAGATCACACAATGCTTTATTCAGGCATACTCCTCCAATTGTGCATGGTATGAGGAAGCTCCCAGGATCTTTACACTTAGGTGGCAGTTTGCGTTGTAAAACTGCCGAGCATTCCTCGTTAAGGCATATAGTATCAAGGACTAATAACTTCCTTTTGGTAGAGATTGCTTCTTTCAAGAATTTCGCATACTCTGGCATTCGCGCCAGAGCTTCTACCAAAGGTATATTCACTTGCAACTTTTTAAACATCTCTATAAACTTTTTATAACGCGCATCATCATTATTTGGCTTATATTTCCTAGGGGGATAGGGTAGAGTAGCAGGATTAATAGTTACAGTTCGTGAAGACTTACCTGTTGACGGATGCGCTCTGCCTGCTTGTCTGCTGAATTTTCAGACTCCCGGTTTACCGGAGTAGTGTCCCGGGTTACCGGCCCCTCTTTTCTCCGGTCTCCGCCGTGTTCTGCTCGCCGATCGCTTTCGATTCTTCCCGGCGCTTGGTTTAACTGGTCCAGGTAGTTCCTTTCCGCTTCTAGTCATGATTGCATTCACGTCCTTCGGATTCTTCTCATATTACTTGGCAATTCTCCCGAAGGACGGGCTGACACTTGTTCTGCAATCTGCCCCACTTGGTGTGACAGATTATGCACTAAGGCTTCTTGATTGGTCAGTCTTGTATGATTCTTCTGACAATAAGTGGTGAAGTTTGTATTCAGTTCATTCATGGATTTCGTAAGTTGACTGACCGTGTCGGTATACGCAAAAAAAACTAAAGAGGTTAGTGACTTGCCTCGGCGGTTGTTACACACGCCTGGCAGACTCAAAAAATACAGACTCTGACTACTGACTTGACTCTTAACAGACAGAAACGATTCTGGAAAAAATCGGGACCCTCGGTTTATCGGGTAAACCCTCGGTATACCGGTCGTACCTTTTTTCCCGATTTTAACAGGACTGAATCTTTATGACTCTAGTATAAACAAACTATAAAACAGACTCAAATATATACAGAAAACTCAATTTTAAATAAAAAGTATTCTTGACACAAGTCCCCGGCAACGGCGCCAAAAATCTTGATCGCGTGCAAGGCACTTACTAGCAATAGGACTAGGTCTATCGTAGTAGAGTACTGGCAAATCAAGGTCGATCCCACAGAGACTCGTAAGAATGTCTAATTATTAAGATTGAGCTTGTCATGAAAACAGTCTACGACCAACTATAATATAGACAGTAGTAAAATTGGTAACAATCAACTAGCAAGATTATGCAAGTTCAACGAAGCAAACTAGAGTTTCTAATGTATTAGTTAAATTATGAGTAATTAGTTATTCCCCCCACACATGCAACAGTCCTCCCCATTGGCGAATTTATTCATTGTTCAGCTACAGGTACAACTCCTAACCCTATCCACTCCGACAATGGCAGTAGACAATCTATACGCAAGCTACCCTCCTTAATTGGTCCGTAATAGCCCATACGTATAAATAACTAGAGCTGTCGATATTGAGCGCTAACTCATACCGCAAATCCGCCTAGACAGCTGTCGACATTGACCAACACGTTCCTGGGGTCCATCAAGATAATGTCCTAATTAACACTTCACTAACAGTCCTTCATGTTAATTTACGATAACATGTAAATAGTTGATCAGGCTAAAAACATGTAAATTAAATCTATCGATCAACGTAGCTGGCACCGATTATCATGAATTAGTAATTTACTAGGTATCCAGATCTAACGATATAGACCGTCGCAGATCTGAAGAACGCTACTACTATTTCATGATTTCTTCACCATCGAATCAGATCTATAACTCATGGGGTAAAATAAACTAACTACTACATAATTAAACTAAATAAGCAATCAAACATACTAGTCAATAGAACAATGATAGATCCACATCTTGGAAAAGACAGAAAGTCATACCCTCGAAGACGAGCGTAGATCTCCTTCGGATCTCTCCCTAGGCGGCAACTCCGTCGTCTCTCCGACCAAAACTCATAAAATAAATAAAATAAAGAACAAGGAACTTTTATTGCATAATACTTGTAAATTGTATGGTACTATTGTTACTGAGGCGAAGCCTCTTATTTATAGCTATCTAAACCGACTTACGAACATCTAGTTCGACCTCTCGTCCAAGAAAACGCGTTTCAGAAGCTTCTCGACCCTCGGTAAGTCGGTACCGCCCCTCGGGTTACCGAGGGTACTTTTGTCTTCTTTCTTCACCGATCGACTTAACTTGGATGCTTCTAGAATACCCTAGGCCCATTCCTTTCGTTCAGTACACTCCAGATTCGTCCATCATGCTCAGCCCAATATTTCATATCCTAAAAATCATCAAATAATGCACGAAATAATATCGAAACAGGGAAAATGAACGCTAAGTGCAGATTTCTCAACTCACGAACCCGACACATGATATTCAACGTAAAAAGTTCATATTTATAGGTCGGAACAACTACTTTTAACTCATAATGGATAGAATATTGATGCCGTAGGATAGACTATTTTAACCGATATCAAGTGCCCCTATGAATTCAAATACTTTAATGATTTGCAAGTTGAACGGAAGAAAGTAAAAGTAACAATAAAGTGTTTTGTGATTTTTTTTTGTTTGGGGGGGGGGGGGGGGGGGGTGGGGGGTTATGTTTTATGATTCTAATAATACATTACTCTAAATCAAGAAAGAAAACGCACCAAGTCATCATGGAGTATTGACTCAACGATTTATACGTCATATAAACAGAAACAAGAGATCGTACAATGTTTTGATTGCTATAAACAATCTAATCCAGAAAAAGTCTGTATTAACAGAAATTACGTCGGAATTGGACTTGGTGGTAATTATGTTGTGGTTAGAAATCGAATTGGCAACGAATCCTACGAGAAAGATCGATCGATTCGCTTTTTAATGATCTGATCACCCATTGTTGTCAAGTAATTTCTTATAATGAAATTGATTTTAGCAAAATAGTAATATTTAATTTGGTGAAAACTAAACAAAACTCTTTGAGATTGAACCAGAAAAGATTAGATGCCCCCCTACTCCAACATTAATTCACATGTGAAGTTGTTTGAAAAATTGAAAAACCAAAGATAAGGTGACAGACAATCAGAACAACATACATATCTATATCTAATAAGAAGGGAGCCAAATTCAACCACGAGTCGCCACATCGCTCCTTTCTTCAACCGTATAGCCACGTCGAGTCTTTTGAGTCGCCACGTGTCCTTTTATGTTTTAATTTTTTTTCTTGGCTTTTTCCGTATATTGAATACGGTACAAATAAGAATTAGGAAAAAAGCGATGAGAAGTCGCTTGGTAATTCAACAGCGTCTAACCCTAGGAAAATAGACGGCCAGAATGGAAACCAGATCGACCTGCCTACGGCGTCAATCATCTAAGGTTGATAGGGTTGGGCTAAATCGGCTGATGCAACTCGTTCCATGTTTTATCTGTTCGTTTATTGATGAAATTGTGTGTTATACCCATTGGATAATGTTGTTCGATCCACCATTGTACAAGTTTGAATTTGTTTTATGATGATTGATGGCGGCTGAAGCTGAAGGGTGGTCAGGTTTCTGAGTTATATCCGGCAGTTCTTCCACACAATGGGTGGCAGTATCCACATAATGTAGAAATATTACTCAGCATACTGAGTTGAGTCTGCTGAGGTGTCAGCAGGTGCTCGCGCGACTCGCCGAGCCTCGGATTTCGTACATAATATTTTGTACACCTTATTTAATTGTAAAAGACATATTAATTGTGATATTAATTGTGATTCATATAAACAATTAATATGTCAAACTCTAGTTTACTTTATGTCATAGACATAACTTTTACTTTTTACTTTTGCATGCTTGCCGCCCACATCCGCAAAACTCATATTTCGAAGAATGTCTTCCACATCCGACATTACTTCAACCTCGTGAGACTCTCGGCAGCCTCACCGACCGGGAGTACCGACAACTCCTCTTCTTATACAAACCATAGACTTGATGGTAACAACTATCCGTTATGGTCAAGGTCTATGAAAATGTACATTTCTCGGACAAAGTAAGATGGGATACTTGTCCGGAACAAAACCCGCACCTCGCTCGAAACCGACCCCGCTTTTGAAGCACGGGACACAACAAATAATCAACTCATGACCATCCTCACGAGGTCAATGACAAAAGAGATAAGTGAAAACTTTATGATGTATGATACGCCAAAGAAATCGGGATAATGCCGTAGATCTTTACTCCAAGAAGGATAATACATCCGAGGTATATGAACTAAGCTCGATTCAAACTTGCAGTGCAAGGGGATATGTCGTAACTCAATATTTCAATCAACTATCTAAGGCTTGGCAACACTTAGATATGTTAGAAACTCACTCTTGGAATGATGTCAAGGATGCTTGCTCTTTATAAAGACATCATAGAAAAGAAGAGAGTATTCGGTTTCTCACCGGACCGAATCCCGCTCTTGATGATGTTAGAGGAAGAATTCTTGCCACCAAACCTCTTCCAAATCTCAAATCCATGTTTGCGAGGTCAAACATGAAGAAAGTAGGAGAAAAGTCATGTTTCGAAATCCCCTACCGACAACCCTACCGAAGGTGCTTTGCCCGTCGACCGTCGGGAAAGGCCGCCGAGGTTGCCGAGACATACAAGAAGCCTACCGAGAAAACGGAAAACTCGTTTCGTGATCACCGCAAACGCACAAATCACACCAAGGACAACTGCCGGAAGCTCCATGGCAAGCCTAACTCCTCAAAAACCTCAAAACCTATCAGGGAAAGTCAAGGCAGACACATCAGTGAGGAGGAGAATGACAACCAGATGAATCAGTGCACATTCCAGGATCCTACTTCCAGATGAATCAGTGCACTTCCAGAATGACAACCAGATGACAACCAGATGAATCAGGATCTTTGGACTGTTGTTTTTAAGGAAAATCAGTGCACATTCCAGGATCCTACTTCACAGGAAGTGATTGGGAAGGCTAAACCTTGCGCCGGATTGTTTCGGTCAACCCCGCCGAAGACGTAAGACCGAAGACCGAATCCGCCTCGCCAGCTCGCTCCCGTACTTTAGACAATATCATGTTATGGCATTATAGATTAGGACATCCAAGTTTTGGTTACTTAAAATCTTTAACTCCTGAATTGTTTAAAGGATGTAATCTGAATGACCTTCAATGTGATATTTGTCAATTTGCTAAACTTACAAAATCTGTGTATGCTAAGTTACCTCATTTGCATTCCTCACCCTTCACCTTAATACACAGTGATGTATGGGGACCCTCTAGGGTGAAAAGTATAACAGGGAAAAGGTGGTTCGTCACCTTTATTGATGATCATACCAGGAACACTTGGGTTTTTTTAATGAAAGACAAATCTGAAGTTGGCCCTATCTTTCAAGAATTTTATCATATGGTCTCCACTCAATTTGATACTAAGGTCAAGATCTTAAAGACCGATAATGCTCTAGAATACTATGAGTCTAATCTCGCACCTTCTTGACAGATAGAGGAATTGTTCATATCGGTAGTTGTGTGGAAACACCTCGCCAGAATGGGGTTGCCGAGAGAAAGAACAGCACCCGCCGGAAATGGCCGTATCAATCATGTTCACCACACATGTTCCTAAATATATGTGGGGTGAAGCTATACTCGATCGCAACTTATTTACTCAACGTACTTCCCACAGAGTGTTAGGTTTCAAAACTCCACTCCAAACCCTACCGACCACACACTCCCGCCATCATCTTGTTTCCCGCTTGCCTCCAAAGATCTTTGGTTGTACTTGTGTTTGTGTATATCCATGCTCAACACGAAGTAAACTTGATCCTAAAGCTCACAAGTGCATTTTCCTAGGTTATGCAAAGGACGAGAAAAATGTTACAAATGTTATTCCCCTACGAAAAGAAATTTTACAATTCTATGGATGTAAAATTCTTTGAAAGAACCCCGTATTACAAAAACCTACCGAGCCATTCACCGATGGAAACCCGATTGAAATTGACCTAAACCCCTTCCCTCAACAAACTCTTAACCCTCGAACCTCGATCCTCGAGACCGAACTTCGCACCCTACCGACTCTCTACACCTAATACTCTCAAAGAACCTCCCCGAACAAGAGTCTACCGACCCGCAGCCCGCCGATCCCGAGCCTACCGACACTCGGAATCTACGCATCCTCGCGGCCTGCCGACATTGATGATAGGCCTATTGCTCTTAGGAAGGGAAAGAGATCATGCACGATCACTCTATTCATTCTTATTTATCTTATGATAAGTTATCTCCTCGCCTTTGCCATGTTTTCACAGGACATGGACTCTCACTCTATTCCTAAAAATATTCAGGAGGCCCTTCAAAATGATAAATGGAAGGCTGCTGTTAAAACAGAGATGACAGCGACTTCGGATAATCATACTTGGGATTTGACACCTCTCCCACAGGGCAAGAAGACAGTCAGTTGCAGATGGTTATTCACTATCAAATACAATGCTGATGGCACTATTGACAAGTACAAAGCTAGATTGGTAGCCAGGGGATTCACTCAAACTTATGGCATTGACTATAAGGAAACCTTTGCACCAGTGGCAAAACTCAACACTGTCAGGGTTCTGATCTCTCTAGCTGTCCAACTTGACTGGCCTCTTCACCAATTGGACATCAAAAATGCTTTTCTAAATGGGGACCTTACTGAGGAGGTTTATATGAATGTACCTCCTGGTTTTGTCAATCCTCATACTCAAGGCAAGGTGTGCAAACTGAGGAAATCTCTATATGGCCTGAAGCAATCACCAAGGGCATGGTTTGGAAAGTTAACAACCGTGGTCAAAGCCGCCGGATATCACCAATGCAATTCGATCACACTATGTTCATCAAGACAACCAACCGAGAAGAGGTCTATTATTATTGTCTATGTGGATGATATCATCCTCACCGGAGATGACTCTACCGAGATCCAACATTTGAAGACTCTGTGGCAAAGGTGTTTCGGGTGAAAGACTTGGGTTTTCTCAAATATTTTCTTGGCATGGAAGTAGCAAGAAACAAAGAAAGGCATTTCGTCTCCCAAAGGAAATATGTACTTGGATCTGCGTCAAGAAACCGGCATGCTTTGGGTGCAAACCCGCTATATCCCCCGTAGACCCCGCCATACCTGCTACATGGTGACATTGCTGTCAGGAAAGAACAATATCAAAGGCTTGTAGGGAAACTCATCTACCTCTCCCATACAAGACCTGATATTGCATATGGGGTCAGTCTGGTCAGTCAATTCATGCATTGCCCTACTGAGCAACATTGGGATGCAGTGAATATGATACTGAGGTATTTAAAATCCACAACTGGCCAAGGCCTGCACTTCACAAAGTCTACTGATAGATCAATCAAGGTCTACACCGATGCCGATTGGCCGGATGTCACATTGACAGGAGGTCTACCACAGTGCTATTGCTCATATATATGGGGGAACCCGGTTACTTGGAGGAGCAAGAAACAACCTACCGTGTCAAGAAGCAAGGCCTTTGAAGCCGAACTACGGGCACTTGTACTTGGCATTTGTGAAGCTCTATGGCTAAAAAGTGGTACCGACCGAACTTCAAAGAACCGTATCGCAACCTATCACAATCTGTTGTGATAATAATTCACCTTATGCATGGCAGAAGATCCACCATCATCATGATAAAACCAAGCATGTGGACATTGACAGACACTTTCCGAAGGAGAAGATTGATGCCAAGATTATTCAACTCCGATGTTCCCTCAAAGAAATCGAATGTCGATATTCTTACCAAGGCTATTCCACCTCTTATGTCGGCGAGACTAAGTAGCAAACTTGGCCGCATCAACATATACAACCCGCCTTTGAGGGGGTGTAGAAATATTACTCAAAGATACCGAGTTGAGTCCGCCGAGGTTTCGGCAGGGTGCTCGCGACTCGCCGAGCCTCGGATTTCGTACATAATATTTTGTACACCTTATTTAATTGTAAAAGACATATTAATTGTGATATTAATTGTGATTCATATAAACAATTAATATGTCAAACTCTAGTTTACTTTATGTCATAGACATAACTTTTACTTTTTACTTTTGCATGCTTGCCGCCCACATCTACATACTCAAGTGGCCGCCCAAGCTAGCTAGCTAGTCTCTCTATCTCAATTGTATCTATTTATACATCTCTTTACTCAATGAATAAAACTAAGTTGAAGTTTACTCTTGTGTTAACACATTCTCAAACTCTCTTCACATAATAATAAGACATATATCTCACTCCTATCCATTCCGCTTATCCACATAATAATGTTTCCATGGTGTATTCTTAACGGAGACTCTGAATCTCCTTCCCCTCTGCTTCATCTTCTACAGGTACTCATATATGTAATCCAAAAAGATCCGTTGTTATGGTTTATTTATCTGGATTGAATTCTGATCTGATTTTCATTGCCTACTATAAAAAAATCGCAGCAGGGAAAGAAAGGAGTAGTAGAAGAGAAGAAGAGCGGAACGACAGGATAACTAGAGGGCTTATGAAGTTTCCACCGAATCGTCGATGCATTAACTCGCAACGAGTTTGGTAAAATTCTCGATTTTTGTGATGCTTTAGTTTTCTTCTGTTAATTTTGGCTACAGATTTTGTTCGATTCATATTGTTTCACTGTATTTGATTATTATTAGCCATATCTGTGTTTATTTTTCAAAATTATTTTTTGTTTCATGAAACAGTGCGCTACCGTTTAAGGTAGAATGTAAATTGCTTGTCGATTGATTGAAGGACTTTATTGTTCAAAAAGATGTCTTCTTAGCTGATTCAGTTTTGAAATAGCTGGAATTTGGAGTGTTTTCCTTTTTTCTGCAGTGTTTTCGAATTTTATATTCTGCTTTTGAGAAGGTATTTAGAATTATTGGTTGTTGCAGGTGCCGCGATATGTGTGTACAAATTTCTGGACTTTTGTATGTACAACATGGACTGGAATTCAGTAAGCTTCTTTTCATTTCTGTAATTGTGGGTTCATTGTAGGTCCATATAGGCAAGCTGATGATTTCTGCTGAGAGCTAACCAAGGTTAGAAATAGATTAAAAAAAATTGGTAGTTTTAATTAATTTTTTTTTCATGTTTCTGGCAAAACTTTCAGTGTTTTAATTACATTTGAAGATTTTTATCCATTTAGTACACTACTAACCTAATATTCTTCAAAACTTTCAATGGCAAAAATAGGTGTAAGCTTCTGCTAGAACACCCTCCTGATATGATATTTGCATTTGAAATTTCTACTCACTTGTAGCTTGGATTTCCAGAGCCATGTCCAGGTAGGCATAAAACCTAATGCATTATGTACATGCTGTCCTTTTAACCTTGCTGTGTAGGTGCTGCATACTGGTAAATGCAATTACTATAATTGGCTTGTTCCCATATGTATGCTTCTGATAAGGGTAAATTGTATGTACCCCAAAATATTGTCAGTCCTTGACATTTTAATACAGGTCATAGATGTAAATTTGAATCTTTCTGGATCACTCCTTTCTCTAAATGCCATAGCGTTTTCCGTGAGTGTTTTATTTTCTATCAATAAACAAACTTTCGTATTCGTTACTCTACGTATTATCCTTTTTCCAACTTCACATACGGATCCACCTTTCGTTTTTATTTGAGCTTCTTTATTGGAGTTGTCCCTTACACTTTACTTTTTCCTGCATATTTACTGCAGCATTCATATGGATGTTCTCACCCAGAATTCCTTCTCTTACTCACCGCAGAATATATCCCTGGTTTATGATATTGAAAAGGCCGTAAATGGGAAGGCAATTGTTTGCTTTCTAAAGTATTACGACAAGAAGTACATGTGCGTAACTTTCAACATAGCACTTCGTGCTGCTACACCAGCCAACGAACCGGCGAGCACAAGTACGAAGCTAAGTGTTGCTGATGCACATGAAGATACTCAACAAACATAGCAGTCAGCTATTCAGCCCGACTACAAAGAATGTTTTGGGTGAAATCAGTTCTTCGATTGATGGGGATACTTCTGCCAGCCATCCCTCATCAATGAAGAGAAAAGACTAGACTTCAAGGAGAGCTCCCCAAATGCAGCTGCAACTGATACACCCAACACAGGCAGTCAGGCTATTGATGAAGGTCTTGACCTAATCATAACTGGAGGTTTTTGGCACAGCTAAACAACCAAGTAGTAAGATTGTTGTGAAAGTTGAGAAAGACCTAGATGCTGAACATGGCTTTAAAGTTGGAACAGCTCAGATGCTAGGAAGCCCAGTGAAGAAGATTAAGAAGAAAGAAAAAATTAATTAAGCTGCCAGGGAATCTGTGAGTAAAGTTGTTTGGAACCAGTATTTTGTGTTTTCACTTTTGAACATTGTGCAGCTTTTTTTTATGTATTAATGAATGAAGGTTAATTTTACCTACATTAATACACTACCAAATTTCACTACTGATGCAGCTTGCTGCTATGCTAAATTGTGTGTATTATGAACAATATTTTGTAGTTCCTACGTATAGCTTATGTTAAAATGTTCATTTCCCCATCTACGCTCTTGTTTAACACACTTTGAATGTATGGAGTTAGCTTACAATGCTTAAATTAGGAAGGTGCGAAGACTTTTTCTTTTGGGTGAGTTTTCAAGAATGACAGGGTAATGCATCACTGTAAGTAGTCTTTATGTGTTAAAAAAAGAAAGAAAAGTACAGCTAATAGAAAAATATCACGCCAAAAAAAAAAAGGAAAAATCACGCCAAAAAAAAGGAAAAAGCTGTAGAGTGTGTACTGTGTAGTTAAGAAAACAGTACAGTTATATCCAACTTGTATGTATAAATAGCTTTAATAATCAAAATATTATTTATTTCTACAATACTTGCTTATAACCGAACCGTTATCCAAGATATTGATAACCGAATAAAAAAACAAATGAAAAACCGAACCATTTTCTCATAAGATTTTAGAAGGATTCGATCATGGATTGTGGACATGTGTCTTTTTTTTTATTATTGCAATTTATTTGTTTGTATACTTCATCCGTTTCAATTAAAAACCAAACAATTATTCGAACCGAAAACCGAAACAAAATGTACGGTTATTATTTTTTATCCAACATGTATGATTAGATTTTATAACTACTGATAAAAAAAAATTCTATAAAAAATGTATGCTTATTATTACACTGTAATCTGGTTAATTATACGGTTATTAATTCGGTGTGGTTTTTGGATCGGTTATGGATAATAATGGTTCATGGATTATGACTACGTGTCTTTTCTTTGGTTTTACAATTTATTAATTTTTATACTTCCTCCGTCCCAATTTATTTAGGATATTTTTGAACTCATAATATTTAAGAATGCATCAAATAATAGGTTGTCTTGTTGATTAAAACTTGACTAATTTATATTTTGTTCTTATTAATATGTAGTACTATTTTAACTTTTATAAAATAGCTCGGGGCAATTTAGTCAATTACAACAAAAAAAATTGATTGTCATTAGTGTTTTTTTTTCTTTTTTATTTCCCCAGGAAACGAAAGCTTTTATTAAACGCCGGACAACAAAATTTCTACCGGTCTTTTCCTCTCATCTATTTTCTCTCTCAAAACCCCCCGACTAGAAGCAACACCGCCGGACGCCGCCGGGTAAGGCCGGAACATACCGGACAAAGCTTACTAAAGATAACAACTTACAAGAACAATACAACGATGTCGAATAATAGATCGGGTCGAGGGTGCTGAACAGAAGGAAAATTTTCCAAAGGAAGGAGTTCAGACACATGTATCCTCTAGGTAATCTATTATTCGACAAATACAAACATAGAACTAAAAATCAATGCAATTGTGTCTTATTTTGTGATTAATGCATACTGCTTGCTTTTATTTCTGAGATATATAAATAAATGATCTCAAGTTACTGCTGATTTGAATTGCTTTGTCTTTAGCTCTTTATTACTCTTCTTACATTTACAATATATAAACATTGAATCCTTTTTTTACTTTGAGGTAGGTGGTAATGAATTTGGTTTCCAACTTCCTGTTTATTGGCTTCTTTAAAAGGTCACTTACGATGGAGCATTTATAGGCTTTTACAAGGCTGTTTTGTTTGGTTCTTTTTTCCTTGCATAATAGTTGGATGAATACTGATTGTGTATGCTTCAAGAGTGTACTATTTTTTCCTCTCCAACAAATACTCCATCATGATGAATACAAATGCGGTTTCTCTTTAGGAGAAAAAATTGGTGTGTAGTATATGGTGAATACATTTTTAACCTACATTATCAGGTTCTGGCTACTCCAGAATGATGAGTACATACTCAGTCTATCTTTTTGTACACAAATCGATGTGTACTGTGTAGTTTAAGCATTTTTAGACTTGAATATCATGTTTTAAATACTAAATAATGATGAATACATATCCAGTTTCCTGCATCCAGCCTCCACGTTCAAAAAGAACTCTGATGTTTGGTACCATACCTACACCAATTCCATAAACTTCTTCAGAAAAGGTCATTGAATCAGCTTATGTTCCACATAAGGCTGATGAAGTTCAAAGTCCAGTCAAAAAGATTAGGAACCAAGAGAAGAACAAGGAAAAGGAAAAAGTAAAATTAGTTGTTGCTGTATGTTTATGTATTAAGAATACAATCATGGTTGTTCTGTATTTTTTTAAAGCCAAACTTTGATGTAGTAGGAAAGTATAGTTAGTATATTACCACCATTATCTTTTATCATGGATAATGTTTGATGGTGTAGTAATATACATAACTATAAGTGCTTGCAATGATTCTATTCCATTATCTTTTGTAACTTATATTACCTAAACTTATGTATCTTTTGAACTGTATGGCTTCGTATTAATAAAAATCCACGACTCTATCATTCCTATCAATATAAAAACACCCTCCACTTCTATTTTCATAACTTTAACGGGCACGCCGTGCCTTGCACGGCGTGAACATTCCCCTAGTACATACATACAAAAGGGAACAAAACCATAAAAACAAACAAGCACAATTCTCTGTAACCAAAATTAATTAATTATATATATGGTAACCAATAATTAAATACAACAATGGTAATTTCAAATTTCACATATCATGAAACGGCACATGGTAACCTAATAGACGCCCGGGTAAGGCTGGTGGTAAAACGTGATAGGCGGCCTACGGACGTAACAAACTTGCGGGGAGCGACGGAGGATTATACATGATTTATCATCCTCCTCTACCAACCCTTGCATTTTATAACTGAATCGACCGATTCGAGCACCATCGTTAATATATTTTTCTTTCAACTTCATGAAAACATCCATAGTGTGTAAACTATCCGAACCAGCTTGATGGCTTTTTCCGGCACGCCGTGTCACCCCCAATTCATTAGCAACTTTATCTAAGCCTCCGTGTAAACCCAACGGTTTTATAAGCTGTTTCACGTCATACAATGAGGTACCAAAATACTTCCGAACCATGTCGCTAAAACTCACGCGATCCTCAGGCAACCCGCCGTCCTCGCCTTTAGTCGTCAAAATCATCTTGATTAAATAACCAAGATCGTACAATCCTTGGAACGTCACCCATGTCAAAGAAGGATGCTGCTGATAAAATCTATGATTTCTATTTCTACCTTGAACAAACTTTGCCGCTGACAAACCCAATCCAGAATTCAAAAACATCCTCCCAAACTTCATCACATCAATTCCATTATCCTTAAGCTTATCAAACTCGTTACCCTGCTTTTCCAATAACTCTATAGACTCGGGATTCTTGGTATCCAAATCGACGTTAAAATTGAAATTAAACTGCCATATCGAGCCTCGTCCTTCTGAATCGAACCTCGGAAGATTTCCGTTTTCATCCGATAGAGTTAAACCAAGCTGTATCATCTTGGTAGCATTAACATTCCTTCTCATGGAACCATAAATCTCCTCTGCGGTTTGAAAATAGTATGGTTTTTCTGCTGCAATAACTGTACCCGGAAATTCGGTGTCGATCGATACATATCTATACACATGTAGCAATTCATTAATCAAAGTGAATTCTCCGCGCAGATTGTGCTCGTAAACATCTCGAATATTAACCGGGAGGTGAGTCGAATCAGACGTCGCAGTAGGCATCATCATCATTAATCAGTAGTAGTAGATGGATGGAACTAAAAAAAAATGTTGGAATGATTGCGGGAATGATTAGATACTCAGAAGTAGTAAATAACTCTCACCGGTGGAGGAAGAACTAATATGCAAATCAGATGATCGATATATATATATATATATATATAGGGTTTGAGAGAACGCTATAATCAAATCCGTGTTACGGTGGGATTTATTCTCTAATTAATTGACAATAAACGTGTTGCCCCGCGGATATACTTTTTTTTATTTTCCTGCAACAAATCCTTTTCACAATTGGATTTACTTTCTAATTAATTTATTTTTAGAGTTTAACTAAAAAAAATTAGGTCCACTAAAATTGTGGTAATGTATATTTTAGGCTTCGAAATTTATACATCATCTTGTAAAAACTATCAATTGAAACCCTTATTTATACAATATAGCCCTTCAAATAAAAAAAACTCAAACTTTTCAATTTCAAACTCGTAACTGTAATCCACTTCAGAAAAAGCAGTAGTAACTGAACCACCAATCCATATATAATACATCATTTTAATTATTGATAGATAAATCAATATATTATACGCTACATTATTCAATAAACACCAAAAATCGAACATTTTATTGCCGTATATCATGAAAAATATTGTAAGCAATGTCCATTGTTCTACTGTGATTAAAGATTTTACCTCTACATATGATAAATATAAGCGATGGGAAAAGTATTTTGTCAATATTCAATATGGTAATGACTCTTTTCAGAAAGAAAAAAAAAAAAAAAATACGGTAATGACTATGAAGTGAGAATGAGATGTTCTTGAAACTATTTTTATGATTATTTTTGCACATAAAAAAACCAAAAGAATTTATATGCTAAATCGAGAGGGGCCCATCCACCAAACTGGCATCGGCCTATGGATTTCACGGGGCCGGCCCAATAAACTCCCTCCGCGTCCCGAAAATTTAGGTCTCAACTAGTTTTTGCCTTGAAAGTTTTGCAAAGCAGTGACGACCCTAATCCGGATATCGAGACCTTAACTTGAAAATGACGCCTAGCTCGCACGTATATAATTAAAATAAATCGATTATATACGTAAGTCTGACATCAGCAACACCGGAGAATAAGTGGAAAACGAAAACACAGACTCGGAAAAAACTGAAAAGATTACTGTAACGATCGATAAGTAACACATGCTAACAACATCCCAAGATATTTTACACAAGATTGAATGTTCATTCAACTATAACCATTCTTTTTTTACAATCCAAGGTACAATATATTACAAAAGAAAAAAAGGAGATTCTATACCATTAGCACAACAAAATAAAAGAGAGATAAACTTCTACAGCTGTGATTACGGGAATCACTCTTAAGCGATCTTGAACTCAACCTACAATAAACCACCTTCCCGGGGTGGGGAACAACACAATAGAGGGGTAACTAAATCGTACTTAGTAAATGGTAGAAACACCAAATCTACACATGCTAACAGAAGGATTATCAATAGTAATATTAACAATATCACAGGGCAAGTCTAACAAACATAATAACACATATGTTTCACTCGCTCACATCACTCTACTAGTCTCACTAGTAGACACAACCTCATAAGACATTTGTTACACATTAATCCAATGACACTTTGCATGGTGAAGTGTAGCATGACATATTCAGCACCTCATATGACACAGTATCTGGAAAGTGTGGAATATTACACAAGTCCACAACAGTATCTGGAATGTGTGGAGATGTAATAGTTCCATGCTGCGAAAAGGAAACGTGCCTCACCAAGAACTAACTTGTTTTAACTTTTAGACTCATCAAGTACGTATATATGCAATTAAACCAACAACCTAAGTGTTGGTCCCATTGTAAAGGATTTGGACAAGTTTAGAGGGAGGGTGAATAAACTTGTCACTTAAAATTTTTTTCCCTTAAGTAGACTAGTACTTAAAAGATTGCGGAGTTGAGATAACTGAGATAAGAAAATGTCTGAGCCATTCTCCACATTCTAATGAATCTTCTCCATCTTAAAACCTTGTTCTTTGTCTATAACCTCCTTCTGTAGCACCTAATCCTACTAGTCATCCTATACATTACTAGATCAAAAAGTGGTATATTCAAGCCAAAAGTCTATCACTCTTCCATAACCCATTCCAACCAGCTCGCCTTTTTGAACCTATTGGAGTATCTGATGCACTAACAAAGCTTGAGTGGAAAAGGGCTATGATAGAGGAATTTGAGGCTTTGTAGAAAAATAAGATATAGGACTTAGTCCCTCCAATGCTAAGACAGGATCTTGTGGGGAATAGAAGGGTTTCTAAATTAAAGGTTAATCCAAATGGCACAGTGTTAAAACAAATGGCAAGATTCGTGGCCATAGGGCTCCACCAAACCTATGGGGTGGACTTTACAAACACGTTTAGTCATGTAGCCAAAGCTTCAACCATCAGAGTTGTGTTAGTTGTGGCTGTTAATCTAAACTGGAGTATAAGGCAGGTAGACATTAACAATGCCCTTTTGAATAGACCTATCAGTGAGGCTATTTACATACCCCAACTAGAGGTCTTTGTGGATCCAAGAAAACCTCAGTTTGTTTGCAAATTCAACAAAGCCTTGTATGGCATCAAACAAGCACATATGGCATGGTTTGATGCTCTAACAACACAAATGCTCGAATAGGATTTTCAGCAGTTCAGAGCTGACAACATCCCAAGATATTTTACACAAGATTGAATGTTCATTCAACTATAACCATTCTTTTTTTACAATCCAAGGTACAATATATTACAAAAGAAAAAAAGGAGATTCTATACCATTAGCACAACAAAATAAAAGAGAGATAAACTTCTACAGCTGTGATTACGGGAATCACTCTTAAGCGATCTTGAACTCAACCTACAATAAACCACCTTCTCGGGGTGGGGAACAACACAATAGAGGGGTAACTAAAACGTATTTAGTAAATGGTAGAAACACCGAATCTACACATGCTAACACAAGGATTATCAATAGTAATATTAACAATATCACAGGGCAAAGTCTAACAAACATAATAACACATATGTTTCACTCGCTCACATCACTCTACTAGTCTCACTAGTAGACACAACCTCATAAGACATTTGTTACACATTAATCTAATGACACTTTGCATGGTGAAGTGTAGCATGACATATTCAGCACCTCATATGACACAGTATCTGGAAAGTGTGGAATATTACACAAGTCCACAACAGTATCTGGAATGTGTGGAGATGTAATAGTTCCATGCTGCGAAAAGGAAACGTGCCTCATCAAGAACTAACTTGTTTTAACTTTTAGACTCATTAAGTACGTATATATGCAATTAAACCAACAACCTAAGTGTTGGTCCCTTGTAAAGGCTTTGGACAAGTTTAGAGGGAGGGTGAATAAACTTGTCACTTAAATTTTTTTTCCCTTAAGTAGACTAGTACTTAAAAGATTGCGGAGTTGAGATAACTGAGATAAGAAAATGTCTGAGCCATTCTCCACATTCTAATGAATCTTCTCCATCTTAAAACCTTGTTCTTTGTCTATAACCTCCTTCTGTAGCACCTAATCCTACTAGTCATCCTATACATTACTAGATCAAAAAGTGGTATATTCAAGCCAAAAGTCTATCACTCTTCCATAACCCATTCCAAACCAGCTCGCCTTTTTGAACCTATTGGAGTATCTGATGCACTAACAAAGCTTGAGTGGAAAAGGGCTATGATAGAGGAATTTGAGGCTTTGTAGAAAAATAAGATATAAGACTTAGTCCCTCCCATGCTAGGACAGGATCTTGTGGGGAATAGAAGGGTTTTTAAATTAAAGGTTAATCCAGATGGCACAGTGTTAAAACAAATTGCAAGATTCGTGGCCAAAGGGCTCCACCAAACCTATGGGGTGGACTTTACAAACACGTTTAGTCATGTAGCCAAAGCTTCAACCATCAGAGTTGTGTTAGTTGTGGCTGTTAATCTAAACTGGAGTATAAGGCAGGTAGACATTAACAATGCCCTTTTGAATAGACCTATCAGTGAGGCTATTTACATACCCAACTAGAGGTCTTTGTGGATCCAAGAAAACCTCAGTTTGTTTGCAAATTCAACAAAGCCTTGTATGGCCTCAAACAAGCACCTATGGCATGGTTCAATCCTCAGTGCTATTCAAATGCATTAGAAGTAGAGTAGAGTAGTACATGATACTTACCGCACTTCCGGTGTCAATACAGATGCGCCTTACCAAGTTTTGTTCCACTATGGCTTCGATCACAAGACCATTGTTGTTGGCTTCCATAGGGATGGGATCAGTGGCATCGTATACCACTTCCTTGACAAATCTTCGCTTCTTCCAGGGTGTCTGGGTATAGCCGCCGTGTTCTCTGGGGATAGCATTCACGCTCTTCATCTTCAAACAGGTTCCACAGACGAATTGTTCACTAGCAGAAGGCCCTCCTTCTAGCGCCAATTGACGATCCAAAAATCGTCTCCTTCTAACTTAGGGTTCTTATTCTTAGTGATAGCCTGGGGAAACTCTCAGAATATGAGGATTGAAACGAGGGGGTTTATTTGGGGATGATTAGACTGCACTCGAGGTGTTGTTTCTCAAGTTGCCTACGTATCCAATAGTGTATTGGAATCAAGTCTTCGTAGTTCCTCAGGGACAGTTTTTATAGAGGGGCTTATGCCCTAGGGTTTAATGAGGTGTGTCAGTGAGGGACACTAGTCAACGTGTTCCCTAAGGAAAAGATTATGGCTCGTAAATCCCCTTGATCTTAGGAGATAAATATGGTATTCAAATACTAGCATTAAATGATAAAGATTCGAGCCTTTATTATTCAAGATTTTATAATAGTTATCTGGTTATTAGTCAAACGAGGTATAAGATTAAAGACAAGTTTTGCCAGGGATATACTGAGATGGTGGATTCGGCCCACCGAAGGCTGAACTCCCTCCGCTACGGAACCGCTGAAGCCTAAGGACCTAGTCCGATCCAAGAGATCGACGGGGATCGTATTGCCGACTACTAGAAATGAAGCACCCGACTTCTTTCCGGCCTGTTAGAGATCGAACGATCCGAACACAGGGATCAGCGGGGGCAAAGCGAATAGGCGAGCCCCCTGGGCTCGTTCCTAGGAAGTCAAAAGTGGTTTATTTCCCTAAGTCAAGTGTTGAGCCACCAAAGAGGTGCCACGTGGATGAGCCCATTTTCTGGCAACATCAGGTCAAAAGTTGTTTCATAATTTGGCAGTGTAAAGCCTCTCGACGGTAGCAATCGATCCAATTTCTCATTTATCATGTGGAGCAATTCAAATGTTGTGGAGAGGTTGCATCGAACTTGGAATTAAGCTTGGAGCTTCCTTCACGAAGCTTAGTTTCACCTTCCTGCAACATACGAATCAAGATTAAGGAGAAGTTGAACATAAAGAGAGAGTTGAACGTATCTGTGGCGGGAATGTTTTTACCGAGTACCCATTTGTTTCACACCCATTACTCATCAAATGAATACTCTCTCCGTTCTGAAATAATTGAGACAGTTGCCAAAAATATTTGTTTTAAAATACTGTCGGCCTATCACTAGTCTTGAGTGGTCTATCGAATTCAAATAATTTTCTGCTAAAAAAAGTTTTAGTGATTTTAGATATTATCAATAAAACGACATAGTTTTGAAAAGAGAAAAAAAATTCTACGGTCAGTGTAGTTAGATCACATATATTTGAGAGACCATTTATGTGACGTTTTGTTTCCGGACACCGAGTCCTTTCCGGAAAATAACGTATGTCACGTATAACATTAATTACGTTTAACATTATACGTAAGTCTTACATCATCGTATCAAGAGTAAAGCAACGCGGAAGCTAAAAAGATTCGAAAAAAAACATGTCAAGTTCCAAAAGAAGTTACAATGCTATCCAACTAATGATAGAAAATATATCTTACAATAACGAAATCCAAATCTTAAATAACGGAAAGGTCTTACAAACCAAAGGGAAATTTCTCTTACACACATATGTCTTATTACACAAACCAAATAAACTGCAACATGTCTTCAAACAAAGTACAGTCATTATGTTACAATATTAATATATAAAAGCACGAGACTAAAACTCCAAGCATAGCATAGCTCATTCAACATTCTCATATTCATCATCATCATGCATATATTCTCAAGAAATGAAACAATAAAAGCATGCAAAAGGGATAAGTACATTGCATACTTGGTATTGAACAACATATGCTTTATAATGAAATAGAAAGCAAAGACATTATTAAGGGTTATCTTTATGCAATAGATAAGACATCTTCAAATCACATTCTGGTGCCCCTAGAGAGGACCTACCATTGGCACAGGGTGCCACAAGAACTTCTTATCCTGGCCAAGCAGCAGACCTTGCGACTGCTTAGGCCATGGATTGCTCGGCGCGCAACTCATGGGCACTAACTCATAGATGTTCGTTTCTCTCTGGGAACACGTACCGAAAGTGAAGGGACAAGAGCACTCAGACACTCTATGAGGCTCTTTGTGAATTGACGTTTGTAAATATGGGGCTTCGTGTCTTTGTGTTTTTTTATTTTATTTTTATGTCATTGCCTTATATAACACATATTTATTGATGGGGTAATTTGATGACACAATTGAAGTTAATGTGTACCTTTTTGTTGACCAAGATATATACATAAAAGTATGTATGTCATTTTGAATGGTATGACATTTTTCGTCTCCTTTTTCTAAATCCTTCATTTAGTTATGTCTTTATTTGTTATGATTAAATCTTACGATATTAAAAAAGTTTCTGTCAGTTAAGTGACTTGATCTCTAAACTGATGATAAACCGGTGGAACTGGTCTGAGAAATGTCAGCTGAGAATGATGGTCAGCTGAATAATTGTATTCAATTTTGTGAATGTCACTTGAGTGAAGTGCAACTGAGTTCTTCTGAAAGTCAGCAGTCAGTTGAGTCTGCCGAGAGTTTGCTGAATACAACTGAGTTCTACATCTGTGCTGATTGATTACAAGTCTGGGAACGTCAACTGAAGCTGAGTTTCGTCTGGTGGAGTCAGCTGGAGCTGAGGTCCACATCTGGGATATTTAAGGCAGTTCAGACAAAGATCTTATGACGGCTAGGGTTTAGTGAACTGTGCCTATAAATACCAATGTTGTAATCAATGCAGTGTGTGTGAAAACTTTGTAACTTTGTGCATGATATCTCGTTTTCTGTTCGTGGAGTAGGCGGCACAATGCCGGACACCACGTTAAATCATCGTGTTCTCTTTGTTTATGTGTTTTATCAATTTCTGCCATTGTTTACGTTTGCTTTGTTTCTATTTTATCTTTCTTGGAGTACAAGTTTCTCATATGTGTTTTTTAACAGTTTTCAACCAAGGGTGTAAAATGTTGGAAAAGGATATATGGTATATATCGTTTAATATCTGTCAAAGTATGCTTGACCATCGTGTAACATTTATGAGGTTTTGTCTTGAGTTGTCATTTGGCAATATTTTGTTACAAACTGAGCCATTTTTTTAATTGTTACATGTACTGATTGTCCTCGTTAAAATATGGGTATAACCCTTAATTTTTTGGTTGGACATTGATATGGTCAAAGTATGTAGATTTGTGTATTCACTCTTGAGTGTTGTATATTTGTTGTACACTCTGAATACGACGGAAGTTAGAAAATGTAATGTCGATCTAGTGAGAAACATAACGTAAGTGGGAGTAACCAAATTAAATAATAGATTACAGGAAATGTATATGCATTCCGTTTTGGTTCTCCTTGTTTGGGCGGTAAAACATAACGTAAGTGGGAGTAACCAAATTAAATAATAGATTACAGGAAATGTATATGCATTCCGTTTTGGAAGTTTAAATGATTCTTATTGTGGCTTTTGAATTGTATATATAAAAAAATCAATTGACATGGATCGACTATTTGATTAAATTAATCACATTAAGAATTCTCGGTTTTGTATCAACTAATTAATTAAGGGTCTAAATGTTAACTCAATTACGTTCTTATTCTAAATACTTTAAATGATTATTAGAGTTAGAAGTGTTTGATAATGGTTTTAAGAACCACTTATCGAATTAAATGGATTTGAATCTTATGTGTTAACTTTTCATTGATATGCCTATTGCTTATGTCTGAATCGGAAAAGGAAACCACACACCTTATTTCTCCCACGTCACCCCTTTTTGGGGGGAGGGGTGGGGTTAAATGTCAAAATAAATAATAAAAATGACAAAAAGGACAAAGATAGTGAAAATATGCTATTAAGGACAAATTGCATTATTAAAAGACTAAAGCACTCCTTATCTGGGAGTTATCACATCATCCCTACTGAATTGGCACTTTTCAGTTTTTCCAATTTCGTATCAGTAGATCCAAAGTCATGCGAATTTGAAAGCAAATACAAAGGTGATTTGAAACGTTTAACTTTCAAAATTTGCAGTTGAATTACACAGAACACCAGAAGAAAGGGACAATCCACTAAATTGTTGGTGGAAATGAGATTCGCTGCACCAATCCACTAGATGAGAACAAAGTTGCACCAATCCACTAATGTAATCCACATTGTTTAGGGATTCTTCTACCCTCAAGCCGATGTGTATCCGACCGAAACACTATTGTAATCCACTGCACTGGAAAATCACAGATGAATTACTAAGAACATGGCGATGAAGGGCCAATCCACTAAATTTGTTGTGAATTGAGATTCCACTGATCCACAAGAAATTTGCATTCCATTAATCTTATTCGCCGTTGTAATCAAATGACCTCACTAATCAATCCATTATATCAGATCTGGTTGACAATATATGGGCTTCTGTTGCTTGTAAAAGTGTACTCGTGTTGTTGCTACTGGAAAAAACATGTGAAACTGGTGGGAGGAATACGCAGATAAAATTAGATGAAACGGGTGAAATTGGATTGAGGAAGCTGTGAATAAATTTTTTTTAAGAAACTAGGGAAAGAATTGGATATGGAGTTACATGGAAATTCAATTAGAATGACATTATTGTCCAGTGGAATGGAAAATTGTCTTTAATGACATAAAACCAAATCCACTTGATTAAATGCCATATACTATTTTTATTCTTTCCTTTTTAACATTTATCAAAAAATTTCTTTTTGCGATGAAACAAATATTTTTCATATTTTTTATTTTAATTTTTATTTTTCTATCAATTGATGGTCTAACCTTATGATTTGTCATAAAGATTGTTTGATTATTTATTTTCAATATGTCTTAAGTTCGTTATGCGTTGCTAACGAGTAAACATTTTCATTTTGGACAAAGTTTTTTTTTTTCTCATTCCTTATTTCCGAAAGTCTCTATTAGTATAACTAGTGATTTTTTAAAATTATTAGAGGCTCTTAAATCATATGAGACTTATATAGTGAATGAGTTTTTAGTTTTGACTTGTGAATGATAATTTTAATCCACTTGTGTTGAGTTATTTTGATTCGCATAATGATATTTGTGAGCAATTGTAAAGTCCCACATCGGTAAAATAAGAGAATGTTCACCCCCATATAAGTGTGAGACATACAGGTCTTGTCAACTCGGGTTAGCCCTTTTAGACCAAGCGAGGACGGCGGTTTAAACAGGTTGAGGACATTTATGACTCATTTAAGACTACTGACCCGTGTCCGGGGGCGTTACGAGAATGGTATCGAGCCGACCGTCGGACGGAACTATGCGCCGCACCGTACAAGAAGACGGTGTAAGGATGACCTCTAGTTACCTCTGGTAGGGACGATCCGAGAACAGTCTCGGCCGTCCTGACGAGGACGCCAGTCCCTTATAAGGGGGGAGAATGTAAAGTCCCACATCGGTAAAATAAGAGAATGCTCACCTCCATATAAGTGTGAGACATAAAGGTCTTGTCAACTCAGGTTAGCCATTTTAGACCAAGCGAGGACGGCGGTTTAAACAGTAGACCGGACATTTATGACTATCCTAGTCCTGGGACCGGGTGCAGGGGCGTTACGCATAATACAGTCACAAATCATTTTATTCTAATTCATATTTGAATAATGTGAGCCACATTGAGGACTATATAAAGTGTGTCATCTTGTAAGTGTTAAGGAAAATTAATAATTTAGGTGTGTTAGTAATACTGTCACATTTAGAGTCTCCTAACACTTATACGGTATTCAAGACTAGTGGGAGCATCTATGTTGGTGGCATTATTACTTGTTGAGCATTTTGAGCTACATTTATGAGCAAGAGTATATGTGGAGAATTCGGACGAGTCACATAAATCATTAGAGATTTATTGAGATGGTTGACGAATTGTTTTTAATTTATCTCATAAGGGATCGGACTTTTTTTAAGGAATTATTGTCGTGACTAGATTATAATATAACCGAGGATGCATCGAGTTTGGTCAATTTTTGGTTGTCGATATTGCATAATGATCAATTAAATGTATATTTAACTACATTGTATATATATGAGAACAATGCATTTTGGAGTCATATATGCATATCGAAATTTGAAGACAGCATGTCGAAGATTATGCTAGCTAAGAAGCGCATGTTGAATAAGTATAATGTTATGTAGTTATAGATTATGAATAAATTTTTTTTCTGACTCATTGTGTTTTTCAATCGTTGGAGCTCATATGAAACTTATTGACATATAAAGTTGTTGCACTTGTGTTCCCTGAATTTTCGTCGTTGGGACATTACAACGATGCTGCTTGGCATGACGTACACGCAACCCATTTGGATTCATGATATTGGACCAAAATGACATTGAGTTTGCCCATCATCATCTACTTAACACCTATAATAGACATGAGAAAACGAAGCTTCTCTTCCTCGGTTCTACGTACATCATCATCACCGGAGTTCTCAAACGAGGATGTTGGCTCAATACCCGTAACGACATATAAAGCCCTCAATTCCTCACTTAAAGATGGCTTCCGAGCCGCTTTGTATCCTACAAGTAATCTCAGTGCATCAACTTTTTCCCACAAACTGGGAAGAAGAACCTTGAAACAAAACAAAAACACCGAGACGCCTTACAAATCAACAATACTGCAAAAAAATTAGTCCCTCTAATGGTAAAAAAAAAAGGTAAGAAAATGAAGGCAGAACATACCTCATTTGCCGGTATCTTACCATTCGCTTTGTACGAATCACCGTCTTCTTTAGCTACGTTATATAACGCTACTTCCGACGTGTTCTCCTTGAGAACACCGACCGTCAACTCATCTCTTCTCGTATCCGAATTACCATTCCCGGAACTTTTTATTTCAACAATTGGAACCAAGTTTTGTACTTTACTCTTTGCATCCCAGTTTACACTATAATTTTCTCCAATTCTCTGTGATATTTTCAAACATGACAACCTTTTCTTCTTATTCCTTTTCCCCTTCGATTTATCACGAGAAACGTCATTATCATGGACCTTCGTAGTGTCCAATATCTGTACTTCCCCTGCTGCTTTGGACACCATAACAAACTCCTCCAAAGATACAGCCGCGACTCCTTTACGTAATTCTATCTTATCATCTTGATCCTTTCGGGCAACTTCAAATTGTTCGATTTCATCACATTCTTCCTCGAATGTTGTATATGAAGAAAAAGGCGGTATCTTATCATCTTGATCCATTCGGGCAACTTCAAATTGTTCGATTTCATCAAGTTCATCCTTGAATATTGTATATGAAGAAAAAGGCGGTATAGGTAATAACTTGTTCATTAGCTTTTCTGTGCATGTGTAACTTGCAAGGACAACACCAGCAGGGACTGAAACAGCAAATCCTAGTGCAGATACAACCACTAGAGAAGGAAGAAACAAAGGCGCCGAAGAGATTACGACACCGGTTATAACCGCGTTTTTACCTAAGGAAAGTCCTTTCCTCAAAAACCAACTGAAATTACTTTCTTTCAAGTACTCTTGTTTTGAAGAATTGTAGTACTCTTCTTCATACTCCCAGTACTCCTCTTCTTCTGGGTCCTCCATCCTTATCATCATCATCACATCAAACACATACATCTTAAAAATTGGGAAAAAAAAAATGGACAAAATTTTAATTTTACACCATTGAAGATGTTCTCCCGTACATCAAAACATCAAGCTATGCAGATTTCATGAATGAACTTAAACAATCAATCATATATATATTATATAGAATGATAAATTTACGGCTAGAACAACTACATAGCGTAGGGCTAAGCAAAAAAAAATTCGAGTACGGATTTAAATCATACAGGGGAAAAAGGGGGAAATTGTTAATAAATGAATCTATCAATCAATTAAAAGACCATAAATTACCTTAGAATGAAGGAAACAACGTCAAAAGCAGCTAGCTACTTGAAATCCATGATAAAGAGGTTGAGTTCTGAATCTTCTGACTCCGTGAAATTAAACGTAGCAATTAAAGAGAGAGAATATGAAGAATGTGTTATGTGGGTTTTGACTCTTTGAAGATAAGCTTTGTTATTTCAACGCCGCCTCTTGAATTCATTCCCTAAAGGAAAGGAATGAAAACCGAAAGAGTTGAGAGGAGGACACGCGTTGAAAAGAGGGCACAGACACTTGTAGATGGAAAGCCTCGTAGCTAGAGCTGTAAATGAACGTCAGTATTCGATTCGATTCGCTGTATTCGATCGAAAAAAGCTCGATTCGAGTTCGATTCGAACCTTCGAACGTCGAGCCGAACGTTAGGTATTTGATATTCGTCTATCGAGCCGAACCGTATCGAACACGTTCGGCTCGAACTATTTTATATTTAAAAAAAACTATATATAATATATATATATATATATATATATATATATATATATATATATATATATATATATATATATATATATATATATAATAAAAATAGGAAATCAAAATCAAATTAGGGTTAGAAGTTCGAACATGTTCGAGCCGAACCGGACCGAACATGTTTCCTAATATTCCGCTCGAACCCGAGCCGAACCTTGCTAAATTAAGGTTCGATCGGTTCGAGCCGAGCCGAACCTTAGGTTCGAAAAATTCGAGCCGAGCTCGAACCCTACCAGGGTTCGGTAGGGTTCGGCTCGTTTACAGCCCTACTAGTCGTAGCCATATAGGAAAAGCTCTTTCCCCAAGACAGGTCAGAATTTCGCATGCAACCCCCCAAACGTAAGCTATAATTGACTCGAGTCGAGTCGATTTGTTTAATAGTTGAGCTCAGATCGATTAAAAAAACTCGGGATTTCGAGCTCGATCGAGCTAGAAAATGGTCTTATATATCGAACTTGACTCGTTTATAACTCGACTCGATATCTAAGCTCGATTATTTATCTCGTCAAAATACTCAACTCGTGTGACAATTAATACTCCATCCGTTTCTATTTAATTGTTGCAGTTACCAAAATCAAAACTTCCTTTTCATCTATTGTATTTTTCTACTTCTACTCTTATTTATTAAAGAGTGAAAGATTGAAAACAATACTGAATTGATTATTTAAGGGGTGTTATTGTCAGTTTGATATTAAGTCAAAACATTAACTACTTTTCTTAATAGGTGTGTTTTTGATAAAATAATTTTTTTCATAATTGTCATATAAGTAATTTTTTGTTGAGGGCTTTTTTATAAACAATATTAATTACATAAATATTTCATATAGCTCGATTAACTCGTGAGTTACTCGATTACTATATATATTTTCAAACTTTAGATCGGCTCGGTCAATTATTCAAATAGCTTGACTCAAACGCAAAGATAAAAGGAATCGAATCAAACTGTTTTACAAATCGAATACGAGTAGCTTCGTTCAGTTGCAGCAGTATCGCCGATGCAGGCTGGCTTCATAACGGGTAATTTGTTTAGCATTTTATAAAGTAGGCAATTGTAAAACTTTTTATTTTATTTTAAATAAGGCATTTCTAAAACTATTTGTCATTTAATTCATATTCTATTTTATGGCTTTCTTAAATATATATATATATATATATATATATATATATATATATATATATATATATATATATATATATATATTGTGATGTCTTGGGTTATAATTTAACAAGAAATTTTATGATACAACGGTTGTAGAAAGATTATGCCAACCTAGTACACATAATAGAATTTTATCGTGTGTGACAGGATCAAAATTAAAGGTAGTAATTTATATCACTTTCATACAACCGAGTACGCATAATATATAGTTGGTTTTTTCAATATACATTAGTTTTTCTTGCCTTGCGGATCTAACGGACCAAAAAACACTACTATACATTTTTTCGATTGTAAAAAAGCTTTAGAATTATCGCCCCCCTCCCCCAGGATCCTGCGTCCGTCCCTGACTGCCTCCATCCCTGAATATAAGTCCATTTGAAGTTTTTCACACAGATTAAAAAAGTTGATTGAATTGGTTATGTATCATTAATTTTTATGGAAAGATCTAAAATGACCTTTGACTATTATTAATGCAGAGTAGTGAAAAACGTGTGGGTATATAATAAATGAGGCGTAAAAAGAGAAAAATGTAATAAATGATTTATTGGTTATTTAAACGGACTTACATTATAGGACAAAACAGAAAAACTAAACGGACTTATATTTTGGGATGGAAGTAATATTTATTATGTCACTCCATAATAAATAAGGGTAGATATAGGAAAACACAATAAATACTGTATTGGAAATGTAACAGTTATTTTAGAACAAATTTTTTTATAAGGGGGGTTCTATTTGGACCCCCCTTTTTACTACTTGCACCCACTTACTACTTGTACCACAAAATTTTAATTTTGGCACCACAAGATTATTTTGATTATTTTTATACTTCTCACACTACACAATTAATAAAATAATTATTACCTACACCACATATTTATGAAATTATAAACTAGTCCTCCTAAAACCTAAATAAACAATTTGATCATTCTATTCAATTAACACCTTAAAACATAAAACACACTTCTTCATCATCATATAAAACATTTCATCACTTCATCACTTAAATATAAAACATTTCATCATCTACATCACTTCTTTACTTCTTCACTTCTTCATCTTCCTCCTCTCTACATCCATGGAACCTTCATCATCTCCCAATTCAAATTTTGAAAGTCAACATTTTGAATCAATTCATAACAATGAACAACAAATGCATTGTGATATAGAAGATGTAGCAATCTCACTTGAAGATATACCATTCTCAAGCCAAATTGAGAAGAAGATGGATTCCTCAAATATGGTAATTTCTTGTTTGAAAATTTCGTTGTTTATGTTCAATGTGTGATTTAAGTTAATGGGTAATCTTCCTACATACATATTATCATGTTTAGAGGTCATAAATGGAAGAAAATAGTGTTATTTCGCCATGTCCGATCACCCCTAGTGTCTTCCCCCGTCGTTCTTTTACGTTTCACGGCGTCAATGGCAAGCTTCGGAACGTCACCCACACTTGTCGCCCGTAATGCATTAGTAACGTCACCATGGTTGACGTTTACACCAAAGAAAGAAGATGAATATGCATGTCCCAAACGTTACCCTTGATGACGCTCCTCTGACCACTAAAACGTCAGTCTGAATGACGTTTGTGTTTCCAACCAACTTTAAACATATTTGTTGTTAACGTCAGCCTAACTGACGTTTATGTTTACCTTTCAACGTCAATATAGCCAACGCTTTTCTTGACTCTTGCCTGGAAAAGGCTTCCTTTACAACGTCAAAGAAGGTGACGTTGATTTGGCCAACCCAACGTCAGTTTCCCTGACGTTCTGGATCTGTAATTTTTCATTTTGACAGTATGTGTTTTACTTGGTTTTATTACTATTGAATCCATAGAAACAATGTAATGACGCAAATCATGACAAAAGCAATGATGAGGGGCCGATCTTGTACGACGAGGAGGAGTATTTGAAGGTGAGAAACTATTAAATGGATATGTTATTTTCTTATTCTCATCCAATTGGCTATGACAATTATACGTTTCCTTGCGCTTTTGGCCGATGAAATGATTGAAGAAGATCAAGAAAATCTTCGTAAAGTTCGAGATACCACACTCGCAATGATGGATGACCCACATGAAGAGTTATCAGTCGATTTGACTTCAATTTTTACAACCGATCAAGTAAGTCTCTAAAACTTATACTATCTAAATGTATGTGATTTTTAAACTTGACTTGGTATTCATTACATTCATATATTATTCATAGGTATTTGATTCACATGAAGCCGTCACCAAACACCTCAAGGCATTGGCAAGAGAGAAAGGCGTTGTCATTGTGAAAAAGAGATCCAACATGACCGGAAAGCGGACACATTTCATTTTATACCAATGTGAGAGGAGTGGATTTCCAAGAGAATACGAGAAAAAGGTTGGCGGTACCGGAAAAAATAAGCCAAGAGAATCGTCTACAAAGAAATGCGGTTGTCCGTTTCTATTGAAAACCTTGAAGGATAACTTTAGGGAGGTGTGGACCGTTAGAGTATTGAATGGTGTACATAATCACAAGTTATTCAAGTACGAGGAGGGTCATGCATACCTCGGCCGGATTGATAGAGAACAAGTTGATTTTGTTGCAACAATGACTCGCAACGGTATTTTGCCTAAACATATACTACGTATGTTGAGAAAGGATGATAAGAAGAACTGTACGTCATCAAAGGCGATCTACAATGTTCGTGCTAAGATAAAGAAGAAGGCACGAGAGGGCCGTACGGTGATGCAAGAGGTTTTCAAATTGGCGTATAAGAACACATCATTCGTGGAATGTAGGCATGACGAAGGAAATGTAGTGAAAGATGTTTTTTGGGCCTTTAATGAAAGCTTGTCCCTTGCAAGGTGCTTTCCTACCGTGATGCTTATGGATTGTACATACAAGACGAACAAGTACAAGATGCCCCTCTTGCAAATTGTTGGCGTTACGTGTACGGATATGACATTTTCGATAGGATTTGCTCTACTTTGTTTGGAGAGGGAAGAGAACTACACGTGGGCTTTGACTATGCTTCGGAAAGCAATTGGTGTGAAAAGTGATCAAACATGTTGTATCGTGACGATAGAGAAGAAGCATTAATGAACGCTTTACGGGTGGTTTATCCAAAAGCAAAGAACTTGATATGCAGGTGGCATATAGAGAAAGGTCTTGTGGCGAATATGAAGACGAAGACTACGAGCGAAGTTTGGCAAGATTTGATGACTGCTTGGACAGAGGTTGTTAAATCAGAATCAGAAGATGAGTTGAATGAGAGATTGGAAGAGTGTAAGAAGATTTTTAGTGAAGACGCCATGAGTTATGTCTCTTGTACATGGTTGAACGCACATAAAGAGGCATTCGTCTCTGTATGGACCAACTCTGTTTTTCATCTGGGAAACACATCAACCTCGAGAGTCGAGGGAATGCATTCGCATTTAAAAACCGGCTAAAACTGGCTTGGGGACTTGGTTGCGAGTGGGAAGCCGGTCTTTGCTTGATCGATCAAGAGATCAAAAACATCAAAAAGTCATTCGAGACGTCTCTTTTCATGGAGCCAAAAAAATATAAAGATGTTGTGTTGTTTAAAGAGCTTAAACATCGTGTATCCATATACGCATTGGGCTTGTTGTATGCTGAGTTGAAAAAAACCAATGATAGTGATGCGTTGAATAAGGAGTGCCGATGTACTATTCGAAAGACACATGGATTGCCCCGTAGACACGAGATGGCTAGATTTAAGAAGAAGCCAGGATGCATCCCTTTATCGCCTATCGATATTCATTGGAAGACCCTAGATATCAAAGGGCCACCTCCAAATGAATCCGAGTTAGACTATGTGCCGGTTCTCGAATGCCTTAGAAGAAAAGTTGAAGATGGCGTATGTTTGGGAGAGACAACGGTTGATCATGAAGATACGTGACATTTGTCAACCGGTTAATACGGTTTTGCAAGAGCCAAAAACTAAAACCAAGGGTCGTGGCCGCCCTAAGGGTTCCGGAAACAAGAGGAAGTTTGTTGAGGACTCTTCAACTAAGAGAGAGATGAGCAAGTTTGAACACGTTGAGAAAGAATTGTCGAGTGTGAATGCCGCGATAGCGTCTGAAGGTGTTTCTTCCGCCCCAACTCCACATGCATCTGAAGGTGCTTCTAATGTCAAAAAGAAAAAAACCCCAATGACTCGAGCGGCATCCAAAGGTAGAATGCCAAAGGTTCCAAAGGTTGAGTGTAAAGTATCTTCTACCGTCGGAAACAGTATCTTAAAGAGTTTCCACCAAATGTGCATGAGCACATTACGTCTATGGTTGATGTAGAGGGCGATGGAAATTGCGGGTTTAGAGTAATAGCACATGCAATAGGTCTTACGTAAAACGACCGGCCATTGGTGAGAAAAGCACCGCATTATGAATTGATGACGGACAGGATCATTATATTGCATTATTTGGCGGACAAGAATGGATCTACGAAAAATGCATGGCTTGTGTTTGTCATGAAAAAGGACCATGCGGAGTGGAAAAGTATTTTGACAAATCACCTTGGTTGGGTTGTGTGCAATGCATATGGTGTGTCCGCAAGCATATTGTCTGTCTCGCATGGAAACCAAACATTCTTTCCTAGTAAGAAAAAACCTTCGGTTTGGCCCGCTCGCCATATATGGATGGGGTTGTGCAAGGGTATCCATTTTGTTCGCTTGTTTTTGAAAGATACTTGTCCACTTCCTAGAGTGAGCGTAAATTGGCATAAGGCTCGGATGTTGGAAGCAAATGAATGGTATGAGAAATATCAACATAGGATCGATTTATGGCATGATGTGCTCAAGGATCATTGGATGGGGGATCATATTGATTTGGACAATCTACCTGATTGAGCGGGGTGTAGGCTGGAACACGGTTTTGTAAATTCATATGCAATATGATGAACTAGTTTAATTATTTTGGCATGATGCACAATGAAGTAGTTAAATTCCAATGTTGTAAATTCCAATTATTTTGGCATGATGCACAATGAAGTAGTTAAATTCCAATGTTGTATTTCCAATGAAGTAGTGAAATTGGCATGATGCACAATTGGTTTAATTTTGATGTATGATTGTTTGTTAAGAAAAGGAACAATGTTGATTCTCGGGTCAAATAACGTCGGTCGAGTGACGTTTGGATTGAGATATAAACGTCGATAGTGATGACGTTTGAAGCTCCAATATCATCAAACTCTCTCGTCCATAAAAATCCTTAAAACGTCATCCATAATGACGTTAATATGGCTTGGGAACGCGCATGACCGACGTTTTAAAGATTTTTAGGTACGTAGAGTTGATGATTTTGGGGCTTCAAACGTCATCACCGCTGACGTTTATACATCAATTAAAACGTCACTATGGATGACGTTCTGTCCCAGAATCAACATTTTTCTCTTTCTTTCCCACACCAATTCAAGTGACACCATTTCAAACATCAAAGGCCAAATAACCCAAATCGCATACGAACAAATAGGAAATCAACGGGGAATAAAAATACAAAATCCAAATACTAAATGTAAACACGATTTTAAACAACCCAAACATTAAACTTATGAAAGTAATAAACGTGTCAAAGTTATAAATGTGTCAATGTTATAAGACAACTAAGTCTTTTCGCGGCCCTCGAACGCTTCTTTGGTCTTTCACTTGTATCCGACTAGATTCTTGTGATTCGACACCATCATCTTCAACATCTTGTGTACATGCACCCGTAGTCGAACTCTTCTCGCCATTTGAAGCGCTTTCACTAAATCCTTTTTGGTTTTTTTAAAGCATTTCCAATCGCATCTCGTACCGCATCAATCACTCTACCCTTGCATTCATTCTCCTACATGTTAAACATAAAAACGTTCATTAAATTGAAAACGGAAACAACAAAATAGATTGTATATTCAAATACCTCTCTTGAATCTCGTTGCTTTCTTTTGCTGACACCGGTCAAACGACGCACGGCAACACCTCGATACCAAGTCATATACTCAGATGTGCATTCCCAATCAAACCTAGCTTTTCCCATCCTTTGTTCCTTATTGACTAAATGATTTGCAAAATGGATAAAGTCATCGTCGCGTGATTCATGAGTGACATTGTACTGTTTCGCCTTCCCGCTTCGATTCGATGCCTTTGGAGGAATTGGTGACTGAGGGATACCTTGAATATGGCCAAATTGACGAACGACACGGTTTGGGTGATACACCTCTTCAATGTCCAATGTCCTTATGCACCCATAGAACCAACGTACGTCATTCTCGTGCACCGTTCTAAATTGCCGATAAGCATCCCAAACAACCTACAAAATAGATAATGTAAGTTCAACAGAACCAGACAAGTTACATTGTCCTATTATAAATTTAGTTAACTTACTTCTCGGACCTCCATCAAGTCCAAGTCCTCTCTTGTATGCCTTAACGATGACAATGCCACAGTGTCATTAATTCCCGTAACATTTTTCCACTTTAATGTCCGTACCATCTCCCCTTCAATGAATTTCGTGTTTGGTGGAGGTCGCAATGAAGGAAAATGTTCGTACACCCATGCCTGCATAACACATATTACAAAATATTTCTTTAAACATTCAAACATAAAGACAAAAAACAAAAAAAAAAATTTATAAAACAAGTGTTACCTCCAACAATGTTAGGTATCCAGAAATTCCAACAGTACTGTTCCTAGTGGCCTTCGATAGTCGTCGGTAAAGATTTGCCAAAGTGTGGCGACCCCAAGCCCAATCACCAACCTTATCCAGATCCCGTAGAAAATGAAGGTAGTTAATGTTTATCTTATCCCCACTACGGTCTTGCATCAAAGTACATGCAAGAAGATACAACGTATATCCGCGCACAAACTTGATCCACAAGAACTATCGGCGCAAGCCGACCGGAACTCGATGCCTCACCCCGATTGCTTCTTACACCGCATTTACCCGCAAGATCGTTCTTTATCCAACTTTTGGACACTCTTAGGCCACCAACATGTTCTAACTCCTTTGTCACGTCTGCTATTGGAATCCCTAACAGCTCGTGAACAAATGTAACTGGGTTGTCCTCTTTTGCAAATTCATAGTTCACGACCATTCCATCAACCGGTAATCCTGTGATATATCGGACATCGTCTAATGTGATCGTCATCTCACCGAATGGCAAATGGAAAGTGTTTGTTACCGGATTCCACCTCTCAACAAAAGCACAAACTACCACACGATTCGCTTGGCTATATGAAGATTGTACCGATTGTACAACGGGTTAGCTCTCGGCCTTGCCTTGAATTCGTCACATTCTTCATCAATCTTCCATATCTTCAAGGAAGATGTGTACTGCTTACATCCAATTATACCTCGGTCCTGTTCAAATGAGTTTATATATAAAGGTAGATATGTGAAAAAAATATAAGTTCACCAAATATGTAATAAGATTATAAAACCTAAAAACATACATTTTTATTCAACAACGCGTAACCAACATGCTCCTTCCAATCCTTCCACAATAGAACATCAGTGTCTACCACCACACCATCATCACTGTCATATTGTAAACACTCAGCTGCTTCGGCCTCTGTCGGTGCCCCGGCACTTCCGGATGTATGTCCTATACTTGCACCAACATTACCTGATGCCTCACCTATAGTGGCCCCGACTGGATTGGCTCTCTGTTCTGTAATGGCACCAACAGTACTAGAATCTGCAACTGGATCAACTCGTACTGTAAGGATGCCGCACTCCGATTGTGTCTCCATATCCACCGACTCGGTGGTGGCCCCAACAAGATCGGAATCCGCAACGGATCAACCGGATCCTGTAACCGACAACTGGATCAACGGATCAACCGGATCGCTTAACCGGATCAACCGGATCAACTGCAACTGACTCATTGGTCTCAACTACCTCATCTGTCTCTCCTAAACCAGCCTCAGTTGGCTCATTCGCATTTCCTATCTCTGCTTGCACATTCTTTAGTCGTTTACTCCTTCTTTTATATGGCACACTTGTATGTTCAGAAACAATACTAGGCCGAACTTGAGCTTCGAGGGTGCTTCAAAGAAAGACCTTCATCCATTGCGGTACCTTCATCGCTATCCGCAAAGCGTACAACCTTACTGACCTCGTCTTAGTCATAATTTCCTACACATGATACAAGAAATAAATTGTCGGTCAAATGAAGAAATCAACTAACAAAGAAAGTTGACATTCATAAACAAAGCTCAAGGATAAGACATAAACCTCATACAATGTAACATTAACAATAATTTGATAAAAAAATTCATAAAACGGACTAACCATAAACAAGTTATAACCAATGTAATCTCTAAAGTAACAAAACCTCTAAACTCGTCATCAAACGTCAACACCACCGACGTTGAAAAAGCCTCTACAACGTCATCACCAAGGACGTTTATAAGTGCAAGACATTGGCATGACAACGCTCTGGAACGTCACTGGTAACAATGTTTCATAGGTCAATACAACGTCAAAACCACTGACGTTTAAGGGCTAACATATTGCCAAGCCAATGTTCTAAAACGTCACCCCAACTGACGTTGTAGGAACAACTACAACGTCATGTATACCAGCGTTCCAGGGCTAAACTAATTTTCCCACACACAAAGTGCCGGGACGTCGGTCCGGATGACGTTGAAACCTACAACGGGCGTCGGTCTCACCGACGTCCCCCGTTTCATCATCTTCTCCGGCCTTCCAACCGGAAAAATGGCCGGAAAAACCAAAATACAACCCAATAAACATAACCCATTACATCCAAATACTAACCCATTACATAGAATTTAAACCCATTACATCAAACACAAATTCACTTCCATTTAAACACAAATCCACAAACATTCAAACACATTTTCAAAGATTCACATACCTTGATTATTCTTCTCTCCTTCTTTTCTTCTACAATTCGAAGTGAACTCTCCCTTCTTCTTCCCTTCTTCTTCCTCTTCTCTTCTCTTCTCTTTCAATTTACAGTTTTTTTTTTTAAAATTTTGGTAACCACCGATTGGGAGGTTTTTTGGAGAAGAAGTGTTTGAATTAAAGTGGTGGGAGAAGAAAATATGTATGTATTTAGTAGTTTTATTTAATTTGTATTTATTTTAGTGTTTTGTATAATTTTAGGGACTAAAGTGTAGTTTTTAAGTTTTTTTTATTTTAATGTTGTGTAAGTAGTAATTACGTGGTGTGCAAAAGTAAAAGAAAATTAATCAATAATGTGGTGCAAGTAGTAAAAAGGGGGGTCCAAATAGAACCCCCTTTTTATAATTGTCTCAGTTATTTCGGAACGGAGGAGTACAACCTAAACATTAAAAAAATTGAATAAAATCGGGGATTTTTTTTTCAAGCTGTGTCAGACCTTCAAATATTTTTTTAGGTTAAACTTTATGTACGGGGTGGAGAAAAGGTTATCCTCACGTATACGTACGGGGTGGGTGATTCAGAGGCTTATTATGTGAGAGAATTGACAATTTCACGTATGTAACAACAACATAGGCTACATACGGGGCGAATCATGTATGTATATAAAGGATTCGCCCCGTATGTAGCCTATGTTGTTGTTACATACGTGAAATTGTCAATTCCCTCACATAATAAGCCCGTGAATCACCCACCCCGTACGTATACGTGGGGATAACCTCTTTTCGGCCCCATATGTAAACTTTAGGTGTGTAATAGGATTTCCCCTCAAAGTTTAAGGGTGCAAATATGCCTTCTGCCTACAATGTATGATCTTTGGTATATATGAGACCAGTGACAAATTTATTCAATGGGATCCATAAATTTTTTAAGCTTAATTTTTTTTTATTGAACGGGTCCATAAATGTTATATATATATATATATATATATATATATATATAATTTTATTATTTTAGCGATGTCCGTAGATCCCATATAAATACATGTACATCCGATTCATGGTGTCCTTTTCAGTGGAAGGAAGTCTCTGTTTTATCCTAATGGAACATTTCGGTTCATCCGAAATAAATCCTTTAGGACAATTTTTTTGACATTACTCACAGTATTTTGTTCGTTTGATCATTACAGTTCATCTACTATGAAGATCGACTCTTGTTCGTGCTTTGCATCGGATATTATACGTGTTTCGGACGTCACTCAAAGCCAAATATTACAACAGAACTGACATGATTGAACAAAAGTATAGTGCCGCCACATTCTTCAAATCTTTTAGCTTAGAAAGTTCAGATGCAACATCAAGCAAATTGTTTATCGAGACATTTTATCAAACACTTGCCTAATTTATCAATTGTAACCGTTGTAACTGTTTTCATCTACAATTGAGAGCTCAGAACATGTTTATGCCATAGGAGAACAAATTCATAAAACTTGCAGGAAAAAAACACACATAACATTGGATGCTACAGCATCAATTACATATTATAGAAATACTACATAGAAAAGGGATTGAAAAAAAAAACAAAAACATAATTATTGAAAACAAGATTTCCAAAGGTCCAAGATCATAACTTTCCTTAATTATTCACCATTTGCAGCAATCCTGTCCATGATATTTGCAACCACTTCCTTTGATTCTTTAAGCAGTTTGATACTCTTTTCCAGCCTGTACCTTTTATCTGCAACCACAGGGGATTCTTCCAACATTCTTTTTATCCCGTTACCGCCATCACCTTGCTTACCACCACCCATCAATTCATTCAAAATAGCAGCCTCCATCTCATGGTTTACAACATTCCTGATACAATAAGTCATATGTAAAGCCATTGAATCCACGAATCTTCGTAGCACGATCTTCCAATAAGCAGCCATCCTCATCTTCAAATCAAAAGCTTGCTGAACATGTAAAACATGATTCCTTAGGTGTCCAACATCGATATCTCCAAACCCTTCAATGAAAATCGTTGCTGGCCTCGAATGATCGTTCATTATTTCCATGAATTCGTTTTGTTTAACCATCAGGCTTGTCCAGGTTGACACGTATTCCGGGTGACAAGTGTAATCAACCAGCTTTTCCATTTCTATAAACTCCTTTACCCACTCGGTTGATTCTTCGAGTTTCTTGGCTATTATACTTTCAGCTGCCCTTCTAGTGCTTGATTGTAGTTGAGGGTAATTGTCAGAATGCTTCATTATGACTCGAATCAACACCCCTTCAACGTAATTCCAAATCTTGCTCATGAACTCAAGTGGGGCTGAAGAGATTTTGTTAACCTTTTTCTGTAATGATGTCAAGAACGCGGTTCTTGGAAGGAAATTCGGCAAACCGATGCCTTTTGTTTCTTCAAGTATAGATATTTCTTCCATCAAGAACAGTCTCTTGTCTTCGTTTTCCACACGTTTGGAATTTAACTCCTCTGCGTAAAGATTGAACATTTCCGAAAGTCTAGCAGTGCAATGCATTTCCTTCTCATCAGGATACTCATCGAACTCGCCCCTGAGGAAAATCTTCCTCAATGATTCTTTTGCATCAGTCAAAATTCGCATAAATATCGTCAATGCTTCAGCAAAAGATGATATGTTCCTTGGCAATTTATTGAGTTCAGACAAATTACAACCCAATTTTTCATTGATTTTTCTTACAATCTCAGGTAAGCATTTTGAGATAATAGTTGCTTGAATTTGAACAAGCCTTTGAGCCAAAACTGGAACACCTACCATGTTCTTGTTTAGACTCGATAACAACGGATGGTCGTCAAAAAGCAAAGCTTCCTCTTCTCGAGCTTCTTCGTATGATTCGCTCCCAATTCGGTTTCTCACCACCACATAACCGAGTCCAATATGAACATCATCTGCAGTCACTTTGTCAAGCAATCCTTCAGGTGCCTTATCTGGCTTTGTTACAACAGCAAGAGTCCTCTCCCCAGTTTTGTCCACTTTTTGAGACATCCTAATTGACTCACATGTTGTAAAATCAACTGTTGCAGATAAAACATTCAGAATAATGCTTTCATCAGGCTTAATATACTCCATAATAATAGCTGATATCTGTTCATAGATGTCTTCCGGTTGGCCATGAACCGGAACCCGCGTTATCCCGGGCAAATCAACCATGGTCAGGTCAGGCACACCATTCTTTTTCACTGTTAATGTCAATGGGATGTTGGAAATACCCTTATTTCTTCCTGCAATTTCATCAGTTGCATCAACAATGGCGTCAGCAACATTTTCCTCGTCCGTTTGAACCATTTTTCCATTGAACTCCAAAACCAATTCAGGCTGAGAATTAGCATGATTCTGAAGCCTCATAATTAAAGGAACCCGAGTACAGATTCCTTGTCCTCTAGGAAGACTTATGCCCGCAAGAGATTCAAGAACACTTGATTTTCCTGAGGATTGATCACCCACGACAACAATTGTTGGGAGCTGGATTCCTTCTTGCATAACTTTAAGGTTTCGGAGCTTATCAATGCAATCAAGAAGTGGTCGAATCCTATCGTTGTATGAAGACACAATCGGAGCATAGATTGCTTCGGGTAAAGCTTCATCTACTGCAACAATGGCAGAGGAGGTGTTTCCTTGAGTAACATCTTTACTGATTTGGGTCTTCAGAATCGAGCCCATTTTGTTTTTAGCTGCAACACTAGAATTTTTCCCTCCTCCCATGGCTATTTGATTTCTATATGCTTTTTGGAGAGTTTTGTTTTAAAAATAAGATTATTTTCTACTTTTGCACTGTAAATGAAGCTAATTTAGGCTTTGTATTTGTAGATGATAAAGTGACCTTTCGAATTCCGCAGACTGCTCGTAGTAATTCATGAAGTTTAATTCTGCAGACTGCTTGTATTACGTACAATGAATGAATTTCGTTTCAGGCGTTTCCTTTTCACTAGGCAAGCAAGGAGGTAAGTTTCATGGGAACGGGAAAAGACGCAATCACTACGTGTTACTTTAATTATTATTTTAAAGCTTAATAACCAAAAATTAAAGAGCTAATGGTATAAAGTAGAATAGTGCAAGAGAAATTGTAAAAAAATATATATATATATATATATATATATATATATATATATATATTAGTGAAAAATGATAAAATTACCCTGTCATATTTAACGATTTCAATTTTTCTATCAAACAAATCCACTGAAACTGTGTAAAACCAAACAAATTCACTATAAAAATAAAAATAAAATCGTCCGGTTGAATGATTTTTTTTGTCATTTTTACTATTATATTCAATCCAATAAACTAAATACCAATTAATACCGGAATTTTGTCATTTTTAACTTTTACTTAAAAATTAAAATTGAAATTTGAATTCCATAACGAGAAGTATTAAGGCATGCAAATTGGCACAAACAGAGGTGTTCTTTTTCTTTCTTTTTTCTCCTCTATCTAATCAATTTTTTGCCATACCTGATACCACCTTCTGCATATGTACAACTCAGACTATTTTAAAGTGGGAAGTTTTTGTACGACATACTCACTTTAAATAAATTGACGAGTTAATAAATTTGGACTATACAGTTTGAATTCATTTTAGAAATAAATTATGTAAATCTTACTATATGGGTACACTCCGTATATGGTGGTTGCACCCAATAACTTCCTATTTTAAAGGGTTTATTAGTTGCACCACATTTAATCTACTGTATCGGTGCAATACACCATTTTTACATAATCAATTATATGAAAGTTGAACTTATGTCATATATGCGACTTTCCACGGTGTCGATTCTGATTCGACAGTGGAAATGTCGGATGTTGACCATACATTCGACTTTCACATAGTTATGATACATAGAAAATGTGGTGCACCGGTAGAGTCATTGTTGTGCGATAAAGGTCCCAATTTTAAATATGAATCTTTAGTACATGTTAGACTGTTACTTCATTTCAATGTCTTTCAAAAGTATCTCTACTCGTCAAAAAAATAAATAGGTAAGTGAATGTCTTGTCACACAACAAATGTCTTAGGATACAAAATTTATTTCCAGTTTAAATTTTCAAATTATTTTTTTTTTTATCATGTTTACTTATTTTGACCCAAATTTAAGCAATATGTTGGAAATTTCCGTACCCTAATTTTAGTTAGAATGTATAAAATGTGTTGTCTAACAAGTATTGAGTCTAAAAAACACCAAACATCTAACTCAAATAAGACAAAATAGTCACTTACTTCTTTACTCATATTGGGTCAGAATAATGTGTGTTGAGTAAAAATGTGCTCACACAAATAAACTCTCTTGGGGTGGTGCAAAACTATCTTGTGAATTCGTAAAGGCAAACCATGCCTTCCAATATGAAGTTGGCCTTCATTTGGCTGATGTTGAGCCATTGTAGCTGATGCGTTATCTCGTAGATGTGCTTTAATCACTACTATGCAATCTAAACTCCTTGGATTTGAATTTATTAAGGAATTGTATGCTATGGACATAGGCGGCTTCAGAAATTCTAGGACACAGGTTGGGATCGAGAACGACACATCATATTATAAGTTAAGTATTAATTTTAAAATGCGGCTTCTATTGACACCACGAACCTGCTCACGGAACCACAATCACTTTTGACACCCTATAAATCACTCTTGGCACCACATTGAATATTTTTATTATTTTGAACAGCATAACGTCAGTGACAGTGACGCCCGTTTGTGATACGGGCGTCACTAACACTGACGTTTATTTTCAATCTCAACATCAGTGACACTGATTTTACAGTTATAAATGTGTCATTGGTGTAAAGCGTCAGACCCACTGACATTGTGAGCGAAAAAAAATGTCAGTGGATGTGGATCTGACGCCCGTAACGTGTTATCAAAAAGTGATTTGGTGGTGCCAAAATGTAAATGCATTAATTTGGTTGTGCCAATAGAACTCGCCTTAAAAAAATCCAAGTAGGATTATGGGTCAAAGGTCAATTTTTAAAAAAATTAACGGGTCAGTTAGTACATATTAGTGTATAAAAATTTAAATAGTGTAAAAAACACATATATTTTTTTATTTATCTTTGAGGGTTAAGTGACCCAAAATACAGTGAATGGAGCCGCCCCTGGCTATGGATATTGATTTTGCTGAACCTTAAGCTGCTACTGAGCACTCGGGCAAGGGAGATATCATAGGCACGAGGGAATCATATTTCATGAGGCTGTTTTTATGTATTCCTCGTTGTTCTATGCGTGAATTGCTTGTTCATGAAGCACTTGGTGGGGGTCTTATGGGTCACTTTGGGATAACAAAAACTTTAGACATTCTTAAATCACACTTTTATTGGCCAAAAATGAAAACTGATGTTTCTCGTGTGTGTGATGCTTGTCTTGTGTGTAAATCTGCTAAGTCCAAATCTGCTCCTTATGGTTTGTATACTCCACTACCTATCCCTACATCCCATTGGATTGATTTATCTATGGATTTTGTGTTGGGATTGCCTCATTCTACGAGTGGTAATGATTATATGTTTTTGGTAGTGGATCGCGCACATTTTCTTGCTTGTAATAAAATGAATGAAGCTTCTCATATTGCTAACATGTTCTTTAAAGAAATTGTTTGTTTACATGGTGTGCCTAGAACTATTGTGAGTGATCGTGATGTTAAGTTTATTAGCCACTTTTGGCGTGTGTTATGGATGCGTTTGGGAACTAAACTTTTATACTCTACTGCGTATCACCCTCAAACTGATGGTCAAACTGAAGTGGTTAATCGAGTTTTGGGTCAATTGTTGCGTTGTATTATTAATAAGAATCTGAAAATTTGGGAAACTTGCTTGCCTTTTGTGGAGTTTGCGTATAATCGTTGTAAACACTATCCTACTCGTTATACTCCTTTCGAGTTGGTGTACGGGTTCAACCCGAATACGCTTTTTTTGGTTCCTTTGCCTGTAGGTGCTCAATCTAGATTGGATGGTGAGCAAAAGTCCGAGTCGATGAAAGAATTGCATGTCAAGGCAAGGCAACATGTAGAGAAGGCGACAGAGAGGTTGATCGCGTGTAAGTCACTAACGTCGATATTACTAGCAAGAATACTAGGTACATCGCAGTATAGTAAATGCGAGTCAAAGTCGATCCCACAGAGACAATGCAACTTATACATATAAACGACTCTAACCTAATTAAGAAGCTACATAAAAGTGGTCATTGACCAACAATAACATAAAAGAAAACAAACATGGTATACCTCTCCCTCTCCTCACCGATCTACTAACTTGGATTAGCTAATCGTTATGTTTACTTTCCCACATAATTTCTTTAGATTAATCGCGAGCTTTTAATGATTATTATCATATTTATCAGCTACGGGTGCAATTCCTACTCCTATATACTCCGACAATGGCAGTAGACAATCTATACGCAAACTACCCTCCTTAATTGGTCCGTAATAGCCCATACGCATAAAGAACTAGAACTGCCGATATTGAGCGTTACCTCATACCGCTAACCCGCCTAGACAGCTGTCGACATTGACCAGCACGTTCCTAAGGTCCATCAAGACTATGTCCTAATTAACACTTCACTTGCGGTCCTTCATGTTAATTTACGAATTACGAATACTAGATTGGCCAGACCTATTACTCGTTTTAATTATTCCTACCGATCAACGTAGCTGTAATGAATCCCTGTTTAGGTTTTCTAAAATATGCCTCGGTAAACCGGTATAGACCGCCGGTTTACCGGGGGCGGCTTTTCCTAATTTCTGGATCTACATTGCTCAGTACGATTAAAATAAGTAAATTATGGGGTTGTTAAACATGCATATTAACTAAAACACATCAATACGAACAGATCTACCATATTGAAGATAATAAAGGAACGTTCAAAGCTTCATACCTTCAACAATGGAGATCTAGCTCGATCTACTCAAGCTAGAGATGATGGAAGAAGGGAGGAAACCAAAAACAACTCTCCAAAGCTCAAGAAAACTTTATTGCATAATAATTGTATAATGTATTTGTAATACCAATCAAAAGTTATGAATCCTATGAAGAACTCTGTTAATGCGGCCTTATATAGATACAATGACCGACTTAAGACTCTCTAACACCCTAACCGACTTAGACAATGCGGCAGAATGAATTTCATGTTGAATAAGTCACCGGTTTATCCGGGCCTTCTATTCTTATTTTTCTTCAGCAGGCTTCTTCTTGGACTTCAATCACTTAGCCCAATGCATTCCTTTTGGTCCAAATCCGTTCTCCAATGCTCCAGATTCGGTACATCCTATAAAATACACAAAACGAGACAAAACTGTACCAAAACATCGGGAAAATAACATAGATGCAGAATTACGATCCTGGAAACACTCACATAGAATTTAACACATATTCTAAGCAATAACGAGCCTATCTATCCTCTCTTGAGAAGAATTCGGGGTGCATATAGGTATAAATATTGGTACCATTTAGAGTGTCATCAACTACCCCCCACTTAGCTTTTGATCGTCCCGAGCAAAAAGTCGAAAAGAAAATAACACTCTGATCAATGTACAAGTTAATTAAAAACAACTATGCCTTACTAAGCCAAGATCAAGATCATGCCACTCATATCCATTAGTAACATATTAAACACTATTCACGTCATGAGCCAATGTGTGTGTGCAATAACTTTCACAACCGCTTAGAAATGCAGACAATCTCACATTACGTCAACCCGTAGTCGAACTAACCCAGTCTCGAACATGTTATTTATTAATTAATTAAGCTGGCAAGGCGGATCGAGAACCGAGCATATATTACTCTTAGGCTCACGTTTATCGGTCTATGCAAAAGTCGTGCGTCTTACGCTCCATCGACTAAGATATTGCCAAAGAGAATATAGATGTATATATTTCAATGCACTTCTCTTTCTTAGCGGGTGAACTCTCATTGATTTAACTATCCTCACGGCCCCACTCATGATAAACTACCGACTCCGAAATTCCATTGCCTTTCTAAGCATTGGTGAAACATGATTCGTGATAAAGCCAGGGTCAACTCTAGTCAAAGCAATATGCTATCGACTACACACCAAGGGAAGTGAGTTATACGTGCTTAAAATGGTGGCTCATAACAAGAATATGCGCTTAATACCCCACTACTTCGAAGTGGACACTTTCTCTTACTCGTGCAAAGTAAAACAAAGGTGAAGTCAATTAACTCGAAAAGATCAAAGATATCATAATTTTTCGAAATTCTGTCGAAAAGAATCAAAGTCTAAGTGGTGAATCATGCATCAAAGAGAATCAAGACAATCACGCAATTCATGGAATATAATGCTAAAAAGCTAAGTGACGTTCCTCTACCCCCCCCCCCCCCACTTAATCGAAACATTGTCCCCAATGTGTAAGATGAGAAATAAAAAATGAAAAGGAACTTAGCTTCGGTTAAGGGCGGAACCAAAGAAGAATCGGATCGTCGTATAAATCATCGGGCTCATGTAAATAGTCCATGAAGAATCTGCGCTAAGTAACTCAAGAAAAACCAAGAAGAATAGTGGTGACAAAAAACTGCATAACAAAAACGCGGCAGTAAAAGAGAAAATAAATAACTCCAAAACAAATTAAGCCGACAAAATCATTATATTAGAAATATTCTGCTACATTTACTAAATAGGAAAGGAAAAGAAAATAAAAACAACAAAAATGGAAAACAACAATAAAAAGAAATAAAAGCTAGTCCTCATCGGAATCACCCTCCCAGTCGACTCCATGCTCAAAACCGGGAGGTGGTGCAGAACTTGAGGCGGCGGCGGCTGAAGATGATGCTCTATGATGCGGGGCAGTCCTAGGTGGCGGGGTAGAGGAAGGAATTCCAAAGAAGTCAATAATCCTATCCATCTTGCTGTGTAGACTCGCAATTTCTCGCGAGTGCTCCTCAAGCAAGGCTCTCTGAGTTCTCGGTGCACCATGCACCGGAGTACGCTCCCTCTCTGCTCTAACCCGTCTCTAAACTCTCGAGACTGACTGTGAACTGAGCTGAGGCTCAGGATCTTCCCAATCATCACTGATAAGCATCTTTACCTCGGCCTCTAGAGCAAACATATCAATCATCGGCCCGTAAGGTAGCAGCTCTCGCTCAGAAGTGGTGGCAAGCTCATGGATACGGCTATGCATCAATAGACCGATGTTGATCGGGGCACCCGTCTCTAGATAGAACATCAACTCTGCCCTCGAAGTGGTGACAGAGACCGTGCTTCGTCGGAAGAAGGCGAGCACAAACAAATCTATTGACCATCTTCCGGTCCCAAGATAAATCGTTCTCTAGGAAGATGGTGGGGGCTCCAGCAGGATTACGCTTCCATTGCACCCCCAAGAAATCGGCAACCATATCCATCCTCTCGAGATCGGCAATGTTGCTCGAGGATGTGTACTCATCCGGGCCCACCGGTGGATTTCTAACCCCAAAATGCTCGTTGATCCTCTCAATAGAAAAATCAACCTTAACTCCTCGGACCATAGCAAATGTGGCTCCGGGGTTATGCGAAACATAAGCATAAAACACTCTTACCACCGTGGCGTTGAACCTTGCTGGTGCCTCAGCCATGTCCAGTAAATCATGTGCTTGTAGGGCCTCCGGAAAAATCGAACCGCAGTCGTCCAAATCTACCCCTCGTTCTCGAGCCACTGGTCTTGCGTTCCAATGGCCTCGGAACGACTCGTAGATAAAGCTAATTTTGAATTGGAAATGATATTATTATTCATATTTATTATTCTCATATTCACCGATGTGACAATAGTATTTACACTACATAAAACCCTAAAGTATATTGTTTATGTAATCACTTAACTCGGTATCGGATATACGGATTGGCATCTCCATGAAGTTAATCGAGAGTATCGGGTCTCTCCTTTAACGTGCTATTAATGCTCCCATATAACGAGTTCACGATATAATTCCGTAATCGAGAAGTCTTATCGAATCAATGGATGATCATATTTATGGATATATCTTAATCCTTAGGTGATCACAGTCAATTGCTTGAATCAGTATAAGGTTTGACTTGACGGTTAAGGATTACACTGAGTCTGTGATCTGAATTACCCCATCTTGGCATTGTACTGGATTGAGTGAGTAGTCTGTGTTATCACAGATACGGAATCCATTCCTTCCATTTCTGGAAGTAGATAGACATTAGCTTCCCTTATTTGTTAATCCTAGAAACGATCGATCGTACGAGTTCATATTACACCGATTAGCTACCGGTGAGTTGTATGAATTAATTGATCACTAGGGGGTTAATGGTAAATAAGGATAAGAGGTTGTAAAAAGGGTTAACGGTAACTTCCCGATTTAGAATGAACAGTCTATGAAGGATTAATTCATATGTAATGATTATATCAATGGACGCTTATTATTATTCTCGTGAGGAGATAAATATAATCTCATAATCGGAGGAGTGCAGTCACGGAATTATGGTGGCATATTCCTGTGATTGATTTATCGAATATAATTATTCTGTTCGTAAGATAATTATTTATTTGATTTATCGGAGCCGCTGATTATTAGTCCATGGTCCCCGACGTGTCTCCAAATATAGCATAGCTATTCTCGGACGTCGAATCCTAATAATATTAATTTAGTTCTTGTTGGACTTTATTAAAACGATATGTGAATTAATTGTTTAGTGGACTATTAAATTATTTGGGCTAAATAATTAAATATGTGGATAAGACATTTTCCATAATATTGGCCCAATTATTGTGTAATGGCAAAAATTAATATTGACTAGGTCAATAAGTGTAATTTTCACCCCAAGCATTGTTTTAGGAAACAAGAAATTGTTTTTAAGACATGTGCACAAAATATTTATTAGATAAATATTTATGGTAAGAAATAAAGATAAATATTATTCTAGATTTGTTCTAGAATATTATGGAATTATTTTTATTTATTGGATTTATTTATTTTGCATAATAAAATCCTTGGAGGTTAAGTTTTACTCTCCTATATAAAGAGAGTTCTCCCAAGCCTTACAACACACAAATTTCGACTCTTAAGAAAAAGTAAGAGGAAAATTCGGCCAGGGGGTTTGGGGAAAAATCTTGGAGGTTTTTCCGGGTAGCATATCGGAAGGGTTCGAGACGAGTATTTCCTTCCACTGGGAGTTGCTTGGATCACACGTACGGAAGATCGTGGTGCTCTTAACACCTTTGTTTGTTCTTTCTATTGCGGTTCTTCAACTTGGATTTTGAGATCCAAGAGGTATGATCTACAACCCCCTTGTAGATATAAATATAGTTATTTTATTAAGTGTAATTTATAGATCTAGATCCTTAAATCGCACTAACAATAACCACTTGGACGAACACCGACCTTTGATGCTTAGGACCCATCCTGAATGAGTGTAGAACCTGATACAGAAGGTGTTTCTGAAAAAGAGACCTCGGTAAACCGGAGGTAGGGTACGGTTTACCGGCCTGAATTTTCTAGATTTCTTTCTGGATTGTGCCTCTGATGGTGGAAGAAGAAGAATGGCAGCACCTCACTGTAGCAGCAGCAATACAACTCAGCAACAGGGGTAGGAAATGGTGTTTAGGGTTTGGAAAATGGAAGGAAATTGGTTTGGTTATGGTGGTGTTTTGGTGGTGATAGGGTGGCGATGGTGGCCAGATTTTAGAAAGGAAGAAGAAATGGAAGAAGTTTGGTAAATGAAAGAGATGAAAATGATAAGAATGATGATATTGGTGATGAATGGGTGGTTTAAATAGGAAGAGTGGAGTGAATGTGGATGGTTTAGTAGGATAATGGGTAGAGAAGTTATTAGGGTGAGGATTTGAGGAGGTGATTGAGGGATTGAGTTGGAGTTATGGTGGAGTGTGGGAAAGGATGAAAATTTTGAAAAGATGAGGAAATGGTTCGGTTTCTGCTAACCGACCGTATCTGGTGCAACGTGTGTCCTCCACGTGTCTCTAAAAATTCAGCTTTATAAACCGACGTTCAGAAATCTGAAATCCAAGCCTTGGTAACCCGGAGGTTACCCTCGAGATACCGGGGGTATCTTTTCCCCAGATTTTTAATCTGCCTTTGATGCACTTCTTACTCAACCTTTCTGCTCAATTCTGACATCAAATTGACTACCCTTTTATTCTCCAATTGTTATTTCCGACTCAAAACCTAACCTACTTCACTAGAATCCGCAACGAGGTAAAAAAACCTTTCCACAACCATTCGGTTTTAAGCCTAAGTTTGTGGTAGGATGAAAAAAATCTCGTCCCTTCATCTGGATACTTTATTCAATCCTAAACTACGTAAGGGTTTGAAGAAATAGTTTTGAGTTTATAGTCGCCATCTCGACTTTTTTCAGATCTCTGATCAATCGAGGGTTGGAGCCTTAACTTGCCAAACTTTAGCTCCAGAGGTTTGCACTTTCACAGAACCTTTTTGAGCCCTCTTCCTCGCACGCCTCTCTCTCTTAGCTTGTGTGCTAGGTCTGCCTCTGCGTCGAGATTTAGACCTTAAACTCAAGGACTCCACGCTTTCCACTTTCAGCTCAACTCGTTCACTACGCAACACGGAAGGACTAGCTTCGTGAGCATCCTGTCGTGGTCTTTATCTTCTTTCTCTCTCAGCATTAATCTCAGAAACTCTTGCTCAATGGTTTCTATGACAACCTCTTTATGCTTATGACCTTCGATTTCCAAAATCTCCACCTTCCTTGAAGCATACGTCATCTTACAACTCTCCGGTCGGTTTTCTAGGTGTTCTAGGATCTTAAAAGATACAGCGTCATTATTCATCCTAAGAGTGATCTCCCCCTTATCAAAATCCATAACCGCCCTGCTCGTTGCTAAGAAAGGTTGTCCTAAGAGAACCGGGGCACTAGGATCTTCAGGTACATCTATGACCGTAAAGTCGATAGGATACGTGAACCCTCCTGCCTTAATTGTACACTTTCTAAGCAAACCAGCAGGCATATCTCTGGTTCTGTCTATGAAGGTCATGGTCCTGGTTTGATTCATCACGACCGGAAGTTTTATCTTATGACAGAGGGAAAAAGGAAGAATATTGCAACTCGAGCCAGAGTCGCAGAGACCTAATCCTACGGATATTCCATTAACAGAAATTGGGAGTCTGAACGTGCCAGGGTCTCCTAACTTCACCACGGTGTCTGAGTCTGGGTAATCCTCAGGCTCAGAATACATCGTGTCGGGATCCTCTTCATGATCGTCGAATCGTAATCTGAAGATGATATATCAATTAATTCGCAAGGAAACTCACCCGGACGATACGTGTTGTACTCCTTCAGGTCATCTTCAGGCTCTTGCTTGATTGCTTTCTCCTCTTTCTCCAACCGTTTCTTTATAGTCTTATAATTCTCTCGTGCTTCAGTTCCGGGATACATGGAAATTGGTGTGATGTTCAAGATTGTTCTAGGCATATTGTTCGACTTGTGTGTGCTTTTTCAACTCTGAATCGATCAAATTTCTGAAGTGTTCTGATCAATCTGCAAAAAGACAAAATAAAACAAAGAAATGGTTAGCAACTTCCGCTTCAGCTGGGTGTGATCCCAACTGTTGCGGACCTACTACCTAAAATCAATAGGGAATAACACAGAATAACGGGAGCTGTTCAGAAATCGATTTTCCAGGCCTCGGTAACTCGGAGGTTACCTTCGGGATACCGGCCCTGAATTTTTCATTCTGGCAGTTTAACATGTGCAGGATTGATACTGAACGACTCAAGACTCAAAATAAAATAAAATAAAATAAAAAACGACTTCTTAATTAGAATTAAAACGTTTATATTTATAAATTGGCCATTGTCCCCGGCAACGGCGCCAAAAATCTTGATCGCGTGTAAGTCACTAACGTCGATATTACTAGCAAGAATACTAGGTACATCGCAGTATAGTAAATGTGAGTCAATGCCGATCCTACAGAGACAATGCAACTTATACATATAAACGACTCTAACCTAATTAAGAAGCTACATAGAAGCGGTCATTGACCAACAATAACATAAAAGAAAACAAACATGGTATACCTCTCCCTCTCCTCACCGATCTACTAACTTGGATTAGCTAATCGTTATGTTTACTTCCCCACATAATTTCCTTAGATTAATCGTGAGCTTTTAATGATTATTATCATATTTATCAACTACGGGTGCAATTCCTACTCCTATCTACTCCGACAATGGCAGTAGACAATCTATACGCAAGCTACCCTCCTTAATTGGTCCGTAATAGCCCATACGCATAAAGAACTAGAGCTGCCGATGTTGAGCGTTACCTAATACCGCTAACCCGCCTAGACAACTGTCGACATTGACCAGCACGTTCCCAGGGTCCATCAAGACTATGTCCTAATTAACACTTCACTTGTGGTCCTTCATGTTAATTTACGAATTACGAATACTAGATTGGCCAGACCTATTACTCGTTTTAATTATTCCTGCCGATCAACGTAGCTGTAGTGAATCCCGTTTAGGTTTTTCTAAAATATGCCTCGGTAAACCGGTATAGACCGCCGGTTTACCGGGGGCGGCTTTTCCTAATTTCTGGATCTACATTGCTCAGTACGATTAAAATAAGTAAATTATGGGGTTGTTAAACATGCATATTAACTAAAACACATAAATACGAACAGATCTACCATATTGAAGATAATAAAGGAACGTTCAAAGCTTCATACCTTCAACAATGGAGATCTAGCTCGATCTACTCAAGTTAGAGATGATGGAAGAAAGGAGGAAACCAAAAACAACTCTCCAAAGCTCAAGAAAACTTTATTGCATAATAATTGTATAATGTATATGTAATACCAATCAAAAGTTATGAATCCTATGAAGAACTCTGTTAATGCGGCCTTATATAGATACAATGACCGACTTAAGACTCTCTAAAACCCTAACCGACTTAGACAATGCGGCAGAATGAATTTCGTGTTGAATAAGTCACCGGTTTATCGGGCCTAACCCTCGGGTTACCGGGCCTTCTATTCTTTCTTTTCTTCGGCGGCTTCTTCTTGGACTTCAATCACTCAGCCCAATGCATTCCTTTTGGTCCAGATCCGTTCTCCAATGCTCCAGATTCGGTACATCCTATAAAATACACAAAACGAGACAAAACAGTACCAAAACATCGGGAAAATACCATAGATGCAGAATTACGATCCTGGAAACACTCACGTAGAATTTAACACATATTCTAAGCAATAACGAGCCTATCTATCCTCTCTTGAGCAGAATTCGGGGTGCATATGGGTATAAATATTGGTACCATTTAGAGTGTCATCAGAGGTACATGAAGCAAGCCAACAAGGGCCGTAAATAAGTCATTTTCGAGCCGGGAGATTGGATTTGGCTGCATTTCCATAAAGATAAGTTCCCAAAGCAACACAAGTCAAGTCACATCCTCGAGGTGATGGTCCATTTGAAGTGTTGGAGCGGGTCAACAACAATGCTTACAAGATTGCTATTCCTCATGTCACCCACCGTCAATGTTGCTGATTTTATGCCATTCGACAACCCCTTTAATCTGAGGACAGATGCTTCCCAACTGGGGGGTGGGGATGATGTGATCCACGATGATATTCCTGACCCGTCAATTACTATGAAGACTGTGGACCCACTTGTGATTCGATATGTGCCTATGACAAGGCTCCAAAAGAAGAGAGTTAGAGAGGCCTTGAATACTTTGGCCTTGGAAGCCCATATGAATCAAGAACAGCCCGCGAAGACTGAAGATCAGCCCATTAAGTGCACCATCTATGCTATTGGGATTGAATAAATTAATTGGAAGACTTTTATTTATTTTGGGTATTAATAAGGTCTGTGACGCCATTATCTAGTTGTTGGACTATTTTTTACATTATTTTGCACTAGTCTTTATTTAATAATTGCCTATGGGCCTAAGTATCTCAAGTAAGCCTATTAAGGGGTTAGGTGCATTTACTAGGAAATTTTCTCCCACATTGATTTGCTTTATTAGTTTCTTGAAGACGGTAGCCTGTATAAGGCACCTAGGTGGTTCTTTTACAAACAGTTCAATGTTGAGTGAAATCATATTCAGTCTTTTGACTTGTTTTTAATCACTTATGAGTGAGAATCTGTTCGTTGTAGAGTTCACCATTTAAGAACTTATCAGCGTCTTTGCAAGTGTTGTGGCGTTCTTGCTAACGTTTCTCAAATTGGATTATCTAAGTTCGTTGTTTCAAGCTCGTCCATTGATTCTTTTAGAAGGTCCTTGACAAATCTTCATTCCTGATTTTCGTATCATCGCCTCTCTTGGTTGCTTGGTTAAGGATTGTTTGCATTTGCGGAATTTTGTTTTATCTTCATTTGTTAAAAGAACGGGCAATATGCCGGCTCACCTCTTAGCTCAAGAGGACTTAGCTTATCTCGGCTTTATGGATTTGGGTACTTCACCCTCAAAACATGTTATGGCTGCTTATGCATTTGATTTACTTTAATAATATTTCGATGGTTTCGCTAAAAAATAATATCTTATATTTGAAAGAAAAAAATTGCATAAATAAAACTACAAGAACGATAAACAAACAAACATAGCCAACGAGAGATCGGCTCAATAGTAATTACTGTGACCACTTAATCCAGAGTATTCGGACTCGAGTCCCAATAAAGATAAAAGTGTATTTTGTTTCTATAAAATAAAATAAAATAAAAAACACCAAACATAAAATGTGTATCCCTCATCATATATTCATATATAGTAGTACAGAATTAGCCAAAACAAACCAAAGAAAACAAAAACAAAAACAAAAGAAATCCAGAGTGGCAAGATGTCCATTGAAATCTCCCCCTTTTTCGACGGGTTACGACGAGAAGCTCCAATGCGCATGCAGATGCTGATGTTTGACGAGAGAGAGAGCTACCAAAACTTTTTTTTTTTTTTTGTTGGGGTATATTTTTTAGATTTTTATATTTTCATATGGTTTGTATTTCTCCAGTTTTTTACAGCTTCTTCTAGCCAGGGTCCTTCAATCTCCTGGAGGAAGGACCCTACACCCACCCACCTCCCTACCTCCCTCCCTCCCTCCTGATTCAAAAAAGAGAAAAAAAAAAAAAAAAATTCAATCCTTCATTCCATCACCAATTCCACGATTTATTTTTTCTTGCATATAATTTTCTTATTGCGAAATCAACCAGCGTTGTTTTGTGTGTAAACAATTTTTTTTTTTTTTTTTTAGAACTGTGTAAACCTTTGGGATTTGTTAATTTGGGGATTTCATAGCATATACCTTTATATGTTTTTAATTTTGTTCGATGTTTTTTGGATTTTTGGTTTTCTTTCCCCTTTTGTTTATTCATTTTCTTACAAGATTCATATTTGTTTTTCCGAAAGAAATATATTTTTTTCTCTTTGTTTTTTGGGGAGGGGAGGAGGATTATTATTATTTAGACAAGTATGAGCTGCTTCCCCTGTTTTGGCAGTAAGAAAACGGAAGAGGATCAGGTCCCGGAGCAGCTCCCTGTTGCTCAGGTCGCACCAGACACATCTGCATCACCGGCCAGACCACCACCTCCGGCTGCCGCCGGTAAGTATGTTTTTTTTTTTTTTTTTTTTATACTATTTTTATATTATTTGAGAAGAGTATTTAATTTTATTATTATTATTTTTTTAATTAAGTGCATGCAATCATTTTAATTAAGTACATCACCTGCCGGTAAGTATGTTAATTAAGTGCGTGCAATCATTTTCATCCATAAGTATTTACACATCAAAGATTCGTTATTTGTATTCCTATCCTTTAAAAAAAAAAAAATTACAGTCTCAAGTAATGGGAAAATCATAATGTAGTAGGAAAGGGAATTATTTGCATCCTACTCCACTATAAAAAATAAAAACAAAAATGTATGCTTAATTATTACTTAGGGGGTTTATTGGTACACATCTTTTTACTATTGACACCCTATTACTCTCGGCACCACAAAAAATTACTCCGGCACCACGGTTGTTTTTAATGAACCAGACGTCAGTGGCACTGTTGTTGCTATTGAAAACCAACGTCAGTTGGTGTTCAAAAAGGAACGTCAGTGTCACCGACATTTACGTTATAAAAGTGTCACAACTTAGAAACAACAGTGCCACTGACTTTCGTTTTTGAATAGCACAGTCAGTGACGTTGGTTTTCAATACCAACAACAGTGTCACTGACGTTTTGTTCATCAGAAAAAATAATCAAAAAATGGGTGTCAATAGAAAAAAATGGTGTGCCAATAGACCCCCTATACTTAAAGACATGTCTTTTAAGTACTACGTCCGTCCCAAAATGTAAGTCCGGTTGGACTTTTTTCACACGGACTAAGAAAGTTGATTGAGTTATGTAACGTTAATTTTGATGAGAAAAGTCTAAAATGACCTTTAACTGTTATTAATGCAAAGTGGTGAGCATATATAATAAATGAAGGGTAAAAAAAGAAAAATGTAATAAATGCTCTAATGATATTCTAAACGAACTTATACGATTTATATTTTTGGGACGGATGTAGTATATATAATTGTTAAAAACAATAATACTAAGTTGATGGGTAGTAATACAATCAACTTAATAAGCTCATATAATGGAGGTGCATATAACCAACTCAAATTACATTTTACATAGTTCACCGTTTTTGTTTTTCACAAGAAACTTGATAAATGTGTTTTTTTTTCTTTTTTTCTTGGCTATAATATGGACGTGTGCCCTTTATTCAATTAGGTAATTTTAGTAAGTGAAAAGATTCTTAGTAATTCGTATTTAGTCTCAAAAAAAGGTAATACGAATACGAAATATACGCTTACCGGGACTCGAACCCAGAATCTGGGGTTAAGGAACACTGGATCAATGCCTTGTTGGCCTAAATTAATAGAGGGTATAATTTTCGAGAATGAAACTTGTTATGCAACGGACACTTTTTTAATTACGGAATCAGTATATTATATGGCAGTCGTTAAAGGCACAACAACGGGTTTACTTTTGAGACATCACACTGACAGTGACCACTAGAAAAGTCGAATGTATGGTCTACATTTTGCGGACATTTAATTCGACCTATACAAAGTTAAACCTAAGACCGAAATGTTGTGTCACTGTAGATCAGATGTGATGCCTTTAAAATGACTGGTAAATTAAAGGGAATGATGCTAAGAGCTTACAATTCCTTTAAACGTATAGTAAAAAGAGGGGTTTCCCTTATAGACATAGGGAAGATTGCTTTAACTCTAAGATGTTTGCTAAACTTATGCTTACACCATCTGCATTATCTTTTTCATGGTTTTTTCAGTTAACAAGCCACGCAACCGATCAGCAGAAGAAATACGCAATGAACCACAGACAACAGAAAGCAACGGGTCAAGGACATTCACGTTTCGTGAGCTAGCAATGGCAACAAAGAATTTTAAACAAGAAAGCCTGATTGGTGAAGGAGGATTCGGTAAATTATACAAAGGGAAACTTATAAGCGGGGAGGTAACGTTTCTCTACTCTAAATCTGTAGTATTCATTTAGGGTAGAAGTCTCGGGTTTGAGCAGCTGAAAGAACGACATATAAAAATATACGGTAAGGGGGCGTGTACAAAATACCTGAATGGCTCAGTCTTTTCCCGGACCCTGCACGAATTTCCCTTGTTTTAAACTTGTGTTTCTACTTGAATTGTCATCAGGTTGTGGCAGTTAAGCAACTAGACAGGAACGGAACACAAGGAAGTAAAGAGTTCCTGGATGAAGTTTTGATTTTGACTCGCCTCGACCATCCGAATTTAGTTAAATTAATTGGATATTGCGCCGATGGGGATCAAAGGCTTCTAGTTTATGAATACATATCCTTTGGCTCATTAGATGTCCATCTCCACGGGGGTACGTCATTCTCTGTTCTCTCCCTGTCCTTTGGTGTTGTTTCACTGATCATTTATCTTTTATCGCACCTGCAGAAGACCATTCAGCCGATAAAAAACCATTAGACTGGCAAACGAGAATGAAAATAGCTTCAGGAGTTGCTCAAGGTCTTGAATATTTACATGAGAAGGCCAAACCACCTATTTTGTATCATACACTAAAACCCGCGAATGTTCTGTTAAACGAAGATTTCGATCCGAGACTATCGGGTTATGGTCTTGCTAAGCTTGCTAATGGAGACACTAAAATGCATGCAACACCAAGGGTTATGGGAACCTATGGGTATTGTGCACCTGAGTATGAAAGGCAAGGTGAACTGACAATGAAGTCAGATGTGTACAGTTTCGGAGTCATTTTGCTCGAGATTATCACAGGGCGTAAAGCATTGGATACTACGAAACCAACGGATGAGCAAAATTTAGTTAGTTGGGTAAATATATCTGATCTAACTTATGTTCGTTTTTTACTTAACAACTCACTGTTCTTCAACATTACTGACTGTGTGCAGTGTGTGTTTTCTGAAATAGGCACAACCCATTTTTAAGGACCAAAAGAAGTTCATAGACCTTGCGGATCCAAATCTTGAAGGGCGATTCCCACAGAAAAGTCTAAACCAAGCTGTAGGGATTGCAGCTATGTGTCTACAGGAAGAGCCGTCTATTCGTCCCTTAATGGGAGATGTTTTGTCTATTTTAAATTTCCTTGCAGTTGCAACACCTGAGGAAGCATCGGCACCAGCTGCACCGCTAGCATCTGAGAATAATGTGCAGGAAAACGAAGGTGGTGATAGCTCATCATCATCATCATCATCATCATCATGATGACGACTCAGATGACGATTCAGAAAACGACGATGCAGACCATGCTGAAAATCACAAAGACAAGTCGAACAGTAGTAAGAAAAGAAATAGTTTAAGATCAAAAAGCAGTGGCAGCAGCCATAGCAGCTCAAGAAGCTACGATGACAATGTGTTTCAAGATGAAAATAAACATCAGAATTCTGCAGACCAACATCAAAATGGAAGCATAAATTCAAGTATTGGTAATGGTAGATATGAAGACTCTTTTGCCTGGAGTATAGGAAGCTCAAATTACCAACACCATGATGGTGGCGCCCGGCAAAATTCAGGGCATATGAGTATGAGGCAGCAAAGCATTTCCAATACCTGAAAAAACCCGTGATGGTACCGCCTGGCAAAATTGAGAGCATATAAGCAAAATTCATAGTCTAGGCTTGGATTATGGGACAGCACAGAAAATATGAACAGAAGTGCTGGACCGGATTCAAAAAACAGCAGCAGCATGCTCGGGGGTGGAATTACAACATCCATCATAGGAATTACAACACCATTAATACTATTGGGTGCAATGTGGATCTTACAACAAAGGAGACATTATGCTTTTAGTAGCATTATAGAGACGGTTTTTTTTTTTTTTTCTTATTTGTACATCGAGAAACCTTAATTCACAAATTGCAACAAGCCCTTTTCACCAACTTGGAACTATGTTTAAGCATGCGTTTTTTTATATATTTCTATTGCCAGGCGTATACATGTAATTTCTTGTGCACAACAATGCTGGACATTTATTGACCTTTACAGTAATCACCTTTAGATGTTTTTTTTTTGGGGGGGTGGGGGGTCGGGGGGTGCTTATCAAGCATGTCGGTTCCTGAGAAGGAAGCACAGTTCTACCCGTCGATATTCTTGCTGCAGCAAAAGTCTGTTATCAAAGTCTATATCACATACCGTTTCCTCAGAAGAGGCATCACTTACTACGTTTGATCAGCACATTAGGCTAATTCTATTATCATTACTCATGTCCTATTGCTGTGAAATGAGTTGGTAATCGAACGTCATATCAAAGCATGAGGTTAGAGATCAAATTCAGCACCTACCCCATTAAGTTAAGAAAGGAAAAACTATCACTATAGCAAGCAAGTTTACTAAAAGGTACCTCATTCCACCGCAAACTTCCAAATAATTTGAAACTATTGTAATAAAACGATTTCCTGCCAGGTGAAATAGACAGATCAAGAATCAAAACAGTACCATCGTTCTTTACTGGAAGAATTTAGAAAAATGTAGGACAGACAGTTCCTCCATGGCTATTGAATTCTTTACCTTCCAATCTCAAGAGCTGAATCTGCAAAGAAAATAAATTATTGCCGTTGAATCAGAAATATTAGCTATGAACAATAATGGCAGTGTTAAATTATACCAACAATGCCACTGAAAAATAGAAGAATTGTGTTATTACACTTTTCCATAATAAGATAGAAGAAAGACTGATAAAATCTTGAGCCCAATTGCTGTATTCGTTGATAATGAAAATTTACAGAGATATAAATAAACAATTGCCACCTGGTGAAATAAAAAGATTGGAAAAGCAGATTTTGTATTCAAATTCACGAGCTTGTTTTGCTCGGAAAAGGCCATCTAACAGAAGCATTCCTCCCCTTTCATCAAACAATGTGTCTTTCATACATAACTGTGCTATAACAATTAATATTTACTATCTTTTCCAGCACTGGCAAACTGTAAAGTACATTTAACTGTTTTGAATCGACAATATAACCATAGTCCAACTTCTCAGATTCCTCTTTTCTGCATGATAACATAATGGCATGTGCATGAATACTCCAAAGACTTGCTACAAATGACACATGATGTAAGACCATTTTGGATTGCTGCATATGTTAACCGGCAGAGTTTCGATATACATGCTTAAATACTCTCATTACTCTGTGATATTATGAATGAGCAGGAGAAACTTCTGCTTGCTGCTCTGCGACTGGGGTAACCTCTGAACTTTTTTGGGAGGAATCTATCAGCGTTGAGGTCTCAAGAGTAGGAACTATTGGAGGCCTAGTCCTTCTTGTAACTGTCATACTCAAACCCTGTGTCGTGTGAATTGTTGCTCCGGTAGTCATATTAACCTGCGTATCACAGTCATGGCAGTTTTTTTCCTCAGATCGCATTAAAGCTTGGATATCAAATCTAAAGCATCCAATGTCTAATCTCCATGTTTGATTCACCCCCCCCCCCCCCCCCCTCCCATCAAGCCCCCATACCCTTGCCCCATTTTCCGACTCAAAATGAAAAAGGTCATGTTTTAAGGTATTCACCAGATTACACAAAGCCACTAAGGCCAGTAAACTAGTGTAACAAAAGAGAATATAAATAACAACGAGTAACTTACAGGAGGTGCTCCAACTGCTATCTGAAAATCAAATCGTCGAACAAGCATAGCAACTGCTACTACAGTCTGCATGAATAACATGCACATTAAAGCTTAATAGTACAACTTGTTTCCTATGAAAACAAGCATCCATAAATTTAATCATACAGTTACTGCTCTAAACATCTACATATTTGCACTTTAAGTAGTATGGTGAAAAGAAAAACAAGTACCTCAAATGTAGCAAACATGTCTCCAACACATTTCCTTGGTCCTCCACCAAAGGGCAAGTAACTGCAGAAAATATAGCATAATTACTACAACTTTCTACGTGCCACATTATGCAGCCACACAGTGTCTTGTGTGAAATCTATTTCGTTGCAGGGGTCAAAAGAATGTTCCATGCAGTCTTATCATTATTCACAAGCCAGTGGAGAATAAATCGACTCATTAAACAGATATTATTGCTGAAAGATAGGCCTAAATGGTCCGGCCCTTCCTGGGCCAGCCTAATTCAATGCACAGGGCTACCTTTTTTTTTTTTTTTTTTTTAATCTCATTTCAAGGTGCATGTAAATCTCTATAACAAGGACTACATATCCCTGGAGCAAACTGAAGTACAATGAAAAATAAGTAATGAAGGAAATCACACCTGAAATCCTGGTTAGTTTCATTTGGATTTGGTCCATCCAAAGGCCATCTATCTGGAATAAATTTATCTGCATCCTGCCAATGTTTGGGACAGCGATGCAGATTCCATACTGAAATGAAAATATCTTCACCTCTGTCAAAGAATGCATTATTTGTTTCACAGTTAGTGTAGAAGGTAGAAGCAACAAAACCACATGAAGTATCCAAAGCACATCCAACAGAAAGTAGACTAACTTCTGCACAACCAGGAATAGCTTCATTTGGGTCTTCACAAAAAACAAAAACAAAAACAAAAACAAACACAAACACAAAAACAAACAATATTGTCCCTCAATTTTTCTCCACCTATGTATCAGAAGTCTACAAACTGTTATCATGAAGAACACACATTCTTCTATCTAGGTTCTTCACATACAATGCCATATGGGTAGTTAAAACAAAACCCTTCAAAGCATTTGCTTCTCATCTTTTTTCAGTTATACCAGCTTGCAGAACATTGTGAATGTATAATCCTTCTCCACTAACTTCCTCTTCTTTCCTCTTTTCAGAGGGAGTGCTAGCTACTGTGTGCTTATACGTCAGTATTAAGAAAGGCGCAATTGTGTGGATATCGGAGAGAGGCTTATAAGCTAAATTTCTAGTTAAATCCATCCCAAGGCAAAAGTAATGAATGCCACCCTCCTGGAAGGAATTAGGAATATCAAGAACGTTTCCTGGGTTGTTGTGTTCACTGACTTTAGGGAAAAATCAGGAGGTACTGGAGACATGTTTCAACCAACTTCAGCACTCCATAAATAGGATACTGAAGGATGCAATTTCTGAATCAGCAAGAGTGTTGAAATGAGAATATGGTTATGCTGGAATACAAAATCTAATCAAATCACTCCCACATGTGGTGGATATACATTTGCATCCAACTGGATTTCTTTTTTGTGGTAGGTCAGTTACTTCTGTCTGAATTTCTTCCATGATTGTTGTTCTCCACTGAATTGACTGCAATGCTTCATGAATCAAATTAGGTACTCTTGTTTGATCAAGAGTTCTGAAAAAGGCTCGGAACTTGGTGAGAATCTTTTATAAGATATGATGGTGTAGGTAGGATGACTAGTACAAGACCATGTGCCTTTCCAACGGCAATAGGTTTATCAACAAGATGAATTCAGTTCCAGTCTCATTAGTATTTTTGGGATAAACAATAATTGAACATGGTACAATAGCATGAGGTCATGGGTTCAAACCTCCGTCTCCACTTTTACCCAAATTTATGCTGTAAGTGTAGGATATTGGAATTGTATGCTTTTTATTTGTCTTTGTCTGCCATGTTAACTTATTCTTTGTATGAGGCTAACACTTAAGGGGGCATGTTGAAGTGTGTCTAAATACATAACTTATTTACCTCATCGCTGGCTTAAGCTTTGGGGATATATATAATCCAATACGTCCCCTTGCAACATCTAAAATTGGATTAAGTCCAGTAAGGGACTTGAAAATCCTCCTCTTATCAATAAAAAGAGCTTTTGCTTTCAGTTAGTACCACTAGAATTCCTACAGCCAATGTAAAATCTAAAATCACTATCCGTGCTTTCTGAAAAATTACCAGCTCAACTAAAAGTTTACGCTGTTATGAAAGTGTCATATATACATATATGTTATTTGTCATGTCCCCACACATGTGCTCTTTCCAACACATGGATAAGTGTAGGCATATTGTAGCAGAGTAAGATTAATGGTTAGTAACAGATTTTTTGCTTTAACAGAGTTAACATGCCCAGCATCATATTTTTTTAATTAATAAATGAGGTAGAGTGAGATTTGATCCCATTACCTCATGAGTCGTGATGTGATACAAAGAAAAATTAACAAATCACCAAAAGCTTAAGCTGTAAAAAAAGAAATTTAGTTTATGCATATTTATCTAACTCTTTCATCTTTTAGTCAAATGTATAACCCACTATACATTTTACCCTGTTTCCTATCAAAATCCTGACAATTTAAAAGTCTTTGCACCAATCCTCAAGATACACTTATTGGTCTCATCGTGTCGTACTTGATGTCCCAAATCACAAAGAGCGTAAATATTCTTTCCTTAAAAGAAATTACAGGGCGATAAATGTATTTCCCTTTCTAAATACTACCACTAATTTGTATTAAACGCTATCTATGACAATCACAACTCCATTTTTCTTTTTTTCTTGTGTATCAAAGCTAGAAATCTAAGTTCTATATCATACACTTTTCCCACCCACCCATTTGTCTATCGTAGTCAATAATTAATCGCCCTTCTCTCCTAAAACGAGGAATTCAGTTTTTGAACGAATGACAGCCATATGCGCCATATGCATTTAGAACATTTTTTTCCAGTTTTTTTGGCTGCTGTTCTTGCTGTGTTTGTACTTTTTAAGTGTGTATTGGGGTGGAGGTGGTGGGGGGAGCAACATGGACACCAAAAACCCGTAAAAAATGTTAATGAAGTTCTAGTTACCCCTTAATTGGATACTTTCCGAGCACGTCGTTTCCAAGGGAACGGCGAATTAGCACAGGAGGCTGTGGATATAGTCTCAAGGACTGCAAATTGAAAAAAAAGTATGATTAGAAAGACACAAAGATGACATTAATTAAGGAATTGATAAGCTTTGAGTCTCACTTCGTTGATAACCCGTGTAGTGTATTTTAATTTCTTCATGTCCTCAATTCTTGGGAATCGATCACCTAGAACTGAATCGACCTTGTAGAAAAAAAAATACCCCAAGTTTTGCATTATTGAGTTAAAAATTGAGATAATGAAATTTGAACCTCAGAAAAACAGCAGCAAACACACCTCATTTTGAAGCTTGGCCATAACGTGTGGTTCCTGAAATGAACACAGAAGTCTGTCAGTTAAAGAAGAATCCACAAAGACAATCTAGACTTGACATATGCACATTTCTGATACAAACCAAAATCAAACAAAATTAATATAAAAAAAAGGAGCCTGAAAGAGTGGCTTTTGATTTTGGATTTCTGTGTTTTTTGTTTTTTGTTTTACTTTTTGAGGGTGGGGGTTGGGAATGGAGATGAAGGGAAAGCGGTGGAAATTTTAGGACAGAAAGACTAAACAACAGTGTGTAACATAGATCAAGGAAAAAAGAAAGCTGCAAAAACACAACACAAAAACAGGCGCAGAATTCCAAGCTTGAATTTCCCCTCTTCATTATATGGTATACGTTTCCATCTATTGCTCACATGTACCGGAGGAATTAGAGATGGTAAAAAGCCAAGGACTTGAGCACCACTTCTAAGTCAATGTAGCATCAAGCAAACAGAGCAGGTAGTCATTACCTATTCTAGTTAACAGTTTAATAATATTAATTACATATAACTTGTTCTTATAGAGTATTAATCTAATTCAACAAACCAAGTACAAATATATGCGTATGTTCCAAAGCAACAACAACAATCAAGAGCAAGTTATGGATGCTCTTGATTAACCATCTAATAGAACATGAGCACATATATTTTGCTCTTTCAAAATAAAAGTTGATGTAGACAAGTATGAGAATGTGTAGATGTTTAATAACGCTCAAGTCATATTTGCACTAGTTAGGGCTGCGAATATTGATTCATATTTGCTAATTCGCTCTATCAAGTTCTGTTAGAATATGTTATCTTATTTTTATTAGATCATGATTAATTAATATTAATCTTGTAATCCTCTTTTAATTCCTTTTCCTCCTTGTATTTATTGGGTTATTTCTCTTTGTAAAACTGACCTAACTAGCTGTTAGGAACATTAAGTTCTGTCTAATTCAACTAGCCAGTGGATGGCTCTCTCTATATAAAGAGCCTTTGTTATAACTATCAATGTAATATTCTAACCTTCATCTTCTTAATAAGAACATCTTTTTCCTGAATTCTTACATGGTATCAAAGCTTTAGGGTCAATTTTTTTCTGGGAATTTCTTTTATCCCCTGTTTTATGGGATTTTTTTCATCCTCTTTCAAAGATGGCTTGTTCATCTGATACAAGTCCAGCCACTGAGGTTCTTATTACTGAAACTCCAATCATCTTTGGGGAGCTTCTGAAAATTCAAATTGCTTACCGTCTCAATGGAAGGAACTACTTGAAATGGTCTCAATTTGTCAGAAACTTTTTAAAAGGTAGAGGCAAGATTAGTCATTTACTGGGCACCGGTCCGCTTCAAGATGATCCTAAGTATGAAAACTGAGATGAGAAGGACTCTATGGTGATGTCCTGGCTCTGGAAGTCCATGATCCCTAAAATCAGTGATACTTGCATGTTTTGGAAATATGCCAAAAAAAAAAATCTAAGACACTGTCAAACAGACCTATTCTAAGGTCAATGATGCAGCCTAGATTTATGAAATCAGGAAACAAATCCTTAACACCAAACAAGGAAACAAGTCTGTCACTGAATATTCCAGACTCTTTCACGGAATAGGGCAAGAATTGGATCACTAGTGTATCCAAATGAAAGACAGTGAGGATGTTGCAGTCCTTAGAAGAGTCTTGGGAAAGATAGAATATACTCCTTCCTAGCTGGCCTGAATAAGGAATTTGACCCTGTCAGAGTTCAGATCCTAGGGAAGGATGACCTGCCTACTCTCAATGAGACTATTTCTATCATAAAAGCTAAAGAAGGTAGAAGGGGAGTCATGATTGACAACCCAGTGCAAGATGGTTTTGCCCTAATAAATGGGAATACCAAGATTGGTAATTCCATAGGCTTTCCTGAAAAGAGGTTCCCAACTCAGGAAGAACTCTTAACCTGGTGACAGGGAAACCCAGTTACGTACTCATTGTAACAAGTGTCGTCATTCTAAAGAATTTTGTTGGAAGCTACATGGAAAACCAAACAGGAATAACAATGATTCCTTGGTCCATGTGGCTAGTTCTAATAAGAATGAAGGAGGAACTCTTGGACATAGCTTGGCTTCTTAAGGTCAGAACACTAGTCTTGGCTTATCAGAAATTGAGAAACTAAGAAAGTTTCGTGAAACCTTGGAGAATCTATTTACTTCCCTGGGTTTCTCAAGTATGGCCTATCTCCAATATGTAAATAACAATGTCACAATTGGATGTGGGTTATAGGTTCAGGTGCTACTGATCACATGACCCCATCTACTGAGATTCTTTACTCTTATAAACATTGTACTCACAACAAAAAGATCATTGCTGCTAATGGATCATTAATTACTGTGGCTGGAATGGGAGATATCTTGCTTAATAATTGTTTAATTCTTAGGGATGCTCTACATGTTCCTGAATTATCAACTAATCTTATCTCTATCAGGAAACAAACCAAGGATTCCAATTGCTATGTTATGTTCACTCCAAAGTTTTGTATGATCCAGGAGCTAATAACAATGAAGAGGAATGGACTTGCTAGTGCTAAGGAAGGCCTTTACATGTTAGAAGATCAGAAGGCTAAAAGGAGAGAAAGTACTGATCAGAAGTTGAAACGGTGTAGGAATTCTATTTAAGATGAATGATCAACAACTTCTTGAGGCAATTACTAAAATACTAGCTAAAATTTAACACAGGTTCAAGAAATTACTAAATCAAGTTGGAAGAACTTCTAGATTGTCGGATCACCACGGTAACGAATATATGATTTTTACTACAACTTTTCCATATATTATGAATCTGTACCTATGTTGACGAATTTTCAAAAGTGATTGACAATATTCTTTCGAATTATCAAAAGTATCTAAGCACAATTACTTTTTTTTCTCTCATTATGCTTCAGTTAATCACCTGTTTCCAAGCAATTGTGTATGAAGCCTAATATAAAGAAGTAACTTGCTCACTGAAATGGTCAAACTTTCAATATACTCTACAACATTCAAACTTGGGTTAGACAAAAAGTGATATGGAAAATATAATCCACTACAAACAAAATTTAACTGCACATCAACATTTATTACCAAGTAAAAATACATTAACAACATATTATGCCTTGAAAAAGTGTCTACATCGTAAATTAACATCTTAAATCACCTTGGCAAGAAGATAAAAGGCCCAAGTCAACACTGCCGCAGAAGTTTCATGTCCAGCAATAAGCATAGTCATTAAATCATCGCGAAGTTGTTTGCTTGAAACCTACAAAATAGCATCTGAATATATGCAGACAACATATAATTTAGAGGTTCAACAGTCTACGAGGTACAGCTCATGCGTACATCATCTCCAGAAGCTAACAAGAAGTGCAGGATACTGGGATCTTTTTCATTCACGTACTCCTCATGAAACTGCAAGTCTTCTTCATCAACCATCCTCTGAAAATTCATTTAGAATAAAAGAGTCATGATTAAAGATTTTGTAACACTGAACCATGCAGGAACCTGGAACATATCAACTAAGTCGATAACTAAATATAAAAACCATAGAAGCAAACGCAGATTTGAAAAAGGCTCATGAAACGGCAAGCTTTATATGATGAAGAGAACAAAGAAATTAAGTGGTAAGCAGCTCAAACTCCTCCCCCCCCCCCCCCCCCCCCCAAAAAAGCCCATGTCTCTAATCCTTTTTTTCTTTTCTACTTAAAAGTAAAAAACAGCCACCTAGGACTGGTGATATCGTGGCATGGATCCCTATCAACCTATGAAAAGAATATTATATAGGAGGTGAGAAATAACCATAGCTCAAGCATAATGGAAAGCAGGTTTCAGTCAGCACTTAGCATACTTGGATTAATTTATATATATATATATATATATATCCAAGAGCAGCAGTCTTGGATACACGACAGTGATAAGTCTTGAGTCTACCCAGTGTATTAGATCTTTTCACCGCTTGTCAAGGGTTGAGCATTAGAATTTCAAAGCAGAATAAGGAAAAAATAATTAAAAACTTATGTATATTTATTAGTTTGATGAGAGAACGTGTCATAAGCCATAAGAATGAACACCATTAACAGTCGGTAAAAAAAAGGAATATGGCTGATGGCACACACAGAATATGCATGAGCTTATTAAACCTTACCTTACATATTGCAATCAAACCATCCAGGGTATCATTAATAAGCTTGAGGGCTGTATTGACCTTCTTTTGCTTTGGCGAAATGTCTTTCCAGATAGGAATCTCCCAAAATGGAATTGGTGCAACACTCCGATCTTCAGCTTCTCTCAGTACAGTATACACAGCCTTAAATATAGAAACCCACACACTACACACAATCACACAGGAGTAAACTAAAGAAATGGATAGTTTCTGTTTTTTCTAATATGTTTTGATGTTCATGCATTATTCTATAGAATTTTTTAAACGGGCAATGCGTCTTTCCAGAATAGACCACCATATATTGTTATGAAAGTTTCACATCAATACCTCAACTATTCCAGTATCCACATTTAAAGAATCAAAGTCATAATTAAAGACAGCTTTCCCAATGACATCCAACGTAAACCGAGAGAAAAGGGACTCCATCTCTACATCCTCTCCATTAGAAGCAGCATCATCAAGTTTCCTGCACAGCCTGTCTGTCGCCTGTCCAAACATGTCAATCATTGCTGCTACGTACTGCAACCCAAGAAAAGTGGATATATCAGTGGCAGCCCAAGGCGGAGCTTCATAATTGGAAAGGGTATGTGAAGAAGTTTGTTAGAGTATATGCACATAATTTAAGTAAATAATCCTGGGTATATTATCAGTGGCCCAAATTGAGAATGAAGAATAGACCAAAGCTTCTATAAAAAACAAAGAAAAGACCAGAAGCACATTCGGTACCTTCATATGCAATGCTGGAACAATAGCTCGTCGCCTAACACGCCATATCTCACCATCAGCGGGTATAAGCCCTTTTCCCATTACAAAGTCCAAAATTTCAGCAAGGATACCCTGACATCAAGAAGCTTCATATAAATTCCACAAGATTTTTCTTGTTTATAAGTTTTTCATGCTGCCATAATAGATGAGGTCCATCACAGATGAGGAATTATTGCACCAAGACAAAGCAGAAAATGACCGGTCACAAGCTTCTACCTTTGAATAAGCTTTTGAGTTGTCTTTAAGGATGTGCTTGGCAATGGATGGATCTGAAATGATTAAAAAAGACTGACACAGACAAAAGAGTCAATCAGAGCATGTAACCAGAAATTTCATCACTCTGTAATGGGAGAAGAAATAACATTAAAGAAGTGGTCGCATTTGCCGAACCTTGGGACCAAATGTCAACCTAAAAATCCCGCCATATCTTAGGTAAAGCTCATAAAGAGGAATGAAAAAAGCCTCGCCAGTAACTGCCCTTATTGACCCTCTTGCCTCGGGAATTTTCGGATAATCTTCATTGACACCAATTTTGTCAAACAAGAGCTCAAGAAACTCTTTAGGCACTCCCACTTTTAGAAAAGTATTTTTGAGCACTGATGCAAATCTAAAACCAATATCATTATAATCAAGTACAACCCAATTTGAATAACATTTTTCACATTATGAAGGAAACCATGCTAGTTTATGCAAAACCCATAGTGGTTACCCATTCTATAGTCAAGAAAGTTTTCTGATCTCTCCTTTCTCAATTCCGAGGGTTCAAACCTCCGGCCTCCACATTACAGGATGAAGGAAAACATTGCAAATTTATTCTAATACATAAACCGAAGATATAAAACCTGCTCAAGTTAGCCCAAGAATTCAGGCACCAAGACCTCCACAAACTTCATCTCTCTGACCAATTTCAGAAGTATGGGTCTCTATCCATATAATTGCGGATCATTGCTCACTTTGCAGTCAAATATGATATAGCATAAAGTACCAAAAAAGCTGTATGTTATAATGTCGATCAAAACCGAAAGTAGGCAACGTAGAAAAACATAAATGACTTAAACCCTGTAGTTTTCTTAGCCCCTCTACAGCTATCACTCTTCCCTCAGAATCATTAACCAGAAGTCATCTAAATTTTAACCAAAGGCAAAAACAAAGCAACAAATGACATATTTTTTGTTTTTCTTCTGGCATTTCCTCTGTTTATTCCGTGACATTGAAATCGGCCACCATGGCAGATAAGGCACACACAAATTGCTAACTGGAAAGTAAAAGGTAAAAGTAGAGTTCAAAATTATCCCGCACATACCCAGATTTTTCTACAGTGAACTCTCCAGAAGCAATACGGGTAGACAATTCAGCTCGCCGCTTCTGTTCAATCAGCTTCTCCACGCTCTTCACACCATCTTCCACAGGCCCCCCTTCTCCTTCACCACTAGGCCCTCTCCCATTTCCATTCGGGCTATAAGAACACCTTAATACACCACATCTTCTACAATTCGCTGCACATAAATCGTAAGATGATCAAACAACAGAGACAAAACAAAATCAAAGTGCATATCAAGACCAATCAACAAACCGTTCAGCTTGGAGAAAAGGGAGGCTGATGGGTGCAAAACTGTGGCTTTAAGGTTCTTTTCAGCAAGGTGTTTTGTACGGAAGGAGTGAGGTGAAACTTGAATTAGAGAAACACTTGCTGCAGAAGCCATTGATGGAGGAGAATTCAGAGATAATGTGATTTAGGCTGGCTGGAGAGTGAATGGAGTATGATGTGAGATGGAAAGGTATGAATAATACCCGCTAAATAAAGACAAGTGAGGAATCTTCTCTTATTGTTGTCTCGACTTTGGCTTTGGTTTGGCCGCGATACCGTTACGCTCCAACAGAAATAATAAAGGGATAAAAGTCTTCTTTTTCTTTCTTTTAATTTAATTTTTATTTTCTATAATGTAAAAAAAAAAAAAAAAACAATTATTTAAAATGACACATATTGGATTCAAAATTGAAGATCATTGATTGAAGACTAAAAACTGCCAAATCTGACGAAATTGTACTTGAAATCATTTTTAGGGCACAAATGTAGACAAATGTAGACATTGGGTGAAATCATACTTAGAGGGTGTTTTATGTCATGAATCATTTTTCCTTGATCGGTTTTTTTCTATACTGCATTATAATGTTGTATAAAAGATGAAGTCACTACATTCTGATGCCAATAAGTTTTGTGTTTACATGCTTGGAACTATATTGCAGTAAATACTAGAGAAATATCATGTCACTGCATAAGGATTCAAGGGTCTGGGTTCTTATTTGAATGCAAACTTTAGGGCACAAATGTAGACATTGGGTGAAATTGTACTTGAAATCGATCGATGTTTTGTGTTTACATGCTTGGATGTCAAACTCGATGATGCATTATTATAATGTTGAAAACATCATGTCATTGGATTCAAAAGAAGTAGAATGTCATGCTAATGCATAATGAGTCCAGTTTATGTAAAATTGTTGAAGTACAAACATCATGTCACTGAAAACATTATGGCAGAGGTGTAGAGATTGGGTGAAATTGTACTTCAAATCATACTACAAGAGTTCTAAGTGTTTTCTATACTAAAAAGCATGTCCATGAATCTTCAAAAAAGTATATGCTTAGTTATTGAAGTATAAAAATAGAAGTCACTACATTCTGATGCAAATAAGTTTTGTGTTTACATGCTTGGAAGTATATTGCGAGAAATACTAGAGAAATATCAAGTCACTGCATAAGGATTCAAGTGTACGGGGTCTTATTCAAATGCAAATTCTGATGTCACTGTATCATAATGCTGAAAAAATCATGACATTGCATTCACAACAAAGAGAATGGCATGCCAGTGCAAAATGAGACCAGTTTATTTAAAGTTGTTAAATTGAGAAATTTGACGTCACTGCATTATAACCTCGAGAATATCATATGAGTAGGTACACAACTTTTTGGAAAATGTCATGTCACTACAATGACAAGCTTGAAAAATATCAGATCATTGCAAGCATAAGATTCAAATGCCATATCAATGCATTATCATTCCATGGACAACACAAAAACTTACATGTCACTGCATGAACTAACTCATGTTTTTTTATTTTTACAGGACAAGAGAACAATACAGATCAACACTTAACAGTATGCACCAGATATTCAATGAAATAAATGAAAATATAACAGAAGAGCATCGGAAACTAATGAACAAAACTACATTTAGACATTTGTTTGCTACATTCGAAAAAAAAATTTATAATGGAGAAAAAGAAGAATGATATGGTGGATGAGCTGATAATAGCATACAACAAAGAGAAGGGGGTTTCAAGATTAGAAATGACCATCACATGCCAACAAGAAATGATGTGAAGCTCATATTTGCGATAAAAGATGGAAACAAAAAGGTAAGGGACATGAGCAATAACTCAAAAAAATGAGATATCAATTCAAAAGAAATCGTTCTTTGATGTTGAGAGGATAAAGGTAAGTGGTGTCAAAGAACTAATAAAGGAAACAGAAAAAAAACTAATCCAACATCGGTTTGAAGACACGGTGACACTAATGTGTCTACTATTACTTGCAACAATCTTCTTCACCACCTCAAGGCAGAACATACCATGGCCATTCCTATACTATGTGGATGACTTGAGTAAATTAAGTTCATTTGATTGGTCTTCGCATATACTCAAAGAACTGCAAAATGGCCTTAATCGAAAATGGTCACATGCAAGATATGTAAACGGATGCACTGTGCTCCTGCTGGTATGTTTACTCACTAAACATTTGATTATAATTGTATTTCATTATAAATGCTAATTGGAAACCAATGTCACTGCATTCTAATCTATATTTATCAACTGGTATGTTACAGTACTGGTTCTGCGAGCACACACACATCATAGAAGATCTTGTCAATGACCAAAATGAAAAAAGAGCAGCACGAGGAAAGAAAAGTTTGGCACACACATGGATTCCAAGGATAAAAAAGTGGAATCTAAGAAAACTACAAGGTATTCTAACAAAAAGAAAGCTTCAACACATAGGAGAACATCAGGTAAATAATAACAAGTGCATTAAGAATGTCATTGTCACTCAAATTTCATGATCACTGAATGGTCACTGCATTGTTATTGTATGTCAACGCAATGAAATGCATTGCACTGCATTCTCATTGTAGTTCTTTATTTAATAACGTAGAATACTTGTATGTCATTCCATGATACAAAAAATAGCTGAATACTTTGGTAATGCAAAATGAAACAGTTCAATGCTGAGAAATTGACTCCAACATTGACTGAGTTCCTCCTCATACAAAGCTTGGCACAATACAAAGAGACATGAAGCAGTCACAAGTCTAGAGATGATGAAATGACAACTGAAGAGGATGGAAGAAATTTTGAAAGTGATGTTAATGAAGAGGATGAAAGAAATTCAGAAACTGATGATCATGAAGAGCATGAATCTAAAGAGGATGGCATGGAAACATAAGGAAAATAGGCAATCAGAAGAGCATGAAAGAAATTCTAAAAGTGATGAGCATGAATGTGCAGAGGATAGCATGGAAACAGAAGGAAAGCAGGGGCAATCAGAAGAGCATGAAACATATTCTGAAAGTGATGAACTCGAATCTGGAGAGGATGGCATGGAAGCAGAAGCAAGTGAGTGGAAGTCTGAAGCCAATGGGGGAAAACCTAAAGCAATGACAAGGAGGAAGAAATGGAACCACAACAACACAATGAAGAGGTACAATAACAACACACACATAAACAAGCACACAAATCTACAACTAAATATGGAAGAACTCCATCATTCAGATTGCTGACACCAACACAATCACCACCAAATGTAAAACTACTTTTTTCCATTTTTGCCACCACACACAATCCAAATAAAATTATGTCACTGCAGTTAAAATTCACATTAGCTACAACTGGTGCATGATGAAGTTGAAGAGATGAAACAACAAAATATCACCTTGTCAAGAGCATTAGAAGATGTCAACATCAAAATTGCAGAACTCAAGCAAGTCATGGTAATGACAACTATAAAGTACTAAAAGCCCCAGTGCAACGACATTACATAATGTCACTGCATCACATAATCTCACTGCAAATAGACAACAATGGTTACACTAATGACATTACATAATGTCACCGCAATAATCTCACTTACAACAATGGTTACAGAAGGAACTTGATTTACTAATTATTGTATTTTAAAATATGTTTCCAGGCAAAAGACAAGAGTGATCAAGCAAATGTTGACATGAGAGGAAAAGAATTGAAGAGCTACAACATCAGAATCTAAGTCTACCATTGAAAGTGGAAGACTTGAAGCAGGCAGAAGTGGATATCTCGAAGAAATGTAAAGAACTTGAAGCAAAGTTTGCAGACATCAATGAGACATTAGATGTCACTAGTGCGGGAAAAACTGAGTTGGGGATTCAAGTTAATGAATTGAATGATAAGATTTCCATTGCATTGTCTACCATTAACCGGCAAAAAGAGAACATAAAAGAAAAAGATTTGTACATCAGCAATCTGTTAGAGAGTTACAATGAACAAGGAGTTTCACAGAAAAATATGGCTGCTATGTTGGAGGAGGAAGAGAAAAACAGAAAACTGATGCACATCTTAGAGAAAAAGTGGAAACACTTGAGCAAACCTTATTCACCAGGGACACCACAATCGGAAATTTGAAAGCTGAACTTGAAGGTAAGAAAGAGAGCAATGAAAGCTTCAAAGAGAAGATACAGAGCAAAGAAAGAAAAATTGAAGAACTGAAAAACAAGATCCAAGCATTACAAGATGAAATTGATAACATTGCAACTCATCAGGTGACACAAAATCTGGAAAAACATGATGATACTGATCAACACACTCCTGCTGCACGAAATCTTCCAAAACCTACACGACAACTATGACCTCGTCCTGATCAACGGACCCCAGATTTCATAATTAAAAGGGGTGTGAAGAGAAATGCTAGAAAGTGGACAAAGAAAGAGGATACTAATTTTCAGTATGCTGAAGAGAAGAAGAAAAAGAAAGCTCAGAAAGGGAAAAAGAAACCTTACTACATCCCTGATGAAAATCCGACATTTCAAGGAAGACTCATAATACACAAAGAGAAAGATCAATACCATTGTGGCCATACATTCTTCCGGAAGAATTCAAAAAAATTCAAGATTTAGACAACGAGGGAGGTCAAGAGTAAGCATAAATTACTAAACAACAACATAGAAAATCAAAGTTCTTGATATATTGAATACTAACAATAAATTACTAAATGCAGGGCTATGGGCAAAATCATTCGGCGACTACCCATATGTGAATGTCAACTCGATAATGAAAGTTATCAATGATCTGTACATGGACAAAACAGTAAAATTTTACTGTCACTGCATCATAGTCTAACTCCATCTTACTGTCACTGCATCTTAGTCTAATTCCATCTTACTTTCACTGCATTATTTGATGCCACTGAATTATTTGATCAGTACATAAACTAACTTAGCCTAATGAAATTTGCAATAGGTGATTCAAGGATTCATTGAGCTCTTAAGACGTGCACATTTAGTTAAGCCTAACTACCACATATTCGATACAGGCTCATGGGTATGCATACAAAACTGATATGAATAACTAGCTTCCAGTTCACATTCATAATCTCATGAACATGCAATGTGCAGGCAATATTTGAAGTGATTGAGCGTGACAAAACCTATAGAAATCAGAAAACGGTCGAGATGCTGCAAATAATACATCAGGAACCAAAGCTTTCCTCCTGTTATGCTGTATAGGATTAGAGCCAAGGCCATACCACTGGTACTCCTAACATACACTTTAAGAGACCCCACCTGGAAAATGCATCATTCTGAACCGGTGAAGCCAGACATGAACGACATATTCATCGAAGAGTGCGAAGTTACAGTAAGTTATCAAAGAAATCATCATAAAAACAATAATGTCACTGTATTTACTGTCACTGCATTTTATTCACAAAATCATGCAATATAACAAAAAACATTGAACATGTACTACTCTTATTTGCAGTTAGAGATGCTTTCACAAGCCATTGAACCAACCAGCCAGCAACAGAGAATAGCAACAAAAGTGGAAAATGATCAAAACCTACCTTTACAGGATAATCAAACGTAAGTGTGGATGCATGCAATTCTTAACGTAATGACCATAACTAAAGATACACAATAATAACATAATCATTGAAATATAATGCAGGAACTGTGCCCTTTACTTGTCATATTACATCTACAAGCTAGCACAAGATTTGAAAATTCCATCACAACTAGCAGATGAACAAGTGCAGCAGCTCAAAGGAATGATTGTAAATTCATTAGTGCTTAACAAAATTTACATACGAAACTAAAATAGCTGTAGATTCTACTTGTTTTGACTATTCTACTTATTTTTCTATGTTTATGGCCAATCATTTATCTGTTGAAGAGTGGACTATTATAAGGCAGTAAGAGTTTCTATTGATGGTTCATTTTGTTTAGACAAATTGTAAATGTTTGGTGCTTCATGTTTTTGATAAAATGATAGTAAAAATTGTAATTGTTGTGCATTCATTTTTAACATTCAAGTGAGTGCATGAAAACAGTACCAGGACAAGGAATTAACACTGAAATGCATGTTAGTTTAGATGAAGTGACAACGATGTCACTGCACTCAGTACAAAAACATTTCAATGCATTCACAAAACAAATACAAAGATACAAATGACACTAACACATGGAGGGATAAAAAGAAGAAAAATTGAATTCATATTCAGTATATAATAAAGCTCAATCTATATAATGTTATACAATACAAAAGATTCAATGGTTCATAATTACTAATTCATGTTTGATGGTTCATTGTATTTTGAGAAATTGGAAATGGTTGATGGTTCATGTTTTAGTGCATTGATTTCTAATTGTTTGTGCATTGCTGTTAACATTTTATGTAGAAAAAAGGGAATTAAATACATTAGCATTTCTATGCAAAATGCATCTTCATAAAGATGCAGTGACACTGATGTCACTGCACTCACTAAACAATCATTTCAATTAACTCACTAAACAAACACAAACATAGAAACGTCACTAACACATTGTGCATAAAAACCAAATACATATGACTTCATAATAAGTATATAATAAGCTCTTTACAATGAATACAATAGAAACTGAATGAATTACAACTCTTGGCAGTCCATAAACATAAAAATGTATGCACACTCAAGTCACTGCATTCATTACATCTTCAATTGAGTAGAAATACAAAAACACCAATGACAACCATATATCAGGAATAAAAAGGATTACAAATATCAAAGCAATAAGCACAAAATACATAATAAAGATCAGTGCATTAGTAGTAAACTCAATGAGCATACAAATGTAATAACAGTAATGTCACTGCATCAGGGAAATCTCAGAAATCATCAATATTAAATCAAAAAGTCGACGCTTACATAACCAAAAACATAGATTAACTATCGATTAAGACGATCAAAACAAGTCTTTTTATTATGATGGCCAAAGGCATGGCAATGACCATATTGGATAAGACGATTTGACAACTCACCACGAGATCGAAGACGCTTCGTCCAAGGCCTACCAGACTGTTTCTTCAGAACGGGTAGAAACACAATAACATCTTCAGAATTGTTTTTAAAAAATGGACCAGGAATTGGCTGTACTCCAAAATCGTATGAATCAACATAGGACTGTGTCAAAAAATAAGGATCGACGTACTCATTCAAAGGGAAACATGTTCTCCTAATCATAGCCACTCCATGAATACACGGATAGGCATTCCACTGCCACTCGTTGCATGAGCAAGCACGGATATCCAGATTAACACTTTCCGGTGGGGATGAAAAAACCTCATACTTATAATAACTACAACTAGCAACACCAAAACAACTCCCCGAATCCATCAGCTTAAACAAAATGGAATCAACATTTGGACAGATCAAAGACTTGAATGATGCCGCAGCAACACACTTATCTGAGAATCTTGTCATGATCTTGATACAAATGCCATCAACCATATTCAACACAGGAAAGTGCCTCTCCTTAAATATCCAAGCATTAAACGACTCAGCCAAAGTAGAAGCAGTATGACCATATCGACAACCTTCAAAATAAGCACTGGCCCAATTCTTCGTATCTAAATTCGCAAAGAACGTTTCTGCACACTCTCTACCTTCAAGTAAGATATCAGCCATGTACTTTTCATACTCTTCAACAGTCAGAGCATAAGCACATTGGTAAAACAAATGGACCATTCTCTCACGCAAAGATTTACCTCAGATTTACCACTGAAACAATTCTTTAGATTCAACTTCAAATGGTAAATACAATAAGAATGAAATGCATCAGGAATCACTTCCCGTATAGTATCCAATAGGCCAGGATTCCTATCGGTCATGAATGTCATCCGACGAACTGGTATAAGCAAATTCTTCAAATTCAACAAGAACCATCTCCAATTATCGAATTCCTCAGAATCAACGACACCAAAACACAGAGGATATATTCCTGCAACAATATCAAATGAGAACATCACGGCAAAATAACACAAAAGCAATGTCACTGGAACAAAAATGATAACTACCAAAACAAAAAAGTGCAAAAACACAATCATAACACAAAAATCAGAAACTAAATGCAGGGACAGTTGATACAGGAACTCAAAAAATCAGGTATCAGAGCAATGCCAATAGCAATTGACAAAAAAAACAACTCTCAAACCATAAAATCAACAGTCACTGCATAAAAGATAAACTATATATCACTCAAAATAAGACATACCATTCTCACCGTCCTTCCCAATTGCACCCAACAAATGGCTAGTCTGATCAAACTTCAAATGAGCCCCATCAAGAAAGAGCATTGGTCGACAATGCATGAACCCACGAATACAAGCATTAAAGGCAATAAACATCTGTTGAAAACGCCGAGATTCAGGATGCACCTCTAAAATTGCAACAGAACCAGGATTCGTTTCACGCACACTATTAACATAACAAGGTAAACTTTTGAATGAAGTTTTAACATCCCCATATAATGAATCCTTAGCTTTGTTAACGGCAGACCAAGCAACACTATAAGAAAACTGCATGCCCATGATCAGTACCGGCCAAAAGTTGCAAATCTGATGCAGAAAAACTTGAGTCTTCACGAACCTTACAAACAACCACCTTCGAAAGAAGATCAGAAGTCATACGACAATCTCGCACAAAAGATCTCGAAGACGTACCACAAGTATGAACATTGCACAATTCAGTTACATAAAAGAATCCACTCAATTTCTGTTTCGAAACACGCACATGCCAACCACATTTTGCTTCATTCATCTTAGCACAAACAGCAGAAATCCTACAACTATCATTCTTCTTGTACACATACTTAAAGCCAGTTTGTATAGACAACTTTTGAAGGCACTCCCTAAAATCATATGCACCACCAACAAACAATTGACCTTCCTTGATTACTATTTTGTCCCAACCAAAAGTCAACACATTACCATCATTCGAAGATGAAAAATATGATAACATAGAAACTTCATCATCAACAACATCCTCCGCTGCAACACAACTACCGCCATTGTAAGAAGATGAAGAACCAACAACACCATTCCCTACAACCTCCACTTTAACACGCTTAGCACTGTAAGATTCAGCAACAGAAATCATGGCTTGCACATCATCATCATAACATAACATCGACTTGGGATAATCAAGCACCACATAATACAAACAGATACACATATCCTTCAAATCCATCCACCGATTTGAAACTCTATCATGAATAGACTTTAACGTAGTATCAGTTGTCACTGTGACAACACACATTTCTTCCTTATAAGTGCACATAAGAATCAACATTCTGAAGACAATATATGCCTGTAGAATAAAAAACAAAAGAATATGTCATTGCAAGGGAGACGAATGTCATTGCAATGACTACATCACATGTATACGCATTCCAAATATAATCAAACTTCATTGAGTCCGATAATTATTCAATATCATTCTCATATCTCCATACATTAGATCAATATTGAATAAATCACCTAAAAAAACACAGTTCCCAAAAAAAAGTAAATGTCAATACATAGCAGACAATGTCACTACATACATTACATCACTTAAATAGTCATTAAAACTGAAATTCCATTACATTGATTACAACATTCATTCAACAACATTGAAATATATCACTGTCTATCCTCAATACATAATAAATCCCAAAAAAACATAACAAGATCTCCAAACAAACTGTAACGCCCCGTTCCCGGACACCGAGTCCTTATCCGGAAAAGAAACGTTCGGCACGTATAAAATAAATATAAATTCATTTTATACGTAAGCCTCTACTACGTCGTATCAAAATGAAGGCAAACGGAAGCAAACTCGGGTATATAAAATTTTTCCAAAAAAATAAAGAGTAGAAAAGAAATCTAAAGGGTAGAAATGTAAATTATTACATTTGGAAAAGTACGAAAAATCCCAAAAGACAAACTACGACAAATCGTCAAAAACGGTATTCTACCTCAAAAGTACGGAAAGTACAACCAAAGAAAAGCAGAAAAGAAACATCTTGATTCTTCAACGAGCGGCGTCAAACGTCGTCGTCAAACTCTTCCTCGAAAACCTGTTCGTCTTCTCGTCCCCAAACACATAGAAAAAGTATGCATTCGAGGTAAGTACAACGTACTTAGAAAGAAAGAGAAGCTATGAAAACAATCATAGTTATAACGAAAGATAATTATTTAGTAGGTTGATTAAATGAGACCAACTCTATCTAGGGTTCACTTCATGCTCATCAACACGTTGTGACTAACTGTTTCTAACTTAACCTATCTATGTTACAACCGCACTCAAGGGCACTACGCGCATCCCCTCGGCGAGTCCTCCGTACTTAGGGTCTTTGACCTACGAGTTCTTCTACCTTGGGAACACTCTTTTGCAACATATCGGTGGATCACACCAATACCCACGAAGTCTAGAAAAGGTAGACTCCGATAGCACGCACACCTCGGCGAGTCCCTCCGTACTTAGGGTCTTTTTGACCTACGAAGTTCTTCCACCTTCGAGAGGTAGCACATGCATCGCGATTTAGCCCGGTGCCTAGCCAAGAGAGACATGTTGTTTAATCTTTTACTAGTCACATACGTTGTTTATTAAGTTATTAACTAGCCACCTAAGTATTTTCAAATAATCTCCCTCACACATACTACTCTCTTCCTAGACCACTAGACACGGACAAGTCCTAGCACATACACGTACATTGATGAATGCTAATTCATCAAAGCACAAGCCTAACATGTTCTTCCGACGGATCCGAACTTCAACTCCCTTTAAGAGTACATTCGGTGTTTTAACCGAACGAATCGAAGCTCAATTCGGGCTTGTCTAAGTTATACCATGTTTAACATATCATAAATATAGATTTTAAGTAAGTAAAGCATGTATATATGGCTAAACAACAATTAACAATAGAAAGGAGGCGATACGAACCGGACGCCCGTTTAAAGACTTGGACGCCCGTTCAAAATAGTGGACGCCCGTCCACCAAACCCGATTCAATCCCGAATGTAAAATAGCACCTTAGACGCCCGTCCACTACAACCGACGCTCGTCCAAGGTGGAACCTAGGGCCGGACGCTCGTCCGAGAATACCGGACGCTCGTTCACCCGGGTTCGACCTAAACCCTAACTTCATCACCATGCGATTTCCGGATCGTAATTCAACACAAAACCAGCAAATAATCAACACAACAACACAAAATCCCCATCTAAACGTACTATAACAATTATAGTCATTAACCAAAACAAAGATTCATATTTCTAACACCAAGAAGCCTTAAAACATGATCAATTCCTTATAGCTAATGATGGAATTCATAGGATCGTTTCTCTTACCTTTTTGCAGCCCCAAAGCCGATCAAAACTCTCCGAAAATCTGCTACAATCCCACGTAGCCGATGCCAAATTGCTTTGTGCTCTTTACGCCGAGTCCAATTCTTGAATCCGTTCGAAAACGATCAACCTTCCCTTAGCAAAAGTGAAGAACTTTCTAGCCTCTCTTCTCTCTTTCTCTCAATCGCATAAGGGGAGGAATTGTTAGATCGAATTTCGATTTTTAGGTTAGGTCTAAACATTAAAAAGGGGTCAATCTTTTCCTTAATTGCCCTTGATCACTAAAACTGAATTTTTCTTTTAATTATATATATAAAACTCGAAATTATATATATAAAACGTCCCAAAATAATTAACTCCGAATAAAAGGAAACCGAACCTAATATTTCGTCTTCGCAAAAAGACACGTCTGCCCTTTCCCGAAAATCGGAATATTACATTCTCCCCCCCTTAAAAGGAGTTTCGTCCTCGAAACTAGAACATACCCGGTAAATCCCCAAACTCTTGGAACTCACTAAGCATGTCGCTTTCCACTTCCCAAGTTGCCTCCTCGGGTGAATGATTGCTCCACTGAACTAACACCAAGGGGATCATCCGTCTTTTAATCATCTTTTCTTTCCGGTCCAGAATCTTGATTGGTCTCTCGTCATATGCAAGGTTATCTTGTAAGATTCCTGGGTCAACCGTAGTTTCCACATCATTCTTCGTCAGACACTTCTTCAACATCGAAACGTGAAACACATTATGGACTCTCGACATTGATTCGGCAACCGAAGCTTATAAGCTAACGTCCCAACTCTCTCCAAAATCTCAAAAGGTCCAACATACCTTGGACTTAGCTTTCCTTTTTGTCCAAAGCGTTTCACTCCCTTCATCGGTGAAGCCCGTAGGTAAACTCTATCGCCGACTTCAAACTCAAGAGGTCTTCTTCTAACATCAGCCCAACTTTTCTGTCTGTCTTGAGCTGCCTTCAGATTCTTCTTGACCAACTGAACCCTTTCCTTTGCTTGTTCAACCATCTCTGGCCCTGTAATCTGTCTCTCCCCGACTTCATCTCAAAACAGTGGCGTGCGACATCTTCTCACATACAACGCTTCAAACGGCGGCATGCCTATACTTGCATGGAAACTGTTGTTGTAGGCAAACTCCGCTACCGATAGGTAATCATCCCATGATCCGCCTACCTCCAAAACACAAGCTCTCAACATGTCCTCGAGTGTCTGGATGGTCCTCTCAGATTGTCCATCTGTCTGAGGATGAAAAGCCGTGCTCAAATCCAACTTGGTCCCGAAGGCTTCTTGCAAGCTCTTCCAAAATCGACTTACGAATCTCGAATCACGGTCTGAAACTATCGAGATTGGAACTCCATGTAGCTTCACTATATTGTCCAGATACAGTGTCGTCATCTTCTTTAATGGCATGTCGACCTTGTACGGTAAGAAATGGGCAGATTTGGTCAATCTGTCCACGATTACCCAAATTGCGTCATGACCGCCTCTTGTCTTAGGTAATCCGGTGATGAAGTCCATCGTGATCTTATCCCATTTCCATTCCGGGATATCCAATGGCTTAAGCATCCCACCGGGTCTTCTATGCTCCGCCTTAACCTTTTGACATACATCACACTCGGCCACAAACTTGGCTATCTCCACTTTCATCGAGGGCCACCAAAATCTTTCCTTTAAGTCTCTATACATTTTAGTAGCACCCGGATGAACCGCAAAAGCTATCCTATGTGCTTCTTCCATAACTCTTTGTCTTAAGTCGCCAACATTGGGTACACATAGACGATCCCGATACCACAGATTTCCACTCTTATCCAACACGTAACCAACCGTAGGCTTCTCCCTAGCAACACGCTTCAAATCCAACAAAACCGGGTCTTCGTCTTGCTTTCCCCGAATATCATCCATCAACTCTGACCTTGCTAACAACGGTGCCACAAACTGTCTGTCTTCAATCTGATCAAAGCTTCTGATTTCCAACCCATCTAACCTTTCTGCCATTACCTCAACACTGGAAGCTGCAAACACTGGTTTCCTGCTCAGAGCGTCTGCCACTACATTCGCTTTACCCGGATGGTACTGAATGTCCAAATCATAGTCCTTAACGAACTCTAACCATCTCCTCTGTCTCATATTCAGGTTCTCTTGTGTGAAGAAATACTTTAAACTCTTATGGTCGGTGAAGATCCTTGCTTTAACCCCATATAAGTAATGCCTCCAAGTCTTTAAGGCAAAAACTACCGTCGCCAACTCTAGATCATGTGTCGGGTAGTTCCTCTCATGTACCTTCAATCGCCTAGATGCATACGCTATCACTTTTCCTCCTTGCATCAACACACAACCCAAACCCTGTCCCGAAGCATCCGTGTAGACATCATAGTTATCAAAAATCTCCGGAACTGCTAACACTGGTGCCGTAGTCAACTTACTCTTCAAGGTATGAAAGGCCTTATCACACATATTAGTCCATTCAAATTTCACATTCTTCTGTGTCAGCCTGGTGAGTGGAGTAGCTATCTTCGAGAAATCTTGTACGAACTTCCGGTAGTAACCAGCCAACCCAAGAAAACTTCTTACTTCTGAGGCTCGTGGTAGGTTTAGGCCAATTCTCAACCGCCTCGATCTTTGCCGGATCAACTTGAATACCATCTCCAGAAATTACATGACCCAAGAAACTCACTCGATCCAACCAAAAGTCACACTTGGAAAACTTTGCGTACAACTGATTCTTCTTCAGTGTGTCCAACACTATCCTTAAGTGTTCCTCGTGTTCTTTCTCGTCCTTAGAGTAAACTAGGATATCGTCTATGAACACTATCACGAACTTATCCAAGTACGGCATGAAGACTCGCTGCATCAAATCCATAAATGCAGATGGAGCATTAGTGAGCCCAAAAGGCATAACAAGGAACTCATAATGTCCATATCTCGTACTGAAAGCCGTCTTCGGTATATCTGCTATTTTAACCTTCAGTTGATGATATCCGGACCTCAGGTCAATCTTGGAGAACACTTTCTTACCCTGCAACTGATTAAACAGGTCATCTATTCTTGGTAGAGGATACTTATTCTTGATGGTAAGGTTGTTCAGTGCTCTGTAGTCGATACACATTCTCATGCTGCCATCTTTCTTCTTCACAAACAAAACAGGGGCTCCCCAAGGCGAGGTACTGGGCTGTATTATGTTCCTTTCAAGCATGTCCTTAAGTTGAGCTTTCAACTCCTTTAATTCAGCTGGTGCCATTCTGTAAGGTGCTTTAGCAACTGGTGCCGCTCCCGGTATCAACTGAATCTCAAACTCTATCTCTCTGTCCGGCATGTTTCCCGGTAACTCTTCTGGAAATACCTCAGGGTATTCCCTCACTATGGGAGTCTCCTCGAACTTAGGCTTCACTTGTTCCACGTCCACTGCATACAACAAGTAGCCCTCACAACCCTTCTGACAAGCCCTTACTGCCTTAACCGCTGATATGATCGGATGTTTCTTCTTACTCGGCTTGTATACATTCCCTTGATACGTCTTGTCTGATTTCCCAGGTACTTTAAAAGTCACTTTCTTCTCTTTACAGTCCAAGTGTACATAATTCTCGGATAGCCAATCTATTCCGAGGATTACATCAAAATCCGAAAAGTCCAAAACTGTAAAGTTGCTCTTACATCGATAAGGTCCGACTCGAACTTCCACTTGTGGTATCATTCTAGTTACCCTTGTTACTTTCCCTAACGGCGTAGTTATCTCCAAAGTGTTTCTTAAAGGCTCTGAAGGTAAATCCAACTTCTTAGCTACCTTGGTTGACACAAAAGTATTTGACGCTCCCGTGTCAAACAAAGCCTTGACCACTAAGTTTTCTAACATTATCGTACCTAGGATGCATATTCATTTATTTAAATATAGTTACAACATGAATAATCACGCTATAAAATACCTTAACAAAAGAATGAAACAAAACATGGTACCTGAAATAACGTCATCCTCTGGTTCCACAAAATTAGCATCCGCTGCAAAAACTCGAACCGGTCGGCTCGGGCCGCCTCTCCCGCTACCTTGGCTCGAACCACTCTTGTTTCCTCTGTTTGGACACGCTCTAGAAAAGTGTCCTTGCTCACCACAAACGTAACAACCGTTACTACTCTGCCTGCACTCTCCTGTATGATTTCTGTTGCACTTGGGGCAAAGTGGTGCACTATTCGGGGCCTTAGCTTCTGTAGGAGCCGTAGTCTTCTTGGCTGCTTGCTGTGGCGCTCCCCTATAACTGCCTTGACTTGTCCCAAAATTTCTCTTATTATTAACAACCACCGTAGCTCTCTTCCCCGAAAGTCTCGACTTCCAAGGCTTTATTCATCAACTCGCCATATTCCTTGCCGTGAATCCTAGCATGCCCGACCGAATCTCGTAGGCCAACCCATCCTTATAGAGGGCCATCTTTCTCTCTTCCACTTTCATCAATTCCGGATAGAACCTTCCTAACTCATTGAATTTATTAGTATACGGGCCACCGTCGATGATTACCTTGCTTGTGCTTCGGGAATTGACTTGCTTTATCTCGCTTGAACCGTAACCGGGAAGTACTCATTATAAAACATCGTCTTGAACCCTTCCCAATCCGTTACCTTACCGTTGCTGCTTTGAACAGCATCAATCCATGCTTCTGCTGATCCCAACATAAAACTGACTGCTAGCTGTGCCATCTCTGTCTCAGGAACATGTATGTTCCTACAAGCTTTCTCGAATCCTCTTATCCATTCCTCTGCTTTAGAATGCTCCACATTACCAAAGAAGTTCTCAACTCGATTTCTCCTCAATCTTGTATACCAATCCACCGTTGGTGCTTGCTCAAAAGCCGGTCTAACTGGTGGGTGAACTGGAGGGTAACCATAAGATACATGCGGCTGATACTGCTGATGTTGAGGATAAGGTGGGATTACTTGAGGCTCATTCTGATACGGATAGTACCCCTGATAAAACTGATGCTGTTGAGGCTGCTGAAAACCAAAGGGTAGATGACCGACGCCTTGCTGGTGGTCAAAGCGTGGTGAAGGTGGTACTGTAGGTTGAGGAACATGACCTACAGGAGGAGGGTAAAAGACCTGCTGCTGCTGAGGATACACTGGAGGATAAGCACTAGATGGTGGTGGATACACATTGGTCACCGGTGGTGGCGCACTAATCGGTGGAATGTCGCCTACTACGGTGACACGAATAGGTGCTTGTCCGGGCTCTCCATATATGTAGTTATATCTTGGCGGTGGTCGGGGTGGCGGATTCGATGCGGCCTCGGTGACACATCCCGTTGAGACCGTGGTGTAGGCGTGGCGCGTGTATGGGGTGGTGGCGAAAGACTCAAACGAGGCGAAGGATTCTGCCTCACAAAACCACCCCCTACTACGGGCACTGGGCTCTCTGCCCCTTGTCTAACCCCTGAGCTCTCAGCTCCACGAACACCTCTTCTTGTCGTTACCATGCTGAAAGATCAAGAAAACCAGACGTTACTAAAGATCTAAAGAAACTTATCTTAAGGAAAGGAAGTCTAAAGAACGCTTTCTCTCTGATACCAACTGTAACGCCCCGTTCCCGGACACCGAGTCCTTATCCGGAAAAGAAACGTTCGGCACGTATAAAATAAATATAAATTCATTTTATACGTAAGCCTCTACTACGTCGTATCAAAATGAAGGCAAACGGAAGCAAACTCGGGTATATAAAATTTTTCCAAAAAAATAAAGAGTAGAAAAGAAATCTAAAGGGTAGAAATGTAAATTATTACATTTGGAAAAGTACGAAAAATCCCAAAAGACAAACTACGACAAATCGTCAAAAACGGTATTCTACCTCAAAAGTACGGAAAGTACAACCAAAGAAAAGCAGAAAAGAAACATCTTGATTCTTCAACGAGCGGCGTCAAACGTCGTCGTCAAACTCTTCCTCGAAAACCTCGTTCGTCTTCTCGTCCCCAAACACATAGAAAAAGTATGCATTCGAGGTAAGTACAACGTACTTAGAAAGAAAGAGAAGCTATGAAAACAATCATAGTTATAACGAAAGATAATTATTTAGTAGGTTGATTAAATGAGACCAACTCTATCTAGGGTTCACTTCATGCTCATCAACACGTTGTGACTAACTGTTTCTAACTTAACCTATCTATGTTACAACCGCACTCAAGGGCACTACGCGCATCCCCTCAGCAGAGTCCCTCTGTACTTAGGGTCTTTGACCTACAGAGTTCTTCTACCTTGGGAACACTCTTTTGCAACATATCGGTGGATCACACCAATACCCACGAAGTCTAGAAAAGGTAGACTCCGATAGCACGCACACCTCGGCGAGTCCCTCCGTACTTAGGGTCTTTTTGACCTACGAAGTTCTTCCACCTTCGAGGTAGCACATGCATCGCGATTTAGCCCGGTGCCTAGCCAAGAGAGACATGTTGTTTAATCTTTTACTAGTCACATACGTTGTTTATTAAGTTATTAACTAGCCAGCCTAAGTATTTTCAAATAATCTCCCTCACACATACTACTCTCTTCCTAGACCACTAGACACGGACAAGTCCTAGCACATACACAGACATTGATGAATGCTAATTCATCAAAGCACAAGCCTAACATGTTCTTCCGACGGATCCGAACTTCAACTCCCTTTAAGAGTACATTCGGTGTTTTAACTGAACGAATCAGAAGCTCAATTCAGGCTTGTCTAAGTTATACCATGTTTAACATATCATAAATATAGATTTTAAGTAAGTAAAGCATGTATATATGGCTAAACAACAATTAACAATAGAAAGGAGGCAATACAGAACTGGACGCCCGTTTAAAGACTTGGACGCCCGTTCAAAATAGTGGACGCCCGTCCACCAAACCCGATTCAATCCTGAATGTAAAATAGCACCTTAGACGCCCGTCCACTACAACCAGACGCTCGTCCAAGGTGGAACCTAGGCTGGACGCTCGTCCAGAATACCGGACGCTCGTTCACCTGGGTTCGACCTAAACCCTAACTTCATCACCATGCGATTTCCAGATCGTAATTCAACACAAAACCAGCAAATAATCAACACAACAACACAAAATCCCCATCTAAACGTACTATAACAATTATAGTCATTAACCAAAACAAAGATTCATATTTCTAACACCAAGAAGCCTTAAAACATGATCAATTCCTTATAGCTAATGATGGAATTCATAGGACTGTTTCTCTTACCTTTTTGCAGCCCCAAAACTGATCAAAACTGCTCCGAAAATCTGCTACAATCCCACAGAGCTGATGCCAAATTGCTGTGCTCTTTATGCCGAGTCCAATTCTTGAATCCGTTCTGAAAACGATCAACCTTCCCTTAGCAAAAGTGAAGAACTTTCTAGCCTCTCTTCTCTCTTTCTCTCAATCGCATAAGGGGAGGAATTGTTAGACTGAATTTCTGATTTTTAGGTTAGGTCTAAACATTAAAAAGGGGTCAATCTTTTCCTTAATTGCCCTTGATCACTAAAACTGAATTTTTCTTTTAATTATATATATAAAACTCGAAATTATATATATAAAACGTCCCAAAATAATTAACTCCGAATAAAAGGAAACCGAACCTAATATTTCGTCTTCGCAAAAAGACACGTCTGCCCTTTCCCGAAAATCGGAATATTACACAAACAGTTAAGGCAAAAGAATATGACATGTCACCGTAGTCAAACTCAAATAACTCTGTTTAGATTGCAATCAAAATTAATGTACAATGTATTAACAAAATTCCAAACATAAACATCAAATTCACATAAAAAGAACACACTCATTCAAAAAGGACGAATGTAGACTGAAATCACACTAGATCAATATTGAATAAATCACCTAAAAATAACACAGTTCCCAAAAAACAGTATATGTCAATGCATAACAGACATTGTCACTGCATACACTACATCACCTAAATAGTCATTAAAAGTGAAATTTCACGACATTGATTACAACATTCATTCAACAATACTGACATATATCACTATGTATCCTCAATACAGAATAAATCACAAAAAAACATAACAGAATTTCAAACACGCATTAAATGAAAAAGAATATGACATGTCACCGCATTCAAACTCAAATAACTCTGTTTAGATTTCAATCAAAATTCATGTATACTATATTCAGAAAATTACAAACAAAAACATCAAATTCACATAAAAGGAACACATATACTAATTCCAACTAAAAATACACCTCATATATTGCGAAAATCATTCAAAAAGAACGAATGTAACACTGAAATAATACTGGCTACTACAAAAAGTCACTGCATACACAACACCCTATAAACAAACATAATACAATCCAAATCAGACAAACAACAATGCAGACTCAACGAATAAACATAGAAAAAAGAAACATTCATTCAAAACAAGAATCAAAATCATTCAAACTCATATGGCACTTAAAGTAGACGCGGTCAGAATGCAGAAACAAAATCACCAATACACAAGAGTAATAACCAAATCTAAAAAATTACCAGAAAAGTATGAATAATTAAAAACAGAATGCAGAAGAAAAATAATCAGGTGGACAAATATGAAAAATTAAATGAGAGTAATAACCAAATCTCAAAAATTACCAGAAAAATTGAAACAGAAGATGAAAAACGAAGCTGGATGATTTTCGAAACTCTGAAGGGCAAATCGGCAAAAAATTGATGAATCCAGAACAAAATACACATGATCGCGTGCAAAGCACTTACTAGCAATAGGACTAGGTCTATCGTAGTAGAGTACTGGCGAGTCAAGGTCGATCCCACAGAGACTCGTAAGAATGTCAAATCATCAAGATTGAGCTTGTCGCAATTAACGGTCTACGACCAACTAAAAAATATATAGTAGTGAAATTGGTGCCAAAAACTAACAAGGTTACGCTAGCTCTCACAAAGCAAACAAGAGTTTCTAATGTATTTGTTCAGTTATGAGTAATTAGTTATCCCCCCACACATGCAATAGTCCTCCCCATTGATGAATTTTAATTCATTATCAGCTACGGGTATAACTCCTAACCCTATCTACTCCGACCATGGTAGTAGACAATCTATACACAAGCTACCCTCCTTAATTGGTCCCTAATAGCCCATACGCATAAAGAACTAGAGCTGTCGGTATTGAGCGCTAACTCATACCGCAAACCCACCTAGACAACTGTCGACACTGATCAGCACGTTCCTAGGGCCATCAAGATAATGTCCAAACTAACACTTCACTATCAGTACTTCATGCTAATTTACGATGACATGCAAATAGTTGATCAGGCTACTAACATGTAAATTAAATCTACCGATCAACGTAGCTGGCGCCGATTATCATGAACTAGTAATTTACTAGGTATTCAGATCTAACGATATAGACCATCACAGATTTGAAGAACGCAATCAGTACTTCATGAGTTCTTCACCAACGACTTACATCTATAACGCATGGGGTAAAATAAACTAACTACTACATAATTGAACTAAATAGGCAATTAAAACATACTATTCGAATAGAACAACGGCAGATCTACATCTTAGAAAAGATAGAAAATCATACACTCGAAGACGAGTGTAGATCTCCCTCGGATCTCTCCCTAGGCGGCGACTCCGTCGTCTCTCCGACCAAAACTCATAAATTAATAAAATAAAGAACAAAGAACTTTTATTGCATAATTTGCCTTGAAATTTGTGTACACTATTGTTACATTGAGTTCTGAGGCGAAGCCTCTTATTTATAGCTACATAAACCGACTTAGAAACACCTAGATCTACCACTCGTCCAAAAAAACGCGTTTCGGAATATTCTGGACCCTCGGTAAGTCGGCGGCAATCCTCGGTAAACCGGGGGTATTTTTGTCATTTTTATTCTGCCGACTTAGCTTGGAATGTTCTAGAATACCCTAGGCCCAATCATTTCGTTCAGTCCATTCAAGATTCGTCCACAATGCTCAGCCCAATATTTCTTATCCTGAAAATAATCAAATAATGCATTAAATAATATCGAAATAAGGAAAATAAACGCTAAGTGCAGATTTCTCGACTCACGAACCCGACATATGATATTCAACTTAAATGGTTCATATTATAGGTCAAAACAACTATTTTTAGCTCATAATGGATAGAATGTTGATGTCGTAGGATAGACTATTTTAACCGTCATCAACACACAGATGGATCAATAGAGAATAAAATGCGGTGAAAAATCAGATTAAACGCGCAGGAATTGCATAAGATTCAGAATTGAACGCAGGATCGAAGAAAAAGAATGAGCCGTAAGAAGAATGAGCGTTAATTGAAATAGAATAGATTTTGAAGACGACTTATATGTGAAGGGCAAAATTGGAAACATAAAAGAAATCCGTCCTTATAACAAATGATCTTTTAAATGTGTCCTAAGCGCCTAATTAAGTACCAAAACACGTCCTTATAAACAAATAATGCAAAATTAAACACATACTTATTTATTATTATTTTATTAATTCCATTATTTTATTATAAATTCTTTCATCAATCAATCAACATCAACAAATAAAATAATATTAATCCATCACTTTATACAATCATTACACTATTTAACCATTACTTTTTCAATATAATATTTCAAATCAACAATCATTACATTAACTACACAAATTTCAATACAACTTTTCAACTTTATCATCATTACTTCACTATATTTTATAATTCTTTCTCTTTCTTGGATCCAAATGGATCCAGTCAGTCCGAAACCAAACGGAGCCGGTATTGTGTATAATGATAAACTAAATTGTTAATTTTTCTTAAATTTAAAAGCTTTTATTTAAGCCGAACACGTGTGGAGCACGTTCATTTTGCTATTATATATGTGTGTGTGTGTGTGTGTGTGTGTGTGTGTGTGTGTGTGTGTGTGTGTGTGTGTGTGTGTGTGTGTGTGTGTGTTATTTATTTGTACTGATTCTTCTACCTCTTACTGAGTACGACTGTACTTAACCCCTCATTATTGTTCTCACTCCGAGAAGGTGATTGGTAGGAAGAAGAGTATGGTTTTGATGAAAGCAATGATGGAGCTGATGTTTGAGCTTAGGGTCTACATAGATGCATGCTATATTTTATTCATTGTATTTTATCAATATTTGAGAGTATAATCATTTATTGTCTGTAGATCTAGACTTACACAATTTTTCAGTTTCAGTTGGGATTGTAATAGTTGAACAACATTTATTTTGTTGTTTTTGTCATTTGGTTTGTCTTAGACGTGGAGTGGAACTAGTGACCCGTTTTGTGTCTTTTGACATTACCAAGTCGTTTCTTTAGTTTAATTCTGCTTTACTCTGATTACATTATTACACGAGGCCTACGTATATATTTATTTTACTATTATTGAAAGATAATATATGTGTGCCGGGTGTTATTTTCGAATAAAGACTCCGTGTCCGGAAACGGGGCGTCACAACATTAATCAAGATGGTCATGGAGTTAGCATTGACTGACACATTCTTTATGTTAGATTCTTCCCATTCATGTCTTGTCTTAGCAACGTATCCAACAAAATCTCTTGTGATCTTGGTATTCAACGGAGTTAAATAATGAGTTCCATATGTAAGGGTAGTTTTGGAATTCAATGTGTGTGCCACCTATTAGTATGATGTGGCATAGATTATATAAGGGGTGTTGTAACAACCGTATCAATTAATGAAATCAATAGATTTGTTGTTGTCCTTTTTCATTCTTGGTATCGAAGCCTGGATGTCGGCGTAACCACCTTCACCGATGAGCACTGCCGTCCCGGCTCATCCACTGCTATGGCTAAGACGACAGGAGCTACGGAGCTTCGTCTCCAGCGACTACTACCGATAATACGACCAGTCTTACATCCAGAGCTCAAGGAAGCAATGTCTCCACCGGTGTTTCAGCTGCTGTCTTCAGCACAACGACAGATGGGGCTCCGTTCACCCTACTGTATGGACGAAGTGGTTTTCTTCCTCTCAGTTATATTCCAATAGGAATCTTATCAGGAGTTGGTATGACATCGATCCCAGCTCAAATTCCTGGTATGAACTTTGGTCAAATGGAGCTTTCATCTGGTATGTTCGCCCTTGGTTATACCCAACTTCCTACTACTCCTATCTTGGTGCCATGAGTCTGAATCATGTTTCAAATGTTCTATTTGGTGGAAATTTGAATCAAACTTGCAACGTTAAATTAGATAGATCTAATTACCTGCTGTGGAAATCCACTGTGTTGCCTATTACAAGAGGCCACCGTCTTGAAAGTCATGTTCTCAGTGATGAAACCCCACATAAGTTTGGAACCACTTCACTGTCTATGTCACCTTCACCATTTCAGATGCCCCAACCCTCAGAAGAATGGAGTATCACATATCAATTGTTGATTGGATGGATGATGAGTTCTATGACAGAACAAGTCCTCCAAGAAGTTGTTGGTTGTACTACTGCAAGAGATATTTGGGTTACCTTAGAGACTTTGTTTAACAGTTAGGCTAAGTCTAGAATGTTAGAGTACAAGAGTGCCATGACTAGAGCTACTAAAGGTTCAAAGTCTATGGCTGATTACATGGCACATATGAAGTCCTATGTTGATAACCTAGCTGCTGATGGATATCTTGTTTCCAAATTAGAGCTGATCTTGGCTACTCTAGCAGGTTTAGAAAAGGAATATGAGGCTGCTATAGTTAACATGACTGCTAAAGTTGGTTCAATGAACTGGCAGTAAGTCTAATCACAACTCTTAACTCATGAATGACTTCTTGCTAGATTCAACATTGGTGCCCATGGTGATCTTACTGGAGGCCCTGCTGCTCACTTTGCAAGTAATTCAAATCTCAGGACAAATTCTGGTCCAAGACCTGCCAACCCTTTCAATTCAAACAGAGGAAGAGGTGGAAGGAGTAACAGAGGTAGAGGGGGTGGTAGAAACTCCAACAACAACAGCTCATCCAATCGACCTGTCTGTCAACTATGTGGAAAGAGTGGCCACATAGTCATTGCTTGCTGGCACGGGTTTGAGGAGGACTTTGTGCCTCCAAGTTCTAACAGTCATGCTAAAAAACAGGCTCATGTTGCTCCTCCCCACGGCACTATAGACTCTGCTTGGTATATGGACAGTGGAGCTACTAACCACATCACCACAGATATCAATAATATGCATCTCACTAGGGACTACACTGTATCAGACAACTTGACTGTTGGAAATGGTGAGCAGCTTTCTATTAAACATACCGATTCTTGCATTCTTCCCACAAAACATAGCATACCACTTCACCTTAAAAACTCCCTACATGTTCCTAGCATGACCAAAAACCTTATGAGTGTGTCTCAGTTAACTAATGATTACCCCGTCATTATTGAATTTGACAATCAATGTTGTTATGTCAAGGATAAGGACACAAAGACCCTGCTACAAATAGGAGTTCTTAGACAAGGCCTCTATAAGATTCATGTGCTTCAAAGTTCCGGCCTAAAGACCTCCATTCAATCCCAGAAACAGTCAGATTTGAATAACACTTCTGTTTGTAATGCTTATGTTGTTTTGTTGTTTTAGATAAAAACCCCAATCTTTGGCACAAAAAACTTGGTCATCCTTCTAAATCTGTTTTGAAAAATGTTTTGAATATGTGTGATGTTGCTTTTGATGATATTCTTTCCTTCTGTGAAGCATCTCAGTTTGGTAAAATGCATTCTTTGCCTTATGATAAATCTAATTTTCATGTTAAGTTTGTCCTTAAAATGATTTACACTGATCTCTGGGGTCCTGCTCCTGTTAGTTCCACCTTAGGATATCAGTATTACATCCACTTCATAGATGATTTTTCCAGATACACCTGGATATACCCCTTGAAACATAAGTCTGATGCCTTGTCTACTTTTATATCCTTCAAAAAACTTGTAGAAAACCAGTTTCAAACCACTATAAAGTGCATTCAGTCAGACTGTGGAGGGGAGTACAGAGTCTTTGAACCCTACTTAAAAGATAATGGTATTGCCTTTAGGCATCCTTGTCCCCATTCCCGTGGTCAACATGGGAGAGCTAAGAGAAAACATAAGCATATTGTTGAAATGGGGCCGACCCTGCTTGCCCAGTCTGCTATGCCCTTAAAGTTTTGGTGGAATAGCTTTGAGTAAGCTGTTCATATCATAAATGACCTTCCTACCCCTGTGTTGGATAACTTATTACCCACACAAGTCCTGTTTAAAACCAAACCTGATTATACCAGATATAGAGTTTTTGCATGTGCTTGTTACCCCAATCTCAGACCCTATAATAGTCACAGCTATCACTCAGTAAATTGTGTTAACCTAGGTATGAGTTTGAAGCATATATGGTACAAGTGCCTTGATCAATCTAGCAGGATTTATATTAGTAGAGATGTTGTTTTCAATGAATCTGAATTCTCTTTTCAAGACTGGTTTTGCTAAGGGTCCAAACAGGTCTGTCTTAGTTGATCCTAATCTTGTCAACTCTTTCTAGTTGACCAGTGTTCCTGAGTGTAAGAGTAATAACCAACTGATCTAAACTCCTGCCCAAAGTTCTGCAAATGTTCAAAGTCATAATCATTCACTCATACTAGACTTAAGTCCTAGTTCTCTTACTAGTCCCTTGCACCAGTCTGATCCCAGTCCAGATTCTTCCTTTAGTCCCTCCAAATCACCTTCTCTTATGTCTCCTGCTTCCTCCTCTAACTCACCTCAAAGTCCTGAAAGAGATTCTGAGAATATCATTACTCCAATCAATCAACCCGACATAACTCAAGAAGCCATGTCTACCAAACTACAGGTCACCCAATGCAGACCAGACCCAAAAGTGGGATCTTTAAACCCAAAGCTTATCCTTCATCTGTCACCCAATTCATGTATTCCCGCTCATCTTTCTGAACCTGTTAGGGTGTCTGATGCATTGAGTAGTCCTCAGTGGAAGCAAGCCATGATAGAAGAATTTCAAGCCTTGAAGCAAAATCACACTTGGGACTTGGTACCAGCAGCACCTAGACAACATCTTGTGGATAACAGATGGATCTTCAATCTAAAGTTAAAGCCATATGGTACCATACTTAAGCATAAGGCAAGACTGGTTACCAAAGGGTATTTACAGACTTATGGGGTGGATTTCACTGAAACATTCAGTCTAGTTGATAAGGCATCCACAATAAGAGTGGTTCTATCTGTTGCTGTCATGTTAAAATGGTCCATCAGGCAAGTCGACATAAATAATGCCTTTTTGAATGGACCTATAGATGAAGACATTTACATGCCACAACCTGAAGGATTTAAGGACTCAAACATACCTAATTTTGTGTTTAAATTGAACAAGGCCCTGTATGGTCTCAGACAAGCCCCCAGGGCATGGTTTGGTGCTCTCAGATCTCAAATGCTAAGCTTGGGTTTCACTCAATCCAGGGCAGATACTTCCCTCTTTATTCTACAAACAAACAGTCACGGTTGTATGTCCTCATCTATGTAGATGATATACTAGTAACTAGAAACTCAGACAAGCTAATTCAGAAATTTATACAAATGCTTAATGCCAAGTTTGCCTTGAAAGACTTGGGCCTTGTGTCTCATTTTTTAGGTATGCAGGCTCATAGAGATAACACAGGCTTGCTGTTGTCACAAGAACACTATGCAGGGTAGTTGTTGAAGAGACTAAATATGGAAAACATTATACCATCCAACATCCCTATGATTGCAGGTCATCATCTGAATCCCAATCAGGGTGAGCCAATGAAAAATCCATTGTTGTACGTGAGTGCTATTAGAGGATTGCAGTTCCTAACTTCCACCAGACCAGATCGACCAGACCTATGTGGTGAACTACTTGAGCCAATTTATGCTGAAACCTATAGATGAGCACTGGCAGCCTTGAAAAAGGTCCCGAGATATGTTAAAGGAACTTTGCATTACTGTTTGTTTATCCCAGCTGGTGGATCTATGCGCTTACAGGTATTTTCTGATGCTGATTGGGCATGCTTCCTATCTGATAGGAAGTCTGTCATAGGATTCCGTGTGTTCCTTGGATCCTCTTTAATCTCCCGGTGTTCAAAAAAACAAGATGTGGTTTCAAGATCTAGTCCTGAATCAGAGTACATGTCCTTGGTAATTTATCTGCAGAACTTGCTTGGACAGTGCAGCTCCTTCAAGAAATGAGAATCAAGATGTGCAAGACACCTATAGCCTGGTGTGATAGCATAAGAGCAACCTCACTTGCACAGAATCCATTGTATCATGTTAGGACCAAGCATATTGAGGTGGATGTTCATTTCATTAGGGACAGAATCCTCAATAAATAATTGTCTGTTGGCTATATTCCACAAGAGGCTCAAATTGCAGATACTTTTACTAAAGCTCTTTCAGTCAGTCAGTTTGAATGAGACTCTCATGTGGTTTATCACAAGTTGGTTTCTCCGTCTGAAGACCTCTCACCCCTTGGATGTATTATTGAAGATTGCTTAAAACTTCTTCTTTGTTTATCTCATATCTCGTTTTCTTTTACTCTGTTAGCTAAAAGAAAGATCTATTCCTTATTAACTCCGATCGTAGAGATGAATATGATAATCTTTCACCTCATGTTCTCTCGGTGGCAACGGATCTTTCTTAATAATACTACCTCTGTCCCAAAATATAATATAAGTCTTTTAGGCTTTTTCACACATATTAAGAAAGTTGGTTAAATTTTTTATTTGTCATTAATTTTGATTAAAAAGATTAAAATGATCTTTCATTGATATTAATACAAAATAATAAAAAGTCTTGAGTGTATAATAAATGAGAGATAGAAGAAGAAAGAAGTAATAAATACTTTATTGATTTTATAAATTGACTTATATTTTGGGATAAAACAAAAAAAAAAAAAAATAGCACAACCGTCAAAGTGCCGTTAAAACACTCCGTAGCACCAGAGAATTTCAAGTGGAAACTCCCCCAGAGCCATGAAACGCAGCTTACTGGCAGCTGATTCCTCGTCGTCTCCTCTGCTAATTCCCACCTTCCCCAGCTGCAAAACGCTGTCTTTGCATAACCCATCTTCAAGATTTACGCCCTCTTCTGTCCCTTCTCCTTATTCAAATCCATTGTCTTTTCGAATCTATCCATCCAGACCTTCTCCATTTCTCAATAAACGTTGTTCCTTCAAGTCGTATCTTACTACTGACTCTGATGCCAAAACGGAACCGACTAGAATTGAAGTTCCACTGGAGTCGGCGGATGAATTCAGCACAGAAGTTAGAACCCCTGCTGTTTTATCGAATTGGCCGCTACCCAAATTCGGTTTGAGCGATCAGGCGTCCTTTCTGTTGGCCTTTATTGCTTGCACGGTGCTTCCCCGCTTTTCCTTTATGTTTGAGTCTTTATTACCGATTTTTTTGTTTGTAGATACATATGGATGTTCAATCTGGCAATTATTGGCATCTTTTACCGCATTAATACTACTACATACTGTGGGTGGAATTTTATGGGTTTTGTAGTTGATTGCCTGGGAGCATGTTTGTGGAGCATTTTAGTGAGAAAATGGTTCCTCCAAGTACCTTAGGCTTTGGCTTTTTTATTTTTTATTTTTTATTTTTCCAAAACTTGACAGATCTTTTTATAGTATGTTCCATTTAGCTTTTCAATTTGTGTTTATGGTCCTTCATTCTATCTGATTATTGTTAGATTTATTGATATAACAGACTTCTGCGGCATTTGTGGGTCTTGTAGCTGCTGCTGTACCAACTTTGTATGTAAGTATACCCATTTCTGATTGTTTTAGTTCTAAACGGTGGATTCATCTTTATCCTCATGTGGGTTGAGCTGGTAGTGGTAGTAGACTTTGGGTTTTGTTGTTTTTATTCTTTAGTTGTTTATATGTTTCCCCCCCTTTTCTTTTGTGGGGAGTGATCGTTGGCTTCATAACTTTGAAACATAGGACAATCTATGGATTTAGAATGCATTTCTTTAGTATAGGCAAGGCAACCCCTACAAATTGGTATACTGTTTGTTTTCTCCAGATGTTTTGAAGGCTATGTGGTGGTGCTTTGCAAGGGTAATTTGGGATTCAACAGAGCATTTATTGAAATAAGATTTGTGTAAATTTTGGTATACTTTCATTTCCTGTAGGCAATGGGCAGGGCTGCAATAGCTTTTGCAAAACTGGCAGACACTGCACGTGAAGAGCTTCCTAGCACTATGGCTGCTATTAGGTTATCCAGCATGGAAATCAGTGACCTTACTCTTGAATTGAATGACTTGAGGTAATCACGTCTATAGTTACATACTTAGCATTCTTGCGATGATCAAAACCCAAATAGTGTATCACTAGAATAAAAGACAATTCCGTACATGGAATTATGCGTCAAATAGTGTATTACTGGAATAAAAGACAATTTGGTACATGTATTCGTGATTCGTAAAAGGGTGGGACCATTTCGGTGTAGTGTACACACTCTTGCCTAAAATGTATACATCATGCCGTTTCCCAGCTCCGATCCTTGACCTCTGGTTACATGACAACAATTTTTAACGTTCTGTCAAGGCTCGCCTTCAAGCTTCACCTTAGAAAACTGGAATCCTAATTGTTCTTGTAACTTCACCAGAGGATACGTTTGTCAGATATTACATGGGAACAGTTATCTATTGATCTTGCATCAGTCAAACTTGATGATTTTCACGGTGTCATGATTCTGTAATAACTGGTTTTTTTTTTTTTTTTTTTTTTTTTTTTTTTTTTTTTTTTTTTTGAGTGATCAAAAGACAAACAAGAAAGAATCCATTTTTCGTTGTTTCATAATTTTCCTTAATTATCTTAACTTTGAAAAACAGGCATGGACACACCCACAGAATATGACTTGACTGAGGAAAGCATGACAGTAAAACCATTTGATTACAGTGGTCTTTAACAAATTATATGGATAAAAGATATGTAGATTCAAAAGTATATGAACAACTTTGTATTTCAATAACTATCTTATAATAAGTCACTATAATCTGCAAATAATGTTTTACGTGCTTACATTTCAGACTTCAAATTGATTTTCAAAATTTTGTCAAAAAGTTGTTGAACTGTGTCAAAAAGGTTTTGGAGAGTTTGGTGGCTACAAAATTAGAATTGCATATCATATACGTTTCCAAGTGATCTTAGAGGAGTATGTATTTGGCACTGACACGATACTTGGGCAAATACTAAGATCAAAGTGTTAATGTTTTGGGTATTATGCTCATGAACCTTTTGTCAAAAGGAATCCTTTCTGATTAAAGAGAGGGCTCTCTCTGCATACTGGAAAATTAAACATTCGATTTACTTGCATATGCCTTCTCTCAGAGGGATTTACTCTGAATTTGTAATTCATATTGATACAACAGTTGATGAAAGTGTCGGGGGCATGGTTTTATATCGGACAACGAGCAGATGGAAGGTCGTGTTGTTGCAGTTTTTCTCACACTAAATTTAATCAAAGCTTCCGTAAGGAGTAGAACATTGAGAGGGAGGGAAGTACGTCCAAGAATGTAGGTCATCTGATGAGAAGCTTATCGTAAAGTAAAGCTCATAACAAGGTTTTTCTTGTGATAGAATCTGTAAATCTTCCATGCTTAAAGATTCAGCTTGGGGGGGGGGGGGGGGGGGGGGATAGTGTTTGTGTTGGTGAGAAATGGAACAACAATTCAACTGGATTAAATAGCACTACTGCATTAGAACGTGGAATGCTGGTGAAGCTAGTGCTATGAAATGGAGGCTTGCAGCATGTTTAAGATGGTCCTGGTCAAATTTTAGGAGAATCTGGATGCCCCAAGGAAAATGGAGTATTACTGGCTACATGAATCATTCATATGACTTTAGCCTTTTAATGTTTTCAAACTTTTCTTGAGAATTCCCTTTGCAATCTTCTCAACCTTTGTTCGATTTGGGTGGGACATATGGGGGGTGGGGGGTGTTTTGTAATTTCAATAGGAACTCCAATGATTTCCCACTAAAGAGATGGCGGAATACATTCATCTCCTCATATTTTCATCTGCAAACTCCTAGCAATACAATTGAGTTTGGGCTACAGATATTAGCTTTTAGAGCATATGGTCCCCCTTGGATTCCATGCAGCTTGCTCTTAAGAGTAGGTATAGTCCATATTGCTTCATTTAGCAAATTACGGTTCACAAAAAATAAATTGTTTTACATATGAATATCTGTTCACCTCTTTCATATTGATCTATCTGGAAGCTACTCTTAAAAGGGCCAGAGAAAGTTTGGATCTTTGGTAGATTTCATTCATAATTGGAATACTTTAAACTAGGACTCAACTTGCATTTTCCAGATTTGGCAAAACTTGTGTGTAAATTTAGAACACTGAAGGTCCTTTTAGCAATCATATGTGCTATATTTTGACCACTGAACTTATTTTTGTGACATTTTGGTCATTCATCAGTTTAAAATGACAAATTCTGGTCACTGTAATCATTTAAAGTGATACTTTACTCTTTCCAACCATTTTTTTGGCAGAATATACTGAAAATGCATCATTTACATGCTTTTTGTTCTAAAACCTCCATATCTTCTCTTTGATGCTTATTAGCCAAGAGATAGCTGATGGGGTCAACAAATCTGCTCAAGTTGTGCAAGCAGCAGAGACTGGTATTCGACAAATCGGATCTCGTGCTCACCAACAAACAATGTGTATTGCTCTCTCTCTCTCTCTCTCTCTCTCTCTCAACTTTACTTTTCCTTTTTTGTATAATTTCTTGTGAAATGTCTCAAATAATAATTCCTTGTTGCGGTTATAAAATGGTGACAACCCCCGTGCTCTTTTACGTGAACAGCAATGATTGAAGAGAGGGCTAACTTGCCTGATATCTCTTTTCAACCTTTAGTTGTTGGGGCCGCAAAGAAGACTTCTCGGGCTGTTGGGCATGCTACTAAAACGCTCATGAACATGATCTCTCGTGGCGAGCTCAGTAGCTCAGAGAATGAAGTTGACAGGTTACAAGTATAGAGAGGATATATATATATATATATCATATATATATATATATATATATATATATATATATATATTACTTGGCTAATGATCAAACCTCTTTACTATTCCAATGATCTGTAGTGAATGCCCAACAAGAACATACAGTTGGGGTGAATAAAGTGCATCTCATGCTTAAATGATTACTTGGCTAATTTTTCTGTATGACATAGGCAAGTGATAAAGGGCATGGAAACACGTCACTTATACAGGTCAGGTGAAGGTTTGGCAACGGTAACACGTTTTAAAAACATTAACTACAGTAAATAACGTTAAACTGATCGAAAAAAAAAACATTCATCATATGAACAAACACAGTTTGAAACATAATTGGGACTGGGATAATAGATATCAAACAATTTTTGCTAGACAACACCTGTAATGCTCCATGCTCTATATCAATATTTTTAGGGTGGTTTTATTGGCACCTCCGCCGGCATCTATTATTTGATTTTTTTTAATATTTTTTTTAAAATTTTTACACACCATAATATTACTTCTTGCACCACATAAAAATAACAAAAACTGTATAACTACATTCTAGTCCCTTAACTTTTTAAAATATTAGAATCTATCCTATTAATTAACTACCAAAATTATTTCCCTCCCCATTAATTCAAAAACACACTCTCTTCTTCCCCAAACCAAAACCCTAATTCATCTTCACCCCACTCCCTCTTCCGGCCTACACCGCCTCTTCAAATCGGCTCCCCCCTCCCCCATCCTCTACAACTCGGTAATCACCCCATCACCTCCCTATTCTTGCTAAAGAGGAAACTTGCTACCGTTGAAAGAGAAGAAACCCCACAAAACATTCACAAAATGGGCTGTGAATTATGGACCAATCTATTCCATCAGAACTGGAGCCAACCGAGTGGTGGTCCTCAACTCTACTGCTGTTGCTAAAGATCGGTATCGTCTTCCTTCTCGCGTCTCGCCGGAAAAATGGTGGTGGCTGTGATTTTGATTTTATTTTTTATTTTTTGATATTTGGGTTTGTAAGCACAAAATAATGGATTTTATGGAGCTTTAAAATGGTATACATGGTCGGGTTTTCAAAATGAGGTTGATTACTATGGGTGGTTTGGGAGGGACGCCGAAACGGGGGTCGCCTGAAAACACAGAAGAGGAAAGAGGGAGGGGGATTCCGTCATTGGAGCAGCAGGGGCGGGTTTAGGGTGGCGGGTTGATGGTTGCGGGTGGTTTAGGGTGGCGGGTTGATGGTGGTGGTTGGTGGTGGGAAGAAGAAGATGATGATGAAAGAAGATGGTGATGGTGGGAAAAATATGATAGTTATTTATTGTTTATTTAAAGTATTGGATTAAAAGAGTTGTTTGAAAATAGTGGTGTAAGAAGTAATTATTTTATTTTTTTGTGGTGCGTGAAGTAAGAAAATAATAAAAATATTATTGAGGTGCCGAAAGAAACATTTTGTGGTGCCGGGAGTAAAAGGGTGTCGGAAGTAAAAGTGGGGGTGCCAATAGAACCACCATATTTTTATTCTATCTAAATTAGTCTTTGAAACTCCGGATAAGTCGGGCCAGTTGATCCGTATACGGGCTTTAAGAAAAAGGGAAAAAAAAAGTTCTGGAATCTTGATTTAACAAGTGATTGGAGATGGTAGCTCACTCGGCATCACACATACCGGTTCAACTTCTCTCTCTATCTCCAATATTTAATTTTAATCTGAATGATGTGCTGTGTGTGCCGAATATATCACGCAACTTGCTATCTATCTCACAGTATTGCACCACTAATAATGTCTCTGTTGAATTTTTCCGGAATGTTTTCACGTAAAGGAGATCCCAACTGGAACACGTCTGTTGACCGGTCCGGTTAAAGATGGTTTATATACTTGGCCTCAACGACCAATCTTTGTTTTTGCTGCCTCTGCTGCCACAAGAGACACGTGGCATCATCGTTTGGGGCACCCCACCTCATCTATTTTACGTTATGTTGTTGCTACTTTGAATTTGCCTTTATTAAATAATAATACTTTACATCACTGTGATGCATGTTTATCTAATAAGAGCCATGTGCTCCCATTTGGTACTTCAATTTTAAGGTCGTCTCGACCTATAGAAATTATTCATTCAGACGTTTGGACCTCAATGTCCTATTGAATTGATGGTTCGAAATATTATGTGACTTTTTTTGTGGATCATTTTTCGAAATATATTTGGTTTTATCCCATTCGTCATAAATCGGATGTTGAGGTTGTGTTCACTCGCTTTAAAGCACATGTGGAAAAATACTTTGACTGCACAATTAAAATAATATACTCGGATAATAGCGAAGAATTTATACGCCTTCGCCCTTTTTTTTATCATTGCATGGTATTTCTCACCTCACCACACCACTGTTGGAAGTAGCGCCCGAAAGACAATTTATGTAATTGTTTTTAAAATTAATAAATGACAGATTTATTCTCATACAAAATAATGACAGATTAATAATGACAATTTATGTAATTGTTACTTGCTTCGTGCTTCTAAGTAATACACTACTGAAAACCCTAAGTCGTATCATATGTAGCCATATAACTTAGTGTGTGATGCACGGGAGGATTAAGTTTATGGTGATACACTTGAATTGTTAGTCCGTTGTGAAGTTAATCAAAGTATGGGGTCTATTGATTAAACCACCATTAATGCGCTCAAAACACTTTATGGTGTGACCGTCTTATCCGGACCATCGGCATTGGTTGTCTAAGTGGGGCATTTATATATAATGAAGTCATATAGGACTAGACCGATTTAATCTGAGTTTCTCATATAATTTCGTGATTGAGAAATCTTATTAAATCACAAGATGATCATATATGGATTAACCTTAATCCTGAAGTGATTACATACTCCTACTGGTTTCAGATAGGGTTTGATGTGTTCGTTAAGGATCACGAAGAGGCGCGGTCAGAATCACTTTCACGTTGACATTATTCTGGAATGAGTGAGAAGTGTGTGTCTCACAGATATGGAATCCATTCCTTCCTGCGGGAAGTAGAAAGACAATCCCCTTATTTGTTAATCCTAGAAACTGGTCGATACGCGGAGTTCGTATTGGTTATGAACTAATTGATCACTAGTGGGTTAATGGTAAATAAGGATAAGATGTATTGAAGAAGGTTTACGGAAATAATCCCGCTTCATTACGTATAGTGTATGGAGGGTTACTCTGTATGTAATGATTATATCAATGGACACTAATCGACTCGACGTTTTGAGAATAAGTTATATCTATAATCGATAGAGTTCAGTTTCGGATTTATGGTGGCGTAATTCCGAAATTAATAAGTTAAGTAGAAATATTCCGTTCGATGAATATTTTATTTAATTTATTATGGCTACTGGTTATAGGTCCACGGTCTCCGGGTTGGCTCCTGACACGTGAGTGTTTTCTCGTTTTATGGAACCTCGAGAATAAATTAAATAGTTGGTCTATTTAATGAATATGCAATATTATTTATTTGGTATATAATATGTAAAATAGAAAAGACATTTTGTATTAAAAAATGACTAGAATGTGGCGCCATTAATGTAGATAAATTAGGTGAAGATATTTTCCTAGATTAAGTCACATGTGTAATTAATTAATTATCTATTTGTTTGATAATTAATGGAAAATAAGAGATTGATTTTTTGGGAATTATCTCTTGTCTTTTGGCAAATATCTTTTCCTTGTGGGAATAGGTAATTGTGGTGTGAAAATGATAACTCTCTTGACTAGTTACTTTCCTATATAAAGAGAGTTCCTCCTAGCACAATACACACTTATAAAATTGCGCCACTATCAAATTAAAAAGGAAGAAAAATTAGTTTCTTGCCTTAGTCATTTAGAGAAGAAAAACCTAGGGTTTTTTTTGTGCATATTCGAGGAGGTTCTACGGCGAGGATCGACGTCCACTAGTCGTCGCTAGGAGATACAATCCGGAAGACTACGGCATCTCCCTTTGGTCGACTGTTTCTTCCTTTCTGTTGAGGTAAATCTACTAACCTTCTTGTAAATTGTTAATTAATTATGTGAATTAAAATCGTGGTAAAATCGCATGCGAATTTAATTCGTGCATGATCGAGTGTCTCGATCGGTGCTGTGAATCAGATCTGACGATCCAATTGTGGATCAGATCCGGATTCGGGTTTCTGTATATCCAGCATGTGGTATCAGAGAAAGGTTAAAGCGATTTTGCGATCTTGATTGCATAATTAATTAATAAGGAGTGGAATAGAATAAAATTGCATCTTTTAATTTTTTTTATACGATTGTATGTTTTGGTTGGCGAGATGGATTGGGGTTGGTACCTGTTTACCGTTAGATCTATTGTAAACCCAAAATTTTCTGGGTATAGGAAATTATGTAATTTATTTTGTTGTAATTTAATTTCCTAGTAGCTAGAATAATTATGAATCGGCGGCACTGTTCTATAAATTAAATATTCGAATAACATCAACAAAGCAAGGCGGTGGTGCAGTGGATGGAAGCGCAGCAGCACATCTGGACGTCAGGGGTTCAATTCATGCACTTGACGCATTTTCGAACCTGCGCTGCCCAGATGGATGGACGATGCACAAACCAACTCGGCTAAGAGACTGATTGATGAAGACTTGGATCAGAAAATTAATGAAGATACAGAGCGGCGGCAGATTAATTAAAAATTAGAAAATCTTTTAAAAGTAGGGTTTATCTATTTAATTATTTTAATTTAGATATTAGATACGGGGGTACCAACGGTCCATATCAGTGGTTTATTTTTCGCATTTATTTTCTTGTATGATTATTTATGTGATATAACAATGGCATGCATCATATTCATGAATTCCACTCCTAGCATATGCATACATGTAGATAATTAATCGTGATATTAATTAGCAATGTATGAGACGTAATTAATTGAGGTAATTAATTAAATAAATTAAAACGAACAGAATTTTATCGGGATATAAAATTCACATGATAAAATAAAATTTACTCGGTAAATTTAATTTTGGGATCTAAAAATTATTCGTGGATTTTAATTTTGTAGTTACTACATAAAAGAATTTTAATAAATTGAAAAATTGGAAAATCCGGAAAAGTTGGACACCAACTGAGCAAAAGGTTCGAAAATTGGTTCGGGCGGTCAACAGGGCTTCGGCTCGACTCGACTTGTCCGTCCAAGTGCGGGGCTAGCCACGGGGTCCGGCAAGGTCAAGCTATCCGACGAGCTGAGGCTCAATGGGGCAATCTTAGCCCGATTTCAACCCAGCACCCGCACACGTGCGATGTTAGCGTCGGGGGTCCGGCAAGGTCAAGCTATCCGGCGAGTTTCGGCTCAATGGGGCAGCCTTAGCCCGATTCATCCAAAGATCGTATATGAACCAACGAAAAGGACGGGTCGGCTTAGCCAATCCCGACACCATTCTGTGAACTCGGTTAAAGCTCAGCCAGGGTTTAATACCGATAAGTTGGTGATTGTTTTTCAAGATTTATTGTTTTCAAATTATTGAGATAGACTTCTACGATCCTAAAATTTTATCATGACGATATTATGACTATAATTTTTTTTTAGTGAATTTTAGTTGTGTAGTGTCTACACAAGAAATTTTTGAATATTTGAAAAATTGGATAATCATGAATAAGGTATCGCTAGTTAGACGGTATTTGGAACCAATAAACTAGTGAGAGCTTTTAATTTTGTGATTTATTGTTCTTTGAATTATTAGAAAAATTATGAAGTCCTAATGTATTAGAATTATAAAATCTTTGGCGAATTTTTATTTGTGTAGTGTCTACACAAAGATTTTATGAATCCAAGAAATTGGAAAGTCGTGAATAAGTGACACTAGTTAGATGGTATTTGGAACCGATGAACTAGTGGGATGATTGATTTAAATATTCATGATTTATTGTTTTTCGGATTGTAAATAAATTCTGAAAATCCTAATAATAATAACTAATTTTCAAAATAACGAGTGGGAGCGGGGAAGGTGACAACCGACCCCACGGCCTCTACTGTTGACACAAGCACGTGAGAGATGGTGACGCCTCATGCCGCTTTGATTTCGGCCCCCTACGGATGGCCTTCACCGCTATCAAAATTCAAGGCTTGGTTTCCGAAAGGATAGGATTTTGAGTACTCGTCGGGTCACTGACCTACCTTACGGCGGCATACTCGGGGCGTACTTAAAAATCTGAAACATTAGGTCACACTCACAAGGATATTTTAGGAAATATCTTGGCTGAAAAAGGAAGGTAATCAGCAATTAAATAGGAGATGTTCGATTCTTAAATGGTTTAATTGTTGAGAGAGATTATCTCAATTTAATCGTCACCTCTTTGACCTACCCTACGGCGGCACTGAGGTGTGAGATTAAATCCTTGGAATGGTAGGATAACTGCACGCATGACATCACGGTTATTATTCCTAAAATTATTATATGTTGTGGTGTATGATTTGATTTATATTTCCGTCACAATTTATTTTCGCAACTACATATCATTTCAAGGTATCTAAACTGCTAAACATGATTAAAATTGACTAATAATGACTTCGTAAAAGTAGAAAAGTAACAAGAACGTTGAACTCAATAATCGAGAATGCAATTAATTTTTCGGAAGAGGATGTTCCTCTTAAGCCTACAAACTTAAGTGACATTGATGTCACTGCTGTCACTCGTGTTGAACGGAAGACAAATTAAAATTAGTTCAAAGATGATGAGAATGATTTGACATCAATCTCAATGGACATCCCACAGTTCACGAGTAGTGTCTACTCAAATGAACTGCTAGTTCGCGGCTATTTCCTTTAAAGAAATCCAAGAATGGAAAAGAATGTCTAAAGTGTAAGTCATCTAAACTAAATAAGTTAAAGGCTAAACCGAAATATTAATAAAAAGAAAATATAGGATAAGGAAAGTGATTTCGGATCACTAACATATGAATCCTTAGAGACTTTCTTAACCGAGTAATTTTGACTCAGAAGCTAAAGTTCTTTTGTATGAACAAGGTAGCTGGACATTCATGATGAAGAGTAGACAACGGGCAGTTATTTCAGCTAAGATAGTGGGAGTGATATAAGGAAACAAATTTCGGATTTAAATCCTTCAATATCGCATAAATTTAATTTCTATTTTCAGATTTGTTGAAACAAATGGATTCATTTTCAAACTGATAATATACGATTCCGAGACTCGGACTTTTGTTTGATAAAGTCAGAACCACTAAGTAATGCTGAAAAGGTATATGTAACACATTATAAGCATATATCCTAAAGATAAGATCTGAAGACTGGTTAAGGGTGATTCCTATCTCCCAGTCTAAGAACACTATCTAAAAAAAAAATGACTAAGTTACCTTTCAATTAGGAAAAGGTAATAGAGCTAAAAAAGTATCACAACTTGTTCATATTGACCTTCGGGGTCTTATGAAGGATACAAGCTAGTGGGAGCTTTGAGTGGTAGACATTTTGTCTAATGACTACTCGAAGCGCCGATTAGTTTATCTAAATATTTAGAGGAATCTCTGATATTACCAGAGAAACGAGTATTCCATGCTCAGATATAGGCCATAGCATAGTATTTGGAACTGATGCTCGGCTACCTCCGAGTGAAATGATTTCACTGAAAGGATAAATCATGTATTGTCTTGTATAGTTATTGATATGCTACATTACACTGCTTAACTCAATTAAGATATTGATTGCAAAATAACGGTTCATATTATTATGTAATACCGAGAAGTCTACCTAGAAGATGCTTATGAATTTGTGGATAAAGAGTGATGTGCATTTACTCCACTTCCGCAAATAGAGGCATTTAGCACTAGTGCTTGAAGGTAGGACTGGAGATTTTACATACACGTTCAATTGGTGACTGTTCGTGAAATATCTTGATACAATGAGTAAAAGTTGGTTATAAGATTCTTAAGATCGGATAGTGACGGTTACACTGTTATATCCTTTCCAAAAAGAATGTTTAAATAACAACCTTAGACCTTGAAGTACAGTTACTCAAGGAGTTACTATTTGATTTAATCAGACCACATCCAACATTGGTTTGTTGGGGGATAACACTGATAAATACTACTGAACTAGATCAGAATATCAATCCATCCAAATGCAGTGGAGCATGGTTTATCCATTGACTCGCTGTGATTATGCAGACTTTATAATCTGCTGGGGGTGATTGATAACCTATGGTCTTCTGGAAGAACTGTATAGGATTCTGATTAAATGAGGTTGGTTTAAAGCCATATACCTGTAAATGGAGTTTTGGTACTCCAGGTCTGTTCATACTCTATTAGAACCACCTGAGTGTCTCAGGCCTAGTGGGAGAAATTGGATCTACATGGAAAAGAGTTGAATGAATGAGAAAGTTTATTTTTCTAAGCAAAGCCAAGTGGTTTTGGGGGTAACTCCCTGAGAAGTAGACAGTTAAACGGGGGTGATTCCCTCGAAACTTTCTCACCACTCGCCTTGCTTAACTCATGGAAAGCGAAAGATTAACGGGGTGATGCCACGAAACTTTCTTGCCGTACAATGGAGCTTAGATTCATTCGGAACGGAAGGGTTTTAGCTTAAAGCCAATGGCGGATTATTTGCCTATGCTTATATACATTGATGGATTAAAGCAAACCTCTAGGTCATTAAAAGTCACATGTTTTGGAATGTGTGGGCTTGACCAGAATATTGATGAGTCTTTTGTAGACTAGAGAATCAATATTGGTAAAATAGTAGACATTAGTGTTAATAAAAGATAACACTGCAACAGTTGGAAACAACATGGGTGTGTTATCTAAAGTCAAAAACTGACGAGCCAAAGCTTCTCTGAATCAGAGAAGTGGACTATATTCTTAGAATTTGATTCGGTCGAATTCATGAGAATAAGTTGTTGGCAATATCCCATCCATCTTATTGGTTAAAGATGATAATGCATTTTTGAATGCAGAATTCAACGAGAGGTTTCCTACCCAACCCCTCACGGAATAATTCTCTTAGTCTTCGGATATAGAGAAAATGAGATAGATTCTATTTTGGATAGAGAAAGTCAGGTTATTAAAAGTCAATAAAAGTCGAGTCTTGGATTCGGACGTTGAAAGCAGTATAGTGCATCCTCAAGTATCTTGAGAGAACGAGGAATCTTATGCCTGTCCATTCGGGTGCGAACCTGAGTGTCGTTGACTACACTGATTCTGATTTTTTGTCGGATTAAGGATGATCGTGAATTGATCTCAGGCTCGGTGTTTACTCATAGTGATGGAGCTATAGTCTGGAGCAATCCAGCACTGCCAGTTTGACTCTGTTAGTCGAATACATAGCAGCTTTTGGAGCAGCTAAAGAGGCAGTGTGGCTTGAGAAGCTCTTTGTTGGACCGGGAAGTGATTCTAGGTCTCGATGAGCCGATACCATTTTTTCTGTGAAAACAGTTGAGAGGTAGCTCATGCAAATGTTCTTCACAATCACAAGAGATCAAAAGCATTTTGAGAGGAAGTACCACCTAGTCAGACAGACCGTGCGAAAAGGCACGTTTTGGTCCTAAAGATCTCCTCGAGCTGACAACCTAGCTGATCAGTTTACCAAGTCGTGTGGCATCTAATGTCACTGATAAGCGCTTGGCGGGTATGAAATTGGGAGATATGTCTCATCTGCTTTAGAGCAAGTGGGAGAATGTTGTGGATAGATAGAATAAGGGTGAGGTGCTCTAAAAACAATTGTTGCTTGTCTTTACGGGCAAGTGGGAGATTGTTAGATGTAGAGTGCCCGAAAGACAATTTTTGCTTGTCTATACTGGCAAGTGGGAGATTGTTGGAAGTAGCGCCAAAAAGACAATTTATGTAATTGTTTTTAGAATTAATAAATGACAGATTTAATCTCATATTATTACTTGCTTCGTGCTTGTAAGTAATACACTACTGAAAACCCTAAGTCGTATCATATGTAGCCATATAACTTAGTGTGTGACGCACACGAGGATTAAGTTTATGGTGATACACTTGAATTGTTAGTCCGTGGTGAAGTTAATCAAAGTATGGGGTCTATTGATTAAACCACCATTAATGTTCCAAGAACACTTTATGGTATGACCGTCTTATCCGGACCGTCGGCATTGGTTGTCTAAGTGGGGCATTTATATAAGATGTAGTCATATAGGACTGGACCAATTTAATCGGAGTTTCTCATATAATTCCGTGATTGAGAAATCTTATTAAATCACAAGATGATCATGTATGGATTAACCTTAATCCTGAAGTGATTACATACTCCTACTGGTTTTAGGATAGGGTTTGATGTGTTCGTTAAGGATCGCTAAGAGGCGCGGTCCAAATAACTTTCACGTTGGCACTATTCTAGAATGAGTGAGAAGTGTGTGTCTCACAGATATGGAATTCATTCCTTCCTGCGGGAAGTAGAAAGACAATCCCCTTATTTGTTAATCCTAGAAACTGATCGATCCGCGGAGTTCGTATTGGTTATGAACTAATTGATCACTAGTGGGTTAATGGTAAATAAGGATAAGATGTATTGAAGAAGGTTTAAGGAAATAATCCAGCTTCATTACGGATAGTCTATGGAGGGTTAGTCTGTATGTAATGATTATATCAATGGACACTAATCGACTTGACGTTTTGAGAATAAGTTATATCTATAATCGATAGAGTTCAGTTTCGGATTTATGGTGACGTAATTCCGAAATTAATAAGTTAAGTAGAAATATTTTGTTCGATGAATATTTTATTTAATTTATTGTAGCTACTGGTATAGGTCCATGGTCCCCGGGTTGGCTCCTGACACGCGAGTGTTTTCTCGTTTTATGGAACCTCGAGAATAAATTAAATAGTTGGTCTATTTAATAAATATGCAATATTATTTATTTGGTAAATAATATGTAAAATAGAAAAGACATTTTGTATTAAAAAAATGACTAGAATGTGGCGCCATTAATGTGGATAAATTAGGAGAAGAAATTTTCCTAGATTATGTCACATTTGTAATTAATTAATTATCTATTTGTTGGATACTTAATGGAAAATAAGAGATTGATTTTTTGGGAATTATCTCTTATCTTTTGGCAAATATCTTTTCCTTGTGGGAATAGGTAATTGTGGTGTGAAAATGATAACTCTCTTGACTAGTTACTTTCCTATATAAAGAGAGTTCCTCCTAGCACAATACACACAAAATTGCGCCACTATCAAATTAAAAAGGAAGAAAAATTAGTTTCTTGTCTTAGTCATTTAGGCATATTTGAGGAGGTTCTACGGCAAGGATCGATGTCCACCAGTCGTCGCTAGGAGATACAATCCGGAAGACTACGGCATCTCCCTTTGGTCGACTATTTCTTCCTTTCCGTTGAGGTAAATCTACTAACCTTCTTGTAGATTGTTAATTAATTATGTGAATTAAAATCGTGGTAAAATCGCATGCGAATTTAATTCGTAGCTTCCGCTGTGCATGATCGAGTGTCTCGATCGGTGCTGTGAATCAGATCTGACGATCCAACTGTGGATCTGATCCGGATTTGGGTTTCTGTATATCCAGCAACCACCTCACACACCGGAACACAACGGCTATGCTGAACGCCGCCACCTCTATATTGTTGAAACTGGATTGACTCTTTTGTCCCATGCCTCTATGCCCGTTACCTATTGGCCCCATGCCTTCGCCACGACGGTATACCTTATAAATCGTTTCCCACCCCCACCCTTGATAACCTAACTCCGTTTTTAAAATTTTTTGTCACCCCCCGTACTATGAAAATTACGTGTATTTGGTTGCTTGTGTTACCCTTGGCTACGACCCTACACCTCTCACAAACTTGACTCCCGATCAAAAGCATTTGTTTTCTTTGGTTACTCTATTAGTCAAAGTGCTTACCCTTGTCTTAACCCCACCGACAGTCGCATCTAAGCTTCTCGTCATGTTCGTTTTGTTGAAAATGTGTTTCCCTTCCGCTGCAAACCCTCCCAACCCTCTTACTCTCATGCATCCTCCACCCACCACAAAGCCTGGATTCCTCACCACTCCAAATCCCTCCACCTCCTCCCCAACATACCTCGTCCACCCCACCTAGTCCGCCACCTTCCACATCCTCGCGCGAACCTTCACCCAATGCACCTCCCGCTCCACCACCACCCACCCACCCTACGACTACTCGTGCCAAGAATAATATTTACAAACCTATCCAAAAACTCTCCCCCTCACACAAATTTCCCCCATTGAACCCGAACCTACCTCCCTCTCCAAAGCCCAAGCATCCATCCCTTGGAAAAATGCCATGCAATATGAATTTGATGCCTTTGTCCGTAACCACACTTGGGACCTAGTTCCGGCTGATCCATCCTTTAATATTGCTAGCTCCAAACGGGTCTTCCGCACAAAGTATCTCCCTGACGGCTCACTAGATCGGTATAAAGCTAGGTCGGTGGCCAAAGGGTTCCACCAACGACCTGGAGTTGATTATTATGAGACCTTCAGCCCCGTTGTTAAACCCACCACTATTCGAGTTGTTCTCACCATTGTTGTCACACATGGCTGGCCTCTTCGCCAGCTTGATATCAACAATGCTTTTCTACAGGGATCCCTCAATGAAACTGTTTATATGCAGCAGCCACCCGGGTTCCACGACCCACTCTTTCCTAATTATTTTTTGCAAACTCAACAAGGCCATATATGGTCTCAAACAGCCACCCCCGCGCTTGGTATTCGGAGTTGAAGACATTTATATTATCTCATGTCTTTCTTAATGCACATGCTGACACCTCGTTATTCATATTACGTGCCTTATCGCACGTCATTTACATCATGGTGTATGTAGATTACCTCATTGTTGCAGGTTCTAACTCTACTCAAATTCAAGTTGTGATTGCCGACCTTGCTGCCAGATTTTCACTCAAGGACCTTGGTCCCCACAATTATTTTTTAGGTGTTGAGATTCTTAACACAAATGATGGTATTCTCTTGACACAACGAAAGTATATCTTTGAGATCCTCGCAAAGACAAATATGACCAGTGCTAACTCCGCCGCCACTTCCTTTTGATATCTCCACCTTGGTACTTACCCCTGGCACACCCTTGCCTGATCTTACCGATATTTGTTATTACTCGCCCGACATCGCCTTTGCTGTCAACAAGCTCGCTCAGTTCATGCATGCTCCTACAGATATACACTGGTCCTTTGTTAAACGGTTACTTCGCTACCTTGTGGGCAGTATTGATCTTGGTATTCACTTTTCCCGCCATTCACCTCTCGTTTTGCACGCCTTTGTGTATGCCATCTATCTTGGCCGCAATCTTATCACTTGAGTTCGAAAAAGCAGAGCTCCGTTGCCCGATCATCGACAAAGGCTGAATATCGCTTTGTTGTTGACACTATTGCAGAGATCAAATGGCTCTTGTTCCTTCTCTCTGATATTGGTTTCTCCTCCGAATCCATGCCTGTCATTTATTGAGAGAACCTAGGAGCTACTCAGCTATGTTTGAATCCTGTTTTTCACTCACGTATGAAACATGTTGTCATCGACTATAATTTTATTCATGATCAAGTCTCACAAGGTGTTTTTTTCACTCACGTATCCCGAAACGTAATGTGTTGTCAATCATGTGTTGTGACGATATAATTTTATTCATGATCGCCGGTACATTCATGTCTCCCGGTGCTACAAGGTGCATGTTCTCGAGTTTCCCACGTTCCGGCCGGTCCCAGCCCACAACTTGATGGGGCGTAATAGAGCACATGTTGTAAATAATTAAGCATGTGTTGTCCCCTCATTCCTTTTTGGCAGTAGGGTTCTCGTGTGTTCATCACTAGATTAAATTAGGGCTCAAATCATCAAGGTGACACAATTTGTCATCGCCATTGGCGCTAGAAGGAGGGCCTTCTATTGATTGAATACGCAAGAACACGATGCCGCCCAAGAAAACTGCATCCAAAACTGCGTCCAAAGCTATCGATCAAGGCTCCCAGATTAACGAGCCGATCGATCCTAATGTGCTAGGAGAAGAAGATCCAGCCTTGGATCTGATTCAGCATGACCCTCAACAGAAACAGGGGGAAAAAGATCCAGCTTTGAATCTTATCCAGGAGACCCACCAACCAGAAAAGAAAGCTCTCGCTCCAGAATATCGGGCGCTTGCAGATCAGTTGGCAGGGGCGAATTTGGAGGTAATGTCCGGGATAATAGCCGAGGCGCTACGGCGCGAAGGCAGGCGGACGCCGCCCAGAAAGAAGCTATGGCGGAAGGCGGCCAGAAAGACGTAGTGGACAAGCCTAAACAAACTCCTGGGGACGAAATAAGCGCATCATCTAGCTCAGTGGAAAGGAAGAGACGTGAGATCCACCAAAAACACCAGAGAGGGGATGATGATAGCGCCAGGGAAGAGTTGAATGCAATTTTGGGAAAGAACCAGGTTTCGTTGTGGCTCGAGTCTCCCTTCACGAAGGAGATCGAGAGTTTTCCTAAGCCCAAGGGGTTTAAGATACCAAAAATAGAGCCTTACGATGGCACCACCGACCCGGAGGACCATCTCCACAGGTATCTATCGCAAATGAGGTTGGATGGGGCACCCGATGCAATGCGCTGTCGAGCATTTGAGACGCTACTCGTAGGTCGAGCAAGAGAATGGTTCACGAAGCTACGACCAGGGTCGATCTCCAGTTTTGCCATGCTAGCTCGAAAGTTCCGAGATGCGTTTATAGTCAATAAGAAGTTTCATCTGAGTGCCACGCACCTCATGAACGTGAGGCAACAAAAAGATGAAACAGTGATGGAATATTTGAAGAGGTTTAATCTCGAGGCCATGCAGGTCAAGGACGCAGATGACCGACTTCTGATCACATCGTTCGTAGGGGGGCTGCGTAATACTAAGTTATACGTGAAGTTGAGCAGAGACGTTCCCCATACCATGGACGAATGTGTCAATGTGGTGCATAGATTCTGTCAAGGGGAAGAGGCAGTGCGGCGCCACACCCAATCCGACTGGATGGAATCCAAGAAGGACACCCGAGGTCCGAACAGAATCAGTCCAAGAGGCAGGATGTCGAAAGTAAGCCATCGGTCTGGGACCGTATCGACACGTCCACCTCAGACCGTGGGGGCAAGAAGGGACCCTCACGTGATAAGGATTTTATCCCACTCAATCGACCTCGGTCTGAGGTATTGTCGATTATGCTTTCAAAAAACTTGGTGAGGAAGCCGCCACCGTTGAAGAAACCTCGAGAAAATAGGAACTCAAGCAAATACTGCGATTTTCATGAGGACATAGGTCATACAACGGAGGATTGTATCGACCTGAAGAGAGATATCGACGTCTGCATTCAGGAAGGAAAGCTAGACGAAGTTGTTGACAGATCTCGGTATGATGGGCCCAGGGGGCGTGGGGAATTTAAGAGGAAAAACTCCGATCAAGACAGGAACCGAGGTCGAGATGCCCAAAGACGAAGGGACCGATCACCTCCGAGGAATCGATCCCCGGGTCGAGAAGGAAACAACAGAGAGAATTTTGGTCGAGATAGATATGAAGATAATCGACCAGTTAACTCTGTCAACACAATCTTTGGTCCTGGTGAGAGTGATAAAGACCAGACCAGCGAAGAGCCAGCTTGTAGCTCGAGAGAGCGCAAATAGCTCAGGTTCACGACAGAAGTCGGATACGGCCCTCGAGATGATATCCCCAAGTCAAGGAGTCACAGCGAAGGGTTAGTTATTGAGGCAGTTATTAGCCGAGCCCGTGTATCGAGAGTCTGTATCGATAACGGGAGTGCAGTGAACATCATATATCACTCGGCGTTCCAAGAGATGAAGTTGAAAGAGAAGGATCTAGCCCCCATAGCGTCTCCCCTGTTCGGATTTACAGGGCAAGCAGTCCATCCTATGGGCTCGATAAAGTTACTCACGACAGTTGGTGATGGCGAGAAAGGAAGGACACTTGAATTAAGTTATGTGGTGGTCAAGGCTCCTTCGCTTATAATGTTATCCTAGGACGACCTGCGCTCTTCGACTGCGTGCTATCATATCGACTTTTCATAATAGTATGAAGTTTCCCACTAGGAACGGTTCCCACGAAGTAAAAGGAGACGTTGAAGTCGCTCGGAGTTGTAACTCGTTGTCATGAATGGGAAGATGGCGGTTCAACAAGTCTTAGTCGAGGAATTGATTCCAGAGGAAGAAGAGGAGAAGAGTTGGGTCTCCAGTGACGCAGTCGAAAACGTCCGACTCTGGGAAGGAGAGGACGATCAGTGTGTGCAAGTTGGGATTTGGATCCCAAAGAAGGAAAAACAGCTACTGGTCGAGCTTCTAATCGAGTTCAGGGACATCTTTGCCTGGAAAGCCACCGACATGCCGGGACTGTCCACCGACATCGCGGTTCATAAGCTCGAGATTGACCAGGCTAAAAAGCCAGTCAAGCAGAAAAAGAGAAATTTTGTGTTGGATCGACTCGAGGCTATCGAGTTAGAGGTCGGCAAGCTACTAGCAACCAAGATAGTAAAAGAGGTATTATATCCGGAATGGCTAGCTAACCCGGTTTTAGTCAAGAAGCTCGATGGTAGTTGGCGCATGTGTGTGGACTTTACGATCTTAACAAAGCATGCCCGAAAGACTCGTATCCGGCCGCCCAAAATCGACGGGTTAGTAGATTCAACCATTGATTTTGAAGTTTTTGGTTTCTTAGATGCATATAAAGGATATCATCAGATTTTAATGGATCCTCGAGATGCGGAAAAAACAGCGTTTATCACAGAATTCGGCACCTTCTGCTATGTGACCATGCCATTCGGATTAAAGAATGCTGGGGCAACATACCAGAGGGCAGTCAACAAGATATTTGCAAGACAAATTGGTAGATGTATGGAAGTTTATGTAGACGACTTGCTTATCAAGAGTCGATCTATGAGACAATACCTGGTCGATGCTCGAGAGGTTTTTGAGGTATTGAGAGAAACACAGATGAGGCTAAACCCGAAGAAGTGTACCTTTGGAGTTAGGTCGGGTAAGTTCTTGGGCTATATGATCTCGAAGGACGGGATTAGAGCAAACCTGGATAAAATTGATACACTGAAGAATATGCCCGCACCACGAAATATCAAGGAAGTACAAAGGCTCACGGGTCGAATGGCAGCTCTCAACAGATTTCTATCGAGGTCCGCACAACGAGCGTTACCCTTTTTCAAGATACTCCGAAAGGCCAGTCCTTTTCATTGGGATGATGAGTGTCAGACAGCCTTTGAAGAGTTGAAAGCTTATTTATCAGAGTTACCTACCCTCACTTCTCCTCGAGAAGGGGAAGAGTTGTTGGTTTATTTGGCAGTGTGCGAGGAAGCAGTGAGTGCGGTTCTGGTACGAGAAGGGGTACATGGCCAGGTGCCAATATACTTTGTTAGTAAAGCACTACATGGCCCCGAGATCCGATACTCACCCGCTGAGAAGTTAGCATTATGCCTGGTTCATGCCTCGAGGAAGTTAAGGCCATATTTTCAAGCTCATCCTATTGTGGTAGTCACAGACCAACCACTAAAGCAAATTTTGGCAAAGCCCGATACTTCGGTCGATCCGGCGAAATGGGTGATAGAAATGGCCCAAGACGACATCGAGTTCGTTCCTCGAACCGCGATAAAAGCACAGGCCTTGGCAGATTTTTTGGCCGAAGGAATCTCTCGTCCAACTCGATCAAGAAAAGCGAGGTCCGGAGGAAAAATGGACTCTACAGGTCGATGGGGCATCGAGTAAGGAAGGGGCAGGAGCAGGGCTCCTCCTGGTAAGTCCGAAAGGCGAGGAATTCCCATACGCCCTTCGATTCGACTTCAAAGCAACTAACAACGAGGCCGAGTATGAGGCCATGATTACTGGTTTAAAGCTCGCGCTGAAGCTGGGTGTCGAAGATCTGTCGGTTTACAGTGACTCGCAGTTGGTGGTCAATCATGTAAAAGGGGAGTATGAGGCTAAGAAAGAAACCATGAAGAATTACTTAGCAGTTGTCCAGAGCCTCATACCAAAGTTCAAAACGGTTCAATTCGAGCAGGTCCCCCGAAGTCAGAACAAGAGAGCCGATGCGCTCTCCAAGTTGGCCTCAAACTTCATGTCAAGTAAGAAGGTTCTAGTCGAGTTACGACCGATAGGAGCTACATCGAGACGAGAGGCCCGGCCGATTACTCGGCGAGGCCACGTGGATGGACTCGATCGCTCTTTACCTCAAAGACGGAATACTACCAGCTGATAAGGTACAATCTAGAAAAGTTCGACTACAGTCCACTCGATATGCGTTCTTCGACGACATCCTTTATCGAAAATCTTTTGTAAATCCATGGTTGAGGTGTGTCTCTGAAACTGAAGGCGAATATCTCTTGGAAGAAATTCATAGGGGAGCATGTGGAAATCACTGCGGGGCTAGAATGTTAGCTCGAAAATGCAAGTTAGCTGGGTATTTTTGGCCGTCGATGCAGCGAGATGCGAATAATCTTGTCCAGAAATGCAATGCTTGTCAGATCCATGATAATATCTCTCATCAACAAGCACAAGATATGAACGTCATCTCGTCAGCATGGCCGTTTGATCAGTGGGGGGTCGATATTGTCGGACCTTTGCCCCGAGCTCCGGGAAATCTTAAATATGTGGTCGTGGCTGTAGATTACTTCACGAAGTGGGTCGAAGCTAATGCTATACCGGACATCAAAGCTGCAACCATCAAAAAGTTCTTATGGGTCGACATTTTGTGCAGGTACGAGATCCCGAAGGCTCTGATATCGGATAACGGTACCCAGTTCGAAGATCGTAAAGTCAGAGAATGGTGCAGTGACTACCATATCGACCAGCGATTCACCTCGGTAGCTCATCCACAGGTAAACGGTCAAGTCGAGCAAACTAATCGACAGATCAAGCTGGGTCTAAAAAAGAGACTAGAGGCAGAAGGTCGAGATTGGGCAGTTCAACTTCCGAGCATCCTATGGTCATATAGGACAGCTCCTAATTCATCAACTGGGGAAACTCCTTTTTCTTTGGTATATGGGTGTCAAGCGGTGATTCCCGCCGAGATCGGAGTTCCCTCTCCTCGAGTTCTGGCCTACAATGTGGAGACAAATGATCCCGAACTCCGACAAGAAAGGGACAATGTCGAAGAGCGAAGGGAGATAGCCTCAGCCAGAATGGCAAGGTATAAACAGAAGATCTCTCAGTATTACAACTCGAGGGTCAAGCATCAATACTTCAAAGTCGGTGATTTGGTTCTAAGGAAGAATGAAGCAAGTCGACAGGAGGCGGCCGGAAAATTAACCCCGAATTAGGAAGGACCTTATCAGATCCTGAAGGTCCACCCCAAAGGGTCTTATCAACTTGGTCGGGCAGATGGAACTACTGTTCCTCGACATTGGCATGCCAACAATCTAAGGAAATATTATGTCTAAGATAGGCTTCAACAAACTTGTTTACTTTTCAATATTGAACCTTGTAATAAGTCCATGAGACAATTTTATGAGAATCCTAATAAATTTGTATCTTTTCGAGATGTTTTCTGTGTTTGTTAGGATTTATATCCAAAACGATACAAGTCCAAAGTGACAGAAAAGTTAAAGGCAAAACAATCGACAACAAGTAGAGAAATCCGCAGGTCGGACATCTCGATAAAGCCAGAGCAAAGTTAGCCTAATGGGCGACGAACGCAAAGGCACAGAGACGGTTCGCATGGTCGGGCCACCTGTCCCAGTCGAAAGCCGAATAAGCCCGAGTGGCGAAAAAGGCCCAGACAAAGGACGGTTCGCATAGTCGGGCCACCTGTCCCAGTCGAAAGCCGAATGAGCCCGAGTGGCGAAAAAGGCCTAGACAAAGGACGGTTCGCATAGTCGGGCCACCTGTTCCAGTCGAAGGGTCGAAAAAGCCTAAGAGGCAAAAAAGACCTAAGACCAGGGACAGTTCCTGTTAAAATGCAGCCTAAGGTCGAGTAAGCCTAAAAGGCAAAACACCAAGGCAAGCAAGCAAATCGATCTCAAGTGCAATAAGAACCAAGGGTTCATAATACACTTGGGGGGCAACATAGATTAATAACAAGAACGACTAATGAAGTGAGTAGTGTGTAACAAACAGAGCCAGAGGCTCGATAAGCGAAAGACTATAACACATCGAGAAGACGAGCAAAATAATGAGAAAGCAAAGTGTAATTAAATTGCGAAATCAAAACAAGTCAAGTTTGGAGCATAGTTATTACAAGATATGGCCAGGTCGAAATGCCAGCCAAAGTCGATTTTCAAAATAATACCATTACAAAGCTTCAAGTTCATATTGCAAATGATGGAGATCAAGGGTTGGCTTCAGGGGTCGGATCAAGATTTGCAGAGGTCGGATCGGCGACAGTCGGATCAGGAGCAGGGGCAGAAGTAGAAGGAGCATACTTTATAGCCAAAGACTCTCCCCGCTGAAACTCTTCGAAGTACTGATCATACAGCTTCTCCGAGTCAGGATTATAAAACATAGGCGTCTCGAGGGACGACAAGTCGAATCCTGAGACGACAGCCTTCACCTGATCAACGGCCAGGGTGTAGCCGCCCATCATCGAGGCGCGCATGATCACCTCCAAGTCGTCTTCTAGGTTTGTTGACTTGCGATACTCCATGATCGCGTCGGCCTTAGCCTCTTCGACCTGCGCGCGCGCTTGATCCAATTCAGCCTGTAGCGCATCTCGATCACGGCGGGCCTTCCTAGCTTCATCATCCGCAGCCTTCTGCCCTCTCTGTAGCATCTCATAGTCTTGAGCCAGCTTGAGCAGCTCCCTACCCTGATCATGCCTTTCCTCCTGCAATCGGCCCAGCTCTTTCTCAGTAGTGGCCAGTTTTGTTTCAGCAGCCACCAACTTATCTTGCAGCTTCTCGAGCTCGGCGACCGACTCATGCTTCAGCGCGTTGTATTGTTTTTCCACAGCAGAGAGGGCAGCATTTTTGGCAACATTGTCTTGAAGCAGCCTGCCATTCTCCTTCTTGATTTCGTCCACCGATTCCCCTGTCTTGGCCAGCCGTCGGGAAGCCTCCCGACCAATAAGGGTATTCTGCAAAACGTAAAGAGTGTATCAGAAAAGGGACAAGGCATAGGTTTCGAGAGGAGTTAATAGGAAAAGAAGGATCAACTTACAAGACGATTTAATTTTCGCAGCACGAAGGACAGGTTCTTGTCGTCCACGCCAGTGTAATCATCGGCAACCCAGTCCGTACCAATCCCTGACTCGGTGGAGGTCTCAGCGACCCTCTTCCTCTTCGCCTCTCGAAGCTGTTCCCTCACCACCTCGGCAACAGATGGTCTTTTCTTTGTTTGCACCGCCGGCTCTTCAACATTAACCTCGATATTCGAGGTCAGATCGATAGGCTCCTCCTCGTCTTCGTCTCGAAGAGAGCCGAATCGGACAGTTAGCTCGCCGGTGGTCGAGGGTACTTCAGTCGATCCAGCTGCGGCAGACGACTCGATTGCAGCAGGGTTTGTCCTAGGTGGAAGGACGGCCCCCTCTAGAGAAGAGGAAGGCACACTGATCTCCGCCACTGGCAAGTCGGTAGTGGCCTGACCCTCGAGAGGTGGAGCAGCCATGACCGTCGACTCAGGAATGCGCTGAGGGTTGGTGACCCTGGAGAATTTGCCCACTGCAATATAGAAAAAAGACAAGTTAGTCCTGACCAACGAACAACAAGTTATCGACTCAAAGAATAATCAGGGTATAAAAGCAAGTAAACATCCTACGATTCTCGTGATCAGGAACATTCAGGCCTACGTATGGCCTTGGCCCAGCTTCCTCCAAGTGAGCCAGGTGATACAGGAGACTCAGGTCTCGAGTACACACCTCGAAGTTGTGTCCACTCAAGAGTCGAGCCTCGTGAGGAGCCGGTTCCTTCCCAAGCTTGTCTTGTTTCCCCTCTCTCGACCTCCATTGGCCAATGTAGGGGTTATCTAGGCCATGACGGAGAAAGAAAAATCGAGGTTTCCACTCCCCGTGAGAAGAAGGCCCCCTCGTAATAAACTCATGGCGATTTGCTCTCCTCTGGAAGGAATACCATAACTTGTCGGGTGTGGCAGCAATCTTGTAGTAGTGTCGGAACACGGGCACCGAAAAGCATACCTGGGCCACTCGACATGCTATGATGAACCCCATCAGAGTTCTGACGCCATTCGGGGCGAGTTGGGAGACACTTATCTCATAGTGGTGAAGAATGGCTAGGACGGCTGGACAGAGTGGAAACCTCAATCCACTCGCCGCTGATTCTCATAAACCGCGCAAAATCCTTCTGGGGGCTCGTCGGCAAATATATGATTACCGGAAGGGAGTTGAGATTCGAACGGAGGACTAATGATGTTATACTTCTGGCAAATTTCGACAACATCCTCTGGAGAAAGTGCACTGAGACATCCTTTTGCACCCTTTCCATCCATCCTAGTTACTAGCTTTTTAGGCTGGTTAGGGACAGGAGGGGGGAGGCTGTGAGTTCACCGGAATCTCGTCGGAGAAGATGATCGGAGGAAGCATATACCGGAGTTTGGGATTGGGAAGGCGTATCGCTACCTCTATCAGATTCTGTGGCACTGCTACTACTACTTGACATAGATAAATCAAAAGAAAAGATGAACACTGAAAAAAGAAATAATCTTACTTGGTGTTTTGAATTTGGGGATTGTGACAAGAAAATAGCGAACACATTTTGCAGCAGCTTCTATCCTTCCTCTCTTTATATATGATGGTGAAGAGTTTGCAAATGAAGTGAAGAGACGTGGGTAGTGGGGGTTATAACCCCTGGAGATCACGACAATCAAGGCAGTGACGCGTCTTTTGCGGGATTCGAAGCGTTTTGTATGCCAGATATCGTGCCACGTGGTAATAAGCAGTTAAGGAAAACAAGTGGCGGGAAAAAGCCCGCCCAAACAAAACTCAACTCGAAGACGACTCATGTGACAGACTCGACCTCGGACAACGGGAGTCGCCTCTCTCAAGTCTGGGGGGCTTATGACGATACAGGGTTTCACTCCCTCCACGTGTCATCTATCGGTTGGTCATCACATCGTAAATAACGCCGGTACATTCATGTCGATGCCCGTGCTGAGGCAAGAGCCATCTCATGAACGTCAGGCTACGACGATCGACTATCGACTACCGAGCAGTGTGAGGCGACAAGTCCATGAGGACAGAGTCCACACCAGCTAGTCTAGAGTCGATCACCACAGGTCGGAAGTATCGACTCGAGGACAGGGTCCACACCAGCTGTCCAAGCCCGTTAATAGCGATAGCTTGGGCAAGGGGCCAAGGCCCATTTAAGGGTAAAGGTGACAATAACATAAGCCGACTTAACCTTAGGGTTTAGGCAAGTGTTGTCATTATAAATACCCCCTTCCAGGAACTACGTAAGGCTTGATTCCTGGAATTGAACAGGATACGTAGGCAATTCAAGAGAGCATCTTGGACTCAGCCGCAAACATAAACACTCACCCCCTCATTCCTTTTTGGCAGTAGGGTTCTCGTGTGTTCATCACTAGATTAAATTAGGGCTCAAATCATCAAGGTGACACAATTTGTCATCGCCATGTTGTATTTCATTTTATCACATATTGTAATCTCTGCATTTATTACGTAGATTCTAGCATTATACTTGTAACTGTATATTGTACTCTGTTGAACATAGTACACAATCGATTCACTATCAAACCTTTTAGTAGAAAATGTATGACGTCTTTAAAGGCTCCATAAATTATTAGATGCTTCAGATATATAAAGCTACAAGAAGTATTTGTCAAAGCCTTAGCCGGTGTTCTTTCTTCATTTATTTTTAGTAAAGCTGTATTGTTTAATCATAATGTCTCCATCAACGATGTTCGCTAATTAACTAGTACAGTAGTAGAAATGTAGAATGGCATCCGGCTGTGTCCCCTCCTTGCTCAACCGTTCGAGGACGGCGTTGCTAATTAAGCTTATTTTTGTGTTAATAGCTAGGTGTTTTATTTTTACTAAAATTTAACATAGTATTAGTTGTGTCTTTCTTTGTGTTATTAGTTGTGTTACTACAATTTTATTTATATTATTTTGCCTTACTACTTGCATTTCTATTTTTTGTGTTATTATTGTATGTGTATATATATAGTATATGAATCCGTAAGAAGAAAAGAGAGCCCTTGATCCAAGATATGCCTATGGCTGGAAAGATAGCGAGCGCTATTCTCAACTTAGTCTTTCAGAGGCCAGCTAGTCGTAATCCTAAAACACGGCGTTAGCAAGGTCAGATGTACAACAAACATAGGACAGCGGGAACGATGATCCTTCTCAAGCTTGACGCAAAATAATAACCCTAAAACACGGCGTTAGCAAGGTCGAAAGTACAACAAACATAGGACATCCGGGAACGATGATCCTTCTCAAGCTTCAAGCCGACGCAATATATATATATATATATATATATATATATATATATATATATATATATATATATATATATATATATATATATATTGTGTATGATATATTAATACTATTGTGTATACAAGTTTATTCTTCATATCACATGTTTTATACATTATATTACTGTGTGTATAAAGAATATATATTGTTCTATATATATATAAATATATTATATATATATTTATATATATTATGTCACATAAATTAAATTTTTCTTCATATTGTGCAACTTATTATTACTACAATTATTAGTATATATTTAAAATTAAATACAAGTAGGTTAGTAGACAAAACCATAAACAAAACCGCAAACAAATCAAATAAACCGACGGTTCACTTGCCGGTTAATCAACGAACTTCAAGTTTAGTGCAGTATTGTCAAATATCCGTAAGGTGTATATGTCATCAGAAGCGGACGCAGGATGCAGGACAACGTGGGTGATGATTCTAAAGAATTTTTGCAATAAAAATTATATAGTAGTGTTTTTTTTGCCACTACGATAAAAAGAACCTACTATACATCGCAAAAAGCACGACTATACATTTCACTTTATATGATAAAAAAACACTACTATATATCGCAGAATCCGAATGCATTAACATTTCTACTTCTATCAATAAAGATTTAAAACATTACAAACAATATTTTTGATGGAAACCAATATTCCGAAACCGATTAATATTTTTTTTAAATGTATCACTTTGATAATAACTATGTCTTTTTATTTACATGAAAATGTTTTATGTAAAATTATTGGATTATTATAGATAATAGGGGTGAAAATAAATTTCATGATGAGCGAAAAAAATACATAACATACATATAATAGTGTATTCTCCGGATCTGATAAGGGTGCATCCGCCCATGTATGTCATATTTGTTTACATTGTTTTAACAAACATATATAGAATAAAAAAACTCTATATTAAGCATAATGTTATAAATATTCACATAATATGTGGATATCCATTAGATAAAATACATCTTAAATATACGATGTGATCGACAAATGTTTTACCCCGTAAAGACACATGTGACATGACATAACTCTTAATGGTGTGGCATAGCTAGGATAATACTAGTTAATTTTTATATATAAGATAATACCAATTAATACTTTAGCCAATATCCTACATTTGGAAACCGGCTTAGAAGTAAATGCCACAGCTCAACGAAGGATTTCTGTCAACTTTCATTCGGCATATAAATATGAGCATTGTAAGACTTAAAGTTATATCCTTTGGAAGCAAATAGTACAGGTCTGTTATAATTTATATATATCAAGTATTACTTCTTTCTTTCATGCAAGAGATGTATATCATTTCATATTTCCACATTCTGTGTGATTATAAATACTAATCATACGAAACAATTTCGTAAATTAAATCTCTATATTATATATTATATAACACGTTATTAGCACGAGTCTCTACCGATAGAGTTGTTTGTTGTCGGAGATAAATTGTTAAATTTACTCTTACAATGCGTTAAAGAAAATACAATTGGAACGATTTTCGCTTCAAGCGATCATGGACTCTGATTCACCTTCGGTCTAGAGTTCATCCTAATATTATCATCACTCATTACTTCAATGTCTTTTCTGCCTGACTGATTTGAGAAATATAATGTTTGAAAAGCTTACTTTATTGTAAAATTTTCTTTACATGTTAGAAGAATAAAGAAGGTAAGTGGGATAAAGCCGAAGAAATAAAGTTGATTACGCCTTAATACTTATCTTCCCCCGTTTACTTTCTTATCCTCTATTTCGCGTCATTTTTAGATGACATCTAATTTATGCATAAAATTGGAACCCACATAAGAGGAGATCAAAGCACATATAATAATAAGAGGGATAGAAACTATATTTCCTCAATTTGTGCATTTAGCTCCTTGTTGCCAATGAGGTTTCTTTCTTAGTCGGCATCATCACAAAATTAGTAACTCCTTCATTTCATCTCAAATTTTGGACACCATAGAGAGGAAAGGTACTATGTTGTCTTGTGGAATATTGAATGAGTAATTGTGTTATTTGATGCTTTGCAAATGTATTATATATGTTCCTTCACTGTTACTGTTTTGCCGGGACATTTGAGTAAGAACAATATTCATATTCCTTACCATTCAAAGCAGTGAGATATTATTTGTTTACACAATATTGGATATTTCCTCATCAATTATCTAATCTTCGATCGCATCATACAGTTGTAAAATTTGGTTTCTATATATAGATGAATATATTATTCGTCCTATAGAATTAATATTGATCAATGGGCTTATTATCGGGTATTATGGTATTCTAGTATTCCCATTGATATTTGATATTATGATAAATTGGTGATATCTAGTACTTTTACATAATGGTATTTCAATTGATATTTGGTATTCGATATCAGGTATTATAATATTAGTGAGATATATGTATTTTGGTGTAATGGTATTCTCGTTTATATATTGGTATTCTGGTTGATATCCGATATCCTGGTGGATATCTTATATTATATTTTCGAGTAAAAAACCGCCAAATTACCCGTTTTCCCAATTTACCCGACCCAAACCTGGGTTTTAAAAAAAACAAAAAAAAACACACAAAAACCACTAAAAACAACTACTCACGTTTTCTCTCTCTCTCTCTCTCTTTTATTTTAATTTTTTTTATGTTTATGGGTCTCACCAAAAAAAAAAACCACTACTCACGTCTGACCAAAACAAAAAAAAAAAAAACAAACACAAACCACTAAAAACCACTACTCACGTTCTCTCTCTCTTTTTTGTTTTTGTTTTTTAATGGGTCTCACCTATACTCCACTCACATTCTCTTCTAATACTGAAGAACTTCTCCACCCACGTTCTCTCCTTTCATCTCCCCCTTCGCCCCCTGCCCCTATAAATCAACCATGAATTTTCAACTCACTTAACATCACCATGCGAGGGTTTTCTTTCCCCCTTTTTTCCACTACCGATTATCGAAAAATGGCTTCCAATGAGGGGCGGCCAGGTCAAGTGGTTCAGCGAGTACAAGGGCTATGGTTTCATCACTCTTGACGAAGGTGGTGACGATCACTTTGTTCATCACTCCGGTACTAAGGCATTTTCTGCCGATAATAAGAGCCTCGGCGACGGGGAAGCTGTAGAGTTTGAGGTGGAGGTCGGCGGAGATGGCCGTGCCAAATGCCAATGCTGCCAACGTCACTGGTCCGGATGGGTCCAACGTTCAAGGCGGTTGAAGCAGTGATTCCGGCGGAGGGGGTGGGTACGGCGGTGGAAGATCTGGAGGACGTGGTGGTGGAAGCGGCGGTTACGGCGACAAATAGCTTATAAATTCCACAAATGATTCCAGAAGTACTATTGTTCAAAGCAGAACAAACGTCGGAAACACCATTCAGTTCAGTTTACATGTACCGATCAGACCTCATTTACATAAGCAAACCACTAACTAACATAAGCATTTTTAGTAAATATTATCCCTTTTCAAAGTGTATATCTTTCTTTATTTTTCCATGAATTTTTCGATGTATAGGATTTTTTAGAAACAAGTCTATAAAAGCTGGGAAAGAAACAAATATTGTTTGAACAATTCCAGTTTCAAAAACTCATGATCTCGATTAATCTTTGATGGCTAGGTTTCTTTTGGAAGTTCTAGATATCTAGTACTTCATTTATTTGCTCTTCTTCTTTTATTGTTTTCATTTTTGTGTACGTCCTAATTTGTGTGTGTTTTTAACTCAATTTGAAATTTCTGTAACTACCACATTATCCGCTAAAGAAGACTATATATCATTCTGATTTTTTTGGGCGACTATTAAAGTAGTCAACGTTCTGTTTTTCTCAAAAGGAATTTTAATGTTATATACTACAGGGAGAGGAAAAAGAGGAGATTCCGCTTCAGTTGGAAGTGTGATGTCTGAAACTGAATTGCACAACAAATGGCAGGCGGCTGGAACATGCTCATATGAAGAAAACTTCCATTTTTGTCATGAAGTCGAAGAGCTTCACCCTCTAATCCACCACCCACAATCCATGTCTGAAGTTCGATGCTTGGTTCTAAATGTTGACCGACCCTTGCAGTTACGGTAGTCACTTCCATTCATTTCAAGGTATTGACTTGTTATTAGATATAAGAGTAATTGGGTAGGATGTTTTTTTTGCACATTTCAATGGGTTTCAATGCCGTTTTTTTAGTAGAGAGAATTCGGCAGGCAGCTAGTTTCTTTTCCGAAATCTTCTTAAAGCTACACTTATTTTAGTATCTTAGTATGGTGGCTTTTGATGCTTGATTGTTGAGGGATTACTGGACACCATTGAGGATTTATTGTTCATTGACATGCTATCATAGGTTTGTATATTTATTTGGGTATTTAAATGTTTAACTTACTCGATCATGGACTGAATTATTTTCCATGGATTCCTTTGCCTACGTTGTTGGTTTAAACATCACCATTTTGAGTTCTTGCTATCTCCAATGTTTGATATCCTGCATCGATCGGCCCCTCTATGAACAAATAATATTGCTGGTGCAATGATGAGCATGAATGATCACACATTAACATGTTCTTTTCAGAATTCAGATCCTCATGGCCTCATAAAAGAATGGAAAAAACTGGATTTGTAAACATATGTGTTCGAGGGCAGATACACATTTTTCAAATTTTGTCTCTTGCCGGAATCTGTGCAATCCACGAACACTCTGTCGTCCATATTGTCATTTGTGTTTTTTTGTGTGGAGGTTTTTAGAAATTGAAGATTCACATCTCGTCTGAGGTGGATGGCACAACACCAGGTGAGGAACAATCAGAACAAGTGTAATGGGACCGGTACGTTCAATCGTCGTTTGTGTGCTCAGATCTGCTCATATTACTTTTTACTTTAACTATTCCTGCTCTTTAGTAGTATGATTGATTTTGTTTGTTGAACATTTTGAGTAGATTGCATCAACGGGAGTGATGAAGAATATTGCCAACCATACGTTCATGGGATGTTGACAAAGCAAATTAATCAATAGATAAACATGGAGTTGAGGAGGTGAATTCCCTAAGCACTAATGTTGATCCCGTTCCCGGACCCGAGTCCTTATCCGGAAAACGCTTCGCACGTATAATATTAAATATAATCCAATATTATACATAAGCCTTACGTCATATATCATAAACACAATGCGGAAACGAAACGACTCGGGGAAATAAATTCCAAAGACCAACAAAACCAGATTCAATGCTGCACTAAAATCCAACATGGAAATTGAAACGTCTTACATCAAATCCAAAACAAAAGAAGCCAAACGATCTAGTCTTACAACAAAGGCCACTAAACGAGCCAAATAAAAACAATATTCAATCTGAAATAACAACATAGTTTGTATCAAACTTGAAATAAAAGAAAGTTTCCAAAAGAACAACTTCATATAAAACATCTTCGTATCAAGACCTCAAACATCTTCATCATACTCCTCGTCTCCATAAACCTGTTCATCTTCTCAATAAAACATTTAACGGGTAAGTACATACGTACTTAGTAACGAGTAGAAGCTATTGAAATCATGCGTTTTATAAAGAAAGCAAGTAACCATCATCTTATTAATAAACCGTTTAAACATGATCTTACATCTAACTATCACGTTATATTCATAGTATAACATGAGGTCCCTAGGGTTACTAGCTTAGCTTATCTATGTTACAGCATGTTTGCGAGGGCACTACACTTAGTGAGATATGCACTAAGACAAAAGTTGCAACCCTATGAGATAAATCTCTAGTGGTCCCGAGACAATCAATCACTTTAACTGGCTAGCACTAGAAGGCATCCGGTGAATGACTATTTCGTTCGTGAGGTTGTCCGGCGGTATGATCACTACTTTAACGGCTTTGTCTAGAATCCGGCGGTGACCATTACCACTTTATCGGCCAACCAACACATTGCCGATGTTGTACGTGCCTATTCAAGCTCTCATGGTGCTTAATCTTTTATCTAGTCAATTACGTTTATTAAGCGATTAACTAGCCACCTAGGTTCATTCAGGACATAAGCTCCCTACTCCCTCTTCTTAGACCCTTAGACTCAAGCTAGCAATTAGACAGACAATGATGATCCCTAGTTCATCAAAGCACAAGGCCAATCCTAAGTTTCCGACGGTCCCAAGTTTCATCCATAAGAAGTCCATGCACTTGGTGCAGAACTAAACGCATCAGAAACCTATTTATGGCTTTGTAATGTTCAATTAATGTTATTTAGATCCATTAGCTAGACTATAATTCAAACAAAATATCAAAATAACATAAGCCACAAAGTCCATTGTCTAACAAATCATAAATTCATATTTTCTGAAAAATAAAATAACACAACACAATAACACCAAACATCTATATATTAGGTCTTCCTTTAGATACATGCATATAATACTACCTTTACCTGTTATTATACTTTTAATATTACTACTATTATTATCATCACGGAAACAACAGCACAGGTAGTCATCTTTTCTTTCTTTCTTTTTTTTTTGACCGACGGCAATAGCAGCATAGGCATAGCTTAATTTAGTTTTTATTTTATTTTAATGCTTTTCTAATGGAAGAAAGAAAATAGCAGGAGCTTTTCCTTTTCCACCTTCGACAACAACAACAGTTCTCTTTTTTTTTTTTCTGGGAACTAATGAATGTACTAACCGGAATAACCAAACAAACGTATATAATATAACAAAAGCTCATCAACAAGGAAAACCTTATCATTATAAAGCATCAATCATTCAATAGGAAAACCCCGTTACCTTAATTGCGAGCAACAAACGATCCAAAATACCAAAAGAACCTAGCTTTCGATTTAACCTACAAATTGATCAAACCGAAATGATCAAACTACGATTCTTGAACATCAAAGCAACCTAAACTCAAAACATCTAACTTATACTAAGATGAAATCTTACCTTCTCCAACCGGTTAATTGTCGGTATCAAAACGATCCTCTCCTTCTGTAGAATATTTTCCTCTTGATGCGTCTGTTGAAAAGAACAACGGATTAGCTTCGAATCCGAAAAGTCTCTTCTCCCTTTTTTTTCTCAAACTTGCGCCTCCTGCTTCTCAATTTTAGCGTGAAAGTGTTTTTTTTTTTTTTGAATAATGGAATTTAATTCCCTATTAATCCCATTAAAACTTATTCCAATTAATTCCTTAATTAACAAATCCTTTAATTTCCTTTTTTTTTCTTTAATTCCAATAATTAAAATAAATCTAATATTCTGATTTTCGTTAAATGACTGAAATTCCCTTTTTCAAAAATCGGGATATTACATTCCTCCCCCCTTAAGAGGAGTTTCGTCCTCGAAACTTGAACGTACCTGGAAGATCTATAAACTCTGGAAACTCAACTGTCATCACATCTTCCTCTTCCCATGTCGCTTCACTTGGTGAATGATTGCTCCATTGCACCAAGACCAAAGGAATCATCCTTCTCTTGACCATCTTCTCTTTCCTATCAAGAATCTTAACCGGCTTCTCAACATAGGATAAGTTATCTTGAAGCAATTCCGGATCAAAATGAGATTCCACATCCGTAGTAGATAAACACTTCTTAAGCATAGATACATGGAAGACATTATGTACCCGAGACATCGATTCCGGTAATCGAAGTCTATATGCTAACTTTCCAATCCTTTCAATGATATCAAAAGGCCCCACATATCTCGGACTCAGTTTCCCTTTCTGCCCAAACCTCTTAACACCCTTCATCGGAGAAGCTCGTAGATACACTCTGTCCCCAACTGCAAACTCTAACGGTCTTCTTCTGATATCTGCCCAACTCTTCTGTCGGTCTTGAGCGGCTTTAAGATTCTTCCGTATCAGCTCAACTTTCTCCTTAGCCTGCTTAACTAACTCTGGCCCTGTAAACTGCTTTTCCCCAACTTCGTCCCAATAAAGTGGAGTCCGGCATTTCCTACCGTACAAGGCCTCAAAAGGTGGCATCCCTAAACTAGCATGATAACTGCTATTATAAGCGAACTCTGCCATTGAGAGGTAATCATCCCATGATCCCCCTACTTCAAGAACACAAGCTCTAAGCATGTCCTCGAGAGTCTGAATTGTCCTCTCGGATTGACCGTCTGTCTGCGGGTGAAAGGCGTACTCAAGTCCGTCTTTGTTCCAAAAGCCTTTTGCAACCCTTTCCGAAGTGACTTATGAATCTACTATCTCCCGTCGGATACGATAGATAAAGGCACACCATGAAGTCTCACTATATTATCCAAATACCGCTGAGTGAACTTCTTAATAGGCATGTCAACCTTACATGGCAAGATATGGGCTGATTTCGTGAGTCTATCAACAATCACCCAAATCGTGTCGTGGCCACTCTTCGTACGCGGTAAACCGGTGATGAAGTCCATCGTGATGTTCCCCCACTTCCATTCCGGTACTTCCAATGGCTTCAACAAACCTCCTGGCCTTCTATGCTCTACTTTAACTCTCTGGCATGTATCACACTTTGCCACAAACTCGCAATATTCAACTTCATGCCAAGCCACCAATACCTCTCTTTGAGATCTCGGTACATCTTGGTAGATCCCGGATGAACCGCAAAGCAATCTTATGGGCTTCATCCATGACTTGCGCCTTAGTCCATCAACATCGGCACACACAAACGATTACCATACCAAAGATGTCCACTATTATCCAGTGCGATAACCCACCGTAGGTTTCTCTCGAGCTACGCGCTTCAAATCAACTAACACTTTGGGTCTTCATCTTGCTTTGCCCGGATATCATCCAACAACTCTGACCTTGCATCACTGGCGCCAAACACTGAACTTCACCTTCCCGTTCGACCACTTGAATCTGCAAACTGTCTAACTGATCGACCACTTCTTGCAAAATAGTGATAGCATTAACCGATCTCCGGCTAAATGCATCAGCTACAACATTCACTTTACCCGGATGGTAATGAATGTCCAAGTCATAATCTTTTACAAACTCTAACCATCTTCTTTGCCTCATATTCAAATTCTCTTGAGTGAAAAAGAACTTAAGGCTCTTATGATCCGTGAATATTCTTGCCTTAACTCCATAAAGATAGTGTCTCCATAGTTTCAAAGCAAAAACCACTTCCGCCAACTCCAAGTCATGTGTAGGATAATTCTTCTCATGAACCTTTAACTCGCTTTGATGCGTAAGCTATTACCTTCCCCGCTTGCATTAGAACACATCCCAAACCTTGACTCGAAAGCATCCGTATACACGTCATAGTTATCAAAGACCCCTGGCAAAGCTAACACGAAAGCCGCAATAGTCAACTTATCCTTCAAAGTCCGAAAAGCTTCCTCACACTCCTTTGTCCACTCAAACTTGATGTTTTTCGAGTAAGTCTAGTGAGAGGAGTTGCTATCTTCGAGAAATCTTGCACAAACTTCCCGTAATAACCGGCTAAACCCGAGAAAACTTCTTATCTCTCGTTACTCGTAGTAGGTCTAGGCCACTTAGAAACGACTTCTATCTTCGCGGGATCAACTTGAATTCCATCTCACGTAAATTACATGGCCAAGAAAACTAACTTGCTTTAACAAAATTCACACTTTGAAAACTTGGCATACAATTTCTTTTCCTTTAAAGTCCGCAAAACAATCCTCAGATGCTCCTCATGCTCCTTCTCATACTTAGAGTATATCAAGATATCATCTATGAATACTACCACAAATTTATCAAGATAAGGCATGAAGACTCTTTGCATTAAATCCATAAATGCTGATGAAGTATTAGTGAGTCCAAAAGGCATGACAAGGAACTCATAATGTCCATACCTCGTACTAAACGCTGTCTTCGGTATATCTGCAACCATGATTTTCAACTGGTGATAACCTGACCTAAGGTCAATCTTAGAAAACACCTTCTTCCCTTGCAACTGGTTAAACAAGTCATCAATCCTAGGCAAAGGATACTTATTCTTGATTGTCAAGTTATTCAAGGCTCTATAATCAATGCACATCCTCATGCTACCATCCTTCTTCTTCACAAACAAAACTGGTGCTCCCCAAGGCGATGTACTTGGTTGAATCACATTCCTTTCTAACATATCCTTAAGCTGTACTTTTAACTCTTTTAATTCAAATTTCGGTGCCATCCTATAAGGTGCCTTGCGTGTAGAGTCTGCCGCTCCCGGGATTAATCGTATCTCAAATTCTATATCCCCGTCGGCATATTTCCCGGCAACTCATCCGGAAAAACTCGGGAAATCCTTGACTATAGGTGTTTCTTCCAACTTAGGAGTATGTTTCTTGTATCCATAGCATAAAGAACATACCCTTCACAACCCTTCTGCAAAGCCCTCATGGCTCTAACCGCTGATATTATCGGATGCCTCTTCTTACTTGGCTTAAACACATTACCCTGAAAAGTCTTATCTGACTTACCTTGAACTTTGAAGATCACCTTCTTACCTCTACAATCCACATGAACAAAATTCTTGGATAGCCAATCCATCCCCAGAATTACATCAAAGTCTGTGAAGTCCAAAACTGTCAAGTCTGACTTACACCTATAAGTTCCAACTCTAACGTCGACTTGAGGTAAAACTTGTGCAACTTTAGTAACTCTCCCAAAGGTGTAGTGATACTTAGAGGTTTCTCCAACTCCCGAAATGGTAGATTTAACTTCCTAGCTATCTTAGAAGACACAAAAGTACCCGAGGCTCCGGTATCAAACAAGGCCGACACTTTGCTAAGCTATCTATGATTATGGTACCTAGCAAGTGGATCAATTTAAGTACAATAAATAACATCATACGCGTCCATATAATATTAAATATTCATAATAAACACAAACATTTAAAATGTACCCGTAACCACAAGATCATCGAGCTCTTACGGTTCCACATCAATAGCAAACACGCGGTAGGTCTCTAGAAGATCCACGGCTTGCATTCGATTCCCTCTCGTTAACCACCGGGTTCCCCGAGAAAATTCTTAGGACAGAAGTGCCCCGTTTCTCCACGTTACCTCCGACTACTCTCCGCATGCGCCTTGTTGCATTTAGAACATACCGTAGGTGCACCATTTTTCGATTAGCCGTTCCGGTCTTGCGGTCTTCTTAAAGTTCCGCTGCGGTGCCCCAATTGTTACTCGAAAAGCTCCAAACGGCCTCTTGTTCCCAATTACAACGGTGGCCTTCTTCCTAAAAGTCTCAACCTCCAAAGCTTTGTTCATAAGCTCGGCCATATTCCTTGTGTGAAACCCAACATACCCGATTGTATCTCATACGATAACCCTTCCTTGTATAGTGCCATTTTTCTCTCTTCAACCTTCATCGGTTCGGGATAAAACCTCCCCAACTCATTAAACTTGTTGGTATATTGAGATACCGTATACCGTACCTTGCTTGAGCTTTAAAACCGACTAGCCTTGTCCGTCCGCCGTTGTTGGAAAATACTCGTTGTAAAACAAAACTTTAAAGCCTTCCCAATCGTTACCTTTCCATTACTACTCGTATAGCGTCGATCCAAGCTTCACCGCCCCCAAAAAAACTAACCGCCAACTCGGGCCATCTCGGATTCGGGAACATGTATATCCCCGCAAGCCTTTTCAAAACTTCTTATCCATTCTTCGGCCTTTGAATGTTCCACATTCCCGAAGAAGTCTTGAACTCTGTTCCTTCTCAATCTTGTATACCAATCCACCGGTGGTGCTTGCTCCACCGCCGGTCTAACCGGCGGGGCTTGAGGGTACACTTTGAGGGTATCCATAGGGTATTCTTGCGGTGAGGTTGTTGGTATGGAGGTGGTTGATATGCCTCCGAGGTGGAACCCCGAGTGACCGGTCCCATACGGGTGATACCTGCGTGGCCTGAAACCGTTGTGGCCGAAACTTCCGTGTGCATGCGAGGGTAAGCATAACCGGTGCCACAAAAGTATTAGCTCCGCTCGGCGGTGGAGTAAGAACGTCGGCCGTGGTGTGTAGTCATAAATGGTGGCGGATAAAAAGCTAATGCGGGTGGACGACTATAGATCGTTTGTGAGATCGTTGTGCTCCGATGGAGGAGGATATACCGAACAAATTTGGAGTTACATGTATCCTTGGTATTTCCCCAACCACCGACACATACAACGGTGTGTCATAGTCGGGCGCGATTACTCGCTCAAACCGTGAACGTCCCGTTTGTTGAACACGTCCAACCGTAGCTGACTCCATACCCGTAGTAGTAGCATTCACCCCTGAAACCTCTGGCTGACTAACTGTAGGTCCTCTGCCTCTGCCTCTACCTCTGCCCCTTCCTCTGCTTGCAAACGGATTTCGTGAACTGCCTTCACCATTATCATTGGCATTTGAACCTCTGCGTGTAGTCACCATTCTGTAGAACAAGAGAGAGAACTTAAAGATTACTAAGGCACTAAAACTTATCTCAAGAAAATCAAATCCTAAGGAGCAAAGAACATTGGCTCTGATACCAACTGTGACGCCCCGTTCCCGGACACCGAGTTCTTATCCGGAAAAGAACGCCCGGCATGTATAATATAAAATAAAATCCAATATTATACATAAGCCTTACGTCATATATCATAAACACAACGCGGAAGCAAAACGACTCGGGGGAAAATTCCAAAGATCAATTAGAACAAAATTCAATGCTACACTAAAACCAAAACGGAAATTGAAACGTCTTACATCAATTCCAAAACAAAAGAAAACCAAACGATCTAGTCTTACAAATTAAGGCCTCTAAAAACGAGCCAAACAAAAGAAGCATTCAATGAAAATAACAACATTGTTTAAAATTCCAAAGTTTGAAATAAAATAAAGTCTTCGAAAGCAACTCCATATAAAGCATCAAACGTCCTCATCGTTTTCATCATCTCCATAGACCTGTTCATCTTCTCAATATAAAACATGTAACGGGTAAGTACTTACGTACTTAGTAACGAGTAGAAGCTATTGAATAATACGTTTTATAATGAAAATAAGGTAAACGTAGTCTTATTATTAATCCGTTATTAAAGATCTTACATCAAACTATCACATTATATTCATAGTATAACATGAGGTCCTTAGGGTTACTAACTTAGCTTATCTTTGTTACAACATGTTTGCGAGGGCACTACACTTAGTGAGATATGCACTAAGACAAAAGACGCAACCCTATAGAGATAAATCTCTAGCGGTCCCGAGATAGTCATTCCACTTTATCTGGCCAACCCTAAAGAGCTGACCGGTGAATGTATATCTCGTTCGTGAGTTTGTCCGGCGGAATGATCACTACTTTATCTGGCGGGTCTAGAATCCGGCAATGATCATCACCACTTTATCTGGCCAAACCTCACATTGCCGATATTGTACTGTGCCTATCCAAGCTCTCATGATGTTTAATCTTTTATCGAGTCAAATACGTTTATTAAGTGATTAGCTAGCCACCTAGGTTCATTCAGGACATAAGCTCCCTACTCCCTCTTCTTAGACCCTTAGACTCAAGCTAGCAATTACACAGACAATGATGATCCCTAGTTCATCAAAGCACAAGGCCAATCCTAAGTTTCCGACGGTCCCAAGTTTCATCCATAAGAAGTCCACTTGGTGCAGAACTAAACGCATCAGAAACCTATTTATGGCTTTGTAATGTTCAATTAATGTTATTTAGATCCATTAGCTAGACTATAATTCAAACAAAATATCAAAATAACATAAGCCACAAAGTCCATTGTCTAACAAATCATAAATTCATATTTTCTGAAAAATAAAATAACACAACACAATAACACCAAACATCTATATATTAGGTCTTCCTTTAGATACATGCATATAATACTACCTTTACCTGTTATTAAAATTTTAATATTACTACTATTATTATCATCACGGAAACAACAGCACATGTAGTCATCTTTTTTTTTTTTTTTTTTTTTTTTTTTTTTGACCGACGGCAATAGCAGCATAGGCATAGCTTAATTTAGTTTTTATTTTATTTTATTCCTTTTCTAATGGAAGAAAGAAAATAGCAGGAGCTTTTCCTTTTCCACCTTCGACAACAACAACAGTTCTCTTTTTTTTCCTGGGAACTAATGAATGTACTAACCGGAATAACCAAACAAACGTATATAATATAACAAAAGCTCATCAACGAGGAAAACTTTATCATTATAAAGCATCAATCATTCAATAGGAAAACCCCGTTACCTTAATTGCGAGCAACAAACGATCCAAAATATCAAAAAAACCTAGCTTTCGATTCAACCTACAAATTGATCAAACCGAATTGATCAAACTACGATTCTTGAACATCAAAGCAACCTAAACTCAAAACATCTAACTTATACTAAGATGAAATCTTACCTTCTCCAACCGGTTAATTGTCGGTATCAAAACGATCATCTCCTTCCGTAGAATATTTTCCTCTTGATACGTCTGTTGAAAAGAGCAACGGATTAACCTCGAAATCCGAAAGTCTCTTCTCCCTTTTTCCCTCAAACTAGCGCCTCTCAGCTCTCAGTTTTAGTGTGAAACTGTTTCTTTTGATTTCTGAATAATGGGAATTTAATTCCCTATTAATCCCATTAAAACTTATTCTAATTAATTCCTTAATTAACAAATCCTTTAATTTCCTTTTTTTCTTTAATTCCAATAATTAAAATAAATCTAATATTCTGATTTTCGTTAAATGACTGAAATGCCCTTTTTCAAAAATCAGGATATTACATTGATGATCTTTTATAGTTCTGATTCTTCATTTGTAGTATAGGTAATCACCGGTGCTGATACTTGATGATCTTTTTTCTACGGCAATAATATAGCAAGATGCTTGAAAACTTTACTGGGAAACCAAGCATATGTTAACATCGGATAAAATTGCAGATAATCGATCTAGAGAACCAAAAGCTACATAAATTAGTAAGAAAACGAGAACGAAAAGTAAAAATACTCCAATTTATTCTATTTCTGAGCATTTGCCTTATAACAACTATTGTATGTTCAAGTTCTATTTAATGTCAATGATAAACAAAAAACCTACTTAATGTACAATATGATCCACCTTTTTGAAAACCTACATGAAGTATCTGAACTATTTAGCTTTTGTGACTCCCTCTATACTTCAAAATGTGAATGAAAAATATTCAAACCAGCAATTTGTGTCAAAGACTTAATGAACAACTTTTCTTACTTTGCTCTTAAAGTTTTATTTCACTGCAGTAATTTGGTTTGTTTTCATTCTTTCAATGAGAAGTTCCGTTGTAAACCTGCAATTGAACTGTATCTCTTGAATATTGTTTGGTGATGTTTTAGTCTCATCTCACCTCTTTTCTACCACATCTTTACATACATGTTTTGGATAAACCATACTTGCATCCTTTATTATTCGTTTGATCATTCATTTATAATTTGATTGCTTGATATGCACAGGTGGCCGTGAAAGCATTCGGTAAGAAGGTCAAAATATTGTTGGCTATGAAGTTGTGAAAATCACAAAACAAATGCTGACAAGCGTAGAATTATTACACATGCCATGGGTAGGGAGCAAAGTTTTGGAAAGTGAAGTGGTATGTAGAACCTAAATGTAGATACTTCATGTAGGTTTTCAAAAAGGTGGATCATATTGTACATTATGTAAATTTAGTTATATGTTATTCTACATTTTCTACTAGTATGATATATTTGGTATTCTCAATTGATATTTTATTTTATGATACATGGCATAATGGTAAGCGATATATGGTATTCTGGTATTGTGGATGATATATAATATTCCGGTATTCTAGTTAATATTCGGTATTCCGGTTTATATATGGTATTCTGGCATTATGGTATTCTATTGATATCTTATGGTATTCAATGGCCAACGATCACATTGGTATTCTGGTCTTCAATCTATTGATTTCTATTACCGGATCATCAATGTATCATATATCTTACAGAAGTTGATAATTCTTGATTATTACGGTGATCAATTATTGCAGAATTCTATATTGACACGCATTTGGATCTTCTATGAATCTATCTTTTACGTAATACAAATTTCTCTTAACAGCAGTCATGACCAATGATATATGATGCTAGTCAAATTATTATCTAGAATTCTATCGTGGTATTATTATTTTTTACTGGGTATCTCCCTTGCAAAAGGTGATTATCTTATCTTATTCATGTCATCGCATGGTTACATATCATATGCTACAATTGAGGTAAAGTATTGAGGTAAGATTTGATTTTAGTTAATATTTTCGTAAAATGATTGAGAATAAAATTTATGTAACTCATTCTTGATAAAGAAATACCTTAAGTCTGAATGTTATGTATTTTATTATAAAATAAAAATGAAAATAAAAATAACAGTAAGAAAGGAATGTTATGTATTTCAATTAATTAATTCTTGGAATTATGTGATTGTTTCCTCCTACTCTCGTTAAGAGATACATTTTAAATCATCAAAGAGGATAGTACTTATCATCTATCATCATGATACATTTACATAAAAACAATACATGATGATTTAAATTTACTTTAAATGGTTATGTGGTGATATCATTTTTATCAAAAGGTAGTGACAAATAAATTAAAGAATGAGACATTCTTATATAAATATGATTCATTAATTGAGTTAAATTTAACACTTGAAGTGTGAATTACAAAATAAAAGAAACTTGAATTTTTATCTATTGTATTGATGTTTGAAATATATGAAAATATCAGTGAAAAATGATAATACAAGTCCGTTCCCAGAAGAGAACGAGACCGATAATTGATGAGACAAGTCCGTTCCAAGAAGTGAACGCGACTAAATAAAATATTTGAGATGTATCAGATCATATGAGCCAATATCTAGAAGTGAACGTGACTGAACATTATTATATCAGTTACCATGGTTAAAATATGTGATTTTAAGGTCATCATGATAAAACTCACCGGAATTGGGTTGATGTAATGAAAATGAAATAACGTTGATACAACCCGGTATACTGTAAAATGTTTTTTGAAGATTTGATCACTCGGAGATGATCATTTCTCTTGTGATATATATAGATGACTTGATGCTCATATGAAGCTCCCGAACACTTGAATAAGTGAATATGAAATTCACAGAGATAAAATACAGACATGAAGTCCGGGAATTGGAAGTTGAAAAAGGCCGTAAGCCAAATTCATTAGATGATATACCCTTGATGGATATGACAAAGGCTCATTTTTTATCAAGACAAAAACAAATTGTCTACGAAAAGTGAGACAATAGTGAAGCTAAGTACCAGATGAAATATTTATTGGCGTGACATGAAAAGTCACTTGTTATGTACCGGTGGTACGATAAAATACCTAGGGATACTTGATAAAGCTTCACAAAAGACATCAGCCATGAAATAAATTGTGATGTCACAGTCATCCTGGAGATGATGCAGATATAATGAGCTTTGTATATCAAACATTATTTTTCACGTCTCAAACAAATTTATTGAGTTATAAGGATATCTCATGAAGTGATATCAAAAGGAGACAATGAATCAAAAATATATTAATCTCCAGAAGATATAATATACTTCTCCCCGATTGAGTAAATATCTCGGATGTTTGTTGATACTCATTTAAGAAAATATCACATTGAAATGTTGAATCCCACAAATGGTTATTGCAAACTTAGTAGATATGAATTGTGATAAAATATTTTTCCGAGATCAGGGGAGGAAGTAAATGTGAAATTTATGGATTTCGTGGAAAAATAATACATGAAGTAAATATGAAATTTATGGATATCGTAGAAAAATACATGAACTTGAAGTTCATAGAAGAATAATCGGTGAATAATCAGCAGATTCATATAATTACCCTATTAGAGTTAGTAACTGCAAATACTCTGATTGAAATAGATATCCGAGAAGGAAAAAGTATGATATCATAAAGTACGCCGGAAGCGTTATAGACCAATTGGTTAAGAGTTATAAATCCTCAAAAAAAAAAACGGTTATGACTATATTATTTAGCCAATATCCTACATTTGGAAACCGGCTTAGAAGTAAATGCCACAGCTCAACGAAGGATTTCTGCCAACTTTTATTTGGCATATGAATATGAACATTGTAAGACTTAAAGTTATATCATTTGGAAGCAAATAGTACAAGTCTCTTATCATTTATATATATCAAGTATTACTTTTTTTTTCATGCAAGAGATGTATATCATTTCATATTTCCACATTCTGTGTGATTATAAATACTAATCATACGAAACACTTTCGTAAATTAAATCTCTATATTATATATTATATAACACATAAATAATTGTAACATATTATATAACACATAAATAATTGTAACATCACCTAATATTTTATGACTAATGCATAAGTTATTAGATACTTCAAATATATAAAGCTAAAAGAAATATAGGCTTGATTCCCGGAATTGAACAGGATACGTAGGCAATCCAAGATACAGTCTTGGACTCAGCCGCAAACATAAAAATCCACCACCTCATTCCTTTTTGGCATTAGGGTTCTTGTGTGTTCATCACTAGATTAAATTAGGGCTCAAATCATTAAGGTGACATAATTTGTCATCGTCATTGGCGCTAGAAGGAGGGCCTTCTATTGATTGAATACGCAAAAACACGATGCCTCCCAAGAAGACTGCATCCAAAGCAGTCGATCAAGGCTCCCAGATGAACGAGCCGATCGATCCTGATATGCAAGGAGACGAAGATCCCGCCTTGGATCTTATTCGGCACGATCCTCGGCGGAAACGGGGGAAAAGATCCGGCCTTGAATCTGTCCGGGAGACCCACCAACCGGAAAAGCAAGCCCTTGCTCCCGGAATATCGGGCGCTTGCATATCAGTTGGCAGGGGCAAATTTGGAGGTAATGTCCAGGATAATAGCCGAGGCAGTTACAGCGCGAAGGCAGGCAGACGCCGCCCAGAAAGAAGCTATGGCGGAAGGCGGCCAGAAAGACGTAGTGGACAAGCCTAAACAGACTCCTGGAGATGAAATAAGCGCATCATCTAGCTCAGTGGAAAGGAAGAGACGTGAGATCCACCAAAAACACCAGAGAGGGGATGATGATAGCGCCAGGGAAGAGTTGAATGCAATTTTTGGAAAGAACCAGGTTTCGTTGTGGCTCGAGTCTCCCTTCACAAAGGAGATCGAGAGCTTTCCTAAACCCAAGGGGTTTAAGATACCGAAAATAGAACCTTATGATGGCACCACCGACCCGGAGGACCATCTCCACAGGTATCTATCTCAAATGAGGCTGGATGGGGCACCCGATGCAATGCGCTGTCGGGCATTCGAGACGCTACTCGTAGGTCGAGCAAGAGAATGGTTCACGAAGCTACGACCAGGGTCGATCTCCAGTTTTGCCATGCTCGCTCGAAAGTTCCGAGATGCGTTTATAGTCAATAAGAAGTTTCATCTGAGTGCCACGCACCTCATGAACGTGAGGCAGCAAAAAGATGAGACAGTAATGGAATATTTGAAGAGGTTTAATCTCGAGGCCATGCAGGTCAAGGACGCAGACGACCGACTTCTGATCACATCGTTCGTAGGGGGGCTGCGTAATACTAAGTTATACATGAAGTTGAGCAGAGACGTTCCACATACCATGGACGAATGTGTCAATGTGGTGCATAGATTCTGTCAGGGGGAAGAGGCAGTGCGGCGGCACACCCAATCCGACTGGATGGAATCCAAGAAGGACACCCGAGGTCCGAACAGGAATCAGTCCAAGAGGCAGGATGTCGAAAGTAAGCCATCAGTTTGGGACCGTATTGACACGTCCACCTCAGACCGTGGGGGCAAGAAGGGACCCTCACGTGATAAGGACTTTATCCCACTCAATCGACCTCGATCTGAGGTGTTGTCGATTATGCTTTCAAAAAACTTGGCGAGGAAACCGCCACCGTTGAAGAAGCCTCGAGAAAAGAGGAATGCAAGCAAATACTTGTGATTTTCACGAAGACATAGGCCATACAACGAGAGGATTGTATCGACACGAAGAGAGATATCGACGTACGCATTCGGGAAGGAAAGCTAGACGAAGTTGTTGACGGATCTCGGTATGATGGGCCCGAGAGGGCGTGGGGAATTTAAGAGGAAAAACTCCGATCAAGACAGGGAACCGAGGTCGAGATGCCCGAGACGAAGGGATCGGTCACCTCGTAGGAATCGATCCCCGGGTCGGGAAGGAAACAACGAGAGATAACTTTGGTCGGGACGGATATGAAGAAAATCGACCCGTAAACTATGTCAATACGATCTTTGGTCCGGATGAAAGTGATAAGGATCGGAGCCGGTGAAGAGCCGCCTAGTAGCTCGATAGAGCGCAAGCGGCTCGGATTCACGACGAAGTCGGATACGGCCCTCGAGATGATATCCCCAAGTCAAGGAGTCATAGCGAAGGGGTTAGTTATCGAGGCGCTTATTAGCCGAGCCCGTGTATCGAGAGTCTGTGTCGATAACGGGAGTGCGATGAACATCATATATCACTCGGCGTTTCAAGCGATGAAGTTGAAAGTGAAGGATCTAGCCCCCATAGCGTCTCCCCTGTTCGGATTTACGGGGCAAGCAGTCCATCCCATGGGCTCGATAAAGTTACTCACGACGAGTTGGGGATGGTGAGAAAGGAAGGACACTTGAATTAAGCTATGTGGTGGTCAAGGCTCCCTCTGCGTACAATGTTATTCTAGGGCGACCAGCGCTCTTCGACCTGCGTGCTATCATATCGACTTTTCATAATAGTATGAAGTTTCCCACTAGGAACGGTTCCTGATGAGCGAAAAATTCACCCACTAAAAATACATTTATAAAGACTCGCAACTGTGGGTAAACTAACTCTCTAACTGGCAGAGTACCAGGTCGATTGCTAGGATAGCTACAGGAGTACGAGGTCGTCCCAAGAGAAATGTGGTTGTGAGTACCAAAGCGAACGTATTTCTTAGTCTAGGCGATCAAAGTTTTAGGTGGAGAGATATTATACTAATGCAGAAAGTAAAAATTAACTAACGGTTGTAGTTCTAGTTATTAAAAGGTATAGCCGAATTATGATCCAACGAGTTATTTTTACCCCTGGGGAAGACTTGACGGGGAGCGTGTTTTAACCAACCTACCTTTCCACGGAATTTTAACGACATCCACGGGTGCCAACTCCTAATTACGGTGTTAAGATCGAACAACTCTCACTCAACACCCTATGTGAAGTTAATTAATTTTCCCTTTAGAAAACCGATTAACCTAACATGATTACGCTCTTTGAGTCGCTCGAACAACGATGACAAACCTCTCGTATTGGAAACGGTCCTAACAACTAGGCCGAATCTACGCAACGATCCCAATACCCCTTTTCCCACATCTCACCGCAAAATACATTTATAGGTTCGATATGTGTGACAGTGAACTAAATGATCAATTTAATTCAAAGACGTTTAGAATAAGTTTTAGGACGTGGATTAATCATTAAAACATTATATTACGTCTTCTACACAACTCCCATCTCGTCTACCGAGGGTTGATTTCACCCGTTTTCACATATTTCTATGGCTTTATGTTGAGTTTAGCTACCCATATTTACGAGAAAAGGGAAATATATCATATATATATATATATATATATATATATATATATATATATATATATATATATATATATATACATGCTACGAAAAGAAAAGAAAAAAATAAAAGAAGACAAAGGGAATAAGAATAAAAACAAGTAGGGAACAAGGGGGACAAAGGGAATATGGAAGGATAAGGGGAATATTTTTGCATGTGTATATAAACGTAGATGTATATATATTCTTATATATATAGATATATAAATAGATAGATATACATATACATATAACTAGATATGCATATAGTTAGATATATATATATATATATATATATATACTACAAGTAAAATAAAACTATAAAAGACAAGGGAATGAAAGAAACGAAAGAAGAAGGAAAATTTAGATGATATATATATATATATATATATATATATATATATATATATATATATATATATATATATATATATATATATATATGTTACTACAATTAGGGGTGGCATTTGGGCCGGGGTGGCCCGGACCCGGCCGACCCGGCCGTTTTTTTTCGGCCCCAACCCGGCCCCAAACCCGCCAAGCCCCGGCCCGCCAAGCCGGAAGTATTTAAGGGCCGTGCCCGGTCCTAGTATGCCCAACCCGTGACCCGCCGGGCCCGGCCCGCAACCCGGCCCGCACCCCGGCCCGCAACCCGGCCCGCCCGGCCCGGCCCCGACCCGCCCGGCCCGCCCCCCCCCGCCCGGCCCGCCCGACTTTCCCCCTTTTTTTGAATTTTGAATTTTCCCCTCCCCCCACATTTTTTTCCCCTCTTTTTTGAATTTTGAATTCCCCCCCCCCCCCCCCCCCCCCCCCCTTACATTTTTTCCCCCTCTTTTTTGAATTTTGAATTCCCCCCCCCCCTTACATTTTTTCCCCCTCTTTTTTGAATTTTGAATTTCCCCCACACTTTCTACACCTATAAATACCCCTCTATATCATCCATTCTCCTCACAAATCACACATCTCTCTCTCAAATCTCTATCATTCTCAATATTATCAAATTCTCAATATTATTATCTTCATATTATCGTATATAATATTAATTACTACTTACTAGTTTACTAGTAATTGTAATTTACTACTACAATATTAAATTACTCTATCATATATTCATACTATACTCTTTACTCATTTATAAATTTATACTTTCTTTTATATTCTCTAGTCTTTACTATCTACAAATATGGATAATAATTTTGCACAAGCTTTGGGTGACGAAATTTTTGGTGATATTCCGGTATTCGACTCACAAGATGTACAAGTTTATCCACTTCCCCAAGATTTTTCGAATTCGAGTTACGGTTCGACGCCACAATTTCAACAATTTGGTATGTATCTATCAATTATTTTTGTTTTAATTTGTTTTAATTTATTTTTGTTTATTTTAAATTCGTTTTAATCACCATATTTAATTTTTTAGGTGGCGGTGCCGGTAGTGGTAGTGGTAGTGGTGGTCCTAGTGGTAGTGCCGAATTACCCTTGGAGGAAACACCAAGTTCTTCCACAGTTCCCGGCGATAAAAAAGAATCGAAATCATTAATTTGGAAATATTTTGAAATTCATGATCTACCACAAAGGGAAGGTGATGACCCTAATATTAAAAGAACTAAAAACTTGTTTGTTTAGTGTGCGGGGAAGAAAGGAGTCACGAAAGAATTGTCGTGGATTCGGGGTCAAGGCAACGGAACGCAAACTCGGCATCTCAGAAAAGAGCATGGTATACAATACATTGCTAATGAGAAGCGGATAATACAAGATGGCGGTCATGGCTCTCAAACCCAACTCGGGGGGTACATGTCTCAAAATCCCGGGGGAGGTATGCCTTTTACTTTTGATAGACAAAATATGATTGACCGCATGACTCGTTATATAGCAATTGAAGAAAAACCATTTAATCACGCTGAAAGTCGCGCTTTAGAAGAATTTAATAAAATGTCTTTAAATCCACAATATTCATCCGTTTCACGAAAAGTAATTAAAACAACAATGAAAAAACAATATGAAAAAATGAGGAACGAATTAATAGAAATGTTTTCCAACTATAAGGGTCGTGTTTCCTTAACAAGTGATTGTTGGAAATCTCCCCAATATGAGGATTATATTTGTATTACGGCACATTGGTGCGATCCCTCATATAACTTACAAAAAAGAATTATTGCTTTTGATCTATTTGACGAGTCTCACAGTGCTATTAATATATTTAATAGAATTAAACAAACGTTAATAGATTTTAAATTATATAATAAAATTTTGACAATTTCATTTGATAATGCATCCGCAAACACGAGCGTCAATACCATACATGAAAGAACATTTACCATTGTTACTTGAAGGTTCACTTTTACATGTTCGTTGTTGTGCACATATTTTAAATTTGTGCGTCCAAGATGGTTTGTCAAACATATACGAAGTTTTAGAACCAATACGAACTATTTTAAAAGCGTTTAGATACAGTGGCAATGTTAGCCGAAGATTTAAAAATTATTGTTCTCAAAACGGTTTAAGGCCCCGTAAATTTTCATTAGATTGTAAAACTCGGTGGAATTCCACCTACAACATGCTTATAGAGGTTTTAAAATATAAAGATGCAATTAGTACATGTTTTAATGAAGAAATGATAAACAAGGGTAATACTACTCGTATTACTCCGGAACTTTGGCAACTTGCTGAAAAATGTTGCACTCTTTTTGAAAAATTTCACAAAGCAACAAAAGTTTTTTCATTGGTTTATGAACCAAATGTACATTCAGTTATAGTAGAATGTTGTCAAATAATGTCTGCTTGTAAGTGGTTGTACTTGGTTAACATATGAATTAAATGCGGTCATTCAATCTATAAAGACTAAATGGCTAGCATATTTAAAAACTTTTCCTCACATATATGGCATTGCCGCTATGCTTGATCCCGGACTTAGAAGAGAAAATTTAAGCGATTTATTAATTGCATATTATTCATTTTTAGAAATAACGATTTTGACGTTGACAATTATGTAACGGAGTGTTATAATATTTTAGTTAAATTATATGATATATATTATCTTGAGAGAAACCACGACGCTAGTACTAATGGTGGTCGTCCACCTAAAAGCGATAGATTTGGTGCCTTAGGAAGTATATTAGGTAAAAGTAAAAGTAAATCAACTTCGGTAACATCGAACGCAAGATCCGTAATTGATAATTATTTAAACACGATGATATAATTGACGAAGATAATTTTAATATTTTACAATATTGGCGTAGTAAAGAGACCCACTGGCCCATTTTAACCGCAATAGCTAGGGATATACTTGTTATTCACCGCCTCTACCATTGCGTCCGAGTCGCATTTAGTTCGGGTAGAAGAATCGTCACCGACTACCGGACGAGTTTGACCGCCGAGTCGGTCAAGATATGTGTCACGCAACGGGGATTGGGAAAGAGCCAATAGACGGACACAAGACATGGAGTTCGAAGAAGATAAAAACGACGAAGAAGATCCGTGGTTAGAATACACAACATCCGGATCAGGATCTCCATCAACGAATGATTATTATGAAGACTAAGCCAACCATCTACCAATCCATCCAATGACCAAGGTAAGTGACACGAACTACGTGGGCTTTGATTCTTTTGAGATACGTAGGCGACCTAATTATTATAATTTACAAAATCATACTTCCTCCATTCCATTGAATTAAATTACCCCAAGCCCCAAGGCCCAAGTTCTAACTCCCAAACATACTTATTGGTTATTACATTCATACCTCCACCTCCACTCCAACATAGTTACATACTTACTAGTTAGTAGTTACTACCCAAAAGAGCCAAAACTCAAATATACTAAATTACTACCCCCGCAAGTCTCCAACATACTTACATACTAGTTACTTACTACCAAAAACTCAATCATCATACCTATTACCTCCACATATTTACTACCCAAATGCCAAAACCCAATTCTACCCCCGTTATACTTAGCACTTACTACTTACTAGTTACTACCAAAAATCCAATGGAATTGAGGAAGTAATTTTTGATTATTATAATAATCGGGTCCAAGCCCATTTATTTATATTTTTTTGTGTTGTAATAATGTAATTTTTTATGTAAACAATAGTTGTAAAGTTGTAATAATATAATTTATTGTAATAATGTACTTTTTTATGTAAACAATAGTTGTAAACTTGTAATAATGTATTATATAAATGTAATTTTTATTTACGATTAATAAAAATATGATCTTTTGATAATATTATATATTTATGTTTATTATCATTTATTATATTGTCTTATAATAAAAAACGTAAATGTTTACATGTATTATATGTCTTATAATAAAACGTATTAAATACATGTATTATATGTCTTATAATAAAAAACGTAAAACGTAAATCATTTTTTTTAAGTTATTAACATGTTTTAAATTTGCAAAAAAAAAAAAAAAAAAAAAAAAAAATAAAAAACCCGGAACCGGCCCGACCCGCCCAAAACCCGCCCAAACCCGCCCAAGGGCCGGGGCCGGGCCCACGATAAGACCGGCCCGCCCCGGCCCGCAACCCGCCCCGAAGCCCGGCCCGCCCGGCCCGTGTATAGGGCCCGGGCTCGATCCCCCGGCCCCAGCCCGCCTAGGCCCGGCCCGCGGGTCAGCCCGACCCGGCCCGGAGCCACCCCTAACTACAATAAGAACAACAAAAGAAAGAAAGAAAATGACCCAAAGGCAAGGGGCGGCTCTTCTATGAAGGGAATGGGGAGGTATATATAGGGAAGAAAGGGAGGTAGTATCTAGGGAATATATATATATATATATATATATATATATATATATATATATATCTTTCTATATATATAAGAAAGGAAAAGTTGTAGATTTGTGACACATGTTTTTTTTTATTTCTATTGGTCGTCATTTTATCGTTCGTAGCGCCCAAAAATCCGGCCCAGCTTTTTTTTTTTTTTTTTTTTAATTCGTTTTTTACTTGTTCATTGGGCGGCTGGCCCGAGAAAAAAATGTTTTTTTTTTTTTTTTTTTTTTTTGAGTGAAGGGTTTGAGTTAAATTGTTCGTTTTAGAGGGGCTCAGTTGTATTTTTAATCTACACATTAGCTTTAATTTATTCTTAATCTTATTATGTGTGTTGTGGTTAAGATGTATCCGATTCCAATTTAATTACATAATATTTTGCTTTCCATTGATATCTCTTTTTTTTTTTTTGGTCTTATCCTAATACGATACGACCACGTGATATTTCAATATACTATAGTTTGTTTGTGTGTGTGTTCTTTTCCTTTTTTGCGTATATATATTTTACATTGTGTGTCTATGCCGGTTTTTTTTAGGGGCATCGTTTTTTGGGGTGCTACGTATTGATTATTTTTTTCCATCTTCATTTTTTTACTTCTATATATTGTGTGTGTCGGTTTTTTTCTTTGGTCAATGGTTTAGTAGTGTCGAAAGGTGTCGATTTTGTGTTGTGGAGTGTTGATAGCGTGTTAGATTTTAATTAAAATTTTAATTAATATTCATTTGATCAACCGACAACCGTTGGATATGGCGTCGGGGTGTATCGAAGCGTGTCGTGTCGTGTTTTGGGTCGAACACGTGTTGTTGCAGATAATGTCGAAGATAGCTTCATTTTTCGGTTAAAATTGATTTAAGTAGAAATTGAAAAAAAATTATTCGGTAGTGTCGAAAAGTATCCATACGACGTCGGGAGATGTCGAAGATGTGTCGGATATTCATTTCATACGCACTTATATTATACTTCTATGAACATGTTTTGATGCCACCCTAAAAGGTGTGAGGGGTGGGTTGGGTTAGGGTGGTGGGAAGGGTAGGGTATAGTAAGATGGGTGGTGGGCACGGTAGGGTAGGGAGTTGTAGGGTAGAGTAGGATGGGGTGGTGGGTAGGGTAAGGTAGGGTGGGATGAGATAAAATAGGGTGTAATAGGCTTAGCTAGGATAGTGAATTAATATGTAGGTTGGGAGGTAGGTTAAGGTTTGTAGGTAGGTAGAGAGGTAGGGTGCGGTAGGGTGTGCTAATGTAGGTGAGGCGAGGTATGAGATGTAATGCGGTGATGTATGGTAGGGTAGGATGGTATGGTTGGATGATGTGGCGTAAGTTAAGTAAAGTTTGGTAGGTTGAATAAAGTACGTAATATAGGGTAGTGTGGTAAGATAATATGTGGTAAGATAATGTGGTGTAGGGCATGGTGAGGTAGTATTGGATAGGTGAGTGTTAAAAAATGTTGGGATAGGGGGTTGGGGTGGTGGGAAAGGTAGGGTATAGTAAGATGGGTGGTGGGCACGGTAGGGTAGGGAGTTGTAAGATAGAGTAGGATGGGGTGGTGGGTAGGGTAAGGTAGGGTGGGATGAGATAAAATAGGGTGTAATAGGCTTAGCTAGGATAGTGAATTAATATGTAGGTTGGGAGGTAGGTTAAGGTTTGTAGGTATGTAGAGAGGTAGGGTGCGGTAGGGTGTGCTAATGTAGGTGACGCGTGGTATGAGATGTAATGCGGTGATGTATGGTAGGGTAGGATGGTATGGTTGGATGATGTGGCGTAAGTTAAGTAAAGTTTGGTAGGTTGAATAAAGTACGTAATATAGGGTAGTGTGGTAAGATAATATGTGGTAAGATAATGTGGTGTAGGGCATGGTGAGGTAGTATTGGATAGGTGAGTGTTAAAAAATGTTGGGATAGGGTGCGGTTGGGTGATTGATAATGTGTGTAGTAGATAAGAAAGAGTGTGTTGACTAGGATAGAGTTGTGTGGTAGGTTGTGGTATCCGAAAGGAGATCGACGTAAAATGTTTTATTTTTCATTGTTGCGCTTAAAAATTGCGTTCTGAACGGTTCGTTACATGCTACATTTCTTCGTATTTAATATCGTCAAATAAGTTAAAACTTATAAGCATGGGCGGTCCGTGCGTTGCACGGAGTCCCATTTTTTACTAGTATATATATATATATATATATATATATATATATATATATATATATATATATAAGAGTTTTAGCATGTGGGAGTTTTAGCATGTGGTTCCATCATTGCTAATATTCTCAATAATAACATCCCATGTGAGCAAACTAGCTACAAAAATATGCAATTTGTTTTGCACCGGTTCGAATCGGGATTTATCCGGTTCGAGCCGGGATTTCAGCTGTTCGGTAAAACGCTCATAACTTGAGTTGTAGACATCCGATTGACGTGTTTCAAAATGCGTTGGAAAGCTCATTTAAATATCTAAAACTTTCATCAAGAACTCTTCCCCTTAAAATGCCTCTAAGTTGGGTCAAATTTCCATCGAGAACTGGTTACGGTAGAAGCACGTAGAACAATTTGATCCGTTTTGAACTCGTAAGCTTGTGGCATCTTCTTCTATCCCTCAAAATACCTCTTTTAGACTCAAAACATGTCGTTACGTGGAATCTTGGTCAATGAATAATCCTGCAATAAACCACCAAAATACCAAACATTAATCCGACACGACACTCCGGTTACTAAACCGGTACAAAAACTAGTAAAAACACATAAAAACACGATATTTTACAAAATAGTCACGACTTATATATTTTTATGAAATTTAGGAATTAAAGACTCAAAATGATATAAAAGTGCTCAAAATGATATCAGAAACGGGGTGAAATGTTATGAAAATAACAGTGAATTTTTCCGTCATCACAACCCCCCACTTAGCTTTTGGTCATCCTCGAACAAAATAAGCGATAAAATAAAATGAATGAGGAAAAATTCCTGAAGATAAGATATGAATGACAATCAGATGATGCAACCATTCGAATCATAACTACACGTTAACCGCAATATAAATGTATAACAGAGTGAGTGTGTGACAAGCCTTTTCAATTTCCACTATCCTCTCTTGAATAATTCAAGCAAACGAACAAATATTCATTCAGACAGTCCTAATGACTTTTCTAGGTATAGGCAGTAACAATTCCACACAAAGTCCTCCCGTGTACTTATTAGGATAATCCCTAAAGCATATCATTGAGTTTATACTGGGGATAGTCAGAAGATAACTAAGTTTTCAACCAACTTTTTCTTTTCTTTTCTATTTTTTTTTCACATGTATAGCATATGCCCTCATTCCTAGCAATAGGATGTTTCGTGATAACACCCTAGCTAGACTACAATCATTAGGCAATCGGGAGCTTTTAAACCTCATAGTGATATAGGACGTTTCGGGATAAAGCCCTACTGCACTCAAATCATTGGCAGCTACAACCGACATATATATAGTTTATCTTATTTTGACATTCTTTCTATCACATTCAAACCTTCAGATATTCACAGTACATGTTCAGAAGTTAGGTACTAAGTTACTTCTATTATCTCTAGAATAACCACTAGGATACTGAATGGATACAGTTTAAAATTTTCGCTTCAATATCAAAGGCTTACGTGAAGGAATTCATGTTATACAAATAAATTTGGAGTTAAAATGCACTTACGGTTCACGTTGGTTATATACATATCCAAATTGATCATTACATCTTCAAATCCATGAAATATATACCTTATACAAATTATTTTAATCAACTAAATAATGCTCGAAAGAGAATCAAAAACTAAGGGTTTAAACACTTACTGCCATTTTTAACCAACCATACTCTACCCCCCACTTACGATTTTGCATTATTCTCAGAGTGTAAATGAGATAGAGAGGAAGACTTAGCTTATAAACCAGGCAGAAAGGTGCTATCGAATCCCGTAACAGCCATGAGAAAGCACGTCCCGAATCACTGTACCAAAACAACCAAAACAAAGCCAACACGGGACATGGTCCTCGTGCCAAAATATTGAACAGGGATATGGGAATAATGAGATAATGGCCCTGTCACGTCAGAAAATTCGATAGGCAATATATATATAGCTTTAGATGAAAAAAATAACCCACACGGGTAAAGCACAGAACATCTAAGCATATACCTATCATATGAGCATATATCATAGTCAAGTCAGCTATTCCTAGATTCATTTTTATTACACACAGTTTTATTAAAGCGGGAATACTCACCACTATACTACAACGACTAGAAATTTGAAACAGACTAGATCATGAAATGTAATGTAGTGAGTCTTTTATACCCAGATCCTCAAGAGTTCAACAACCTAAGTCCAAGAAATGATACATTTGAATTTTTTCTTTTTTCTCCATCGGGATTTTCGGATAACCACCTAATCATTCCCTTTTAATGACATTCAAACATTCATCCCGAGACTTGGTTGTGCTTTGGGTTCATCTTTCATACAGATTCTACATTTCATTCAGACTAGTCTTTATTCAAATTATTATTATTATCGGGCTGCCTCCCGGTAGCGCTTTTGTTTAACGTCGTTTGCTCGACAGGGTGACTTTAAACAGACTCAATCAACCAAAATCCGAACTCAAGAAGATCAACAACTTAAGAAAAATTAACAATGCGAGAACCAAAGAAATTGAATTGTCTAGAAACGTACCTCTTTTGGCTCTCGATGCTACCTCCTCCCAGCCGTCGAACCTTCTTTTATCAGCCTGTCGAACCATCTTCTTTTGAAAATCACCATAAAGCTCATCCATCGGGGAGTATACAAATTGGACCGCAGAAAATTCATCCTCACAGAGTGGACGAATGTAATAATCCGGGACTGTCATATCAAATATTACCAACTCTCCCGGTGGTTCTACCAAAGATGGCCGATCACTCTCCTGCTCTTCTAACTCTGAAATCCCATTATAGCAAACTCGAATCCTCAACCTTATTCTCAACCCGAACTTCTTCAATGAGCACTTCATCTTTCCCAACCATCTCACATGTCTCTCGCCTTTTCACATACCTCACTAATTCAATCAATTCCCCCACCTTGTCTTGAAGATTTCTTATGGCGGAGTCAGTACTTACCTTGAACTCCTGCATGTCCCACAGTCGCTCTTCCAAGATCTGGTTCAATCGTTCTAGTTGCTCTATTTGACCGTCGGTGAATTCTTCTTGTGGCATGGGGGAAAACCGATCGTATTGACTTTGATATATTGGAGGTGAGTAGCGATCTTCTTGCCATTCCAGACACTGATCAGGTGGCTGAATATGGTTGAAGCTATCAACGCATTGAGCATGATCACCGTAATCCTGATAAGCACCAGGGTTAGGACAACCCTCGTAATATTGTGGCTTATAACTCGAATAACCATAATTCTGGTCCTGGTATGCATTAGGGCACTTATAGGACCAAGAATCCTGGTTACTCTCCTGTTGATACTGAGGCTCAGACACGAACTGTTGTTGATAAGGTTGGTAGGGGTATTGTTGTTCAGGTGAGTAATATTGGTTGAAATATTGATCCATTTAAGTTCAAACTGCAAGATTTCAGAAAACAACACGAAAACAATAAAATTTTTCTCTTTTTTTTTCGTTTTTTTTAAACACACGATATTTAGACCCCTCAAAAAGTTATGGTAGCCGAAGGCCCTAATCCCCAGTTTTAGCCAGACTTACAAGATATCACCCTCCGAAGAGGCTAAGTACCAAAGTCGTATTCAAACCGAGTTCAGGACAATATCACTTCAGCATCCATAGCTCTTATCGACATCTAAATAAAACAAAGAAAATAAAAACCTAGGCCCAAGCCTTCGGTTCACTTACAAGATATCACAACAATATCACACATTTCCCCGGCAACGGCGCCAATTTTTTTGATGAGCGAAAAATTCACCCACTAAAAATACATTTATAAAGACTCGCAACTGTGGGTAAACTAACTCTCTAACTGGCAGAGTACCAGGTCGATTGCTAGGATAGCTACAGGAGTACGAGGTCGTCCCAAGAGAAATGTGGTTGTGAGTACCAAAGCGAACGTATTTCTTAGTCTAGGCGATCAAAGTTTTAGGTGGAGAGATATTATACTAATGCAGAAAGTAAAAATTAACTAACGGTTGTAGTTCTAGTTATTAAAAGGTATAGCCGAATTATGATCCAACGAGTTATTTTTACCCCTAAGGGAAGACTTGACAGGGAGCGTGTTTTAACCAACCTACCTTTCCACAGTAATTTTAACGACATCCACGGGTGCCAACTCCTAATTCTGGTGTTAAGATCTGAACAACTCTCACTCAACACCCTATGTGAAGTTAATTAATTTTCCCTTTAGAAAACCGATTAACCTAACATGATTACGCTCTTTGAGTCGCTCGAACAACGATGACAAACCTCTGTATTGGAAACGGTCCTAACAACTAGGCCGAATCTACGCAACGATCCCAATACCCCTTTTCCCACATCTCACCGCAAAATACATTTATAGGTTCGATATGTGTGACAGTGAACTAAATGATCAATTTAATTCAAAGACGTTTAGAATAAGTTTTAGGACGTGGATTAATCATTAAAACATTATATTACGTGCTACACAACTCCCATCTCGTCTACCGAGGGTTGATTTCACCCGTTTTCACATATTTCGGCTATGTTGAGTTTAGCTACCCATATTTACAGAAAAGGGAAATATATCATATATATATATATATATATATATATATATATATATATATATATATATATATATATATATATATATATATATATATATATATATATATATACATGCTACGAAAAGAAAAAAAAAATAAAAGAAGACAAAGGGAATAAGAATAAAAACAAGTAGGGAACAAGGGGGACAAAGGGAATATGGAAGGATAAGGGGAATATTTTTGCATGTGTATATAAACGTAGATGTATATATATTCTTATATATATAGATATATAAATAGATAGATATACATATACATATAACTAGATATGCATATAGTTAGATATATATATATATATATATACTACAAGTAAAATAAAACTATAAAAGACAAGGGAATGAAAGAAACGAAAGAAGAAGGAAAATTTAGATGATATATATATATATATATATATATATATATATATATATGTTACTACAATAAGAACAACAAAAGAAAGAAAGAAAATGGCCCAAAGGCAAGGGGCGGCTCTTCTATGAAGGGAATGGGGAGGTATATATAGGGAAGAAAGGGAGGTAGTATCTAGGGAATATATATATATATATATATATATATATATATATATATATATATATATATATATATATATATATATATATATATATATATATATATATATATATATATAGAGTTTTAGCATGTGGGAGTTTTAGCATGTGGTTCCATCATTGCTAATATTCTCAATAATAACATCCCATGTGAGCAAACTAGCTACAAAAATATGCAATTTGTTTTGCACCGGTTCGAATCGGGATTTATCCGGTTCGAGCGGGATTTCAAATTTCACTGTTCGGTAAAACGCTCATAACTTGAGTTGTAGACATCCGATTGACGTGTTTCAAAATGCGTTGGAAAGCTCATTTAAATATCTAAAACTTTCATCAAGAACTCTTCCCCTTAAAATGCCTCTAAGTTGGGTCAAATTTCCATCGAGAACTGGTTACGGTAGAAGCACGTAGAACAATTTGATCCGTTTTGAACTCGTAAGCTTGTGGCATCTTCTTCTATCCCTCAAAATACCTCTTTTAGACTCAAAACATGTCGTTACGTGGAATCTTGGTCAATGAATAATCCCGCAATAAACCACCAAAATACCAAACATTAATCCGACACGACACTCCGGTTACTAAACCGGTACAAAAACTAGTAAAAACACATAAAAACACGATATTTTACAAAATAGTCACGACTTATATATTTTTATGAAATTTAGGAATTAAAGACTCAAAATGATATAAAAGTGCTCAAAATGATATCAGAAACGGGGTGAAATGTTATGAAAATAACAGTGAATTTTTCCGTCATCAGTTCCCACGAAGTAAAAGGAGACGTTGAAGTCGCTCGGAGTTGTAACTCTGTTGTCATGAATGGGAAGATGGCGGTTCAACAAGTCTTAGTCGAGGAATTGATTCCAGAGGAAGAAGAGGAGAAGAGTTGGGTCTCCAGTGACGCAGTCGAAAACGTCCGACTCTGGAAAGGAGAGGACGATCAGTGTGTGCAAGTCGGGATTTGGATCCTCGAAAAAGAAAAACAGCTATTGGTCGAGCTTTTAATCGAGTTCAGAGACGTCTTTGCCTGGAAAGCCACCGACATGCCGGGACTGTCCACCGACATCGCGGTTCATAAGCTCGAGATTGACCGGGCTAAAAGCCGATCAAACGAGAAGAAGAGAAGTTTTGCGTCGGATCGACTTAAAGCTATTGAGTTAGAGGTCGGCAAGCTACTACGCCAAGATAGTAAAAGAGGTATTATACCCGAATGGCTAGCTAACCCGGTTTTAGTCAAGAAGCTTCGACGGTAGTTGGCGCATGTGTGTGGACTTTACGATTTGAACAAAGCGTGCCCAAAAGACTCGTATCCGCCCCCAAAATCGACGGGTTAGTAGATTCAACAATTGATTTTGAAGTTTTTGGTTTCTTAGATGCATATAAAGGATACCATCGATTTTAATGGATCCTCGAGATGCGGAAAAAACAGCGTTTATCACGAATTCGGCACCTTCGCTATGTGACCATGCCATTCGGATTAAAGAATGCTGGGGCAACATACCAGAGGGCAGTCAATAAGATATTTGCAAGACAAATTGGTAGATGTATGGAAGTTTATGTAGACGACCTGCTTATCAAGAGTCGATCTATGAGACAATACCTGGTCGATGCTCGGGAGGTTTTCGAAGTGTTGAGAGAAACGCAGATGAGATTAAACCCGAAGAAGTGCACTTTTGGTGTTAGGTCAGGTAAGTTCTTGGGCTATATGATTTCGAAGGACGGGATTCGAGCGAATCCGGATAAAATCGACACGTTGAAGAATATGCACGCACCTCGAAATGTAAAGGAAGTGCAGAGACTCACGGGTAGAATGGCGGCCCTCAACAGATTTCTATCGAGATCCGCCCAGCGAGCGCTACCATTTTTCAAGATACTCCGCAAGGCCAGTCCATTTCATTGGGATAATGAATGTCAGACAGCCTTCGAGGAGCTGAAGGCCTATTTATCAGACTTACCGACCCTAACTTCACCTCGAGACGGGGAAAGGTTATTAGTGTATCTGGCAGTATCCGAGGAGGCAGTGAGTGCGGTCCTAGTTCGAGAAGGGGTACATGGACAAGTACCGATATACTTCGTCAGCAAAGCGTTACATGGCCCCGAGGTCCGATACTCACCAGCCGAGAAGCTAGCATTATGTCTCGTTCATGCCTCGAGAAAGTTGAGGCCCTATTTTCAAGCTCATCCTATTGTGGTAGTCACTGACCAACCACTAAAGCAGATATTGGCAAAACCCGACACCTCAGGTCGATTGGCAAAATGGGTGATAGAAATGGCCCAGTACGACATCGAGTTCGTACCTCGAACTGCGATCAAAGCACAGGCCTTGGCGGATTTTTTGGCTGAAGTGATCTCTGTCCAGCTCGATCAAGAAAAGCAAAGTCCAGAGGAAAAATGGACTCTTCAAGTCGACGGAGCATCGAGTAAGGAGGGGGCAGGAGCAGGGCTCCTTCTAGTAAGCCCGAAAGGCGAGGAATTCCCCTACGCCCTTCGATTCGACTTCAAAGCAACGAATAACGAAGCCGAGTATGAGGCTATGATCACGGGTTTAAAGCTCGCTTTGAAGCTGGGTGTCGAAGATCTGATGGTTTACAGTGACTCGCAGTTAGTGGTCAATCATGTGAAGGGAGAGTATGAGGCTAAGGAAGAAACCATGAAAAATTACTTAGCAGTTGTCCAAAGCCTCATACCAAAATTCAAAACAATTCAATTCGAGCAAGTCCCCCGAAGTCAGAACAAGAGAGCCGATGCGCTCTCCAAGTTGGCATCAAACTTCATGTCAAGCAAGAAGGTTCTGGTCAAATTACTGACCGATAGGAGTTACATCGAGACGGAGGCCCAGCCGATTACTCAGCAGGCCACGTGGATGGACTCGATCGCTCTATACCTTAAGGACGGAATATTACCATCTGATAAGGGGCAATCAAGAAAAGTTCGACTCCAGTCCACCCGACATGCATTCTTCGACGACATCCTTTATCGAAAATCTTTTGTAAATCCATGGTTGAGGTGTGTCTCTGAAACTGAAGGCGAATATATTTTGGAAGAAATTCATAGGGGAGCATGTGGAAATCACTGCGGGGCTAGAATGTTAGCTCGAAAATGCAAGTTAGCTGGGTATTTTTGGCCGTCGATGCAGCGAGATGCGAATAATCTTGTCCAGAAATGCAATGCTTGTCAGATCCATGATAATATCTCTCATCAACAAGCACAAGATATGAACGTCATCTCGTCAGCATGGCCGTTTGATCAGTGGGGGGTCGATATTGTCGGACCTTTGCCCCGAGCTCCGGGAAATCTCAGATTCGTGGTCGTCGCGGTGGACTATTTCACAAAATGGGTAGAAGCTAAGGCTTTGCCCGACATCCGAGCTGCAACCATTAAAAAATTCTTGTGGGTCGACATTCTATGTAGGTACGGAATTCCAAAAGCTTTGATCTCGGATAACGGTACCCGGTTGAAGATCGAAAAGTTAGAGAATGGTGCGGCGAGTACCAAATCGACCGCGATTCACCTCGGTGGCTCACCCCCGGGCAAATGGTCAAGTCGAACGTACTAACCGACGATCAAGCGGGGTTAAAGAAGAGGCTAGAGGCAGAAGGTCGAGATTGGGCCATTCAACTTCCGAGCATCCTATGGTCATACAGGACAGCTCCTAATTCATCGACAGGGGAAACTCCTTTCTCTTTGGTGTATGGGTGTGAAGCGGTGATACCCGCCGAGATCGGAGTCCCCTCACCTCGAGTTCTGGCCTACAATGTTGAGACAAACGATCCCGAACTCCGATAGGAAAGGGACAATATCGAGGAACGAAGGGAGATAGCCTCAGCCAGGATGGCAAGGTACAAGCAGAAGATCTCTCAGTATTATAACTCGAGGGTAAGACACAGATACTTCAAAGTCGGAGATCTAGTTCTGAGGAAAAACGAAGCAAGTCGACAGGAAGCAGTCGGAAAGTTAGCCCCGAACTGGGAAGGCCCATATCAGATTTTGAAGGTTCACCCCAAAGGGTCTTATCAACTTGGTCGAGCAGATGGAACCACAGTTCCTCGACATTGGCACGCCAACAATCTGAGGAAGTATTATGTTTGAGATAAGCTTTACTTTGATGAATTTATTTACTTTCCACTTATGAATATTGTAATAAGTCCATAAGACAATTTTATGAGTATTCTAATAAATTTGTATCTTTTCGAGATGCTTTCTGTGTTTGTTAGGATTTATAGCCAAAACGATACAAGTCCAATGTGACAGAAAAGTTAAAGGCAAAACAATCGAAAACGAGTAGAGAAATCCGCGGTCGGACATCTCGATAAAGCCAAAGCAAAGTTAGCCTAATGGGCGACGAATGCAAAGGCATAAAGACGGTTCGCGTGGGTCGGGCCAAAGGTCCAAGCTAAGAGCCGAACGAGCCCAAGAGGCAAACAAGGCTAAAGCAAAGGACGGTTCGCATAGTCGGGCCACATGTCCCGGTCGAAAGCCGAATAAGCCCGAGGGGCGAAAAGGCCTGGACAAAGGACGGTTCGCATAGTCGGGCCACCTGTCCCAGTCAATGGTCGAAAGAGCCTAAATGGCAAAAAAGACTAAAACCAGGGGCAGTTCACATTAAAATGCTCAGCCTAAGGTCAAGTAAGCCTAAGGGCGAAAGACTAAGGCAAGCAAGTCGATCTCAAGTGCAATAAGAACCAAAGGTTCATAATACACTTGGGGGGCAACACAATATCAACAACAAGTACAGCAAATAAAGCGAGTATCGAGAAGACGAGCAAGAAGACGGGCAAAGCAATAAGATAAATAAGATAAGAAAAGGATGGCAAAAGAAAGTCAAATTCAATGTAAAGTTATTACACAACAGGGCCAGATCGAAAAGATCAGCCAAAGTTAAAATAAAGGTTATTACAGATCCGAGTTCAGACTACAAATCAACAAAAGATTTAAAAAATATAACAGTCAAGGGTTGGCTTCAAGGGTCGGCTCTGGGTTGACAGAGGTCGGATCAACATCGGTCGGATCAGCTGCAGGGGCAGAGGTAGAAGGAGCATATTTGATTGCCAGAGACTCTCCTCGCTGAAACTCTTCGAAGTATCGATCGTAAATCTTCTCCGAATCAGGGTTATAAAACATAGGCGTCTCGAGGGATGATACGTCGAATCCTGATACGACGGCCTTCACTTGATCGACAGCCAATGTATATCCGCCCATCATTGAGGCACGCATGATCACTTCCAGGTCGTCTTCAAGGTTGCTCGACTTACGATACTCCATGATCGCATCGGTTGAAACAGTCTCGAGATGCGCGCGCGCTTGGTCCAATTCAACTTGAAGCGCATCTCGGTCTGTCGAGCTTTTGCCACGTCTTCCAGGGAAGCCTTGTACCATGCCTGAACCTTCTCGAATTCATGGGTCACCTTGAGTAGCTCCCTATCCTGATCTTGTCTCTCAGCCCGCAGTCGAGTCAGCTCCTTCTCGGCGGTTGTCAGATTTTCCTCAGCCGCCGCCAGTTTGTCTTGCAATTTTTGGCACTCGGCGACCGACTCGCGCTTCAACGAATTATATTGTTTTTCAACAGCAGAGAGGGCAGCACTCTTTGCGACGTTATCTTGGAGCAGCCTGCCATTCTCCCTCTTGATTTCGTCCGCCGACTCTCCAGTCTTGGCTAGCCGCCGGGCAGCCTCCCGACCAACGAGGGTATTCTACAAAACATAAAAAGTATATCAAAAAATGGACAAGGCATAGGCCTCGAGAAAAGCTAATATAAAAAGAAGAATCGACTTACGAGGCGATTCAACTTCCGAAGCACATGAGACAGGTCCTTGTCATCTACACCAGCGTAGTCGTCGAAGACCCAGTCCACACCGATCCCTGACTCGGTAGAGGTCTCAGCAACCTTCTTCCTTTTCGCCTCTCGGAGCTGCTCCTTCACCACCTCGGCAACGGTTGGCCTTTTCTTTGTCCGCGTCGCATGCTCCTCGACGTTAATCTCAACATTCGAGGTCAAATCGACAAGCTCCTCCTCGTCTTCATCTCGAAGAGAACCAAATCGAACAGTTAAGCTACCAGCGGTCGGAGGTAGCTCGGTCGATCCAGCCACGGCAGACGGTTCGATGGCAGCAGGGTTTGTTTCAGGTTGAAGAGCACCCCCCTCTCGGGAAGAAGAAGGCACCCCGGTCTCAGCCACTGGCAAATCGGGAGTGGCCTCGACCCTCGAGAGGTGGAGCGGCAGGGACCGTCGACTCGGGGATACGCTTGGGGTTGGTAACCTTGGAGAACTTGCCCACTGCAAAATGAGAAGAGAACAAGTTAGTTCTAACCGACAAACAACAAGTTATTAACTCAACAAATAATAAGCATGTAAAAACAAGCAAATAAGGAATGTCCTACGATTCTCGTGATCAGGGACACAGAGGCCCACGTATGGCATCGGCCCAGCTCCCTCCAAGTGGGCCAGGTGATACAAGAGACTCAGGTCTCGAGTACACACCTCGAAGTTGTGTCCACTCAGGAGTCGAGCCTCGTGAGGAGCCGGTTCCTTTCCAAGTTTGTCTTGTTTCCCCTCTCTCGACCTCCACTGACCGATGTAGGGGTTATCCAAACCATGACGGAGAAAGAAGAATCGAGGCTTCCACTCCCCGTGAGAAGAAGGCCCTTTAGTTATGAACTCATGTCGATTTGCTCTCCTCTGGAAGGAATACCATAACTTGTCGGGCGTGGCAGCAATCTTGTAGTAGTATCGAAACACGGGCACTGAAAAACAGACCTGAGCCACTCGACATGCTATGATGAACCCCATCAGAGTTCTGACACCGTTCGGGGCAAGTTGGGAAACACTTATCTCATAGTGATGAATGATGGCCAGAACGGCGGGACAGAGTGGAAACCTTAACCCACTCGCCAGTTGATTCTCATAAATAGTACAAAATCCTTCTGGGGGCTCGTCGGCAAACATGTGATTACCAGAAGGGAGTCGAGATTCGAACGGAGGACTAACAATATTATACTTCCTGCAGATTTCAACAATGTCCTCTGGAGAGAGTGTACTGAGACATCCTTTTGCTCCCTTTCCATCCATCCTAGTTACTAGTTTTTTAGGCTGGTTAGGGACGGGGAGGAGGGAAGCGACGAGTTCACCGGAATCTCCCCGGAGAAGAGGATCGAAATAACGAGGTGCCGGAGATTGGCTATGAACGGGCGTTTCACTACCCCTATCCGATTCGGTTGCGCTACTACTACTAGACAAGAACAAAATCACGAGAAAAGATGAATGCTAAGGAAAAGAAGAGTCTTACTTGGTGTTTTGGATTTTGGAGATGGCGATAAGAAATAGCAAGCAAGTTTGCAGCAGCGTCTATCCTCTCTCCTTTTATATGCTAGTGAAGAAGTTACAAATGATTTGAGGAGACGTGGGTAATAGGGGTTATAACCCCTGGAAATTGCGGCAATCAAGGCAGTGACGCGTCTTTTGTGGGATTCGAAACGTTTCATATGCTAGATACCGCTCCACGTGGCTATAAGGCAGTTAGGGTTGTGAAAAGGCGGGTTTTCTCCCGCCCAAAGAAAAACCCAACTCGATGACGATTCAAGTGACAGACTCGACCTCGGACAACGGAAGTTGCCTCTCTCAAGTCTGGGGGGCTTATGATGATACAGGGTTTCACTCCCTCCACGTGTCATCTATCGGTTGGTCATCACGCTATAAATAACGTCAGTGTATTCATGTCGATGCCCAGGCTCGAGGCCAAGGCCATCTCATAAACGCCGGGCTACGATGATCGACTATCGACTACCGAGCAAGGTGTAGGACGTTCGGTCCGCACCGGCTAGCAATGTAGGACGAGAGCCCGAGTCGATAACCACGGTCGGTATATCGACATCGAGGACAGAGTCCGCATCAGATTACCAAGCCCATTAACAGCGATAGCTTGGGCAAGGGTCAAGGCCCATTTAAGGGTAAAGGTGACAATAACATAAGCCGACTTAACCTTAGGGTTTAGGCAAGTGTTGTCATTATAAATACCCCATTCCAGGAACTACGTAAGTGATGATGTATAAATCGTCACAGGTGTCCTTGCGGTGTATAGACGGTGGATATCTGGCTGTATTAAGGTGGTGCGATACTCCGGCGGGTGGCGGTATGGAGGAATAAAAATGGACAGAGCTTTTGCTTGCAAGTATAGTGTACATCTCATATCCTAGTTTACAATGACCACACCTTTTATAGAGGTGGGTAACTTAGGGAATAAGTAACCTATTAGATATTTTACTAACAGCTAGGTTTAACTTAGATACTAAGTAAGACGAAATATCTAAGATACAAGTGGGGAAAAGATCTGGATCAATCGGCGGCCATCTCTCTGGGGTCGCAAGGAGCAAGCCTTTTCCGGCCTCGTCCCCTTGGCGCCCCTTCTTGACTTGCCTGGATAAGATCCACAGGATCTGTTGCACTTGCCTGGGACCGCAAATGCTTTGGTCGCGGCGAGGTGAGACACAGTGGCCGCCCTTTTTGCGATCTCTTCGTCATGCCGGAGGATGGCCGCAGGTGGGTTGTCTCCCACTGTTGAGGTGGTGGAATTATTTATACCCATCAATGGCCCCCTACTCCGTGCTTTAATGATATTCCCTGAGGATATGAAGGATGGAGTAATTATCAACACCTTTTATGACCTCGTCGTCGGATGCGACTTGTACACTTAGGGCCGTGCTTTTAAAGCAAGCGACCTCAAAGTAACTTTGGGTCAGTTTTTGCGACCTTGTCGTCGATGCGACTTGTTCACTAAGGGCCGTGCTTTCAAAGCATGCGGCCTTCGAAGTAACTCTGGGTCAGTTTTTGCGACCTTGTCGTCTGATGCGACTTGTTCACTAAGGGCCGTGCTTTCAAAGCATGCGGCCTTCGAAGTAACTCTGGGTCAGTTTTGTGGGGCGAGATCGTCAATCGTGGCTGACGTCAGTCCTCCAGGTATCATTCTGCTGAGTAATGCGGCCGCCTTTGCAACTGCCTAGGCAGTTGCACGTGAGCATTGATGGGACGCCCCTTCAAATTTCGAAACTGATAACTGCCGCCCCAATCTGAACTGTCGGATGAAGGGTTCCCAACCGTTCGATCGTGGCCCCCTTGCCTATATAAGGTTTTCACCCCTCAACCTCCTCACACTTTTAGCATTCCTTATTTCCTTCGCTGTTTATCGATCGGAATTCTTAAGGTTTTGCGGCGGAGCTTTGAAGGTTCAGCGGCGTTTCTTTGGTGGTTTTAGGATTTCAAGGTGGTTCTTTTGAAGATTCCGGCCACTTTCTTGAGCATTTCCCAGTCTTCACGCAGATTTCCTCTTTTCCTCAGTAAATTGGGTAAGAATTCCTATCTTTTAACTCTTTTATTCATCCATCCCTGCGTTATTTTTCCATTTTTCCATAGGCATTATTTTCATCTTTCTTTCTGCAACGGGGATGCAAACTCGATTTGTTTCTGATTAATAATGGGGTTTTTCCTGGGGAGAGATTATGGTTTTCCTGGGAAAATTGGGGTTTCACCCGTTCCCCTGCTTTCCTCTGTAATTTTATTTGCGATCTCTCTTGCAAAAACGGAGGAAGCGGCATTGAAGTGGGTGCGATCACCTTCCTGGGCTAATTTATTATTATACCGAGTCCGAAAGCTCCACCTTTTTCCTCCCTTGTTTTTGCAGGATGTCGGGGAATGATTATTCTGGCGATGATTCTGCGGAAAGGGAGATTTATGATTATGCTGAGGATGACCCCATATTATCTGCGGCCTCAGTCGGCGATCTACTGGACGAGGTTGAAGTGGAAAGTACTCGCGCAGGTGTTGGCGAGATTACTGCTGATGAGGTCGCTACTATGGATGCCGACCCTTTTGAGTTGGAGGCCTTTATCTCGGCCAGAAATCCGCCGCGTAGAGAGAGCCTTAAATAGAAAGCGCGGGCTCAAAAATCTCCAACTGTTCACGGGGTTGAAAAAATCGCGTCCCCGGCTGAAGGACAAACCGCGGTCCCAAGTACTAGCGGCGCTCCCGACCACGACGAAGCTTATGTTCAGGACGCCGCAGTTCATGAGTTAATGGGGTCCAGTGACGATGAAAATGCTGAATTGCCTCGGAAGGATGTCTGGGTGCCCGCAAAAAAGCAGAAGAAGAAGAAGAAGAAAACTGCGAGCCAAACCATGACAGTCGGTGAGGCCGCCGCGGCCGCTACCCAGCCGAAGAGCTCTCGACCTAACAATCCTGAAGCCATGCGGGAGTTTGGGATCATGACGGCGTATGAGAAGGATGTTGAGAAGAAATGGTCCCGACTGTGTAAGGGCAGCGATCTCAATAGGACCATAAATCGTATATTTGGAATCGACACCAGTGTGTATCGGTTGTCTTTTTTCGATTATGAGAAGGAGGCCGACAAATTTAAGCCCGGGGATCACAAGGATTACGTATGTGCGCGCCGCTCCGAGGACACCCTTATCCTCCACTTCCATCATTTGCATGCGGGTCTGAGACCGCCTTTCGATCCTTTCTTTGTGAAGATGCGCAAGGAGATGCGGGCGCTTCCTTCGATTTTGCCGTCGGGGCTATTATCCGGTTGATGGCTTTCACGGTTATGTGCCGGATTCGAAGATTGAGCCGACGTTAACTTTACTTGGGGCAATTTTATTTCTTCGTGGGACGTACGTTCTGGACGGATCTCCCGAGGGCGAAGACTCCCCGCCTACTATTCCCGCTTCCCATAAGTTTCACAAATGGGGGCGGCGGGTGCCGAAAGTCGAGTCGAAGGTAGGTTGGCCTTTTCCCGGGCGAGGGGAGTCCGCGGAGGCAAATCCACGCTTTTGATCCTTGACCCCCCTGTGAGTGAGCGGCGCTATGTAAAGGGGATGATGACGTTAATTCAGTCGGATGGGGCGGCGCCCTCTCGGAGAAATGTTTCCTGGGTTGAACTTCTTGACCTGGCCGAGCCTTTTGTATGTATGGCGGGCCTAGTAGGTAGGGGAATGCCGTGCCCTTGGTACGAATGGGTCTGAGAGTTGCGATCCGGACTGGATTGGGGGTTGCCATATCAACAAATGTTTTCCCTCCGAGTGTCCGAATGTGGGGGCGATCCTATACTTAGGCCGCTTTGTAACTTTCTTTGTCCACTTGTATTTATTTGTATATGTTCATTTTGTTTTGTTGGGTTCTAAACCGCTTTCCTTTTGTAGGTATGGATCCAAATGCTCGCGGGGCTCACGAAACAAGCTTAATGCGGAGGCAGACAAGGCAGCCAATGCTCGACAGGAGGCTCTGAAGAAAGCTCTAGGGAAAGTGCCCCGAACTGTAGATGCCTCGGTTGTCGCCGAGACATATAACCCGGAAGCTACGACCTCTTCTGCCCTTGTTGCGACTTCCTGCGCCCTTGTTGCGAGCCCGGAGTCGGTGGTGCCTCAAAAAAGACTCATCCCCCTTGCTAAAGAGTCGCACGGCGTAAAGCGACCTCAACCAGAGAAGGCGAAGGATGATCGCCCACCCAAACGGCCCGCTCACAGCCCGGTGCATCTTGAAGAGGTTGAAGCTCCGGTGGAGAAGAGCGCGCCCACTGAGACACTGCCACAAAAAACCTTGCCTCGAGGTTACTCTGGGAGAGAGGCCCTTTGGTTGGATCCGAGCTTTACCCAGGATCTTGACCTATCCAAAGCTCGCCGGGTTGGTGAAGCAATTGCTGATGTGATTCCTTTTGGGCCGATTCCTCTTGACTATCCTGATCATGTTCAGGTGGAGATTGGTCGGGGCATACTGGCCCGCTTTGCGGCTCAAGATAATACTCCGCCTCAAGATGAGATCGCCGAAATCAGAGATTTGAGCGGCCAGTTTGGGATTGATGCTTCTATGGTAAGACCACCTCTTTCTTCTCTTCTTCAAAATTTTTTTTTTTTTTTTTTTTTTTGCTAACTCCCCCTTGCTTTTCCCAGCTCGGCGCTCGTTTGAATAGGGTGCTCGAGGCCGCTGAGAGGCGCGAGGCAGAGATGATAAAGGTGACGGCGCGGTAGGGGCGACCGACCGGCAAGAATTACGCCGAAAAGAAAGCTAGGCACGCGGGCGGCGAGGTGGAAAAGATGAGATCAATCTTGGAGGAGCACTCTAAACGGATGCTTTGAAATCAATGAGAAAGTTTCCACTTTGACCAAGGATTTTGCGGGGGCGCAGGAGGAGATCGCTAAGTTGAGGGGTAAGCTCGCTGAGGCGGATACAGTTGCTAAAGAGGCTGCTGAGAAAGCTGCTGAAGAAGCTGCGAAGAGAGCTGCAGAGGAAGCTGTGAAGAAAACTGCCGAGGCCGTTGAGGAGGCCAAGTCTGGGGCCATCGCCGCCTACAAGAATTCAGATGACTTCCTTGACCTCATGGAGCATAGCTTTGATCAGGGTTTTACTCACTTAGCTCGCCGCATCCGGGGCGACCGAGGCGAGAGCACATTACTCCTCGGCGGATATCTTTGCGGTGGGTGAACATGCACCAAGGTCATCCTGATTTGGTGGTTTTTCACCCGGAGATTCCCTATGCCAGTGAGCTTATTACCTCGATACAGACTGAACAGCTCAGTCGTGGCGAGCCTGTTTGGGATCCTGCTCCTGTTAATCCTGTGAACTTTGAGGCGTTGAAGAAGCCGCCGTCCTCTGAGCAAGGCGATGAGTTCATCAGCACCCCACCTACCCCTCATGATCTCTAGATTTTTGGATTTTCCTGCGAGCCCTTTAAAAATTTGACTTGTAACCTTGACTATTTATCTTTGTGATTTGCCTGAATTTTGAGTTGTAATATCTTGACAATTTACTCTCTGCATTTTCTATTGATAAGATTTGCTTTTTTCCCGTCCCTGATTTGTGTTGACTATCTGGCGGTCTTTAGCGAGGCTGTGATAGGCATTAGTTTATCCTCTGTATGCGGTCCTCTTGATTTGTGCGAGGTCTTTTACATAATTTGTTGGAGTACGCGGTCACGAAACGTCGTCGTCTTGTCCTGACCATGGTCGCTATGCGGTGTCAATTGTCAAGATTTCCGCGGCCCTACGAGCAGTGTTGTCAGAAATTTAGCCTCTCAGAGCAACCTTTGACCGTGTCATTAACGCAGAGTTATGACCCCTAGTAAATAGGTGTCAGGTGTAACTGTAGCCATAATTTTCGGTCTCTTTATGGTCTGGCGTTCCTGCTGCCTTGGTTATATCCTCCTTTTAGTATAAAAAAGGGGAGTACCATGGAACTCATTCTGCCTCTTGCCTTATACTGAATTTGCTTTCTTTCTTCTGCAATTTGTTCATTATCCTCTTTATTGTTTTATCCCCCCTTTACTTTGCGCTATGTCTCACCCAGGGGAAAGCAGCCGGGTTCGGATATGGAAAGCTCGTCCTATTCGTGATGTATTCCCTTTCTTCTTTACTGCCTCTGACGTTGCTAAAGATCATTTCTGGCGCTATTTTGAGTGGGTTGAGCCTGCGAAGGAGAGGGGTTTAAATCAGAGCAAGGTCGAGGGTGACGGTTCTCTTTTGCGCGTACGTCTTTCTGGGTGGGCAGATTTTGTTGCACCACCTTCGTCAATACTTCCCAATCTTTCAATAGTGAGGGAGCTCTATTCCATCTTGTCCGAAGTTGCTTCTGAGAGGATTGCCAGCTGCATTACCCTTCGTGGCGTCGCGGTCATTTTTACTCCAGAATCCATCAATGGTGCCCTGGGTATACCCGCTATCGACCCCTCATCCCATTATGAGCTCGCTTGGAACCTTGCTGATGAGTCAAGTAGACAATCTTGCTTGCGACGAGCCCTCCGCGAGCTCTTTCCCCGATTATGAGCGACCTCGTGTACGGGACTGCGTCGATCTTTCTCGCAAAGCAATCGTGAGTGGAAAAGGTTCATCAACTCGCGCGCCCTCTTGTCCACGGATAACGAGGTCATTAGTGAAGCCGAAGCTTTGCTTTTGCACGCTATTCGCGATCATCGCGTTGATATTGATTGGGGGATCTTGATTCATCGGGAAGCGGTTAATTTTGCGGTTTCTATGGACCGACATCGTCGCTTCCCTTTTGCTTCATTAATAACGAAGCTATGCAGCTTAGCGAGGGTGCCGAAGCATTCACTGGATCGTTATAGGTACACTCATTAGATAGAGTGTAACCCGGTTTTTTTTTTTTTTTTTTTTTTTTTGGCTTGAGATCGCAAAGCATGGTAGGCCGCAGATTTGCTGGAAACAATTGTATCTCTTAATAAACGAAGATGGCTCTTTTATTTCGATTTCCCTTTCCATATGCCCCGTTCGTACGCGGGCATACATACGCTTTACATATAATATTTTTTCGATTGTCCGCATGCCGGGGTCGGTTGTACTCGCGACCTTGGTTGTCACTTAGTACGTAAGTTCCTTTTTTGACTATCCGAGCGATCCTCTCGGTCCTTCCCGCTTTTCCGATAGTTTTCCCTTCTTGGCCTCGTGGCCGGTGGCTTGTCTCTTTCGCAAAACATAATCTCCCACGGCGAAGTGATGCCCGCGAATACGTTTGTCGTGATGACGCTTCGCCGCCCGTTTATAATTGACTAAACGGCCGTATGCCTGGATGCGCCGCTCCTCTACTAGATCAAGCTCGAGTTTACGTGCCGCGGTATTATTGACCTCGTTATAAAAAACGACCCTAGGGCTTGGTAAGGCCATCTCCACTGGCGCCATAGCCTCAGATCCATAAGTTAAGGCAAAAGGAGTTTCCCTCGTTGTGATTTTTCGCGACGTCCTGAGTGCCCATAGAGCCGCCGGAAGGTGATCCGGCCGGTGACTCCGCTTTCTCACCCGGGCTCTTCTTTAGTACACTTAGGACTCGTTTGTTGGCATTTTCACTTGCCCATTTCCTTGTGGGTAACACACGGATGATTGCCAATGTTTAACATTGTTTTCTTCACAAAATTTGTCGAATTCGTCTCCGAATTGAGGTCCGTGATCGGAAACCACAACTCTCGGAACTCCGAATCTTGTCCATATTTGATCGAGCAAAAAGTATGTTATATCCCCGGTGTTGGTTTTTACCAAGGCCTTAGCCTCGACCCATTTAGTAAAATAATCCACCGCGACGACCACATACTCGCATCCCGAGCGACCCTTCCGCAAAGGTCCGATGAGGTCAATTGCCCACATGTCGAAGGGCCAGGCCGCTACCACTATGCTTTGTTCGACTGAGGGTAGTCTGGGGATATTGGTGAACCTCTGGCAAACATCACATGCCTGGGTATATGCTTTGGCGTCTTCTGCTAATTTCGGCCAATAGTATCCGGCTAGGAGTACTTTCTGTGCTAGCGTTCGATTGGCGGGATGGCCGCCGCACATTCCCTCGTGTAGTTCTGTTAGAATGCCCGTTACCTCCTCAGGTCGCACACATCGCAGAAGGGGTTTTGAGAATGAATGACGGTAAAGCACATCGTCCATAATCATATATCTTGCGCCCTTTTTACCAAGGCCTTAGCTTCGCACGGATCACCGGGAAGCTCCCCTAGCTCAATGTAAGACTTCATGATGTCGACCCAACAAGTATTCCTGGGTTGGAAGTCCATGACCTCGACATGAGAAATGGCGGGCTCAAAGAGATGCTCGACCATGATGCTAGGATCGCACGACGCATCTTCATTGGTCAATTTGGATAAATAGTCTGCCCTATGATTATCCTCTCGGGGGATGTTTTTGAACCGGCAATATGCGAAGCCGCTTTCGAGTTTTTTGACGAGGTTGATATACCTTTGTAATATTTCGCAATGAATACCGAAAGAGCCATTGATCGATTCACAACCAACGTGAGTCGCAAAATACCCGTATATTTTCGACTTTCATGGCTTTGGCGAGCTTTAAACCGGCGATGACGGCCTCATACTCGCCCGGTTATTAGAGGCGGTGAAATCGAATCTCGAGCCTCGCTCGATTTCCTCGATGTGCCCCCGCTCTAACAGGATTATCCCCGCGCCGCACCCTTTGTGACCGGCGGCCCCATCGACGTAGAGTTGCCAACGGTGACTTGGCCTAAAAGGCTCGTCCTCTGTGGCTACCTTATCCCGGTTGCATTTGGGGCAAACTCGCTCCGTTGTTTCTTCGTTGAAGCTTGTTTCTACTATGAAATGCGGGAGAGCCTCGGGCTTTTATAGCCTTCCGAGGCTCATAACGGATGTCGAATTACTCGTAAGTTCGATAGCCCACCGGAGCAGTCGACCGGACAAGACTGGTTTATGAAGAACCTGTCTTAGCGATGCATTCGATAGGACTATGATGGTGTGCGATGAGAAGTAAGCCCTTAATTTGCGGGCAGCTATAACAACACAATAAGCTAACTTTTCAATATTAAAATAACGACTTTCTACGGGGCTTAGAGCCTTGGAAACATAAAAAATTGGCTTCTGCGAGCCCTCCTCCTCTTTTACAAGTACTGCGGCTACGGCCCTATCTGAGGCTGCCAAATACAAAAACAAAATATCCCCTAGTTTTGGGCTGGTTAACAACGGCGGGCTTGACAAGTATTCTTTAAGGTCTTTAAAAGCCTGAGAGCATTCCGCGGTCCAAGAGAAGGTACCCGCCCCTTTCAAAATTTTGAAGAAAGGCAGACTTCTTTCTGCAGATTTTGAGACAAACCTACCCAAGGCTGTGATTCTGCCGTTTAGTCGCTGTACTTCCTTGACACTGGCGGGCTCGCTCATGTTGATTAGGGCTTCGATTTTTTCGGGATTTGCCTCGATCCCCCTCTGACTCACCATGAAGCCCAGAAATTTTCCTGCCTGGACTCCAAAAATACATTTCGCAGGGTTTAGTTTCATTGAGTGGTCTCTTATATTGGCGAAGGTTTCGCGAAGGTCCACCAGGTGATCCTGGCGACTTGATTTTACGACCATATCATCAATGTAGGCCTCCATGTTCCTGCCTATTTGTGTGCTAAAAACTCTGTTCACCATTCTCTGATAGGTCGAACCTGCGTTCTTCAGACCGAAAGGCATCATCTCGTAGTAATAGAGTCCACCCGCTTTTAAAGGCTGTCATCTCTTTGTCTTCATCTGCCATTTTGACTTGGTGATAACCGGAATATGCATCCAGAAAACTCAGCGTTTCGAATCCGGCGATCCCGTCGACCATTTTGTCAATTCGAGGCAGCGCGTAAGGGTCTTTGGGGCAAGCTTTGTTCAAGTCTGTGAAGTCGACACACATCCGCCACTTGCCATTATGTTTCTTTACCATCACTACGTTTGCCAACCAGGTGGGATACTGAAGCTCTTTGATTATGCCCGCTGCCAGAAGTTTTTTGATCTCGCCTTTTATTGCGATCTCTTTTTCCATAGAGAACTGTCGCGCTCTTTGCTGTATCGGCCTGAAGTTGGGGTCGGCACTTAGATAGTGCAAAGCGACCTCTGACTCTATGCCCCTCATATATGTTACCTCCCACGCGAAGGCGCACATGTTGGCTTTCAGAAGCCCGATCAATTCTTCCCTTTCTCCCTCGGTGGTCCGCGATCCTATTTTTATCCTTTGATCGGGATATTTGTCGTTTATTATGACCTCGACCAACTCGTCCTCAGCAGTGAAGTTGGGCTCGTCTCGAACTTGCAATGTTTCAACCTCCACTGCTCTTTCCGGCATTTCATTCGACGTGGCGACCTGATCCCGAACCAGGCAAAAACCATCCACTCTGGGTCGCTTGGAGTTGACCCTGTTCTTTGTCATATAATCGAGGAAAGATCCGGGTCGGCTGATGGCGACCCCAATCTCCTCCCCTATGTGAAATTTGACCCTTTGATGGGGAACGGACGCCACCATTTGAAATTTTTTCATGGCTGGGATCCCCAAGATAATGTTGTAGTTTGACGTGGCCTTTTCTAGTGCTAATACCGAGTCCTTAACCGACGGTGTATCGGGTCAAACTTGTAGTGCTAGTATGGTGAGTCGGAGTATCGTATCCTCGGGGAACTTTGTAATTCTTCTAAGTGTGGTTAAACACCAAAGAGCTTTTATTAACTCGATCTAAACCGCAATTTTATAACACGGATCACTACTATTCTAGTCAACATAAAATAAATACGTAAATTAAAATTTTATTCTAATATAATATATATAGATATATAAATATATATAGATGTGCATAAGTTGCAAAGTATATATATAGATATAAATATATAGATGCCAAATATATTATTAGAGAACTAGCCAAAGTTTATATAATTGATTTATACGATCTTTTCAGTGAATGGAATGTGCTCGATCTTTAGGTTCAATTGAGTAAATGAAACGGTGTACTCCTAAGGTTAACAATTCGTCCTCACATTAGCGTACGAAATTGTCATATGTCCATTGTCATCGGTCCAAATCCACAAGCTTGTTACGGTTTTTACGAGACGAGGTCCCGAGTACGATTCTACCTTTGAATAAAAAGGAGTCATTCCGTTCGTCAAACGGTCAATTTTATTTAAAGGCTCCGGTTGTCAAGGCCGGGCGATTCAACTTTCCGGTTTAAGTTTCAATTAACGATGATTTTAACATTATTACGATCTTGAGTACAAATTTTAATAAGATTTATCTTTTTAGGACAAATACGCCCCCGAATAGGAAATTGGATTCCGTTGTCACGTTTTCACTCGGCCAATTTTTACCCTCCGGTTTTTCTATTAACGAGTTCATAACTTAATTACGAGGCGTCAATTCATAATTAGATTATGAATTCTTTCAAGTCAAACTTTATCAATAGAAAAAGATTCAATTAGCTCGATTTTATTCAATTTTACTTAGACAACATTCCTTTACCGAAAAGATCGAAATAAAACGATTACATAACTTTGGCTAGTTATTAGATTTAGCCTACTAACATTATACGAAAAGATAAAAAACAAACATAATAAACATAAATACTTTAGAAATTTTACCCGATTACAACGATTGGATCGAAAGATGTATTCGTCTGGATGCTACAACAACTTCAACAACATTGATCTTCGATAATTTCTCGAGCATTATGACGATACTACTTTATTTATGGCATAAGGCCTATATATATACATACTACTACTACTAGAAAGAGGTAAAAAAAATATATTTGGTACCACTTTTTGTGCTGCAAATGCTTGCCCTTTTTATAGGCAATTTTTCCACTTGCCGGATCGATCCGAGAAAGGGCCGGATCGATCCGGGAATAAAAAATATTATCCCGGGATATTCTCTGCGGGGCCACATGCTTTGGATAATCATTATGCCTCCTCGGATCGATCCGAGGTAAATCCGGATCGATCCGGATAGATTTTTTTCCAATCTTAATCCGAAACTTGATAAAATCATAACTTGAGCTCTGGATCTCCAAATGACATAATTCAAGATGCGTTGGAAAGCTCTTGAGGAGATCTATAACTTCCATGAAGACTTCTTTTTCAGAAAATGCCTTTTTGCTGGGCCATTTGTTCGTTGAAAATATAACTTGATACGGCGTCACGAACCATTTGATCCACTTGAACTTTAAATCTCGTGGCACTTCCTTTATTCCTTCAAAAGATATGATTTTACTCCACAAAATGTCGTCACTCGGGGTCTTGGTTTACCTAAGGTCGTAAAATACCAAAAATACCCACGTGAATCGACACGACACTCCGGTTATTAACCCGGTACAAAATTTATAACTTTTTATCATTTTTTTACTAGATTTTTATAGTATTTAGATTTATTCATAGCTATTAATATTTTATAAGATTATACTGTTATAATTACTTATATTTTATATAAAAAGAGTCGATAACGTATATAAAACATCGTAATTTTTATCATATAAATGTTACACATCAACTACTCCCCACTTAGCTCTTTGATCGTCCTCGAGCAAAATAAGCGGTAATATATAAAAATTACGATAAAAATAATATAAGTGGTAGATACAATTTTTAAATTAGTAAAATATCATTTCAATATTATAAACATATTAATTATATCTTTCTTAGAAATTAATAAGATAAAAAGTGTAGATAACTTTGATAAATTATTTATCAACTATTATTCAAATGAAATTTCACAAAATCTACCCAATAAATATAATTAAAATTCTAGAATTATTTTCCTATCTCAACTTATATGAAATATTTGGAATCAAAGACTAAGTCAAGTAATTGACAAGATGGCTTTTTAGGATAGGACATTGGTTAATCGAAAAGATAGAAAAAGAAATCAAAAAGAGAAAGAGGCAAGTCGTACGTACTTACACCTTCACGTTTGATCAAAAACGATTTCGATTAATAATATCTCCTTTTCCAACTATTTTTCAGATTTTCTCTCTTCTTTTTCAATATTAAGAACTAAAAGCGTGAGTGTGTGTAGAAAATCAAATTTACGAGGCATTGCTTCATCAAGATTGATCGGAGTAATACTCTTTCGATCTAAAATTACGAGTCCGGTTTCCTTAAACTCGTAATCATTCTTGAGATCTTATGATTCGAATTTTTATCGGGAGCTTTATACCTCGTAGTGATATAGGACGTTTCTAGATAACACCCTACGCACTCAAATCATTGGAAGCTACTACCGATATCGTCGATCAAAGATAAGGAAGATACACAGTATTCGATTAATTCTCTGTAATTATGGTGCTTTGTTCTTCTCTTTTTTTTTTTTTTTTTTTTTTTTTTTTTTTTTTTTCACCTCAGCATACACCATCCTTAGCTTCGTGCTATCATCTCCTTTCATAAGTACGTACAAACTCGTGGGATTTTTAGGAAATGTAGACCAAAATAAGCCAAGGGTCGGTTATGATAAAAAATGGCTATTTCGAGTGAGGTCTTGATCACTCTAATCAAGGTTGAGGTAATTTTTGTGGTGTCAAAAATCTCATCATTCCTAATCCGATTCCATATTCATATTTCGTTTTACAAAGAAAATTATTCTAAAAAATTCATTATAAATATAAATATATTTGCTAAAATTTCATATGAAACTTACTTGATAATATTTATGTATAGTTACATATACTTAAAATCTTATAAAGATCTAAAATTGACATATATAATATAATTATAATATATCTACTTTATTTTACTTAATTAAAATCTATTCTTACCAATTTATATTGTTTTTATTCATATTAATTATATATTATCTAATTATTTTGTTCCAAGAAAAATTAAACTAAGTATTGAGCAATTAAGTATACATTTATATAAGAAAATTTTAATTTTAATTTACTAACTTACTTCCACTCCCCACTTACGAACTAACATCGTCCCGATGTTCAGTGAGTAAATAAAAAGTAGGTTGCAAATAAAATTAAAATTTTATATGATTTTGATTATTATTTCTTATTTTTAGCAACCATATATTATTTTGATTAAAGAAAATGACATATATATTAAACACTATTACAAACTATAAATAAAAGTAACAAACAACAAAAAACAATTAAACAACTAATTTAAACAACTACCATCTTAACAACACAACTTCTAACGATTATCAAACCGTAGATGAACATCCGGGAGTATCCACCGGAAGTAATCCTAGCGAGAATCACGAGATGGAAAAATCTCGTCGGTAGCAAACTCGGGCACGTGATTCGGTTGGATACAAAGGTGAGAGATAACCCAGGCAAATGGTAGCGGTTTTCCCCTATTACGTCTTTCTACTTGCAAAATTAATTGCGGTCTTAAAAATCAAAACTCCCCGATCAATGTATGCTCCCACGGTCAATGCATACAACGGCGGCATCTCATCATCCGTAACCCCATAAAAATCTCTAGTTGGATAGATCCGAGAATTAATGAAGCGTTTCCAAGCCCTTAAATGAGGGGTAAAGCCGAGTTGAAGAATCATAGTTATGATCAAACAACGGAAATACGAGCGAAAGGCTTACGCGGTACGGTTTACAACATTATACGCATCCCCAAGTTCCCAAAGAAACTCGAAGTGTGGGTTTCGATCAAAAGTACATGGTGGAATTTGATAGATTTGATTTATGATGAGCGGTGAAAATGAAATAACGATTCCCCTAGCGTAATAAGTTGAGATGAGGCTACTTGTCGTTATCTCGGTGAGAGACGCAAAGAAATCTCTAACTATCGAAATGTTTACTCGACCTGCGGGAGTCCTTATCAACTTTTTCCACCCGCAACCTCGGATTAGATTACGTCCCCACTGATCAATTTTTTCAGTGTTTAAGCCTTTCTCCATCAGAATAGGAGAACGGACGAAATTTAGATGTCTCGGGACGTCATTATGAAAACAAGAGGCATGCCCTTCGGGGACCACACCATCAGGCGTATGTGGTTCATAACTATTAACCGAAGGAGAGGAGCGGTTAGACATTTCTGAAATAGAGATTAAAATAGAAGAAAGGAAAGAATGAGCAAAAGGTTGGCTGTTGCTCTTTCCTTTTATAGAATACATCCATCAAGCAAAAGTAGAAAAGATCTACTTTCTGCGCGTTTTTGTACTTTCCGGATCGATCCGAGAAAGGGCCGGATCGATCCGGCCTCGAATCGATAATGTTGTCGGGTCGGTATACTCACGTCGGATCGATCCGGTGAAAAGCCGGATCGATCCGGAACATTCTTGTTCACGGACGAGTCGATTTTTCTTGAAAAATACTTAGTTTTTTCTAGGTGACAAGTTTTCTTCCTATTTTTGGTTTATTTTCATTACGTTATAACGATAAATTTTAGTACACGATGCTTAATACCATAATATGCAATGAAAACATGAAAATCGTATAAAATCCTACTATGATCAAAACAACTTAAAATTTAACGAAAAAAAGAAAAAGTGCATGATAAATAAAATTGTTTCAATGTCAAAAACCATAGAATGTTTAAAAATTATCACTCCTCTTCATCACTCAGCTCGACGTGGCTTGAACTTGGCATAGCTTGAGAACGGGTCGATTCTTGGGATGGATCTTGAAAATAAGTTGACATCCGTACCGAGCTATCTAGTCCCGTCGAACTCATCTCTCTCGTGATATCGGAAAAAGTGCTTCCCCGTCTCGTCGTGGTATGGCCAAATGATCCGGATCCGGTCCATTACGATGTCGCATTTGCCATAGTACTGTCGAAAAATCTCTACACCACTAGTTTGAAATCCAAAAGAATGTGGCATTTGTTGGAAATCGAGTGAGGTGGCATCGGTGGAATGAAATCGGGCAAGGTATAAGGCTGGGTTTGGCATTGCGGAATATCCATCTCGGCATAGGTAGGGTTACGCGGTATATTCATTTGATATAAACCTCGTATGCCTTGACGTAAATCTTCGGACCATAATTTATTCCTTTCCGCAAAAACGACCATATTGGCATTAGCACGATGAACATCATAGGCCATGGATTGAAACATATCGTAAGTGATGGTATTGGGAAGATGAGTTTGAGTTTATTTGGATGAAGGAGGGACGGCGATAGATGGAGTAGGTTTGAGGTCGGCGACGGTTAGGGTCCAAAAAGTTTATTCTTCACCGCCGGCCTAAGTGGTAAACTAGGACCGATAAGTGTGTCATCTACCATCATCAAATTATCATTTGGGAGCTCGGGGACTCTGTCGACGACACAAGGAAGAAATAAAACACGGAAAAGGCATGTGAGCTTGCACTGGTCTAGCGATCGGGGTAAAATCTTTGGCCCTTCATACATCACTCTGCCTATATCCACGGGTACATCATTAACTATAGCCCAAGCAATACACAAATCCTCTTTACCAAAAGATGTAAAATGCCGAGTCGGGTAAAGAGTGTGAGCGATAAAACGTTTAATGGCTTTCATATCCCGGATACATTTCCCATAGGAAAACTTGTTTTCATGCCGGACGGCGATGGGATCTAACTCATTACGGGCTACCGCAACAATATGATCAAAGTCTGCGGCTCATCCAAATTCCAAAGCTGTATAATAATCCTCATTCTCCGGTATATCGGGAATACCATAAATAGCATTAATAATGTGAGGAGTAAACGGTCTTGTCCTAGTTCTCGGTGACGAGAGGTTAACTCACCATCTTCCGTAGCATTGTGAGTTGCTACCAAAGAATAAAATTCGGCTACTAAGGTGGTGTTAATTTCTCCCGACCTTAAAGCGGCTAATTCCATCCAATGTCGCCTTTCAAAAATTTCCTTCACCTCCCTTCCCAAATTTTTAAAGTCTAAGCCCCTCTCTATTGCAACTAAACATTGTCCAAATTTATTTTTCAATGCTTTCTTAGGCTACTGACGAACGCGGTTCTTTCAAAACTAACGCCAATTCTTCTTCTTTAAAGGCCTAGTTTCTATAAGCGGAATTTGGGTAGGGATATGCGGTTTGCGTTTTTTACTAGCTTTGGATGATTCGGCCATTCTACGATAATGACACAATAACAAAACAACACAAAAAAAAAAAACAACACAAAACAACAGTACAAATGTGAGTGACAAAACAGTTGAAAAATAAAAAATTGCATAAAAAACGAAATTAAGAAAATAAGTGACTACAATGTTACCTTACAAAGCTTAAAGAGGTTGAAATTTGGCCGGAAAAGATGGAAAGTCGCCGGAATGAAAGTTGAAGCTTTCCCTTGAAAATTACTTCAATGTTAATGCAAATTTGAAGAGAGGAGTGGAAAATGAGAAAAGTTTAAGAAGTGGTGTAGTTTAATGGTGATAGTGTGTGATGATTTGAAGGAAAAAATTCGAATTGGGGAAGAAGGGGAGGGGCGGCTGTTTTTAGAAAAAAAAAGAAGAAGAAGAAGAAAGAGGTCCCCGTCCCTTTTTTAGGTTTTTTCAGGTTCCGGATCGATCCGGGGTTAGGTCGGATCGATCCGACCAAATTTTTTTTTTTTTTTTTTTTTTTTTTTTTTTTTAACTTAATAAAACTTCTACAAAAATAAAAAAAACTTTTTATAAAAACTTTATAAAACTTTTAAGTAATTTCATAAAGATCCTATTTATAAAATTTTCAAAAGTTATATAAAAATTTTATAAGTACTACAAAATTCACGAGGGTCCTAATTCTAATACTTCTAAATCTTCCAGAGTTCTGATGTAACGTTCTATCAACCTAACCTTAAGAAATGAGGCGTTCGAATTTTCTCTTTGATCTCCATCGGGATTTTCGGATAACCACCTAATCGTTCCCTTCTTAACAATATTCAAACACTCATCCTGTGATTTGGTTGTGCTTTCCCTACATTTCCCTTCATGCTCACTTTTTCCACGAACTTACACCTTCTTAAAAACTTTGCCCTTCTCTTTATCGAACTTCTCGATTTTCCATTACATAGTTCTTTCGGTCGATCTCTCTCAACAATTGCTTGTTTTTCTCAAAAACTGAAGCTTCTATCTTAAACGCGACATCTTTATCCAAGCCTAATTTCAAAAGCAGTATAAAAATTTCTATTCTATCTAAAAAAGACATCCAGTTCTTTTACGTCTATCCGGTAAAAGACGAAACTACTTTAAACATAACTAAAACACAAAAAAGTAGAGTAAAGATAAATAGCACCTGGTATTCGGCTGAGTTTAACTCCTCTGCTTTTCAGTTTCTCGATTTCTCTGCTTTTTACTTTGTCGGAGGATCAGTTAGTAGCATTATTTCTTCTTTCAGTGCGGTTCCTTCTCCTTCCACAAATAACTTTACTCTATGGCCATTGGCTATAAAAGTTGTATTTCCATTTGTTAGTTCAACGACTCAGTTTGAAAACTCTCGTTACTTTAAATGGACTGTCCATCTTGATTTAAGCTTTCCTGGAAATAACTTTAAACGTGAATTGTACAAGAGCACTCGATCACCTACATGGAACTCACGACTATAGATTCTCTTATCGTGAAAGGATTTCGTGCGTTCTTGTAGATTCGAGCGTTTTCATAAGAATCGAGACGGAATTCTTCTAGTTACGTCAATTGAAGCAATCTATGATCACCGACGACCTTAGGATCGAAATTCAAAAATTTAATAGCCCGAAGGCTCGGTGTTCTAACTCAAGGGAGATGACACGACTTACCAAAAACTAACCTATAGGGAGAACAACCAATTGGTGTTTTAAAAGGCTGTTCTATATGCCCGTAATGCATCGTCTAGTTTAAGCGCCGAGTTTTTCGATTTGAATCCTTGTCTTTTCTACAATTCTTTTGATCTCTCTATTAGACACCTCTGCGACCCTTTGGTTTGCGGATGATAGGGCGTTCCTAACTTATGCGTTACACCATATTTTTCAATTATCTTGGTAAATGGTCTATTACAAAAGTGCGAACCTCATCACTTAATGATAGCCCTCGGAATGCCATAACGTGTAAATATATTCTTTTTAAGAAATCGTATGACAACTTTGGTATCATTAGTGGGAAGAGCTTCGACTTCTACCCATTTCGAAACATAATCTACCATTACTAGAATAAATCTTTTTCCAAAAGATATAGGAAATGGTCCCATGAAATCTATACCCCAAACATCAAATAACTCACATTCTAAAATAGGTTGCATAGGCATTTCATGTTTTTTAGATACATTTCCCCATTTTTGACAAGATTCACAAGATTTGACATATTTATAAGCATCTACATATAGCGTAGGCCAATAAAAACCACATTGTAAAACTTTAAAAGCGAGTTTTCCATCCTCCATGATGACCTCTGCCTCACGATCATGACAAAATGATAAAATACTTAAAATTTCATTATCGGGCACACACTTTACGATTATCCCATCCGAACATTTACGGAAAAGGTCGGTTCCTCCCGGTAATAAAATTTTAAGTCATAAAAGAATTTCTTTTACTGCTGCCAAGTCCAATGAGACGGAATATAATCACGGGTTAAGTAATTAATGATATCTCCAAACCGGGGTGACATTTCCTTAGAAGGAATTCTATTCTTTAATAAGCGCATGGTTGAAGGAGTATCTATTCTAAAAAGTTGTTCATCGGGAAATGAATCTTTAATTTCTATTCCCTTTCCTCCATCATTTTCCATTCTACTTAGATGATGCTGCTACTACATTCTCACTTCCCTTTTTATCTTTAATTTCCAAATCGAACTCTGAAGTAAGAGAATCCATCTAAGAAGACGTGGTTTCGCATCTTTCTTACTCGGCAAATACTTCAAAGTTTGAATGGTACGTATAAATTATTACCTTAGAACCAACAATATACGATCTAAACTTATCTAAGGCAAAAATTACGACCAACGGTTCTTTTTACGTAGTTGTATAGTTCGGTTAATTTGCATTTAACGTATGAGATGCATAGTAAATAGCTTTGAGAATTTTGTTATATCTTTGACCTAAAGCTGCTCCTACGGCTAAATCAACGGCATCACACATAATCTCAAACGGTAAATTCCAATGCGGTGCTATTAGCAACGGTGCGATAGTTAATTTCGCTTTTAAGGTACGAAAAGCTTCCTTACATTTACTATCGAAGTTAAAAGGTACTTCCTTTTCAAGCAAATGACTTAGGGGCTTTGCTATCTTTGAAAAATACGCAATAAATCTTCTATAAAATCCTGCATGTCCAAGAAATCCTCTTAGAGTCCTTAGATTAGCTGGTGGTGGTAATTTTTCAATTACTTCAACCTTAGCTTTATCAACTTCAATTCTATTTCGAGAGATTCTATGGCCTAGAACAATTCCTTCGATACCATTAAATGACATTTTTCCCAATTTAAGACCAAATTGGTATCCTCACGACGTTGCAACACTCTTTCTAAGTGCGACAAACATTTACCAAAAGAATCTCCGTAAACACTAAAGTCGTCCATAAAAATTTCCAAGAATTTCTCAACCATATCGAGAAAATATAGCCATCATGCATCTTTGAAACGTAGGCTGGAGCATTACATAAACCAAACGGCATTCTTTTATACGCAAAAGTTCCATAAGGACAAGTGAAAGTAGTCTTTTCCCTATCTCTGCTTTGCAATGAAAATCGTAAATAACACGAATAACCATCTAAGAAGCAGTAATATTTATGACCACTTAACCGTTCCAACATTTGAACTATGAATGGAAGTGGGTGATGATCTTTCTTAGTATGATCATTTAGTTTCCTAAAATCAATGCACATTCGATATCCTGTAATTTCTCTTGTTGGAATCCATTCATTTCTATCATTTTCTTTCATTGTGAAACCTCGCTTTCTTTGGTACCACTTGAGTTGGACTTACCCGTTCACTATCGATATGGGAAAAATTATTCCCATCGTCTAATAGCTTAATGACCTCTTTCTTAACAATTAACGCAAATTTGGGTTGAGGCGGCGTTGCGGTTGAATACAAGGCTTAGCATCTTCCTTCGAAATTATCTTATGAACGCAAATCTCGGGGCTAATACCTCGAATATCGGCAATTTGTCCATCCAAAAGCTTTCTTATGCTTTTTCAACATTCTAAGTAATTGATCTTCTTGTTGCTCGATTAAAGGCGATGAAATAATAATCGGTAATAGATTATCGGTTTCAAGAAAAGCATATTTCGATTTAAAGGTAATGGTTTCAAGTCCGGGTTCTTTGGCGGATCTTATTGACGATTTAAGAGCGGTCCTTCTAGTTCTAATTCCAAGTACTTATGCCATGGTGGCTTAAAGGTAAAACTTTACGTATCTAAAGAAAGAATTATCTCTTTCATTTCAATGTCTTCCTCATCTTCTTTATAGATAGACGAGAGTTAAGCATTCTTCTAATCTGTCTTCAAAAGTTGGTAGCGATTATCATAGACGAATGAATATCTTACATAAAAGAACATGATTACGATGATGCATGATTCATAGCTTTGAAAATATTGAAAGTAACTTCGTCTTCATTGACTCTTAAGATTAATTCTCCTTTCTGCACATCGATTAAAGTTCTTCCTGTAGCTAGAAATGGACGACCTAGAATAAGAGGTCTTTGAATAACCGTCTTCCATTTCCATAACTACAAAGTCTCTTGGAAAATAGAATTTGTCTACTTTAACCAATATGTCCTTTATAATTCCTTTAGGGTACTTAATCGATCTATCGCCATTTGCGAGTCATTTCGATCTTAGTAAGCTTTCCTATGCCTAACTTTCTATAATCCTCATAAGACATGAGATTTATACTCGCTCTAGATCACATAAGACCTTCTTAAACGAAATCCTCCAATTTCACACGGAATGGTAAAACTACCTGGATCTTTCGGTTTAGGTGGTAACTTATCTTTGCGAGAATTGCGGAACATTCTTCATTTAGGCATATATTCTCATATTCCTCTAATTTTTTCTTGTTTGACGAATTTCTTTCGAAATTTTCCATAGGTGGTATATTAATCAAAGCTTCGATAACGGGGATATTAACTTGAATATGACGAAAAGTGTCAAGGAAACGAGCATACTTCTTATCAGTTTTTGCCTTTTTGATTTGATCTTTAGGAGGGTAAGGTAAAGATTCTAAATCTATGACCTTTGGCTCCTTTGTCAGTTTCTCTTTTCCTTTTTCCTTAAACCTTTGAGTATTACTCAGTCGCCATGTTTCAGGTTCTTGAATTCTTTCTTTTAAATTGTTCCCTGAATCAATCTCTACTTGATTCCTTCATTTCTTCATGTTTTTCATCCTTGTTTTCATTTTCTTCCATTCTAATATGTTCCTTAAATAAAGTCCTTAAATCTTTATCCATGGGATCTTTCAGAATTCTAGGGATTTTTACCCAATTTTCCCTTTCACTTTCGGGTTCCGAACTTTTATTTCTTTTCAAGAAGTTGTCTATAATTTCTTCTTCCTCGTGTAAATTCAAGTTCATCTTTAGTTTTATCATTCTTACCATCTAAGTCATCTTCTACTTCATTATCCCCAAGGTTTTCAACTCCATTACTTCCACGAGCTTCCTACTTCTCGTAACTACAACATTTACCTCTCTTGGGTTCCTTTCGGTGTTACTTGGTAATCCTCACGGGGTCTGCTTGTTATTACGTTCACCTTACCCTACTCAAATGATCTTCCATATTCCTTAATGAGGCTTCTATCGTTCTCATCCTGGTATCATGTCCACTCATAGATGTTTTCATTGAACTCATGTCCTTAGTGAGTATTGTACCAATAGAAGTCACCATCGTTTCTATATTTTTAGCTTGAGTAGATACTACACCCATCATATTTTCCATTAGTTTTTCCCATTTTTCAACTCCTTACGGGTTGAGTTGAACTTTGAGTTCTTGGTATACTTTGAGTGGTATGTTGAGGATAGGATCTAGGTAATGATTGTAAATTCGATTAGATGTGTTTTCTTGATAAACTTGATTATTATTCAAGTTCCTATATGGAAGCTGGATACGGCGGTTGTCCTTGCTTGCTAGGGTTTTCGGACCATCGATAAGTAGGGTGATCTCTTCTAATAGCATTGAACGAGTTTGAATAAGCATTGTTTAAATTTCTATCTTTGTTGAAGAAAACTCACCTCTCTCTTGAGCATCTGTCGGTTCTTCAATCCACTAGTGGTATTTTATCTGATTTGAGTATTCGGTTGGTGCACTATTTTCGAACTTTGGTTCTTATTCTTTGTAATCCATCAAATTTCCTACTCAAATTTTCTAAATGTGCTAGAACTTCCGTATTAGACGTACATTCTCCTGCAAAAGCTACTTTTACGGTGCTAGAACCGGTTTCCCACATTACATTTTTTTTGGAAATCTTTTCGATGGCATCGTAAACTAATTGAGCTTCACTCGTCATTAAAGAACCACCACATGCATGGTCTACATCGGCACGTGAATCTTTTCTTAATTTACGACGAAAAAGTTGAATTTGCATGTCTAAGGAATAACCATGGTCGGGACACGCTCTTAGTAATTTTTTAAATCTTTCCCACGCATTCCCAAGCGTTTCTTCAGATCCTTGTCTAAAATTAGCAACCTCGACTTTTAATTCCAAATTCCGTCCGGGAGTGAAGTATTGTTTCGAAATTCGGTTTGAATCTCCTCCCAACTTGTAAGTGAATGATGCGGAAGAGACATAAACCAATCTCGGGCTCGTCCTTTTAGAGAAAAAGGAAACATAGTCATCCTTGTTAATTCCTTGTGAGCACACTTGACTTTTGGTTTGTATTGCACGAGTTCTTCAAAAAGATAGAGATGATGATGCGGATCTTCATCATCTTCTCCTAGGAATTGGGCTCTTGCGTCAATTAAACCAAAAAGATGAGATTTAATCTCGAAATTATTCGCTCCTTCATTAGGCAAAAGTATGGGATTATTAGTCGATTTCTTCTTATGGTTTGGTCACGGATAGGCCTTGGGTTTGCTTGGGTTGTTACGATTATTACGGTTCCGATTCGATTATTTCTATTATTATTATTATTTTGATTATTAAGGTTAACGGGGTTTTGTCCATGCCACTAGAGCATGTTCCGGCCACTTGTTCGGGTGTTTCATCAACGATTTCGACCATTCTCGTATTTACGTTTGAAGATGATTCGTCGGGATTTCCACGACTAGTATGACCACGTTTTCTCTCTACTCTTAACTTGCCTTTCGTAAGTGTTTATGTCGGGCTTATAAGGAGTGAGTGGGGCCTTACCACTTACGGTCATCAACTAACGAAATTAGAAAATAACACGAAATTGATGGTAGTAAAATTTGGTAACTTACATATAAGGTAAGTACGACGAAAATAAAATTAGAAATGAGATAAGAAAAGTGTTGACTTATTCTCGAGAATTTTGAGCTAATACAAGTAGTAACCATAGACACAAAAAAGAAATTAGCGTCGTTCCCCGGCAACGGCGCCAAGAAAAAGCGACGTGGCCTTTTCTAGTGCTAATACCGATCCTTAACCGACGGTGTATCGGGTCAAGCTTGTAGTGCTAGTATGGTGAGTCGAGTATCGTATCCTCGGGGAACTTTGTAATTCTTCTAAGTGTGGTTAAACACCAAAGAGCTTTTATTAACTCGATCTAAACCGCAATTTTATAACACGGATCACTACTTATTCTAGTCAACATAAAATAAATACGTAAATTAAAATTTTATTCTAATATAATATATATAGATATATAAATATATATAGATGTGCATAAGTTGCAAAGTATATATATAGATATAAATATATAGATGCCAAATATATTATTAGAGAACTAGCCAAAGTTTATATAATTGATTTATACGATCTTTTCGGTGAATGGAATGTGCTCGATCTTTAGGTTCAATTGAGTAAATGAAACGGTGTACTCTAAGGTTAACAATTCGTCCTCACATTAGCGTACGAAATTGTCATATGTCCATTGTCATCGGTCCAAATCCACAAGCTTGTTACGGTTTTTACGAACGGGTCCCGAGTACGATTCTACCTTTGAATAAAAAGGAGTCATTCCGTTCGTCAAACGGTCAATTTTATTTAAAGGCTCCGGTTGTCAAGGCCGGGCGATTCAACTTTCCGGTTTAAGTTTCAATTAAGCGATGATTTTAACATTATTACGATCTTGAGTACAAATTTTAATAAGATTTATCTTTTTAGGACAAATACGCCCCCGAATAGGAAATTGGATTCCGTTGTCACGTTTTCACTCGGCCAATTTTTACCCTCCGGTTTTTCTATTAACGAGTTCATAACTTAATTACGAGGCGTCAATTCATAATTAGATTATGAATTCTTTCAAGTCAAACTTTATCAATAGAAAAAGATTCAATTAGCTCGATTTTATTCAATTTTACTTAGACAACATTCCTTTACCGAAAAGATCGAAATAAAACGATTACATAACTTTGGCTAGTTATTAGATTTAGCCTACTAACATTATACGAAAAGATAAAAAACAAACATAATAAACATAAATACTTTAGAAATTTTACCCGATTACAACGATTGGATCGAGAAGATGTATTCGTCCGGATGCTACAACAACTTCAACAACATTGATCTTGATAATTTCTCGAGCATTATGACGATACTACTTTATTTATGGCATAAGGCCTATATATATACATACTACTACTACTAGAAAGAGGTAAAAAAATATATTTGGTACCACTTTTTGTGCTGCAATCTTGCCTTTTTATAGGCAATTTTTCCACTTGCCGGATCGATCCGAGAAAGGGCCGGATCGATCCGGGAATAAAAAATATTATCCCGGGATATTCTCTGCGGGGCCACATCTTGGATAATCATTATGCCTCCTCGGATCGATCCGAGGTAAATCCGGATCGATCCGGATAGATTTTTTTCCAATCTTAATCCGAAACTTGATAAAATCATAACTTGAGCTCTGGATCTCCAAATGACATAATTCAAGATGCGTTGGAAAGCTCTTGAGGAGATCTATAACTTCCATGAAGACTTCTTTTTCAGAAAATGCCTTTTTGCTGGGCCATTTGTTCGTTGAAAATATAACTTGATACGGCGTCACGAACCAGTGATCCACTTGAACTTTAAATCTCGTGGCACTTCCTTTATTCCTTCAAAAGATATGATTTTACTCCACAAAATGTCGTCACTCGGGGTCTTGGTTTACCTAAGGTCGTAAAATACCAAAAATACCCACGTGAATCGACACGACACTCCGGTTATTAACCCGGTACAAAATTTATAACTTTTTATCATTTTTTTACTAGATTTTTATAGTATTTAGATTTATTCATAGCTATTAATATTTTATAAGATTATACGTTATAATTACTTATATTTTATATAAAAATAACGAGTCGATAACGTATATAAAACATCGTAATTTTTATCATATAAATGTTACACATCGCTTTTAGTGAGGGGGTGGCGACCTTGTCCGGTACCGGTGTTCCCGTCTCGCTTATACTTGGTCGGCCGGTCCTTCGCGGATTAACCTTTCTATCTCTCGCCTTAATGTGAAACATTCGTCTGTGATGTGACCGTGGTCCTTGTGATAGTCGCAAAATTTGGATTTGTCGCGACTATCGGGATCACCCCTCATAGGTTTGGGCTTGTCAAAATGTTCGCGGATTTCGAACAATATTTGAGATGCTTTAGTGTTGAGCGGGGTAAAATTGTCCTCGCCGAATTTATAAGGCTTTTTTGTCTCGCGGTCGTGGTCGGCATCTCGCCCTTTTTCCTTCTTACGCTCCTCTGCGCGATCCTCTTCTCGTGAAGGCGTTCGCTTTGGGCTTCGCCCTCCCCGAGGACGGCGCTTCGGCGACTCCCATCATTCGAGCCCTTTCCAACATTTCCACGAGACCCGCTTTAGGGGGCCGCAGGTTGAACTCGATTTTCATTGGACCCTTGGCGATCCCCGTGAGGAAACATGTGACAACCGCATCATCCGGAATGTTTCTTGTCGATCGTATATTCGATGAAACGTTCATAATATTCTTTTCCGGACTCACTTGTCCTCCCATGCGAACTTCGTATAGGTCCTCATAGTTTTCTTTGGTCTACTCGCCGATTCAAACTCTCTCGACGAATTTCTCGGAGAGATCCTCCCGGCCTTTTGCGAGCCACGGGGAAGTCCACGTATCCAAGAGGCGGCCCTATCTTGCATGCTTCCGACTAAGGCGATGCACCAGGCAGATTTATTTTGGGTCGCCAGGGTGATGCGACCTTGGAAAGCGGTGAGCCAGTCGTTTGGGCAAGAATTTCCATTGTAGTAATTATAGCTAGGATAGCTAACCTTTTCGCGGCCGGTAGGCAATGTTTCTGTAATTCTCTTGGCGAGCACGTCGATTCCTGAGATTGGGGCGGCTCTCTCGGCTGGCCTTGACTTTTTCAAATCGGCGAGCTCATTTTTCATTATCTCCATCTGTTCGGCCCAAACAGGGTCAAAACTGGGTCGCAACAGCGCCTGTGTATTAGCCCTCTCTGGCCTGCGCTCTGACTCCCCGCAGTCTTCCGACTCCTCCCGACGAGCTCTTTTTTCACGGATAATTATGCGGGCGTCCGGTGCGTCCCTGTCTCGTCGGGGAAGAAATCCTCCCTCGGGAAGGCTGAGACGACTTGGGGCCGAGGCCTTGTCCTTCTCACCCAACCTTTTTAAAGCCGAACCTTTTTCGTGTGACTTTTCCTCCTGATGATTGCGATCTGGGAGAACCGAAGTCTGCACAACGTTTTTCCTGGGTCCTTTGCGGCCTGATGAGCGTACACTTTCTTCTATCTCGATCCCGTGAATCTGGCTCTGCCGACCCTTATTCACCGCCGCGGGAGCGATTTCATCTCTGGGGGGATTTGGGGGTCGTATCGACATTGGAGCTTGGCCCTTTGCTACCAGACGGGAATTGGCTAGGTACATAGTTTCCGCATACCTCGCGTATTCCCTTATTTCCGCAATCTCCGGATCTTCTTGGAGATCTGGCTCTGCCCTAGGGGTTGATCTCTGACTTTGCTGCGATCGAGATGATCCTCTGATTTTCCCATCCAATGCTGCTACGACCTCTCTTGACTTAGCCTTCTGATTTATCAAATTTCGGGCATCGCTAGGGGCCAGAACTCCCCTTTGCGATCCTTCCCTACCCGCTTGCGTAATCTCTTGTGTTTCTACCGCGACATCAGCTTGTATATGTGTTTGTACAACGCCTCTCGCGGGAGTTTGGGGGTTCGGTTGCCACTTTGCTTCCGGTCATAGGTTATGACTATGCTTGTGATTAGGACTCGCCTTGAGTCGGACTTCCGGCAATCGATATGTGATTTCATATGATGGAGCCGGTCGTGTGAGCGCCGTTTTTTGATTTTTGTGTGGAGTTATGAGTGATGAAGCTTTCGTTTCCCGGTAACGGAGCCAACCGATGATGTATAAATCGTCACGGGTGTAAATATATGTCTACGCAGGTGTTCTCCTAGTTCTATTTTATTTATTTTATTTTAAATTTTCTTTCGTAAAGCTACGTTTGCTCAACCGTTTGAGGACGGCATTACTCTTTTTTTTTTTTTTTTTTTTTTTTTTTTTTTTAGTGGGAGGACGGCATTACTAAGCTTATTAATTCCTTTTTGACCGTAAGTATACATTCTCAAACCCATATGTCTCTTGCTTTAAAGTGGTAGCATTTTGATTTTCTCTCTTGTTATTGAATAAGCAGTGTCTTTTAGCGTGATTGATTTTATGATACCGGAATCGCCTCAAAGAAAAAAAATCTGTAGTTTTCTTGAAATGGTGGGTCGAAAAGAGAAGAACGGTCACTCGCTCCTCGGATCAAGAATTGCCATAGCAATTGGAGTCGGAATTATTGTGGGGTGTATCATTGTTTTATTGTGTCCTAGAGCCTTTTTCGTGCACGATCAAGCCGTCAATAATCCAACAATTTCCAAGTCGGCGCTAAAGGTCTGTTTCATTTGACTTTTCTTTTTCCGGCACGTATTTTATGGGGGACTTTAGTGCCCACGCTCAATCTACTAGGTGGTATCATATATTCATATATAAATTTGTAAAATATGCTTGAGACACCACATGTGTTATGATCGATCATCATCACATACCAATGATACCATAAGTGAAACATGATACTCAACTAAATCTAGATTTCTTCTTCTTTTACTACATTTGGAATTAAATTTTTAAAGGTCGACTCTAGATTCGACTTGTAAAAATTTAAAATAGATGTGGTCATGGACTAACCTTAGGATTTTTGGACACTAGGCCGTTTTGTTGGAGATGGTCCTTTCGAAGTGAAATACAATTTATCAAAACTTAAAGAATTTTAAATATGATAAACAAAAACAATCCATCGCATATTTATAATATGTCCACTTTACATGTTTATAAAGTAATATTATAACATCACTCTCAACTTTTGGCATATCCCAAACTTATTATATGCTCACACTTGAGATGATTCAATTGCCATGTATTTAGCTATTGAGCCTCAAAGTTTATGTTTTTATGTAATTGCAGCATCAAAAAGAAAGTCTGATTTCTGAATTACTTACGGAATCTCAAATCTCTCTCGACGCCGAGTATTTTTTATGTGCCTAGGTCGATTAGAGGTTCGGCTTCCTTCTCCCCCACCCACCTTTTAGCGTTCGAAAAGAAGAAGAAAGAAGATAAATTGGGCCCCGAGAGAGACCGCCCTCTCTCAGGCCCGCATGACGTATTGAAGATTTAAGTTTCTCATCCCATGTCCCCGAATATAATAAAAAATCTCATTCTATTTTCCCCTATGTGTGTATATAGCCTAGTGGTATACATATATACGTGTACACATACACATACACAACACACACACATATATATATATATACACACACATGAATATGGACCTTGGTCATCTTTTTCCGGGCCCGGCACTGAGGGTGGTATCATGTGTGCCACCGTATAAATGACATTTTCATAAATAAAAGCTAGGTGTCCAGGGCCATCGGTGAAATGTGGCGAGTCTTAAGGTATCAAAAGAAAAAAAAAGTGTGATTTAATCCACCGTTAAATGACATTTTTTTTTACACCAATTGATAAAGGAATTAATAAAAAAAAGTTTTATCTATATTATTAATTTATTATATATATTATATTATATATATAAATAAAAAGCCACAAAAATAAATAAAACAAACTTATTATGTATATCATAATGCATCTGTAAAGTTTTTCGATGTGCTGTAAACTTTGGGTGTCTAGGTAAAATTAGTATAATTTTTCAGGTGTCTAAGTAAAATTAGTATAGTGTGTAATGTAAGGAGTTTGGGATAACATTAATTCGTCTAAGTAGAAAATATTTATTTATGTATAATAAGTTGTTTTAAAAAAAAACAATTTCAACTAAAATGCCAATTCGTGCCCTAGAACCCAGGTGTCATTAAAGATTTTAAAATTGACCAGAAACTACTGTTATGTCATAATGCATCTGTAAAGAGTGCTGTACTTTGGCTGTCTAAGTAAAATTAGTATAATTTTAGGTGTCTAAGTAAAATTAGTATAGTGTGTAATGTAAGGAGTTTGGGTGTCTAAGTAGAAAATTAGTATAATGTTTAGTGCCCTAGAACCCTAGTCTAGCATGCTATTTGAATAATAATGAATCCAGTAACAACTTAGGTTCATCATCGATCGTTGTTTGAACTAAAATGGTTAACCCAAGTATTAAGTTCATTATGTCTCAATCTCGTATCATAATAATCTTCCAATTTTTCAATATGGGACACTGCATTCTCCCCTTCTTAAGGATTTGGCGTCATCGACAGGACTATAGTAGAAGACTCTAGAGGTAGCCACACCGTCTCTCATAGTGTGACATTTAGTTTCATCTGGTAGTTGGCTCTGATACCACATGTAACCATAGTTATCAGACCTGGCTCGTGTCGTTGACCCGGAAAAAATACTGGTTCACCGGGTCACTGATTCAACCGGAAAAACTTTTAAAATAGTAAATAATATATAATATTATGAAAAATATACTTTCTGATAATTCATATTCAAGTAAATAATGATATGAAATTATGTATCATCTTATGAGTTACCATTTAGAGACCCAAAGCGTTGTTAATGTGATTATAATAAGAGGATATGTTACAAAAATACAAGGCTAAAATATATCTTTAACTCTTAATTAAATTATCGGTACATATAAGTATTTTTTATTTGAATTGTGATGCACTTATTGTTAATATTAGAAAAACAAAAATTGTTTAACCTATTTATATCTAGAAGAAGAGATCAAAGAAAAGCAATTAAGTCCATCATATCGAACATTGCATTATCCCTTCTTAAGGATTTGGCACCATCAACAAGACCCTATTAGAGGATTATAAAGATGGACCACACAGCCTACCACAATGTAATGACACTTGGGTCCCAGTCTAAAATATACCTCATAAATCCATTATGTCTCAACCTTATATGTTGTAAATGTTCCTCTCAATTTTTCACTGTGGGATATTACAATCACCCCTCTTAAGGAACCGATATCCTCGCTAGGACCCTACCATAGGATTGTAGAGGTGGCTCTCACCGCCTCTCACGGTGTGACACCTATTTTTATATGGTAGTTGACTTTGATACCACTTGTAGCGCCTAAAACCCGAGTCGACGACTAAAATTGTGCATTTCTGTCTTTGGTAGGATATATTTTATTCAATGGAGCTTAAATGTTTGTGTTCATGTTATGTTGATGCTTTCCCTTAAGATTTAGGTAAACCGATTGCTTCATTAAAGGTTGTGCAAAATGCGTGTTAAATCGATATCTAAATTCTCATCAATTTGACATTTCATTTAATGCTCCAATGTATTATTCCAAAGGGTTCAATTTCTCTCCCCCATGTGATGTCAGGTTGATTCGTCTGCGTGTGAAATTTCAATTTCAAACCGGGTTGCCATGTTCAAATCAGAGATGGCAACATTGTTAAAAGATAACGATGCGTTAAAGAATCAGGTTAGATTGCTAAACGAAAAGCTAAAGACGGATGAACAGAGAAAAGCTGGACCTTTTGGTACTGTCAAAGGGAAGAGAATTAACCCCACAGTCATTCCTGATGAATCAGTAAATCCAAGACTGGCAAAGATCTTGAAAGAGGTTGCCATTAATAAAGAGCTTATCGTTGCACTCGCGAATTCGAGGGTAAAACCCATGTTGGAGATTTGGTTCAACAATATCAAAAGGGTTGGCATTACTAACTATCTTGTTGTGGCATTAGATGATCAAACAGTGGAGTTTTGCAAGTCTAATGGTGTCCCATTTTACAAGAGAGACTCAGATTTGAGTATCGACTCGATCGGAAAAACAGGGGGTAACCATGCAGTTTCTGGATTGAAATTCAGGATCTTGAGAGAGTTTCTGCAATTGGGATATAGTGTTCTTCTTTCAGATGTCGATATCGTATACTTGCAGAACCCGTTTGATCATCTTTACAGGGATTCAGATGTGGAATCCATGTCAGATGGTCACAGCAATTCGACTGCTTACGGATATAATGATGTTTATGACGAACCTGAAATGGGATGGGCTCGTTACGCTCATACGATAAGGATATGGGTTTACAATTCGGGTTTCTTCTATATTCGGCCTACGTTTCCTTCGATCGAGTTATTGGATCGAGTTGCTACTCGGCTTTCTCGGAATGCAAAAGCTTGGGATCAGGCAGTTTTTAATCAAGAACTGTTCTTCCCTTCTCATCCTAGGTATACAGGGCTTCATGCTTCAAAGAGAACAATGGATATGTATCTGTTCATGAATAGCAAGGTACTTTTCAAGACGGTTAGGAACGACGATAAACTGAAGAAAATCAAGCCGGTTATTGTTCATGTGAATTACCATCCAGATAAATTTGCAAGAATGAAAGCCGTGGTCGATTTCTATGTTAATGGCAAGAAAGATGCCTTAGATCCCTTCCCTTTTGGTTCTCATTGGTAGTAATACTAGTATTCTCTCATGTAAAATTTGGTCCAGTGAGACAGATGACTGATACCTCCGTCCCAAAATGTAATTCCGTTTTAGACTTTTTCACACAGATTAAGAAAATGTGGTTAAGTGTCGTTAAAGTATGTGAATGTATAATAAATTATGGGTAAAAGGAAGAAAAAGGTAATATGTGGGTTTAAAAGGCACCTTGTCGTCATTCGAACATGAAAAAAGTCGAATCAAGCGAAGTTTAACAAGCCCACGGGCACATTTGATGACAACCTCACTGTTTTTTGGCATTAAGTAGGAGCTGATAATCCCTCCAGTTTCATCATGCAAGTGTACTTGGATGGAGCAACCGCACCAGCTTTTATGCATAAACCCAATACTGCAGGAACATGGCCATAATAGTCGCGACCTTCATCCTTAAGAATCGGAGGATCTTGAGGACGTCGGTGCCATATTATATTTGGAGGGACTAAATCATCAACCTTTGCTTTCCTCCAGAAGTGAGTCCCTCGCCAACTTTGGTACTTAAATATCCCGCACAGTCTAGCATTGTGCCCGGATGGTCCTACATGAACTTCTGAACAATGCTTGCAAACTCTAGCAGGATAAACGGACAACAACTTCTCGAGCCCGGACATCATAGTCTCCCATGCCTTCAAAGTTTCAATGCCTATCAACTTTACATCATGATCTGACAAAGACCCGGGTTCAATTTCATCAATAGTATTCAAACCGGAACTATCATCAGAGCTAAAAATTTGATCTTCTGAATAAGCCCCTGCCTGCCAGCATAACTCCAGAACAGCTGGAACCCGATCGTAATCGAATCTTTCATCATGCCTTATTATGTTCTGAAACATTCTTTGTAGATGATATGTCTCCACAGGGAGAAGCAAATCATTCAAACTCCCTTTTGTCCACTCATGAATATAAATCTTCCGGCGATGTCTGTAACCACCACAACTTCGAATCAGATGGCCACTCTCTCCAATATACACTTCTGAGCAATATCTGCAAAGAGAAGCAATTGAATGAGAACTATGCCCAATGTACACTTGCAAAGAAGTAAACAATATCATCCGATTGAATCATAGAAAAGACATAAATTTTCTTCAGCCAAAAGAACCTCCCCTACCAGTGCTTATACTTATGAGATATACACAAAGGAAGCCCGGTTGGAGAAGTAAACAGAGAAGTCAAAGCAACACAAGAAAAACACATTTTTATCCAAATAGTTTTCAAGGGAAATTTGTCCAAATACACAACCAGGATGGAAAAAAAAATCCATTGTTCAAGCATCAAACAACAAATTCCTTTTCGTTTTTCCCAGTTTTCTAACGAAAAAACACACGCACATTTAGAATACTTGCATACATATCTGGAAACGCAATCCACCAAGTCTGATGTATAATTCAATTTCCACAAGACAGTGAAAGGCATTGATAAGGGAAGCAAAAAAAACAAGTTAAATGAATCATGGGATTAAGAAATAAAACTATTCTAAATCAGAAACCAAAATTCAACTAGTCTGTAATGTAATGATAATATACTGACTTAGGAGAGTTTCAAAATTACTTGCAGGCCATTACAGGAATGCGTTGAAGAAGAGTAGAAACGCCTTGGTAAAGAAATCTTCGGGCTTGAACAACCTCCCGGGCAACAGGAATCATAGCCTTAACCGGATAATCCTTGGCCCGATTCTCAATTCTCTTCAAAATCATCGGCCTTAATTTCCGCAAGTCTACCACTTTTGCTTTTGAGCTATAAGATCTTGACCACCCAATCATGCTTTCCACAATCATGTGACGGCTTTGCCAAAGTCCGCAACTTTTCTGGTAGCCCATATTGAACGAAATTGAACGAAGCTATTTAAATAAATAAAAAAACCGTCTATTCCCCAATCATCCTCTCGGCGAAATATATCTGCTCAAGCAGAACGAAGGAGTCGGACAAGATTTTTATTTTTATTTTTAATTTATCTCCTTAATAATGGCTGCTGGTAAAGGTAAGGGGCAAAAAGCGCAGGGGAAAAAAATACACGCAGAACACAGTGAAAGATGGATGCTTGATACCGGTGGAAAATACTTGTGTAGAGAGGGATTTTGAGATGAAGTGACAGGTAAAACGATCAGAACCACACATTTTAAAAACAGAATGAAACTGTGTGGTGTGGGTGTCTCCACACCGTGTGGAGACAACACACAAGAATCACCCGATACTGGTGATGGGGAGGGGAAATACTTGTGTGGTGTCTCCACACGTGTTGAGACGCCGTGTGGAGACATACGAGCCACACAGTTTCATTCTGTATTTAAACTGTGTGTTTCTGATCGTTTCACCCGTCACTTCACTTCAAAATCCTCTCTCTACACAAGTATTTCCTGATGGGGGGAGGGGCGGATATTGCCGCAGTCCAGAGCAAATAGTTGAAATTACCCCTACGTGAATGGGACGTCATTTTGCATAGTATTGTTAAACGAATAGAACCGTTTACGAATAAATATGTGTTTAACTCGTTATGTATGTGGTCGTTCGTTTGTTTAGCTAAACGAACTAAGTTTGAACAAAATTATAATTTATAAACTCGTTTTCTAAACGAATAAACACAAACTTACTCACAAATGTTCGATTGTGTTCGCGTACTTGCTTATATAAATAAATCAATGCACAATCTAAGTCTAATTCATAAGATGATAAGACATTCATTAATATAATAAACACTATAGAGTAATTTTATAAATCATTCAGAGTTAGTTGAAGTTGTGAAATTCAAGAACACAACTAAATATATGGTGAAATATTATTGCTCAAGAATAATGAATGAGTTAAGTTACAACGATGTTGATCGTGGATATTTATAGCATATACACCACATGAATCAGTTAAAAGAAGTTACAAAAGTAGTTACAACAAAATAACTCTACACTACTCAGGTGTCTGTTGTATCCTCAGCTATGCTGAGTCCCTCAAGTCTGCTAAGCTGACCATCTGATGCTGAGTTGATCCGTTCAGCTGTCTTGCATCGGTAATCCTTTATCATATATTGTAACACCTCTCCTCAAGCTGAGAGTGATACATGAAACAACTTGCACATCCTTTTGTAATCAACAGATATTTATGCACTGGAACTTCGCTGGAAGATCTTGGAAATACCCAACTTATCCAATAAGTAAGAAGATATTGGTGCATCTAGGGCTTTGGTGAGAATATCAGCAATATGCTATTTTGTATCGAAAGGCAGAAGTTTAATGAGACCAGATTTGACTTTGTCCCTAACCATATGACAGTTGATCTCAATGTGTTTATTCCTCTCATAGAAAACATGGGTGTGAGCAATATGCATAGCATTGGCATTGTCACAAAACAAGACAACAAGTGACTGAACAGGAATCTCTAAGTCTTGTAAGATATATACTAGCCACTAAATGTCACAAACAGCATTAGTCATAGCCCTGTACTCAGCTTCTGATGTTGTAGATATTTGTTGTTTTAGCCTTCCATGAGATAAGAGAATCACCCAAAAACATCTTATAACTTGAAACATACTTCCTGGTTTCAGGACATCAGTAGACGTAGAGTCTGATGTACAACATTGGCACCTCCCTGATAAAAGTTAAGTGACTTTCTGGCTCTTGTGGATTTCCTCAGTTGAGCAGGTGCTTGGCTGACTGGAACTGATCCTTCATTGGAAGCCTCAGCTGCATTTGTTCCTGTGCTGGATTGCTCAACTGACTCACTCAGTTGATCATCAAAGCTTTCCATAACTGGCAATGGTACCGGCATATCATGAGTGTACCTGGCCTTACCTAATTCATGTTTGAAAAAAGGAAAGTAAGTCTCATGGAATTGAGTATTTCTAGCAACAGATATATCTTTGTTGGTGATATCCAAGAGTATTACACCTTTGCAAGTATTTGAATTCACAAGATACACATGTCCTGCATCTGGAATCAAACTTTGTTCTATACTGCTAAAGAGTCCAAGGGAAAACTAGGCAACCAAAGACTTTAAACACATAATAGTCAGGTTTGGTGCGATATAACATCTCATGAGGTGTGCTTTCTTTCAGCATATGTGTAGGTGTTGCATTATTCTATTTAACATCATGTAATAAGCAAAAACCCCAATACTCAATTGGTAGGTTACTCCGAAACCTCAGACCCCCGGATACATTCAACAGGCGCTGATGTTTCCTTTCCACTGCATTCTATCAACCTTCCCATTAGTCGACGTACGAGGCGTCACTATGGATTCCATTATATATTTATACATCTCAACACCTCTGAATCAATCTTTCAACAACATGAGTATAAAGTTACAACAGGACTTGGTACCCCCACCTTTTAACTTCGACAAGTCAGTAAAGGAATTTCTTTACTCTTGTAACATTCTCATGACTACTTGACGATACAAAAATCGTCTTCTTCTTTAGGGTTACCGCTCTTGGTGGTAGTCTGGAGGAATTCCCAGGATGTGAAGGGTAAAAGCGAGGGGATGTAATTTAGGGGTATTTTAGACTGCACGTGAGGTGTTGTTTCTCAAGCTACCTACGTATCCAACTGTGGAAATTGGAATCAAGTCTTCGTAGTTCCTTAGGATGGTTTATATAGAGGGGTTATGCCCTAAGGCGGCGTGGGCCGTGCCCTTGTTGGGCTTGGATTGCCGTGTTCCCTAAGGAAAAAGATTATGATTGATTAATCTCCTTAATTATAGGAGATAATTATGATATTTGAATACTCGTATTAGGTGATAAAGATTGGAGCCTTTATGGCTCAAGATTCTCTTGCCGTTATCTGATTATTATACGCGTAAGGGATAAGATTAAGGACGGTCCCTGGCCGGATCTAACCAGACTGTTGGAGCCGACCCACAGAGGCCGGGGACGATGGCCGAGCTCCCACTGCCACAGAATCGTACAAGTCAGGGAGCTCAGCTCGAACGCACGATCGTCCGAGGTTCGGTCCAAAGCTTCTCCCCAAAGTTGAGAAGCTGAAGACGTTCAATCTACTAGAGAGTCGGACACGGGTCCAGGGGCGAGAGGTTATGGGGCAGATAACTGAGCCCCCAGGGGCCGTTATCGGGAAGTCAAGTACAGTTCCTCTCTTTACCAGGTGCTGAGTCACTAAAGAGGTGCCACGTGGGCAGGCCCATTTTTTGGCAGCATCATAAGCCCCCTAGATCCAGCCGATCTTGGGTTGGTCGGTTCGGATCTACCGAGGTGGTGGCTCGGCACGGACGCTCTAGGGAGTAAGTTTGTGAAATTAAATTGAGGGTTGCCAGGTGTCAAGAATAGTTATGACGCATAATAGCTATTTCCAGGAAACGAGGTGTCATTGCCTACTTGAGACCGTTTTTTGAGGTTAGTGGGGGGTTACCTTCTAGGTTCTATTAAACGTCATTTCGCTCGCGGTTACGTTTCCTTGATATCATTTGGTAACCATCCTTATTACGCCCCTCTCTTTCCTTCATGTCTGATTTATCTGAGGAGGAGCCACTTACTCCTAGGTCAGAAGCAATAATTAGGGAGTCCTGGACCAGGCCTGTGATCCTTGAAGGATTCATTGGGCTCCTCCCTAACCATTATCCACTACTCCTTCGTCGGCGCCACCATCAGGTACTTTCGACCCATTCCTTCAGGTATAAAATTCAGAAGGCCACTCATGATATTATAGGGATCCATGGGTTGTCTTCAGTTTTGATGCAAAGCAGTGTGGAATATATCCGCCGAGAGTATGGAATAAACCGTGAAGAATTCGCTCCTTGCTTCCCGCGGAGCCTCGTCCCTTTGCCTCACATCCTCTGGAGGGGTAATTTGTTGTTTACGAGGCCCAGTTGAAAGCGGGTTTGAGGCTTCCGTTATGTTCTGTTGGTAGCGGTATTGCGGTATTACGGATTGGGTGCAGCTCAGCTAGCTCCCTCAGGAGTTAGGACCGTAATAGGTTTTGTTGTACTCTGCCGTGTAGCCGAGGTGCAATTCTCTGTGGGCCTTTTCCGATCTTTCTATCGCCTATCCTAGAGTCCGGGACCGAGAGGGTGGTACCACTTCTCTCGCCGATCAGGGGTTCCAGAAATGATGCTCGAGGGCCCTAAGTACAGCACGTGGTGAGGGCGCTTTCTTTTTGTTCGAGATCGTGAGGATTCTAAGCTGGGGCGTTGGAACACAAGCACCTTACAAAAGGACGAGTGCCCACGACTTCCGGACTCTACCAAGGTAGATGCCATTCGGAATGCAGGAGTTGTTATAAGATTACGCGAGCTGACGTCCGAGCTGATCGCCGCGGCACGGATGGATGATGCAGGGCCGATCCTTATCATCCTCTGGATGATGTCTGCCGTGAATTGGGTAAGGTTTGTTTTTATTCCGTACGTTGTACGATGATGGTGTGTAACTTGTTTTCTTCCTGGCAGTGTGGTCCTTGGCCGGTCTCCTAGCCCCCGATCCTGGAGTAGGGGTAGGGTCTTCACCTACCAAGATGATCGGGGCTATCGCTCCCGGGGGTCTCCGCTCGACTACAAGGGTAGTGGGGTCGCTCGTTGGGCCCCACTCGGCTAACCTATTTGATAAGCTCGATGATGACGTGCTGAAGGACCCTCATCATTCTCCAAGGAATGTGGGTATTCCGCCCATAATGGTGGACGATAAGGAGGAGGATGAAGATGAGGAGGAGGAGCCTAAGACTCTCTAGTACGCCGATCCTCTCGCTCTAGGTCGGAAGATGTGTGCTCAGAGGAGAGAAGGGAAAAGAGGTGCCGAACTGCCACAGGGTTGGGCTCGGAAGATTGTGGTGATGTTGGATATGGAGTTTGGTACGAAGAGGTCAGGGCCGATCTCTCCACCTCTCACCATGCGGCAGACGAAGCACAAGATTTTTCTCAGATGCCCCTTATGGAATTGACCGAAGCGGGCTTTGCGGCTATGAGACGGGTAATTCTATTTTGTCGCACATCTAGTATCTGCCTTACTTTGTCTGTGCCATGTTGTAATTTTTCAGGGGACAATCGTACGTGAAGAGATCTTCTGTCGTCTGGCGCGCTCGGCTGCCGATCAACTAGAAGAGGGCTCTTGACCTGAAGTTGAAAGATGACCGAATACAAGAGCTTGAAGAGCGCTTGCAGATACAAGCAGAACATACTAAGGATATAAAATCCGAGTACGAAGTTCGCCTTCAAGAGTTTATGAATGAACATTTAGAGAGAGAAGCCTAGCTAGGGGGTCATGTTTCAAGACTTCGGGAGAGCTTTCGTCTGCCGAGGCAGCTTTTCGAGCTTTCCCTTCTCGTCTTCAGGAGGCTCCCGACCAAGCTGTCAGCGATTATAAATCTTCTCCTCGCCTGGTCGAATCTTTGAAGCGGTTGCTGAGTCCTGTCGTGAGGGCTAGTTATACGCGGGGAGTGGACGATTGTCGGGCCCATCACCCAGACCTTACAATTGATAGTTTGGCTCACCCCTTCCTGTATGCTCCTGACGCCGAATCAGACTATTCTGTTCGGGTGAAAGAGTTTCAAGCAGGGGTGGATCTTGAAGCGAAGTACCCTCTATGAGAATAACTCCTAATTATTGATCGTAGATTTTGTACTTTATGATTGTCAAGTTTTTAATGAAAATTTTTGGTTTGATTGTTTAGTTGCTTTGTTTTTGTTTGTTCTTTTATTTGTTTGGTAATATGGTATCCCCCTAGTACGGCATGCCTATGATTATTCAGGGATGGCGTACTAGCGTGGTTTGAAAATTGATTGCGCAATCGAGTTGTATTAGGCAAGGCCAGTTCGGACTGACGACTTGCCTAAATGGACGAGCAGGGCCAGGCTAGTGCTGACTTCTCAAGGAGCAAGGCCAGATTGGACTGATGACTTGCCCAAAATTCAGGACGGGTAGTGTCAGGCTGGCGCTGACTTTTCGAAGGGTAGGGCCAGATCGGACTTTGCCTTTAAAATCACAAAATTGTAACAAGATGTTTTATAAATAACCATAATAACAATTTTAGGGAAGAATGACAGAACGTAAATAACAACTAGGGAGAATCCGATCGCAGGGCACTTTTCATGGATAGAACCTTCGTAGGTTGTTAGCGTGCCAGCTCCTGGGGATGGTTTTCCCCCGAGAGTCTGCTAACTGATAAGCACCCTTTCCATGCACCTTTACCACTTTGTATGGTCCCTCCCAGTTTGGGTCTAGCTTGCCTTCAGGACCTTGATTGCTGACTTCATTTTTTCGGAGGACCGGATCTCCCTCCCTGAAGTATGAGTGCTTCACCTTGCTGTCGTAGTATTGAGAGATTCTTTGCTTGTATCTCGCCATTCGGATGAATGCTATGTCCCTATTTTCCTCTAGGTCGTCCTTGGCGTGTTTGAGTTCTGCTTCCATATCTGTTTTTTCATGAAGCTCGAGCCTTGGTGAAGGAAGTCCGATCTCGGCAGGTATGACGGACTCACTTCCATAAGTCAGGGAGAAAGGTGTTTCTCCTGTGGTTGAGTTTGGGGTTGTTCGGTATGCCCACAAATGTTCGGCAGATGCTCAACCCAACTTTCTCCTTCCTCTTCGAGCCTCTTCTTTAGGCCGACTTTGATTTGTCTATTTGTTTGTTCGACTTGTCCGTTAGCTTGTGGATAGCCTACTGAGGTAAAATGTTGAGAAATTCCTAACTCTGCGCACCAGGATTGGACACCTCTATCTTCGAACTGTGTTCCATTATCTGATATCAAAGCCTTTGGAATTCCATATCTACAGACAACATTCTTCCAGATAAACTTCTGAATAACTTTCGCGGTAATTGTGGTGAGGGGTTCAGCTTCCACCCATTTAGTGAAGTAGTCTACGGCCACTACGAGGAATCGGAAATTACCCGGGTCCCGGGGTAGGGGTCCAACCAGGTCGACCCACTGGTCGAAAGGCCAGGCTGCGACCAAAGGTGTCATCTGTTGTGAGGCTAGATGAGATACGTTGCTATGTACTTGGCATGATTTACACCCGCGGACGAGGTCTTCGGCGTCTTGCTGCATGGTCGGCCAAAAGTAGCCGAATAGTCTGCATTTACGTGCTAACGTTCGAGCCCCCGGATGGTTTCCACAAATTCCTAAATGAATTTCGTGGAGTAGATAGTTCCCTTCATCTTCTTCCTTGTGCATCTGAGCCAGGGTGCGACGAAGGATTTCTGTAAAGTATATTATCGAGAAGCGAGTACCTTGCGGCTCGGAATTTCATCCTTCTTGCTAAAGTTTTGTCCTCCGGTAGTATTTCATCGCGGAGGTAGGATACTATGGGGTCCATCCAGGTATCCTTCTGAGTAATGGGCTGAACTTCCTGAGCGTCGTAGCTTCTTTCCTGCAGTAGTTCTACCAGTATCTTCTTACTGTGTAAAGTTGGATGCTAACTTTGAAAGGGCGTCGGGCCGCCGATTCTGGGATCGGGGAACTTGCTCGATAAGAACGGTGCGGAATGCTTTAAGTCGAGCGTTGGCTATAGCCAGGTATTTTTTCATAGGCTCTTCTTTGGCCTCATACTCTCCCTTCACATGATTGACGATCAGCTGGGAGTCGCTATATACCTGTAAATTTCTTGCTCCCAATTTAGCTGCTAAATTGAGTCCGGTGATCAGAGCTTCATACTCGGCTTCATTGATGGTGGCCGGGAATCCGAACCGAAGTGCGTAGGGAAATTCTTCACCCTTTGGGCTGATGAGCAGGAGGCCCGCACCTGCTCCATCTTTGTTAGAGGCCCCATCAACGTATAACGTCCAAAACTCGATCTCGATTCTTGATTGATTTTGTTCTATAATGATGGCCGTTTCCTCGGCAAGAAAGTCTGCTAACACTTGTGCTTTGACCGCCGTTCGGGGGCGAAAATCAAGGTCATATTCGGCTAGTTCTACTACCCATTTTGCTAAACGTCCTGACGTTTCTGGTCGGGATAAGATCTGTCGAAGAGGCTGGTCGGTAATCACAATTATTGGATGTGCCTGAAAGTATGGTCTTAGCTTTCGGGAAGCGTGTACTAGGGATAGTGCTAGTTTTTCGGCATCGGAATATCTGATCTCTGGGCCACGAAGAGCTTTGCTAACATAAAAAATCGGTTTTTGGACGCTATCCTGCTCCTTGACGAGGACCGCACTGATGGCTTCACCGCATACCGCCAGGTATATGAATAGGGTATCTCCTGGTTGTGGTGATGTCAACGTGGGTAGTTCGGCCAAATATGCTTTTAGGTCTTCAAAGGCTTGCTGGCAATTTTCATCCCACTTAAACGGGTTAGCTTGCTTTAGGATCTTGAAGAAAGGCAGAGCTCGTTGAGCCGATTTCGACAGGAAACGTCCGAGTGCAGCCATCCTTCCTGTTAGCCTCTGTACTTCTTTGAGGCTTCTTGGCGTCGGCATAGTCCTCAATGCGTCTACTTTGTCTGGGTTGGCTCGATGCCTTCTTGTGATATCATATAACCTAAGAACTTTCCGGTCCGAACCTCGAAGGTACATTTTTTGGGATTAAGCTTCATTTGCGAGGCTTTGAGTACCTCAAAAACCTCTCTCACGTCTGCCAAGTATTGCTCCAGGGATTTGCTCTTGATCAACAGGTCATCCACGTATACTTCCATACACTTCCCTATCTGATCTTTAAATATTTTATTAACGGCCCTTTGATAGGTTGCCCTTGCATTCTTGAGGCCGAATGGCATGGTCTTGTAGCAATATGTGCCAAACTCGGTGATGAACGAGGTTTTTTCAGCGTCACGGGGATCCATGACGATCTGATGGTATCCTCTGTAAGCATCCAGAAAACCGAATATCCCAAAGCCTATGGTCGAATCTACCATTCGATCTATGTGGGGCTGGGGATAACAATCTTTTGGGCAGGCTTGATTGAGGTCGGTGAAGTTTACACACATCCTCCAGCTGCCATCTGGTTTCTTTACTAAGACAGGGTTTGCCAGCCACTCGGGGTAACTCACTTCCCTAATGATGTTGGCTTGAAGTAGCTTAGTCACTTCTTTCGCACGGCGTCTATCCGTTCTTAGGCGAAGTGTCTCTTTTTTTGTCGGACAGGCTTCCGAGCCGGGTCGGCATTTAGCCGATGCATGGCCAGATTCGGGGATAATCCTAGGCATCTCCTCCGTCGTCCAGGCGAACACATCCTTAAATTCCTTTAGCAGGGCTATTAGCTGTTTCTTATGTGAGTCGGGAATCCATACTCCCACCTTTGATGGTTCGATCGTCTCGGCCCTCCCACATACAAACTGCTTCTGTCTTGTCATCCGAGGACCAGGTTTCATCGCGTTCGGGCAGTAGCTCTTCAATGGGAACCGGGGCAGCTCCGATGTCTCTGCCTATTTCAGAAGTAACGCAGCTCCTCACCTGACTCATGTCGCCTATGATCTCTACGGGGTTCCCATCAGCTAAGAATCTCAGGCTATTATGGGCGAGTGACACAACGGCTTGTAAGCCGATCAACGGAGGCGCCCCAACACTATATTATAAGGGGACGGAGCTTTCACCACCACATACTCAACGGGAAGAGTTCGGCCTAGGGGAGGCCGACCGAAGGTGGTCGAAAGGACGATAGTACCCTCAGGATACACAGGTGACTCGGCAAAGCCGAACAAGGGGGTAGTTGCTGGGGTTAATTCAAAGCTATCCAAACGCATTAAAAGTAAAGGTAGAGTGGTACATGATACTAACCGCACTTCCGGTGTCAATGCAAATACGCCTTACCAGATTTCGTTCTACCATGGCTTCGATCATAAGACCACTGTGATTGGCTTCCATAGGGATGGGATCAGTGACGTTGTAAGCCACCTCCTTGGGAAATCTTCGCTTTTTCCAGGGTATTGGAGTTCCTGAATATTGAATATCTTTTCGTTTTGAAGGATGGTCACAATTTTCTCTGGAGATAGTGTTCACGCTCTTCATCGTCAGGTAGGTTCCACAGACGGATTATCCACTAGCAAGAGACCCTCCTTCTAGCGCCAATTGACGATACAAAAATCGTCTTCTTCTTTAGGGTTACCGCTCTTGGTGGTAGTCTGGAGGAATTCCCAGGATGTGAAGGGTAAAAGCGAGGGGATGTAATTTAGGGGTATTTTAGACTGCACTTGAGGTGTTGTTTCTCAAGCTGCCTACGTATCCAACTGTGGAAATTGGAATCAAGTCTTCGTAGTTCCTTAGGGATGGTTTATATAGAGGGGTTATGCCCTAAGGCGGCGTGGGCCGTGCCCTTGTTGGGCTTGGATTGCCGTGTTCCCTAAGGAAAAAGATTATGATTGATTAATCTTCTTAATTATAGGAGATAATTATGATATTTGAATACTCGTATTAGGTGATAAAGATTGGAGCCTTTATGGCTCAAGATTCTCTTGCCGTTATCTGATTATTATACGCGTGAGGGATAAGATTAAGGACGGTCCCGGCCGGATCTAACCAGACTGTTGGAGCCGACCCACAGAGGCCGGGGACGATGGCCGAGCTCCCACTGCCACAGAATCGTACAAGTCAGGGAGCTCAGCTCGAACGCACGATCGTCCGAGGTTCGGTCCAAAGCTTCTCCCCAAAGTTGAGAAGTTGAAGACGTCCGATCTACTTAGAGAGTCGGACACGGGTCCGGGGCGAGAGGTTATGGGGCAGATAACGAGCCCCCAGGGGGCCGTTATCGGGAAGTCAAGTACAGTTCCTCTTTTTACCAGGTGCTGAGTCACTAAAGAGGTGCGACGTGGGTAGAACCTATTTTCTGGCAGCATCACTACTTAAGTTTTACATTTGAGGAAAAAATTGGTAGAATTTCCATTGAGATTATGAGGAGAACCTTTTACAAATGTCACAACTTCCTATTTCTTGGCGATTATGTTTGATAGCCAGAACCCATGTGGTGAACAACATGCTTTACTAGCCCAAAATTTGGTTCCATCGTGAAATCCATTATCATAATCCACTATAACAACAATGAGTTCAGAAAGTGAATTCCGCAACGGTGCAAAATGAAATTTCATGATTTTAGATATGATGACAAAATGTGCTATTTATGGCTCTCGAAAAGATAATGACAAAAAAAATAAAAATCAAACAATTATAATTTTGAATGTTTATATCAAAAGATATCATAAAAAAATCAAAAGATACACGGAGTATATCTGTTCAAAAATTGTTAAACGTATAAAAAAAATAAACAGAGAGGCAATTCTCTTCATTTGACAAAGAATGATTTATTAGGTTAAATAAGAATAATTTAGTAAAATTTCTAAAACAATTGCCCTATAGAGATCCGAAAAAAAAAATTGCATTAAAACAATTTATAGTTTTGGTGTTAAAAAATCTAAAACGACTACTAATACGCAGTGGTAATTACTGATACCCTGAACCCGGGGGTTTGGGTTCAAGTCTCGGTGGGGGCAAAAGTGTGTCCGTGCGTATATTAATTTCGTATCCGTCAAAAAAAAAAAAGCGAACTTGCTATGGTTCCTCCATTTTGAATCGGACAAAAGTGTGTACGTGCGTATTTTTCGTATCCGTAAGAAATCGAATTTGCTGCGGTGCCTCCATTGACAAATTTTTATGGGTCCGCTTGATACATGTAATATATTTTCTCATAAGTTTTTTTTTGAGGAGAAAAAATAGATTTATTTAAACAGCGTCAGAGGTACAAGCCATAATAACTTGGGAGGGAGGGGAAGTGCCCCATTCTACACACCCAACTAACTTGAGACATTCCTTAGCTAAAAAATGAACAAGGACGTTTCTGTCTCTTTTAACAAAGGAAAGAGAAGCTGAGATGAAACAAGAAAGTAAAGTACGACAATCATCAATAATACTGCCTACAGATGATAAGTCTTCTGCAAAAGAGAGAAGTCTTTGATGTATAGTGAGTGAGTCTCCTTTAAAAGTCACTTTGAAAAAGCCCCAAGAGATCGCATAGAAAATAGCATGGTATATGGCGAGAGTTTCTCCCTCAAGAACATCATAAGCTCTATCAAACTTTAAAGAGAAACAATTGTGAATTTTCCCTTCAGAATCTCGTAGGATCCCTCCCACGGCTGTAGCTCCATTCCCAAAAGCTGCATCGACATTGAATTTAAAACTTCCTTGGTCTGGTGGTGACCATTGGCCTTGTGTGGCACCGCTTCTGTTTTTCTAAGCTATAACTTTAATGTTTTTTTTTCTTATCTATATACTTCCTCCGTTTTTATTTAACTGTCGTAATTATCAGAAATAAAAATCATTTTTATTCGTCGTAGTTACATTTTCAAAGCATTATTTATTGTATTTTTTACCTTTACCTTTATTTATTAAGGGATATGAGATTGAAAACATCATTGCATTAATTACATTCAAAGGTATTATTGTCATTTTGATTTTAAATCAAAGTATTAACTAATCTTCTTAATATATGTGTTTTTGATAAATGTGACAATTAAATAAGAACGAATGAGTAATTTTTTAAGTTATAACAGTATTTTGAATTAAGTGGTTGTAATAATTTTTACAGCTGAGAATAAAATATAAAAACGATACAGCTAATTTTTTTTACACGGTTTTGTCCCAAAAAAAAAAAAAAAAAAAAAAAAAAAAAAAAAACCGGTGTATTTGGTGGGAGTTAATTAAAAAACAAAAAATGTTTCGGCTACTCCAATGTCGGTGTCGGCGAACTTTTAACTCAACAAACAATAAAAAATCCTAGAGGCGGGCCGGCTATCTTCACAAAGCCATTTTTGGAATGAATCCCACAAAAATGAGGCGGGCGGTTTTCAAACCCTAGGCGCTTCATCTGTCCAACTTCTCTAAAATCTCTACATTTTTCCTCCGCCAATCTGTTCTTCTTTTGATGTTATCCAATCTCAGATGGTGCCTTTTTTTGTTTTGTGCTAACATATACAGTTGAATTTCGATCTTAATTGTGCTTGTATCATCTGAAGCTACTGTAAGTTACCGTTAATTTATTTGTTCGATTTGCAGCTTACTTCTGAATTTGAGTTTGTAACCCCCGGATATGAGTTTCTCACAGATCCCATTTCGGGTTTCGATTTATTTTTACAAAAAAAAAAAAAAAAAACATTTTTAGTTTAGTAGTTTAAGTTAATTTCTAAGATTTGATTATCATTGAGTTACCAATATTGGATTGCGAGATTTCTGGTATGACGGTTGAGGGGGATATATTTTCTGTATATGATGTCAGGGAAAATGGGCTTAGAATTTTTTGGTTATTTATCCAAATTCTTCTTGGGGCTTGCATTTCTTTGTTATCTGGAGGCTATATACATGTTGACACCAATAATCTCGTGGAGATTGATTGTTACTAATTGCTTGGCCCCCCTTTAGCAGGCTCGCTTGATTTCGAGAATTTAAGCCTTATGAGGAATTAATAGCTTTATGGGTATCTTGTCCTCTATTTGGGATCTGCCTGGTTCTGCATTATACAAAATTGTACCTTTATAAAGAAAACTAAATAGTTATCATTACGCTTTGTTAAAACAATGGTCATTGTTACCAACTCTTGTTATGTTCAAGTTGGTTAATATATATGCACACAAATACATACATACATACATAGATACATAGATATATACATAGATATATACATGTATATACGTATACATACATGTGTACAAAAACCATTGGGTGAACCTTCTCTTCTCATGTTTACCATTTTTATGAGCACGAGCTTGGCTCTGAGCTATGATGCAGCTTTACCTCAGCAAAAAGCAAGCAAAGTTAGTTTGCTTTATGGTCTTGATTTTCACTTGTGTTTTTGTTGCATAATATCGGTTGTTGGCTGTCAGGAATAAACAATGAATCTCCCAGATATAAACTTGTCGAATATACCTGCTGACCAGTCAAGGAAGAAGAAATTGAAGAGGGCAGAATGCACTAAGAATGTTGCAGAAACTATCGCCAAGTGGAAAGAGTTGAATGAGAAAATTGAATCATCTGAAGGTGGAAATAAGCCAGTCCGTAAAGCTCCTGCCAAAGGATCCAAGAAGGGCTGTATGAGAGGCAAAGGGGGTCCGGAGAATGGTCGTTGCAGCTTTAGAGGTGTTAGGCAGAGGACATGGGGAAAATGGGTTGCTGAAATAAGAGAGCCCAACAGGGGTAATCGACTTTGGCTGGGTACTTTTGGGACTCCCATTGAAGCTGCTCTTGCTTATGATGAAGCTGCAAGAGCCATGTATGGGACCGCTGCTCGGCTTAATCTTCCAGGATACAGAGCATCTCTGGAATCTAAAAGAACCTCTGCTTCTTCACAAACATCATCTGGATCTGACTCCTCAACGTCTGGCATTTCTGAGGTTTAGTTTCTTCCTCGAAACTTATGTTGTACTTGACCGTACGTGGATCTAGTTTTCATCCACTTGATGATGCTACATGCTCTAAATGTTTCTGTTGTAGTATTCAGCCATACATGTCCTTTTTGTTGGTTTCTGCACTTTAACTCTATAATCTGTATGGAGAATGTTCAATTAAGTGTATCTGTCAACTTATCTATTTCAGAATGTTATAGCCGACCACTATTGATGTTCTTATGGTTTTTCTTAACTTCTGGAGAATACTGTTTATGATGAATAAGTTTTGGGTTGTTGGATGTTATCTGTATTCTTCCCTTTAATTGGATTCTACAGTCAAGGGTTTGCCATTTAAAGGGTTTACGATTCTGACAATTAGTCACATTATTGGTGAGCCATGAGTTCTTTAGTGTTGAACTTTTCTTGATTTTGTAATCCTCCGGTCCATTTTTTTTAAGGTTCCTGGGCTGTGTTGGTTATTTACTTCAGTTACTATTTCAAATATCACTTTCACTTCATATCCACACTAACAGTATATCATTGTTTCCCTACTTGTACGCACAGGAAGGCTAGTTGGATTTTACCAGAATTATCTTGTAATTTTTCAAACAAGGAGAGGAAGCATATCTATGAAGCAAGATTTTATTTCTTTAGGATTTTAATCGGTAGCGGTTATTGTACCTAGATTTATTTGGTGACATTTTCCTTCATACTGTGTGTGTAGAATAGTAGAATAAAGCCTACTTATGACATTCCAAGCTTATGTAGGAAAGCAACATTTTACTTGTAATATTTTTTCTTAAGACAACAGTTTACTTTCATGAAGACTGAAATAAGTCAAATCGTTAGTTGAGTTTACGATAATTTTTTTGCTTTGCAATTACATTTCTAAAATAGAAGAAATTCTTATAGGGCAATGCAGAAGAGCATTTACTCCTTAGGTGAAAGATGTGTATATCGAGTCTATCTAAATGTAGAGAAAAAAAGAATCTTTTTCTGTCTTTTGAGTCTTGCAGTAACTAGATTATAAAAGGCTTTTGTGCTTATCTTCATGGAGCTCCATGTGTTTTCTTTTACTCGTTATTACTCAATATAGGCTAGTACATCCTACTCTTCCGTCTTTTGTCCATTTAACAGATATCCGTCTTTTGCATCAATGGTGGAACTTAGTAACCATCTTTAAGACAGTAGGATGCCTTGTTGTCTTCTAGAGCAAGGCCAGGTTGACAATATAGCAGAGACAATGCTGGCTGCTGTTGCGATTCTTGTTTTGTTAAGCGCGGGTGTAGAGTCATTCTGTACAGTCTTGGGATCTCGGGATCCATGGTTTTTGACGTTGGTGTAGTGACCTGCTGGTTGAAGTCTTGCCGGAGCAACTACTTACTTGGTAGTTGTAGCAGGAATCACACATATAGGAAACTGACTGAGTCCATTCATTTAGTACAAAATTGCTGTAACGGTTGTACCATGAAGGTTTAGGACATCTTGAGGTGTATTTTGCGATAGTGACCTCTTTGTTTACTAGTTGACATTAAGTGAATCAACTCGTGCACATGCACATCCCTGCTGTTTAATCCATCAAAGCCATCTGAACTTCATATGGGCGAAATTTGATTCTGTATTTCGTCATAAAGTTGTTTTGTGCCCCTTCTTTGGTGAGTCCTGTCAATGCAATAGTCTTAAATACTGCACTTTTTTTTGGCTAGTCGTGAATTTTTTTGTCCAATTTTAAGCTTTATTCGAGATGGAAACAAGAATACGAAATCGTAAGGGTTTTCTACCCAGTACCTTTCCAATTTTTTGGTATCCAAGTTGAAGATCCAGTTTCAAATGATATGAATTTTCCCACATGATCGAGATCTCTATGAGTATAGGCACATGTGTTAGTTAAGTAAATAGTTTAGGTCTAATACAAAGCGCCTGAACCAACAAAAGGGCCTATAAGAAGCTGCAACAATTGGACAACACAAATGGAAAGGAATTTGGGGCATAAAGGCCTGATCTAATGATTTTTTTTTTGTTGCTCTGATGCTATATTGAATTGCCATATTTTTCGAAAAACATAAGGCTCATATTGAGAAGTATGCGATATACGTATATCCAACATATTTTGCTATTACTTATGCGTTAGTTTACAAATTTGTGTTGAACATGCACCTCACAACAAATGAGGAAGAAAACAGAAAAAAGAAAGGGGAAAAAAAAGAAGAAAGATTCAATCCTCCCAATCACTGTGAGAAAACGAATCCCTCTAAGAAAACAGCTTATATACTTAGCGTGAGGCCAGAGGTCGTTTTTTCGTATCTTCTTGCATTGCAGTAAATAATGTAGCAGGTTGATGGCCTTTATAAAGCCTTGCATTTGCTTCTTTGTTGTCATGTGATTGATTTGTGCCTGCCATCTACTGTGGTGCTGGTTTCTGCCTTTAACTTTGTAGAAAACTTCTTAAAAGGCAGTCAATGGGATATGGTATTTTCCTTTGGCATAGGTCAAACTTCAACGAATTCTCTAGATCTCGAGCGTGTTGCTGACACACTCCAGCCCTTCTGTAGCATAAGAAATCATCAAACTTGTTATAGCTTGCATTAGTGTCTTTACGGGACATTAATGCATATGTTCAAAGGGTGTGAGCACTAACCATTTCCGCCATTGTGTTATTCCAAGCCTTGTCGAGCCCTTCAAAGACTTTATCAACCGAAGGCCTTCCATCACTCGATTTGGCTACACACTTTACTGCAAGTTGCAGGATTGATTCAAAGTCTTTAATGTTTAGATTTCCTTGCAGTCTGGGGTCTTCAAAGTCTATTAGCAGTCGTTTCCCCATGCTCACATCTCTAGCCTGGACATGATTCATTCAAAGTCGGGGAAACACAAGTGTGAGTTTTTTTTTTTTTGAAGAATATATAAGATACGGGGTATGAAGGAGGACTTGTATTAGGACTTTGGAAGTTACCTTTCTAGTCAATTGATCCCTGGCATCTAGATCTAGCTCAATCACTTTCTGTCCTGAAAGAACTTGCAGGGCAACAATACCGAAACTGTAGATGTCACTGGAACATGTTAGTTTAGCATTGGTCATATATTCGGGATCCATATAACCTATGGTTCCCCGTACATCTGTAAATACTTTGCTTTCCTCTAGTCCTAAGACTTTTGCTAATCCAAAATCAGATAGCTTTGGTTCCAAATTCCCGGTTAGAAGGATATTCGTAAGCTGTAAAACAAAGAGAAAAACACCTCATCAGAGAAAAACTGCAAAAATCCTGTAGGTCTTTATCCCTATGGAAAAACGCATCAATGATCAAACACGATTAGGACAATTGATTGTGCAAATCTCTCGAAAGAACAAGGATTGTAGAACAGTTGTGCAGATTAATTACCTTAATGTCCCTGTGGACTATGCAGCCGTCCACATAATGGTGGAGATACTTCAGTGCAAGTGCACAATCCCTCAAGATTTTCACTCTTCTTTCCCATGTTAGAACTGTTCCATTATCTGAAGACATACGTACGTGAGCAGCAAAACATCCGATTTAATCCAAGAAATCAGTTGTATAAGACAACATTGAGTTTTTCCGTTCGAAATCAGAAACAAATAAGTAACTTACTCAAAAGATTATGAGCCAGATCTCCTGCTGAACAATATTCATATACCAAATATTGCTCACCTTCTTCAATACAACAACCAAACAGGCAAACAAGGTTCGGATGTCTAACTCTTGAAAGCCCCTCGATTTCTCGACTGAAAGAGTCTGAGGTATTACTCTTGTATATCTGCTTGATCGCGACAATTTGTCCACTCGGTAGAATCCCTTTGAAAACCCTCCCTGCACTTCCTTCTCCTAGGCAAATCTTCTCGTTTCCGTAGTTTATGGCGTTCTCAATCTCGGTTATTGAGAACCTGTATATCGAAGACCATGCTGTGGCATGTTCGATTTTCATAGGCCTTTTCTCATGTTTTTTGTTGTACTTGTTCATAACATGCTTGATCAGAATGATGATGAGCATCAGTGCAGTGGTTGACAAGAAGATTGATAAGACTGCTTTAGTTACAGAAACTGATGAAATGAAAATGATTAGAATTATAACAATCCAAATCGCTCCAGGAAATCTCGATTGACAGGGAAGAGTATGTATATATCGACTTACTTTTCGTTTTAATATAGCCCTTAGATTCTGCAAAAGAAGAATTTCAAAACTCAGAACTTAAAGAACATTAGGTAATTGTTTGGAGTATAATAAAGGGGTGCCTTTATTTGCAGCACCACAACTCTACTGGTGTACCACACTACCTGTGCACCGGAGTAGAATCGACTTTCACAGGGCCAAGATGCAACCTTCCCAGTGTCGTTCCTGAATCGACTATGCAGAAAAGCCGATTCTTGCATGTAGAATCGACTTTCACAGGGCCGATTCTGTGAAAATGGCGTTGAACTCACCGATGGATCAACGACACATACGATAGGTTTGTCTGTGGTGTGGCTATTAAGTGTGTGTCCCTAGCATTACAGATCCGTGTAGAATGATAATAGTAAGTGAATATATATATGTTTATACACTAGAGTGCAAAAGTACATGTATATACGTAGTTACCGGTCGATCTCACCTAAGTTGTTGAAAGCTGCCAAGCAGCTGTAGAAATCTTCGGTTACAGATTGATCGTTTAATTGAGTAGCTGCAACTGCAATAATAATAGCTACTCCACAGATTGCTTTTTCAGTGCTATTTCCTGCTACACCACCGAGCTGATCCAACAGGTGATCCCTTGATTGCATTATTGCTTGTATGCAATTTGTGCAGGCACCATCAAAAGAGGGTTTGAACGAAGAACACTGACTGAAAACAAACCAATAATTCGGATCCTCCTTGAAAGTTGACAGCTGCTGCCCAGAACATCGACTGCTTCCGTAGTAAAGGTAAGTAAAACCGCAGTTTTGAATGGAAACAGACTGCTGTTTGATGTTGAAGGCATCATTGCAGTTTCTCCATTGATCTTCTTTTATGAATAGATTTCCGTCTTGTGTAGTTGTTGCCTGTTGAGCTAGAGCCTGTGATAATGAAAGGAACGCGTTTTGACAGCAACCTCGAGATGGGATCACGTCCCAGTCGTTTACTTTTTCTGATATTCCATTTATGCATTCACCACTTGGTTTGTATGGTAATGAAGTGAAGTTTAATGCACACACTGCATGAACCACAACACAATAAACTAGAAAAGATATGCCTTCGACCCGTAAAAAGTTCTTGAAATTATACTTCTTACTTTCAGGAATTGAATAACTTACGATCTTCAATGTTCGAAATCATCATTTTTTTTTTCCGTAGCATACATGGATACGTACGTACGACGACGTATATCTACAACAGAAGTTATGACTTATGTTACAAGTAATTAGTAGTTATTTTTACCTTGGCCATCTGGAGATGGTGTTGATGCAGCTTCAATAGGTGGAATTAAGAGAAAGGTAGCATTGAATAGAAGAAGAAAGATTGCCTTAAATGCCCCTGCTCCTGCAGTTTTCATCTGTTTCTTTTGCTGTAGAGCTTAATTCAAATGTGTTAGTTCAAGCAAAAAGATTAGGCACTCACATTATTGATATATAGCGGTGAAATAATAAAAATCTGCATGACACAAAAAATCACAATATATATATATATATATATATAAAATTTGCTTAGTGATTTGCAACAATAGGCCCTAGTGATTACCGTTAGACTGTGGGCATCTAGAAACTTGAACTTAATGTATTGGCAGAAAAGGACTGCAAATCCCATGAAGTGTACTACCAAATTTGCTTTATTTCTTTTTTTGTCACATTATAATCTATTTCTTGAAAGATAAAATGTAATTATGTGGATTTTATATTAATTTACAATGTGTTTATTATTAATTTAATTTATGTTTGGTAGCGATTATACCAATTGATTCTTTGACTGGACCAGCGATTTCTTTTTCTTATTTGATAGATGAGCTATGTAGCGTATGTGATGACAGAATGTTGAAGAAGATGTACATCATTCTTTAAGGGAACAAGTGATAAAAAAAATATTCTTTAAACTCTAATAGGCCCCGTGATCAAGAAGTCATGAGTTCGAGTCACACCTTGTACATGTGTGGATAATACTCCTCCAAATGAGGTAATTTCGTTTCAGTAGAAAATAAAAAATAAAAAAACTCTAATAGGCAAAAAAAAAAAAGACACACAACTTTTTTTTTATAGAGAGAAACGCCTAAAAGGGTGTTATTATATTTTGAACAACTATTAAGGATATGCATATTTACGTAAGACGATAAGGACAAAAATTAGAGTGATTAGACAATTTTACCCTTCCTATACAAATCTTGATAAGACGCGCTTTTACCCTTCATATACGTTTTTCTTTTTGGTAGCGATACATCCACTACATATAAGCACTACATCTTCCATTACACACTTTTATCACCTTTGATTGATTATGGTGAACCAACATCAATTAATTAGTCCTACACACTACTCAATGGTCAGACCACATGTTGTGTCACATTTGGTTGTGGATATATCATTTTCCAAAGATGAAAGGCTTGTGTGATAGCTTAGCCTAGGACCTTAGACTTCAGAGGGCCGGCACTACCTCCTTTGACCTCGCAATCCTTAGCCCCAATAGCCACCATCCCACCGCCCCATAAACCCATATGAAATACCCTACACCAGCCTACTTTTCAAGCTAGCTAAATCGCAAATCCCGCATGCACCCCCTTGCTCCTCCGCCTTTTTCCACTTTCACCACAACCGGGAAATCACGACTCATCCTTACTCTTTGTCCTATGAAGGACAACATCTAAAATCCACCCTTTCCATGAACACCCTCTCTCAATAGGCTCCGTTCTCACCCTGACCGATACTTATGTAATTTCGGCGAATCAGCATGACAATTAGTATTGACACATTTTCATACTCTAGTTATTGTTACTACTGTCATAGTGTCAATTAGTAGTGAGAAATGGACACTATTTATGTATTTTCGGTGAATCACCATGACAATTAGTAGTGACACATTGTCTCACACTGATAATTGTCACTACTGTCACATTGTCGTTTAATAGTGACAATTTGAATGACGGGTTAATGAAGAAAAACAACAATTTTGGAGATTATGTCGAAAGAATATCAAACGATATATTAAAATAATGAGGACAAAAATAATGCTGAATAGCAATGATTTTCCCGGTATCGGAGCCAATTGACAACGTTGGAATTATTACGGTGGCGGTAATGGTGTTTAAATGTGGATACCTAGCTGTTTAAGCGTGATTTTGCTGGTGGTGTACGGCGGTGAAGATGATAATATGAAGAGTGCTTGAAGACTAAAGTGGCGGACTTAGTAGTCGACAAATTGGTAGAGTCGGATCTGCTTTGTATATTATGTCTAAATGAGTTACATTGAGCCCATATATATAAGCGGATTGCTAATGACAATTATGCTAAGTACGACAAGACATAGCTAAGTATGATGTGGCGTTAATTAAACTAGACAGCTGTTATGGAGGCTTCATGTTGGGCGGACCCGACACTTGACCATTCCGCTGTGTTTGCCTTGTGTTTTTGTCATGCTTGAATCCTGTTCGCCTAGATGAGTGGGCTTAGTTTGTGCTTGCGGACTGGTGATATGAAGGGTGGGCTGGCCGGCCCCCTTGCTTGGAATCGCACCGTGTGAGACGGACTTAAAGCCTGTCAGTTTGAACCTGGTTTGCTTGGCCAATGATGTAGATCGCAGAGGCTCCAAGCGGGCTGAGACTTTACCCGACCCGATCCGGCTTGAGTTGATGCGGACTCGTTGGGCCGGGGGCCCTATCCGTTATTGGGCCTTCGCTCAGGCCAAAATGTGGATCCGTGGGCTCTTTGCGGGTTTGGCGTATCAATGGCCCCCCTACTTCGTGCCTTAGGCATTTACGCAAAGTGAAAGTCGGGGAGTAAAGTTGTTACAGGGTTGATATACCTTATGCCGAAGCTATATGCTGTGGAGCGGCTAGCCATATGAGCGTTTGGCTCATGAGCGCAGTTTGAAGGCTGAGCTTACGTGTATTCGGGCTTAAATGCCACGCTATGAAGCGTATGGTCGTAGATCAGCATTTATGGCATAAAGCGACTTGTTGAGAGGTGCTTTGCTATGAAGCGGACATGTTTTAGTAGCTTTTATGGTGTAAAGCAACTCACTGCTAGGGCCGCGCTGTGGAGCGGTTGGCCCGGATCACCACCTATGTCGGGTTTTATCGTCTGTGCTTCATCAACTCCTCCAACGGCATATCAGTGCTCAAACTTCTCTTTCAGTGTAACTACATTTTTTATGGCTGTAACTATATTTATTTTATTGAATTTTACTACCTTTTTTTTTCAAGTGTAATATTTTTTTTCCCTACATCAATGTTTTTTTTGCCTGTTGCTAGTTACATTCTTTTTTCCAACTTATCTTTTTATTTATTTATTTATTTTTATTTATCATGTTACTACATTTTTTTTCGTTGTAATTACATCTATTTTATTGGTTGTAATAATTTTTTTTTGTGTTACTATATTTTTTTTTTTTGGATGTAACTACAACTTTTATTGGATACAAAATATACGCACACAATTTTTTTTTTATCCCCATTGAGGCGAATCCAAAACCATTACCACTGGGTCAATGCCTTGTTGGCCCATTATTGTGTTCCTTTGGGTATAGTTGATTTGAGTTTTTTATTTCCGAAAATTGCCGAATGGTTTTTGCGTGATAAATCTTCCGCTTATTTCTCTCCTTTACAAGGACGGACCTGGGCTGATGCTAGGGTGCTAAGCCCACCGGCACCCATCAAATTTTTTTTCCGGGGGAAGAGATCAAAAGGAGACAAAATCAACTTAATTAGATAAATAGGACACTCTTAACTTTTCCATGTTTATAAGGACAAGAATTTAATGGATGGACAAACATACCCTCAATATAAGAATATAAAAAAAAATAAAAGAACACACCAGCGTCCTGAACTCATGTTTCCATTCCCCTAGGAAGGAAAAAAAAACATGCGCTGAAAAAAGAGAAGAACAACGTCTTGTTTCCTAAGAAGGTCTAAAGGATCGTTAGGCCACGTTTTCACGGTTCATATTCGTACTGAAAATCAGAATCAAACGAGTTTTTACCCTTCAGTTCCACACAAGAGCGTCTTGTTTCCTTATTGGGATGGAAAAAGTTGTTTTTTTTATATTTAATTTTCTCTCTTTTACTCAATATTTCAAACGGTTATATCTTTTGATATAAAACTCCAATCATCGTAATTCTTTCACCATAATTAATATTTTTCGTCCTCTTTATTCTGATATCTCATTTGATATTTTTCGACTTAATTTCTGAAAATTGAAATTTCTTTATAAAAATCGACGCGATGAGGTGACACCGTGATGCAGTGACGCCGCGATGCAGAGACACTGCAATGAAGTGACACCGCGATGCATTGACCACCGAGATGTATGGACTAGTGACCACGGCAAAAAAGTGTCCACCGTGAAGCAGTGACCACCGCGACGTATTGACCAGTGACCACCGCCATGCAGTGCCCACCGCAATGCAGTGACCACCGCGATGTATTGACCAGTGACAACCGCGATGCATTGACCACGCGATGCAGTGACCACCGTGACGCAATGCCTACCGCAATACAGTGACCACCACAATGTATTGACCAGTGACCTCCATAATGCAGTGCCCACCACGATGCAGTGACAAGAACATTTGCAATGACTTATGCAATGACATTCGATTTTTGCTCATACAACATTATTTTTGAAAATCAAAATTTTCTTCATAAAATCGACGCGATGCAGTGACGCTATGATACAGTGACATGTGAAGATGAAGTGACATTTGATGATGCAGTGACATTTAACGATGAAGTGACATGCGAATTAGGGTTGTAAATGATCCGAGCTACTCGTACTCGACTTGCAAGAGAGTTTGACTCGATTCGGTTTTTTCGAGTTCGAGCTCGAGCTCGAGTCGAGCTACTCGAATAATTAACCGAGCCAATCTTGAGTTTTAAAATATAGTAATCGAGTACCTCACGCGCTAATCGAGCTTCATTGAATAATTATTTAAATAATTAAATTTATTATACAATATTGTTTTTTATAATTCAAAAAGTATTATTCTAGTCGAGTATTAGACGAGTCGAGCTCAATCTTGTTATATTTTATTAAAAATTAAATGAATTCAAAGAAAATAATCGAGCTTATGAGCCGAGTCAAGCTATATCGAATGCTTAGTGAGTTGAGATCGATCTTGCCTTTTTATGGCTCGATCGAGCCCAAACTTTTTAGTCGAGTTGAGCTCGAACCCTAGAGAGTATCAACTCGACTCGACTCGGCTCGATTACACCCCTAATGTGAATGACACTACACTTATTTTACAAAGTTACCAAATTTGTGTATCAAATTGTATATGTAGTGACATCAATGTCACTTCATCAATTCTCTAATTGTAAATGCAGTGACATCAATGTCACTGCATCACAACTCTAATTAGGTGACAATGCAATCCTAACTGAGAAAAAACACAACAGAGTCCAACATGTGCATCATTACAATAATAACATATTAATATAAGCAAAGTGTATTAACTTTACATGGAAAAGACAATTAGCTGTGGAACCCAGAGCATAAATGGAATTAAAGTATCTTGTCCCGCCAAATATCCTCACCAAAAGGAAATTAGCTATGGCAATAATTAGGATGGATATGACAAGCTCCATGCAGATATGATAAATATGTCAAAGATATTAAAAGCCAGACAATTGACATCCCTTTTGATTTTAAAGAAAAGAAACTTCACAGTGTACTTGTTATAAGTGTGAATATTCCAAAAACAACAGAAAGAATTGGTAAAATCCCTTTGAAGTTTGTCCATGGGAATGGAAGATATCATTGAGATGATTAGCGATCCATCCAGAATGTAAACCGTGCAGCTTCACTTAATGATCGTGAGAAAGTTGGAGGGTGCGACAAATGACAAAGGCGTAGAAGAAAACGATAAAGAGAATGATAAAAGTTTGTCGAAGCTTACACACTGTCTATCAAAATTGTAGAAGCATAAAACAATGAGTTAGTGTTTTCATTAATATTCTCAACAAAAGAAAGAACTTCTAACTGAAGAAAAAACAAGGGATAAAGGATAATGAGATGATGGTAATCAAAACCTATAGCCCCATAAAACAAACTGCCAACCATGTTTCTTATGCTGAAATCAAATAATTAAAATTCGGTATAATTTCATTGTTAAAACTGAATTAAGTGTAATGAAGCATCTCCTCAGCTTAGCTTATACTAACTACAAAGAAACGCCATCATCAACTGAAAGTAGCAATTTCAAGAAATGGGAAAAAATATACCTTAAGAACAAGAAGAACAACAAAATAACAGTTATTGAGTTCTAGTACTAGCCCACTGGGCAATGAAAGAAAATAAACTCCTACGGCCAGCGCAGCAACACTTGCTCCATTTCCAACGCGTAGGTCTACCTCTCATTTCCTCAGATCTCTAGTTCTTCTTAGTGCCTGCATATTCGTACAAATATGAGAACCACAACCAGTATCTAATACCCAGTGGTTAGACTTAGAAGAAGTAATGTTGATCTCAATCATAAATATACCTGAAGTCGAAGCATCAGGATGCGTCTTCTTGGTACTCAAGAAGCCCTTGCAGTTTCTCCTCCAATGTCCGGTCTCACCGCAATGGAAGCAAGCATCCCTGGATTTGTCTTTTGCTATCTTAGGCGTTGGCTTAGGTGCAGCCTTCGCCTTCTTGGACTTTTTCTGGGCTTTAGCCTTGCCCTTGCTTGAAGTGACTAGCAACACTTGCTTTCCCTTCCCTACAGTGCCCTCAGCAGTCTTTAACATGTTCAATAACTCCGCAAGGGAGCAATCTATCTTGTTCATGTGATAGTTCATCACGAACTGCGAGAATGAATCAGGTAGAGATTGCAGAATCAAGTCAATACTCAACTCTCGTTCCAACTTGTGGCCCAGCTTCCCAAGCCTCTCTATGTACCCGATCATTTTAAGCACGTGTGACCCCACAACAGTCCCAGATGCCATCTTACAACTAAACAGGGCCTTCGAGACATCGTACCTCTCAGTGCGAGACTGAGAAGCATAGAGTTCCTTTAGGTGAACCATGATAGATTAGGCGTCCATAGACTCATGCTGTTTCTGCAGTTCAGGTGTCATAGAAGCAAGCATGATACATGTAGCATCAGTACTGTCAGAACAGTGCTTGTTGTATTTCTCGACAACATCTACAGCCGAACCCTCAGCGGGCTTTTCCGGTAGGGCCTCGTCCAAGACATAGCCAATCTTCTCGTGCCTCAAAACGATTTTGAGGTTTCTTTCCCAATCGAGAAAATTAGTTTCGTCAAGCTTGTTTTCGATGATAAAACGAAGGTTCAATTTGTTTGACATTTTCTACAACAATAAATAAAGATAGAATAAGTAAAAGCTCATGTATAAAAAACCCTAAATTTGCACTTAAAATTTTATAAGGTTTTAACTCCCACTAGCCAACTATTCCCAATTGGCTTTCAAAAATTTAAACAATTCTTTAGTGGATGGAATCCTATCTAGTTGACTCGATCCCCGACGTGGGCCGATCGACCGGGTCAATTTCGAAGGTGGGTACTAATTACCGATCGAATCTTATTCGATTTCCATTGGTTGACTAGTAAACTCTTTGACAATTCACATCTCTATGTGATAGCCACCCCTTGTCTTTAAAATCAGACGGTCCTGACGTGGGCCAATCACCGCAAGATTCTTAGTCGAGTCGTAACCCAAATATTCATGAGATCTCATAGCGATCATATCTCAATAATGACGATATATCCGTGGTAGGTGAACTCCCGACGTGGGCCGATCAGTTGGATCCGAACAAAGGCTCTTCACCGTCATTATAATATTGGGAGACAATTTTGGCTCGATTTTTGGCGTCGGAATAATTTTAAATTAATTCACTTAATTAATTTGATTTAATTATGGTCTCATCTACTATGTGCATATTACTACGATATCATATAAAGTAAAACATACACAACATTCCGCGCATAAAATAACCGGTATGATCATGGACTTTTCCTAGGTGCGGTTTCGAATACAAACTGACGAAACCGCGGGTCACAAACTAAGGGTATCTGCAACCGCCAATAGGATCTTTATTGCTGTACGCCAATGGGTTCTTTATCTCCCCTTGATCTTCAACTTCTTGCTCCATTCTTGTTACATAATAAATAATTACACCCGCCGCACACGGGGGGAGCTAACGGGAATGTGATAATTGCAAAAAGTAAACTAGGTCACGTTCTTCATAACGGCCTAGGACAATTTTTCAAAAACCAACATAAAGAAAAACATTCCCATCTATCCTATTGGTCGAGTCCATGATCAATCGGGGTCCATATAATCACATTATATCTACACATCTAATCCATACAATTTTATCTTAGGAAAAAGATTAAATTCTAATTTTAACTACTCATGCGTCTTTATTTTATCACATCAAATAATTAAATAACTTTTAATTAATTATATGACTTTATCGAAAATTAAAATTAACATTTAATTTTAAATCGATTTTAATTTTAATTAAATTTGAACTATTCAAAATAAAATTAAAATTACTAAGTCTCCTATTTGTTTCCTTTCCAAAACTAAATTTAGCTTAGGTCTGGCCACTTTCCAAAATCAAAATTTTGGAAGTGGCTAAAGCTTGCAAGCCTTTTACAAATCAAATATTTGAAAAGGGCGCTTTGAGCCTATTCCAAATCAAATATTTGGAAATGCCAAATTATTTTAGTCTAGGCTCAGCCACTTTCCAAAATCAAAATTTTGGAAGTGGCTTAGCCTAAGCCTTTTACAAATCAAATATTTGAAAAGGGCCTGGCCTATTCCAAATCTAATATTTGGAAAGGCCAAATAATTTTGGTTTAGGCCTGGCCACTTTCCAAAATCAAAATTTTGGAAGTGGCCTAGGCCTAGGCCTATTCCAAATCAAAATCTGGAAAGGCCAACATGCCATATGGTTTCCCAATGGCCCAAACTATTTGAACCATTGGTTGGCCATATGACACAACTAAACAAACGAGATATCAATGCACAATAAAATATCACAAAACGAAAAAGGGTTGATCTCCCCCATTGGAAGAAGACAGGCGACAGACAGCAGCATGAAGGCCACCGCCGCCGCCGCCGCCGAGGGATGGGGGCGCCGCCAGTCGGCCGACCCCATAAACCCTAATTTTTTTTTTTTTTTTTTTTTGTTTCTACGTTTCGTGATTTAAATCTTGCATCTATTGATCAAATACTACGCATTTAATTTATGCTTATTGCTTAAGCTCGAAGTCTGTCTCTGATACCACTGTTAGGAAATCACTAGTTTAACGCAGCGAATTTAAAATTTGATTTCCTTTTCTAGATCGTTCTTCGTTTAATGCAATAAACACGTTAAGTAGTTTGACCGTTATACCTTAGATGATCTATAAGATCGTCGCTTTGACCGCCAACCGAGAGTAGTTAAATGCGCAAGCCGTCCACGCGTCCGGCCTCTATCGCTAATCCACACGAACCCCTCGCCGGAATCCTCCTTGGATTGCTATCGGAAAAACTCCGGCTGCTAGACCGGACATTTTCTTCCCTCACAAACTCACTATGGATGGCTCTCAATTTTACACAAGAACTATGAGCTCTTGCAATTGTGTTGTACAAAAGAGCTTGACACCCACTTCCTTTATATAGAGGAAGTGGCGCCCTATATGTAGTGTGGAGGAGAAGAAAACCTTTTTTCTAATAAAATAAGGAAAATCAACTAGATTGATTTATCTCTTTAATTATAATTTATTTTGCCAATATCATATATTGATTATAATTATCTTATTACCATAAATCTATTTTCCAAAATCAATTAATATCTTATATTAATATTATGGCAATCTTATTAATTAAAGTGCACAATCCAAGTGTATCTTATACACTCAATTATGGCGCCCCATATGCCAATTAATTGGCTTCCGGAATATTCTTTAATTAATCTAATTTATATATAATTAATATCTTGTATTTTATTTATTCATAATAAATAAATACCACCATATTAATTTACCACTATAACCTTTATAGTCTAGAGATAAACTTTCCTTACTTGGTTATCAACTATAACCGCATTTTAATCCGACTCGATGTTCATATGTGTGTGACCCGATAGGCTTCCGAATATGTTGGCCGTAGACACAAAGTGCAAATTACGAAAATGCCCTTGACGCCTAACGATCACGGGATAGCGTCTAGCAACACACCGTGACCCCCAATTATCGGAAGAGTCAAAAGCAATGACTACTACCTTTCATGTTAAGCAGTTACCGTGTAACTTACAATCCTATCGCTGTAATAATATCCATACGATCGTATCTCGAGTGTCAATACATTGACGATCGTATCTTATAATCTGGATATCATGCTCTCTATGAATAACACATTTACTCCCACTTTGCAAAGATTCTCGAGAGCTAGACATTCCTTATAAGAAGGCCATTTCGGATATTCGATCCCAATCATAGGATACGCGATTCCCGGACGACCAATCATGTATACTCCGCATGCTTCAGTATCATACCCAATCACTACCGCATGATCGCCCCGTGGCTAGGGGAAACCTCAATAGTGTCAAAGCATGACAATCCACACCGTGATGCCATGAAGACTCCGGTCCAAAGGATAATTACACAACCGCCACATAGTGTGACACTTAATGTAAGTGGGTCGATCCAACGTACGCATTCTCTAATACACGTCCACGTACGGTCCAAGTATCTCTACACTTCGATAGACGAGATCTATCCCTACCTTCTAAAAGATAGAAGACATCCAATACGTGCTAGTCTGATTATACTATCAATGTCCCATTTGATAATACATAAGACTAGAGACATTTAAGTACCAACCTTGTTATAGTGATTAGAGATCTCATCAACCATAATCACTATCATGGTTTCTCTATCACAGATTGATACTAGGGACGTTACTATATATATATATATACAACAAATAATATGAAGATAAACAATATATAATAACATAAGTGCTTTTATTAATCATAATAAAGTTATTACATGAACTAAATAGACTGTAATTGACCCGACCCGGTCGGATCCGGTCCAGCCCGATTGGGTTTAGGACACCTTTCCAACACTTTCCGGGTAATTTCGCAATAAAATCACTCAAAGTGAGCTGATCGAGTTCTTCCGACAGAACTTACGGCTTCTCTGCCGCGCCGCTGTCGCCTTCAAAAACGGCGCATTGACAGCAGCATCATCGTTCCCGCCTCCATTTCTAGTGCTTGGTAAATAACTTCCGGTCTCCATTATTTAATCGAATTCTTCACACAACTCAAGAAGCTTAAACAAGAGTACTAACTACATCTCGTCGTCGCCTGGAGCTCTTGCTGAGTTCATGTCTTTCCAAGATCATCTGGGTCGGCACGGATAAATACATCTTTTCTGGAATAAGGTCTAGATAGAAGAATCTGACCTTCTCCTTCCCCGCTAAATTAAGTAAATGGTTGCCTTTATGCTTTCGGCGCCGGTAAGAATTACAACTACCTTCACCATTTTCTATTTATGATTTGAGAGAACCCTGATTTGCAGATAAAGAGAGAAAAGAGCAGATGAATATTGACCAGTTTCAAGTGGAAGGGAAAGTCGACCGAAAGATGGGAGGAAAGAGATAAAAGGGCAATTTAGGAAACATTAATAAAACATGCCCTTATAACCAATGATCTTTTAAGTGTGTCCAAAGTGGCTAATTAAGTCTCAAAATCATTCATTTTAAACAAATATCCATTTTTTTTTAGTACATAGTCTCAAAACAAACTCAGCCCACCAAAAAAAAATAGCTGAGCCCACCTCCCTTGTAAGAGTCCAGCCTATTTCTAATAAATGTCCAAGTCCAAGTGTCCAACAAAATATTCTTTCAAAATGAAATGCACGACATTTATTTACCAATACCCCTTATCACTTATCAGACTTAAAAAAAATATTAAAGAGGAAAGGAACAGACTTTCAGTCGAACGTTTAAAAAAAAACAGTCGAACAATGAACGGCACTACTCACTCCTCAATGGTCTGTTGGTCTCTGGCTAATAACTCCGGCTTCTCGGCTTCTCACTTGAACGAACTTCCGATTTCGATTGTATCTATATTTTTGTAAGTAATTTACATCATTGGTTTAATTCTTTATTTCAATTTCTTTTAAATCAGCATCATTTTTGCTCCTAAATCAATTAAGTCTCCTGATCTTCTATAATATTCCGAGTTTCGAAAAATGACAGACGTGTCATTTTGCGTAAACGAAATATTATATTTATTTCTTTTATGGATTTTAAAGTTTATAGAGGAAATTATTAATTATGGAAAATTAGTAATTTTGGGATTTATTGGATTTAATAGAATTATTGGGAGTTAATGAGAGGTTTTGTTTTGGAAATAACCATCCCATTAACTAAAGGGGATCCACTCAAAAAAAAAAACTAAAGGGAGGTTACCAGAAAAATAATCAGAATCCTTCACGTTCAACTTCTATGCTTGAGAGAAAATAAGAAGACTAAGGAGACTTTTCCAATTATCTCAGAAAGTTCTTAACGGATTTCAGATCTCAATAGAGCAATAGTTTCAGCGTGACGAGGGGATCATTTTGATACAAAAAGTTTGGAGATTTACAAGGTATGGAAAATAGCCCTAATTCTGGTTTTCATCATGTTTGATCACGGTTGGTTGAAGAAAGGCATGTAATTTGTAGTTCGGTATAGTTAGAAACCTTGATCCTAACTAGTTCTTGACTTGGTTGTGGATCAAATAGGTTTTGTTGGAGTTTGAGGAGTTGCTGTAGTTTTACTTGAAGTTGGTTGAAGTTGTGGTTTGATCAAGTAATATAATCTTCTCTATTGCCTAATTGGTTTGATGAAGTTATGGTTTCAGTTGTAGAAGTAGTTTGATGCTTGAAATCATGCCTAATTGTTATGCAAGTATATGGTGCTATGTGAGGTTGAAAGTTATGTGTTTCTGCTGTTATAATGCTTAGGTGGATGTTTTTCAGGTTTGGAATTGGGTAGGAATCGTAATAGTGCAGAAAAATTGAGTTAGGGCTTTTCTGCACCCAATGCATACGCATTAGGTGAGCAATGCGCACACATTGGTCAAACCGGAGCATCCTGAATGTTTCTGGTTACTCAATGTGCACGCATTCATCAAGATGCGCACGCATTGCTGATACAGGATGTTCAGCTTTGTTTTCAGCAGGCTCAATGCGCACACATTGGCCGGACAGAGGCATCCTGAATGTTTCTGCTCGTTCAATACGCACGCATTCACAGGAATGCGCACGTATTCACCCCTATTTTGGATTTTAGTGAGTTTTAAGCCCCGAGTTCAGTTTCAAACATTGTTTCTTGATCTAATAATGTTAAATGAACTTGAACAAGCCTTGATTGAGTTTCTGATGTGTTTAGTTCCGACACCGAATTGATGCTTCCTAAGATTTGAAGTTTGGGACTGTCGGAAGAGCATGATAGGCTTGTGCTTTGATGAATTAGTATTAATCAATGTCCGTGTATGTGTTAGGATATGGTGTCTAGTAGTCTAAGTGAGAGAGTAGGGCTGCTAAGGGAAGTTGTCTTGAAAATACTTAGGTGGCTAGTTAATGGCTAATAATTTACCTAAGTGTGTAGTAAAAGACTAAACATTGTAACATTCTTGGTAAGACACTTGTCTATATCGCGATGTGTGGGCGGTCAGATAAAGTGAATAACTCTACTGGCGTATAAACGGCTAAATGGTAGCGGGACTTCGCCGAACGTGTACACTATCGGGTCCTAACCCGTGGCTATTGGTGTGATCCACTAATAGGTTTCAAACGATACCTCGTGGTGGGTAGCACCATGCGTAGTGTCCTTAAATGCCGGTGTAACAAACTTGAGTTAAGTTAGAAACAGTTAGTCACAACATGTTGATTAGCATGAAGTGAACCCTAGAATTGAGTCGGAATCATATATATATATATATATATATCTAATAATTAATTAAACCTCTTTATAAAACTTAATTAATGCAATAGCTTCTGTTTTTTGCTAAGTACCTTTGTACTTATCTCAAATGCATGTTTGTTTGTGTTTGGGGTTGAGAAGATGAACATGTTGAACAAGAGTTTGATGAGGACTTCGAAGATGACATATGATCACGTTTACTATGCTATGCTAGACTATTCTTGCTGTTATAAACTATGTTGCACTTTCCTTTAAAGACATGTTGTACCTTCTTTTGGAACTTTTGTAAGATAACTTTGTTGTTTCTCTTTTTAGACATCGTACGGTTGTAAGTTTGTTGTCGTTGTTGTATGATATATACCTTTCTATCTTTAGTATGTTTGTTTCTATTCTCTTGTAAAAAAAAATACACCCAAGTCATTTAGCTTCCGTATATGCTAAACTCGATACGACGTAGTAGATGCTTACGTATAATATATAATTTATTTTATATTATACGTGCCGAATGTTCTATTTCCGGGTAAGGTATCCGGGAACATGGCGTTACATCTCCTCTACGTTAGAAGGTCAGATGCTTAATATTTATTAATTCATGTGAATTTGTGATTTAATTTAATGATTCGAGAAATAGAGATACCGATATTGAAAGGGAATTCTCTCAAAGTGTCTATGTTGATTCCGTTATTGATGAATTCTATTTCGAGAAGAATCGTAGAGTGTAATTGAAATGATGTATAGTAAAATGAACGTCTTTTGGATGATCCCGTTTTATGGACTCAAAATGATTTTTTTTGCTGAATTGTAGACTTTGAAAAAAATTACGCTATAAATTATATTTACGAAAATTTGCCCATCCGAAAAGAAAAAAAATCCTCGTTCCGTCCCTGCTTCTTTATTGCGCTAATAAATATCTGCTACTTAATTTCTCCCTTTTATTGTCCTAATATATGTATGCTACTTAACTGCTTCCATTTTTGTGTTTTGAAGATATTGTTGATACATATGTAATGAATTTATCCTTGTTAACAATAATAATTTGAAGTTGTCATTTGATCGTATCTTTTTTATATCTGTTATTTTCGCCTCTAACCTTTATATATATATTTGGGGTATGAAATCGGCTTTCTTGGTGAACGGAGGACTCCATAATTTGGTCATGACACATGAGACGTAGATAAAAAAGCCTTTTGAAATGTACATATTATCGGTGAAAATAAATATTATTATAAAAATAGTTCGTAATATCAATATATTTTTTTTTTGTTGAGAAATTTGTAATATCAATGTTGATGTTGTGTTTTGTGTGATATGAAATGTATAAATAAGTTATCATTTAAATTAACATTATATATATATATATATATATATATATATATATATATATATATATATATATATATATATATATATATATATATATATATATATATAGTAGTGGGCATACGCCGTTCAAGGCACGGGTGTTGTCCAAAAACTGCTCATCAACAATCGGACAAGTGGGGAATCTTGAGGTGAACCGAAAAAGTTTGGGTAGAGCCGGATCTAAGCGTTGGCTAGGTAAGCGTCCTGTAGTAAGAGGAGTAGTTATGAACCCTGTAGACCACCCCCACAGGGGGGGGGGGGGGGGAGAGCCCCAATTGGTAGAATGATTCTTTCACCACCTGAGGCGTTAATTTACCTACTAAGATATCACCCGTCTCTACCCAGGATCCCAGCATCACAATTCCGGTTTTGTCTAAATTTCGGAGTAAATGGGCTTCTAAGTGTGGTATTTCATTAGTGACCCTTTCCGGAAAAAGTAATAATAATGAGAGGTGGTAAGATTTTTATCATCCTGGCGTCGAGTTATTTTTCCGCAGGACCTCCCCTACAGTATCGTCACCGCAGTAGAGTTTAACCACCAAGTTCGGGATGGGTTGGTGTGGTTCCTCTACGCCTAGGACACCAGAATATCGAACCATGAACGAAGAAAGGCATGAGAAAAAAGCATATTGGCTAGTGACTAGTGATTAGGAGGCCCCAATTCTTGATTGGAGGGGGCACCAAAGGCCTCCGCCCTTCCATCCCTTAGATAGAGAGAGGGCCAGAGTTTTTGGTTTTTTCTGACAAGCCCACTACAGTATTTTTACAGTCTTTATGTATGTAAAATGGTATGTTTAGTATGAAATACTCGTGAGTATGAATGAATAAAAGTAACTAATCAGGCAAGCAAGTCTCAGAGCAGAGCACACATTACAAATCATTAAAAAGAAGGGCATAAAGCATAATAAACATTCATGGATTCATCGTTGGACAGCAGTTTTTTTACAACAAAAGAGCAGACAAAAGACCATACATACTACGGAAGCACCAGAGACGCATGACATATACTTCCCCATGATTGTTGCATTAGCTAGGTACTAAATGGCATACATTTATTTTACATACAGATAAGCAACATATTATTATTCATTAAGATTCTGGGAAGACACAAGGGTGTCAAGCATTTTGCACATGCTTCAAACCAGACTTTTCTTTGTCCAGACAGGTAAGTTAGCTTGCCTTCAGTCCAAACTGTTTTAGCCTGCAATGTGTACGTTTTAATGAAATCAGAATAAGTTTAAGTAGAGTGGAAGTTAAAGTGTTTAGATGAGTAGCAACATTTTCTATAGACGCAAGGGCAAAATTCAGTGGCAGGATTTCAGAAGGATGTGGTGGGTGGAAAAGTCTAGCGGGATCCAAGTAAGCTCCACTTTGAACAAGTGTTGCAATGTCTGATGCATGGGTAGCATACCTGTTGAAAGGGAAATTATATGGATTACTCATAGCAATTCTCATGGACAAGGCTGGGTTTGCACAAACAGATTTACCATTCTTTTAAGCGAGGCTATTCTTCCAAGGGAGGGTTCTCCAGGATGTAAGCACCCGTTTTGGTTTTAAGTGACAAACCTATATTAAAATGCATTTATATCAGTAGCCAAGTAATGGTGGAAAATATAGCCTGAGAGGAAGCAAGTTAGTTCCTTTGTGATTTTATATGTTAGTAGATGCATACCATTAAGTGTAGTTACTTTTAATCCATACGCAATAATGAGGGTTGGAGTCTTGTATCTTGCGTAGATATTGACATCAGTATCAACCAGAAGATCATCCCAGGTCCTCATCAGCATTGGGATAATCCTGTACAATCATTCAACCAGATGATGGTCCGCTGTTATTTTGTTTAAAGGCAGTTGTATTTGTGAAACATAATAAGCAGAAGCAGAAAAATGTGTAGTGGTACTTACTCCTCATTAAGCACAATAAAGTCCCTAGTAGATGAAGTTCCACCTTCTTGAACAGGTAAAGCCTGAATAATGAATGCTCTTATACCTGGGTAAAAGTGGTAGTTTGTGGCTAAGTAAGATCATAACTCTAATGAATTTTCAATGAGGTGATGGTTGATGGAAATTGTAGGTTAGTTTATGCTTACAAATCGAGCGCTCCTGATCAGCGTAGCGGTAGAAATCGCTGAAACTATCGAACCGGAATGTGCAAGGCAGAGGAGGTGGGACTGGTTCGTCATAAGGTTCCACAAGGTTCTTGCGGTAGAGGGTCCAGGTGTATGGGTATTCAAGTACTTTATATGGTGCTGGAGTTTCCCTCACACTTGCATTCAAAACGTAGTAACGTTTGAATGGAAATAGGGTGTTTGCAAAATGAGCCACATTTCCATCAAAGACAATGATGGGTACTTTGGTTCCCTGTTCATAAAGTAAGAAAGATTCAAGGCAATTATAATCATCTTAATAACAAGAGAGTAGTAGATGAAACTGTTAGGTGTAGTGCCCGAAAGACAATTTGTGTAATTGTTTATAATAATGAATGACAGAATTTATCTCACCTTATTACTTGCTTTGTGCTTGTAAAGTAATACACTGCTGCAAACCCTAAGTATATCTGTATGTAACCACTTAACTCAGTGTATGGATTACACGTGAGGATTGAGTTAGTAGTGATATACTTAAACGTTAGTCCGTGGTGAACTTAATCGAGTTTAGGGTCTCTTGATTAAAACACCAATAATGCGCCCGAACACCTTAGGGTGTGATAGTCTTATTCGGACCGTCGGTAGAGGTACCTACGTGGGGCATTTATATATGATGGCATTCATATAGGACCGGACCGATTTAATCGTATTTCTCGGTATAATTCCGTAATCGAGGAATCTTATTAAATCATTAGATGATCATATATGGATCAACCTTAATCCCGAGGTGATCACGGGGTGCTTTGCTTGTCCCGGGGTAGTGTTTGATGTGTTAGTTACGGTTCACTTAAATATGTGTTCCAAGCCACTTCTCATTGGCACTATCTCCGGATGAGTGAGTAGTTCGATTTTCACGGACATGGAATCCATTCCTTCCTGCGGGGAAGTAGAGAGACGAGTCCCTTATTTGTTAGCCCTAAGAAAATGATCGATGGGCCCGGTTCATGTTAGACTAATTAGCTACTAGTCGGATATGTGAACTAATTGATCACTTGAGGGTTAATGGTAAATAAGGATAAGATATTCGAGTCGGGTTCACGGAGACTTCCCACTCGAATGGACGGTCTATGGAGGGTTAATCCGTATGTAGTGATTATATCAATGGACGCTTATTTACTCATGGGTTGAGTATAAGTATACATCTATAATCGGTAGAGTTCGGTTTCGGGTTTATGGTGGCGTAATCCCGGAATTAATAATTAATGTACTTATTCTCGTTCGATGAATAATTAATTATTGGAGCTACGGTTATAGGTCCATGGTCCCCGATGTGGCTTCGTAATTCGGACTAATAATCTTGTTATTTGGGCCTCGGTGATAATTAATTGGTTTGGGCTAATTAATTGATATGCAAAATATTATTTAGTTGGGCTAGATAATATAATACACATAAAAGACATTTTATGTGGGCTTGGAAACCCTAAAGGTGGCGCCAATTGTGATGGTTATATGACATGTGATTTATCTTTTATTTGTTAAATGATAATTCATGGAATATTAGATAATAATATGATTTATCCTAATTTGTTTGGGATAATCATTTTATTTATCTTTTATTTGGAAAAGGATTAATGTGATAATTATCACTTAATTATTTAATCCTTGGAGGACATTGATTACTCTCCTATATAAAGAGAGTTCTCCCAAGTCTAATGGCAAGGTACTATTCACGTCACTATTCACCGAGAGAAATTGGCCGAAAAATTTCGGCCTCTATTCTTAGGGTTCGAGTTGGAAAAATCTTCGGGATTTTTCTGGTTGCATATCAAGGAGGCTCGTGTATCAAGAAGGGTGTCCACCAACCGCCGTTTGGAGAACACATCGGAAGATCTTGGCTTCTCTTCCTACTATTGGTAACACGATCTTAACCCCTTGTAGTTTTTAAGTCCTTTAACTATGTTTTATGATATGTAAATCGTGATCCGTCCGCTGCGTATAGATCTAACTTGGTTAGATCTAAGAACCTGCATCCTTCATGTGGTATCAGAGACAGGTTCCACGATTTATATAGTCATAATCGTAATTAAACGATTTAAAGGAGTGGAATTGCATGTAGGTGATATTTTACTTATTATTATGCATTAATGATTTTTAAATTGCTATGATTGAAGAGATGGATTGGGGTTGGCACCGTTTTCCCGTTAGATCTATTGTAAACTCATATAAACGATGAAAATTCGTTCATATGAGTATAGATAAAATTATGTAATTTATTTGTTATTGCAAGTTTAATTTCCTGTCAGTAGATCTGTTTAGTATCTGTATAGTGTTTTCGTTTTTCCCGTTGTTTGAGCCGTTAAAACGAAGATCACTCCGGTCAGAATCTAGATTGGAAGTTGATGAACAATCCCACAAAATTTGGCGTCGATCAGAGTCCGTTTGGATATCCGTTCGTTGATGAGAAGAGGCAGCTGTAACAGAAAAACGCAGGATTCACAGAAACCCTAACTGTGACTTCTTCGATTTTCTGGGAACGATTGGACCGTTCAAATTAAAATCCGACCGGTCAGATCGCTTATCATAGAGTTTTGGACGTGGGATAAAAATTTCAGGTCGATCGGGATTCATCTCGATTCCCGATCGGCCTCGGGAAGTATATGATGCGCTGCTGTAAGAGTCTGTTTCAGCAGCAAGTTGGTCGGCTCACTGAGGAAGATTGACAAGTCAAAGCTCCGATCCGACCGTCCATCTTGAATTCCGAAGAATGAAGATCAGATCTGGAAAGTTTCGTCGCGATCCAAGTTCGTTTGTTTTGCCGATCGTCGAAGATTTTGAACAGCTGCAGATTTTGTTAGAAAGTAGTAAACCCTAGTTAGGGTTTCGTTATTTATTTTCTAATAGGTTAGATACGGGGGTGCCAACGGTCCATCTTGATGTTTATTTTCCGCACTAGTATACATGTTTAGATTGTATGTGTAGAACCGGAAAATTGCCATGACATGCATCATATCATGAATTCCACTCCATATGCATACATGTAGAAATTAATTCGAGGAATTAGTTAGGCATGTATAAAACACACGATTAGTTTTAATTAATTGTTTGATATTAATTAGAAACTAATTAGGGTAAAAACCGAGGAACACGGGTTTTTTCAATCGTCGAGGTTGGGTGATGGATTCTCGGTGAATCCCACTCTGCGAAAGCATAAGGAGTAAAATCCCGAAACCTCGTGGTTAAGGTGTTGGATTCTCTGTGAATTCCACCTTACCTAAGACGAGATTACGTTTTTGTTCCGTAGTGTCTACGTGAAAGTTTGATGTTTAAGGATTGGATAATCACGGGCAAACAGGTTCGAAAGTGGTTTAACCACGGTTGGGTGGTCAATAGTAGCTACGGCTCAATCGACTTCACCCTCCACGTGTGGCGTTTGCACGGGGGTCTGGCAATACTGAGCCATCCGAAGAGCCACTACGGCTCAACGGAGCTCTCCTAGCCTTGACCCGTCCGACGGTCACATATGTTCTAACGAATAGGTCGGGTGGGCTAGCCCACATAACCGACAACATTCGGGCCTATGATTTATTGTTCCTTAATGTAACATCAAGTCCAAAAACGTGATCAGTAAACCCACCACTTTTTCAAAATATTGAGTGGGAGCGGGAGAGGCGACACCGACCCCACGGCCTCTACCGTTGACACAAGCAACGTGAGAGAATGGTGACGCCTCGTGCCGGCTTTGATTTCGGCCCCCTAAGGAAGGCCTTCACCGCTATCAAAATTCAAGGCTTGGTCTCCGAAAGGATAGGATTTTGGGTACTCGTCGGGTCACTGACCGACCCTAAGGCGGCATACTCGGGGTCTACCTAAAAATCAAAACAAGAGGTCACACTCATAAAGGGTATTTTTGGTAGTACCTTGGCCGAAAAAGGAAAGGCGATTGACGATCACAAATGAGATGTTCGATTCTCAATCTGATCTTCAATATTAATCGAAACCTCTTTGACCTACCCTAAGGCGGCACTGAGGCATAGATTAAATCCTTGGAACGGTAGGATAGACTATAAGTACTTAGTTTATGTTCCTAAAATTTTAGTAGTGTATGATTTGGATTTATTTTCTGTCAATTTTATTTACAACTGTTATATATATCTCTCTAAGGTGCTAGACTGCTAGTGTAAAATTGACTACTAATGACTTCGTTAAAAAGTGGTAAGTAACTAGAACGTTGTATTTATTAATCTCACATGCGATTAATTTTTCGGAAGAGATATTTCTCTTGAAGCCATCAAAACTTAAGTGACGTAAATAGGCATGTCACTGCTGTCACTCGTGCAGAGCGAGAGACAACCGTAGTTAGTTTGAAAGATGATTGGGACGATAAAATTCTTCTAGTGAATTGTGTAGTGTCTACACGAGAAATTTTCTGATAGAAAAATTGGAGAATCATAAATTAAAGTGTCGCTAGTTAGACGGTATTTGGAACCGATAAACTAGTGGGAGCTTTTACATTATGTTTTTCTAATTTATTAGAAAATCAGTCCCACTGGGTAACACTTTTATTAGACATCCCACAGTTCACGAGTAGTGTCTACTCAAACGAACTGCTAGTTCAAGACTATTTCTTTTTAAGGAAAGTTAAGAATGGGAAAGAATGTCTATAAGTGTTAATCATCTTAACTAAAGTTTTGAGGCTAAACCGGAACATTAATTAAAGAAAGTATAGGATAAGGAAAGTGATTTCGGATCACTAACCAATGAATCCTTAGCGACTTTCTTAACCGAGTAACTTGACTCAGTAGCTTAGTTCTTTGGAAGAACAAGGAAGCCGTGCATTAACGATTAATAGATTACAACGGGCAGTAATTTCAGCTAGAATAGTGGGAGTGATATAAGGAAATGAATTTCGGATTCTATCCTTGAATATCACAGAAAAACTTATTTTTCTGTTTACAGATTCGTTGAAACAATTGGATTCACTTTCAACTCGATATATTGTTGCCTCATAGAAAGTGAATATGACATTTGTAGTACGAATCCGAGACTCGGACTTTTGTTTGATAAAGTCAGAACCATTTAGAACAGCTGAATAAGTATGTGTAACACATCTAAAACTATTAAAGGTAAAAGGTTTCCGTATTAAGTTAAACGACCTTTCAATATCTATTAATTAATGCATATATCCTAGAGATAAGACCTGACGACTGGCTAAGGGTGATTCCTATCTCCCAGTCCAGGAACACTATCTCAAAGGAACAATGACTAAGTTTCCTTTCAATCGGGAAAGGGTAATAGATTTGAAGGGGTAACATAGCTTGTTCACCATGACCTTCGGGGTCTAGTGAGAGATACAAGCTAGTGGGAGTTTTTGAGTGGTGACATTTTGTCTGATAACTACTCGAAACGTGATTTAGTTTATCGAAAGAATACGAGGAGGTGTCTCTGATTTTAGCAGAGAATAGATTATTCCATGCTCAGAAATAGGCTATCGCATAGTCTTGGGACTGATGCTCGGCCTGCCTCCTAGTGGAATGTTTCTCACTGAGGAAGAAACCATAGACTTGCCCTATATAGTTATTGATATGCTACAATACACTGCTAAACTCGATTAAGATAATTTGGTGCAAAATAACGGTTAACATTATTATGTAAACCGAGAAGTCTACCTAGAAGATGCCAGTGAATTTATGGATAATGAGTGAATTCGGTTCACACCACTTCCATAAATGTAGGCATTTAGCATTTAATGCTTGAAGGTAGGACCGGAGATTTTGCGCATACGTTCGAATTGTGATTTGTTCGTGAAATATCTTAATGAGACGAGTGAAGGTTGATTATAAGATTCTTGAGATCGAAAGTGACGGTTGAACTGTCACAAGCCTTCGATAGAATCTATAAGAAACAGCCTTAAACCTTAGAGTAAGGTTACCCAAAGGTAGTTACTATCTGATTTAATCAGACCACGTCCAACATTAGTTGTTGGTGATTACACTGATAAATACTACTAGATCAGAATGTCAATCCACCCAAGACACAGTGGGAGTATGGTTTAACCGTTGACCAATTGTGATTTTGTGGACTTTATAATCTGGTGGGGTGATTGATAACCTATGGCCTTGGTGGGCTGTATAGGATTCTGATTATAGAGGATGGTTTGAAAACCTTAACCCTGTGAATGGAGTTTTGGTACTCCGGGTTACGTTTCACCTCTTGTAGAACCACCCGAGTGTCTCAGGCCCAGTGGGAGCAATTGGATCTACACGGAAAAGAGTCGAATGAATAGGAAAGTTTAAACTTTCAACGCAAAGTTGAGTGGTATAGGGGTGATTCCCTGACAAGTAGAGAGTTAACCAGACCTTGAACTCTCTCACCACTCAGTCTTGCTAGATTTCGTTAGTAAGCAGAAAATAGGGGTGATTCCCTGAGACTTTCTTGCCGAACAACGGAATCTCGAATTCATTCGAACGAAAGGGTTTTAGCTAAGAATGAATAACGGATTCGTTACAAAGCAGAAGATAGGGGTGATTCCCTAAGACCTTTTTTTGCGAGACTAACGATATCTTAATTCATTCAGAAAGAACCTTTTGGTAGGAGGCCTGCCATGGCTTATATCCTTTGTGGATTTAATAAAACCTCTCGGTCATTTAAAAGTCACATGTTTTAAAATATGTGGACTTGACCAAAATATTGATAAGTTTTTCGTAGACTGGATATCAATATTGGTAATGTAGTAGTAGTATTAGTGTTCATAAATGATAACACTAAAACGGTTGGAAACAACATGTGTGTGCTATCTGAAGTTGGAAACTGACAGGCCAAGATTCTCTGGATGAGAGAATTGGACTATATTCTAAGAATCTGATTCGGTCAAATTCACAAGAATGAGTCATTGGCTATCCCATCCGTCTTATTGAATAAGATGATTATGCATATACATATGCAACATTCAACGAGAGTAGTCCTACCTTACCTCTCAGAAATGATTCTCTAAATCTCCGGATAAAAGAGAAAATGGGATGGAGTCTCTCTGGGATAACGGCAAGTCAGGTTATCACAAGTCAATAGTAGTCGAATCTCCGATTCGAGCATGAACAGCGGTTTTAGTACGTCCTCAAGTATCTTTAGAGAACGAGGAGTAATATGCTTGTATATTCAGGTGCAAACTTGAATATGGTTGACTACACTGATTCTGACTGATAGTCAGATTAAGGATGATCATTAAGTTGATCTCGGGCTCAGTGTTTACTCATAGTGCTTAGAATTTCCTTTTTGGTCTGGGAGTAATTCCAGGTCTGATAAGCCGATATCACTTCATTGTGAAAACAGTGAAAAGATAGCTTAGAAGGATCTTCTCGGTCACAAGAAGTCAAAAGCATATTGAGAGAGAGTACCGCCTGATTGGAAGGACCGACAACGTTTCAATCCTAAAGATCGTCTCGAGTCGACAACCTAACTAATCAGTGTACCAAGTCAAGTGCTTGGAGGGTACGGCATTGATGGATATGTCTCATCTGCTTTTAGAGCAAGTGGGAGAGTGTTGTGAATAAGATGAGAAAAGGGTGTGCTCTAAAAACAATCGTTACTTGTCATTTCGTGCAAGTGGGAGATTGTTAGGTGTAGTGCCCGAAAGACAATTTGTGTAATTGTTTATAATAATGAATGACAGAATTTATCTCACCTTATTACTTGCTTTGTGCTTGTAAAGTAATACACTGCTGCAAACCCTAAGTATATCCGTATGTAACCACTTAACTCGGTGTATGGATTACACGTGAGGATTGAGTTAGTAGTGATATACTTAAACCGTTAGTCCGTGGTGAACTTAATCGAGTTTAGGGTCTCTTGATTAAAACACCAATAATGCGTCCGAACACCTTAGGGTGTGATAGTCTTATTCGGACCGTCGGTAGAGGTACCTACGTGGGGCATTTATATATGATGGCATTCATATAGGAATCGGACCGATTTAATCGTATTTCTCGGTATAATTCCGTAATCGAGGAATCTTATTAAATCATTAGATGATCATATATGGATCAACCTTAATCCCGAGGTGATCACGGGGTGCTTGCTTGTCCCGGGGTAGTGTTTGATGTGTTAGTTACGGTTCACTTAAATATGTGTTCCAAGCCACTTCTCATTGGCACTATCTCCGGATGAGTGAGTAGTTCGATTTTCACGGACATGGAATCCATTCCTTCCCGCGGGAAGTAGAGAGACAGATCCCTTATTTGTTAGCCCTAAGAAAATGATCGATGGGCCCGGTTCATGTTAGACTAATTAGCTACTAGTCGATATGTGAACTAATTGATCACTAGAGGGTTAATGGTAAATAAGGATAAGATATTCGAGTCGGGTTCACGGAGACTTCCCACTCGAATGGACGATCTATGGAGGGTTAATCCGTATGTAGTGATTATATCAATGGACGCTTATTTACTCTACATGGGTTGAGTATAAGTATACATCTATAATCGGTAGAGTTCGGTTTCGGGTTTATGGTGGCGTAATCCCGGAATTAATAATTAATGTACTTATTACGTTCGATGAATAATTAATTATTGGAGCTACGGTTATAGGTCCATGGTCCCCGATGTGGCTTCGTAATTCGGACTAATAATCTTGTTATTTGGGCCTCGGTGATAATTAATTGGCTGGGCTAATTAATTGATATGCAAAATATTATTTAGTTGGGCTAGATAATATAATACACATAAAAGACATTTTATGTGGGCTTGGAAACCCTAAAGGTGGCGCCAATTGTGATGGTTATATGACATGTGATTTATCTTTTATTTGTTAAATGATAATTCATGGAATATTAGATAATAATATGATTTATCCTAATTTGTTTGGGATAATCATTTTATTTATCTTTTATTTGGAAAAGGATTAATGTGATAATTATCACTTAATTATTTAATCCTTGGAGGACATTGATTACTCTCCTATATAAAGAGAGTTCTCCCAAGTCTAATGGCAAGGTACTATTCACGTCACTATTCACCGAGAGAAATTGGCCGAAAAATTTCGGCCTCTATTCTTAGGGTTCGAGTTGGAAAAATCTTCGGGATTTTTCTGGTTGCATATCAAGGAGGCTCGTGTATCAAGAAGGGTGTCCACCAACCGCCGTTTGGAGAACACATCGGAAGATCTTGGCTTCTCTTCCTACTATTGGTAACATGATCTTAACCCCCTTGTAGTTTTTAAGTCCTTTAACTATGTTTTATGATATGTAAATCGTGATCCGTCCGCTGCGTATAGATCTAACTTGGTTAGATCTAAGAACCTTCATCCTTCAGAAACGTAGAGGAAAACAAAGGTAGTCAAGTGCAGTAAAAGGCAATGTACCTGTGTGTCTATGACCACATAGTTCTTGTACAAAGGACCGTTTTCTTTTTTCTTAGCATTGCAGCGTTCAACAACTTGTACAACGACAGTCCATTTCTTTTTGAATGCAGCTGTTATCTGGTTGTCATGAAACAAAGGCCTGTCCATGTTCTGGGCACAATAGCATATCACATAAAGAATATAGAATGACAAGGTATGTGATTTTAATTTTGTTTCGGATGGAAGCCTATGTAGTGGTGGTGGTTGGGAAAACAATACAGAGCCTGTTAAAGCCTACACAGATATTTAGACATGAGACACGATGTGTCACCATTCAAATGAATCTCATCGTGTATGCGAAGAATGTAACCACATTTTTGTAAGTGATCAAAAAACCCACGTTGACTCACTTCAACAGACTTAAAGCTTACATTTCATGAAAATATATCAGAAAGAGGCATGAGCATAAACATGAGAGCGGCAAAAAGACATGTAAAAGTAGATAGCGGAACAAAGTTTGCTACCATTATTGTGTCTGCTAATGATTGTGCACCAAAATATAATTCTCACTAATATAGTTTTTCGAGTGTTTTTTTTGTCATAAACAAAAGATATTCAGAATTGCAGTACCTCTTTGTAGACGATATTGTGTGTTTTTGTTTGTGTTGATGCAACAGAAGTGTTGTTGCATAAAAAAACCTTAACGTGGGAAGAAGTTCGTGCACGGGACAGTGCCACATAGAGTTGACCATGTGAGAACACAGGTTCTTTGAGGTAGACACCTACAAAGTCAAGAGTCTGTCCTTGGGATTTGTTTATCGTCAAAGCAAAATACAAGCGTATCGGGAATTGCGTTCTTTTGTAAGGTACCGGACAGAATTCACCCTTGTTTGGTTGCAAGGGTATCCTAGGTATGAATACATGCTTCCCAGCAAAATCCCCAATCACAATCTGAGCATGGAGGACATTTTTTGAGAAATATTTGCAAACCATACGTGTGCCATTACACAGATCCCCCCTGGGTCTATATTGCGTAACAAAATAATAGGTGCATTGAGTTTCAGAATAAGTTTGTGTGGAGGTAAGCCATTAGGGGACAAACTATTTATGAGATCATCATATAATCCTTGGTCAGATGGATTGATAGTTTCGTCAAACGCTATATACTCAACTGATGGGCCTGGGAATTTTGCAATAATGTTCTCGTTTATCTCATCCACAAAAATGTTCTTGGTTGTTAAGATAGCTCGGTTGGCAAATGGGACACCAATCCTGGCTATGTCGTGTAGGTCCGGGTAGATAACAGAATAAGTTTGTGTGGATTGAGTTTTTGCCATTACCCAGATCCCCCCTGGGTCTATATTGCGTAACAAAATAATAGGTGCATTGAGTTTCAGAATAAGTTTGTGTGGAGGTAAGCCATTAGGGGACAAACTATTTATGAGATCATCATATAATCCTTGGTCAGATGGATTGATAGTTTCGTCAAACGCTATATACTCAACTGATGGGCCTGGGAATTTTGCAATAATGTTCTCGTTTATCTCATCCACAAAAATGTTCTTGGTTGTTAAGATAGCTCGGTTGGCAAATGGGACACCAATACTGGCTATGTCGTGTAGGTCCGGGTAGATAACAGAAATGAAATCATCTATATTGCGGTCAAGGACATTTTTGTATGACAGATATGATAAGGCAACGAAATAATGTCAGTATCTTTAGACTGGTGTATACCGTCGCCGATGGCTAGGAGAAGAGATGTGAATTCTGGATCCAATCGTGCTTGCATGTTTGAGAAAAGGCGTAATTGTGTTAGATATGGCCACAATGGAGATTTAATTAATGAAGCATTAATAGTCTCTGTTTTGGTACCTTTGGTAACAACCGGTAAGGTTTGGCGGAAGTCCCCACCTAAGACAACCACCTTTCCACCGAAGATGACATCAGATTCCAACAAATCCTTCAACAAACTGTCTAGAGCTTCAATAGCCGTGCGCTTTGCCATGGGGGCTTCATCCCACAATATCAGTTTTGATTCTTTGATAAGCAAAGCCAAAGACGACTGTTTGCTTACCCTACATATGGAGGCATCTTCCAGATTAGTTGGTATTTTGAATCTGGAGTGAGCAGTCCGACCACCGGGGAGCAATGAAGCAGCAATACCAGACGTTGCTGTGGCTAAAGCCACATGGCCTTTTGATCGCACATGTGACAAGAGTGCACGGTAAAAGAAGGTCTTCCCAGTGCCGCCTGGGCCGTCTATGAAAAAGACGCGTGGTTTATTCTCATATACAGACGCAAGTGCAGTGAAATGCATTTTTCTTTTCAGCATTCAGTAATGCCTTTGATGACAAACCTGTAGGAGAAATAGTAAGGCTCTGTTATAATCTCAATTCTCTTGTTGTGTCATGGGATTCATCACGATCAGCGGAAAATGGTTGGACACAAATTTTGTAATGCCTAAGGCTCTTACCCATGCCAACTAAGTAAGAATTAATGTGCTCCAGGACCTTTTTCCTAATTAAGTGTGCTGGCAACTTTGTTTTTTGGGCAATTTCGGTTGACATGTCGCTTTAAAACATGAACCACAGAAGAGAAGGATTATTCGGACAACAATGTATGAGTAAATCTGCAAAAAGTTTCTAAGTGCGGAGGGCATGTTGTACAATGAAGCCTCTGACATACTCTTGGCTGTCATTCTGTTGTAACAAGTCACACTCTAAGGCAGCCTCACGGAAAGTTTCAAAAACTTTACCGTTAACAGTTCTAAGATATGCATAGGATGTCGGACAGCGAACTTTACACAGCAGCAAACGCAGGAAATAACGTTCTCCTTCTGTACGCTGCACGATAACTACTCGGCCAACTGAATCTCCTCTAGAACGGAGCTTCCATTTTCTTTTGTCCATTAACCAGACAAAATGATCTGGAAATTCTGAGTAAATGCAATTGTGTGATTGTGCATTGGCATCAGAAGCATTCATGAAGAAAAATTCAGTGAGCATAGTTCTTTTATTAAGTGGATTGTCTAGCACGTTTGAGAGCAACTGTTTTTGTTTGAAGGTGACAGGCTGGTAATTTTCCAGATGAAGGTGCATCTGGATGACATGTGGCTTCATTTTAGTAATAGGGTACCTGAACATGCGCCATAAAGACTCAGGTGCTGAAATCCAACGACCGGTCCTATACTGGTCAATCTCATTGACCTGAACATGATTATCAGAAGACGGTTATGTTTGGTTTTTATTTGCTAAGCTAAACAATATATGATCGCTGCCCTTACAAATGTATTTGTAGATGTACTTGATAGCCTTGATTGTTGAGCACACTTCGACATTTATGTGGCAGTCAAATTTGGCAAGTAAGTAAGGATTGTAGGGTACAACCCAACGGTTGTCTAACCAAGCATCCCTTACCTTTACCCAAGTACCGTTGTTGCGTCTGGGGTAGTTCGGGTACGCATCATCTGTAACATTTGTTTCATCATAAAAAGACCTGGGATAGAAATCTTTGCATGTTCCTTTCTTCATGCAGACATTGGAGGGGTTTTTATGCCCACAAGGGCCATGGAGCATGTGCTTCAAAACTAATTTGTGTAAATGGGGATGCTTGAACTTATCTGGAATTTCGGTACATACAAGTGAATCAAATTCATCAGGCTGGTATAATTTAAACTGCGGTTTAAGTATGAGAAGAAAATCTACATGTGGTAGACCTCTTTTTTGGAACTCAATCACGTATGTGTATGCAACAACCTTGCCAAACACATTTTATTTCAATAGTTGAGTTTTGAGTACCTCTAACTTAGCTCTGAAAACGCGACAAACAATATCAGGCCTATCTTGGGAAAATTCACTGTGTTTAAGGTGCTCCTTTATCTCTGGCCAGTTTGGGTTGCATGTCATTGTTAAGAAAATGTCAGCTTTCCAAATTTTTGGACCAAAGACATAGCATCCAAGTATTTCTTTCTCATGTGCCTCGGACCGCCTATGAATGTAGCAGGTAGAACAACACGTTGTCCTACTTGACCACAAGCTTTCTCACCTGGGGCCAAAGCATCAGCAACCCCTTGAAGGAATTCATGCCTGATGTTATCTTGTTGGGATCTGAAGTAATCTAGGCATTGTGTTTCAAGTTTGACAAACATGTCAACAGCATATTGCTGGAACTGTCTCCCAAAATAGAGTAGGTACGATTGGTCTGATTCTCTCATCTGGAATCTGTAGCAGTAGTACTCACGAATGGAGACAAAATTAGGGTTGTCTATGCAAGCATTCATGGCCTGTTCTTCACAAGCAAGTAAAACTTCAGCATCATGAGCATGCAAAGGGTCTAACCCAGTTCTATTAATGTCTGATCTGCTTCTCTTCGTACCCCTTCCCCGCATGCCGTGTTTCATAATACCCTGGTGCCAACCAAGCTGGCCATAAGGGAAAAAGCAAGGGATATTGCAGAGGATCATAGCATGCGTAATAATATTGTATGCTATGAGAAACACCACCAAGGGTGTATATTTTAATGCTTCTGTGGTGGTTTTCACTGCCATCTACCAAGATGCCAGCAACCTGATGAACTGAAGGCTTGTTGTAGGTCCGTTGATCTATATCTGGGTTACAATATAAGAGAATTGAATGATCCTCAAGCCCAGGTTCATGCCCTAGACTTCTAAAAAATCTAGCATATGGATTGTCTTCGAGGACAAAGAGGATTTTGTGTAGAGACATTTCATACAACCTAGGACAATGTAAGAGTCTATTGGTCACCTCATGCTCTGTGTCATGAAGGTAAAACTGTAGATTTTTGGTAGAGTCATCTGAACCAACCAGAGGTGGTATGAAATGGTACACTTGACCTTGGACCCTAAAAGTGTAAATGCCTTTATTTCTCCTGGATAGGTCCTTGTCATAGGTTGCACCTAAAGATGTGAAGGCCAAATGATTATTGTAAGTCCTAATGCATGACTTGAAATTCTTGGATTCATTATTTGCTGAAATCAGGAGATCAACTAAGACACTGGGCTGTGGGGTGCTAGCTAGAACGATATCCCCGCCACTGCAGAACGAGGTAGGAGGCTCATGAGCAAACCTAACAGGCCCACATGACCTGCATCTGGCTACTGTGGGTAAGATATCGGGTGCAGAGGCAACGTCTGTGAAAGCATCTTCACAGAAAGTGTAGTGGAATCTAGTTTATGTTTTTTCCTATGGATTCTTCTATTGGGAAGGCCTGGGGCACAGGCGGAAGAAAGAAGGAGCGAGAGGTGTGTCAGAAGTACACTCAACTGCATGCATACCATGTAAGCTGACTGAGGAAGAGGATGCACCCGGCACAACATTTGGTTGGAGGATTTGAACGAGTATGGTTCAAGAAGACGGGCAGTAGGCATGGTATGAAGAGCTGGGGTACGTAGTTTTCTACGTACGGTAATACGTGAGTGGTTTTTTTTTTGGTTGCTGATGGTAGATGGGTTGGTAAGATGTAAACGAGTAGCCACGCTTTGATGAACCAAATCTAAACCTCATGCATGGTTTTTGAATCCGTTGTTTTTTTGTCCGCCATCTAAATATGGCTGATTGTCTGTAGGCACGAGAGGGTAAGATCCCACCACAACCAAGGTGTGACATGATGGGAAAGGGACAGTACACTCTGTGGACAGCAACCTAAAGCCACCACAAATTCTAACATAAAGCTCTATGGCTGACTACTGTGAAGAATTTTCAGACCCCTAAGCGAAATAGTGTGTAGCACAGTGGGTAAGAACTAATCGTGGACAAGAGGCGTACAGTGGATGGGTTTTCAAGACAACCTAAATGAAAGTGTAGCGAAGCACATGACCAATATACTTACTCTTAGAAGAGAACATAATCACTATGCCTACCTGCCTCTAACCTATATGGTGATAATGCACAAGTGGATGCAATAAAAAAAAAACGGAAAGTTTTAATAAACATGTACTACAGGTATTCGGATATACTAAGTTTTAAAACTTACTATATTCTGAATAAGGAAAACTGGCAGCAAGCGCTAGCGTGGACAAAAAAGATCAGGATTTTTTGTAGATCCCGTAACTACGGGGTTTTCCATAGATCCCCCTAACTATTGGGGTTTGCAGTAGTACCCCTAACTACACTAACCTGAAGCAACTTTCTTCTTCCCGAAACAAAGAAAGTGTAACGCCTTTTATCCGCCAAACTGCCAAAAATATAAGTTAGGTAAGTATGGCAGCACACCGACTATCATATGTTGACCAAACAAAGGTGCCAGACATCTCAATACCGAAACCAAGAAAGTGCATTGAAATGATGAATGCGCACGAGTATTCTGAGTGAGGGTGAACAAATGTTTCTACACACGCATGGTCAATATATTTATAAGAACCCAAAAATGCCATGTAAAGGAAAACAGAAACAATATATCTCCAATGTGTAAGTGTGAGAGAACAAAGGATTCACAGTTGAAATAGTAAATATATGGGAAACACGAACAACCTTTATTCCTACATATCCAGATACATTTTATGGCATTTATGTAAACTTCGCTGGATATATTGTCGTAATCGCCTGAGGTAATTTACCCATCATATCTTTGTGTTTTCATTTTTTTGAGATCAAGCATGCACACAAAACCTTATTGGGTAAATTCCTGACAGATTGAGTATCATTATTCAGGCTTTATCTGTAATTAGGGGCATGCCATTTCGGATTTGTTAAACAGCAATTGCGAAGCTAATTTAATAGGTGACAGAATGAAGCAAACAATATACTCAGAATTTTACATCGTGCACCTCTTCATTAACCTTTAATTCCTCAAACATCCCAAATAAGCATACTTAAGAAATCTAATGAAGACTATTAAAACTGGAACAAACATTAAGTGCCATACGAAGAAGGAAATGAACAAACCTTAGTTTGAGTAAGTGCAATGTTCCCTTTTTCCACAAAGCGTTGCAGAAAACCCTATCCAAGAAATGGCAAAGTGTTAGATAGGGTGCAACACATAGCTGTTTATGCAGAATAATATACCCCATGAACGAAAGTGCAACACAAGGGTATGTTGTAACAGTGCTACAAAAGTTAGTACACATATACAAAATACACAACAGTTGTTATTACATAAGATGGTCAAAATAACTACACATAATAGTGTATATTGCGTTTGAGCTACATATTCAGAGGCATAGATGCATATGTGTAGGAACACACTATTAACCATGCTGTCCTAGAACATGTGAAGACCAAAGTAACCAACTACCCCTGCCAAAGAAGGTTTAGAAAATATATTGTAATAACTTATGTGTCAAAATATTAGCTAAAATAAAGGCTCAAAACAGGCAGGCATTCCCTGTTTTAAGTTTTAACAACAGACACATTTTCAACGGTTAAAAACTTCCCACCATGCATTATCCCATGCATCCACACCCACTACCTATTGTGAACCCATACAAACAGTGTAATCAAAAGGGAATAATAATAAGCACATAATACATGTTTTTCAATAACATAGTTAAAACACCAACACAAAACAAAGCACAATGTGTTTGAGCTATTTATTCAGAAATATACATACATATCTATAGGAACACAGCATGAGCTACACTGCCTTAGAATAGGGAAAGAACAAACAAGGCTAAGTACACCTGCTCGTAAATGAAACAGTTAAAACAGCACACCATGGAAGCCAACATAATGTTAATGTAGTACGAAGGCGGTCAATAAATCTATTATTACACGGCCTCAGCTTCAATTTTCTATCCAGGCCAGCACAAATGCTTTTCTTACTTTTTTTTACCTACCACAGGTTTGTTGTAAAAGGCATTATGCTGAAGATGAGTTGTAACAGGAGAAAAAGAATGTTTGGGCAAAGGTTTTTTTCCTAAGTTCTTTTCTATGCCACCTTTCAATTGCTAAATGTCTGTATTTAGGACATATACACACCGTACTAACAACAACCTATGGTAGATTAGTTACTGAAGCAGCTACTTCAAAAGCAGGAATTTGAGCAGAAATAGTCCATGGCCTAGGGGAATCCATCAGGTTCTCTGAACAAACAATACTATATATGCTTTAGATCCACATGAAGAGGACTTTCAAGGTAGACATGATTTCTAAATTTTAAACTAAATACTAACAATTTACAATATACAACCTACACAAATATAAATGTTGACAGGGAAACTTTGCTTATTTGGTTAGAAAACATAAAATAAAAAAAAATATTAAAAAAAGGTCAAATGAGTTTTATACATCAATTTATGTTAAAATGCTACTAAACTTGAGGTCCTATGTATACTTAAAAATTTATAGGCTGAATTAATTAGAGGTAATCTTAAAGAGCTATATATAAGAATGTACAACATACAATTCGAGACGTCAGAACTACAATATGATAAAGTAAGTCTGAAAATCAATTATTGTAGTAATTGATTTTCAATTGAGTCAGGTATGCATCAGAGAGATTCCCATTTAGACATAGTCATCATTCTCAGTCTGATGGCCCTGTCTGTTTTATCATCACTTGCATTACTGAGAACACACAAATTCAATTTTGAAGAGATTTCAACAATTCAACAAACAAACAAACAGACAAAAATAATTATATAAAGCGAAAAAATGCAAACTTTATTCCATAAGACTAATGTATCTGCCTCAGATCGAAGTACTTTTCATAGTGATTTACTCAAAGTATATTTATAACCATCATAGGCAGGCAAATTTATTCATTACAAGAACAGGGATTAACGCATTCAAAATGAGAAGCGAAATAAATGAAAGATATGATCTTTCACATGCAGGAGCAGACATAATTGGAAAAATAAATGGAAAAGGGTTTTTTTTTTCCAAATCAGAAGCGCATTGTTAATTGGAGACTCAATTCAAATGGAAAGCTATCGGGCAGCAGATTATAAGATAGAAAAGGCAAGAAATCACAATATCTACAGACAATATAAGACCAAAGATTGTCTGCAAAGGTGTTTTGTAAGAATGGATTATTTAAAACAATTAAAACAACTAAAACATCACATGCATTAGTGTGGTAAAGAAAGGATTTTTGGAAACAAAAAGCGTGAAAATTATGAGTTAAAGAAATGTAAATAATCAACAGCAAACATAAAGACACACCTGTGAAAGATTTTTTTCCCTGGACGAACAAAATGCCAAACATGAATTGAAAACCCTGAACAATAAAGACGAGAATCACAAGTAAATTTAATCGCATCTTAATTTGAAATATAGAATTTATTGTGAATAAAAACTTGAAGAAAAAGAAGGATGTTTACCTTGCAGATAAACAACGTGTATGGAAGATCTTCTCTAATGTTGTTATTATACCGAAGGGAGAGAAGCTAGCACATCGAACCAAGATTTAGTCAAGGGTGTAATGATTTTCTCTGCCCCGAAATAGTACCAAATCGAAGAGAGAAGAAGTAAATCCATTTTAAAAATCAAAGGTGGCAGTCGTTTGCCAGACCGGCGGCCTTTGTCTTTCTCCGGCGACAAGACAGAAAGAGGAGGAGGGATGGACATCAGACGGTGGTTTTAGGGTTGGGAAGAGAAAGTGGTAGGTTGAGTGGGTGGGAGCATTAAATGTGATGTGTGGAATACTTTGAATTATTTGCCCAAATACATTGAAGAAATAACTAATAGACTTACTTTACTGTATAGACTTTGACAAAGGCAAAATTATATCCGTTCCTCCACCCCCTACCCCTACCCCCATCCTTTCTAATCAACCTCAGCTTATGTAACAAATATGTTGTTTATTTAACTCAAAATACAAATTTAAATAGTATGTTAGATTGTATAGTTTAATTATATAGTAGAAAAATGAATGTTATGATTATATAGTTGAAGTAATTTAATTTTAATTTAAGAGATATAAGAAGTAAACATATGTATCATCATTAAAAAATTTATACAAACCTTATTACCCAAATATAAAAGAATTAAAAGGGTTATTAAGTATCACAAAAATATATATGGCATAAAATATTAGTCTAATAACATAGGGGTAATTAGAAACCCCAAAAATAATAGCATAGTATATATATTTAAAATATAGCATATACATAACACATTGAAAAGGGGTATTAAGTTGTTGCCACATAACAAATTAAACAATATGAATCTACTAATATGTTTTCTATGAAAGCACATCTATATATTCATTCAACAATATGTTTTGTATGTAACTACGCGCGTACATAAAACATTAAAAATAATTAATGAGTAATAAATTAAACACCATGAATCTAATAATATGTTTTCTATCAAAGTACATCTATGTATGAATTTAATATTATGTTCTGTAAGAAACTACATGCATACATAAAACATTAAAAATGATTAATATTACACATTAGTAAAAAATTTAAAACATGAAACAAATATATAGGTACACAATTAAATAATAATAATAATAATAATGAAACTAAAAGTAAGAAAACCCATTGTAATAAATGATTATTCATAATCAGCCAAAAAAAAATTGACAACCTATTGAAACACCAAAACCCACACAAAAAAAAAAAAAAAAAAAAAAAACACGAGAACTCACTGTAAAAAATGATTATTCATATTAGGGGAAAAAAAAGAATAACCTATTGAAAAAAAAAAAAATTGAAAAGTGACGCGTGTCGGCCCACCATCAACTGCCCCCTCTTTGTATTAGATATTAGGATATATATATATATATATATATTGCATCCAATAAGATGAACTTCTCTAGCAAGAAAATTAGCACACATTATCTTGACTCTTGACAAAAATAAATGAAACAACGACAAAAGTGGGTAATAAAGATCTAGAATCTTCAATGACGGTTAAAATTTACATGTCAAACTTGTCCTTTCATTTATCATATTTCAAATATTTACAGTGTTAAGTCCTTTGCCAGAGAGGGAGCTAGTATATGGGCTGAGGGGGGCTAAGCCCACCCAGTCCCTCAGCCCTTTTCTTAATAGATAGATAGTATTAAACTTAAACTTCAGCCCACCTAACAAACTAGCTCAGCCCACCTACTAATAAGCAGCCCACTCACCAATCATCAGGCACTTTAATGAAAAAACAAATCCCATTCAAATATTTTAGCGTACGGATGCGTGCATTCTTCTTGTCGACAAAAAAAAAAACGTCCTAGGTTATTATTATGACTTGTTATTGTGCCTATATAAAAATAATTCCTCTTAAAAATAAATTAAGAGCCTTCACGAAATTATAACTTACTAAATCAAAATGTTTTTTCCAATAGTGATTTTTATTTCTGAATTTTATACTAATTTTTTTAGGCTATTATTTGCATCCATCCGTTCTATCGCGCGTTGCACCCTTCTATCGACGCACCACAATATTTTCATAGAATTGATCATTTGGAAGTCAGTTCTGGAGCAAAAAAAACCGACTTTTTCAAAGTTGATTTAGAATCGAGTATGCGGGAAATTGGTTTTTGGCTCCAGAACCAACTTTCACAAAGTCCATTTCACTGTGATACACGGGTAGTGTGGTGCACCAACAGAGTCACTGTGGTGTAATCAAAGACCTCCATTTTTTGGGTATAAAAGAGCATTACAAAATAATTATTCTAGCCCACCCAGAATAAATTCCTGGCTCCGTCCTTGTCCTTTGCCCTAAACATTTACAAATTCCCATAATATCTCTATCACTACTTGTTCCCCAAGATACACATTTATTCCATATTATTATTATTATTATTATTATTATTATTATTGTTGTTGTTGTTGTTGTTGTTGTTGTTGTTGTTGTTGTTGTTGTTGTTATTATTATTATTATTATTATTATTATTTCCGTAATACACTCCTCAAGGCGGAGCGGACAGATCACACACGCCCGCCTTGCGCAGAAAAGTATCGAACTTGTGCTTCCCCAAGGCCTTCGTAAAAATATCTACCAACTACGTCTTGGTGGGAACACATGAGGGAACAACAAGTCCTTTAGTAATAGCATCTCGGGAGTGACAATCCACCTCGATGTGCTTGGTACGTTCGTGGAAGACTGGATTTTGCGCAATGTGCAAAGCCGACTGACTATCATAATAAAGCCGCATACGACCTGGAACCTTTACCCCAAGATCACCAAGAAGACACGTAACAACTTGAGTTCACATGTAATGGCGGTCATAGAGCGATACTCCACCTCAGCCGATGATCGAGAGACCATAGTTTCCTTCTTCGTTTTCCAAGTCAAAGGCGAGAGGCCAAGAAACACAAGCCATCCACTCAAGGAACCACGGGTGTGTGGACAACTAGCCCAATCCGAGTTACACCAACTTTCCAGGTCAAGACTACTATTAGCACGTAACAATATACCTTGACCCGGATTTTTCTTCAAATAACGAACAACTCGCAAAGCCGCCTCCCAATGAGCCATACGGGGCCGCTGCATAAATTGGGACAAAATATGTACTAAATAAGCCAAGTCCGGGCGCGTAGTACCAAGATTAATCAAGCGACCAAGTAATCAACGATACTTCCCAGGATCATGTAAGAACTACCCGTCATCCAAAGCCAACCGATGGTTTTGTTCCATTGGAAAGTCTGCCGGTTTAGCCGCCAACAAAACACACTCAGCAATGATATCTAACGCATATTTGCATTGGCAGAGAAAAATGCCCTGTCGAGATCTCGCAACTTCCAAACTGAGGAAATAATTAACCACCCCTAAATCTTTCATTTTAAAACAGCTGCTCAAGTAAGATTTGAAAACCTTCAAAGCCACGGGGTCATTGTCTGCAATAATCATATCATCAACATATACCAGAACATTGATACATATATCACCTTTGACAAGAGTGTAAAACCATAACTAGCCAGGGCGGTGTCTAGTTTAGCAAACCAACACCAAGGCGTCTGTCGCAACCCATACAACGACTTTTTGTTCATCCGACACACCATGTTTCTATGTGGATGTTCGAATAAGGAAGGAATACACATGTAATCTCCCCATCCAAATCACCATGAAAAAATGCATTGTGCACGTCCATCTGGTGCACATCCCAATGCTTAATTGCATCCACTGCCAAAAATGCTCTAACCGTGACCATTTTCGTTACATGGGCAAAAGTTTCGTTTTAGTCAAGACCCTTTACCTGATGATTTCCAAGGGCCACAAGTCTTGCTTTTAGTCGCTGGAGAGTCCCATTCTCATCGTATTTTTCAGTGTAGACCCATTTACTCCCAAGTGCTTTCTTGCCAGGAGGCAGGACTTGTAATTCCCACGTGCCTTGATCCTTCAAAGTACGAATCTAATCAGCCATAGCTCATCTCCACCCCTCATGTTTAACCGCCTCCTTAAAACTGCGAGAAGGATTACCTGCGTGAATAGCTGCTACAAACTGACAATGTTTGATAGAAAAACGATGAGAATGTACAAAATGTGAAATCGGATAACGAGTACCTGAGGTAGATGACGGAAGTGAGATGTGCGAGGGAGGACTTTTCTTGTTGAAAATAGTGTGAGTGATATAGTCTTGGTACCTCGTATTCGACAGCTCCGTACGTTTCCCACAACCCAAGTCAACCGGTTCTGCCGATACACCATTAACCGGGGTCACCGTCTCGTCTCCACCCTCAGCCAACCCATTTCCACCACCAACCGACCGCCCCTCAGCCGGAGCACCCCCACTCGGGGAAGGAGTGGCTGGATCTTCATCCGGAACATGATGGTCAATATCCATATCAAAAGATGATGCAACATAGTCATCTGTAACTGAAAAATCCCCAAAATTATCATGAGGGAAGTGTCCGGTTTTGCCAAAGAGAAAATGTGCTCGAAGAATTTAACATCCCAAGAGACAAAACATTTGTGTGTCTCCAAGTCGTACAACGTCCAACCCTTTTTAGCGTATGGATATCCCAAAAAACACACTTTCTACTCCGACTAGCAAATTTGTCACCCTTGTGGCGTAGATTATGTGCGTAAGCCAAACAACCAAATACCTTAAGCACATCAAACCGTGGAGCTTTTCCAAAAAGCCACTCATAAGGCGTCTTATAATTAAGGACACTACACAGTGTACATTTAATTAAGTGACATGCCGCCATAACACACTCCCCCTGAATTTTAAAGGCAAATGTCCCTGAAATCTCAATGCCCGTGCCACATTCAGTATATGTTGATGTTTTCTTTCCACTCGACCGCTTTGTTGGGGTGTTCCAATAGAAGAGGTTTAAAAAATAATCCTATTTTCTTGAAAATAAGGTTGTAAAAAATTAAATTATGTCCCGTTGTCACTCCGAACTCTTTTAATTTTCTGATCAATCTGGCGCTCAATCAATGCCACAAAATTTAAAAAAATTGAGACAACTTCCACTTTATTATACAAAAGATAAACCTGTAACATACCAAAGTTTTGGGCTGTTACCGTAATACAACATCAAATTAGATTATTGAACTCCAATGTTATTTTAATATATATATATTCATAAGAGCATTAGTTGCGCTACATGTACATAAGTGTAAATAGGTGTATGATAGTAGCATAATAAGTGTGATTTTCATCCTTATCTGGCAGACCTCTTGTGTAGGAGCTTCAATCTATATATTTAAACTTGTTGGGCATTTCTCCTTTAATTTCGTTAAATATCCATGATTAGTTCCTCGTATAATATTTTTTTTGGTTCTTGAAAATATATATCAAATATGTAAATAGATTATATTATATTCATATGACCAATTATACAATAGTGGTTACAAACTAAATATTGACTGGATGCAATCACATAATTATTTTGAATATACTACATCTTCAATTATTAACTTTTATTAATATTGACATTTGATTAAACCCCTAATGCTAAGTCTCTATGTGATAATTAGGTTATTAGTTTTGGGAAAGTAAATACGGTCAAAATCTAAACGTTAAATTGGTCCTATTAGGCTTAAGACTAGCATCAGTTACAATCAACTAATTAAGGGGAATTATGTCCTCAATTACATCACAATAGAATTGATTACCGTAATAAAATGTAGTTTGACCCTTATTGTAGTATAAATAGAGGTCTAAGAGCTAGTTCCTGGATATGTTCAAACAAAATTAATAGAAGAAATGCTTTACATTAGTATTCCATGCTTATTATTATTTTTATCTTCCACCTCTTCTCATCATATATGTTACATTCCCTTCTCCGATGAGTATATCAACACCTCCTATCAATCATCTACAAATGATTTGTGTAACCATCTACCTTACATAACACAAGCACACAACCATATATATATATATATATCCACCACCTGTAATTATCATTTATATCGACACCAAAGGTCTGCAAACCCAACTAAAAATATATAGCCGTTATCGTTCCACCATACGATAATTCTTGGCCACTATCACCATGTTATATCCTCGTCTAATATCTGTCACTTTATAATTCTTAGAGTCGTAAAAATCGACCCATTTTGTGGAGGGTTCGCTATTTCTTTACGGGATCAACGGAATCGATGAGGAACCACCTCAGACTGCCATTGTCGGTGGCAAACACCGGCATCCAAAAGTAAACACCGCAGCAGAGTGCATAGATTCCTCGACCTTTTGTAGAATATGTTGGTTGTGCTATTGCACTGTTAATTAAATAAATCGGACAATCGGTGAGTTGTATTTTCATAAAAGCTAATGTGTGTTTCTTAATTTATTTTCAATATAATACTTATATAGATATAATTTTGTCATTTTTGTGAGATCTTATTTTCGGTAATAGCAAATATGTTATTATTAAGCTTATAAAAAAAGTGTTATTATTAAACAAATGTGAGTTTTATTATTTTACAAGTAAAATTGTGTTTTCTTATCAATTTACTTTCAAAAGAATACTTATTTGATATTAATTGTCTTTTTTGTCATAAATAAATGGTGAGTTTTATTCTGGTGAAACCCAAAGAGTGTTTTTCATCAATTTGTTTCTTTCGATAGAATATTTATATCCACATGTTATTTTAATCGAAACTTGACATGTATGCTCGATCATTTCATGTTTAACGAAAGATGATGATATTCAACTCTTGGTCTTGCTTGATTGCATTGCGTGTGCAGTGCAGAACTCTAAGCGACTAGTTGAGTTAGGGTTATTGTACCGCAGAATTGCTAGCCACCGGTCTCGGGGCCTATTGACTTTGGCTCATCGACAGTCCTAGAGTAATGGTACCAAAAATTCCCCGAAGTTCCATGTGCATGATTAGGAAAGCAAAGGCTGACGATTGTGTCATGGTTCAGAGGGCAGTGGGGTTGGCTGGAGCCCGTTGGGAGGTTCACTGGACGAAGGTCTGAATCCTTTCCCTGACAATCGGCCGGATTTGTCAGGCAAGAGCTTGCTTGTTGAAGTGCGGTACCAAATCGTGTTCACGTGTGGAGTTTGGTTGGTAACTCATCGACTAGGCCATGTCGGTGTTAAGTAATCTAATGATAACTTTCCATAAATCCAAGTAATGATTGAACAATAAAGACACGACTTAAACTTAAGTAATGACCGATCAGTGCATACTTCTATATTTCCATGGTAGACAATACTTGTATTTAATTGTTATTTTCATAAAGCTTTTCTTGACATTATATTTTTTAATTGTAACACTAACGCACATGACTCATACCAGCGTTTTTGCTGACGACTCTATTTTTTGTCTTTTTTTTCAAATATAAATACAGGTGGTTGGCCGAGGATAAGAGAAGGAAAAATAGGGAAAATAATTTTTATTCAGATCACTACATTGTGGATATTCTTTGAAGAAATTGATGACATGATTCGTATTGTGGATCTTAATCAATGTGATATTCTAAATGTTGATGTAACTAGTTAGTGAATTGTTGTAAGTGTTTTGACGGATTTATATCAATATTTGGGAATTGTGGTATTTTATTGATGTCGATGCGAAAGCCTAGGGGTTGGGAGTGGGTCGTTACACTTAATTAAATTAAATTCTTGAAAATCCTATTGAAAATCTTATTGTAAACTTATTGTATAATCCTATTTCTTGAAAATAAGGTTGTAAAAAATTTAATTCCGTCTCGCTGTCACTCCGAACTTCTTTTAATTTTCAGATTAATCGGGCGCTCAATTAATGCCACAAAATTTTAAAAAAGTAGAGACAACTTCACTTTATTATACAAAAGATAAACCCACACTGACCTAGAAAAGTCATAAACAATTGTTAAAAATAAGAGGCACCGCAAGTAGAACGAGTTCCATACGGTCCCCAAAGATCACAATGAACGAGTTCTGAAATTCGACTAGCCCTATTGGCACTACCAGGAAAACTATCACGTGACTGTTGTGCGCGGAAACACACATCACACCCATCTTTATTTAAATTACCAAATTCACTCACAATCGGAAGTTGTCTAAGTACCCTTTTGAAAGGTGTCCCAGTCGTTTGTGGCACAACTCTGCCGAATTCTCCCCTTTTATAACCGAAACTCGAACATCTGGTGCTCCCCGGAAAAAGAAAAGTCCCTCATCGCATTCACCCATTCCAATCACCGTCCTACTCACTCGGTCCTGCATAACACATAGTGTAGAAGTGAGTTGAACGTTACACATATATTCTGTTTGGTGAAATTATCATCTAGCATTCTGTTTAACCCGAAATTCAAGCAAAAACGAAAAGTAGAAAATAGGACAGAAAACTTATTGACTGAGACGAGTGCAACACTCTGTCCTTAAGACGTTTTTGCCCCGATTATGTGCACACGGTAATTACATTCGTCTCCCAAAATACTACAGTAATACCTTCTTCGTATTGTTGCACTTCAATGAGAAGAAGACGGCGAACCGATCCTGTTATGTAAATCTATTCTTTATTCGAAAAATATGCAAATTATTTGTATAGATATTTTTAAAAAACAACTGGCCAGAATTCTAAGAAAAAATCTTTGAAAAACTGCATTTTTTTCATTATAATGGTAGGAATTTATAGGAAAAAGATGTCCGGTCAATCAACGGTTGCAACCTTTAACCGAAATGATACAACCTCTTACGGAGTTGTAACCTTTCACCCAACCGATGCGACCCTCCATAATTTTAGCATTAATTTTTATTCAAATATCTCCAACAATCTCCCATATGAATGAAAATTAATTCAAATGCAATGCAGACTCTGAAGAGATCACATGCGGAAATCTGTTGCATCGGGCGAGGTCGTTTGCTGCCTTGAACCTTCCGTAGTAGAGTACCATCGGACATACTCGGCTAAGCAGTGACTAGGTATTGAACTGCTCAGGCTTTGGTGTATGCCTAGACAATGATACCTACACAACAGATCTCCTAACATTCTCGAGGTTCTCATGGTTGTGTCCGTTTTGGGCCTAGAACACCTTGGTTTCATAAAGTGAGTTAGAGAATTCAGCCCCTAAATTCTCACAGAAGCGGCCCCACTTCCACTTACATAGGTGACCTCCTATAAAAATTAAAAAGTACTCTGCAATACCCCACTTGGCTTAACCCAGATATATGAATCATTAAAAGCTTTATGCTTAACCTAAACCCTTCAACAGACATCACTTTTATTTTAACAGAATGAGTAAGTGTTAACTGTCTCTCATAACTTGGTTGTCCCTTTTGAACCATGATCTTGGGATCTCCAGTCACTATGGTTGGGTTGCCATTATAAAGGAACATGCGAAATAGGCTTAAGTCCCATTCCGTTTGTCAAAAAATTGACACCCAATCTCTATCTAAACCTTTTTATAAGCGGATCCGCAAGATTCTCTTTCGACTATATATAATCAAGGAATTCAAACCATTAGAGATCAATTGTTTAATGGTGTTATGTTTACGACGTATATGTCGAGACAACCATTCTACATACAACTTTGTGCATGTACATATAACCGACATACTATCACAATGTATGCCGATAGGAGGAATTGGCTTTGGCCAACAAGAAATATCTTCTAAGAAATTCTGAAGCCACTCCGCTTCTTCTGTAGCTTTGTCCGATGCAACAAACTCAGATTCCATAGTAGATCGAGCTATGCATGGTTGCTTTGAGGATTTCCAGGACACTGCACCACCACCGATTGTGGATACATATCCACTATTGGAATTTGAGTCTTTACAGTGAGATATCCAGTTTGCATCACAGTATCCTTCCAATACCACTGGATATCTTGTATACTGTATTCCGAGGTTCATTGTAAACTTCAAATCTCTTAACGACCCTGGGGCTATCACTTATTCTCGTTTCAGGAGGATGTTAAGGGTGAATTTATACGTTTTATAACGTTGTATTTTATGATGTTTTCCCCCATAATTCATATGATTTGCATAGGAAATGTGGTTTTAAATGATTTATTAAGCAAGTGAGATTTTAATTTGTTTATTCGCAAAATGAGGTTGTGTACGTGTTTTGATTATGGTTTTATGAGTATTTGGATTGTGTTACGTTTTGCGATGTCTTAATGTGATGTAGATACATGTTGGAGGCTAAATTGATGATCAAATGTTGATATAATTCGAGCTAAATCGAGATAGAGATGAGAAAAGAAGGATAAAGATGGAAGAAGGAAGAGATAATGCTCAAGAGATCGAGTTCCAGCATCGATGGACGAGCGTCCACGGTCCGTCCATGGTGGACGGGCGTTTGCTCAACCGAACGAGCGTCCAGAATCATAATTTACATTCAAGAGAGTCAGGACGCGTTCGAACGAGCGTTCACCTCCGTCCAGAAGCTGCTGGACGAGCGTCCAAGATAGTGGACGGGCGTCCACGGCACCGACTCAGCGAAACCGACCTAAAAATCTATAAATAGGCACGATTTCCCAAACCCTAAACACACAATTCGAACCCTAAATTTCTAGGGGCAGCTTTGGCTGCGATTTTACACTTTTTATTTCCAGTTTTATGCAACTTTAAATTCGATCAAAGTAGGCTAGTAGTATGTTATTTTTACTCGCTTTTCCGGGTTGCGAGGATGCTCGGAGGCTAGAACCTCCTTCAAACGAGAATTGTGAAGCCATCGGCATTGAATTGATCTATTTATTTCGACTTTTACTTGTGAGTATTTACTACGGTTGTTTCTTATCTATGCATATTCTTGTTTTAATGCAATTATATTGGGAGATATGTTGTATGCTTGATATGTTATTGTCTGATGGAAGTCTTGAATAGCATAGATCACCATAGATAAGAATAGTTCATTAGATTTATATTAACGGAAGTTAGTAAGTCTAAAAACTAGTTCGTTAACGTAAAAGTTGACACCTTTGATCTTTTTAACGTGTTAATTTAGTGTTGGAAGATACTAGGTTAATAGATGGATTGCCTAAGGAATTAGGAATTCATGTTTAGGTAAGGTGAATCCCAACCTAAGTAAATACCACGTAAAATCGAGATAATAGATCAAAGCATGTTGATAGGTGGATCAATCCTCGTTTGTCTTTTATAAACTTGATTTACAACCCTCGTAGCTTAGTTTAGATCGTTAATTTATTTTTCCTGCACTTTTAGTTTATTTTTATTGCTTTCGATCTTTCCTAGCATTGGATTAATCTCCTCTGTCTAGTTATTTTCTGCATATTTGTGTGGCAATAGTTAGTTAAAAAACAAAAGCTAGGGTTAACATTCGTCTAGTTCCCCGTAAGATCGACCCGGCATAGCCTCTTTACTACGATCCTTGCACTTGAGGTTAACCGGTTTATTACTTGTTGTTTTGTATAGATAAAATCCGGGACAAGTTTTTGGCGCCGTTGCCGGGGAATCGGTGTTTTGTTGAATCTTCTTTCGTTAATTTTTCTATTTTGTTACGTTTTATTTGTTTTTATTTTATTTCAATAAAAGTAGCGTTTAACAAATCGAGAGTTTTTATTTTTGCCATGTTTCGATGACCGTTGGGTTAAGAATGTGCAAAAAGTTTTTTACTCGATTCGTGAAACGTGAAGTATAATCTAATCTTAACCTTGTGTGCTCTGTGCTAAAATTTATATGCGGTACCGTTGTATGTGTGTTGATGATGATTAGTTAGGGTTTGCTTTGTGTTTTTTTTTTGCGTTTACATTGCAAAGTCGTTGTTTGGACGAGCGTTCGGGTAAGTGAACGCCCGTCCGATTCATAATCTGCAGGTGAACGCCCGTTTGACTTGTCGAACGCACGTCCGAGTTCCGAATTCCTCTTAACTTGATTTTTAATGCTTTATTTGATATGGATACTTTAATTTGAGCTTAAGTGGCTAATTGTTTTTACGTAGATGATCCGAACTTGCATGTTTACATCTTTCCATCTACCGATCCATGTTAAATAACTCGATTAATTTTTATATGCATGATTCATCTATGCAAGTTATAGTCACTTGTCGGTTCTCGTACGCTATAACCGGTCTTATTGTTATTTAGTAGCTAATGTCGGTTTCCGTATGCTACATACCGCCGTGATGAATCTTTTAAGCTTTGAGACTTATGTGCTTCCTTGTTGTTTTTGTAACTCATATGGGTAGCTACTGTCGGTTTTCCGTATGCTACGTCCAGTCCATATGAGTTATATCTGTTTGGTATAGCTAACTGTTGGTTTCCATAATGCTATCACCTTTGACGAGTCTTAAAGCGCGTCTACACTGCATATAATGAACAGTACTGTCGGTTATCGTAACCTGTCATTATTTGGTAGACGTTTATTATATACATGTCATGTTGCTAATTAGTGGGCTAGTTTTCTTTCTTTTATTTTCTTTTATTTTTGCATATCATTTAGATGCATATCATTTAGTTGCATGTCATCTAGTTGCATTGTTTTTCTATTTTTCTTTTATTTTTCTTGAGCGTAGTTAACTGTCGGTTTCCGTAATACTACCTCGTTTTCTTTATTTTTAGTTTCTGCATAGGCCGTAGTCACTGTAGGGTTGTCCTCCAAACTCGCTCAGCCTGAGCCTGTCAGAATTTATTTTTATTTATTTTATTTTTAGGATTGCATATCATGTAGGCTGCATTGTAGTATATTTTTCAGCAAACGTATCAATAGCAAACAATCTTCCGATGTAATTCACATAATAGCATCAAAGATCATAGAAAGAATACAAAACAAATTAAACATCATGAAAATAAATAAAGGACTGAATAAATTAAAAGATTAAACTCACATAGTTTCGGTACATTGGATGAACTCCACGGATCAACAACGAAATAAACGGAAAAAAACTACATCTAATCTAACCCCGGATCACCCGAGCATAAGGCTCGGGTGACCGGCCTTGCAATGCCCAGAAGACTGCCGCTGCTGCTGTCAATAATGCGGCTGTATCAAATTGTATCTCTTTAGGGTAAAAGCTGTGCATATATTTATAGGAATAACTAAGTCGGCTGCTTTGATAATGTATGCTAATGTCGGCTGAAATAATAAATTGCGGCTAAATGAATTATTGTACCCTTAGGGTTGCATGCGGCTATGTAAAAAGTAAGGCGGCTAAGGCAAGGTCGTCGGAATATTATGGATTTAGGAATGAAACTTCTAAAATTCATATCTTGAGTTGTAGACCTCCAAAAATTATGATCCGAATGTCATAATTAAGCCCTCGGAAAACTCTACAACTTTCATTAAGGACTCTTCTTCAGAAAACGCATTTTTGACTAGCCCGTCGTATTATGAGTCGTTTTCGGGATTTTCCACTGTTTTCCCTTCCATTTTGGGCTCAGAAGATTTCAACACGTTTTTAGTGTTTCCTGTTTTTCTGTTTTTAAATTTTTCGTAGTTAAGTTTCGTAGTTTTTGATTCCTCTAGGTTTAGTTATCCTTTCCTCTCGTCCGATCCGTCCTTTCGTCACTTTCTATCCTTTCTTGCTCAACACCTTGAGTTGGTGTTCGGTTTATGCAAACTCGTAGTCATAAGGGACCACTAATCTATTCCCCGACCCCGAGCGGACCATAGTCCGACCCAATAGGCGGAGACTTCGTTTCGACGAAGGAAACGCTCTAGATCAAGAATTTGAGCAATATCTTTCGGGAGAAATCGAAAGAATAGTAATAATGGCAGCGGAAGATAGACGGACGTTGGCCGACTATGCCATGCCCGGTACAGTCACCATAAACCCGGCTATCGTCATGCCTACCATTGCTGCTCCAAACTTCGAGCTTAAACCCGGACTTATTCGGATGATGCGGCATGCATCGATTTTTCACGGCTATCAATCTGAAAACCCCCACACTCACTTACACACATTCTTGCAAATATGCGGTACTACCCGTATCCAAGGTGTAAGTGATGATGCCATCAAGCTCAAACTATTTCCATTTTCCTTACGGGGGGAAGCACTCGAGTGGTATCACTCCCTCCCCTCTCGAATCCATCACTACGTGGGCCGAGCTCGAGAAGGAATTTCTAAGTCAATACTTTCCTCCTTCAAAAACGGCCCATTGTCCGAACGAAATCTTCACATTCCGTCGGTGGAAAATGAGTCATTCTTTGAGGCGTGGAAAAGGTTTAAGTCTCTCTGCGCAAGTGTCCCCATCATGGCTTGCCAAAGCAAAGGCAAGTCCATACTTTCTTCGGATGGATTGACCGAGCTCACCAAGGGCATGGTCAATAGTTCCTCTCGGTGGGGCATTTCTCAAGAAAACACTTGATGAGGGGTGGGCGCCGTTCGAGGACATTGCCAAGTACAATTATGCCCCCTCTTATCAAGCCATTCAAGCACCTCCTCCGCCTCCCAAGGTCGAAGAGGTGACTATGCAAAATCTCGTTGCCATGTTGCGAAGCAAATGGCAACCTCTCAAATGACAAATGCTCAAAGCTTCTCAAATCCGAGTTCTCGGCTCCTTCACCTTCACGGAACTCTCAAGTTCTCTTACCGTGAAGCTTGTTTGTCGGACCGGCCATATGATCGGCCAATGTCAATTTTCTTCCCCTCTCGCTCGGCAAGTCAATGTTGTTCATGACTATGGACATCATAATCCAATCGCATGCCAAGTATGTGATAGCATGGGGCATACGCTCGCTTCGTCCCATGATTGGGCGAATGCGGAAGTCAATGTTTTCTCGGCCGGACAAATCGAGATTCAATAACCAATTCTCTCGGAAACGACTTCCAAAACCAAGGGTTTAATCAATCTTCGGGATTTAATCCTAATTCGAACTTCAATAGAAACCCTGGTATTAATCGAACCCAAGCTATAATTCTTCCAATCCACGACAAAGGTTCAATCGAATTGGCCCGCCAATTCTAATTTCGCATTCCAAAGTCGGCCAAGCCCGCCATTTCCCCGAACTTTCAAAACTCTCAAGGCACCTCCCACCAGGACGATATAAAAGCCGAATGGAGTTCATTTCGGGAGGAGCAAAGCGGACGATGAAGAGCCTTGAGAGGCAAATCGGGCAATTGGCCGAGCGGTTAGCCTCTAGACCGTCGGTGCGGTTGCCCGGCTTCACGGAAAAGAATCCAAGAGGCGGTCAAGTCGCTCAAGCCGATTTAAGCAACGACCAATGCACCGACCTCGTGCCAATAATGCAATACGGTAAAGAAGAGGCCGGTGCGATGAACTTAAGAAGTGGTTCTCAAGTTGGTGGTCCCCCGGCTTCCGGGGAAACCACTAGCCCCTCCCCGCCGCCGATAAGGCGGGAGGGGAAATGAGCACCCATCGTCCCCTTGGCTGCAGAAGGCAAATCGGTGGCCGATCCCCCGATAGAAGAAAGAGTTGAGATCCCTCAAGTGGCCGATCCCGAGGAATAAAGAATCGATCGGATATCCTCGGAGTGGCTTGTTCCCCGAGAAGTGAAATAATTGAGGATCCTCGGTGGCCGATCCCCGAGGACCGATGAGTTAAATGATAGTCAGGTGGCTGATCCCCTGACTAATAAAAAGTCTGAAAAAGTTGTAAGGTGGAAGGACATGGAAGACAAAGCTGTTAGTGCTTCCTCAAAGAAAGTATTTTCTGAGAGTGAGTTGAAGAAGCTTCCATTTCCACCGAGGAAGAGCAACATCCCTCTGAGTGAGGATAAGAAATATGAAAAGGTGCTTAACCTTTTGAAAAATACTCAGGTAAATCTGCCATTATCCGAGGTCTTGGTCGAGATGCCTAAGTACACAAAATTCATCAAGGATGTTGTGTCTTCGAAGAAAAAGTTAGCGAGAAATGGATCGTGCAATTGGTGAGGATTGTTCAATGATCAATTATCCGGACTTACCAATCAAAAGAGGTGACCCCGGAAAATTCGTGCTCACATTGCGGATGGGAGGCTTAGTCTTTCCAAATTCTTTATGTGACTTGGGTGCATCCATCGCCGATGCCATTGTCCGTGTGTGAGCAATTTGGGTTTACAAAGTCTTCTAGAACCCACTTCCATGAACCTTCGGTTCGCCGATAGATCTTCTAAGAAAGCTTCGGGGATTCGAAAGACATTTTAGTCCGGATCGATAGATTTACCTTTCCCGTTGATTGGTACGTCTTAGATATGGGAAAAGATGAGAAAGTCCCCCGATTCTTGGGAGACCATTCTGTCCACGGCTAGAGCCCTCATCGATTGCGATGGTGGGCAAGTAACTATCCGAGTTGGTGACCAAGAGGTGAGCTATAGTGTTTCTAAATCTATTCAAGTACCCTCTGGTTCTCCAACCGGCTTTTCCATTGAGGAATCATTTCATGACTTCAATGACTGTATGGACGAGCAAGTCAAGGTGTGGAAGCGGAATATGAGCGATTGATCGATAATCTGAATAGCCATGGTGTGGTTAATCTAGATCAGTTAGCAGCTGAATTCGATGATGAGCTAAGAGAAGAAGCTTTGGCAGTAGGGCCACTAAGTGAGCTCAACGATGTTGAGTTGAAGAGTGGAGATCTTAAATCAAGTCTAGAGGATCCTCCTATAGATTTGGTACTGAAGCCGTTGCCTAAACATCTTAAGTATGTGTTTTTAAGAGAAGGCGACAAGCTTCCTTTGATCATCTCTCGCCAAGCTATCTCGTATAGAAGAGCTTAAATTGTTAAGCGTCTTGCGCAAAAATGAGAAAGCCTTTGGATGGCAAGTGGGAGATATCAAAGGGATATCTCCCGACATCTGTATGCACAAGATCAAGACTGAGGAGGGTGCAAAACGAGTTAGACGACCTCGAGAAGGCTCAACCCTCACATGCAAGAGGTAGTCAAGAAGGAGATCATTAAACTTCTAGATATGGGTATCATTTACGCCATTGCTGACAGTGAATGGGTTTCCCCGACTCAGGTAGTCCCCAAAAAAGGGGGAATTACTATTGAGAAGAATGAGAAGGGAGAAGAGATAGCATTGAGGCTCGTTACTTGGATACGAGTATGTATCGATTATCGAAAGCTCAATGAGGTCACACCGAAAGATCATTTTCCCCTTCCATTCATTGACCGGATGCTTGAGCGTCCGGCGGGGCACGCATTCTACCGCTTCTGGATGGATATTCGGGATACTTCCGTATACCCATCGATCCCGTTGACCAAGAGAAGACCACTTTCACTTGCCCTTATGGTACATTCGCCTACGGGCGGATGCCATTTGGTCTATGCAATGCCCCCGCTACCTTTCAGAGGTGTATGATGGCAATCTTTGACGGGCTAGTTGAAAAGTGCATGGAGATTTTTATGGATGATTTCTCGGTCTTTGGTCAATCCTTCGATGATTGCCTCGATAATCTTGATCAGGTGTTGTCTAGATGTGTGGAAAAGGACTTAGTGCTCAATTGGGAAAATGCCATTTCATGGTAGATGAAGGCATAGTTCTTGGCCACAAAGTGTCCGCCAAAGGTATAGAAGTAGATAGGGCCAAGGTAGAAGCTATTGAGAAGATGAGTTATCCTAAGAATGTTCGGGAAGTCCGAGGTTTTCTCGGACATGTCGGCTTCTATAGGAGGTTCATCCAGGACTTTTCAAGGATCGCCAAGCCCCTGTCTACCGTACTAAAAGAAGACGTTACTTTTGATTTTGATGATAGTTGCAAGCACGCGTTTGAGGAGCTCAAAAATCGTCGATCTCTCGCTCCAATTCTTATTTCACCCGACCGGAACTTGCCCTTTGAGCTTATGTGCGATGCATCCAACTATCTTGTTGGTGCGGTCTTAGGACGACGAATCGAAGGAAAGTTCCGGCCTATCTATTACGCCGCCACACGTTGAATCCTTCGCAAGTTAACTATACGACTACCGAAAAGGAATTATTGGCCGTAGTGTTTGCTATGGACAAGTTCCGTAGTTACTTGTTAGGTGCTCAAGTGATCGTGTGGACTGATCACGCTGCTTTGCGGTATCTGATGACTAAAAAGGATGCTAAACCGCGCCTACTGCGTTGGATACTGACCCTACAAGAGTTTGACGTTCAAATCAAAGATAAGAAGGGCAGTGAGAACGTAGTGGCGGATCATGTTTCTAGGGTGTTAAATGAGGAAAAGGATGAACCAGATGATATAGATCTTTACTTTCCTCTAGAGAACATTATGTTGATAGACGGTTGTCCTCCCGATGTTCCATGGTATTCCTCCATTGTAAACTACCTTCATGCCAAATACCTTGATCCTGAAATGTCTTATCAAGAGAAGAAGAAGTTCTTCTCTGATATGAAATATTTCGTTTGGGATGAACCTTATCTTTTCAAGATCTGTAAAGATGGTTTGCTTAGGAGATGTGTTCCAGAATCCGAGCAACGCGATATAATCGAGCAATGCCATAGTGGACCCACAGGTGGTCACTTTGGTCCTTGGAAAACGGTTGCGAAGATCTTCCGATCCGGTTTCTATTGGCCCACGATCTTTAAGGACGCGAAGCTTTCGTAGAGCTTGCGATCGGTGTCAAAGAACCGGAGCTTTGACAAGGCGGTTTGACATGCCGTTGAAACCCATCCTTGAATGCGAAGTCTTTGATGTTTGGGGCATCGATTTTATGGGACCATTCCCATCATCTTGTGGCAACAAATACATCTTAGTCTGCGTTGACTATGTTTCGAAATGGGTGGAGGCAATTGCCACTCCTCACAATGATCATAAAACGGTCATGAAATTCCTTAAGAAGAATATCTTTGTGAGGTTTGGATGTCCACGTGCCTTGATAAGTGATGAAGGGACACACTTTTGTAACCGACCCTTGGAGAAAGTCCTCGAGAAGTATGGTGTTCACCATAAAATCGGCACACCATATCATCCGATGACTAGTGGTCGAGTTGAGCGAAGCAACCGAGTCTTAAGAAAATCCTGGAGAAGACGGTGAATAGTCATAGAAAAGAGGCGGAGTTCGAAGTTGGACGATGTACTTTGGGCATATAGGATCGCCTATAAGACCCCTATGGGTACATCGCCATATCAAATGGTCTACGGGAAACCATGTCATCTGCACGTCGAGCTAGAGCACGGGCGTCTTGGGCTACGAAGTTTCTTAACTTCGATTCCCAATCTGTGGCAAACACCGCCCGCAGCAGCGGTTGCATGAGCCGGATGAATTCGGACTCCAAGCTTACGAAAGCGCCGGGATTAGTAAGGAGAAGATGAAACTCCTCCACGATGCCAAGATAAAGAAGAGAGAATTCAAGGTCGGTGAGCAAGTGTTACTCTACAATTCCAGGTTGCATTTGTTTCCTGGCAAGTTGAGGACACGTTGGTCCGGTCCTTTCGAGATTCTCCAAATCATTCCCGGAGGTGTGCTAGAATTACGAGGTTATGGTGATCAACCGTTCCGAGTTAATGGTCAGAGGTGCAAGCACTATATAGGTGAACATAAAGAAAAGCCTTTGATTGTTAAATTCCTCGAAATCCTCGGGTGTGGGACCTCCGAAGTCAACCACTTTGACGAGTTTTCACCCGATTTGTTTTCTGAGGATGACGGTTGTGTTAAATCTGAAGATGTTCTAGCAGGTAGTGCTGATATGGAGGAGTATGAAAGAGAGCAAAAGCTTAAACGTCATCAGAGGAATCAGAGAAGAAAGAAATCAACCATGGGGAAACTTAAAAAGGTATGGAGAGCGTTTAAAGATTTAACCCCATGCGTTAGATGCTGTTTCTGCAGCCACACTACGGACCGGAGCTTAAACGAGGTAGTGGGCGCGAAAAGGTTAAATGGCCTGATCCAGGCTGAGCTTCAAATGTGTCGAGCTAACGACGATAACCATTAGCGCTACTAGGAGGCATCCTAGATATCCCTTATTATATTAGTTTCTATCTTTAGTTGTTTTTCGTTGTTTTAGTTCAGTTTTATTAGGATTGTGTTTGTTTTTGTCAGTCAGCCGTCCCAGTCCTATAAAGGGTCGAAGTGTTGTTTTGTTTACGATTTCCTCTTATCTTTATCTCTATAACTTTTGTTTCATATGATATAATTTCCCCCTATCCCCCGAGGTACGTTTTGTGTTGTTTTTCATGTATGCAGGATACTTGCGATAGCAATTGTGAGTTTCAGATGATATCAGTTTTCCGGTGGATGGTCCACAGTCTCCTGATTTCCTCAAGCATTTCTGGACCATGGCCACTTCCAGACTTGCCACTTTCGAACTACAATCAGCTAAGTACTTTCTTTCTTTTTTCATTCTGCACAACATGAGGACATGTTGTCATTTAAGTGTGGGGGAGGGGAATAAGCTATATGTATCTACACATTTGCTTACATGATATTATTTCTATGCTAAGCTAAATGAGCCAAATTTTCAAAATTTTTGATTTGTCTCGAGTAAGCAATGCATGTTTTTGTTCGGTTTGTTATATTCATCGATGCCTTATGCCATATGTTCCATAGGTTAGATGTTTCACCAAGATTTATTTTTCACGTGCCATAGTGAATGATGAGCTAATTTAATAAGTTATACCCCTCTTGGACGAGTGATTTCTGATTGTCTTATAAGTCGTGTGCTTAGTGCTACGTACATATCGTGAGACTTATGATAGTTTGTATTTAGTTCCAAGTACGATGTACTGTGAATATCTAGAAGTTTGAATGTGATAAGTAATACGTAGCTAATGTCCTTTGAAAAAGTTGAGTTAATAATGAAATCAATGGTGTGTGTCGGAAGCTGGTCGATGATTTGAGTGCGGTAAGGCATTATCTCGAAATGTTTTATTCCACTATGATGACCAAAAGCTCACGACGATCGAAAGAAGCTCGCTTTATGATTTGAGTAAGGTAGGGTATACCACGTATGTCCTATTCTCGCTATGATGAGCAATAGCTTATTCGATGTGTGTTCAAATGTGAAATCAATTGAATCAACTTAGGAATTGGTATGAAAAGAATGAAATGAGACTTAGTTATCGTTAATCTTATCCCCAAAAGTATAAACCGATGGATATCTTGTAGGGATTATCCTCTAAGTATGTCGGAAAGGCCTTAAATGTGTTCTATCATCTTTTCCGGGATATGTTCCGTTTTGTAGGGTGCATCTTATAAGTATCTTTTATTACTAGTTTGAAGGGGGTATTAGCTAGTTTTGCTTTGAGTTTTTCAAGTTTGGATTTAGTGGAAGTTCTCTATGGCTATGCACACACACGATGGTGAACTTCTAATTTATTGACTATGTGGTATATGTGTTGAGGTGTCTATATTCTTTCCGAGCCTTTATCTTGTTTTGTTTTGCTCGGGACGAGCAAAGTTTAAGTGTGGGGGAGTTGTTAAGGGTGAATTTATACGTTTTATAACGTTGTATTTTATGATGTTTTCCCCCATAATTCATATGATTTGCATAGGAAATGTGGTTTTAAATGATTTATTAAGCAAGTGAGATTTTAATTTGTTTATTCGCAAAATGAGGTTGTGTACGTGTTTTGATTATGGTTTTATGAGTATTTGGATTGTGTTACGTTTTGCGATGTCTTAATGTGATGTAGATACATGTTGGAGGCTAAATTGATGATCAAATGTTGATATAATTCGAGCTAAATCGAGATAGAGATGAGAAAAGAAGGATAAAGATGGAAGAAGGAAGAGATAATGCTCAAGAGATCGAGTTCCAGCATCGATGGACGAGCGTCCACGGTCCGTCCATGGTGGACGGGCGTTTGCTCAACCGAACGAGCGTCCGAATCATATTTTACATTCCAGAGAGTTCAGACGCGTTCGAACGAGCGTTCACCTCCGTCCAAAAGCTGGCTGGACGAGCGTCCAAGATAGTGGACGGGCGTCCACGGCACCGACTCAGCGAAACCGACCTAAAAATCTATAAATAGGCGCGATTTCCCAAACCCTAAACACACAATTCGAACCCTAAATTTCTAGGGGCAGCTTTGGCTGCGATTTTACACTTTTTATTTCCAGTTTTATGCAACTTTAAATTCGATCAAAGTAGGCTAGTAGTATGTTATTTTTCTCGCTTTTCACGGGTTGCTTTGAGGATGCTCAGAGGCTAGAACCTCCTTCAAACGAGAATTGTGAAGCCATCAGCATTGAATTGATCTATTTATTTCGACTTTTACTGTGAGTATTTACTACGGTTGTTTCTTATCTATGCATATTCTTGTTTTAATGCAATTATATTGGGAGATATGTTGTATGCTTGATATGTTATTGTCGATGGAAGTCTTGAATAGCATAGATCACCATAGATAAGAATAGTTCATTAGATTTATATTAACGGAAGTTAGTAAGTCTAAAAACTAGTTCGTTAACGTAAAAGTTGACACCTTTGATCTTTTTAACGTGTTAATTTAGTGTTGGAAGATACTAGGTTAATAGATGGATTGCCTAAGGAATTAGGAATTCATGTTTAGGTAAGGTGAATCCCAACCTAAGTAAATACCACGTAAAATCGAGATAATAGATCAAAGCATGTTGATAGGTGGATCAATCCTCGTTTGTCTTTTATAAACTTGATTTACAACCCTCGTAGCTTAGTTTAGATCGTTAATTTATTTTTCCTGCACTTTTAGTTTATTTTTATTGCTTTCGATCTTTCCTAGCATTGGATTAATCTCCTCTGTCTAGTTATTTTCTGCATATTTGTGTGGCAATAGTTAGTTAAAAAACAAAAGCTAGGGTTAACATTCGTCTAGTTCCCCGTAAGATCGACCCGGCATAGCCTCTTTACTACGATCCTTGCACTTGAGGTTAACCGGTTTATTACTTGTTGTTTTGTATAGATAAAATCCGGGACAGAGGACTATCTCGTGACGCCACGTGGAGGTGCGATATTCGGTATCGTCATAAGCCCCCCAGATCTATCTGAGCTCTTGAGGTCAGGTCTGATCTGTCAAAGGTGTATCTCGGCCACCGTCATCCAATGCTCTGAATTTAAATCGGCCCTGCGGACTTACTATTTAAGCCTTGACATTCCTATCCCGTCGGACGTTGAAATGCCTTGACTTTATTATATAGTTGAGCATTATCCGACTGGCGGACTTAGCTTATTTGCCTTGACCTTTTTGTCCCGTCGGACTGAAAGGGCCTTGACATTGTTAGAAAATGAGCCTTGACTATATCGATTTTAGTATTGTCCGACTTGCTGACTTAACTTATCCTATACTTAGGCATAGTATTTCCTCAGATTGTCGGCATGCCAATGTTGAGGAACTGTCGACCCGTCTGTTCGACCTAGCTGAGAAGAACCCAATGGGAGAGTTTTAAGAGCTGGTAGGGGCCTTCCCGATCGGAATTCACGCAATTGTCTTCCTTGCCTCAGCATTTTTTGGACTTTTCTTTGTTGTTGCGTAGTAGAGGAGATGCCCCTGGCTGTCTCTTTTCGTTTGTCGAAATCGATGCCCTTTCGGCTGTTGATATATATTTTCGGCTACGATGTCCTAGTAATTACTGTCTAAAAAGACTGGTAATGCGTGACTGTCGCTCCGGATCTCGGCGTCATGGTGTTTCTTTGTCGTTCATGACTCATGACACATGACTGCCGAGAGATTTGGACATGATCTGAACTCGATGCCTTAGCTTTTTGGTTCCATGGAACTTTTAGCTTTAGTGGCTGTCGATTGAAATGATCACGTTGCCCGACCTCGATGCCCTGGTAAATCCTCTCCTTTAGGAGTCAGATTACGTCGTTGTTGACTCGGACTTCGATGCCATTGCGTTTTCGTCCCATTAGGACTTATAGACGTTGGATGTCGACACTGTAGGAGTCCGACTTGCGGGTCCTCGTAGACCGTTGAGTAGATTCTTTGGGGAGTGGATTCTCGAGATACGTAAGATACTAGTCAAAAAGTCACAATAACCGTGGGGATAGCTCCCGAAATAAGAATGCTTGTCCCGCCATGCTCGGCTAGGAGAGTTCCAAGATAAGATAGGTCGATCCCGACGTGGGGAGAGTTCCCGAAATAAGGAGGCTCATCCCGCCACGCTCGGCTAGGAGAGTTACAAAATAAGATAGTATTAAGATGAGATGCCGAGTCGAACTCAAACTTATTAAAGATGCGCTCATCGGTGAGCTCCAAATACGATGCCGAGCTTTATTTTGCTTCAATTTTTGCAGTATTTTATTTCCTCTTCTTTCACGTGTCGATGCTTTTTTAGCTCTTCGCTTGTCGAGCCTTTGGCTCTGTTCGCTTTTTGCTTTATCGATATCGTGTTGCCCCCCAAGTGTATTATGAACCTCTGGTTCTTATTGCACTTGTGATCGGCCCACTTGCCTTAGCCTTTTTGTCTCATAGACTTATTCGACTTCCGGCTGAGCGTTTTAATTTGACTGTGTGAACTGTCTCCTGACCTTGGCCTTTTTCGCCCTTTGGGCTCGTTTGGCTCTCGGTTGGGACAGGTGGTCCGACTATGCGAACCGTCCTTTGTCCAGGCCTTTTTCGCCCTTTGGGCTCATTCGGCTTTCGACTGGGACAGGTGGCCCGACTATGCGAACCGTCCTTTGTCCAGACCTTTTTCGCCTTTTAGGCTCATTCGGCTTTCGACTGGGACATTTGGCCCGACCCTGCGAACCGTTTCTATGCCTTTGCATTCGTCGCCCATTAGGCTAACTTTGCATTTGGCAGTACTGAGATGTCCGACTTGCGGATTTCTCTACTCGTTGTTGAATATTTGCCTAGGGTGTAGTCCTTTTGAAGAGAGTTTGAGAATGTGATAAACACAAGAGTAAACTTCAACTTAGTTTATTCATTGAGTAAAAAGATGTATAAATAGATACAATTGAGATAGAGAGACTAGCTAGCTAGCTTGGGCGGCCACTTGAGTATGTAGATGTGGGCGGCAAGCATGCAAAAGTAAAAAGTAAAAATTATGTCTATGACATAAAGTAAACTAGAGTTTGACATATTAATTGTTTATATGACTCACAATTAATATGTCTTTTACAATTAATTTTACAATTAAATAAGGTGTACAAAATATTATGCACGAAATCTCGAGGCTCGGCAATCGCCGAGCACCTGTCGAAGCCTCGGCGGGCCGAGTCCGCCGAGTAATATTTCCACACCCCCCTCAAATCGGGCCGTATATGTTGATGCGACCAAGTTTGCTACTTAGTCTGTTTGAACATAAGAGGTGGAATAGCCTTGGTAAGAATATCGCATTCGATCTGTGAGGGAACATACTTTGAGTAGAATAATCTTGGCATCAATCTTCTCCTTCGAAAGTGTCTGTCAATGTCCACATGCTTGGTTTTATCATGATGGACCGGATCTTCTCGCCATGCATAAGGCTGAATTATTATCACAACAGAGTGTGATAGGTTGTTGATACGGTTCTTGAAGTTCGGTCGCACTTTTTAGCCATAGAGCTTCACAAATGCCAAGTACAAGTGCCCTTAGTTCGGCTTCGCCTTCGCTTCTTGACACGATAGGTTGTTTCTTGCTCCTCCAAGTAACCGAGGTTCCCCCATATATATGAGCAATAGCCTGTGGTAGACCTCCCGTCAATGTGACATCCGGCCCAATCGGCATCGGTGTAGACCTTGATTGATCTATCGGTAGACTTGGTGAAGTGCGGGCCTTGGCCGGGAGTGGATTTTAAATACCTCGGTATCCTATTCATTTGCATCCCAATGTTGCTCGGTAGGGCAATGCATGAATTGACCGACCGGATCGACCCCATATGCAATATCGGGTCTTGTGTGAGAAAGGTATATGAGTTTGCCTACAAGCCTTTGATATTGTTCTTTCCGACGGCAATGTCACCATGCGATAGGGTATGACCGGGGTCTACTTGGAGATACAACGAGTTTGCATCCCGGCATGCCGCTTTCCTTCGGTAGGTCCAGGACATACTTCCTTTGGGAGACGAAATGCCATTGGTGGTTCTAGCTACTTCCATACCAAGAAAGTACTTGAGGTAGCCCGGATCTTTAACTTGGAACACCTTTGCCGGTAGAGTCTTCGAGTTCGGATCTCGGTAGAGTCATCTCCAGAGTAAGGATGATATCATCCACATATACAATTAGAATGGACCTCCTCTGGTTGGTTGTCTTGACAAACATGGTGTGATCGAGTTGCATTGATGATATCCAAGGCGGCTTTAACCACGGTAGTGAGTTTTCCAAACCATGCCCTTGGTGATTGCTTCGGAGCCATATAGAGATTTCCTCGGTTGCACACCTTGCCTTGAGTATGAGGATTGATAAAACCAGGGGGTACGGTCATATAAACCTCCTCGGTGAGGTCCCCATTTAGAAAGGCATTTTTGATGTCCAATTGGTGAAGAGGCCGACCAAGTTGGACAGCTAGGGAAATCGGTACTCGACAAGGTGTTGAGCTTTGCTACGGTGCAAAAGTTTCCTTATAGTCAATGCCATAAGTTTGAGTGAATCCCCTTGCTACCAATCCGGCTTTATACTTGTCAATTTTACCATCGCATTGTATTTGATAGTGAATAACCATCTGCAGCTAACTCGTTTTCTTGCCTTTGGGAAGAGTTGTGAGGTCCCAAGTATGATTATCCAAGAGAGCGATCATCTCTCGTTTTAACGAAAGACCTTCCACTTATCATTTTGAAGGGCCTCCTGAATATTTCTAGGGATAGAGTGAGAGTCCAGGTCCTGTGTAAACATGGCAAAGACAGGAGACAACTGATCATAAGATAAATAAGTATGAATAGAATGATCAGTGCATGATCTTTTCCCTTTCCTTAGAGCAATAGGTCTGTCATCTACTTCGAGACCGCCGAGAGTCGATGGGCGGGGTCCGCGACTCGGTTCGATGGTTGCTTTGAGGTTCGGTTCGGCGAGGCTCGGGTCGGCGACTCGGGTCGACGACCGCCGAGGGTCAGTAATGTGAGTATCCGCAGGATGCTGAAGATTATGAGTCCGGCGAGGGTTAATGGTTTGCCGAGGGAACGGACTTAGTTCAATCTCAATCAGGTTTCCATCAGTGACTGGCTCGGTAGGTTTGCTGTAATATGGAGTCCTTTCAAAGAATTTCACATCCATAGAATTGTAAAATTTCTTTTCAGTAGGAGAGTAACACTTGTAACCTTTCCTGTCCTGTGCATATCCAAGGAAAATGCACTTATGAGCTTTAGGATCAAGTTTACTTCTGTGTTGAGCATGGATATAAACAAACACAGTACAACCAAAGATCTTTGGAGGCAATTGGGTAATAAGATGAGAGCAGGAGTGTGTGGTCAGCAGGGTTTGGAGAGGAGTTTTGAAACCTAACACTCTGCTGGGAAGTCTGTTGATTAAATATGTAGCAGTCAATATAGCTTCACCCCACATGTATTTAGGAACATGTGTAGTGAACATGATTGATACGGCCATTTCCGACGATGCTGTTCTTTCTTTCAAACCCCATTCTGCCGAGGTGTTTCCACACAACTACCGATATGAACAATTCCTATGTTTGTCAAGAAGTTACGAGGTTAGACTCATAGTATTCCGAGCATTATCGCCTTTAAGATCTTGATCTTAGTATCAAATTGGGTGGAGACCATGTGATAAAATTCTTGGAAGATAGGTCCAACTTCGATTTGTCTTTCATTAAGAACGACCAAGTGTTTCGGTATGATCATCAATGAAGGTTACAAACCACCTTTTTCCCGTTATACTTTTCACTCTTGAGGGTCCCCATACATCACCGTGAATTAGGGTGAAAGGGGAAGAGGGCAAGTGAGGTAACTTAGCATACACAGATTTGGTGAGTTTAGCAAATTGACAAATATCACATTGAAGATCATTAAGATTACATCCTTTAAACAATTCAGGGGATTAAAGACTTTAAATAACCAAAACTTGGATGTCCTAGTCTATAATGCCATAACATGATATTGTCTAGGTTTTGAGTGCGAGTGCCGCCGAGGCAGATTCTCGTCTTCGCCTCTTGTCTTCGACAGGGGTTGATCACAAACGATCTGAGCGAGGTTTAGCTTGCCCAATCACTTCTCGAGAAGAAAGATGCTTTGGAATGTACACCGATTCTTATTAAAAACAACGGTCCAATTCGATCTTTAGTGAGTTTACCGACGATATATAAGGTTGCGGTCTAACTTTGGAACAAACGGACATTCGTAGATATATCCGATTAGTAAGTTTAACCTTCCCAACACCTTTTGCATAAGAAACAGAACCATCGCCAGTCTTAATTCTCGTGAATTTGGTTGCATGGCATATATTGGGTAATAAGGTTTTTATTACCGAAATATATGGGAAGAAGCCCCGAATCAACAATCCAAGTCTCATTACTAAGAGGTGAGTAAAATATACCTTGTTTTAGCATGAGTGGCCATTTCGGTGGGGGAGCTACCTTCCCGATCTTGAGCAATAAAGGCTCTAAAGGCGACAAGAACCGAGCATTCGGCTTCTTGTCATTCTCCTCTTCACCGATAAGTTTGCCTTGACTTTCCCTGGTTGGTTTTGAGGTTTTAGAGGGGTTAGGTTTGCCATGTAGCTTCCAACAATTGTCCTTGGTGTGATTTGTGCGTTTGCAGTGATCACAGAACAGCTTTCCAGCTTTCTCAGTAGGCTTCCTGTAAGTCTCATTAACCTTCAGCAGGGCACTACCTTCAGTAGGGTTGTCAGCAGGGGAGTTCAGCAGCATCACTTTCCTCCTGCTTTCCTCATGTTTGACCTCAGCAAACATGGATTTGAGATTTGGAAGAGGTTTAGTAGCAATAATTCTACCTCTGACATCGTCAAGAGTAGGATTCAGTCCAGTAAGGAATTTGAATACTCTCTTTTTCTCGATAATGTCTTTAAAGAGTGCAGCATCTTTAACATCATTCCAGGGGTGAGTTTCCAACATATCTAGGTGTTGCCATGCCTTAGATAGTTGATTAAAGTATTGAGTTACAGACATATCCCCTTGTCTGCAATTTTGAATCGAGCTTCGAGTTCATAGACTTCGATGTATTGTCCTTTTTTGAGTAAAGGTCTCTGGCATTGTCCCAGATTTCCTTAGCAGTGTCATACATCATGAAGTTCTCACTGATCTCTTTTGTCATAGACCTCGTGAGGATGGTCATGACTTGGTTATTTTCTGTGTCCCATGCTTCAAACTTGGGGTCAGTTTCAGCAGGGGCAGGTTTGGAACCAGACAGATATCCCATCTTGCCCTGGCCGGAGATATACATTTTCATAGACCTTGACCATAGCAAGTAGTTGTTACCATCAAGTTTATGATTTGTAAAAGAAGAGTGTTCAGTTATCCCAGTCTGCTGAGGCAGCTGTGAGTCTACTGAAGAAGATGAAACTTCGGATAATGTTGACATTTTCCTGAAAAAGAACTGAGTTTTGCAGCGGATTTTAGAACTCAGTAAGGCTCCGATACCATGAAGAGAGTTTGAGAATGTGATAAACACAAGAGTAAACTTCAACTTAGTTTATTCATTGAGTAAAAAGATGTATAAATAGATACAATTGAGATAGAGAGACTAGCTAGCTAGCTTGGGCGGCCACTTGAGTATGTAGATGTGGTCGGCAAGCATGCAAGAGTAAAAAGTAAAAGTTATGTCTATGACATAAAGTAAACTAGAGTTTGACATATTAATTGTTTATATGACTCACAATTAATATGTCTTTTACAATTAATTTTACAATTAAATAAGGTGTACAAAATATTATGCACGAAATCCTGAGGCTCAGCAATCTGCTGAGCACCCTGCTGAAGCCTCAGCAGACTGAGTCTGCTGAGTAATATTTCCACACCTTTGGACTTAATTCCCTTTGAACTGGTCGAATAAGGTATCCATCGTGGGATCTTCCAACTGCCTCGCATCGGGGCTTATCGGCAGATTGGGAGTGATATAAGCACTATCATTGACTTGGCTTTATTCACTATTTTATTCAGACTTCAACATGTCGAGGATTCGTAGATAAGATAGCTCGACCCTCCGCCGGTAGGGTGAGTTCCAAAATGATATAGCTCGACCCACCGCCCGGTAGGGTGAGTTCCAAAATAAGGAAGCTCGACCCGCTAGTTCAGTAGGATGAGTTCCAAAATAATATAGCTCGACCCTCCAGTTCGGTAGGGTGAGTTCCAAAATAAGATAGCTCGACCCGCCAATTCGGTAGGGTGAGTTCCAAAATAAGATAGCTCGACCCTCCAATTCGGTAGGGTGAGTTCCAAAATAAAATAGCTCGACCCGCCAATTCGGTAGGGTGAGTTCCAAAATAAGATAGCTCGACCCGCCAATTCGGTAGGGTGAGTTCCAAAATAAGATAGCTTGACCTTCCGTGGGTCGATGCACGGCTAGGAGAGTTCCAAAATAAGAATGCTCGTCCCGCCATGCACGGCTAGGAGAGTTCCAAAATAAGATGGCTTGACCCTCCATTTCGGTAGGGTGAGTTCCCAAAACAAGATAGCTCTACCCGCCATTTCGGCTAGGCGAGTTCCGAAACAAGATATCTCTACCCACCGTTTCGGTAGGGTGAGTTCCAAAATAAGATATCTCTACCCACCGTTTCGGTAGGGTGAGTTCCAAAATAAGATATCTCTACCCGCCGTTTCGGTAGGGTGAGTTCCAAACAAGATAGCTCTACCCGCCATTTCGGCTAGGTGAGTTCCAAGATAAGATGGCTCGACCTTCCAAGGGTCGAGTTTCCAAAATAAGATAGTTCCCAAAATAAGAATGCTCGTCCCGCCATGCACGGCTAGGAGAGTTCCAAGATAAGATGGCTCGACCCTCCGTGGGTCGAGTTCCCAAAATAAGAATGCTCGTCCCGCCATGCACGGCTAGGAGAATTCCAAGTATGATGCCGAGTCGAGCTCGGATTTAGGCAAGACGAGTCCGTAGATCTCGGATGCCAGTGCTCGATATCTCGAGTCTTTATGGCGCAATGTATTTGTAATAAAAATCACTGCACATATAATAAAGGCTTACAAAGTATTTAAGAATTTCAAATGACTATTGTAAGAACCTGGAGAGCTAAAGAGCTCGGCTCGATCCTTGGAGCTCGAGAACGTGCTTCGTGGATAGCTAGACACGGTAGATAATTCGCGGCTTTCTCGGGCGCCACGGCGGCGTCTTTCCGGTGGCAATCAAACCTCGAAACGGATTCCGATCGGCGTGAAATTAGGACGGATCGTTCTTCCCTCACTTTTCTACGATTTTACCGGTGGAATTGTCCTTTCGAAGGCTCAATCTCCGGGAATAAGCCGCCGATCCGGCAGCTGCTGTCCAGAATCCTGCTGCGTTTTTGGTGCCTGCCGTAACTTTTTTACCACGATCGAGAAATCAATCGAACTCCGATCGGCCTGAAATTTTGAAAGCTTGTTCGGTCCTCATCATCCATGATTCTGACCGGTGGGATTGTTGTTCCAACGGTTGAATCGGCGGGAATAGGCTGCCGATCTGTCTGCTGCCAATTAGGCTTCTGATGCGTTTTTAATACAGCAGCCACTTCTTTGTGATGATTCGGTGATTAAACGAACTCTGATCGGCCTGAAACTTCTAGGTCTTGTTCGTTCCTAATAATACATGATTCTGACCAGTGAGATTGTTTTTCCAACGGTTGAATCGGCGGGAATAGGCTGCCAATCTGTCTGCCTCCAATTAGGGTTTTGCTGCGTTTTTTATACAGCAGCAAATTCTTGGCGATGATCGGGCCATTAAACGAACTCTGATCGGCCTGAAACTTCTAGGTCTTGTTCTTTCCTAATAATCCATGATTCTGACCGGTGGGATTGTTTTTCCAACGGTTGAATCGGCGGGAATAGGCTGCCGATCTGTCTGCCCCCAATTAGGGTTTTGCTGCGTTTTTGATACGGCAACAACTTCTTAGCGATGATCGGGCCATGAAACGAACTCTGATCGGCCTGAAATTTTGAGGGATCGTTCTTCTCTTCCTTTTCTTCGATTTGACCGGAGGAATCTGCATTCCAACGGTTCAATCTCCATAAACTAGCCGCCGATCTTGCTGCGTTTTTTGCCTTATTTTCCCATTAACATGATCACCACCACTCCTTGATCCATCACCGATAGCAGACCCTCCTTCTAGCGCCAATGACGATGCTGGATTTCGTCTATGAATAAATCCGGGCCGTTTAATCTAGGGATGATTGAATCAAGGATGGTTTTGGGGGTGATTTTAGACTGAGCCTGAGAGTCTCTCTCAGGTTGCCTACGTATCCTGTTATTTTCCAGGAATCAAGTCACACGTAGTTCCTGGAACGTTGTATTTATAAGGACAATGCATGACCTAACCCTAATATGAGTCGGTTTGTAGCTATTGTCATATTTACCCTTAATTGGGCTTTACCCCCTTGCCCAAGTTATCCTGTGGATAATGGGCCAATGTAGCTGGTGTGGACTCTGTTCTCGATATCGGTCTGCCCGACCTGGGATGACCGACTCCTGGAACTCATGTCCTGCACTGCCCGTAAATCGATAGTCGTGACCTCGAATCCCTAGCCGTGCTTCAGGTTCGAGGATCGACATGCGTGTGGACGTTTGTTCGCATTGCGGGGACCAACTGTGAGGCCCATCGTCTCGGTTCTCTGATCATGTCGGTTGTCGATGTCTCAACTCGTAACTCGACCCTTGGGCTATCACTTATTCTCGTTTCAGGAGGACTATCTCGTGACGCCACGTGGAGGTGCGATATTCGGTATCGTCAGTAGCATTCCGTTGAGAATAACAATTGTTGAGAGAATTGTATCCCCCACAGTTCTGGATAAATCCGAACAAATCAACTTGACACTCGTAATTTCTTTCAGTGTTTTTGCGTTTAAGCAACACCACCACACGATTAAGGTATGTATCGTGTAATGGTTTAATGAATGATGTTGGTACCTAAACAAAACTCATTAAACCATGCATTATACTATCACCTCAATCACTACGAATTGTCTTAATTTGTTTGACAACTTAATTCTCAACATCAAGGGCCTCATATTCCTTGTTTTTTCAAAGACATAACAATAGTAGAGTTGTCCTTGATGAAAGTAATAAAATAATTTTAACCGCATTTGGTTTACATGATTTTTAAATCACATACATCACAGTAAATCAAATCCAAAGGTTTTGTGTTCCTTCCACCGTTGAAAACTCCAAACCCAGATCATCTGTAAAAATGATGAAATGGCAAACCTACAAATAAACAACATACTAGGGAAATATTTCTTACGTGCTAAAGAATGCCTTAGACGAATCTCAAGTTTAAGAGCAATTTCAGGGGCAATCAAATATTAACCAATATACCGAATGATAATCAACCGAATAAAAGAAAAAAATTCAATTTTCACCGTAATATCTCTGCCTAAGTATCACTTCAACCAAAATATATCATCATGAGTTCATGACACCCTTTATACAGGGAAATTCTTCTATGGAGAGGATGTTTGAGGAGTGACACACGTGGATGATTCTGAACCGCACAGTTTCAACTCAAATTCAAACTGTATGGTACAGAATCATCCACGCGTTTGTTTACGCGTGCGAAATGGAGTGGTAATTAAATTTGCAGCCTATTGACAAAATGAAACCGTTAAACACGGATCCATACACGTCTTTTACCAAGGCTTTAATAATAAGCAGAGGCATGCATCAATAAAATGAACCCCATAAATCAAGATACATTTTCATGGATGTTGAAAACTTTAATGTGCAAAGTGAACCAGAACTTTCTTTCCGCGAAACAAGCACCGATTACACAATTTTGCTAAAATAAACTTTCAAAAATGAAAGGTTGCATACAACTAACTGTTGGTACAAAACCGAGAGAAATTGTACTATAGAGATTCGTCGTTGTTGAGGAGTTATCATTTGCTCATTATGTTTGAACGGTTTACTAGAAAGGAGAGATGACGGGTTTAGGTTTAAAAATATATAGTGAAACGAAGCAAATGATAATGCAATAAATCTATTACTCGCAGCTGATCAGACACATCTGATCAATACTGAAGCTTGCAAGGGCGAATCGGGTACGTTAGTGAAGATGACAAAGGAGGGCTGGAAATACGAGGCTGTCGGGAACCGACGGCTGTGATTTTGTTAGAATACAATAGTAAAAGATATTGTATTGCATTGCTTTGATTGAATACAATAGTAGGCTATTTATAATAATAGTCATAATGTGAACATAATAATAATCATAATGAGATTGTTTACAATCAATTATTTTCCTAATTTTCTATATCTAGAATATTCTGTCATTATCTCTAACACGCCCCCGCAAACACATGGTAGTGCAACGAACATGGTGATTGGCTCGCAATGAATGGCTTGAGTCCTGAGTGTCTGCGACAACTCTGCATATCAATCAGCATCAACTTCTTCTCAACTTGATATTGCTTGAAGAAAAGCTGGTGGGATAGACCCGAAAAGAAAAAAAAAAACAAAATACATGGAGGGATATACCCTAAAAAAAAAACACATGAGGAGGGATTTACCCTTAAAAAGATAATAAATTGAGGGGATATACCCTAAAATAAAATAAAAAACGATAGAGCAAATCAAGTGAGTGAAAAGTCGAACTGCCGATGAAACAAGAAATAATTGAATTTGACCATGAGAAAGAAAGGGGCTTAGAAAAAGAAATTGATTGGGAGACAATCACCGTTAAACAAAATGAACTAGGTGTTGACGGGGTTGGATCGACAATAATGACAGATTTTTTTTTATTGTTATTTATTTATTTATTTATTTTGATATTAATATAATAATAACAATAATAATAGAAGAGGGGTGGCGGGAGGGAGGGTGGACGGGAAAGAAAAGCCGGCGGATGTTGGTGGTGCAATAGATTACCATGTCCGTGAATCTCATGAATATGCATGTGGATGTATGAATCTTGAAGAAAAAAAAAGCGAGAAATAAAGCAAAGTAGAGATGAGGAGGTGAGACTTGAAATAAGAAAGCAAAGATAGTGGTAAAAAGAAATTAAAGTGCTGATTTTTAGAGGAGGGTTGACAGATAGAAAAATGACCGGCCGAAGAACAAGCAGGAAAAAGAAATTCGAGAAGAAAAGAGAAGTAAAAGAGAAGTAAAATAAAAAAATTTGGGAGGGGTGAGGGTTTGATCATATTGATGTCACAAACCCCCACCCAAACATTCTTTTTCGTAAAGTTTGCTCAGGATCGAAAAGACGCTAGTCTAGAGCTCTGATACCATGATAGAATAATAGAAAAAGATATTGTATTGCATTGCTTTGATTGAATACAATAATAGGCTATTTATACTAATAGTCATAATGTGAACATAATAATAACCATAATGAGATTGATTACAATAAATTATTTTCCTAATTTTTTATATCTAGAATATTCTGTCATTATCTCTAACAGATTTCTCCTATCGCATGGTGGTTGACTCGAGTATGCTGCTGGAGGAGGCTAATTAGAGCAACCGTAATGGTTGCTATGTAGAAGCCCATCTGCCTGACAAAGAAAAAGTAGACTCATTTTTTGTTACAATAACAAAATAGTGGGAACAAAATAGCTGTGTTTTTTGGGAAGCCATGGATACCGGCATCAATTTCTAGATGGGGCAGGAGATGCCCATCCCTGACACATCTCTCCTCCTCCCCCAACCTCCTCCGTCCTCCCCCTCCTCCCTTCTCTTCTTCTTTATCTCGTTTTTCCTTTTATTTTTAATCTTAATTGCATCAGATCTGATTTTGTAAATTAACAAAAACACAACTCTACCTTAGAGTTGTTTTAAGGAACTGATTTTATAAAAAAATATGTGGGTTTCATAAAAAATGCAGAGACCTCAAAATTAAGGCCATGTTTGAATTTTTTTTCTCTGCAAATTGAAACTTTTGAAGGTGAAAATTGAGAAGAATAAATTAACTATAAAAAAAAATATCTGGCTTTTGAAGGTGAAAATTGAGAAGAATAAATTAACTATAAAAAAAAATATCTGGAGTTCAAAGCATCTGTCAAATTTTTTTTTTCAATTTTAATACAGTTGCAGACTTTCGGCATTCAAAAGGAGCTTTAAAGTAACCGGATGCCATGGATTCCGGCTATCTTGGTGCTGGAAAACAAAAATATATGTGAGAACCAGATCTAGAATTTTCGGGAAAAGAAAAACGAAAGGGAATCTGAAGTTTTGGTTGGGTGCGTTCTTGCAGACAAGTGATTTGGATAAACAAGAGACATGTTTTTGTTTTTTTTTTTTTTGAGAAATAAACAGGAGAAGAAATGGTTTAATTAAAGAGAGAAAAACAATTATATTGTATTAGGGAAGAACGCAGAAGAAGAAATAGTTTTTAACAAATAAAAAAATGAGGAGTTTATATATATATATATATATATATATATATATATATGTGTGTGTGTGTGTGTGTGTGTGTGTGTGTGTGTGTGTGCACGCACTCGCGTATACACATCAATATGACATACAATATAAACAATGAAAAAAAATGTGTTGTATAATTTATTATAGGACCAATTATTTAAAAAGACTGATTTTCAACTTATTAGGGGTAATAAGACACTCCGAAATCTTATTTAGTTATAAGGACATTCTAATTTCAAGTGGATAAAGAGGAAGAAGGAAAAAAAAGGAAGGAAGGGAGAAAAAAAAAGAAAAAAAAAGGGCTCAAAGGAAAAAAAAAAAAAAAAACTCCACCCAACGTTCATTCAGCAGTTTTTTTTTTTATATTTATATTTATTTTATTTTATTTTAATTCACCATATTTCTAAACGTCATATGTTTTGATCTAAAACTCGGATCATCATAATTTTTCCATTAAAATTCATATTTTTTCGTCTTCTTTATTCTAAAATCAAATTTGATATTTTTCCGAATAAATTTCATAAATCAATTTTTTTCTTCATAAAAATCGCCGTGGCGTATTGATCACCGTCATACATTGACCACCTACCCCGATGCATTGACCACCGGGATCCATTAACCACCCCGATGCATTGACCGCCACGATTCATTGACTACCATGATGTATTGACCGCTGCGATCCATTGACAACCTTGATCGGTGACATCTCATCAGTAACGATTTATGCGAACGACGTCTCATTGTAGCGATTTATGCGATGACTTCTTATTGTAGCGATCTATGCGGTGATGTCTTATTGTATCGAATTATACAGTGACGTGTTATTGTAACGATTTATGCAGTGACGTGTTATTGTAACGATTTATTCATACCTTTGGTTGTAAAAATCTGCCTTAAAAAAAAAATACAATTATTTTACAAAGTTATCGAATATTTAAACCAACACTAATCAAAATAAACCAAGATCAATCAAATATTTAAAGATTTTAAAGAAATAAAGTTACTTTACAAAGTTATCAAATGTGTGTATCAAGTTGTATATGCGGTGACATCAATATCATTGCATCAGTTATCTAATTGTAAATACAGACATCAATGTCACTGTTTTAGACATCAATGTCACTGCATAAGTCATCAATGTCCCTGCATCAGACATCAATGTCACTGCATAAGTCGTCAATGTCATTGCATAAGTCGTCAATGTCACTGCATAAAACCTAACAACTGCATTTCTCCAAATGTGGAGCTTTTAATATGGATAGAAGTACAAGTTTGGTGAAACTACAAAGACTCTTCACTATGACTCTTGTAATGGCCACACGTTGTTTGTGCCTCCGATAATTGGATTCATTGTGGAATCCCTCAATTATTTAACACGATCTTGAATGTTTAGCTTAATGTCCCTGCATCATTCATCAATGTCACTGCATCGGACATCAATGTCACTACATAAGTCATCAATGTCCCTGCATCAGACATCAATGTCACTGCATAAGTCATCAATGTCACTACTTCAGACATCAATGTCACTGCATCTGAAAAAAAAAACAGCGCTTCATCTTTTTTTTTCCTTTAAAAAAAAAAAAAAATCCATCAGCTCCAGCGCTTCTTTTTTTTTTTCTTCCTTCCTTCCTTTTTTTCCTTCTTCTTCTTTATCCACTTGAAATTAGAATGTCCTTATAACTAAATAAGTTTTCTTCTTAAAATTAGAATGTCCTTATAACTAAATAAGATTTCGGAGTGTCCTAAATGATCATTAAGTCTCTAGCGACGGCCTTATAACTAATTTTGCCTTTATTATAACCGTTTTATTATGATATTAACACTACTCTTAATAAATGATTACATTTATTAAATATAACTAGCCAACTAAAAAGGAAATTACAAACTAAAAAAAGTTACATTTCTTTGGAAATAATTTTTGCAGTATCTAATCAAATATAAACGTATATTGAATATTCTATTCAATTAAGATGCCTATGGAAAGTGAACAATTAACTTTTTAATGCTTTCACTGCACCAAAGGTACTATTTGAATATTCTATTCTCAAGATTTTCTTTTTCTCTTTAATTTCCTTTTTAACAGATTGAAAAAGAAAAAGAAAAAGAAAAAGAAAAAAAATTGTTTGTGGAGAAAACTTCTACATCATGAAAAGGCACACCATATATCAAAGGAAAATGTAAGAGGTATGGTTATTAACTGAACATATTTTCTTAGATACACATCAAACTTAGCTGAGGAATCAAAAAGGGAAAATTTTGGACCACATATTTTTAATTTTCATTCATACTTATTTATTTCGTAATAAAAACGTATGGTTCATAATCGAACGCGTGGGGGCCCTACACCGCCCATCAAACTTAGCTGAGGAATCAAAAGGGAAAATTCTATTAGGGAATGCTACCGTGTTAGGGAAGCTACGCGACAAAGATCCTGATCATACATTTCCACACACGGGCACTGTGTATTCCACCTCGTCGAACCGCGTGGGTCGATCCTATCACGTAGGCAGTTCACTACTAGAGAGTCCCTACAGTAGAACGACTCATAAAAAAGATACAGGCTTGTATAGCACTTGATCAAAATTGAATTTTATGGAAACAGCCAAATGACTCTCTCATTCTGGCTAGGAATTAATAGCTTCCCTCTAATTTTTTAATTAGTAAAGAGTAGTGATACATCTACTATTCAATTTAACACAACTTCGTACATAACACAATCAACACCATTCATTTTATTAGGATACATTACAATAAATAATTCATCACTTTAATCCGTAAAAATAACGAATGTAGTGGAAATTGCACGAAAAACTACGCATAATAATGGCCCATACCTGTTTCGAAGTACTCCAATAATTTCTGCCTGGTTGTTAAAAATTGCATCGACATTAAATTTAACGGTGGTGTTACATCCACTACAACTACCTCCACAACATCATCCACAACATTATCCACACCACACATTTAGTCAGGATCCACAAAAAAAAAATATTTCTCTCTCCAATCTATGGACAGGATCATCCACTACACTTTATGTAGTGGACATAGCATTTTCCTAAATTTAATGCCAGGAAAATAAATTAAGTTGAGGGAATGGGTGACTGTTCAATGATAGACATGTGCTTCAGCTAGATCATGTGAAATAATTGAGTTGACATGGACGTGTTTATTTTCAACGAATAATTTATGACCACCGTCTTAAAATATAAATTCGTGCATTTTTTAATTTGACACATAATATAAATTCGTATAAAATATCAATAAAATATTTATTATCTTTTTTTCTTTCTTTTATCTATAATTTATTATACATTCACATACTTGACGAGTATTACATTTTTGAGAGTCAAATAGCATTCAAAATTTTTAACATCAAAATTAATAATATTTAACCACTTTCTTAATCCATAAAAATGTTAAAATAGATTTATATTTTGATACAAATGTATTTTTTGGTATGATTGTACGTATCAGAACTCTAATCTCCTTACAATGGTAACTAAAGCAATTCTAATCTACATAAAGTGTATCGGTCTAGTGGTGAGTTAGACTATAATCTGACATGGAGATCAGTGTTCGAATCCCGTTAGAAGCGTTAAAAAGAAAAAAAAAAACAATTCTAATCTAGATGAATGCAATTGGTGATGTAGCATTTATTGCATTCACACATATGATGGCAAACGTGTATTTTTTTTATTTATTTTTTAGCCGGAAACGAGAAGAGGGGGAAATCGAACCTGGGCCTCCAACCACCGGAGCTTGGGAAGTAACCACTAGGTTATAGGTTCTTGCCCCGTCATGTGTATTTTGGAAAGTTTAACCATTTTAAGATAAAATAATGATTCCCCTCTAAAAAAAACAATTAAAATAAAATAATAATATACTACTTCTTTCGCAAAATATAAGTCATTCTACATTATCAATGCAATATTTATTACTCTTTTCTCTATTTTACCCTTCTTCTTATCAATCTTCTAGCAAAAAAATTATTATCAATCCTCATTATTTAACAACTATTGAATTAAAGATAGTCAAAGGGCATTTTAGATATTCACCATCAAATTTATAACATTCAACTACTTTCTTAATCTATATAAAAACATATAGGATAACTTATATTTTAAAACGGATGTATATATAATTATCTGGTGTATGCAACCATATGTACAATTAGGATATTTTAGGCCATGTTGTGCGTTGGGCTATGGGGGAGAGATCAAATAGGTTTTTTCTATTTTATTTTTTATTAATCAAATAGATTTTGGGGTTAGCGATTTTATGATGATCCCGGTCATTATATCACAATTACCCTTCTTTAAAGAAAATGAAAAAGAAACTCTACATTGATAAAATTAAAAAAATCGCAATTAGAGAGTCGACATATGTATTCATAAATCCTATTAACTATTCATCTGTTTGTCTTTGTTTTTCTGGATCGAGCCGGTAATTGTTGGTTTCTTTTTTATTGTTGTTTAAGTTTGTAGATTTGTTTTTTATTGTTGTTTAAGTTTGTAGATTTGTTTAAGTCTCTTTATGCTATGGACAAGTTTGACTATTGTATTATGTTTCCAAATCAAATATTCTCTAATAAGGTAGAATTTGGTGGACAGGGATTTTTCCATGTAATTTTTTTCGTTGCTGGTGGGTGTAGTATAGCTTTAGGTTGGCGATGATCCGAAAATTATTTCGGCTATTTTCCGACGTTGGCTCGGTTGTAATTTGTTTTTATTTTAATAAAATTCTTTCGTTTCTGGCAAAAAAAGAAGTAGATTTATGTCGGACTATAATAAAATCTGTCTGCTCCTGTCCTGTTATGTGATTTAGTACTTCCTCCTTCCTAATATAAGATATTTTAAATATTACTATTAGAAATAAAACATTTATGCGTGCCTTTAATTTATTATTAAGACAATATTTTTATAACTATAATATTAATGACACTCAAATAGTATTTTAGAATATTGTAATTAAAATTTATGAGATTTGTTTATTTTGTTAACTATGAAAAAATTCAGCATAAAAGGTGTGCGTTTATAAAAATAAAAAATAAAAAATAAAAAATACTTGTTTCCTCACTTATGTAGATAACGTGATCCACGATTTACCCTTATTATTATTGTCAACTTATAATGTATTGACTTATTCACCAAAATGAAGAATAGGGTTGTCATTGGCTTTCTTGTATTCTTTCTCTAGCCTTTAAAAAAGTCTAGAGCTTTTCTCTTTTCCCATGGCTCGAGGAATTTATATGTGTATCCGCATGTGTAGCTCATTGTGTTTTTCGGGTGGAAGATTGCATAAAGAAACGCATGATCGAATCTCAACAATCGCAGTGTGTGAGTTGTCTTTGAATTCATGTTGATTCCTTGTGGGCATTAGGTCCTGGTCTTCCCATCTCAAGGGCTTCTGAGTTACCATGATTAACCTTATCACTATTCTGTTGGGTCGGGGTGGAGGGACAATATGGGCGAGGAATATCGCATTTGGCACCAAGAAACTGATGTGTGCTAACTTCATTTGTAGAGTCTGCTAATATAGCTCAATTTATGCTGTTACTTTTCTTTCTAATTTAAATTGTGTCCCTAGATTAACTAACATGGTCTAACTTCTCAAACGGAGTCAGCACACAAGAATAAGCCCTCAACCCATGTTGTTTCCCGACACGTACCTTATGGGTGACTCATTAATACTCTTTCCGTCTCAAAATATAAGTCATTCAGAGTGTTTTCACAACTATTAAGAAAATGATTGAATGCTATAAATTTGAAAGAGAAATGTCTAAAATATTCTTTGACTATCATTAATGAAATGGTTATAAAGTATTGAAAATATAGTTGGATGGTTATTAAATTAGGGATAAGATAGAGAAAATGATAATAAAGACTTTATTGGTAATGTATAATGACTTATATTCTGGGACAAACAAAAAGATGTAGAGTGAATTATATTCTAAGACAAAGTGAATGGAGTATGTGCTCATGCACCACTGTTGCAAACTAAGAGCAATCAATACTAAGATTTACTATAAATATATCAAAACCTCCATGGGAGGAAGAATAAGAGTAGAAGCAACGGGAAAGTTTTCTTGATGATTCAATAATAATAATGAATTACAATAGATATGCTAAGGATATTAATAACGCTCTAAATGCACCACGTAGATGAGCCCGTTATTGTGAAGGAATGTATGTTAAACACTGAGTGCATGTTCCAAAGTTCATAATTCTGCGCATCTACGTTATTATCCCGAAGATTTGGTATTGTTTTGCCTTGTTTTATGTATTTTTCAGGATGTGTCAAATCTGGAGCACTTAAGGACGGATCTGGATCAAGGGAAGAATGTTGGGCCGAGTGGAGTAAGTCCATGAAGAGATCCGCTGAAAGAAAAGAAGAAATTAGGCCCAGTTTACCGTGGGCTAGGCCCGATTTACCGAGGGTCTTGGGGAACACGAAACTGAATCTGACGCATCTACTAGGTCGGTTAGGGTTTCTGTGAGTCATAAGTCGGCCAATTAATCTATATAAGGCCGCATAAACTGATTATTACATAGGTCTTCAATTATGTTACAAAATTAATATTATTTCATTATACAATTTTGATGCAATAAAGTTCTTTTAAGCTTTTGGAGTTTATTTTCTTGTTTTCTTCCCTTCCTTTCCATCTCTAGCTTGAGTGGATCAAGCTAGGTCTCCATTGTTGAAGGTATGAAGCTTTGAACATTCCTTTATGTCTTTAATATGGTAGATCTGCTTGTATTTACGTGTTTTAGTTGAACTGCATGTTTAACAACCCCATAATTTACTTGAATTAATCTGAATTGAGCAATGTACATCTAGAAATAGGAAAAGCCGCCCCTGGAAAACCGGCGGTCTATACCGGTTTACCGAGGCAAAATTAAGAAAACCTGAATCTGGAGGTTCAGCGTCAGCTACGTTGATCGACAGAAATAATTACAACGAGTAATAGGTCTAGCCAATCTAGTATTCGTAATTCGTAAATTAACATGAAGTACTGTTAGTGAAGTTTTAATTAGGACATTGTCTTGATGGACCCTAGGAACGTGCTAATCAGTGTCTATAGCTGCCCAGGCGGGTTAGCGGTATGGGTTAGCACCCAATACTGGTAATTCTAGTTCTTCATATGTATGGGTTATTACAGACCAATTAAGACGGGTAGCTGGCGTATAGATTATCTACTACCATGGTCGGAGTAGATAGGGTTAGGAATTGCACCCGTTGCTAAAACTGAATTAAAAGCTCGATTAGTTTAAGGAAATTATGTGGAGAAGTAAACATAAGGATTAACTAAACCATGTTAGTAGATAGAAGGGATGGGGAAAGAATACCACGTTTCTTTTATGTTCATTGTTGGTCAATTATGTCGTCTTGATTAGATTAGAATTGTTTACGCTTGAGTTGCATTGTCTCTCTGGGATCGACCTTGATTCACCCTTGCTATACTACGATTGACCTAGTACTCTTTCTAGTAAAATCGACGTAAGGCCCGCGACGAGATCAGATATTAGTAACATATCCAACTAACGGAATCTAGTATCATTCTTATAAATGTGACACTTGTCACTCAATCTAACCTCACACAATTAATTACTAATACCCTTTACTTTTTCTCCCCCTCTCAAACGATTATGTGGATCAACGACATTGAGTTTGGCCTTGAAGTTTCATAAAGTAGAAATAGGGCAATGGCTTGCTAAATATATCAGCCACTTGTGCAGAAGAAGGTATATAGTAAGCTTTCAACTTCTTGTCCATAATTAGATTCCTGATGTAGTGAACATACACCTCAATATGTTTTGTCCAAGCATGGTAAACAGGATTCTGAGCCAATCTTGTTGCACCGGTGTTATCATACCACAAAACTGGAATAGCATGAAGCTTGAACTTCATTGCTCCCAAAAGTTGAATGATCCACAAAATCTCTGCTCCCAGATTAGATAAGGCACTATATCCAGAATCATAGCTAGATCTAGCAACAACAGATTGCATGTTTGAACTCCAAGTGATAAGAGAATCCCTTAAATACACACAATAGCCATCTGCGTACTCCTATCAGTAGGATCTGCTGCCCAGTTGGCATCAGTGAATCCATGCGATGCCAGATTATCACTAGGTATGAAATGTAGGCCTTGTTTCAAAGTTCCTTGTACAAATATCAATAACCCTTTTAAGGCGTGCCAATGTTATGTGCAAGGTTCCTGCATAAATTGACTCAAGGTATTCACAGTACAAGCTATGCCAGGCCTAGTAAGTGTTTAGTACTGTACTGCCCCAATAGCACTTTTATACACCCCATGATTAGTTAGTGGCTCACCTTGAATAGGTACCAAATACTTACGTTCCACCATTGGTGTTGGACAAGGTTTGAGGTCCTCCATATTCAGTCTTTTGAGCAATTGAGTGTTGGAACTAGGGCCCGAAAGGCAATTTCTGTAATTATTTTTATAATTAATAAATGATAGAATTAAATTCATCTTATTATTTGCTTTGTGCTTATATATTATACACTGCTAAAAACCCCAAGTTGTATTATATGTAGCCATATAACTTAGTGTGTGTCACACATGAGGATTAAGTTTATGGTGATACACTTGAACTATTAGTCCGTGGTGAACTTAATCTATTCATTAAACCACTATTAATGCGCCCAGAACACTTTAAGGTGTGACCGTCTTATCCGGACCGCCGATATTGGTTATCTAAGTGGGCATTTATATATGATGTAGTCACATAGGACTGGACCAATTTAATCCGCATTTCTCATATAATTCTGTGATTGAGAAATCTTATTAAATCACAAGATGATCATACATGGATTAACCTTAATCCTGAAGTGATTGCATACTCCTACTTGTTTGAAGATAGGGTTTGATGTGTTCGTTAAGGATTGCTAAGAGGCGCGGTCCGAATCACTTTCACGTTGGCACTATTCTGGAATGAGTGAGAAGTGTGTGTCTCACAGATATGGAATCCATTCCTTCCTGCAGGAAGTAGAAAGACAATCCTCTTATTTGTTAATCCTAGAATCTGATCGATCGGCCGAGTTCGTATTAGTTATGAACTAATTGATCACTAGGGGGTTAATGGTAAATACGGATAAGATGTGGTGAAGAAGGTTTACGGAAATATTCCTGCTTCGCTACGGATAGTCTATGGAGGGTTAGTCTGTATGTAATGATTATATCAATGGACACTTATCGACTCGACGCTTTGAGAATAAGTTATATCTATAATCGATAGAGTTCAGTTTCGGATTTATGGTTGCGTAATTCCGGAATTAATAAGTTGAGTAGAAATGTTATGTTCGATGAATATTTTATTCAATTTATTGTAGCTACTGGTTATAGTTCCATGGTCCCTGGGTTGGCTCCTAACACGCGAGTGTTTTCTCATTTGTGGAACCTCAAGAATAAATTAAATAGTTGGTCTATTTAATGAATATGCAGATGTTATTTATTCGGTAAATATTATGTAATATAGAAAATACATTTTCTATTATCCCAAATGGAATAAAAATGGCGCCATATATTTTTGATTTGAGAAAATAAATTTTCTCCTAATTAATTATAATGTGGATAATATAATTATTTATGTGTTAAATAATTATAAATAAGAAATTAGTTTTCTTATTGGATAAATAGGAAATTTGTTTTCCTATTGGATAATTGTTTTATTTTTCCTTAAAGGAAAAGATAAATTTGTGTGTATAAGATATACTCTCACACTATTGGTTATTGTCCTATAAAGAGAGTTTCTCCCAACACAAAATAGTTTTATCCAACGCCATTTTGTTAAAAAAAAGGGACGCCAATTTTGTTTTGAAGACAGAAAAGTTTTGTTTTCTTGTCTTAGCAATTGGGAAGAAGAAAAACTAGGTTTTTCTTGAGCATATTCGAGGAGGCTCTACTACGTGGATCGATGTACACCAGTCGTCGCTTGGAGATACAATCCGGAAGATCACGGCTTCTCTTCTGTTGGGTAAATCTTCAACCTTCTTGTGGTTATATTAATTAATCATGTGAATTAAATCGTGGTAAAATCGCATGCGAATTTAATTCGTAGCTTCCGCTGTGTATGATTGAGTGTCTCGATCGGTGCTGTGATTCAGATCTGACGATCCAATTATGGATCGGATCCGGATTCAGGTTTCTGTATATCCAGCATTGAGAGGCATAGTATTATTGAGTTAAATACAAACCAGAACTATCTCTTTCCACATGCATACCCAAGAAGTGAGGAACTGGCCCTAGATATTTTAGAGAGAATTTGGAGTCTAGCTGTTTGATGAACTTCTGAATCAATGAGGGTGAATTCCCTGCAAGTAGAATATAATCCACATAAACTAAGACAAACATAAACTACGACAAACATAATCCTTGTGTCATGCTTTAGAATGAACATGGAATGATCTGACATAGACAAACTAAAACCCCAACTGATCATCTGTGATCTAAAAGCATCAAATCAAGCCCTTAAGGCCTTCTTTAGTCCATACAAGGACTTATTTAACTTACACACAAAGTGAGGCCTTGAAGCATTTACAAACCCTCTGGTTGCTCCATGTAAACACGTTCCTACAAATGCCCATTTAGAAATGCATTGTTAATGTCAATCTAATTTATTGGCCAATTCATAGATACTCCTAAGGTTAGGACCACTCTGATAGTTGCAGATTTTGCCATAGGACCAAAAGTTTTTGTGAAATTTATACCATAGTGTTGATTTTACCCCTTAGCAACCAGTCTGGCTTTGTGTTTGAGGATTTTACCATATGGCCTGAACTTCAATTTGAAGATCCATCTATTACCAACTACACTCTTCCTAGATGGCAATCTTACCAAGTCCCATGTTCTGTTGTGCATGAGATTTATACTCCGCTGACATTGCATACTTCCAATCCTCTGACTGCAATGCTTCTGACACACTTGTGGGTTCTGTAGGGAATGAGTGAGCATTATCAGTAGAAACATAATATACTTTAGGTTTAAATGTACCACTTTTGGATCTAGTTTTCATTGGGTGAGATTTGGTTTGAGGTTTGGTTTTGGATTGTCAACTGGAGATGTTTCACTGGTGTTTGATGGTTGTGTGTTTGAAATTGAGGGTACACTTTGTGGTGGTGGAGGTGTGTGTGTATGTGTGTTGGATAATGAAGTCTTTTGTGGTGGAGATATGAAAGGTGTTTGTGTGTGCAAACTGGAAGAAGTACTAGATAAATCATCAGAAGAGACAATATTATTAGAAGTGTTGGAAGTATGATTTACTTGATGAGGACCATCAACAATGTCTTCACCTGGTGATCTACTCAGGATGATGCCTTTCCCCCTTCTGCCTGAATGGATGAGGAAGCAGAAAGAACGGTAAATGATGAATAATCAGTAAGAACTTGGGTAGATGGTTCTTGAATGAACCCTCGAGAGAAAATGGAATAAGGTTTCATAGAAAACAACATTGTTGGAGATGTAGATTCTGCCAGTGTCATCTAGACATTTAAAACCTTTATGGAAAGAACTAAGGCCCAAATTCACACATCTTTTTGTGTGAAACTGAAATTTGGTGGTCTGAGAAGGCCTAAGGTTTGGGTAAATAGAACAACCAAAGACTTTAAGGGTTTTGGAATTAGATTTGATAGACAACAAGCATTCAACATGAAACTTATTGTGGAGAATAGGTGTAGAAAGATTATTGATGAGGTAAACAATGGTGTGAAAGCTATGCCACCAATACTTTAGTGGCATGCTAGTTTGAGAAAGTAAATTAAGGACTGTTTCTACAATATGCCTATGTTTTCATTCAGCCCTACCATGTTGGGCATGATCATGAGAACAAGGGTGCGTAAATATGATCCCTTCTGTGTCAATATACTCTTTGAATGACCTATATTATCCTCCCCAATCAGATTGCACACATTCGATCTTAACAGAGAATTGAGTTTCAATCATGGCTTTAAACTTTTGAAAAGTACTGAAGGTTTCAGACTTAGACTTTATATGGCATATCCAAGTCTATCTAGAATGGCCATCAATAAAGTGAACATAAAACATATACCCTTCTAGAGATTCGATGGGTGCAAGACCCTACAAATCTGTGTGGAGGAGATCAAAAGATGCACTAGCATGTGAATCAGACAAATGATGAAACAAATTATGTGCTTTACCAAACTGACAAGATTCACAAAAAGATAAAGTACCAACCGTTTTGACATTACAATCATTCAACACATAAGTTAAAACATGATTAGAAGGATGACCAAGCCTTCTATGCCACACTTCAAGGATAGCATTCAAATTATTACAAGTAACAGAATGTTTTAAAACATGAAAACAAGTAGAAAAAGGTTTGGAGTGAGGGGCGTTCTGAGTGGAATCCTCAAGATGAATAATGATCTTGTAAAAGGCCATCCTGAAGTTGACCCCTAAGAAGCTTTGTCCATGTATGTTTTCCTTGACAAAACAAAACAAATCATCAAATTCAATGGAAATAGTATTATCTAAAATAAGTTTTGATATGATCAATAATTTTCTAGTGATTTGTGGGACATGTAGAATGTTACGTAAATGCAATGAACCATGTTGTGTTTGAAGGAAGGAGTGACCAATATGTGCTATTGCTAATATCTCACCATTTCCTACATTAAAGTATATTACCATTGTAATTAGAGTTGATGCTCATATTTCCCATGTCAACAGTGACATGATGAGTTGCTCCACTGTCCAAATACTATGAGTGATCATATACACTGCTAAGAGTTGCAACAAATGCTGAATTCTTCTTTTCACAACCAGTATTTCCACTAGAGATTGGCCCCAGAGAGTCATGTTAAAACCTGTGCCAGCAATCAATCATTGTGTGTCCATTCTTACCACACCGTTGACAAGTCATTCTAGGTCTTGATCTACCACCACTCCTGCCACCTCTGTTTCTTCCACCCCTATAGCCCCCTCTACCTCTATTATTTCCTCGAGAGGGATTGTTTTTAGACCTATTCTATGGTCTACCAGCAGTGGAACCAGAACCATATGTTGGCAAATGATCAGCTGCGTTGGATTGGCATGTATTTGCTGCACTTGCAAGTGTCAGGTAGAATTCAATCTTGCTAAAAGCCTTTCATGTGCTAGCAACTGAGACTGAACCTCATGCCAACTGAGGGAACCAATTATGGAGGTGATATTCAGTTTCACAACCTCATAATCTTTGTCCAAACCGCCTAGGGTATCCAAAATCAATTTTGACTTGGATATAGGGTACCCAGTAGCTGCCAAATAATCACTGAACGATTTAATTTGAGCCAAGTAGTCACTCACAGATTTCCCTCCTTTCTCAGACTTAGTCAAAGAACTTTTAAACTCTAACATTCTTGCCTCAGACTGTTAAACAAAGCCTCTAATGTAGTCTAGACTTCATGAGAAGTGCCACATACCATTACTTCTATGAGGGCTTGTTCAGTCACAGAACTCAAAATCCAAACCATCAATAATTGGTCTACAATATCCCATTCTTTAGCAGTATAATTTGACATGCCAGAAAACATACCTGTATTTGGAGGTCTAACGATTTTACCAAACAAGAAACCTTACATCTTATGACCCATCACAATCGGCAAAATGGTGTACTTTTCCATAGTAGTTAGTTATCGCGATAAAGTTTCACCGTGCATGTCTAATTTAAGTGCCCATGAAACGGAGATCTATTTGGACTAAGAGAGCTAGGAGATGGTGACCTGATAAAGGAATGAATCGCCGGAAAAGATGGAGGCGGAACAAAACTTGGTAGGGAATACGGAGGAGCTGCAACAAAATCCGGTGGTGGATACATGAAACCAGGATAAGGGATGGACCCGAAGGTTGCTCGATACTGAGGAAGAGCTCCTAGATCTGCTCATATGACTGAGGATCCTGTAATCGCCTAAAATGATGTTGTACTCACCAGTGCTGAGCTTCCATGGCTTTCTGCTACCGTCGAAGCAGTCGTTGTTGGAGAAACGGAGGTCCCAGTACTCATGATGCAAGTCTAATGCTCTGATACCAAGTTAGATTTACCGTTAATAGATCAAAACCTCCATGAGAGGAAGAAGAAGAGCAGAATAAACGAGAAAGTTTTCTTGATGATTCAGTAATAATAATGAATTTTAATAGATATGCTAAGGATATTAGTTCCATATCCAACTAACAAAATCTAGTACCATTCCTATAAATGTGACGCTTGTCACTCAATCTAACCATACACAATTAATTACTAATACCTTTAATTTTTTCTGCAATAATTGAATTTTACGCTCTGGGAGGGAAGCATGAGAAGTGAGGTGTCTCCCCCCACTCCCCATTGTGAACATAAATCTAAGTAAGAATAATAATAGAGCTATATCAAATTTTTAAATAATGTCACATAAAATATTATCTTTTGACATTTTTTTTATCAAATGAAGAAAAATACTTCAAACCAATTACAATGGTTCATTTAGACATTTAATGTAAACCTATCATTATTTTGAATTAAAATTATATGATTTTTACTTGTGAAAAATTAATCATAATGAATCAAAAGGGATATTCAACACTTTTGGTCCCTCACCTTTCAGGATTTTCTCAAAACTACCACTTATGTTTGTTTGTTTCAATTTTCACCTATATCTAGGTGATTTTGTTACACTGTCAGGACAACAAACGTGGATTTGCCTATTTGACTAACATTTTGAACGTAAATCATACACATCAGCCCATCGTCCGATTCAACAAAAATATCAGCTTCAAAATCCTCCCTCTTATCACACTGTCAAAGGAGCCGAGTTGTACGATTCCTTCGCATACAGATATAACTGCAATTTTCTGCTCATAATTTCACCATAAGTGTTGATATACTTATTGTCAGTAATAGAATTGATGCATAATTCATCCGATGTGTTGTCACTGACTAGAATGCCTGAATCAAAATGGGTCTCCGACGCTTTTGGTTGTTGAATTCAAGTTCAAAAACAATTATTATAATTAAAGGGCTAATTAAAATGTCAAAAAGAAAAAAAAATAATAAGAGCAATTCTTTTATAAGAATGACTTATGTCCAAAACGTTGTCAAATAGACAAATTCACATTAATTGTCCTGAAAGTGTAACAAAATCACATAAATAGTGGTGAAAATCGTAAAAATAAAACATAAGGGGTAGTTTTGAGAAAACACTGAAAGACGAGGGACCAAAAGTGTTAATACACCTGAATCAAAATGGGTTAAAATTGGGGGGCAACATAGGTGAGATCGGTCAACTTCTATGCACTACAAGAAAATACTCTTTTACTACACTAGTTTTTGCGCACACCAAAAAATTGTTGATATATATATATATATATATATATATATATATATATATATATATATATATATATATATATGTATATATACTTATAGTCATTGTAGCGTGACAAATGAGTCTAGCTAAGTATATATTATCCACATTTTTTTGAGGCAAAAATTACTGTGGTAGAACAATGTTTCTTAGGTTGTGACATGGCACTCATCGGGCCTCACTCAGAGTAAGAAAGGCCACTTCAGCATATGGTCGACATGAGTCTCAACTCAATAATGGGCCTCTATCCGCAAGGCTCACCTTAGTATAACACAAATCGCTCTTATATAAATCAACTGACACCACACATGTTGTCCTATGTCCAATATGGTTGATCTGGCGTTGGTCGCCCATGGTCCTTTACAGCCGGCATGATGCAGGACATCTATTGTCTATTATTGACGATATGTGCAGATCACATCGGTCTTTCATATCTACTATGGCGCATGTCGTCCTTGGTATCAAACATCCGTTACTTTCAAAAAGCAAGAAATCCGGACTTTATACCATGATCTATAACTGCTCAGTAATGGCGTGACAGCTGCTCTGAGGCTCACACTCCACTACATCAATACATGGTAAATGCATTTGACAACTACATTACTGCACAATAAATCTCCTCCAGAAGGGACTGCTTAATAAAGGATCTTTATCATCATTTACATGGTACATTATAATCTACGTCTGTTACATATACTTTTGCTCACTATCTTATAGAAATATTTCTATACAAATACTGACTTATGCATCGGACTGTTCCGCCGGAGGAAAGCTCCAGGATTTCTCACACTTTGTGTGAGGCCCACTCAAAAAGATATTTGCATCATCACTCAAGGTCCATTTACCCAAACCATAACTCAAACGATTTTCGACATCGTCAACTGGAATAAGAAGATGGTCCTTCTTTCTTGTGTTTCATTAAACAGCTAAAACATACCTCAAAAAAAATTAACAAAACCGGAAAGAACAATTAACGAGCTAGGCAATAACTTTCTGTACTGGCTACGAATGGAGACAATTCTTTGTGGAATGTGGACCCACCTATTGTGTATGACAGAACTGGGACATCCACCCGAAGACAGGAAAATGAGCAAACAAATATTGCTCCATAGATGTTAAATCTGGCTCAACAATTGGTCAGAAGTCACCGGACCTCTCCGCCTTATTCGGGGATCATGTCAAGAAGAGAAAGGGACACGTGGTACCTGAAACTTTAGAAGGGGTAGATGCAGAAAAACTACCCGAATGGCATGAAATGGTTGTCTCTAGTACAAAGAACCGCCGACTAGAGAGTAGAAGAAAACTCTACTTATCCATGGCAAAGAAACGCCGGCCGATCCGAGATGGACCAACTCCTAAGGAGAGCAAGAAAGGATGTTTAAGTTACATCCTCTTTAAAAACGAATATAGAGTAGTTCCCAAAGCTAGTTGGTTCAAAATTTGAAAGTTAGATCCCTATGATGGGACTAAGGATTCTGAAGAACAATTACATCAATATGTGCAACATATGATCTTGTTCTGTGCACCTGATGAGATGAGGTGAAAAGCCTTTCAAAGTTATCTAACGAGGAAGGCCAGAGAATGGTTCAAGAGGCTCTCATCTTGTTCAATCAGCAATTTCGTCAAGTTGATGAGATAGTTCATGACAACATTTATATCGGCTAGGCCCTTCTATAGAGATGCTACCCATATCCAAAACATCTATCAAAGAGAGAAGGATTCAACATTGGATTATATGATAAGATTCTCCGACAAATCCTGGAAGGTACTGGATGCAGAAGAGTAAGTTATGGTTACCTCATTCGTAGGCAGTCATAGAGAGGGAAGGTTGATGCAAAACGTAACAACAAGCTTCCCTGCACTATGGAAGAATGCTTGCAGGTTGTATTTTAAACACAATCCTTAGAAAATGTCCATGGAGATGGTGTTGATCACCAATAATAAAATTGGCTTCGTAGATAGCACAATTAAAAGTCCAGAACAGATTCAACTGACTTCTATGCTTGGAGGCAATATGATACAATGATGAGATCATGGATCTTGAATTCTGCTGAGAACACCATTACACAAAGTTTGATGTACTTCAAGAATGCACATGTAGTTTGGAAAAATCTTGCAGCAAGGTTTTAAAATGTTGATGCATTAAGACTTTCAGATCTTCTTGAAGAAATACATCTACTGAAACAGGGCACAGATTTTGTCAATCAATATTTCACAAAATTGATGATTGTTTGGGAAGAAATCAAGACCATCAGGCCTGTAACAGTTTGTTCATGTGATCCTCAATGTCACTGCAATGCATCAGCAATCTGATGGATCATATGGAGGCTGAACATGTCATGAAATTTCTTAAAGGTTTAAGGGATGAATTTGAACCAATGGTCTCACAGGCAATGCTTTTGCAATGGCAATCAAGTTTGAGACAGAAGTTGTTTGTGGCTAACAAGGCCAAGAATCAAGATTCCATGGTTCTATTGTCACAAAATAATGGACGGGACAAAATCAGACCGTCAGCAGACCAAACTTTGCTGCAAATCCCAGGCCCAAAAATCCAAAAATGATGCAATATAGTTTTTGTGGATTCAATGGTCATACTGAGGAGACATGTTACAAGAAGCATGGTTTTGCCCCCGGTTTTAAATAAAAAAGGGCAAATATGGTAGAAAAGGAGCAATCAACAGAAGAAGATCAGGCACCAAGCAGGTATGCTGGACCAGGGTTTCCCAATCTTACTACACAACAACTTGACAAGTTGATGGCTCTGCTGAATGACCCTCATAGACATGCAGGAATTGCTGTTGGCCAACCTGCTGATGTTGTTACACACTACTCACCTGCTACAGGAACACATGGCCTGAATTTAGTAAGATCAATACAATGGATCTTGGTCTGGTGCCACAGATCACCTTGTAGGTGTTAGTAATACCATCCGCATCGGAAGCGTTTTTTAAGGATCTAGATCTATATAATACACGTAATAAAACAACTAGATCTATTCTACAAGGGGGATGTAGATCATACCTCTTGAATCTCGAAATTCAAGTTGAAGAACCGCAAAAGGATGAATGTGAGAAGATGTGAAGAGCACCACGATCTTCCGTACGTGTGATCCAAGCAACTCCCGGTGGAAGGAATTCTCGACTCGAACCCTTCCGATATGCTACTCGTAAAAATCTCCAAGATTTCTCCCCAAATCTCCCTTGGCCGAAAATTCTTTACTTCTTACTAAAAGATGAGTGTCGAATTTTATTGTGTGTATTAAGGCTTGGGAGAACTCTCTTTATATAGGAGAGTAAAACTTAGCCTCCAAGGATTAAATAATTAAGAGATAATTATTACATTAATCCTTTTTCCAAATAAAAGATAAATAAAATAATTATCCCAAACAAATTAGGATAAATCATATTATTATCTAATATTTCATGAATTATCATTTAACAAATAAAAGATAAATCACACATTAAATAATTATCCAAGAAAAACCAATTTCCTAATAATTATCAACCATAAAAGTGGCGCCACCTTTTTATTAAAAGGTTCACACGCACAAAACCATATTTGACCAATTAGGTCAAAAAAAGGTCAACACACTAATTTGGGCCGAGTCCACGAAAAATGTCTTTTCCGTGTATTTAATTATTTAGCCAAACTAATTTAATAGTCCACTAAACAATTAATTCACATATCATTTTAATAAAGTCCAACAAGAACTAAATTAATATTATTAGGATTCGACGTCCGAGAATAGCTATGCTATATTAGGAGGCACGTCGGGGACCATGGACTAATAATCAGCGGCTCCGATAAATCAAATAAATAATTATAGAATAATTACATTCGATAAATCAATCACAGGAATATGCCACCATAATCCCGTGACTGCACTCCTCCGATTATAAGATTATATTTATCTCCTCACGAGAATAATAATAAGCGTCCATTGATATAATCATTACATATGGATTAATCCTCCATAGACTGTTCATTCTAAATCGGGAAGTTACCGTTAACCCTTTTTAGAACCTCTTATCCTTATTTACCATTAACCCCCTAGTGATCAATTAATTCATACAACTCACTTGTAGCTAATCAGTGTAATATGAACTCGTACGATCGATCAGTTTCTAGGATCAACAAATAAGGGAACTGTCTTTCTACTTCCATAAATGGAAGGAATGGATTCCGTATCTGTGATAACACAGACTACTCACTCAATCCAGTACAATGCCAAGATGGGGTAATTCAGACCACAGACTCAGTGTAATCTTTAACCGTCAAGTCAAACTTCATACTGATTCAAGCGATTGACCGTGATCACCTCGGGATTAAGATATATCCATAAATATGATCACCCATTGATTCGATAAGACTTCTCGATTACGAATTATATCGTGAACTCTAATCAAATCGGTCCACCCTATATGATATATCTATCATATATAAATGCCCCATTAGGTTCTCTTAACCGAAATTCCGGATAAGACAATCACACCTATTGTGTTCTGGGCGCATTAATAGCACGTTAAAGGAGAGACCCGATACTCTCGATTAACTTCACTACGGGCTAATTGTATTTTAAGTACATCTTCACTAACTCAATCCTCCCGTGTATATCCCATACACTGAGTTAAGTGATTACATAAACGATATACTTTAGGGTTTTCTGTAGTGTAAATACTATTGTCACATCGGTGAGTATGAGAATAATAAATATGAATAATAACATCATTTCATTTATTAAATAAAACAATTACAAAATTGTCTTTCGGGCATCACACCTAACAATCTCCCACTTGCACGAAAGCATGTGATTAATTGTTTTAGAGCACACCCTATTATTTAAAATACAACAAATATCACTCCCACTTGCTCTAAAGCAAATGAGACATGTCTCTAATACCTATAGTCTCCAAGTGTCGACTAAAAGCTTCAATCGACGGCGTCTTGGTGAATGGATCTCAGGGATTATCGGCGGAGGCGATTTTCTTGACGGACATGTCCCCTCTATCGACAAAATCGTTGATCACCCAGTATTTTCTCTCTATATGCTTCGACTTACTGTGCTTTCGAGGTTCTCTAGAGTTGGCAATGGCCCCATTGTTATCACAATAGAGAGTAATAGGATCCTCAACATTCGGGACAACGCCTAATCCGCTGATGAACTTTCTTAACCAACGCCTAATCCTAAAGGACAACGCCTATTGGTTCAAGTTGGTAGGTTTACCTTTCCCGTTGACTGGTATGTCTTAGATATGGAGAAAAATGAAAACGTCCCTCTGATTCTTGGAAGACCTTTCCTATCTACAGCTAGAGCCCTCATCGATTGTGATGGTGGGAAAGTAACTATCCGAGTTGGTGACCAAGAGGTGAGCTATAGTGTTTCTAAATCTATTCAAGTACCCTCCGGTTCTCCAACCGGTTGTTCCATTGAGGAGACGTCTGATGACTTCAATGACTTCATGGACGAGCAAGTCATGGCTGTAGAAGCAGAATATGAGCGATTGATCGATAATCTGAACAATCATGGTGTGGTCAATCTAGATCAATTAGCAGCTGATTTTGAGGATGGGCTAAGAGAAGAAGCTTTGGCAGTAGGGCCACTAAGTAAACTCAACGATGTTGAGTTGAGGAGTGGAGATCTTAAATCAAGTCTAGAGGAACCCCCTGTAGACTTGATTCTGAAGCCGTTGCCTAAACATCTTAAGTATGTATTTCTGAGAGAAGGTGACAAGCTTCCTTTGATCATCTCTGCCAAGCTATCTCGAATAGAAGAGCTTAAACTGTTAAACGTCTTGCGCAAAAATGAGAAAGCCTTTGGATGGCAGGTGGGAGATATCCGAGGGATATCTCCCGACATCTGTATGCACAAGATCAAGACTGAGGAGGGTGCAAAACGAGTTAGACAGCCTCAGAGAAGGCTCAACCCTCACATGCAAGAGGTAGTCAAGAAGGAAATTATAAAGCTTCTAGATATGGGTATCATTTACGCCATTGCAGACAGTGAGTGGGTATCCCCAACTCAAGTAGTTCCCAAGAAAGGTGGAATTACTATTGAGAAGAATGAGAAGGGAGAAGAGATAGCATTGAGGCTCGTTACTGGATACAGAGTATGTATCGATTATCGAAAGCTCAATGAGGTCACACCGAAAGATCATTTCCCCTTCCATTCATTGACCGATGCTTGAGCGTCCGGCGGGGCACGCATTCTACTGCTTCCTGGATGGATATTCAGGATACTTCCAGATACCCATCGATCCTGTTGACCAAGAGAAGACCACTTTCACTTGCCCTTATGGGACATTCGCCTACAGGCGGATGATGACGTAGATCAAGTGAAATTAAAATACTTGACCACCAAAACCAATACTAGCAAGAGGACTAGGTCCATCGTAGTATAGCTATAGCGAATCAAGGTCGATCCCACAGGGAACCAAATTGTGGATCATTTATATACAAACAACTAATCATTCATGTCAAGGACACAGAGCGGTCTTTGACCAACAAAAGACAAGAAAGGTAAATGACACGACTCGACACAACACAAATAAAGACACGTAATTAACCTCCCCAATTATCATGTTATCGTTTGGATCTAGAGATTCTATATAATTAAGCTAGACTCGACAACTATTAATCCGATTCGTATTTCTTTTATATTGGCTACGGGAGTCATCCCCTAGACTAGATCTAGCTCCGGGTAGGCCATCCAGATCACTATGCTACATCACGTGACTTCGCTTTTTCGGCCTCCATCTCATATGACTCGCACGCTTACAAAGCTAGGGATGCCGATATTAACCGTATTCCTCACCTAGGCAACATTCCTTTGTTCAGGCGTACTTCCTAAGCGATCGCATCAGTCTCTGTCCCATTAACAATCACTTGGACGGTCTCATGTTAATCTACGAATTACGTATAACTAGGTGTCGACAATTCCCAAATACGAACCAGATCTAGATCTCGCTGAAAGTCCCGGAAGATCAATTCATGAGCCGACCTAGGAGCCCTGTATTGGTATTTCCTAATAATACGCTAATTAAAACAGACGAGCAACGTAGCCGTAGCCATACCTACTAAGATAAGAAATTCTAGGTGGACAATCACACCATAAAGACGTGGCTAGATTGACGCGGCGAACAACTAAATCTTAGCGTTTCTACATACGTAATGGATAAAATAGAGATTCATAAAGCAATTATATAGATCTACTAAAAACACGGTTGTCGATCATACCAAAGTCATCTATAGTTCACCGGATAACAGATCTGGGCGTGTGGATCCTTATAGACAAGGAATCCCCACTTCCTCATATCGTATCCTTAGATCTACATCGTTCGGTGAAGAACGAACAACCTCAAACGATAAACAATAATTGGGGACTTAATTACAAAGAACTAACAACAAATAAATACAAGAACTTACATTACTGCAGATCTTGCATAAAAACTGCTCTAAGAAAAACTGACGATTTTATTATAAACTGAGAAGTGTAAAAAATGTATTGTGTAAAGAAGTGTGTAAAAAGGCGTGTATTGTATGCCTTTATTTATAGGGGTTCAAGCTAATTAAGAGATATACATCAAAATGTCAAAACAAATAAGAGATAACTCTCGGCCGATCTCATAAAAATAAGATGCGCCCCCCTAAATTGCGTGTCCTTCATGTTGGCGCCAATCTTGGTTGGTTTGCCATGCTTATCCGATCTTTTCGTGCTAATCCGATATTTATCTTGAATTTCCTTTGATTTATCTTGAGATTTAATTCTTCCATTTGTATTTATCCTCCATAATTATCCAAATCTGCAAAATAGATATTTATCCCAAAATAAATCATATTTAAATAAAACGGATAAATATAATAAAAACGGATAAATACCGATTTATATAATAAAAACGGATAAACACCAAATTATATCTTATAAATGGATAAATACCAAATTATATTTTATAAATCACAAAACATTAAATAATCCATATAAACATGTGATTTAATATAAAATACATATTATTAATCTCGATTTAAGGTCAACGTTGATGACTTTTACGGGTATAATTTGACCGTCATCAACTACCCCCACTTAGACTTTGATCGTCCCGAACAAAGCATCAATAAGTCATTCCCCAAGAAAACAATTGTCATGGTCAAATCATACTTACGCGAGAAGCTCGAGTCAACTCATACCGTCATGCTCATAAGATATCCATTATTCACTACTCTCTGTGAACCGAAGTGATGTGTGCATGTGCATTCGATTTTATATAATCGAAGCAAGATTAAAGTTTATGCTAACTTCGTAATCTCAACCTACCAACATCGGCATTCCCACTTCTTAAGCCTCGCAATGGTTAAAGCACTAGAACAATAAGCAAGAGCGTATCTATAGGGTTTTTGGACTTGGAGACCGAGTACTACTCAAAGCCTCTTAAAGAGTTGAATATTCTTCTCATATCTTCATATTTTTCAAATACTATCAATCTCAAGGAAGAAAACTTTTTAGAGTATCCCCTATCTTAGATCATGCATAGCATTGAATATTACCACAAGCGCGGGGCTACTTTGGTAATGTTACTACAAGCCCGGTGTTTAACGCTTTGTCAAAACACGAGATAATTCTCAAGCTTATTACTCCGCTTTGATGGCCGGAAGATAGGAATACATCGACGGATAAATATCGACACTAAGTCTACATAACCAATCATCTACGCAATGTACACATAATTCTTCGGTTATTATAATTTGCGCGGTAAACTCAATTCTAAGATTGAGTAATCGAATAATAAATAACTACTTGCAACAATCGGCATGAATATCTTTAAATTTACATTCACATAAGTATAAAATGATCACGTACTCATGCAACTTGGTTCCTTCCCTATCAATTCTTAGCTAGGAACTCACAATTCTAAGGGTACGAGATAAATAATATGGCATTTATTCAATTTTTTTTTCAATTTTTTCACCGTTTCATTCAATTTTCAATTATAGCATCATGGCTAAGTCTCCTACCCCCCACTTAAACTTGGCATTGTCCCCAATGACAAATAAAAATGAGAATTTAAGAAAAAGACTTAGCTCTGGGAAACGGCTCTCAAGTAAATGCGAGAACATCGGAGTAATCGAAGCACGTCGTGGAGAAGCAAGTGAAACTGTTCAAGCAAACCAAACAGAAACTCCACGAAACCGTTAATAACATGTCAGTGGAAGATATAAAATAATGTGGCGGTAATTAGATATAAAATATCCAAAAACAAATTAAGCCACTTTATTCCATACAACCAATGACAAGGAAAACCAAAGAGTTAAAACTACTCGTTCAGACGCAAAAAGAAAAATACTAAATAGAAAGAAATATAAACAATCAACAAAAGAGTATAGTCTTCATCGAAATCCTCCATCACAAAAATATTCTTAAAACCGGGTGGAGAAGACAAAGATAAAAAAGCATTACCCCGTGTGGGAGAACACGAGGTTATTTGGATTGATAAGGTGTTTAATCCGGCGGAAAAGAGACACTCGATAAGGTATAACGAGATTCAATGTGACCTATTGGTAAAAGATAGGATCAGAAACTCGGCGCAGACGCTTCACGTTTGGATTGGATATCAACAACTTAGGGAGATGTAGCTTCTCCTCGAAATTACTAATAACCCGATGTATCACGTAAAAGTCCTAACCGTCATCAACAAGGTCGGATTGGTGTGATATTTTAGAACAAAACTTATCATCTCGAAATGCCGGAATAGGCGTAAAAGTGTGAAATGTAAAACTTCCGGTAGAAAGATAAGTTGTATATTGATCGAACCAAAAACTTTTAAAATCCGGCTAGGGTCGAACTACACGTACCCCGACTAGGATCATGAAAACCAAAATGATAAAAGATAAACATTAAAACTTAGCAATATTTCAAATTCCGCAACACAAAGGTATTTTGTCAACAAAATGGAGGTTTAGAGTATGATGGGTTTAGAAAAAGATATACATAAAGATGGTAAGAAAAGATAAAGGGTGGGTAAGAAATTGTGTGTTGGGTGGGTATTAGTTTGGGTTAGGGTGGGAGAGTGAAATAGATGGAAAGAAAGAGAGGGATGAAAGAATGGTTAGAAATGTGAACTGTGTGGCAGATTGGTGAGAGAATAGAAAGGTTGAAGGGTGAAAAGGTACAAAGGAAAGGATAAGGGTAGTTGCAGAACGAATTGCACACAACTTTGGATTTTCACTCGTATCGCCATTCTCAAAAGTTTTGGAAGTTGACCAAAATTGTTCTTGTTCGCACCAATCATTCTCTGTTACATTTCCAGTAATTCTCAAGCTCTCTTAATGATTCCATCTTAAGGTTGATTGCTAAATTTCCTTTTCTTTAGCAATTTCTCGACTCTCCTCCGGAACTCTACTTCACGTGGCCTATATTGAGTAAAAAAGTTTTGCACATCCTTAGCCCAATGGCCATTGGAACACGGCAAAATAAAAAAAACTCAACATATGTCACGTTACTCTTATTGGACTCAAAGAAAACAAAACCTAAAATCCTAAAGAGAAATCCTAAGGGTTTTAAAGAAGTAGTTCTGAGTTTAAAGTCCTCAGCTCGACTTTCCAAAAATTATCCTTGTCAGTTATCCTTCTTGGATCGCTAGATGTTGACCCCTTGAGCACTATTTGAGGTGGGCTCGACGCTTTTGCGGATTAATATCCTTCCCTTGGTTGTGAGACCTAGGAAACGATATTTATCCATACCATTTATACAAAGCTCTTACCTCGGCTCACGTTTTAGGAATTAGTGAATTCTAAGAAGATTTAGTCCTAGGGACCCATTTTAATCACATCCTCTATAATGCTGCTTCATTATGCTCTCTCAAAACTCAACGTCTTTTTTAGATTGAGAATTCTTAAAAACTACACAAATTGTTGCTCCCATGGCCAGTAGAAGCAATCTCATGCATAGAACAATGAGATTTTGACAGAACTACAAGGAACTCTTTATTCACTGCTTCCTTCAACTACTACATGTCTCCTTACACCCTCTAGATGAGACAGATTTGGGGCAGAACCTTCCACACTAATAAAATAAATCTCACAAACCAACTCCGGGCTAAGATTCATACTCAGGTTCATGTATAGGCTAACTTATGCTCATAAGACCAAAAGATAGTAAATCATAAGCAAAAAGGGTGTACCTTGCCTTCAACATTGTACCACGAATAATTCGAACCTTTAAAAAAAATTCCGGAGCCATCTTAGTGCTTTAAAGGTATTGCTTCCATCGCTTTTCCCATCGCAGATTCGTAGCTCCACATGTTGTTGGGTTATTTCTCAGCGCCCACGAAAAATTACTGACTCGGATTATTATTTCCCTGGTTTCTACAAACAGAAAAAGAACAAAACGGACCGTAGACTGATTTTAACATGGTTTCCCATGCTGCTATCGGACCTACGGATTAAACATACGGAGATAAACGGACACGCGAAGTCTTTTACACGAAAGCGATAACCGTAGGGACTCAAAAACGAAAAAAATAGACTCTAAAACATAAAACTTAACATGAATAAAAAAAAAAAATTATTTATATATAAAATTGACCGTTGGTTCCCCGGCAACGGCGCCAAAAACTTGATGACGTAGATCAAGTGAAATTAAAATACTTGACCACCAAAACCAATACTAGCAAGAGGACTAGGTCCATCGTAGTATAGCTATAGCGAATCAAGGTCGATCCCACGGGGAACCAAATTGTGGATCATTTATATACAAACAACTAATCATTCATGTCAAGGACACGGAAGCGGTCTTTGACCAACAAAAGACAAGAAAGGTGAATGACACGACTCGACACAACACAAATAAAGACACGTAATTAACCTCCCCAATTATCATGTTATCGTTTGGATCTAGAGATTCTATATAATTAAGCTAGACTCGACAACTATTAATCCGATTCGTATTTCTTTTATATTGGCTACGGGAGTCATCCCCTAAACTAGATCTAGCTCCGGGTAGGCCATCCAGATCACTATGCTACATCACGTGACTTCGCTTTTTCGGCCTCCATCTCATATGACTCGCACGCTTACAAAGCTAGGGATGCCGATATTAACCGTATTCCTCACCTAGGCAACATTCCTTTGTTCAGGCGTACTTCCTAAGCGATCGCATCAGTCTCTGTCCCATTAACAATCACTTGGACGGTCTCATGTTAATCTACGAATTACGTATAACTAGGTGTCGACAATTCCCAAATACAGAACAGATCTAGATCTCGCTGAAAGTCCCGGAAGATCAATTCATGAGCCGACCTAGGAGCCCCGTATTGGTATTTCCTAATAATACGCTAATTAAAACGGACGAGCAACGTAGCCGTAGCCATACTACTAAGATAAGAAATTCTAGGTGGACAATCACACCATAAAGACGTGGCTAGATTGACGCGGCGAACAACTAAATCTTAGCGTTTCTACATACGTAATGGATAAAATAGAGATTCATAAAGCAATTATATAGATCTACTAAAAACACGGTTGTCGATCATACCAAAGTCATCTATAGTTCACCGGATAACAGATCTGGGCGTGTGGATCCTTATAGACAAGGAATCCCCACTTCCTCATATCGTATCCTTAGATCTACATCGTTCGGTGAAGAACGAACAACCTCAAACGATAAACAATAATTGGGGACTTAATTACAAAGAACTAACAACAAATAAATACAAGAACTTACATTACTGCAGATCTTGCATAAAAACTGCTCTAAGAAAAACTGACGATTTTATTATAAACTGAGAAGTGTAAAAAATGTATTGTGTAAAGAAGTGTGTAAAAAGGCGTGTATTGTATGCCTTTATTTATAGGGGTTCAAGCTAATTAAGAGATATACATCAAAATGTCAAAACAAATAAGAGATAACTCTCGGCCGATCTCCAAAAAAAATAAGATGCGCCCCCACTAAATTGCGTGTCCTTCATGTTGGCGCCAATCTTGGTTGGTTTGCCATGCTTATCCGATCTTTTCGTGCTAATCCGATATTTATCTTGAATTTCCTTTGATTTATCTTGAGATTTAATTCTTCCATTTGTATTTATCCTCCATAATTATCCAAATCTGCAAAATAGATATTTATCCCAAAATAAATCATATTTAAATAAAACGGATAAATATAATAAAAACGGATAAATACCGATTTATATAATAAAAACGGATAAACACCAAATTATATCTTATAAATGGATAAATACCAAATTATATTTTATAAATCACAAAACATTAAATAATCCATATAAACATGTGATTTAATATAAAATACATATTATTAATCTCGATTTAAGGTCAACGTTGATGACTTTTACGGGTATAATTTGACCGTCATCGATGAAGGCATAGTCCTTGGCCACAAAGTGTCAGCCAAAGGTATAGAAGTAGATAGGGCCAAGGTTGAAGCTATTGAGAAGATGAGTTATCCTAAGAATGTTCGGGAGGTCCGAGGTTTTCTCGGGCATGTCGGATTCTATAGGAGGTTCATCCAGGACTTTTCAAAGATTGCCAAGCCCCTATCTACTTTACTCAAAGAAGACGTTACTTTTGATTTTGATGAGAATTGCAAGCGCGCGTTTGAGGAGCTTAAGAGTAGACTGATCTCTGCTCCAATTCTTATATCGCCTGACTGGAACCTACCCTTTGAGCTTATGTGTGATGCATCCAACTATGCAGTTGGTGCAGTCTTAGGGCAAAAGCTTAACGGAAAGTTCCACCTATCTATTATGCCGCCACACACTAAATCCTTCTCAAGTTAACTACACGACCACTGAAAAGGAACTACTGGCCGTAGTCTTTGCTATGGACAAGTTTCGTAGTTACTTGTTGGGAGCTCAAGTGATCGTGTGGACTGACCACGCTGCGCTGCGCTATCTCATGACCAATAAAGAGGCTAAACCGCGCCTACTGCGTTGGATACTGACCCTACAAGAGTTTGACGTTCAAATTAAGGACAAAAAGGGCAGTGAAAATGTAGTGGCGGATCACGTTTCTACAATGTTAAATGAGGGAAAGGATGAACCAGATGACATAGATCTTTACTTTCCTCTAGAAAACATCATGCTAATAGACGGTTGTCCTCCCGATGTTCCATGGTATTCTTCCATTGTGAACTACCTTCATGCCCGTTATCTCGATCCTGAAATGTCTTATCAAGAGAAGAAGAAGTTCTTCTCTGATATGAAGTCTTTCGTTTGGGATGAACCTTACCTCTTCAAGATCTGTAAAGATGGTTTGCTAAGGAGGTGTGTTCCTGAATCTGAGCAACGCGATATAATCGAGCAATGCCATAGTGGACCCACAGGTGGTCATTTTGGTCCTTGGAAAACGGTTGCGAAGATCTTCCAGTCCGGTTTCTACTGGCCCACGATCTTTAAGGACACCGAAGCTTTCTGTAAAGCTTGTGATAGGTGCCAAAGAACCGGTACTCTGACAAGGCGATTCGACATGCCACTGAAACCCATTCTTGAATTCAAAGTCTTTGATGTATGGGGGATTGACTTTATGGGTCCATTCCCATCTTCCTGTGGGAATAAATACATCTTAGTCTGCGTAGACTATGTATCGAAATGGGTGGAGGCAATAGCCACTCCTCGCAATGATCATAAAACGGTCATGAATTTTCTAAAGAAGAATATCTTTGTGAGGTTTGGATGTCCACGTGCCTTGATTAGTGATGAAGGGACACATTTCTGCAACCGACCACTGGAAAAAGTCCTCGAGAAGTATGGTGTTCGTCACAAAATTGGCACACCATACCATCCTATGACTAGTGGTCAGGTTGAAAGAAGCAACCAGAGCTTGAAGAAGATCCTGGAAAAGACGGTGAATAGTCATAGAAAAGACTGGAGTCTAAAGTTGGACGATGTACTATGGGCATATAGGACTGCCTACAAGACCCCCATGGGTACATCACCCTACCAAATGGTTTATGGTAAATCGTGCCACCCGCCCGGTTGAGTTAGAGCACGGGGCGTATTGGGCTACCAAGTTTTTGAACTTCGACTCCCGATCCCGTGGCAAACACCGGCCGCAGCGAGCTTGCATGAGCTTGATGAATTTAGACTCCGGCTTACGAGAGTGCCGGATTAGTAAGGAAAAGATGAAACTCCTCCACGACGCGAAAATTAAGAAGCGAGAATTTAAAGTCGGAGAGCAAGTGTTACTTTACAATTCCAGGTTGCATTTGTTTCCTGGCAAGTTGAGGACACGTTGGTCCGGTCCTTTCGAGATTCTCCAAATCATTCCCGGAGGCGTTCTAGAGCCGCGCGGTTATGGCGATCAACCGTTCCGAGTGAATGGTCGAGATGCAAGCATTACATTGGTGAACCCAAGGTAAAGCCTTTGACCGTTCGATTTCTCGATATCCTCGGGTGTAGCACCCCTAAAGTCGATGAGTTTGACGAGTTCTCGCCCGACTTATTTTCTGAGGATGACGGTTGTGGTAAATCAGAAGAAGTTCTAGCAGGTAGTTGGGATATGGAAGAGTTTTTCAAAGAGCAACAACTTAAGAGGAAGCTGGCAAAGAAGAAATCGACCATGGGGAAGTTCAAGCGTGTTTGGAGAGCTATTAAAGAATTAACCCCTTGTGTTCGTCGTCGTTTCGCAGCCACACTACGATGAGAGCTTACACGAGGTAGTGGTGGCGTAAAAGTTAAATGGCCCGATCCAGCCGAGCTTTCAATGCGTCGGGCTGACGACGTTAAATAAAGCGCTTGGTGGGACGCAACCCGCTATTTTCTTTCGTTTTTGTTTTCTTTTGTGTATTTCTTAGTTTTCCTTTTTGAGCTACTGTCGGTTTCTCGTAGGCTCGGGTTGAAAATCTTTTCTAGTTTTTTGTATCTGAAGTTTTTCTGTTTTAATCAGGGGTTGAATTAATGTTTTGAATGGCATTTGCTGAGAAACTGCTGTGGATGTTTTTCAATCTCGATTTCTCTTTCTTTATCACTTTTGTACGATATGATATAATCCCTTGTTTCCCCCGAGGTATTTCTTTGTTTCTCATGAGTACAGGGTATTTGCATTAGCCTTTGTGAGTTTTAGATGATAGCGGTTTTCCGGTGGATGGTCCACAACTCATCGATATCTTCGAGCATTTTTGGATCGGAACGCGTCCGTTCCGAATTGTTCCCTTTCGGCATACAATCAGCTAAGTTTTCTTTTTCTTTTATTCTGCACAACATGAGGACATGTTGTCATTTAAGTGTGGGGGAGGGGAATAAGCTATATGTATCTACACATTTGCTTACATGATATTATTTCTATGCTAAGCTAAATGAGCCAAATTTTCAAAATTTTTGTTTTGTCTCGAGTGAGCAATGCATGCTTTTGTTCGGTTTGTTATATTCATCGATGCTCTATGCCATATGTTCCATAGGTTAGATGTTTTACCAAGATTTATTTTTCACGAGCCATAGTAAATGATGAGCTATTTATAAAGTTATACCCCTTTTGGACGAGTGATTTCTGATTGTCTTATAAGTCGTGTGCTTAGTGCTACGTATATATCGTGAGATTTATGATAGTTGTATCCAAAGTATGAGATAATGTGAATATCTAGCAGTTTGAATGTGATAAGTACCACGTGACTTATTGTCAAATGAAAAAGTTGAATTAAATGAATAAAAAGGGTGTGTCGAAAGCTAGTCAATGATTTGGGTGCGGTAGGGTTTACCACGTAAGTCCTATACCACTATGATGACTAAGAGCTCACGACAGTTAGGAAAAGCTGCCTTATGATTGGAGTAAGATAGGGGATTATCTCGAAATGTCCTATTCTGCTATGAGGGCAAAAGCTCACCCTAATGTGTGTTGGAAGTGAATGAATTCAATCAACTTAAGATATGTTATGAAATGAATAAGACTAAGTTATCGTCTATCTTATCCCCAGTAGAAACTGAAAGATATGCTGTAGGGATTATCCTCTGAGTATTTCAGAAAGGCCCTAGATTCATTCGATCATTCTTCTCGGGATATGTCACGTTTGTAGGGTGCACCTTATGAGTGTCACTTATTACTAGTCTACGAGGGGGTATTAGCTAGTTTTACTTTGAGTTCCTCAAGTTTGGGTTTAGTGGAAGTTTTCTATGGCTATGCACACACACGATGGTGAACTTCTAATTTATTGACTATGTGGTATATGTGTTGAGGTGTTTATATTCTTTCCGAGCCTTTCTTTTGTTTTGCTTTGCTCGGGACGAGCAAAAGATAAGTGTGGGGGAGTTGTTAAGGGTGATTTTGTACGTTTTATAACGATATATTTTACGATGATTTTCCCCATATTTATATTATTTGCATAAGAATTGGCCTTTATATGGAAATATTAAGCAAGTGATGCTTTTAAGGGTCTAATTGCGAAAGTGATTAAATTATGTGTTGACTTGGTGATTTTATGTTTATTGGAATTATGTTACACTTTGCGATGTTTTTGATGTCGTGTAGATGCATTTTCTCGACTCAAATGGTGATCAAAAGTTGATGAAGTTCGAAATAGCTGATGATCAAAGAGATAAAGATCAAGAAATTCGAAGTTGGTCCAGCTAGACGAGCGTTTAACATGGCGTCTGACCGGACGGGCGTCTGAACCTGCAAACGAGCGTTCAGAGGTGCGATTTACATTCAGAGCCTATAGACGTGACCCAGACGGGCGTCCATCACCGCCATACTCCCAGCCGCCTTATTTCTCTATTTAAAGCAGTAGATTTTCCATCTCATACATATAATTCGAACCCTAATATGTTAGGGGCGGCTCAGGCTGCGGTTTCACATAAACTTCCCCCAGTTTATGCAATTTAATTCCTAGATTAGATTAGATAGATTCATGTCTTTTATTTCATCAATTCGAGTTGCAACAAGGATGTTAAGAGGCTAAACCCTCTTGAACAAGCGTTGTGAAGCCGTCCATCAACAATTCGGTTTGATTCGTGATTGATTTGTGAGTTTCTATCTCAAGTTTGTTTCTTTTATCATGCTTTACATTGTTTTATTGCAAGTCGTATCGAAAGATGTTTGCTTTATGATTGTTTTATTGATGAAAATCATATAAACATTAGATCACCATGCTAAAAGAATAGATATTTGATCTAATTAAAACGAGAGTTATTAGATTGATTGTCTAGATTAGAAATTGAAAGATTTCACGCCTAGGTTAGAAAGACGTAATCTTTAACATCGAAAGATAAAAGATTAGGAAACGAACTTGTCTACGAGAGTAGGAGTTTATGCCTTCGATTAGGTGAATCACGACTTGAGTGGAGATCACGAATTAATCCGAATTAGAATTGAATGTTGATAGGATAGGTGGATCAATTGCTTGTTCGTTCGTTATAATTTGATTTTAATCCTTTGAACTTGAATTGTTAGATTAGTTTACTTTTTCTGCACTTGAGTTTAGTTTAGTTTATCGCTTTCAATCTTTCCTAGCTTTGGATTTCATCCTCTGTCTAGTTTATTTTCAGCATGTTTGTCCAGTTTTAGTTCCCTGTTTAGGTTAGTTTTCGTGACAATAATTAGTTAAAAACAAAAGCTAGGGTTCACAACAGTCTAGTTCCCCGTAAGATCGACCCGGCATAGCCTCTACACTACGATCCTTGCACTTGAGGTTAACCGGTTTATTACTTGTTGTTTTGTATTGATAAAATCCGGGACACTATATAAGTTGCTTGGGACAGAGCTAACATCCTGTTCTTACGATCCCTTATAATTTGGATCCCTAGAACATAACTCGCTTCTCCCAAATCTTTCATTTGGAATTGCGTGGTCTACCAACTTTTCACGTCGGACATCATCCCCTTATCGTTGCCAATTAGGAGTATGTCATCAACGTACAACACTAAAAATACAACACTATCTTTGATGACCTTCTTGTACACACAAGATTCAGCAAAGTGTTGTTCTAAATCATAAGACTTGATCGTGTGATCGAATCTATGATACCAGGAACGAGATGCTTGCTTCAACCCATAAATGGATCTCGAGCAACTTGCACACCATGTGCTCTCGACCTTCTTCAATGAATCCCTCTCGGTTGCTTTGCATATAGATTTCCTCATCAAGAAAGCCGTTTAGAAACGCCGTCTTAACATCCATTTGCCGCATTTCATAATCCGGGCATGCAAAGAATCGAAAGGAGGATGCGGATGGTTTTCATCATGGCCACGGGCGAGAAGGTTTCCTCGTAGTCTATACCCTCTCGCCGTGTGTAACCTTTGGCTACCACCGTGCTTTGAATGTTTCAACCTTCCCATCTACTCCTCTCTTTCTCTTGTAGAGCCATTTACATCCAATGGGCCTTTCACCCCGAGGAAGTTCTACAAGTTTCCGACCGAGTTAGAGTACATAGACTCCATCTCTTGATTCATTGCGTCAATCCATTTATCCTTATCGTGATCCAAGAAGGCCTTCTTATAGGTCGGAGGATCATCTTCCACCCCATCGAGGCGACTACGTTTGCCTCTAAATCCATGCCGTACCGAGCCGGTGGCCGAACCACTCTCGCAAAGACGTCCGGGTGGAACAGAATGTCGGAAGTGACCGTTGTATTATTAGTGTTGTTTACAGGAACATCGCAGCCCACAATAGGCCCGATGTCATCGGAGAGTAATTCCTCTAGTACAATTGTACTTCGAGGTCTGTGGTCTTTCATAAAACTTTCCTCCAAAAATGTAGCGTTAGTCGAGACTAGCACTTTGTTATCTTCCGGATCGTAAAATAGACCACCACGTGTACCTTTTGGATAGCCTACAAACAAACATACTTTCGTACGTGATTGTAGCTTGGTAGTCTTGTCCATCAGCACATGTGCAGGACAACCCCATATGCGGAAGTGACGCATGCTTTTCGCGATGTCCCGACCACATCTCAATGGGTGTTTTTTCGACAGACTTTGACGGTACTGCATTCAAAATGTAGACCGCTGCTTCTAAAGCATAACCCCAAAAGGATATAGGTAGTGAGGCGTAGCTCATCATTGATCTAACCATGTTAATCAATGTCCTGTTTCTCCTCTCGAACTCCGTTTTGCCGAGGTGTCCTAGGCGCCGAACGTTGGAAACAAATTCCTTTTTCACCAAGTAGTCAATGAACTCGCATCTAAATACTCACCTCCACGATCCGAGCGGAGGCATTTCAATGACTTGCCTAGTTGCCTTTCGGCTTCTGCTTGGAACTCCTTGAACTTTCCAAAAGCCTCGGACTTTCTATGCAGTAGATAAACATAACCGAATCTCGAGTAATCATCAATGAAAGTCACAAAGTACTCGTATCCGCCTCTAGCTTGTACGTTCATCGGACCACAAAGATCTGAATGCACTAAGTCTAGAGTTCCTGTGGCTCTATTACCCTTTGATGAGAAGGGACGCTTAGTCATTTTTCCCTCCAGGCAATACTCGCAGACAGGCAGTGTGTCAACAGATGACTCACCTAAGGCATTAACCTTTTCAAGTCTTTTGAGTCTTTCCAAGGAAATATGGCTAAGCCTCAGATGCCACAAGTATGTTTTATCTTCTTTTACTTGAGAAACTTTCTACCTTTTAGCAGATCTTTGATGAACAGTTTTAAACATTTCAGTATTAAGTAGGGGAGCTTTATGTGGTCTTACAAAATATAAACCGTTTTCATTTATAGTTGAACACAATTCAAAGCCATTCTTTGAAATAACAAATTCACCATTCAAACTTGAAACGAAAAATGATTGTTCAACTAAGGCGAATAAGAAATCAAATTTCTCCCGAAATTCGGAATAAAATAAACATTTTCTAAATGTAAAATTCTATTATTAAAATGCAAGTCCACAGCTCCCACTGCTTTAGCCGAAATGAGCGCCCCAGTGCCTACTCGCATCACTTGAGAACCCTCTTCCAGCTCCTCGTACGAACTAAGAATCTGCAATGAAGAACATACATGGTTAGTAGCTCCAGTATCAAGTATCCAAGTGGACACATCTTTAGCTACGTTAAAAGATTCTAAGAATAGTAATTCCAAATTACCTTTCTTATCTTTCCCAGCGACAGCCTTGACTTTGCCATCTTTCACATCACGAAGATATTCGGGAGAATGGCGTTGCCAATGTCCTACCTCCTTACAGTAAAAGCATTTGCCCTTTGGCTTGGCCTCGTCAACTTTCTTGGCAGTCTTTTTCTTCATTGGCTTGGGCACGGGTGCAACATTACCCTTCTTCTTTGGTTTTGCCTTAGGCTTGTTTGATGACCTGGCTTCGGCCATATTGGCTTCGACTTTCTTATCCCCTACTTGGACCTTATCTTTCGATAGCGAGGCCCTCGTAGATAGTCGGTTCATTCAAAGCATCGTGTCATGGTCAACTCATATTTGCCCATCGATATGCGAGTTTTGAACGGGATAAACTCGTGAGTCAATGATTCCAAAATCATCGATACTTGAGTTGCTTCATCGAACTTTGATCCATGAATACCGGCGTCATTGAAGTAACTGATCATATTCAGAACATGACCATTCACTGCTTGACCTTTCTTCAATTTCGTGTTAACGGCCAACCTGATGGCATCGTGTCTTGCTTGGTTGCTAGGTGATCCAAACATCGTAGTAAGTTTCCTCATGATTTCTCCTGCAGACTCAAACTCTTGAATCTGGGTCCTAATAACCTCCGACACTGCCGCTAGGATGATCCCACGAGCCCGGTTATCTGCTTCGATCCAGCGATTACGCTGTTCGATCTCAGCTTTACCAGGTTTTTGGACCGCCAGCGTAGGGCATTCAGAAGTAAGTACATGTTGCACATTCTCATACGTGAGTACCACGTTTAAGTTACTCTTCCATTTCTTAAAGTTGTTTCCCGTTAATTTTTCAGACAGTAAAGCAGAAATTTGAGCAGACATTTTTGCTGAAAATAAACTGACATACATTAATTCAAGTTTAACACTACTATATAAATTTTAGGAATTGTAAACTAAAAATAAGTCTACTCTACCATTCCAAGGTTTTAACCTCACATCTCAGTGCCGCCGTAGGGTAGGTCAAAGAGATGACGGTTAAATCGAGACAATCTCATCAATGAATAACTTGTGAGAATCATACATCCCACGAGAATGGAACATCCCTTTATTCATTGACTACCTTCCTTTTTTAGCCTAGATATTACCAAAAATATCCTTTATGAGTGTGACCTACTATATCGGATCTCTTAGGTACGCCCTGAGTGTGCCGTCGTAGGATAGGTCAGTGACCCGACGAGTACCCGTAAATCCTATCCTTTCGGAGACCAAGCCATGAATGTTGATAGGGGTGAACACCATCCGTAGGGGGACGAAATCAAAGCGCCGCGAGGCGTCACCCTTCTCTCACTTACTTGTTGTATCTATAGTAGAGGCCGTGGGGTTGGCCGTCGCCTCCCCCGCTCCCACTCAATAATTTGGAAGTGGTTGTGGGTTAACTAACCACGTCTTTTTGATGTTATCATAAAAGCTCATCAAATCAAGGATTCCGAATGGTGTCGGTAACGTAGGCAAGCCTACCCGTCCTATTCGTTGGAACATATGTGACTGTCGGACAAAATCGGGTCAAGATAGCCTCATTGAGATAAGAAGGAATCACCCATCCGCTCTCCGGTGTAGCTTAGTCTTGCCGGACCCCCGTGCATACATCACACTAGGAGGGTTAAGTCGGTCGAGCCTAGCTCAGTTGACCACCCAACCTATAAGCGAACCGTTTTTATCCAAGATTTATTGTTCTTTTACCATCATTCAATCTCGTAGACACTACGAATTGACAACGTGATCTCGTTTGGGCTTTAAGGCGGTTCACCGAGAACACACACCGAAAGGCCTAACGATTTCATAACCCATCCTCGGATCATTAATTAGTTACTAAATTTATTAATTACCACGTATTAATTAAATTTCAACTAATTACACGAGTTTGTATACATGCCTATTTTAATTACCAAAATTAAAATTCTACATGTATGCATGGAGTGGATTTATGATATGATGCATGTCATGGCAATTCCGATTTTATATCTATTTTATGATCGAACACATAAAAAATAAATTGCGGAAAATTTAAACACCGAGATGGATTGTTGGTACCCCCGTATCTAATCTATCCTAGGAAATATAAATTACAATCTATTGTCTTCGAGTCTTGATCTTCGAATCTTGAACTCGAACCGCCGGATCACGAACCACGAACACCCGAGAGGAGAAAAGGTCTTTTTAATTAAATAAATCCAATTTATTATAATTAATCATATATTTATTTTATTATATGCGGCTGCTTTTAATTATTTTCCAAAAAATAATTTATTTATTTTTTTTTCCTTTTTTTTTTTCTTCATGCGGCAGTTGAATGGAAAATAAATAAAATTAGGTCACATAAAAAAATTTCATGCAGCCGCAACAAAAATAAACCTAGCCGCATATTTTTATTAAACAGGACTTATAGCGACGCTTTTCAGCGTCGCAGAAAGTCCTGTAGCAGTTCTTAATAAAATTTTATCCGTTTCTCCTCGTTTATACCTTGGGTTTCGCCTTGATCTTCAATTTTCCAGCAAGATCTTCATCTTTTCCAGCCCGGATATTCAAAATTACAATAAAAGATGCTACTTTTACAAATAAATTTCGAAAATTGACATAAAATAAATACAATTCCTATGCTCAATTGTTGCTAAACAAAGGAGCTACAATAGATCTAACGAGTAAACAGTACCAACCCCAATCCATCTCTTCAACCAAGACATTCATAACATAAAAAAAAAAAAAAAAAAAAAAAAAATTTCGGCCCCTTTTTTAAAAAAAATTGGGACAAAAAATCTACATGTTTTACCACTCCTAGATCTAATATTTTATACGTATAAATATAGATCAACCTTGGCGACTGATACCACTGTTAGTAATACCATCCGCAACGGAAGCGTTTTTTAAGGATCTAGATCTATATAATACACGTAATAAAACAACTAGATCTATTCTACAAGGGGGATGTAGATCATACCTCTTGAATCTCGAAATTCAAGTTGAAGAACCGCAAAAGGATGAATGTGAGAAGATGTGAAGAGCACCACGATCTTCCGTACGTGTGATCCAAGCAACTCCCGGTGGAAGGAATTCTCGACTCGAATCCTTCCGATATGCTACCCGTAAAAATCTCCAAGATTTCTCCCCAAATCTCCCTTGGCCGAAAATTCTTTACTTCTTACTAAAAGATGAGTGTCGAATTTTATTGTGTGTATTAAGGCTTGGGAGAACTCTCTTTATATAGGAGAGTAAAACTTAGCCTCCAAGGATTAAATAATTAAGAGATAATTATTACATTAATCCTTTTTCCAAATAAAAGATAAATAAAATAATTATCCCAAACAAATTAGGATAAATCATATTATTATCTAATATTTCATGAATTATCATTTAACAAATAAAAGATAAATCACACATTAAATAATTATCCAAGAAAAACCAATTTCCTAATAATTATCAACAATAAAAGTGGCGCCACCTTTTTATTAAAAGGTTCACACGCACAAAACCATATTTGACCAATTAGGTCAAAAAAAAGGTCAACACACTAATTTGGGCCGAGTCCACGAAAAATGTCTTTTCCGTGTATTTAATTATTTAGCCCAACTAATTTAATAGTCCACTAAACAATTAATTCACATATCGTTTTAATAAAGTCCAACAAGAACTAAATTAATATTATTAGGATTCGACGTCCGAGAATAGCTATGCTATATTAGGAGGCACGTCGGGGACCATGGACTAATAATCAGCGGCTCCGATAAATCAAATAAATAATTATAGAATAATTAATTCGATAAATCAATCACAGGAATATGCCACCATAATCCCGTGATCGCACTCCTCCGATTATAAGATTATATTTATCTCCTCACGAGAATAATAATAAGCGTCCATTGATATAATCATTATATATGGATTAATCCTCCATAGACTGTTCATTCTAAATCGGGAAGTTACCGTTAACCCTTTTTAGAACCTCTTATCCTTATTTACCATTAACCCCCTAGTGATCAATTAATTCATACAACTCACTGGTAAGTGTAATATGAACTCGTACGATCGATCAGTTTCTAGGATCAACAAATAAGGGAACTGTCTTTCTACTTCCATAAATGGAAGGAATGGATTCCGTATCTGTGATAACACAGACTACTCACTCAATCCAGTACAATGCCAAGATGGGGTAATTCAGACCACAGACTCAGTGTAATCCTTAACCGTCAAGTCAAACTTCATACTGATTCAAGCAGTTGATTGTGATCACCTCAGGATTAAGATATATCCATAAATATGATCATCCATTGATTTGATAAGACTTCTCGATTACGGAATTATATCGTGAACTCTAATCAAATCGGTCCAGCCCTATATGATATATCTATCATCTATAAATGCCCCATTAGGTTCTCTTAACCGAAAGTCCGGATAAGACAATCACACCTATTGTGTTCTGGGCGCATTAATAGCACGTTAAAGGAGAGACCCGATACTCTCGATTAACTTCACTACGGGCTAATTGTATTTTAAGTACATCTTCACTAACTCAATCCTCCTGTGTATATCCCATACACTGAGTTAAGTGATTACATAAACGATATACTTTAGGGTTTTCTGTAGTGTAAATACTATTGTCACATCGGTGAGTATGAGAATAATAAATATGAATAATAACATCATTTCATTTATTAAATAAAACAATTACAAAATTGTCTTTCGGGCATCACACCTAACAGTAGGATCATTAGATCTATTAAGTAATCCTAAACCTTCATCTGGTACAAAAATGGGATTACCTAATGTAAATAATGTTTGTGTCACCTATATAGGACAAGTGAGGATTAACACTCAACTGGTCCTACATGATGTGTTTTGCATTCCTGGTTTTAAGTATAACCTTTTATCTTTACCTTCTTTTATTAATCATACAAAAGGTGCAGCTATCTTTTCTGCTAACAAGTGTGTTTTGCAGGACAAGAACAAGAAAATGATTGGTTCAACTGAGTTACAGAGAGGACTTTATGTCATGGACCAACCAATACAACTTTTTGTTACCAATGCTGTAGAAAATCACACTTTATCTGATAGAGTAGATGACGTGCTTTTATGGCACTATAGACTTGGGCACTTACCAGACAAGAGACTGCAAGTCATCAGTTCACAGTCTGCTGATGTCAAATTTTGTAATCATGATCTTTGTTATGTCTGTCCTATGGCTAAACTGAAGAAAAATCCATTTCCTTTAAGTACCACTGTTGTAGATGCTGTGTTTGACCTTGTTCATATGGATATTTAGGGTCCTCTTAGACATCATATTGTAAATGGACAACAATATATCCTTACTGTTGTAGATGATTTTCTATATTTACTTGGGTTTTTCTTATGAGGCATAAATCTGAAGCCTCGGACCTTGTTAAATCTTTTGTTAAATTTGTTTATACTCAGTTTCATAAAATTATTAAAGTAATTATATTTGACAATGGTGCAGAATTTCAACTTACTGACTTTTATGCTCAGCAGGGTATCATACATCAGACATCCTGTCTAAGTACAATTGAGCAAAATAGTATTGTTGAAAGAAAACATCAGCATCTGCTGAATGTTGCAAGAGGTTTGAGGTTATAGAGTAATCTACCTATTGAATATTGGGGTTTTTTTTTATCTATTACATGCTGTAAAGCTGATTAATGCCACACCTACACCACTGCTGAAAGAAAGCACTCCACATGAAGTTCTTTATGGCACCAAACCAGATTATTATGTGTTTAAAGTTTTTGGTTGCTAAGTTTTTTATGCACACTTCAACAATATATGACAAAATTTGACTCAAGATGTAGGACTTGTGTCTATCTTGGGAATTCAACCACCTCCAAGGGTTCTATTCTCTTTGATATTACCAACAAAGATATCTTTGTTGCTAGAAATACTCAATTCCATGAAACTTATTTTCCTTTTTTTTCAGCAGGTATTGGGAAAGCCTAGATATCTTGCTGACATGCTTGTTCCCTTGCCAGTAATGGACAGTTTTGATGACCTGCTGAATGAGTCAGTAGACCAACCAGCAATGGGATCAATAGAAGCTGATACAGGCACCTGAACCCACACAACTAAGAAGGTCCACAAGAACAAGGAAATCACCAACCTTTTATCAAGGGGGTGCTCATCATGTTCAACAGACTCCATATCTGCTGAGTGCGGTAATGAGTCTGGACAACCTCTCGGCAAACTATGCCAGATTCATTAATGCTATTGACGCTGTTAAAGAGCCTTAGACCTACAATCAAGCAATTAAGCATGATGAATGGAAGAAGGCAATAAACAAAGAACTTGAAGCTCTACACAAGACTCATACATGGGAAATAGTTAATCTGCCCCTAGACAAGAAACCTATAGGGTGCAAATGGGTATACATAATCAAGCACAATCCTGATGGATCAGTAAAGAGATACAAATGAAGATTAGTGGCAAAAGGCTATACTCAGACATATGGGATGATTATCAAGAAACCTTCTCCCATGTTGTCAAGATCACTACTGTCAGATCATTGCTTGTAGCAGCAGCAGCCAATAATTGGCATCTACATCAAATGGATGTCAACACTGCATTTCTACATGGAGATCAACATAAAGAAGTATACACGCAGTTACCCCCAGATTGTGCAGCAACCAAACCTAACCAAGTCTGCAAACTCACTAATTCATTATATGGTCTCATTTCTCAAACAAGCCAGCAGACAATGGAATTGCAAGTTGACTGAATCATTGGAAGCTCAAGGATTCATTCAATCCAAACTTGACCACAGTCTATTCACAAAAGGGTCAGGACAGTCATTCATTTCCCTGTTAGTATATGTGGAAAACATCATAGTTGCTAGCCCTAGTGAAATGTTGATTCAACAGGTTAAGGATACTTTACACCAACAATTCACCATCAAAGATCTTGGAAAATTGAGATATTTCCTAGGCATTGAGGCTGCCAGGTGTCCAAAAGGCATATCCATCTCACAAAGAAAATACACACTTAACCTCCTTGAAGAATATGAATTTTTGGGAGCCAAACCTGCTAAGACACCTATAGAGTCCAAACAGACTTTACAACATGGTGATTCACCACTTTTAGAAGATAACACGGCATACAGATCCCTAGTGGGCAAGTTTCTCACTTTTACCAGACTAGATATTGCCTTTGCCGTACAACAACTAAGTCAATTTCTGGACACTCCCACTGAAATTCATATGAAGGCAGCTTATAGACTGCTGAGGTACTTCAAGACCAATCCTGGACAAGGAATCTTCTTCCCAGCAGACAATAATCTTGTACTTAAAGGTTTTATAGACAGTGATTGGGCTGGTTGTCCAGAAACAAGAAGATCAATATCAGGTTATATGATGTTTTTAGGAGATTCTCCAATCTCCTGAAAGGCAAAGAAACAAACAACAATTGCTAGAAGCTCGTCAGAGGCTGAGTACAGGGCTATGGCAAATGCAGTTTGTGAAATCCAGTGGTTAATCTATATATTATAGGATTTACATATTCCAGTTCAGTTGCCTGCTGTGTTATTCTGTGATAATACCAGTGCAATGCACATTGCTCATAATCCAGTATTTCATGAAAGAACAAAACATATTGAAATTGATTGCCATGTTGTGAGAGACAAAGTCAAATTAGGACTTATCAAACTTCTTCCAGTCAATACGAAAGAACAAATAGCTGACATCCTCACCAAAGCCTTGGATGCACCTATTTTCTCTTATCTACTAGATAAGTTGAGAGTTTCAAAGATCTTCCAGACATCAAGTAGCTGATGGTAATGCTGAGTGCAAGCTGTTTATGTACCACTCACTACATGAGGGGGTGTTACAGTATAAAAGTTGATGGGAATTCTGAGTGCACTCTGCTGATCATATAAATATATCATCAGCCTCCTGACTGCATGAACACCAACAGCCTGCTGACAGTATAAACACCAGCAGCCTGCGGATTGGTTTAGTTGGTTCAATATAGAAAAAAGGTTATATTATTGTAATCTGTTATGACCGTTTGTAACTTACTTGTAACTGATTCATAAGGTGTATGATGTTATAAATACCCATGATCAGCCTCGTTGAAAACAACTTGTAACTTTTACTTGATCAATAATACTTCTGCATTTTATTTTGTTTGTTTGTAATTTTACAAACTTCATCATATAGCGTGTGAGTCAATACAACCAACGAAGGAGGTTAACCGCACATAGACGTCTACTGTCCATTCAATGGAAGCATATAAGGTTAGAAGATTACACCCTTAGCTAAAACTGAATTAGAAACATGCGTTCTGGTTGAATGGGGGAATTACAGGGAAACGTAGACATAATGATTAATTACACTAAGATAGGAGATCGGCGAGGAGAGATATACTAATTACTTTTCTCTCTTTATGTTGGTCTAGGGACCGTTATTTGTCTTCTTAGTTAGATTTGTGAACTATTATCTGTGTTGAATTGTCTCTGTGAGATCGACCTTGACTGACCCTTACTATACTGTGATCGACCTAGTACTCTTGCTAGTATTTCTTGAGTAGAGTGACTTACACCGCGGATCATATTCTAAGTCAAGATATAAGATCATTTATTGAACATGGATTACAATTATCTATTCTAACAAACTATAGCAACACAAAGCAGTTGAAAACCCAAGATTTATTTATTGTATTAACACGCCAACCCGACCTCAGACTCCCTAGTCTTATCTATTATAATGGCAAGTCAAGCATGTCACAACCTCATATAATGCATTATGTGCTAAGTCTAGTTTATTATGTCAATGAGCTGAACAATACTTTTATATGGACTATCTAAGTTGACTTCAGGCTCTTCTCATAAACATTAGATAGGCTCCAACTGCACTTGTTATATCAACGAGCTAAGCAGTCCTAAGTCTCTTTCTATTATTATTGGGTGAGCTGAACACAATTTAGTCTCTTTCTATTTTCATTGGACGAGCTGTGCATGTCTCAATATTTTTCTATTGTTAATGAGTGATATGAATACGTTTAAGTCTCTTTCTTTCTATTTTGATCGGACGAGATGAGTAGGTCTCAGTCTCTTTCAATTATTATTGGGTTTGGGTGTGCTGAACACATTCCGTAATTTTTCTAGTTTTATTTGATGAGCTAAGCAGGTCTCAACGGCCTCTTTTTATTTACTGGATGAGATAAGCACATCTAAGTCTCTTAAGTAGGTCTCAGTCTCAGTCTCTTTTCATTATGGATGAGCTGAGCTAGTCTTAGCCTTTTTCTATTGGATGAGCGGAGCAAGATGTAGTGTCTTTTATATAATCTCAACGGGCCCTTATTTTTCATGTGTGATCTATGCATGTGTTAGTAATAAGATCCTAGTAGGACTCCGCCAAATACAAAAATAACTTATATGTATCTGATGCATTAATTGGGGCAACAACCTCCCCATGAATGCCTGAATCTTGTGCATCCTTTTTCTTAGCCTTGGCTATGATGGCCAACATTGAACTCACTACATTAAAATAAAAGAAAACGTGGTAGTTTGGCAAAAACAAAATACTATAAGTACAAACAAAATGCATATGACTAAATCTATGAATGAAACACACTACATTGGTTCCTCTTCTCAGAAGAAATGAACTCATAATCTTTAGATGCGGCTCTTTCCAGCTCGTCCGGGGAAATCATATCAGAATGTTAGGAACATTTTATTATGTTTTGATGATGGCCATACTAGCTGTTATAGCAATCCTGAAATAAGTTAGAATTCTCTGTACAAGTCTTTACTTAGAGTCTGACATTTTATATAAGTTGAGTCAGACAAGTATTGTACTAGTTGGTAGGACGGCTAAGTAAGAATAAATATTCGGTAGAGTGAAGCCAGTCAAGTACCAGCAGTGAGGCATGAAGATACTATGGTCTGACTTATAACCAAGGAAGTCTATGATGACCTTGGATAAGTCTAAGTTACATTCCAAGTGATGAAACTTAATGTTTAAATATGGTGTACACTGATCTCACACAAATCAAGGATCAGTGAAGTACAAAGATTCTCCTGAACCTAAAAGAATGAAGGAAACAGTGAATCCCCAAAGTGAACTGACTATCGGCTAAGTGAAGACAAAGCAGTGAAGGAAGATCTAAACGGCAAAGTCAGGCCGTCACTTAACTGTTCAGAGAACGGCCAAGTAAACCTTACTTGATCAGATTTTGAAGTTGAAGAAGATACAGAGGATCAAGCATTAAATGCACAATCAATAGAGGATCAATCAAGGACGGATTTTTTGATAAACGTTTGAAGAAAAATCCGATCACTGAAATCAAGGAGAATATAATTAAGGGGGAATCAAGAATAAAATCAAGGATTATTCCCATCATTAATATTGCCAACGTACGGAAATTCAAATCAAGGATTATCAAGGCTATAAATAGAAGGCATTGACAGACAAGGAAAAAAAAAACAAGAGAACGATTGAATCTGAGCAAAAACTCAGTCAAAGTACAAAGCCTCCTATCTGTGCTGAAAAAGAATCATCTAGTGATCAACTCAAAACTGAGAACTACAATGCCAACATCAAGCATTGAGTTTGATCAACAAGAATTGTGAATCCAATTCACATCAATCAAGAAACTGAATCAGAGCCATCTGAGAAGGTGTTGTGTTTGTGATAGCTGCTGAAGGATTTGTTCCCAATGAGCAGTGAAATAGACTAAGTCACTGAAGCTTCTGAAGTCAGGGAGTGATAGTCTTGAAAGATTGTGAAGCTTGTGTAGCCAAGGACAATCAGGCTATTGTATCTATGAAAACAACTAGTGAATTCCTCAATCATCACAGGAGAAGAGTGGATTAAGGGATTACACCACCCTGAACCACTATAAACCTTTGTGTCAATTTACTTTCGGCAATTTACCTTACTGCATTTATTTAATTGCTTATATTCTGTGATTGCATAATCTACTTTGAAACCATATTTTAAGAAGGGACTTATCCGCTGCCCAAAAGATTTTAAATATAAGAAAAGTTTTTGAAACTCCACTATAGTCATTCACCCCCCTCTCTGACTATAGTTTTACCCTTCTCTAGGACCAACAATTGGTATCGGAGCAAATACGTTCTAGTATCGAACCTCGTTCGCATCTATTTTCTCGGTAACAAGGAGATCACATATTTTCAAAGTAGTTTTCAAATTTGTGCTTTATATATATATATATATATATATATATATATATATATATATATATATATATATATATATATATATATATATATATATATATATATCTTATTTGTATTTATGGATTCCTCAAATTTTATGTCAAAGGTACTTGTATTCAATGTTAATAATTTTGATGAATACAAAATAAGAATGTTGTCTCATCTTGCAGCAACTCATGAGGAGATGCTGGATGTAATTAATGATGGCCCAATCGAGATTACAACTATGGTAGCCACAGGAGCAGGTCAAGGAAAAGTAATAGAAAAACTCAAGAAAGATTGGACCAAGGATGACAGGAGAAGAGCAAATCTCGATTTTGTTGCAAAAGACATGATTTTGAAGACTCTGGATAGTAACATGTTCATGAGGATCAAAGATTGCAAAACAGCAAAGGAGATGTGGGACAAATTGGCACTGATCAATGAAGGATCAGAAGCAGTCAAAGAAAACAAATTGTCTGTTGCAAAACAGAAATTTGAGAACTTCAAAATGAAGGATGGTGAAACCATTGATCAAATGGACAACAGATTCTCAAGTATCATCGGTGAACTACAACAACTTGGACACACATATCCACAGAAAGGAGTGTGCCTGAAGATATTGAGAGGCCTACCTGAAAGATGGAAGATCATTACATCAGTAATCAGAGGGACAACACATCTTACAACCACTGATACCTTAACTCTAATGTCTAAACTAAAGGCTCATGAATTTGAGTTGAACGGCGAAGACAGTGCACCAGCAGAGGCACATAAGGCCAGTGCACTGGTTGCACCCCAGCAAAGTCAAATAGCTGATGCAAACAGTAAAGAGACACAGGAGCTGAAGGAACAAGTAGCTTTACTAGTAAAACATTTTGATAGGTTTAGCAAGAAGAAGCAATTCAAAGGAGGTTCATCATCATTCAAGAAGTCTAGCACACACAAAGACATGAAGAAAAAGGATGATGAATACAGATGCTTCAACTGCAAGAAGAAAGGTCATTTCAAGGCTGAATGTCCTGAAGAAAAAGACAAAGATGAGGACAAGAAGAAGTACAAGACAACTGAAAAGAGAAAAGGCAAGAAAGCACTCAAAGCTGAATCTAGCAATGAAAAGAATGAAGAATCATCTAAAAATGATTCTGATGATGATGAAGCTGACAGCTCAAACAATGAAAAAGCTAATCTATGCCTTATGGCCAAAGAATCTAATGAAACTGAGGTAAATTCTAGCCCATACTCATCATCAACTGCATCCACATCCGAGTTGAATAAATTGAGTTGAATCATGAAATTCTAGAACAGGAGTGTGAGAATCTAAGAAAGGAGAATAAAAGATTAAAGAAAGAACTGGACAAAGTAAAAGCTGAAAAAACTAGTAAGGAGATTCACTCAACTGATCAACAAGCGGTATATGATCACTCATCCAATGTTGAAAGATCAGCTGAGAAATTTCCCTACCAGTCAAGATCACCACTGCACCACTGAATGCACCAGCTTACAAACCCTCATAAAGGTTTGGATCCAGATCTGGTCTTGGCTACAATAGTCAGGATGAGAATAGAAACAATGGACAACACAATTCTGAATCTAGGACCAAGAATGGACCAAAGTTTAGTAAAGGACAGACCATAGTTTCAACCACTCATCCTGCACCGGTGAAGTCAAAACCAAGTGTAGTGAAACAGCATACCAAACCATCAATCCAGCCAACCAAAAGCAAAGGTTTTCTGAAAGGTAAAGGAAGACTTTACCCTTCAAAGGATGATTGGAATGTTGCACCTTCAAAATACAAGAAGAAACCATTTCATGCCATGCATCATCTGTTTAAGAAAAACCAACCAAGGTATGTTCCTAGACACATGATGCAACATAGGTTTCCCACTGCATATTGGAAAGTGAAAAAGGATGCAAATGCACCAAAAAGTGGAGAAAAGTATCAGAATACCTTCAGTAGAAATATTAGAAGCTATTCAGCCATGCCTTATACATATGAAGTTGATGACTTTAATTATCAAAAAAGAAGATCATTTGGATATACACTTGGAGTAGGAGGCATGACTGCTAATAGGTATGGACCCAAACAGTGTTGGGTACCTAAACATACTTAATTTGTTTTGTACGATGTCTGGTACATAGACAGTGGATGTTCCAGACACATGACAGGAAACAAAGGATGGCTCGCTGACTTTAAAGCTTTTGATGGACCCAAAGTCACCTTTGGAGGCAAAGAAAACCCTGGTAAAATTAAGGGGGAAGGCATAATGCTCAAAAACAATTTGAAGATTCAAAATGTGGCCAATGTTAAAGGACTGAACTTCAACCTATTAAGTATCAGTCAATTCTGTGACAAAGGCTACAATGTGCACTTCAACAAGGAAGGATGCAAAGTGATTCACAGCCAAACCTACATAGTTGTACTTGTAGGAAGAAGAGAAGACAACATGTATGTAGTAGATTGGAAGACAACAACAGCAGAAACATGTTTGCTTGTCCAAAGTAAACAGTTAATCAACTGGATTTGACATATAACATTGAATCATCTCAACTTCAAAACCATCAACACACTGTCAAAGAACAAGTTAGTTGAAGGCCTACTAGAGATCACATTCAAGAAAGAAAGTCTATGTGATGCATGTCAAAAAGGAAAGCAAATTAAAAGCTCTTTCAAGTCAAAGCCCTATCAGTCAACAACAAGAATTCTGCATATTCTGCATATGGATCTTTTTAGACCAGTCACACCAGTCAGTATAAGTGGAAAGAAATACACTATAGTAGTGGTGGATGACTTCTCCAAATACACCTGGACTATATTCAAGAACAAGAAGAGAGAGACAATCAAGAAGTTGCCAGATTTGTTAAGAAGAATTCAAAATGAGAAGGAATTAAAGATCATCAAGATCAGATCAGATAGAGGCACATAGTTTCTAAATGAAATTATCAGAACTCACTGTGAAGAAAATAGAGTACTACATCAACTATCAGTAGCAGGAACTCCACAACATAATGGTGTAGCAGAAAGAAGAAACAGGACACTCAAAGAAGCAGTCAGAACAATGATTGCAAAAGAATGTTTGCCAAAGAGATTTTGGGCAAAAGCAGCAAATGCTGTATGCTATATTCAAAACAGATCAATCATCAACAAACATCATGGAAAAACTCCATATGAAATATGGAATGGAAGAAAACCTAATATCTCATATTTGCATATGTTTGGATCTAAATGTTTTGTGTTGAACAGAAATCAGTTACATACTTTTGATGAAAAAGCTGATGAAGCAATTTATATGGGATACTCAGACACAAGCAAAGCTTTCAGAGTACTCAACAAAAGAACCTTGGTGATTGAAGAATCAATTCATGTAGTTTTTGATAAATCAAACACAAATGGTGGAAGTCTTCAAGAACTAGGAGAAGAAGCAGGACAAAAACAAGTCTATATGAATACAACAGTACCAGCCACAATTCTGGATCACAACTTTGGAAATCAAGATGAAGTACAAATCATTACAACAGAAGAGGCACCAGCACAAGAGCATGAAGCTGATACTCAAGCTGAAGCTGTGGAAGCACCAAGTCAAGAACAACTTCAACCAGATCTCAACTGGCTAAGAGATCATCCTGAAGATCAAGTCATTGGAAACATTCACACAAGAGTCAGAACCATGAGACAACTGGAGAATATGCTAACATGTTTCCTATCTCAAGTAGAGCCCAAAACAATTGATGATGCAATCCAAGATGCTGATTGGATTACAGCTATGCAAGAAGAATTAAATGAATTTGAAAGGAATGAGGTCTGGGAACTTGTTGACAGACGAGACATAGCCAACGTCATTGGAACAAAATGGGTATTCAGAAACAAGATGGATGAACAAGGAACAGTTTTCAGAAACAAAGCAAGGCTAGTTGTTAAAGGTTACTCTCAAGCAGAAGGAATAGATTATGATGAAACCTTTGCCACAGTAGCAAGATTGGAAGCAATCAGACTCTTTCTAGCTTTTGCAGCCCACAAAGACTTCAAAGTTTACCAAATGGATGTCAAGAGTGCATTTCTGAATGGACTTTTGGAAGAAGAAGTATATGTGGAACAACCTCTTGGTTTTCAACTCAAAGGGAAAGAAGATAAGGTGTACAAGCTCAAAAAGGCACTGTATGGACTCAAACAGGCGCCCAGAGCTTGGTATGAGACACTATCACAAATTTTTTATTATCAAGAATGGATTCAACAAGGGAACTATAGATAAGAATCTTTTCAAATTAGAGGAAGGAACTAGCACCTTGTTAGTTCAAATTTATGTTGATGACATTATCTTTGGATCAGAAGATGAGAAGCTATGTGAGAAATTTGCAAACTTAATGAAAAGCAAATTTCAAATGAGCATGATGAGAGAGTTAAATTAATTTCTTGGCCTACAAGTGAAGCAAATGAAAGATGGCATTTTCATTAATCAAGCCAAGTACACAAAAGACTTAATACACAAGTACGGTATGGACACAAGTGGCACAGTAGATACACCCATGTGTGCAAGAGTCATTCTTGGAAAAGATGAAGCTGGAAAAGATGTTGATAAGAAAATGTATAGAGGAATCATTGGATCCCTACTATATCTAACTACAAGCGGACCTGACATAGCATTTGCAATAGGAGTATATGCAAGATTTCAAGCTCAACCAAAAGAATCACACCTTCTGGCAGCCAAAAGAATAATAAAATACTTGAAGAACACCATCAATGTTGGAATGTGGTATCCAAAACATAGAGGATTCAAATTGATATCATATTCAGACTCTGACTATGCTGGATGCAAGATAGATACAAAAAGCACCTCTGGAACATGTCAAATGCTAGGCAGCAGACTAGTATCATGGTTTAGCAAAAAGCAAAACTCCTTATCCACATCAACAGCTGAAGCAGAGTATATAGCAGTAGGTAGTTGTTGTGCACAAGTACTTTGGATTAGACAACAGCTAAGGGATTATGGAATGGAGGAGAAGACAATTCCAATTATGTGTGACAACACAAGTGCAATATCTATTACTGAAAATCCAGTATTACACTCAAGAACAAAGCATATTGATGTAAGACATCATTTCATCAGAGATCATGTTGAGAAATGAGATGTCATACTAAGATACATTCATACTGAAGATCAATTGGCTGACATCTTCACAAAACCACTCAGTCATGAAAGATTTAGTAAGCTGAAAACTGAGTTGGGAATGATAGAAATTGACTAAGGAGCGGCTTACTGGAGTAATTAGCTAAGTGACTTCACTAGCTGATTAAACCTTTGCCATTACAGGAGATGTAGCAGATAAGGCACTGGTACTCAGCGAAGTTAACTAAACTGATTGTTAGGAACAGTCATTGCAGCAGCTCAATGAAAAGGTCACTACACCTGCTAAGTGACCAGCCAAGGCACTCCACCGAAATATGAATTGGAGTCACCAACAAACTAAAGTGTGAATCAAATCAACCTTATACACGTGGAAAATCAAGAAGATATAGAGGATTATACTGTGAAAGATTACACACGTGGAGATAAATCGTGGAGGTAACTATATTATTTTGAATTATAAACGCCTCGATTCCCGGCATTTATCATTACTTACCTCAATCCTCTCCCCCGCTACACTCAAATACCGTGATTTATATACATAATATCATGCCATTATGTCACAAAATCCTTCCATATTCAACCACGTTCACACTACCAAAAATTATCTAATATAAACCACACTTAGAGGTTTCTCAGAAACCTTTACGCTTGTTTGCATATCATAAACCCTATTTCTTTCTGAAAAATTGAAGCCTTCCTTTCAAAATCTCAAAACTCAATTCAATAATGGCCTCATCCTCTGCAATCTCTCCCACAGAAAGATTTTATGAAAAATCGATAATCACTGGATCATTTTTCAAGCCTGAACACTATCTCTCTTTCTGTGATAATGATGCACAAGCTCAACGTGATTGCTGTTCAAATCTGGGGTTAATGACCTTTCTAAACCCCCCAATAAGTGGGATATGCTATGAAAATCTGATTGCATTCTGGAAAAATGTAAAGTATGTGCCCAGCACAAAGAAAAGCGATCCCGATTGCATAAAAAGTTCGATATTTGGCAAGGAAGTGGTCATCACACCTAGGCTCCTCAACAGATTCCTACATTTGCCCAGAATTGGTCCGGCTAATGTGAAGTTCGTACAGATTGACATCAACAACTTCTGGGCTGAAATAGCCAAGAATCCCAAAAAGAACAACAAAACCTACAACCTCCCCAGATCAGCCCTCAAACTTCCATTTGCTGAGTTCGCACCTGTTATCACCAAAAACATCGAAGGCAGGAAAGGGTCTATGAAAAACATGACCGAGTTACGGGTCAAGTTAATGGCAATTATCTATCAAGGTATTCACTTTGACTGGGCAACATTTGTTTTCAATAGGTTGAAAGACCAGATTCAAAAGGAAATTGATCTGTCAATCACGGCACCAAGCAAGGGTTTGCAGAAGAAAGGTGATTTCTGGGAGAGGAAATCATATGGGTTCCCTCTTCAACACCTATTTAACACATTGAAAGTGACACCCATCAATCTGTAGCCTCCACACAAGTCCAAGATAATGTTTACCTACATAAAGGTGTCCCTGAAACCGAAACCCTCTGTAGGAAGAAAAAGAAAGGAACCTGAAACCAACAGATCAGGAGTGGGTAGAAGAAAACGATCTTAGAAGACACAAGATGACATCCCTGTCATCAGTGCCAGCAATCCGGCTAACCCAGTGGTGATCATTGACGACAATGCCACTGCGGAAGAAAAACAAGAAGAAGTTACATATCTGGAAGAGGGTGAAGAAGAATATCGTCTTACTTCATCTGATGAGGAAAATATTGACGATGAAGAAGATGATATTGAAAGTGAGGCCGACAAAGAAGCAGAAGAGCCAGAGGAAGAAGATCATCTTGAAGATGATCAAGAAAAGATGGAGACTTCAGATGATGATCTGAAAATTTAGGAGGTCCTTCTCTGTTGTCAAACAGTAGAGTGAGCCAGCTGATCAAACTCACTCAGCTGAACTTGTCAACACCCCCACTATTGATCAAGGGGGAACACCAGCAGAGGAAATCAAGTCTCTAGCACATCGAGAAGAAAAACTGCCATCCCAGAGGAAGGAAAAAGCAACCACTTCTCGGCAACCCCCCTCTGATCCTGAGACTGCTGAGGAAGAAAAAGAAAAGAATGAGGAAGAAAAGGAAGAAAAAGAGAAGAGGAAGGGAAAGAGGAAGCTAAAGAGAATGAGGAAGATGAAGACAATGAGGATGAAACCACAGCACCAGCAGAAGATGATTCAGACAGACTTTTCAATCTGGACATTCAACCCCTCATTATGGACATGGAAAGACAATACCACAGCAGGCAATGTTTGAAACTTTCCTTAAGGAGTGATGCAATCTCCTTGAACCACAAGATTGAGGCCCTCATCAGTCACATTAAGGTTCAAGATGAGGTGATGGAGAGACAAGGAAATTTGCTGTGCAACCTACAACATCTCATCCTCTATCATGTCCAAACAAATCTTGAATTTCTTGCTGACAAGATTGATGGCAATCTTAAACCACTGGTGGATACTTTAAATGAACATACACATCAAATCCACCATCTGAATGAGGCTATGGAGTACTCTGGTCAGCAGTTAACCACAATCATCAATGTCTCTGAAGCAACAAATAAAATTCTGGAGAAAATGTATGGTCCTCTCCTTGAATCTGAGGAAGCAAACCAAATTCTTGAAGCACGATTTGGTGCCAAAAAGGGGGAAGGAAGCTCAAAGCCTGAAGGTTCCAGTGGGAAGAAGGAAAGCCCAACAGACAAGGGCAAGGACGTCAAAAGCAAGGACCTCAGGTTTGAAGAAAAGAAGGACTAGTCTTATATGAATAAATTTATATGCCTTTGAATGCTTTTGATTTTTTAAATAAAACGATGCAATATCTTATTGCCCTGAAATGGATGAATAAAACTTCTGAGTTTATTCCATGTTTCTTTGTGAAATTTTTTATCACTTATGTTCAGGCTTATGAGGGTTTTGGCATCATAAAAAATGGGGAAATTGTTAGGAACATTTTATTATGTTTTGATGATGGCCATACTAGCTATTATAGCAAGCCTGAAATAAGTTAGAATTCTATGTATAAGTCTTTACTTAGAGTCTGACAGGTTGTATAAGTTGAGTCAGACAAGTATTGTACTAGTTGGTAGGACGGCTAAGTAAGAACAGATATTCGGCAGAGTGAAGCCAGTCAAGTACCGGCAGAGAGGCATGGAGATACTTTGGTCTGACTTATAACCAAGGAATTCTTTGATGACCTTGGATGAGTCTAAGTTACATTCCAAGTGATGAAACTTAATGTTTAAATATGGTGTACACTGATCTCACACAAATCAAGGATCAGTGAAGTACAAAGATTCTCCTGAACCTAAAAGAATGAAGGAAACAGTGAATCGGCAAAGTGAACTGACTATCGGCTAAGAAAAGACAAATCAGTGAAGGAAGATCTAAACGGCAAAGTCAGACAGTCACTTAACTGTTCAGAGAACGGCCAAGTAAACCTTACTTGATCAGATTTTGAAGTTGAAGAAGATATAGAGGATCAAGCAATAAATGCACAATCAATGAAGGATTTTCTGATAAACGTTTGAAGAAAAATCCAATCACTGAAATCAAGGATAATATAATTAAGGGGGAATCAAGAATAAAATCAAGGATTATTCCCATCATTAATATAGCCAACGGACGGAAATTCAAATCAAGGATTATCAAGGCTGTAAATAGAAGGCATTGACAGACATGGAAAAAAAACAAGAGAATGATTGAATCTGAGCAAAAACTCTGTCAAAGTACAAAGCCTCCTATCTGTGCTGAAAAAGAATCATCTAGTGATCAACTCAAAACTGAGAACTACAATTCCAACATCAAGCATTGAGTTTGATCAACAAGAATTGTGAATCCAATTCACATCAATCAAGCAACTAAATCAGAGATATCAGAGAAGGAGTTGTGTTTGTGATAGCTGCTGAAGGATTTGTTCCCAAGGAGTAGTGAGATAGACTGAGTCACTGAAGCTTCTGAAGTCAGGGAGTGATAGTCCTGAAAGATTGTGAAGCTTGTGTAGCCAAGGACAATCAGGCTATTGTATCTGTGAAAACAATAGTGAATTCCTCAATCATCACAGGAGAAGAATGGATTAAGGGATTACACCACCCTGAACCACTATAAATCTTTGTGTCAATTTACTTTCCGCAATTTACCTTACTGCATTTATTTAATTGCTTATATTATATCATATATCTGTGATTGCATAATCTACTTTGAAACCACATTTTAAGAAGGGACTTATCCGCTGCCCAAAAGTTTTTAAATATAAGAAAAGTTTTTGAAATTCCACTATAGTCATTCACCCCCCTCTGACTATAGTTTTACCCTTCTCTGGGACCAACAATTGGTATCGGAGCAATGTTCCTAGTATCAGAACATGTTCAGATCTATTTTTGATAACAAGGAGATCACATATTTTCAAAGTAGTTTTCAAATTTGTGCTTTCTATATATATATATATATATATATATATATATATATATATATATATATATATATATATATGTATATACTCATAATAAAAGTGCGATGATGTGTTTCCCTCGGAAATTGTTTCCTATCCTCGGTGTTTCCCCCAAAAAGTGTTTCCTACTCTCGGTGTTTCCCCCTATCCATTATTATTTTATTTTAAATAATAAAAATTAATTGGTTTTGTTATTCAAATTATATAATGAAAAAATATTAGAAAACTATTCCAATCATACGTGCACCAAAGTCAATAAAAAAGGACTATTTCGATCATTAGTTAGATCAAAAAAAATTTTTTTTTTTTTGAGTGGTCATTAGATCATTATCATTTTATTTTAAATAATAAAAATTAATGGTTTTTGTTATTCAAATTATATAATGAAAAGCTTAAAAAACTATTTCGATCATTATAATACGTGCTCCAAAGTTATCAGAAAAATGACTATGAGATGATCATAACCTCTTCCTTTACTATGATATTTAGGATCGACACTTTTCTTCGTAAATTAACTAATTACTTAATATAACTAAAATAATCACAAGTTAATAAATATTGCTAAAAGATTAAAAATTAACACTAAGATAACGAGTACTTTTATTATTAGTTTTGTAATATATGCACAAAATTAAATTTAAAACATTTTTTTAAATATTTGGAGCCATATGTTATATTATATATATTATATTAGCAATGCTAATGTCTTATTCGCGGCGTATTAGTATTTTGAGAATGTTGATGTCACCACAACGAATTTATTTATTTTGGGGCACCGATGATGTTCGACATATGGAAAGTCGAATGCAAGCTTAATATTCGACTTTGTAAATGTCGAATGTCTATTTTAAACCTAATTCTACCGAAAGTGTGATGTCAGTGTATTTTCTCCATGGTTCCATTAACAACGCCCTTAGTATTTTAGTTTTGATATGAGGAGAAAAAAGTTTTTAATAGGATTATATTTTTAGTTATTTTTCATTTGTTTCTCCTTCATTTATCAATTACACATCACTTTATCTTTGTAAATAAGTTCTTAATCAACAATATATGTTGATCTACACCCATCAGTTTTGTATCACAACATTCTTAAATATTCAAAAATAATTAGTACTTTATCTTTGTAAATAAGTTTGTAATCAACGATATATGCTGATCTCTACCCATCACTTCCGTAAATAACAAACCTTCTTAAATATTCGAAAAATAGTACGTAAAAATATACCTTATTCCTTATACGAATTGTAATTAGTATATAACTATTACATTTATAACTATAAACTACATAATCAAAAGTAATTTTTATCAAATGACAACATACAAACATCTTTGGCGGGAGATCACGAAGTTATGCTAGATAGTAAGAACATCGGAAAGCATACCAACTTTTCCACCCTAATTAAGAAATATATTTTTCACTTTATTCCTACTTTTTTCGAATAACAAAATAATAGACTCCTTTTCTGTAATAATGACATTTTTGCTAAAGAATAATGCAAACTTAGAGAGGTTAATAGCATGTCTAGAGACATATTCATTGTTAGAAAGAGCTTCCAATATAGAGACTGCAGACTCTTTAAGAGCATTTGTCAAAATGTGAGAGGCTCATCTATAAAGAAAAGATGATTAATAGTTGGACTCCTAAGAGAGATTTTAATACCTAGGATGCTTCCATCTAAATCAAAAACCTTTAGCGAATGATAAAAAGGTAACAAATCAACTTTTAATACATGGGATGTTTCCATCTGAATCGGAAGCCTTTAGTTATTGATAAATAAAGGATCTTCTTGCTTGACACCTCTTGAAGGCTTATAAACAAAACCAATTTTGTCACCATCAATGATGAAAGAGTAGGATACAAAATAAACACATTTCAAAATCAGGCCAATCCATTTAAGAGAGAAACCCAATTTTCCTTGATAATAATTAAGAAAGACCATTCAAATATGTAAAACCTATAGAGATATCCAACTTTAAGACCATATACTTTCTTACATTTTCTCTTGTTGATCATATTAAGATTAATGAGCAATAATGTAAATATGCAAAATTTGTTTGTCAAGAGCAAAAGCGTTTTGATCATCACTAATACAAAAATACTTAACATTTTTCACCCTGTTAGCAAGGATTTTGGAGTAATTTTTATAAATAACATTGTAAAAATTAATTGGTCTATAATGGGCGACTTCAATTGAAGAAGAGACTTTGAGAAGGAAGGCAATACATGAGTGATTATATTTTTAGGGAGCTTCTCAGAATTAAAGAAATCTCTGAAAACATTAACAACGTCATTGTTATTAATGTGACAGCAATTTCTTCGAAATGTTGAGGACATGCCATCCGGTCTTGGGGCTGAATTTGATTTCTATTGAAAAATAGCATGCCTTATTTAGGCTTTTGAGACCCAGTTTGGCACTATGTTGAAAGATCCATCATCAATTTTAATACCTTCCTCCACTTTTTGATTTCCATTATGTAAGAGCCAAAGTACCAAACACATCCCACTAGCATCCGATCTGCATCATCTTTAGAATTGAACTATGCCACTAAACACGCCATTAATTCTTTCAGATAACCTCTTGTGTTCAGAACTATGGATTCTAATTTCTAAGCACATGTGCCACTAAACATCAAACTCATGAGCATTTGAAAAAAACCTATGTTACCCTTATTAAGACACTAACAACATGTGTCCAAATTATAAGAAATGTTAGAAGAAGTGAAAATAATTGAAGTACAAAAAATAATGTGTCCACTAAAAAAAAGTGAATTTTCTGGTCATAAAAGGTCCATGTTGAAATTTATTTTAAATGAAAAACAAATAAGTAGGGAGATCCTTAAAAATATTCTTGTTTTTCTCTTGGTAACAAAGGGCATAAAGAGGTTGTCTCAATGATTCATAGATTTAGCAAAGCATTGAGACAACTATCTTTATCAATACAAGTAAAAAAAATCGTGAATGTAAATTAAGAATTCTAATCGTCTTTAGAGTAAATATAGGTGTATCGATCAAATAAAAGGTGATGTCGTATTAAAAGTAAAACAAAATGCTCTCACCAATTTAAAAAACATACAAATGAAAAAAAACGATATCATTTTTTAGTAATTATTAATTTACAAGTATTTATATCATCTAGATATATCATATACCTAATAATATATGTAATATAACATTATATTGTTAATTTAATAAATTTAATCAAAACACGTGCGAATGCACGTGCATTTTGCTAGTATATATATATATATATATATATATATATATATATATATATATATATATATATATATATATATATATATATATATATATATATATATCTTATTTGTATTTATGGATTCCTCAAATTTTATGTCACAGGTACCGTATTCAATGTTAATAATTTTAATGAATACAAAATAATAATGTTTTCTCATATGTATGTGATTTCTTCATATGTCTGTGATTTTAGAATGGTTTTAATTTTCCGCTGCCCAAAAGCTTTTCATCAGACTGGTGAAACCATTGATCAAATGGACAACAGATTCTCTTGCATCATCAGTGAGTTTCAACAGCTTGGACACACATATCCACAGAAAGAAGTTTGCCAGAAGATCTTGAGAGGCTTACCTGAAAGATGGAAGATTATCACATCTGTGATTAGAGGGACAACAAATCTTGCAAACAATGATGTCTCAACTAAAGGCTCATGAATTTGAGTTGAACGGCGAAGACAGTGCACCAGCTGAGGCACATAAGACCAGTGCACGGATGCACCCCAGCAAAGTCAAACAGCTGATGCAAACAGCAAAGAGACACAGGAACTGAAGGAACATGTAGCTTTACTGGTAAAACGTTTTGACAGGTTTAGCAAGATGAAGCAATTCAAAGGAGGTTCATCATCATTCAAGAAGTCTAGGACAAGCAAAGACATGAAGAAAAATGATGATGAATACAGATGCTTCAATTGCAAGAAGAAAGGTCATTTCAAGGCTGAATGCCCTGAAGAAAAAGACAAAGACGAGGACAAGAAGAAGTATAAGACAACTGAAAAGAGAAGATCAAGAAAGCACTCAAAGCTGAATCTAGCAGTGAAAAGAATGATGAATCATCTGAAAATGATTCTGATGATGATGAAGCTGACAGCTTAGACAATGAAAAAGCTTATCTATGCCTTATGGCCAAAGAATCTAATTAAACGGAGGTAAATTCTAGCCCATACTCATCATCAACTGCATCCACATCTGACACTGCACAATCTTCTATTCTTCCACTAGATTCTGCAAGCCTAATTCAAAATCTCATGAGTAAATTTGAAGAAATTGAGTTGAATCATGAAATTCTGGAACAGGAGTGTGAGAATCTCAGAAATGAGAATAAAAGATTAAAGAAAGAACTGGACAAAGTAAAAGCTGAAAAAACTAGTAAGGAGATTCACTCAACTGATCAACAAGCAGTAGATGATCACTCATCCAATGGTTAAAGATCAGCTGAGAAAATTTCCCTACCAATCAAGATCACCACTGCACCACTGAATGCACCAGCTTAGAAACCCTAAAAAAGGTTTGGATCCAGATCTGGTCTTGGCTACAACAGTCAGGATGAGAATAGAAACAATGGACAACACAATTCTGAATCTAGGACCAAGAATGGACCAAAGTTCAGAAAATGATCGACCATAGTTTCAACCACTCATCCTGCACCGGTGAAGTCAAAACCTAGTGTAGTGAATCAGCAGACCAAACCATCAATCCAGCCAAACAAAAGCAAAGGTTTTCTGAAAGGTAAAGGAAGACTTTACCCTTCAGAGGATGATTGGAATGTTGCACCTCCAAAATACCAGAAGAAACCATTTCATGCCATGGATCATGTGTTTAAGAAAAACCAACCAAAGTATGTTCCTAGACACATGAAGCAACATAGGTTTCCCACTGCATATTGGAAAGTGAAAAAGGATGCAAATGCACCAAAAAGTAGAGAAAAGTATCAGAATACCTTCAGTAGAAATATTAGAAGCTATTCAGCCATGCCTTATACATATGAAGTTGATGACTTTAATTATCCAAAAAGATGATCATTTGGATATACACTTGGAGTAGGAGGCATGACTGCTAACGGGTATGGACCCAAACAGTTTTGGGTACCTAAACATAATTAATTTGTTTTGTAGGATGTCTGGTACATAGACAGTAGATGTTCCAGACACATGACAGGAAACAAATGATGGCTCACTGACTTTAAAGCTTTTGATAGACCCAAAGTCACCTTTGGAGGCAAAGAAAACCCTGGTAAAATTAAGGGGGAAGTCATAATGCTCAAAAACAGCTTGAAGATTCAAAATGTGGCTTATGTTAAAGGACTGAATTTCAATCTCCTAAGTATCAGTCAGTTCTGTGACAAATGCTACAATGTGCACTTCAACAAGGAAGGATGCAAAGTGATTCACATCCAAACCAACACAGTTGTACTTGCAGGAAGTAGAGAAGACAATATGTATGTGGAAGATTGGAAGACAGCAACAGCAGAAACATGCTTTCTTGTCAAAAGTAAACAATCAACTAGTTGGATTTGGCATAGGAGATTGAATCATCTCAACTTCAAAACCATCAACACACTGTCAAAGAACAAGTTAGTTGAAGGTCTACCAGAGATCACATTCAAGAAAGAAAGTATATGTGATGCATGTCAAAAAGGGAAGCAAATTAAAAGCTCTTTCAATTCAAAGCCCTATCAGTCAACAACAAGAATCTTACGTTTATTGCATATGGATCTTTTTGGACCAGTCACACCAGTTAGTGTAAGTGGTAAGAAATACACTCTAGTAGTGGTTGATGACTTTTCCAAATTCACCTGGACCATATTTTTGAACAAGAAAAGAGAGAGACTCAAAAAGCTACCAGATTTGCTATGATGAATTCAAAATGAAAAAGAGCTGAAGATCATCAAGATCAGTCAGACAGAGGCACATAATTTCTAAATGAAATTATCATAACCTACTGTGATGAAAATGGAGTCCTGCACCAACCATCAGCAGCAGGGACTCCACAACAAAATGGTGTAGCAGAAAGAAGAAACAGAACTCTCAAGGAAGCAGTCAGAACAATGATTGCAGAAGCATGCTTACCAAAGAGGTTTTGGGCTGAAGCAGCAAATACAACATTCTATACACAAAACAGATCTATCATCAACAAACATCATGGAAAAACTCCATCTGAAATATGGAATGGAAAAAAACCTAACATTTCACATTTACATATGTTTGGATCTAAATGTTTTGTTTTGAACAGGAATCAACTACATACCTTTGATGAGAAAGCTGATGAAGCAATCTTTATGGGATACTCAAATACAAGCAAAGCTTTCAGAGTACTCAACAAAAGAACCCTGGTGATTGAAGAATCAATTCATGTAGTTTTTGATGAGTCAAACACAAATGGCGAAAGCCTTCAAGAACTTGAAGAAGAAGCAGGATCAAGACAAGTCTACAAGAATACAACAGTACCAGCTACCATTCTAAATCACAATCTTGGAAATCAAGATGAACCACCAGTCAATACAACTAGAAAAGGTACCAGCACAAGAGCATGAAGCTGATACACCAGCTGAAGTTGTGGAAGCACCAAGTCAAGAACAACTTCAACATGATCTCAACTGGCTAAGAGATCATCATGAAGATCAAATCATTGGAAACATTTACACAGGAGTCAGAACCAAGAGACAAATGGAGAATATGCTAACATGTTTCCTATCTCAAGTAGAGCCCAAAACAATAAATGATGCAATCCAAGATGCTGATTGGAGTACAACTATGCAAGAAGAATTAAATGAATTTGAAAGGAATGAAGTCTGGGAACTTGTTGATAGACCAGACATAGCCAACATCATTGGAACAAAATGGGTATTCAGAAACAAGATGGATGAACAAGGAACAGTTGTCAAAAACAAAGCAAGGCTAGTTGCTAAAGGTTACTCTCAAGCAGAAGGAATAGATTATGATGAAACCTTTGCCCCAGTAGCAAGATTGGAAGCAATCAGACTCTTTCTAGCTTTTGCAGCCCACAAAGACTTCAAAGTTTACCAAATGGATATCAAGAGTGCATTTCTGAATGGACTTTTGGAAGAAGAAGTATATGTGGAACAACCTCCTGGTTTTCAACTCAAAAGGAAAGAAGATAAGGTGTACAAGCTCAAAAAGGCACTGTATGGACTCAAACAGGCACCCAGAGCTTGGTATGAGACACTATCACAATTTTTGATCAAGAATGGATTCAACAAGGGAACTATAGATAAGACTCTTTTCAAATTAGAGGAAGGAACTAGCACCCTGTTAGTTCAAATTAATGTTGATGACATTATCTTTGGATCAGAAGATGAGAAGCTATGTGAGAAATTTGCAAACTTAATGAAAAGCAAATTTCAGATGAGCATGATGGGAGATTAAATTACTTTCTTGGCCCACAAGTGAAGCAAATGAAAGATGGCATTTTTATTAATCAAGCCAAGTACACAAAATACTTAATCCACAAGTATGGTATGGACACAAGTGGCACAGCAGATACACCCATGTGTGCAAGAGTCATTCTTGGAAAAGATGAAGCTGGAAAAGATGTTGATCAGAAAATGTATAGAGGAATCATTGGATCCTACTATATCTAACTGCAAGCAGACCTGACATAGCATTTGCAGTAGGAGTATGTGCAAGATTTCAAGCTCAACCAAAAGAATCACACCTTCTGGCAGCCAAAAGAATAATAAAATACTTGAAAAACACCATCAATGTTGGAATTTGGTATCCAAAAGATGGAGGATTCAAATTGATATCATATTCAGACTCTGACTATGCCGGATGCAAGATAGATAGAAAAAGCACCCCTGGAACTTGTCAAATGCTAGGCAGCAGACTAGTATCATGGTGTAGTAAGAAGCAAAACTCCATATCTACATCAACAGCTGAAGCAGAATATGTAGCAGCAGGTAGTTGCCGTGCATAAGTACTTTGGATCAGACAACAACTAAGGGATTATGGAATGGAGGAGAAGACAATTCCAATTATGCATGACAACACAAGTGCAATCTCTATTACAGAAAATCCAGTGTTGCATTCCAGAACAAAACATATTGAAGTGAGACATCACTTTATCAGAGATCATGTTGAAAAATGAGATGTTATTCTAAGATACATACCCACTGAAGATCAATTGGCTAACATCTTCGCAAAACCACTCAGTCATGAAAGATTCAACAAGTTGATAACTGAGTTGGGAATGATAGAAATTGACTAAGTACTAAGGAGTAGCTAACTGTAGTAATCAGCTAAGTAACTTCACCAGCTAACTGAACCTTTGCCGTTATGAGTAATCTCATTTGGAAGGTAAGGCACTGGTACTCAGCGAAGTCAACTTCACTGATTGTTAGGAAGAGTTATATACAGCAGCTCAGTGAAGAAGTCACTACACCGGCTTAGTGACCAGCCAAGTCACTCCACCGAAATATATACTGGAGTCAATGGCAAAATAAAGTGTGAACTAAATCAACTTTATATACGTGGAAAATCAAGAAGTTATGGAGGATTATACTGTGGAAGACTACACACGTGGAGATCAATTTATAATCGTGGAGGTAACTATATTATTTTTGAATTACAAACGCCTCGATTCCCGGGATCTATCATTACTTACCTCAATCCACTCCCCCACTATACTCAAATACCGCGATTTATATACATAAAATCACGCCATTGCGTCACAAAATCCTTCCATATTCAACCACGTTCACACTACCAAAAATTATCTTATATAAACCACACGTAGAGGTTTCTCAGAAACCTTTACGCTTGTTTGCATATCTTAAACCCTACTTTGCTTTATCTCTGAAAAATCGAAGCTCTTCTAAATTTCACTATTTCTCATCAAATGGCTTCCTCTTCCTAAATTACTCAAACTGGAGTGCAGTATGAGAAATCAATTGCCACCGGATCGTTCTTTCAAGAAGAACACTACTTAAAACCGTGTGGAAATGACGAAGAAGCAAAAAGACTGGCAGCCGGTTGCAAAAATTTGAGGTTACTAACCTTTTTGAATCCTCCAATCACCGATGTTTGCTATGAGAGTGTAATCTCCTTCTGGAAAACTGCAAAATATATCCCTAGGCTCCCTGTAGAAGAAGGTGACGATTGGGAGAAAGATAAGATCATTGCATCTGTCAACGGCACAGAAGTGGTCATTACAGCGAAGGTAATTCGCAAACACTTCAAACTTTCGAATAAAGGTCAAGAAAAATTAGCCTTGATACCACAAGACTTGGATGAGTTCTGGGCAACAATCGCCAAGACGGTAAACCCAGGATCTAAGAAGGTCAATTGTCTTAGATCCGCTTTAAAGAAACCATTCAGTGAGTTCAATGCCCATATTGGAAAGAGCATTGAAGGAAAGCTAGGAGCCAATAATGTTATGACTGAGGCCAGAATACGGCTGATGGGAATCATCTACAACACTCTAGAGTTCAATTGGGCCACCTATTTCTTCCTAAGAATCAAAGAGCAAATCCAAGGAGAGGTCAATACAGCCAAAAAGGGGCTAGCGGAAGGAAAGAGGAAAAAGGGACACTTTTTGGTGAAAAAGTCCTATGGGATTCAATTACACTATCTGTTCCAATGTCTTCAAGTCCCTGCTGTAAACTCCACAAACCAAAATCATGTTTACCTATGTTAAACAGACAAAGAAAATAGAAGGAGGAAAATGCAAGCAACCTAGCAGAACCACAACTAGCCAAAGAAAGAAACCAAAGGTTCAAAGAAATCTGGATAAAGAGGAGTTTGGAAAGTTAATTGATGAAGAAAAAGAAGAGGAATCAGAGTTGCAGGAGGCACTGGAATTGATGAGGAAATTCCAGAAGAATCGGTACAGATGTCTGCAAATGATATTGATGATCGAATTGCATCATATCTTGAATGGAAAGAAGGTGATTCAAGACTTCAGCTTCAAGACTCAGCACACATGATTACTAAGGAGGCTTGGTTCTTTGACTTTCCGGGGAACACAACCCTGGTTGGTGTACTTGATGAATCTCCACTCTGGGACATGGTCGATGTTGCAAAAGCAAAACTGCCCCAGATCTCTGACAAAAACAGTGATGACTCGGAAGATGAAGGAGATGATCATGATAATACTGATCAGGATGATGGTGATGATCATGATGACAATGATGGTGATGATCCCCATGCTAATGATGGTGATAGACAAGGTAAAAAGGATGAACCTACACCTGATGCAATTGATGATAACATCCTCCTGAGTTCGTTTCTACAAACACAAGGTCCAGCAAAGTCAACCCCAACTAAGGTAACTTCATCAACCCCACAAAATGCTCAGCAAACCATGCCAGCTGATAACACCCCTGAGCCAATTCCACAACCTTCTGTGGATACTGCAGCTCATCCAACAGCAGTGTTAGACACTGGTTCAGCCGCTGCCACACCGGTCAAGGCACCGACCGGCACAGAGAAAGGGGGAATTGATGAAAGTGATGCACCTCAATTCACCTCTACTCAAGTACTCGAAGAGATAGAAGCTGATGTAGATGTCACTCAACGCATAGACAGAGGACAACAAACAGAGCGAGACCCAGCTGACATTCGACACAAACTCTCTCAGCTGGCCACTGGCATATCAAATGAGGCCTTTGAAAAAGCAGCAGATCTGTTGGCAGAAGAATTGGAGTAGCAAGCCATGTATCTCAGATCCATGACTTCAGCATTTAAAGATGAAAGTCACTCCACCGAAAGAAGATTCCAGGCTGTTGCTGAGTATATTGATGCACAAAACATTGTTGTGCAAAGACATGCCGACCTGATCAAACAGATGAATATCCATTTTATCACAATTTCTCAGGTTTACGACAACACATATCTCAGGAAAACGAAGCAATGGCTTCAGCACTTGGCACAGGGTTTGGCAGTGTAGTTAGGAGGTTAAATGATCATGATGCCAGATTTACATCGATTGACTCCAAACTAGACACACTGATTGGTACAGCTGAAGCTACAAACAACATCTTGCTTCAACAAGGTATTGATGCTGCTAAAAAAGGGGGAAAGTGATAAGCCTGGAGAAGGATCAACAGTCAGACCCCCAAACTTCACTGAGGAGTAGCTAAGAGCAAGGGACAAGGAACTGAGAATTCGAAATGAAGCTGAAGAGCAGCTAAGAAAGACAAGAGAGGAGAGGGAAAAGATATCAAATGAACCCTGCATAGGTTTCCCTCATCCTATTCAAAGAAGAGATGATGATAGAGATAGATCAGGTAGACAACAAAGACCTAAATCATATCAGCAAAAAGAATCAGCAAGTCAGTATAAATCTAACACAAACAGAGGCAGTAGCAGAACAAGATACTCTGGTGAGAAAAGAAGCTTCCCAACCCACAGAAACATGCAAGAATATGAGGCTGGGATTCTAGATCATGTAAGAGAGTTCTTCAGAGTCCAAGAGGGTCTATATCCCAACCAAACACAAGATGAAGCATGGGCAGACTGGCTCAGCTATCAGGATGAAAGGATGAGAGTTGATATGGCTAAAATGTACAATGATATTAAAAGACAACATGCATCTCTTAAGCATGATGTTGAAACCAGCAGACCAAGCATAGCCATACCACTCTCTGCAAAGGGACCAGAAGATTTACCAAGTGAGCAACAAGAAGATTTCAACTACATGGTAAAATTCTTCAACCCTATGGGGAGAATGAACCGACAAGAACAATGGGGTCTGTACAAGAATCTCAAGTTTGCTGACTCACACATTACTGAAGCTAGGGACAAACTTGAGAAGTACTTTGGAGAACCTAGGGCAAATGAGACTATGCCTGAGTTTCACAGACTCTTTGGCAAGAGAGTATTTGTTGGTCCATTGGAAAGGCTGACACAAGTGTAGAGAGGGGGGGGGGTGGATTTAAAACTATTAAGGTTCAGTTAAAACTTGTGTGGAGTTGAGCTAAATAAGCTGAGTATAAATCAAACTGACTTATATCAAAGCTGAGTTAACCAGCAGCGGATATTAGTTAAATACTTTGTAAAGAAAGTGAGTTACTAGATATAACATGCAATACAGTAAGTAAATGCGTAAAGTAAATAAACAAGAATTATAGAGATTCCAGGTGGTGTAATCCTGTCAGTCATCTCTTCCCCTGTGATGCGGAGGAAAATTCCACTAGAACTTCTTTGAGATGGCCCGGTTACAAAAAGTTCTAAACTGATAGTCCTTGACTAATCCCTAGCTTCACTATTTAAACACTTGTAGAACAGGTAGAATGGCTGCTCTTCAACCGTTTGACACACTGGTCTTTGGAGGGTTGAATTGCCTCTTCACCAGCTCATCACAAACACAGTCTTTCTGACTGCACTCAACTGTCCTTCACACCTTCTTGGTGTTTCACAGTCTGACACCTTTGATAAATTCAAAGTTGAGACTTAAATCAATAACTATGATTCAACTTGTGATTTGAGCTTTTCTTCTAGATATATAAGATTATGCACGACTCTGATTTCTTCAAATGATTGATCTTGATATGCTTGAATGCTTATGAACACTTGAAGAAATTTCTTGATTACTTTCCCCCCTTAGATTTACTCTTTCTTGACTAGATTGATTCTTAGAATTCCACACTACTTCTTATGATAGAAGCAGCCTATTTAGGGGTTTATCCAACGGTTAGTCCATTTGAATTTGAATCCTTATAGCCGTTAGTGGTCCTGCTTTCTTGCCTATACGTTACTGTCAGAACAGATAGATTATCCTCCAATCAAATCGCTTGATATGTAACGGTTGGATTCTACTTCACTTCTGCTTAAAGATCAGTTTCAATACTGTCTTACTGAGTACATAGTCAGTGTTTCAGTTTATGATTGCTAACTAAGTTTTACTCTTCTTCAAAATCTCAGTGCTCTATTTTTCATCTGAATTTAATTGATTAACTCAGAGTACACCATTTCAAATAGATTAGCAAAAACATCATTGTCCTTATGTGTTTTAGCTTTCCATACAAGATCTATATAGTCAGTTCAGGTCATCATAGACTTGCCTGAAGTCTAACTAATATAGTCTTGACTTAGTCTTCATAAATCGAGTTTGAACCCTCATTTCTTCTATCTTCAATAACTGAGTTTGAACCCTCAGTTCTTCTATCTTCGATAACTGAGTTTGAACCCTCGGTTTTCTATCTTCAATAACTGAGTTTGAACCCTCAGTTCTTCTGTCTTCTAGATAAGCCAACTGAGTCTATGTCCCTCAGCGAACTTACCTTCTTCAGTTATATTTTGGTGCACTCAGTTTTCTAGTTTCTTAAAGAATCTCAGTTTAACTAATTTCCAGTTTCTCGTTTTCTCAGTTCACAACCTAGAACTATTACAGTGCTTGTCTGATTTAACTTATACAAATATCAGACTCTATTAAATCTATACATTGATATCTAGACATCTTCTTGCTTTGCACTATAACAGCTAGTTATGACACTTAATCAATGGGGTCTAAAAATTAACAACTGAATAAGTGATGAATCATCATCAAAACATAAATTTTATATCCTACAATTTCCCCCTTTTGATGATGTCAATACCCTCCTTAAAAGCAATGCAAAAAGATAAGGACAAACAGAATAAATAACACAATGAACTGAGAAACTGAGAATTTATTAAAAATGAGTTACACAACTGGGTAATAAAGTAAAACATAATAAAAAGAGCTAGAAGACAGCTTCTTTTTATATAACAGCTAAACTAAGCTGATTGTCATAAGCCTCAACAAGTTTTTCCATGGCATTATTTGTTTCTGTATTTTCTACTCCATGGATGCTTGCCCAAATGTTCCATGAATCGGTCAAGTTGTGATTGCTGAAAAATTTTCTTTTGAAAAGAACTCCAAATGTAAAAACAGATCTTCTCGGTCTTTCACTGGTGGCTATTTTTAATAGCTTTTGTATGAACTCTCGTTCAGTCTTTTCCATCTTGTCTGATTCTTTGTCTAGAAAGCCATCCTTTTCCTATTTTTTAAGTTTGTTCCAGTAATGCCTGAGAATCTTTTGCGTATTTAGGAATATTTCTAGAGACTGCTCTCTTGATTCTCCTTCTTTGATTGGTAGAGTTTTGTATAAGTTGTAGAGATGAGAATCCAAGCCAAGTCTTTTCTTAGTTGGTTTTGAATATTTAGCAATTAACTCCATCTCTTCATCAGTGAATTTTCCTCTAACTTTCTTCAATTTAGTCAGTTTATCACTGATGCTTCCAAGTACTTGTGGTATCTCAGTTTCATGGACTTTTAAGGTATCCAAACTTTCCCCCTTATTGACATCATCTTTGTCAATCACGCTCTTGATGTAAGCATTCAAATTTTGCTGAGTTGATGCCAATATGGTTTGAGCGACAACTGAGTCCTTCATGCCATTTTCCATCAGGGTCATTCTATCAACCAAACTGTTAATAATCCCTTCCCATCTTTCTTGAGTTTCGTCTCTTCTAGCATCGTTCTCAATGGTTGTCTTTCGAAGCTCAATTAGAGTATCTTGACAGTTGCTAGTGACTGTATCCATTTTCTTCTCTAGCTTGCTTCTTTCATTCTTGCTAGCTTCTAAGGATTTTAGAACTCTTCCAAACAAACTGTTATCGTCCCTCTAAATTCTGATTATCTCATTATGATAAAACTTAATGAGATCAACTTGAGTTGGTGTATCTTTTGAAGTTTCAGTTTGTTGAGTGCTGACTTTGCTAGTTCCAGCTTCAGTTGACTTTGCTTGCTTAAGAGGTGAGAGAACAACTTGCTTCAGTTTTTCTTTGTATTCCTCAGATCTCCTCCCTCCTTCAGACTGTTTTCTAATTTCTTCCAAATTTGATTGATCAAGATTTCTTGCTGGTGACATTTGCACATTGAATTCATCATCTGATTCTTCACCAGACTAGTCAGCTTCAGATCTTGCTATTTCTAGCACAGATTTATCCAAAGGAGACTGATAACCTCCTTCTTCTTCTCGTTCATCAGATATGGTTCTAGAACTAGAACTTCCATTGCTTTCCTCCGAATCACTTGAATCATCATCAGTATTCTGATCAGTTCCAGTATTTTCTTGCAAAGATGCGAGAATCCCTTTTTGTAGGTTGGGATCTCCCTGTGAATCATTATTATCATCATCATCATTATTTTTGGAGCTTTCACCTTCTACAGTTTCCTTCCAGTAACTGCTTGTGATCAGTGCATATCCTCGATTTAAAAAATCATCGGTATCGATGAGTTCGGATAGATTAGTAATGTTGTAGAGACCAAATACCCAATTTTCAGTTTCTTCCATTTCCTCTAGCTGTCTTCTTTGATTTGCAATGGAACTGAGTTTTCAGATTCGATAGTTATCCAATCTTTTGTAATCAGCTGTCATTAGTTCTCCATGATCATTAGTTCTCCATGATCACTTGAGCGAATTCCGAGTATCGAAATTTGAATTGAGTAAAAATTTCCTTATTTTCCCTTTTTCCTCCTTCTCTCAGAGATCACTTGAGCAAAACCCTCCCCCTTGCCGCCATACATTGTAAGAAGAAGGAGAGAAAACCTCTTCTTGGTGTGAGAGTTTCCGCGGCCGATCCTCTTGTGCTTTCGTGGGGGAGTTTTCGATATTTTTTGGTGGTTTGCCTTGGTGGTCCATTAGAATGGCTTGGTAATTATCGTCTTTCCCTTTTGTTATAGATTCGGGCTTCGTGGAAGAACGATTCTAATTCGTTAGCAAGTACGTCAAGAAACGCCGCACAATCGGTAAGAATAATTCTAAGTTGCGTGTTCGTTTAGTTCGAAAGATGGAGCTTTTAATAATATGTAGGGTTGTGTGGGTGGTTTGGGTCGTATAGCATTGTTGATCAAGGTTTTGAGTATAAGTTGGGGTTGCTAGCTGTGTTTTAAGGTGTATAGACCATTGTGTTTATGCGTGGAAACATAAAACAATTACTCGTAAATCTTTTGTTAAAATCGTTACGTTGTTAGTCATACTTTGGGGTGTTAAACGTCCATAAAAATGTGTTTGGCTTTGGGGTTAAAATTTGTGGACATTGTGGTACTTTGATATGAGGTTTGTCGTACATATTATATTGCCGTTGTATTCTTTCTTGTTTTGTTGAGGAACAACCCGTAAAAATCGCGTTGAAAATTATTAGGGTTCCGAGTTGCTGCCAGACGGGGGACGGGCGTCTGCCTTAATGGACGGGCGTCCGGTCCTTGGTTTCAACTCGACGGGCGTCCGAAGGGCGTCGAAAGCTGTTTTCGATACGGGATGTAAATTTATTTTAGTGGACGGGCGTCCAAGCATAATGGACGGGCGTCCGTGTGTAAAAACCGGATTCGGGATGTAACAGTCCTTTTGGACGCACGTCCGAGTTTTTGGACGGGCGTTCGGTTATCCAAACGGGCGTCCAACCCTTTTAAACGGGCGTCCAGGCTTAAGTGTCCTTATTTCTTTGTTAGTTATTGTTAAATCTTAGTAACATGCTTTGTAAGTTGGGTTTTGATGAGTTAAGGATGGTGTTATCATTGTGGAACCCGATTTTTGAGGCATTGAATGTTCGTAGACCCGTAGTGGTTGGGCCCGGATAGGGTAGCTACCGAAGCCGGGTATCCGGGAGTGGAATCGCCTTACGACTTTAATGACCTTCCGTATTTGGGGAGTTGCGTACGGATGTAATGTTGGGCCGGATAGGGTATCTCCGAATCCGATAACCCGGGAGAGGAAATCCTTGCACCCCAAGACGTGTGGACCATTTTAATAATGGTACCATTGGATGACCCTTAGAATGTGCACATTCGGGACCTTTAGGTGTAGATGGATTGTGGTGTTTCATATCTTCTATGGAATGGTTGTATCAGTTATAGTTTGGTCGTATTTGTTATGTGATGGTTGATGTCTGTAGAGAAGTTCCCTTAAATTGTCGTTAACTTTCATTCTACGTATATTAGATTTATCCTTACTCAACTTTTAGTTGACCGGTTACTTCTGTTGACCCTGCTATGATCCGTTTTGGGGAGCAGATTCTTAGCAGGTATTTTCTCTTGGACGTTTGCCGATTGCGGGGATGTCGCGGGGTATCGAGAGCCACGTAGTCGCGCTTACGTTTTCACTTTCTTGGATTTCCGGCACTTTAAGATTTTATTGACGTTTCCACATATTTTCATTTTCTTTCAAGAAATTTTAATTACTTTGACCCTTTTAATAATGAATGGTGGATGTTTATTTTTCTTCTGTTGTGGAATGTTGAGTATTACTGCTGCGACTGTGTGTCGTGAAGTGACGTTTCGGTGACCAATTCCGGCGGCCGACGGGATTGGAAAACCGGGGTGTTACAAAGTGGTATCAGAGCAAGGTTCGACTCCAGGACCACCACCTAAAATGAACCTTAAGAATAAATTCACTAAAATAAGCACAGTGAGGATGTGTGGGGTAGGTATTGAGCTCTATGTAGGGAAGGTACGGTGAATTCTGATGTATGTGGAAATGTGGCTGCATGTTGCAATTTATTTTGGACAGTAAGTGTTAGTATATGTGAAATATTCTGTGGCATGATATAGGCGATAACGAATATATGATTGTTTACTTTTGTAGTTTTAGCTATGCCTCCTAGGAATGGAAACGAGAGAGATCACCGATTGATCGGTTGGTCAAGATGAATCAAGATCCGATTCAAGCGGTTAACAAGTTGACGGAAGACCGTTCTCGGGGTCATCCACCGGCATGACCAGGGCCGTGAGCCAACAAAGGCCTAGTCGACGACGGTAAGGGAGACCCTAAGGGTCTTGAGCGGTGGATTAGAGAGTTCGAGAAGATCTTCGCCACTCGGGGCCGTCCGGAGAACCGAAAGTCGACCAAGCCGCTTTCTACTTGGTTGACGAGAGCCGATTTGTGGTGGGGTGCCAACAAGGATAGGTTGGCTCGGGACCGAAAATGAGCAAGGGGAGTCGGTGGTGGTACCACCGAACCGGACCGAGTTTAAACAAGAGTTACGGCGTGAATTCTTCCCCGAATCAAAAAGGAAAGAGTTGCGAGTGGAGTTCGACAATCTCCGACAGGGGGGATATGACGGTCCAAGAATATTACGAAAAGTTTGTTGATTTGGCGGTCTATGCCTCTCGAGCTAGTGCCGACCGAAGAGGCTAAGATGGTGAAGTTCGAACAAAGGTATTTAGATTTGGTGATCCGAGATCGTATGGGGGCAAGTAGGGGCTTCACGAGCTTAAAGGAGATGTGTGAGGTAGCGTGCAACATTGAGAGGATTCGGAAGGAGGTTAAGGCAAGATATGCTACCAATAATAAGAGGAAGAGTGTCTCGAGGACAATCGGGGGCAACGAAGCGGAGTAATTTTGGAAATCACCCAAAGTGCGACAATCTTTCTCGGGAAATTCTCGCTTTAATAGGGGCGGTGGGGGTCGGTCCAACGAGGGGTAACTCTCGGGGTCTAGTCGGCCACGAAATTATCACCGCAAGAGGTGTCGAGAAATCACCCAGGTACGGATTGTTCGGTGCACGGTCCGTGTCACGGCCGCGGAAAGTTCGGACACGAGCGGTTTGAGTGTTTTACGGCTCCAACACTCCGCGGGCGCATCGGATGCGGGGAGCAACATGGTCGGGACTCCAAGGGGTAACACAGGGAATGGTAATAGGAATAACCGGCGAGCGAGTGGTACTCCCGCTCGTAGCCGACAAGGGGGTACACCTACGACCACCGGTGGGGATAGAAACCGACCATCGTGGTCGGCCGGCACGGTTCGGGGAGTTGGAGGGAAACGGACCGGGAAACTATTTGCGTGGGCGAGAGAGAGGCCGAGCGAGCAACCACGTAGTGACGGGTAATTTTCTAGTTAACTCACTTTTATCTTATGTGCTTTTCGATTCGGGTGCATCGTGTTCCTTCGTAGCAAGTTCGCATGTTTCGAAGTTGGGTCTAGCTAATTTTGAGGTGATTGACCGTGAGTTCATGCAACCGTCGGGAGAGCTAGTACCGTGTTCTAAGTTACATAGAGATGTACCGTTAGTAATTATGGGAGTCAACATGTCGGTTGACTTGATCGAGTTCCCTCTTGAGAATTTCGACGTCATTTTGGGTATGGATTGGCCGAACCGGCATAAAGCCAAAATTGATTGTGAGCGAAGAAGGTGACTTTAAGAGGCCCTAAAGGGGTGCGAGTATCCCACAAGGGATTTGTGGATAAACCTAGGGTGAAAATTATTTCGGTAGTGACCTTGAAATCCTTCATAAAGAAAGGGTACCCGTTATTTATGTGTCATGTACATGATGTAAGTATCGGGGATCCTAAACTAACGGACATTGATGTAGTTCGTGAGTTTGAGGACGTATTTCCGGATGAGATACCGAGTATGCCTCCCCGAGAGAGAGGTAGAGTTTGCGATAGAGTTGGTGCCCGGGACCGGACCAATATCGAAGGCACCCTACCGTATGGCGCCTAAGGAACTAGCGAGTTGAAAATACAATTGGAAGAACTTCTTGGTAAGGGGTACATCCGACCGAGTGTGTCCCCGTGGGGAGCACCGGTACTATTTGTGAAGAAGAAGGATGGTAGTATGCGGCCGTGTATTGATTACCGGGAACCGAACAACGTCACGGTGAAGAACAAGTATCCATTACCAAGGATCGATGACTTGTTCGATCAACTACGGGGGCGGTATTTTCTCGAAGATTGATTTGCGATCGTGGTATCACCACTTTCGGGGTAGCAGAGATGCGGATATTCCAAAGACCGCATTTCGCACCGGTACGGACACTACGAATTCACGGTTATGCCTTTCGGATCGACCAACGCACCAGCGGCTTTCATGGATTTGATGAACCGGGTATTCGAGCCCTATTTGGACCAAATTGTAGTAGTATTTATTGACGACATCCCGGTCTACTCTAAGACTAAGGAAGAACATGCCGAACATCCGAGGCTCGTGCTTTGCATTCTACGAGAAAAACAATTGTACGCGAAACTATCCAAATGTGAATTCTGGTTGGAACGAGTGGCATTCTTGGGGCATGTTGTTTCGAAAGACGGTGTATCCGTTGACCCGAGCAAAATAGAGGCAGTGGCGAAATGGCCAACCCCTAAGAATGTTGCAGAAATTCGAAGCTTCTTGGGTTTGGCGGGATATTACCGAAGGTTTGTAAAAGACTTCTCCAAGATTGCTAGGCCGATGACCGCTTTGATGAAGAAAGAGAACCGGTTCAAGTGGGATGAAAAATGTGAGGAGGCGTTCCAACTCCTTAAGGTACGGTTGACTACGGCTCTATTTTAGCATTACCCGAGGGTAATGAGGACATTGAGGTTTATACGGACGCGTCAAAGAATGGCCTGGGGTGCGTACGATGCAACGGAGGCGAGTGATTGCGTATGCATCGAGACAACTCAAGCCGTATGAGAGTAACTATCCGACTCATGACTTGGAGTTGGCGCGGTGGTCTTCGCATTAAAGATTTGGCGGCACTATCTCGTATGGGATAACCTTTAAGGTGTTTTCGTATCACAAGAGTCCGAAGTACATATTTACACGAAGGAGCTCAATATGCGTCGAGGCGTTGGTTGGAGTTGATTAAAGATTACGACATGGAAATCCAATACCACGAAGGGAAGGCCAATGTAGTGGCGGATGCCTTGAGTCGGAAGTCGATTCATTCCTTGTGTGAGAGAGTCGCGCGAGATGAGGTTGCGAGAAGAGTTAGACCGTATGGATATATGTGTCATCCGAAAGGTGGAGATAAGAGGGACTTCGTCTTGCAACCCGAATTGTATGATGAAATCCGGGTGAGACAAGCGGGTGATAAGGTAATCGAGGCAAAGAGGGCTAAGATTGGTACGATGCAACAGCTTGATTTTACTTTACACGAGGATGGTGGCGTTCGGTTCAAGGGTCGGTGGTGTGTACCACCGACGAGGAACTCAAGAGGCGGATTTTGAGTGAAGCTCATAGTACGCCTTATTCGTTCATCCGGGAGGAGACAAACTGTATAAAGATCTCAAGAAAACCTTTTGGTGGCCCAATATGAAACGCGAAGTAGCAGAGTTTGTGTCGAAGTGCTTGACTTGTCAGAAGGTAAAGATCGAACATCGACGGCCGCAGGGTATGCTTCACCGTTGGATGTGCCGGTTTGGAAGTGGGATTCCATCTCCATGGATTTTGTATGCGGATTACCGAGGAGCCCTAAAGGGAATAATATGATTTGGGTCGTTGTGGATAGATCGACTAAAGCGGCGCATTTCATTCCGATGAAAGACACTTGGAGTAAGACGGAGTTGGCTATGGCATACCGGAGAAATATTGTGAGACTACATGGTATACCCAAGAACATTGTGTCGGATAGAGATGCGAGATTTATATCTCGGTTTTGGCATGAGCTACGGGCAAAATTGGGGACGGAACTACGAATGAGTACGGCTTTTCACCCCGCTACCGATGGTCGGACGGAGAGGACCATACAAACGTTGGAAGACATGCTGAGGGCATGTGTATTAGAATTCAAAGGCTCTTGGGAGGAAAAGCTCGATCTTATCGAATTTTCATACAACAACAGCTACCATGCCAGCATTAAGATGGCACCTTTTGAGGCACTTTATGGTAGGAAGTGCAAGAGTCCGGTTTGTTGGGACGATTCGTCCGAGGCGTGATTTTGGGACCACGATGATCGAAGACACGGTCAAGCGGTGCGGACAATCCGAGAAAAGATGAGGGCTGCCCAAGATAGACAGAAGAGTTATGCAGACTTACACCGCCGGGATATTGAGTTCGCCGTGGGCGATAAGGTACTACTACGAGTATCACCAACCAAAGGAGTAATGCGTTTTGGCAAGAAAGGGAAGTTGAGTCCCAAGTACGTGGGGCCTTATGAGATCTTGGACCGCGTAGGTGAAGTAGCATATCGACTAGCCTTGCCACCGGCGTTGGATAAGGTGCATAACGTGTTCCATGTATCTCAATTGCGCAAGTACGTGAGTGATCCTTCTCACGTGATTGAACCGGAGGTGGTTGAGCTAGATCGATCCTGACTTACGAGGAGGTACCGGTGCGTATATTAGATACTAAGGTACGGAAAACAAGGGGACGTGAGGTTAGCATCGTCAAGGTCTTATGGTCTAACCATGCCACCGAGGAGGCGACATGGGAAGCCGAGGGTGCTATGCGACGTAAGTACCCGCATTTGTTCTCTTAAGGTAAGCAATCTTCAAGCCTTGTACGTAGAATCCTTTTCTTACCTTCGGGGACGAAGGCTTGTTTGAAGGGGGTGGAACAACGTCCGGTACGAACCCGAACTTCGAGGACGAAGTTTTGTCTTAAGGGGGGGAGGATGTAATATCCCGAAATTTTGATTCCCTATTTAATTGATAATAAAAATATAAAATAAAAAAAAAAAAAAACAAAAAGGGATTGTAGTAATTAAAAGGATTTTAATCCTTTCTAAACCTCCCAATTAATCAATTAGCCTTTTTCCTCCTTCTCTCAAAAGAGACGTGTAACCTCAAGAGAAAACCCTCCCCCTTGCCGCCATACATTGTGAAGAAGAAGGAGAGAAAACCTCCTTCTTGGTGTGAGAGTTTCCGCCGTCGTCGTCGGTAAGTACCGTTTTCTTGTCCTCCCAGATAATTCTTGCGAACGGAACGATGGAGAAACGTTGATCGGCCGGCCAAAGGCCATGGCCGATCCTCTTGTGCTTTCGTGGGGGAGTTTTCGATATTTTTTGGTGGTTTGCCTTGGTGGTCCATTAGAATGGCTTGGTAATTATCGTCTTTCCCTTTTGTTATAGATTCGGGCTTCGTGGAAGAACGATTCTAATTCGTTAGCAAGAGTACGTCAAGAAACGCCGCACAATCGGTAAGAATAATTCTAAGTTGCGTGTTCGTTTAGTTCGAAAGATGGAGCTTTTAATAACATGTAGGGTTGTGTGGGTGGTTTGGGTCGTATAGCATTGTTGATCAAGGTTTTGAGTATAAGTTGGGGGTTGCTAGCGTGTTTTAAGGTGTATAGACCATTGTGTTTATGCGTGGAAACATAAAACAATTACCGTAAATCTTTTGTTAAAATCGTTACGTTGTTAGTCATACTTTGGGGTGTTAAACGTCCATAAAAATGTGTTTGGCTTTGGGGTTAAAATTTGTGGACATTGTGGTACTTTGATATGAGGTTTGCGTACATATTATATTGCCGTTACGCTGTTTTGTTGAGGAACAACCCAGAAATCGCGTTGAAAATTATTAGGGTTCCAGTTGCAGCGAGACTGGACGGGCGTCTGCCTTAAACGGGCGTCCAGTCTTGGTTTCAACTCAGACGGGCGTCTGAAGGGCGTCTGAAAGCTGTTTTCGATACAGGATGTAAATTTATTTTAGTGGACGGGCGTCCAAGCATAATGGACGGGCGTCCGGTGTAAAACCGGATTCGGGATGTAACAGTCCTTTTGGACGCACGTCCGAGTTTTTGGACGGGCGTTCGGTTATCCAAACGGGCGTCCAACCCTTTTAAACGGGCGTCCAAACTTAAGTGTCCTTATTTCTTTGTTAGTTATTGTTAAATCTTAGTAACATGCTTTGTAAGTTGGGTTTTGATGAGTTAAGGATGGTGTTATCATTGTGGAACCCGATTTTTGAGGCATTGAATGTTCGTAGACCCGTAGTGGTTGGGCCCGGATAGGGTAGCTACCGAAGCCGGGTATCCGGGAGTGGAATCGCCTTACGACTTTAATGACCTTCCGTATTTGGGGAGTTGCGGACGGATGTAATGTTGGGCCGGATAGGGTATCTCCGAATCCGATAACCCGGGAGAGGAAATCCTTGCACCCCAAGACGTGTGGACCATTTTAATAATGGTACCATTGGATGACCCTTAGGAATGTGCACATTCGGGACCTTTAGGTGTAGATGGATTGTGGTGTTTCATATCTTCTATGGAATGGTTGTATCGCTTATAGTTTGGTCGTATTTGTTATGTGATGGTTGATGTCTCGTAGAGAAGTTCCCTTAAATTGTCGTTAACTTTCATTCTACGTATATTAGATTTATCCTTACTCAACTTTTAGTTGACCGGTTACTTACGTTGACCCCGCTATGATCCGTTTTGGGAGCGTTCTTAGCGGTATTTTCTCTTGGACGTTTGCCGATTGCGGGGATGTCGCGGGGTATCGAGAGCCACGTAGTCGCGGTCTTACGTTTTCACTTTACTGGATTTCCGGCACTTTAAGATTTTATTGACGTTTCCACATATTTTCATTTTCTTTCAAGAAATTTTAATTACTTTGACCCTTTTAATAATGAATGGTGGATGTTTATTTTTCTTCTGTTGTGGAATGTTGAGTATTACTGCTGCGACTGTGTGTCGTGAAGTGACGTTTCGGTGACCAATTCCGGCGGCCGACGGGATTGGAAAACCGGGGTGTTACAGTATCTTCAGTTCTTACAACATCTTCAATTTGCATAGGGTCAGTTTTGCTGCCTTCTTCTTCAGCAATAACTGGAATGACTGATGATTCTTTTTCAATAGCTGAAACTGAGATTACTGGCTCAGTTCCCAAATCTTTATTACTAACAAGTCCTTCAGTAACTTGTTCTTGAGCTGATTCAAGTACCATTTCAGTAACTTGTACTTCTTCCGGTGTAGATTCAGTAACTCTTTCTTTATTGGCAAGTTCATCCAAAGTGATAACTTCAGTTGGTCTTGATTGAACTTCAGGTTCTTTTTCTCCTAACTGAGAATCTTCAAGATCTTTGATTGATTCCTCAAACTCTCGTCTGGAAACAGACTTTTGAGGTGTGGATCTAGAAAGTAATTTCAGCATGTTCAATGTTGCGTGTCGATCAATCTTTCTTCACTTTCAAATCCTTCATCATCAAGCTCAACTCTCAGGGTTTGTTCCCCCTGAGGGTCAGTTTCCTTCTGTATGTCAGCTTATTTAGCTTGTTCTCGGCTGACATCTTCAGTTTCCTTAGCCATATCAACTTTTAAAGATTGTGTAACTGGTTCTTGAGTTGGTAAAGCTTCAGTTACAGATGCTGTATAATGCTCAGTGTGAGTAACTTCAGTTCCGACTTTTTGTGCTGCTCCTTCAGCAACTGAAGTGGTAAGCCTTATTGGTGAAGCTTCTACTGATTTCTCAGTAACAAGATTAGTTTTCTCTTTTTCCAATTCTTCTAACTTTCTCCTTCTTTCTTCTTCTTTCTCCTTCAACTTCTTCCAAAACTTCATCGCCAGTTAAAACTTTCTTTGATTTTCTGCTTTTCTTCTTCTTAGGTTCATTCTCAGAACTTTCAGCTTTTCTTTTTCCAGATATTTCTTCCTTGACAACGATCTTTCCATCAGCAATCGATGTTTCTTTTCTTTTGCAATTCCAAAGTGTCTTTTTGTGATAAAATCGTCCTTTCTTGACATCAGTCTTCTTCTTGGGTGTATCATTTGATTGTGCAACCAATTGATCAAAAACATATCTTTTCCAGTTGAACTTCTCTCCAAACCAAATCACATATAATAAGTCAAATTTTGCTCCAGAAAGGTTGCTAAAATTACCTGCATTTCCAATTATGCAATTTGCTAACATCTTAGTGAGATAGTTGAATTCAGGTTTGAGAAGACTTGTGCTCCTAGTTTGTCATACTGTAGAGTCTGCACTAATTTCTATATCTTTCCATAATCTCTCTTTATGTTCCTTGGTTAACTTGATGGCTGACTTTCCTCTAGATTTGTCGAAGCCGAAAATATCCGCAATTAGATCTCAGTGACTTTAATTTGTTTGCCATTGACAGTGGTGGTATAATCATGTATGTCTTCTCCTTTTAAAGCCGCATTTCCGAATTCATAGAAATCACCAATGCTCTCCAGACAGACACTTTTCAGATTGATATTAAACACAGCCTCTAACCTTTGATTTTCTGTATTTTTGTAGCAATTTCCTTGGCTAGTGTTTGATCAATATACTTGACAATAAATTGATCGAGTGAAATGATCATTCCAGGTTCAACACGGATAAACGCCATTGTTTCTGGGATAATTTGAAATCTGGAAATTTAGGGATTATAGCAGATTCAAAGTTTGAAAGTAGAAGATTGTAGTAGAGAATTCGAGGTTATTTATATATAGAAGGAAGTAGTTGAGATTTGAGTGGGACTTAAAACGTCTTGTCATAAATATTGAGATTTTTAAAAAGAAGTGAGTGGAAAAGATGGACGGTTGAGATTAGAATAGGTCACGTCTTTTCCTGACATCCGTAACTTGTAACAGTAAATATATTGGATACAGTGTATCTCCAACTGTATATAGTCAGCTTTAGATTGTATCCACAGATTGAAGCCAATGTCTTCCTTGTCAGTTTTCAAAATTCAGTTTAGAATTTATCTTAGGTTTGAGAGTGACAAAGTCTCGTTTGATTTTTCTCCTGCAAAATAAAGTGAGAAGTCTTTGGTACCTATATCTGTTTGGGTCCTGATTGATTAGATTTAGATGACAACTTTCTGTACCTTTCTTGATATTTTGATTGGGTAATATTTGTTTTCACAAAATTTTGCTGGTTAGTCTTAACAGTTTTTGGTTTGTCCAGTTTGTGAAACTGACGAGGTTGTACATTCCAGTCTTCATCAGTGGGAAACAGTCTTCCTTTCCCTCTGAGTCTATTATTCCTTGAATATGACTCGAATATTTTTCTAACTGATCTTTGATCAGTTTTGCCTTTTTCAGCCTTCTGAGGTTTTTTGTAAAATCTATCATCTTGGAGTGTTTTACCAACTGATTTTACGTTTTGTCAGTTTTTGCATTTGGCTGTGCTGAGTTTTTGTCAGTTCTGATAATTTTATCAGTTTTCTGAGTTCCAGACTGTTGTGTAGTCACAAATTTCATTGCAACTGTACTTGGTCTGAACTTAGAATTTTGCTGATTATCAAACCCTAAACCAGATCTGTCTCCAAATGGATTTCCAGGTTTGAACTGAACGCTGGAAATTGGATGAATTGATGATTCTGTGATATTTATTATCTCTGTCAGTTCATCAGTTGGGAAAATTTTCTTAGTTCCATTATTAGTCTTGATGAGATTGATTTCAGCAGTCAATCTTAGAACTTCTGTTTTCAATAAATCCTTTTCCTTTTTGACATTCTCATAATTCTTTTGAATTACCTCCAATTCCTTTATGAGTATGTCCAAGGTTTCATTGAAATCTTCATTTCTATCATTGTTCTTGGCATTGTGAGTGCTGGATGTAGATGCAATTACCTCTTGATGTTTGATAGATAATTTTTTAGCCGGGGAATCTTCATCATTTAAAGCTTGCTTGCCTTTATCATTGATATTTGCTTGTGCTACTCCTAGTAGTATGATTTCCTCATCACTTTCATCTCCATAGCTAATGGGTAGAATTTCAGTACTATCTTTATTTGATGGATCTTCGATGAATGTTCTATTCATTTCTGCTTCTATGCAATCAGCTACTCGCAACAATCCCTTTTCTGTTTCTTCTGAAAGATCACTTAGTGATGGAAATCTGCTGGATTCATCATCATATGTGTTGAGGTCAATATCCACATTATCACTGAAATGAGGTTCTGGATTTGTATGTGAACTTGTAGTGTTGAATCTTTCAAATACTTGATCCTGAAAATCAGATACAACATTCTGCAAATAGTCAGTCAAGGGATAATTAAGCCAACTTCTAATTCTAGATGTGTCCATTAAGATTCAACTTTTACACCTTTACAACTGATGTAGAGAGAGGTATTCAACAAATGGTATATAAGATATCTTTGGATCTCTTCCAAAAAGAAAGAACCGCTCCGATACCAATTGTTGGTCCCTTGGAAAGGCTGACACAAGTTTAGAGGGGGGGTGAATAAACTTGTCCCTTAAAACTGGATTTAAAACTATTAAGGTTCAATTAAAACTTGTGTGGAGTTGACCTAACTAAGCTGAGTATAAATCAAACTGACTTATATCAAAGCTGAGTTAACCGGCAGCGGATATTAGTTAAAGCCTTTGTAAAGAAAGTGAGTTACTAGATATAACATGCAATACAGTAAGTAAATGCGTAAAGTAAATAAACAAGAATTATAGAGGTTCCAGGTGGTGTAATCCTGTCAGTCCTCTCTTCCCCTGTGATGCGGAGGAAAATTCCACTATAACTTCTTTGAGATGGCCCGGTTACAAAAAGTTCTAAACTGATAGTCCTTGACTAATCCCTAGCTTCACTATCTAAACACTTGTAGAACGGGTAGAATGGCTGCTCTTCAATTGTTTGACACACTGGTCTTTGGAGGGTTGAATTGCCTCTTCACCAGCTCATCACAAACATAGTCAACCTGACTGCACTCAACTGTCCTTGACACCTTCTTGGTGTTTCACAGTCTGACACCTTTGATAAATACAAAGTTGAGACTTGAATCAATAACTATGATTCAACTTGTGATTTGAGATTTTCTTCTAGATATATAAGATTATGCACGGCTCTGATTTCTTCAAATGATTGATCTTGATATGCTTGAATGCTTATGAACACTTGAAGAAATTTCTTGATCTTGCAATTAAAAGTTTAGCAGGAATTCTTTTTGATTACTTTCCCCCTTAGATTTACTCTTTCTTGACTAGATTGATTCTTAGAATTCCACACAACTTCTTGTGATAGAAGCAACCTATTTGTAGGGGTTTATCCAACGGTTAGTCCATTTGAATTTGAATCCTTATAGCCGTTAGTGGTCCTGCTTTCTTGCCTGTACATTACTGTCAGAACGGATAGATTATCCTTCAATCAAATCGCTTGATATGTAACGGTTGGATTCTACTTCACTTCTGCTTAAAGATCAGTTTCAATACAGTCTTACTGAGTACATAGTCAGTGTTTCAGTTTAAGATTGGTAACTGAGTTTTACTCTTCTTCAAAATCTCAGTGCTCTATTTTTCATATGAATTTATATGATTAACTCAGAGTACACCATTTCAAATAGATTAGCAAAAACTTCATTGTCCTTATGTGTTTTAGCTTTTCATACAAGATCTATATAGTCAGTTCAGGTCATCACAGACTTGCCTGAAGTCTAACTAATATAGTCTTGACTTAGTCTTCATAAACTGCGTTTGAACCCTCAGTTCTTCTATCTTCAATAACTGAGTTTGAACCCTCAGTTCTTCTATCTTCGATAACTGAGTTTAAACCCTCAATTCTTCTATCTTCAATAATTGAGTTTGAACCCTCAGTTCTTCTGTCTTCTAGATAAGCCAACTGAGTCTGTGTCCCTCAGCGAACTTACCTTCTTCAGTTATATTTTGATGCACTCAGTTTTCCAGTTTCTTAAAGAATCTCAGTTTAACTAATTTCCAGTTTCTCATTTTATCAGTTCACAACCTAGAACTATTACAGTGCTTGTCTGATTTAACTTATACAAATATCAGACTCTATTAAATCCTATACATTGATATCTAGACATCTTCTTGCTTTGCACTATAACAGCTAGTTATGACACTTCATCAATGGGGTCTAAAAATTAACAACTGAATAAGTGATGAATCATCATCAAAACATAAATTTTATTTCCAACAGTATTTCATGGTGTCTCTGAATACACTTCGATGGCATACTGTAAGTGGAAATTTCCAGAGATCGATTGGAAAGATATGGAAGAGGTCCAGACCACAAAGTTCAAGTGTTACAATGCAGAATTAAGTAAAATGTAATTACAGCTATCTGAATATGCTTTGAACTTACTTATCTTATTGCCCTTGAATGGATGAATATTTTTTTTATTCTGTTGATTATTATGAAAATTTTGATCACTTATGTTCAGGCTTATAAGGGTTTTGGCATCATCAAAAACAGGGAAATTGTTAGGAACATTTTATTATGTTTTGATGATGGCCATACTAGCTGTTATAGCAAGCCTGAAATAAGTTAGAATTCTATATATAAGTCTTTACTTAGATTTTGACATGTTGTATAAGTTAAGTCAGACAAGTTTTGTACTAGTTGGTAGGACGGCAAAGTGAAACAGATATTCGGCAAAGTGAGGCCAGCCAAGTACCAGCAGAGAAGCTTGAAGACATTATGGTCTGACTTATAACCAAGGAAGTCTGTGATGACCTTGGATAAGTCTAAGTTACATTTCAAGTGATGAAACTTAATGTTTAAATATGGTGTACACTGATCTCACACAAATCAAGGATCAGTGAAGTACAAAGATTCTCCTGAACCTAAAAGAATGAAGGAAACAGTGAATTGGCATAGTGAACTGACTATTGGCTGAGTGAAGACAAAGCAGTGAAGGAAGATCTAAACGGAAAAGTAAGACATTCACTAAACTGTTCAAAAAACGGCCAAGTAAACCTTACTTGATCAGATTTTGAAGTATGAAGAAGATACAGAGGATCAAGCATTAAATGCACAATCAATAGAGGATCAATCAAGGACGAATTTTCTGATAAACGTTTGAAGAAAAATCCCATCACTAAAATCAAGGAGAATATAATTAAGGGGGACTCAAGAATAAAATCAAGGATTATTCCCCTCATTAATATAGCCAATGGACGGAAATTCAAATCAAGGATTATCAAAGCTATAAATAGAAGGCATTGACATACAATAATATACATAGAAGAGAACGATTAAGTTTGATAATTTACAAGAAGAAACTCTGTCAAAGTGAAAATCTTTCATCTGTGCTAAAAGGAAATATCTAGAGATCAACTCAGGAATCAGAACTTCTTTTAAAATCATGCTCTGAGATTGATCAACAAGTCTGTGGATTTAATTCACATCAACTGAGGCAATTGAGTCAGAGGAATCTGAGAAGGAGTTGCAACCTTTGTGATAGCTGCTGAAAGATTTGTTCTCAAGGGGCAGTGATAGAGATTAGTCTTGAAGATTGTGAAGCTTGTGTAGTCAAGGACAATCGTACTATTGTATCTGTGAAAACAATAGTGAATTCCACCAATCATCACAGGAGAAGAGTGGATTAAGGGATTACACCACCTTGAACCACTATAAACCTTTGTGTCTATTTACTTTCAGCAATTTACTTTTCAGCACTTTACTTAACTGCATACTATATATATGTGGTTGCATAATCTACTTTGAAACAATATTTTAAGTAGGGACTTATCCGCTTCCCAAAGGCTTTTAAATATAACAAAAGTTTTTGAAACTCCACTATAGTCATTCACCCCCCTGACTATAGCTTTACCCTTCTCTGGGACCAACATAATGCATCCTCATCCGACACTGCATAATCTTCTATTTTTCATTAGACTCTGCAAATCGAATTCAAAATCTCATGAGTAGATTTGAAGAAATTCAAACAGCTCATGAAATTCTGGAACAAGAATGTAAGAATCTAAATGAGTAAAATAAAATATTAAAGAAAGAACTGGATAAACTGAAAGCTGAATCAGCTAGCAAGGGAGAAAACTTAGCAAATCAACAAGTATCAGATGATCACTCATCTGGTGCTAACAGACCAGCTAAGGAAACTTCTCTACCAACTGAGGCCACCACTGCACCACTTTAGGCTCCAGCTTACAAACCCCAAAAAAGGTTTGGATACAGATCTGGCCTTGGCTACAATAGTCAATATGAGAAAAGAAACAATGGACAACACAGATTTGACTGGACCTAAATTCAGAAAAAGACAAACCATAGTTTCAACTACTCATCTTGCACAAGTGAAGTAAATAACCAGTGCAGTGAAACAACAGAGTAAATCATCTTACCAGCCTACTAAGGGCAAAGGTATACTGAAAGGTAAGGGAAGACTTTACCCCTCAGAAGATGATTGGAATGTTCCACCTCCAAAATACAAGAGAAAACCATTTCATACAAAGCCAAATGTATTTGGGAAAAGCCAGATAAGGCATGGCCTGGATACAAAAGGCAATATGAGAACATGTCAACTGGTGTATTTTGGAAAGTGAAACAGGATGCTAAGACACCAAAAAGTAGAGAAATGTATCAGAATACTTTTAGTAACCTATTAGAAGCTATTCTGCCATGCCTTATACATATGAGGTTGATGACTTCAACCCTCCAAGGAGAAAATCTTTTGGACACACACTTGGAGTATGAGGCATGACTACTAACAAGTATGGACCCAAACAGTGTTGGGTACCTAAACTTGCTTAACTTGTTTTGTAGGATGTTTGGTACATAGACAGTGGATGTTCCAGACACATGACAAGAAATAAAGGATGGCTAACTGAATTCAAATATTTTGATGGACCCAAAGTTACCTTTGGAGGCAAAGAAAACCCCGACAAGATTAAGATGGAAGGCACCATGTTAAAGATAACCTGAAGATTCAGAATGTGGCATATGTTAAGGGATTGAATTGATCAGCTCATGTAGGAACAAGGTTCAAGTCTTCCCGTCTGTTAGGATGCCTCAGCTGCATACATCGCTGCACTTTCACTTGACACCTATCGTAATGATAAATGGCTCGTCTCTCCATGACCTTCTCTTGAATTCTCAAAACTATTGTCGCTCCATCCCCGCAGGGGCAGAGAACTCGTTGCTGTCCCCATTAATTATACTAGGGAATTACACTGGCACAAGAAATAAATGAATTGGTCTTAGACACTGGGCATATACATATACATAATCACATGCGGAGACGAGACTATGGATAACATAAGCGAGAAGAGACATCTTGGTTCTGCTACCCTGAAACCAGCTACTACCTCGGTTACGGACAAGGGGAAGAAAAAAAAAATCTTTTTAACAAGCGCCCCCTTTTGGGTATGCTTGTACTAAAAGTCCTCTTACTACCAACCAACAGACATCATTTGGCTGGGTCTTGACAGTATCAACAACGAGAAACAAAGAAGGTTGCAGGGTGATTCACAAACAAACCAACACAGTTGTACTTGCAGGAAAAAGAGAGGAAAACATGTATGTGGTAGACTGGAAGACAGCAAAAGTAGAAACATGTCTGCTTGTCAAGAACAAACAATCACCTAGCTGGATTTGGCACAGAAGACTGACTCATCTGAATTTCAAGACAATCAACAAGTTATCAAAGAACAAATTAGTAGAAGGCCTACCAGACATCACATTCAAGAAAGAGAGTCTTTGTGATGCTTGTCAAAAAGGGAAATAGATCAAGAGCTCCTTCAAGTCAAAGACACATCAATCAACAACAATAATCTTACATCTGTTACATATGGATCTATCTGGACCAGTCACACCAGTAAGTGTAAGTGCAAAGAAGTACACTTTAGTAGTGGTTGACGACTTTTCCAAGTTCACTTGGACCATTTTCATGAACAAGAAGAAAGAAACACTCAAGAAACTACCAGATTTACTGAGAAGAATTCAGAATGAAAAGGAATTGAAGATTATCAATATAAGATCAGACAGAGGCACAAAATTCCTAAATGAAGTAATCAGAACCTACTATGAAGCAAATGGAGTACTACATCAACTATCAGCAGCAGAAACTCCACAACAGAATGAAGTAGCAGAAAGGAGAAACAGAACACTCAAAGAAGCTGTTAGAACAATGATAGCAGAAGCAAACTTACCAAAGAGATTTTGGTCTGAAGCAGCAAACACAGCATGTTACACTCAAAACAAATATATCATCAATAAACATCATGGAAAAACACCCTATGAAATATGGAATGGAAGAAAACCTAACATATCTCACTTACATATGTTTGGATCTAAATGTTTTGTGTTAAACACGAATCAGTTACATACATTTGATGAAAAAGCTGATGAAGCAATATGCATGGGATATTCAGACACTAGCAAAGCTTTCAGAGTACTAAACAAGAGAACCTTGGTGATTGAAGAGTCAATTCATGTAGTGTTCGATGAACCAAACACTAGTAGTGTAGACTTACACACATTTGAAGAAGAAACTACACAAAGACAAGTCTATATAGACACAACAATACCACCCACTATACTAAACCACTCTGTTGACAATCAAGATGATGTACCAGCTACTACAACAATAGAGTCACCAACTCAAACTCAAGAATCTGATACACAAGCAGGAACAGTAGAAGAACTAGATCAAGCCCAACTTCAACATGACTTGAATTGGCTTAGAAATCATCCAGAAGAACAAGTCATTGGAGATGTTCATGCAGGTGTTAGAACCAGAAGACAACTGGAAAGCATGCTAACTTATTTTCTGTCATAGATGGAACCCAAGACAATAGATGATTCAATCCAAGATGCTGATTGGATTACAGCCATGCAAGAAGAACTCAATGAATTTGAGGGAAATGAAGTCTGAGAACTTGTTGATAGACCAGACATGGACAACATCATTGGAACAAAATGGGTGTTCAGAAATAAGATGGATGAACAAGGAGCAATTGTCAGAAACAAAGCCAGACTAGTAGCAAAGGATATTCACAAGCAAAAGGCATATATTATGATGAAACTTTTGCACCAGCAGCAAGATTGGAATCAATCAGACTTTTCCTATCCTTTGCTGCTCACAAATAATTCAAAGTCTATCGAATGGATGTAAATAGTGCATTTCTGAATGGACTCTTGGAAGAAGAAGTATATGTTGAACAACCACCTGGTTTTCAAATCAAGGGAAAAGAAGATAAGGTATACAAGCTCAAAAAGGTACTTTATGGACTCAAACAAGCACCCAGAGCACTGTCAAAATTCCCGATCAACAATGGATTCAACAAAGGAACCATTGGCGATACACTTTTCAAACTAGAAGATGGAACAAGCACCTTGCTAGTGCAGATCTATGTGGATGATATCATATTTGGATCGCAAGATGAAAAGCTATGTGAAAATTTTGCAAATCTGATGAAAAGCAAATTCGAAATGAGCATGATGGGAGAACTCAACTACTTCCTCGGACTACAAGTGAAGCAGATGAAAGATGGCATATTTATCAATCAAGCCAAATACACAAAAGACTTGATACAAAAATATGGAATGGACACAAGTGGCCTATCAGAAACACTTATGTGTGCAAGAACTATACTTGGGAAGGATGTGGATCAAAAATTATACAGAGGAATTATTGGATCCTTACTCTACCTAACTGCAAGTAGACCTCATATAGCATTTGCAGTAGTGATGACGGTCAAATTATACCCGTAAAAGCCATCAACGTTGACCTTAAATCGAGACTAATAATATATATTTTGTGATAAATCGCATGTTTATATTTATTATTTAATGTTATGTGATTTATATTATATAATTTGGTATTTATCCATTTATAAGATATAATTTGAGGTTTATCAGTTTTTATTATATAAATCGGAATTTATCCGTTTTTATTATATTTATCCGTTTTATTTAAATATGATTTATTTTGGGATAAATATCTATTTTGTAGATTGAGATAAATTTTGGAGGATAAATACAAATGGAAGAATTAAATCTCAAGATAAATCAAAGGAAATTCAAGATAGAGATCGGATAAGCACGAAAAGATGAGTAAGGCATGACAAGAGCAAGCGAGCCAATCCGAAGCTTGGGGAAATAAATGCGGCGGCCCTATCACATATTTGGGGCGCATTTTTGCCTTTTTCCGGAAGATCGGCCGGGAGTTATCTCTTATTTGTTTTGATATTTTGAAGTATATCTCTTAATTAGCTTGAACCCCTATAAATAAAGGCATGTATTGCACGCCATACACACCACACAACTTTTACACAATTCATAATAAAATCTTCGGTTTTTCTTAGAGCAGTTTATTTTACAAGTTCTGCAATTATGTAAGTTCTTGTATTTATTTGTTCTTAGTTCTTTGTAATTAAGCCCCCAATTATTGTTTATTGTTTGAGGTTGTTCTTTCTTCACCGAACGATGTAGATCTAAGGATACGATATGAGGCAGTGGGGATTCTTTGTCTATAAGGATCCACACGCCCAGATCTGTTATCCGGTGACCTATAGATGACTTTGGTATGATTGACAACCGTGTTTTTAGTAGATCTACATAATTGCTTTATGAATCTCTATTTTATCCGTTACGTATGTAGAAACGCTAAGATTTAGGTTTTCGCCGCGTCAATCTAGCCACGTCTTTATGGTGTGATTGTCCACCTAGAATTTCTTATCTTAGTAGGTATGGCTACGGCTACGTTGCTCGTCTGTTTTAATTAGCGTATTATTAGGAAATACCAATATAGTGCTCCTAGGTCGGCTCATGAATTGATCTTCCGGGACTTTCAGCGAGATCTAGATCTGTTCTGTATTCGGGAATTGCATGCTCCTAGTTATACGTAAATCGTAGATTAACATGAGACCGTCCAGGTGATTGTTAATGGGACGGAGACTGATGCGATCGCTTCGGAAGTACGCCTGAACAAAGGAATGTTGCCTAGGTGAGGAATACGGTTAATATCGGCATCCCTAGTTTTGTAAGCGTGCGAGTCATATGAGATGGAGGCCGAAAAAGCAAAGTCACGTGATGTAGCATAGTGATCTGGATGGCCTACCCGGAGCTAGATCTAGTTTAGGGGATGACTCCCGTAGCCAATATAAAAGAAATACGGATCGGATTAATAGTTGTCGAGTCTAGCTTAATTATATAGAATCTCTAAATCCAAACGATAACATGATAATTGGGGAGGTTAATTACGTGTCTTTATTTGTGTTGTGTCGAGTCGTGTTATTTATCTTTTCTTGTCTTTCGTTGGTCGTAGACCGCCTTTGTGTCCTTGATATGAATAATTAGTTGTTTGTATATAAATGACCCACAAATTGGTTCCCTGTGGGATCGACCTTGATTCGCTATAACGATACTACGATGGACCTAGTCCTCTTCCTAGTATTGGTTTATGGTGGTCAAGTATTTTAATTTCACTTGATCTACGTCATCAATTAGGAGTATGTGCAAGATTTCAAGCTCAACCTAAAGAATTTCATTTATTAGCAACAAAGAGAATCATCAAATATCTGAAACACACAATAAATGTGGGAATTTGGTATCTCAAAGATGGTGGATTCAAATTAATATCTTATTTAGATTCAGACTATGCTGGATGCAAAATTGACAGAAAAAGCACTTCAGGAACTTGTCAGATACTAGGTTGCAGACTAGTATCATGGTTTAGTAAAAAGTAGAATTCCATATCTACTTCAACAGCTGAAGCAGAATATATAGCAGTAGGTAGCTGTTGTGCACAAGTACTATGGATAAGACAGTAGCTAATAGACAATAGAATAGAAGAGAAGACAATCCCAATCATGTGTGATAACACAAGTGCAATATCAATTACAGAGAATCCAGTATTTCACTCAAGAACCAAGAACATTGATTTCGAGACATCATTTCTTCAGAGATCATGTTGAGAAAGGAGATGTAACCTTGAGGTACATATTCACAGAGGATCAATTGGTTGATATATTCACAAAACCACTCAGTCATGAAAGATTTTGTAAGTTAAGAACTGAGTTGGGAATGATTGAAATTGATTAAGTCACAAGGAGTAGCTAAACTGAGTAATCAGTGAAGTAACTTCACCAGCTGACTGAACCTTTGCCATTTTGGGTGCGCTCGCTTGGCAGGTAAGGCACTAGTACCAGCGAAGTTCACTTCACCAATTGTTAGGAACAATTTTGATGAAGCAGCTCAGTGAAAGATCGGCAGAGTAATCAGCACACTAATCTCGTCATTCCACCGGTGAAGTATATTTATCAAAGAAGTGTGAAATGAATAAATCATTTACACATGTGGAAAATCTGATGATTTATTTATTTATTATGGAGGATCACACACGTGGATATAGTCTTTAAATCATAGAGGTTACATTTTGAATTGATGGAATGACGACAACGCCTCGATTCTCGGGATTTATCATTACTTACCTCAATCCACTCTCTCACTGCACTCAATAACCTCGATTTCTTATACACCAAATCACGCCATTACTCCACTAAATCCTTCAATATTCAAAACCCTGTTAACTTTCAAATTGTTTGGCTATATAAACCAAACTTATACGTTTTCACAATCTCTTTACGCCCATATTGAAATTCAGAAATTATTTTCTTCAAGAAATTTCAAAGTCCCCTTACTCGAACTCTCAGAAATTGCCTCATCTTCCACAACCAAAAAGTCCAGAAAACAATATGAAAGATCTATTGTCACCGGGTCATTCTTCAGACCCGAGAACACTATCTCACCTTGTGCAACAATGACCCCCAAGCACAACGATCGGTGGATGGGTGCACCAACTTAGGGTTAATGACCTTTCTTAACCCTCCGATCAAAGGACTTTGCTATGAAACCCTAATTTCTTTCTAGCAAAATGCTAAATTTTTTCCGGGAAAGAAGAAAGGATCACCGGACAACATCACAAGCAATGTGAATGGACGGGAACTGGTAATCACACTAGGTCTGCTCAGTATGTATCTCAAACTCTCCAACACTGGACCCTCAGAGATAAAGAATGTGGAAATCAACACTGATACATTCTGGACGGAGACAACCAAGAATCACAGTCTTGCAACCAAGAAATTTAACTGTCCAAGATCGGCACTCAAGAAGCCGTTCGAAGAATTTGCTCATTTGATCATCAAAAGTTTAGAAGGAAAGAAAGGATCCATGCATGGCGTGACGGAAGTAAGGACCAGACTAATGGCTATTATCTATCAGGGCCTTGAGTTCAACTGGTCGATTTTAGTTTTCAACAGGTTGAAAGAGCAAATACAACGTGAAATTGATACTGGCAAGTTAGCAATCAAGAAGGGACAACAGAAGAAAGACATCTTCTAGGAAAGGAAATCCTATGGAATTCCTCTGCAATATCCGTTTGATCAAATGAAGGTGAAACCCATTCATCTACACAATTTACATGAGGCAAAAGTAATGTTCACTTACGTGAATGAAGACAAGAAAAGGAAACATGCTGAGGCAAGCAATTCTGGATCCAGGAGATGGACAAGATCTAGTAAAAGAAATGTAAGAAGCAATGTTGGGGGACCAAGATTTGATGAAGGTCCACTAAAAATTTCTGATGATGCAGAAGAGGAAGAGGATGAGGAAGCTTACCATCTGACCTCTGGTGAAGATGAAGAGGACAGAGCAAATGAAGAAGAGGAAGATGATGATGAAGAAGTTCTTCTAACACCAGAAGTAGAAGAAAATGATCATCACTCTGATGGTCAGAAGAAAACAAAGATTCTGATGATGAATTGAAACTCCGGGATGTTATCCAAATGTGTAAGACTGATGGTGAAAAGCAGCTTGAGCATCACTATCAGACTCAACAAAGACCCTTAGCACTGAGCAAATGGGATTGACAGTATATCCACACTCTTCGGTTGCTGAGGAAGCTGAAGCTGCAGTAGATAAAGATGATACCAAGTCCTCACCAAGACTTGGAGAATCAAGCAACCCTCAACAATCTCTATCTGACATGGAGATTGAAGAAGAAAGTGAAGAAGAACTAGTTGATGCAACTGCACCAGCATAGGCACAACCTACCACTGACTATCCAGACAGATCATTTCATCTGGATATTAATCCTATGATTATGGACATGGAAAAGCAAAATCTCAGTAGAGAAAATCTCCAAACAACACTAAGGAGTGGTTATACTTCCATGGACCAAAAGATTGAGGCTCTGCTCAACCATATTATGGTCCAAGATGCTTTGATAGAAAAGCAATGGGATCTGCTAAGTCAACTGAATTCAATGATCACACAGCATGTCCAAAAGAATCTGGAGCATCTAGCACGTGCAGTTGATGGCAGGCTTGACCATGTGGTTGACATACTGGAAACTCACTCGCAACAAATTCAGGCCCTTGACAGCAACCTGGATCATGCCATCAAGCAGCTTGACACAATCATAACAGTGTCTGAGGCCACAAACAAAATTCTGGCAGAAAAACATGATGCTACCAAAAAGGGGGAAGGTAGTGATAAGCCTGAAAGTTCTAAAGGTAAGGGCATTGAAAGCACGAGAAAAAAACATCAGATATTTAGAGAAATAGTAGACTGTAATAATTTTCTCTATTTTGGTTTTGAACAACTTATGCCCTTCATGGATGAATAAAATTTATGAGTTTTATTCTTTTGCTATATGAAAATGTTTATTTATGTTCAGGCTTATGAGGGTTTTGGCATCATCAAAATGGGGAAATTGTTAGGAACATTTTATTTGTTTTGATGATGGCCATACTAGCTGTTATAACAAGCCTGGAATAAGTTAGTAATATCTGTATAAGACTTTACTTAGAGTCTTACATGTTGTATAAGTTCTGTTAGACAAGCATTGTACTAGACTGGTAGGACGGCTTTGTGAATTAAAGGACTGAAGATCAGCTAAGTGAAGACAGCCAAGTACCAGCAAAGTAAAATGAAGACCTATGGATTGACATATAACCAGGGAAATCTGTGATGACCTTGGACAAGTCTAAGATACATTACAAGTGATGAAATCTATTCTTTTAATATGGTGTACACTGATCTCACCCAAGTCAAGGATCTGTGAAGTACAAGCATACATTGGACTTTGAGAATCAAAGGAGAAAGAAAACAACAAACCGGCTAAGTGAAAGTTCTACCGGCTGACTATAGACAACAACAGTGAAGAGTCACTGAACCGGCAATGAAACAGCCAAGTGAAGAAACAGACAAGTCAAGTATGTTGTCTGCATTTTATTCAGAATGTGGAAATTACAGAATTCAAGCAATTAATGCAGAATCAATCAAGGACGGATTTTATGAGAAACGTTTGAAGAAAATCCGGATCACTGAAATCAAAAAGAATAAAATCAAGGAATGATCAAGGATTAATTTAAGGATTATTCTCCGCATTAAATAGCCAACGGACAAATTTCCAAATCAAGAAGATCAAGGCTATAAATAGAAGGCATTGACAGAAATACATAGGCATATATATGAAGATAGACAAAATTTACAAATAACGATCAAAAACTCTGTCAAAATTAACACAGGCCTTCTAATTGTTTTTACAAGAAATATCTATAAGATCAACTCAAAATTTAGAGCTACAAATCTACATCAAGCACTGAGATTGATCAACTCTTTGTGAATCTTATTCACACCCAACTGAAGCAATTGATCAGATCGTCTGAGAAGGAATTGCAGCCTTTTGTGATAGCTGCTGAAAGATTTGTTCTCAATTAGCAGTGTTGAAGACTGAGTCACTGAAGCTTTTGTAGCCAGGGAAAGATAGTCATGAGATTGTGAAGCTTGTGTATCCAAGGACAATCATACTATTGTATTGGTGAATGACAATAGTGAATTCCTCCAATCACCACAGGAGAAGAGTGGACTATAAGGGATTACACCACCCTGAACCACTATAAACCTTGTGTTATTTACTTACATCATTTACTTTATGCATTTCTTCATATGTTTGTGATTTTAGAATGGTTTTAATTTTCCGCTGCCCAAAAGCTTTTCATCAGAAAAGTTTTTGAAAGTCCTGAGGTTTAAATTTTAAACTCACAATATAGTCATTCACCCCCCCCCCCCACTGACTATATTTCATCCTTCTCTGGAACCAACAAACATTTAAACCAATAAACTAAAAAAGGCTGAAAAATACAATTCGCTCATATAAGCTCTTGGCAAATGATGGTAAAGTTAATAACAAAGTGATCAAATCCTTATTCATAGCAGTAAATAGGGTTGTGTCACTTCATACTTCACCCGATCAATGGCATCGTCTATGGAGCAAATCAACGTTCTGAATTTCAAAATGTTACAGGCTGGCATACATTATGAAACTTAGAAGCAGTTGGACTTTAGCCTCACAGTTCATGCCACATTCTTTCTGTGCAGACCTAATTCATGATGATTATCCTAACTTAGGTCTGTGGGGCATTTGACATAAGAGATATCAGTCATCCTATACGTAACACTCATCAGGTCTAACTCAGAGTAATGAAGGTCTTTTCAGTATATGGTCTGACATGGGCCTCAGCTCAATATTGGGCCTATATCATCATGTCACTTTTGTATTAATCAACCAACATGATGCGGGCCGTCCATATGGCAGACCTGGCGTAGGCCGCCAACGGTACTTTATAGACAGCATAATGCTCGACGTCTATTGTCATTTATTGCCGACATGGTGAAGGTTACCTCGGTATTTTACATCTAATATGGCGTAGGTCTTCGTCGGCATCAGACAACCGTTATGTAACATCCCGACTTTTCGAAAAAAGGCAAAAACATCTTTTAACATAAGGTTCAAATTTATAACATCAATCCCTTAGAGGTTATTTTCAAGATTAAAACTCCCCACACGCATAACTCTTCCTTTTTAAAAATCTGAAAAAAAATTGCTCTGCGTTCCTTCTTCCTCTGCCAAAGTCGACTTCTACAATATTGGAGAAGGAGATAAACTTAAAAAATTCATATCTTCCAATCCGTACTTCTGTTTTCCAGCCATGAGTAGTCAAAACGATCGTCTTGGAGCGTAGATTGTTCTAAAAATAGTTTTACAAGAAGTAATCCAGGTAATCTCCCGTTTAATTCACTTATTCAGTTCGAAATTTTTACAAGGAAAATAGGATTTTAGGGTATTTGCTGTTCAGATAGGTTTTGGGGTTGGGAATCAAGTGTTGTAGTAGTTGCTTGGTGTTGTGCTGTGAAGAATGCTTGTTTTTCTCATAATTACCAAGTAAGAGGCTCTTCCTAATGTTTGATTAAAGTTTTATGATGTTAAGGTTTAGTGTTTGCGTTGAATTCTTGGTTAGAAATCATGTTCTAGGTTGTAGTTAAAGATTTGGATGTTATGGTATGTAAAAGCTATGTTTTTCTGCTGTTTTTCTGTGTTAATCGATGTTGATCATGTTGGGAATGAGTTAGAAATCGTTTAAGAACAAAAAAGCATGTTTTGGGGCTGTTGCTGAGTGAATGCGTGCGCATTCCTGAGCAATGCGTACGCATTGCTCAAACATCAGCATCCTAAATCTGTCAGAACGTCGAATGCGTGCACATTCCAAAGCAATGCGTATGCATTACCCCTGGCAGAAGCTCAATGCGTGCGCATTGTGGTAGCATTCAGCCAGTATTGGGCCAGTTTTGTGATATGATGTGTTTTAAGCCGGAGTCCAATTTTGATTGTTATATCTTGATACAATAACATTAAACGAATATGAACAAGCCTTCATTAAGCTTCTGATGCGTTTAGTTCTGGAACAGAATGTACTATTCCTAAGAGTTTAAGTTCGGGACCGTCAAAAGAGTATCATTGGATTGTGCTTTGATGGATTAATATTCATCAATGTCTGTGTAATTTCTAGGCCGTGTCCATGTATGTCTAGTGGTCTAAGTAAGGAGAAGGAGTTGTGAGGGAGCTTATTTGAAAACACTTAGGTGGTTAGTTAACAACAATTAACTAACGTACTTGTGTAGTTAAAAGATTAAACATCATGTCATTCTTGGTTAGGCACAAGACTATATCGCGACATGTGGGCGGTCAGTAAAAGTGAACAACTCTACTGGCCTATAAACGGCAGAATGGTAGATGGACTTCTGTTGGACTTATTTTTAAGTTTTAGTGATTAGTGCCAGACTAGCTGTTATAGAGCAAAGGCAAAAAGATGTCTAGATCAAATGTATAAGTTTATTTGAGTTTGATCTTGTATAGGTTTGATCAAACAAGCAACCGTAAAGGCGGCGGACTAGTCTAGATCAGTAGGGTAGCTGAGTCAGTAGACTAGTCAGGAACCTGCTGAAGACTGAAGGCTGAGGGCTCAAACTCAGTTATTGAAGGCTAAGGGATCAAACTTAGTAATTAAAGTCAAGGATATGGAATCAAAATTTAGGGAAGTCTGTGATGACCTAAACTGATTACATATACCTTGTGTACAAGGTCTAAGTTCCACAAGTTATGTGGTGATTGGAACTTAGATATATGCAAAAAGGTGTAATCTAACTTCATAAATAAAAGTTAGATAAAAGACAGTTAGCTGAAGTGTTTTTAAACACTGCAAAATATGGATCGCTTCCTGATGTGTATATCAGCAGACTTATGTTCTCAGGAACCTGCTGGATACATATTTTGATTATTCAAAGGTTACATTAGAAGATTACAAAGAAAGGGACAGCTTATAACCTCTGATTTTATCAACCAAATCAATGGTTAAGATTAAAAGGACGTTGGGATGATTCAGACCTTTATCCAATGGATACAAGTCAAAGGGTGGACAGACTGTAGACTGTCAAAAAGGAATCTGACAGTGTCAGTCCCAGGAACAGTCATAAAAAGCAAGTCAAGATGGAGACAATTCCAAAATGGCTATGTTTGAATTTCTAACATAAGTCACAAGGAATCCTACCTATAAATAGAGGACTCTTAATTCAGATGAAAGATGATGAACATTAAGAGAAAAATACAGATAATCCTGAGCTTTGATTTCTGATCAAGAAAAACACCATGCTGACCCTACTGAGCATAAGGCTACTGATCCAATAAAATTCTTCAAGTGTAATCTGCATTCAAGCTGCATCCAGTTTACACACTTGAAGACATCAAGCTGCTGATCATATCATCCTGATCAAGCTGCTGAAAGCTGAATCACTTACTTGATTCTTCTTTTACAAGAAATCTACTGAAGACAGTGAAGCATCATTGGGTGTGAAAGACTGTTGTTTGTGGTGGAGCTGGTGAAGAGGCAATCCTACCCTTCAAGGACCAGTGGAAGACTTTGGAGCAGCAATCCTACCTGTTCCAAGTGTTCAGTTTGTGAAGCAATAGTTATTGGTGAAGGACAAGCAACTTAGGAATTTTTGTAACAGCTACCTCAAGAATCTCTAGTGAATTACCTCCAACATCACAGGAGAAGAGTGGACGGAAAGGATTACACCACCTGGAACCACTATAAAATCTGCCTACTTACTTTCTGCATTTATATTCTGCACTTAGTTTATCTAACACATCAATCTACTGAATCTAGCAACTGAATCACACACATACACTACTGAGTATCTAATACTTGGTATCATATTTAACAACAAGTAATAAGGCTTAATTTTTGATATATTTCCGCTGCACAAATTCAGTAAACTCAACGATCGGCCGGACTACGAAGTATCGACGGGCGAAAGGTCCGAAGTTCTTGAGTTTGTTAACTCCAAAAAGTTTTAAGTGTTAAGTTTATTCACCCCCCTCTAAACTTAACCAAAGCCTTTCCAAGGGACCAACAATTGGTATCGGAGCAAGGTTTCTGTTCTGAAGTAATCCTACTTGTTGTGCTTGTGAAAATACTTTGAAAACTTTTTCAAGTTTCTGATTTTCAAAGCTTTGCATCATGGATAACAACTAGTATGCTAGAACATTGTTGATGTGTTCTTTAGATCGTTTTGATGAGTATAAACGTCGTATGTTTGGCTTATCTAGCCGCAACACATGATGAAATGATGGATGTCTTTGACGATGGACCACTGGAGATTACCAAGTCAGTAATAGTGGGAGATGAGACACAGTACATTCCAAAACCAAAAAGGGAATGGACTGCTGAAGATAGAAAAAGAGCAAATCTCAACAATATTGCTATTGATATTATATACAGAACTTTGGATAGAAATATGTATATGGAGGTGAAAGATTGCAAGACTGGAAAGGAACTTTGGGATAAGTTGCAATTAATCTGTGAAGGCACTGATGCAATCAAAAAGAACAAGATCAGTGTGGCAAAGAAGAAGTTCCAGGAGTTCAAAATGAAACCAAATGAGACCATTGAGCAAATGGAATCAAGATTCAATGCAATCATGGATGAACTCACCCTACTGAGTGTGAAGTACTCACAGGAAGAAATCAACTCAAAAATCTTGGAAGCATTACCTGCAAAAGAAGTTTGGGAGATGAAGGTGACTTCCATAGAAGAAATGAGAAGTTTGCATGAATAAGACACCTTCAAACTGTTTTCAGATCTTAAGGCCTATGAATTTAGCAAAAATCTTGTGCCTGAGACTGGAAAAAAAGAGCCAAAGACCACTGCATTGGCTGCTTCACATCAAGAAGAGACATCTGGAGCTCAAGATGATCTACTGGATGAGATGCAAGAGCAGATTTCCTACTGAGCAAGAAAATAAGAATGATGAAAACTGGAAAGGGTTCTCCAAGGAATTTCACAAAGAAATTCAGTGAAAAGAAGAAGGAAGAATCAAAGAAAGATAATGATTACTTGTGATATCATTGCAATAAACCAGGACACTTCAAACCTGATTGTCCGAATTAAAACGTAAAAAGGAACCTGATTATCTTTGCTTTAATTGGAAGAAGCCTGGACATTTCAGACCTGACTGTCCAGACCTACTGAAGACCAAAAGTCAACAAAGAAGACATGGCAAGAAAGCTATGGTTGCTGAAGATGAATCAGGATATGAAGTAGAATCAGAAAAGGGAAATGAATCTGATGATATTGCACTTGTTACTGATATGGAGGATTATACTTTAATGGCAAATATGGATGAAACAGAGGAGGTATACAATTCTGTATCTATCAATACTCCTGCTGGAAGTGATTGTGAATCAACTTGTGGTTCAAATCCAAAAAATTTTGACAATGAAGAAACTTTGGATGCCATCCTTAATCAACTGAGGATAATACAATCTGGTTATGAGATTCTGAAGGCTGAAAAAGAAGCTCTTCAATCAGAAGTTAAAAGATTAAATGCTGAATTAAGAATTCTCAAAGGAAAGGAAAAAGAAGTCAGACAGAATCAGCATAAGCCTGCTGAACATTCAGTAGCTGCTGAGTTTGCTGAACCATCTTGTTCCTCCACTGCATTCAAATATGGAAAGTCTTATGGTGATAGAACAGGGCTTGGATTTGGAACTCAACAATCCAATAAGAGTGGATCCGGTAAGGTCACTGAACCTAGTACCAGAATTGGTCCTAAGTTTGTGCCTGCACAAGATCCAACTCCCAAAAGGGTTGCTGAGGCAGTAAAGCCTACTGAGAAAGCTTCAAGGAATCAAAATCAGAAGTCAATGAAGTCAACAGCTCCTAATAATAAGAATAAATCTAAAAATAGGACTGCTGTGCCTTCTAGACCTGCTGATAGCAGACCTGCTACCAAGTCTGCTGGACCACAAAAAAGGAAAAACCAGAAACATTCCAAGGATAAGAATCCAAAATCCAAAAATATTAATCATTCAAGGGATACTTATCTCAGGGGGAAAGGTAGACTGTTCCCCACTGATGATGATTGGAATATTCATGTACCTGCTGCTAGAAACAACAGATATAACCATACTGCTGGGGTAAAACCTAAGCAATGGAATCAACAAAGGGCTCAGCAGAGGACTTATATAAGACCTCGGCGGGGACCTCGGCGGACTCCATATTACAGGGCTGTTCCTAACAGACAGCAAACCTATGGTTATCCTAGTGCTTCTAACAAAAGGAATCACTTTAAACAGCATCATATTCCAAAAGGCCAGAGGGCATATGTGAATCCTACACAACCAATTATTAGACCTTATAGATGTGTAGAGTACATGTATGAACCAAAGTATGATACCTTTCAAAGAAGACCTTATGGAAACTTGCCAAGGGTCATGCTTACCACTGACCATTATGGACCCAAACAGGTTTGGGTACCTAAAATGCATTAAATTTGTTTTGTAGGGTGTCTGGTATTTTGACAGTGGATGTTCCAGACATATGACAAAGAATAAGAACTGTTTGTCAAGTTTTGCGGCAAAGGATGGTCCAAGAGTGAATTTTGGCAACAAGAATACACCTGGATACACAAGAGGATATGTCACACTTGTGAGAAATGGATTAACAATCAGGAATGTTGCATATGTGGAAGGACTGGACTACAACCTATTGAGCACTGGACAATTCTGTGACATAGGATACAAGGTCACTTTTGGCAAAAACACATGTACTGTCATTAGTGAGAGAGGTGATCAAGTTGTGTTCGCTGGAAGAAGACAACAAAACATGTATGTTGTGGATTGGTCTACTGCTGTTCCAGAAACATGCCTGATTGTGCATACCAAGTCAAAACTTAATTGGTTATGGCATAAGAAGTTGAATCATCTAAATTTTGATGATATCAATCAGTTGGTGAAGAAGAAACTGGTAATTGGTTTACCTGAGATCACATTCAAAAAGGATGCTATATGTGATGCATGTCAGCAAGGTAAACAGACAAAATCAAGCTTCAAATCAAAGACTAAGCAATCAACTAAAAGAGTTTTGGAGCTGATGCACATGGATCTATTTGGACCAGTAACACCAACAAGTGTAACATGAAAGAAATACACCTTAGTGGTTGTGGATGATTATTCAAGATACACCTGGTGATATTCATGAACAAAAAAAGTGAAACACTTCAAAATATGCCTGAACTTTTGAAGAGACTACAGAATGAGAAAAGTTTGACAGTAGTGAAAATCAGATCAGACAAGGGTACTGAATTTCTCAATAAAGTTATAAGAGAATATTGGGAACAAAATGGTGTACTACATCAATCGGTCAGTCGTTGGTACACCTCGGCAAAATAGGGTTCTTTGAAAGAAGAAACGAACATTAAAAGAAGCAGGAAGAACTATGATTTGTTAAGCATTGCTACCTGAAAGATATTGGGCTGAAGCAGTTAATACAGCATGCTATACACAAAATAAAACATTAGTGAACAAGAAGCTACTGAAGACACCTTATGAGATTTGGAATGGAAGAAAACCTAATATATCCTATTTCCATCCATTTGGAAGCAAGTGTTTTATCTTGAATCATAAGGAACAGTTGAAGACATTCCAACCAAAATCAGATGAAGGAATTTTCTTGGGATATTCTTCGATCGGCAAGGCATTCGAGTACCGAACAAAAGGACAACCGAAACATGAAGAAACAATACATGTTGTATTTGATGAACCTAAGTTCACTGGAATGGAAGATGAAGCTTCAGAACCTGCTGAGAATCAACAAGTCACTGATCCAAAATGTGTAGAATTTTTGGAAAGATTCAATGACTTAAAGGTTTCTGATTCTGCCCCTACTGAACACCCTGCTGGTAACACTACTGATGCAACAACTGAGGCAATTCAAGGATCTGTTGAACCCTCTGTTGAAGAAACAATAGACCCTACTGAAGATGATGTTCCAGAGAATCAATCTAACCAGAATCCACAATGGTTAAGGGATCACCCTGCTGAACAAGTTATTGGCAACATACAGCAAGGTGTGAGGACTAGAAGACTGTTAGAAGCAATGTTTACTTGTTTTCTATCTCAAATGGAACCTAAAGTTGTTGAAGAAGCAATTTCAGATCCAGATTGGATAATTGCTATGCAAGAAGAGTTGAATGAATTTGAAAGAAATCAAGTTTGGACACTAGTGGAAAGGCCTAATCATGCAAATATAATTGGTACAAAATGGGTATACAGAAACAAATTTGATGAATCTGGTACCATTGTGAGGAATACGGCCAGACTAGTTGCAAAAGGCTATTCTCAAGCAGAAGGAATAGATTTTGATGAGACATATGCCCCTGTTGCAATATTGGAAGGTAACAGATTATTCCTGGCACATGCTGCTTATAAAAACTTCAAAGTATATCAGATGGATGTCAAAAGTGCATTTTTGAATGGAATTCTGGAAGAGGAGGTCTATGTTCAGCAACCTCCTGGATTTGAAGTTAAAGATCAAGAAGATAAAGTGTATAGGCTCAACAAAGCACTTTATGGTTTAAAACAAGCACCAAGAGCATGGTATGAGACTCTATCTCAATTCTTGGTGGACAATGGTTTTACAAAAGGCACCATTAATAAGACTCTTTTCAGAATCAATGAAGGGAACAGCACCCTGCTGGTACAAATTTATGTTGATGACATAATTTTTGGTTCTAAAAATGAATTGCTATGTGAGAAGTTTGCAAATCTAATGAAGGGTAAATTCCAAATGAGTATGAGGGGAGAAATGAACTACTTTTTGGGATTGCAAGTCAAACAAATGAAAGATGGAATCTTCATTCATCAAACCAAGTATACCAAGGAGTTACGGAAGAAATTTGGTATGGAAAACATCACCAAGGTATCAACTCCTATGAGCACAAATATTAGATTGGATGAAGACAGAGAAGGTAAAGATGTTGATCAGACCTTATACAGAAGGATGATAGGCAGTCTGCATGTACCTTGCGCGGCGACTTCGATATATCCTTTCTTTGTAGGTGTTTGTGCCGATTTCAATCAAAAACCTAAAGAAAGTCATTTAGGTGCGGTCAAAAGAGTTCTCAAGTACCTAAAAGAGACTTTGGGAGTAGGGATATGGTATTCAAAAGATGGAAGTTTCAAGGTTATATCCTACTCGTATTCGATTATCTTGGATGCAAGATTGATAGAAAAAGCACCACAGAACTGTCGGTTAATGGGAAATAGATCGGTTTCCTGGTTTAGCAAGAAACAGAATTCTATATCAACTTCCACTGCTGAAGTTGAGTACATTGCTGCTTTGGAAGTTGCTGTGCACAAATACTTTGGTTAAGACAACAGTTAAGGGATTATGGAATTGAGGAAAGAGATATTCCTATAATGTGTGACAACACAAGTGCAATTGCAATCACAGAAAATCCTGTTTTGCACTAAAAAACCAAGCATATTGATGTGAGACATCACTTTATAAAAGATCATGTTGAAAAGAAAGATGTGGTTCTGTATATCCCTACTGAAGATCAACTTGCTGATATTTTCACTAAACCACTGGACAGTGAAAGATTTGCTAAACTAAGGACTGAACTTGGAATTATAAAAGTTGACTGATATAATCTTAATCAGCAGTATACTGGAATTCACTAAGGGGATTAGTCTTTTCTATGTTGGGTGAGCTCACTTAGCAGATTAGTCATTGGTATCAACAATTCCATGTACTTATGTTTGGACAATTGTGAAAATGAAGTTGCCAAGGGGATTGGTCTTTGTCATGTTTGGGTGAGCTCATTTGATAGATCAGTCATTGGTATTAAACTTCATCTTGTATTATCTGTTGGACAATGCAAAAGGAATTATACATCGACGAGTAACTCGTCGGCCGTCGAGACATCTTTATCGACAGGCCAGCCGAGCCAAGTCTACTGATGACAAGGTTGCTGAAGAATACGTTACAGTCAAACTTTACTAAATTCAAAAAGCAAATGGCGGGATATTTATTCTATCTTTATAACCATAGTTACACGATCAGACGGTTATCAGACGTTATGGAAAAGTAATGAGCCACGTGTCAAGACAGCATTCACTCAGATTTAATCGTGGTTAACACCACAGTACACGATCTGACAGTTCCAACCACTCTCTGTCTATATATACATACCTATACACAGAGAATACACACAACTATCAGACTGCTATCTCTCTCTACAAATTTTCTTATGTGAACACAGATTTAAGAGCTTCATCTCATTTACTTATAATGGCACCTAAGGATGATGTTCATATCGGCACCAGTCAAAGTGTGAGAGGTTATATGACTGATTGTCACTCTACTGAACTTGCCCTTAACATAGGAAGACGAATCAGACGGATTGCTGGTTTGGAGAACATTATTAACAGAAGGCTGGAAAGAATTTCTTATATCAATGTTTTGGAGTTTTGGAAAAACATCGTTATACATGAAGGTAGAGAGGCCTTCACTACAACTGTTAATGGAAGAGAAATAGAAATTTCCTCAGACCTGCTGAGAGAATTGTTCCATTTTGGACCTGGAAATGGTGCCCCTACCAATCCTGAAGCAATGAATCTGCCAAGGATGAGATTTGTGGATGCAATTAAGAACAATGAGGCAATTGCATCAACTCTAGGCATTAATGTGAAGCATATTGGATATGAGTACAACCTGCTGAGTAAATTGATTACAAAGACTATTTTGGGATTTGTTGGAAGTCTAGATACACTGTCTGGACCAAAGATAGACCTACTGATCATCATCTGCAGGAGCATGAAGTTTGATTGGGCTGGATTCTTTATACATTACATAAAGAAGGTGTTTACAGAGGATAGAGATGGTATAAGGAAGTCCAAGGTCAAGCCCCTAGGTCTACTGATTCAGACCTTGTTGAATCATTTTCAGATACCTGATATTTCATCTGAAAAGATTAACAAATCCAGATTCAAACCAGAGATTGCTACTCCTATTCCTGGATTAGATGATGATGAAGATGTAGATGATGAGGCTACTGAAAGTGATGGTTGTTAGGTGTAATGCCCGAAAGACAATTTTGTAATTGTTTTATTTAATAAATGAAATGATATTATTATTCATATTTATTATTCTCATATTCACCGATGTGACAATAGTATTTACACTACAGAAAACCCTAAAGTATATCGTTTATGTAATCACTTAACTCGGTGTATGGTATATACACGGGAGGATTGAGTTAGTGAAGATGTACTTAAAATAAAATTAGCCCGTAGTAAAGTTAATCGAGAGTATCGGGTCTCTCCTTTAACGTGCTATTAATGCGCCCAGAACACAATAGGTGTGATTGTCTTATCCGGACTTTCGGTTAAGAGAACCTAATGGGGCATTTATATATGATAGATATATCATATAGGGCTGGACCGATTTGATTAGAGTTCACGATATAATTCCGTAATCGAGAAGTCTTATCAAATCAATGGATGATCATATTTATGGATATATCTTAATCCCGAGGTGATCACGATCAACCGCTTGAATCGGTATGAAGTTTGACTTGACGGTTAAGGATTACACCGAGTCCGTGGTCCGAATTACCCCATCTTGGCATTGTACCGAATTGAGTGAGTAGTCCGTGTTATCACGGATACGGAATCCATTCCTTCCATTTATGGAAGTAGATAGACGCTTCCCTTATTTGTTAATCCTAAACCGATCGATCGCGCGAGTTCATATTACACGATTAGCTACCGGTGAGTTGTATGAATTAATTGATCACTAGGGGGTTAATGGTAAATAAGGATAAGAGGTTCGAAAAGGGTTAACGGTAACTTCCCGATTTAGAATGAACGATCTATGGAGGATTAATCCATATGTAATGATTATATCAATGGACGCTTATTACTTTCTCGTGAGGAGATAAATATAATCTTATAATCGGAGGAGTGCGATCACGGGATTATGGTGGCATATTCCCGTGATTGATTTATCGAATATAATTATTCGTTCGTAAGATAATTATTTATTTGATTTATTGGAGCCGCCGATTATTAGTCCATGTGTCCCCGACGTGCCTCCAATATAAACGCATAGCTATTCTCGGACGTCGAATCCTAATAATGATATTAATTTAATTCTTATTAGAATTTAATTAATCGATATGTGAATTAATTGTTTAGTGACTATTTAATTAGTTGGAACTAAATAATTAAAATAAGTGGAAAATATATTTTCCATAATAATTGGCAAATTAGTGTGTATGACAAAAATTAATTGACTAGGTCAATTAAAGATGCAATTCACGCCACATGCATATTTTTTGGTAACAAGAATTAGTTTCTTGTGTATTAATAAGACATGCGCATAAAATATTTATTGGATAAATATTTATGGTAAATAATAAAGATAAATATTATTCTAGATTTGTTCTAGAATATTATGGAATTATCTTTTATTAAAAGGATTTATTTTGTTTGATAAATAAAAATCCTTGGGGGCTTAAGTTTACTCTTCTATATAAAGAGAGCTTCTCTCAAACTTAATATACACACAAATTCGAAATTCCCTAATGAATTAGAGAGGGAATTTTCGGCCATAAGCAAGGAGGAAAAAGCTTGGAGTTTTTTCCGGGTAGCGTATCGTAAGGATTCGAGACGAGGATTTCCTTCCACCGGGAGTTGCTCGGATCACACGTACGGAAGATCGTGGTGCTCTTCACACCATCTCATGTTCTTTCCATTGCGGTTCTTCAACTTGGATTTAGAGATCCAAGAGGTATGATCTACAACCACCTTGTAGAATAGATCTAGTTGTTTTATTACGTATATTGTATATCGTTTCCGCTGCGGATGATATTACTAACAGTGGTAGCAGAGCCCAGGGGGATCTATATGTATACGTATAAAATATTAGATCTAGGAGTGGAAAACATGTAGTTTTTTGTCCAATTTTTATGGGCGATGCATATGTTTGTTTAATTTTTATGTTGTTGCGATTGTTGTGGTTGAAGAGATGGATTGGGGTTGGTACTGTTTACCCGTTAGATCTATTGTAAACTCGTATAAACGATGAAAATTCGTTCATATGAGTATAGGAAATTATGTAATTTATCTTTATTGCAAGTTTAATTTCCAGCAAATAGATCTTGTTAGTAGCTGTTTAGTATTTTTTTATTTTCCCGTTGATCGAACCGTTGAAACGAAGATCCCTCCGGTCAGAATCAAGATTAGAAGATTATGATCAACTCCACAAATTTTGGCGTCGATCAGAGTCCGTTTCAATATCCGTTTGATGCTGCGAAGAGGCTGCTGTAACAGAAAAACGCAGGATTCACAGAAACACTACCTGTGTCTTCCTCGATTTTCTGGGAGAGTTTGGACCATTGAAACGAAAATCCGACCGTTCAGATTGATCAACTTGGAGTTTTGGACGTACCATAAAAATTTCAGGTCGATCGGGATTCATCTCGATTCCCGATCTGCCTCAGGAAGTCCTTGATGCAGTGCAGTCAAAGTCAGATTCAGCAGCAAGTTTGGCGGTTTACTGGAGAAAATTGATAAGTCAAAGCACCGATCCAACCGTCCATATTGAAGTTCAAGGAGTGAAGATATGATCTGGAAAGTTTCGTCCCGATCCGAGTTCGTTTGGTATGCCGATCGTCGAAAAGTTCGAACAGCTGCAGATTTAGTTAGAAAGTAGTAAACCCTAGTTAGGGTTTTGGTTTTTATTTTCTAATAGATTAGATACGGGGGTGCCAACGATCCATCTCGGTGTTTAAATTTTCCGCAATTTATTTTTTATGTGTTTGATCATAAAATAGATATAAAATCGGAATTGCCATGACATGCATCATATCATAAATCCACTCCATGCATACATGTAGAATTTTAATTTTGGTAATTAAAATAGGCATGTATACAAACTCGTGTAATTAGTTGAAATTTAATTAATACGTGGTAATTAATTAATTTAGTAACTAATTAAAGATCCGAGGACGGGTTATGAAATCGTTAGCCTTTCGGTGTGTGTTCTCGGTGAACCGCCTTAAAGCTGAAACGAGATCACGTTTTCAATTCGTAGTGTCTACGAGATTGAATGATGGTAAAAGAACAATAAATCTTGGATAAAAACGGTTCGCTTATAGGTTGGGTGGTCAATTGAGCTTCGCTCGAACGACTTAACCCTCCTAGTGTGATGTATGCACGGGGGTCCGGCAAGACTAAGCCAAACCGAGAGCGGAGGGGTTATTCCATCTAATCTCAATAAATACATCTTGACTCGATTTCGTCCGATCCGTCACATATGTTCCAACGAATAGGACGGTAGGCTTGCCTACGTTACCGACACCATTCGGAATCCTTGATTTGATGAGCTTTTATGATAACATCAAAAAGACGTGGTTAGTTAACCCACAACCACTTCCAAAATATTGAGTGGGAGCGGGGAGGCGACAACCAACCCCACGGCCTCTACTATAGATACAAGTAAGTGAGAGAAGGGTGACGCCTCGAGGCGCTTTGATTTCGTCCCCCTAAGGATGGTGTTCACCCCTATCAACATTCATGGCTTGGTCTCCGAAAGGATAGGATTTACGGGTACTCGTCGGGTCACTGACCTATCCTAAGACGGCACACTCGGGGCGTACCTAAGAGATCCGATATAGTAGGTCACACTCATCATGGGTATTTTTGGTAATACCTAGGCTTAAAAAGGAAGGTAGTCAATGAATAAAGGGATGTTCGATTCTCACAAGTTAATCATTGATGAGATTGTCTCGCTTTAACCGTCATCTCTTTGACCTACCCTAAGGCGGCACTGAGATGCGAGGTTAAAACCTTGGAATGGTAGAGTAGACTTATCTTTTAGTTTACAATTCCTAAAATTTATATAGTAGTGTTAAACTTGAATTAATTTATGTTATTTTATTTACAGCATTATATCCCTTTCTAAATTGCTTAATATTGACTAGTATTGACTTCATTAAAAAGTGGAAAGTAACTAGGACGTTGAACTAGTTAATCAATAATGCATTTATTTTTCGAAAGAGATATTTTCTCTTAAGCCTTTAAAAAATAAAAATAAAAAAAAAAAAAAGAAACCAGAGTGACATATAGGTATGTCATTAGTGTCATTCGTGTCAAACGAGAGACAAACTTAGTTTGATCAAAGGTGATTTCGGACTTTGAAATTCTTCTAGTGAATTTTCAGTGTGTAGTGATTACACACGCAACTGTTCTAATTGAAAAACCGGAAAGTCATGAAGTGTTGCTAGTTGGACGATATTTGGAATCGATGAACTAGTGGGAGTTCTATGATTTGTTGTTTTTCTGGAAACATTAGAACTGTGTAAGTGTTTACACGAGAGATTTTCAAATTGAAAAATTGGAAAATCATAAAATAAAGTATTGCTGGTTAGACGGTATTTGGAACCGATAAACTAGTGGGAGCTTTAATGTTATGATTTGTTATTTTTCTGGTATATTAGAAAATCCGAAAAGTCCTAACAAGTAACACTCGAAATAAACATCCCACGGTTCAGGAGTAGTGTCTACTCACACGAACTGCTAGTTCAAAACTATTTTCATTTACGGAAAGTCAGGAATGGGAAAGTATGTTTAAAAGTGTTAGTCATCTAAAACTGAGTTGATTTTAAGGCTAAACCGAAAATTAATTAACTGAAAATCATAGGATAAAGACAATGATTTCGGATCACCAACCTATGAATCCTTGGCGATTTTCTTGAGCTAAGTTCTTTGGAAGAACAAGGCAGCAGTGCATTTAACGATTAAAGGAGTAAACAACGGGAAGTTAATTTTAGCTATAATAGTGGGAGTGATATAAGGAAATGAATCTCGGATTCAATCCTTGGATATCGCGGAAAATTTATTTTCTGTTTAAGATTCGTTGGAACGAATGGATTTACCTTCTATCCGATAATTTGTTTGTCGTATAGAAAGTGAATATACCATTTGTAGTACGAATCCAAGACTCGGACTTTTGTTTGATAAAGTCAAAACCACTTAGAAATGCTGAAATATGTATATAAAACACATCTTAAGAACTGTTAAAAGAAATTGGTTTCTATATTTAGATAAACGCTTCTTCATATTCCATAGTTAGTGCATAGTCCCTAAAAGACAAGACCGAAGATCGGCTCGGGGTGATTCCTTTCTCCCAGTCTGGTTAGATTGTCTTAAAGGTTCAATGACTAATTTTCCTTTCAATCGGGAAAGGATAATGGTTATAAAGAAGTAACATAGCTTGTTCATGACGACCTTCGGGGTTTGATGAAAGATACAAGCTAGTAGGAGCTTCCGAGTAGTGACTTCTTGTCGACAACTATTCAAACACTCCGGTAAGTTTATCCAAAATATCCAAAGGTGTCTCGATTTTGTCGGAGATGGAGTATTCTATACTCGAAATGGGCCATCACATAGTCCTGGGGACCGATGCTCGGCTTTGCCTTATAGTGAAATGCTTTCACTAAGGAAGAAACCATTGAATTGCCTTTACATAGTTGTAGATGTGCCACAATACACTTTGCTTAACTCAATAAAGATATTGGAAATGAAATAACGGTTTACATTGAAGTATAGAACCGAGAAGTCTACCTAGAATGTGCTTTGGAATTAACGGATAATGAGTGGATTCGGTTCACCCAAATTCCGTCAATATAAGCATTTAGCACATGATGCTTGATGGTTTGACTGGGAATTTCGCGTACACGTTCGGTCAGTGACCAATCGTTATATATCTTGTAGCATTGAGAAAAAGGTTCGTTATCGATTCTTGACATCGGGAAGGGACGATTATCTTTGTTGCATCCTTTCGATAGAGTCTATGAACAACAAACCTTGAACCTTGGAGTACGGTTACTCAAGGTAGTTACTTACTGATTAGATCAAACCACATCCAACATTGGTTGTTGGTGATGACACTAAATACTACTGAACTAAATCAGAATTTCGATCCACCAAGAAAATAGTGGGAGTATGGTTTATCCATTACCCATTATGGGTTCTGCGGACTTTATGGTCTACAGGATCGATTAATGACCTATGGCTCTTTTGTGAGCTGTATAGGATTCTGATAATAGAGGTTGGTTTATAAGCCATAACCCTGTGAATGGAGTTTGGTACTCCAGAGCTGTTCATACTCTTGCAGAACCACCTGAGTGTCTCAGGCCCAGTAGGAGTAATTGGATCTACACGGAAAAGAGTAGAATGAGTTCGGTATTGCATGATTTCGTTCAAAAGCAGAAAATAGGGGTGATTCCCTGAGACTTTTCATGCCGAACAAACGGAATCTGGATTCATTCGGAACAGAAGGGTCTTCGCTTAAGAACCCATGACAGGATGACTGTCAAGGCTTATGTCCTTTGTGGATAAGAAGAAAACCTCTTGGTCATTAGAAGCCACCTGTTTCTAAAAACATGTGGATTTGACCAGCATATTGATAAGTCTTTTTGTAGACTGGATATCAATATTAGTAAAGTAGTGAATATATATAAATATATATTAGTGTTTGTGAAGGATGACACTGCACCAGTTGGTAACAACATGGGTGTGTTATCTGAAGTTAGAATCTGACAAAGCCACAATTCTCTACAACAGAGTTTTGGACAACATTCTAAAGAGTTTGATTTGGTCGAATTCATTAGAATCAGTCACTGGTTTCCCATCCATCTTATTGGTTAAGATGATGCGTCTGTGTATGCAACATTCAACGAGGAAGTTCTACCCTATGCCTCAGGAATGACTCTCTTAATCTTCGGATCAAGAGAAATGGGATAGATTCTCTTTCTAGTAAGAGATGGTCAGGTTATTGAACGTCAATTTTGACCGAATCTTAGATTCGGCGGTTAACGAAGCAAGTTTAGTATGTCCTTTAGTATCTTGAGAGAACGAGGAATAATATGCGGGCATATTCAAATGTGAACTTGGATATGTGAGAATACACTGGTTCTGACTTTGTGTCAGATTAAGGATGATCGTTAAGTCGATCTCGGTCTCAGTGTTTACTCTTGTGTTGAAGCTATTGCCTGGAGGAATCCAGCAACGCCAACTCGACTTTAACTAGTTGGGTGATTAGCGGCTTTTTGTAGTAGCTAGAGAGGCGATATAGCCTCAGGATTTCCTTTTCGCCCGGGGAGTGATTCCGATTTGGAGAGCCGATACCACATCATTGTGCAAATGATGAAGGGGTAGCTTATAAGGATTTCCGAAATCACTTGAGTTCAAGAGCATATTGGGAAAGTACCACATGATTAGATGGACCGGTAACGTTTCGATTCTACGGATCGTCTCGAGCCGACAACTCCGACTAATCATTAAGACCCATGACATTTAGATGTAGGTGCTCCCCGAGTCACCGACCTATCCTACGACGGCATACTCGGAGTGTACTTTGGAATCGAAATGGTTATGATATGCTTAATGGGTACTAGAATACGGGATGTGTCTCCATTGCTTTAGAGCAAGTGGGAGATGTAGTTTGTTGTATTTTAAATAATAGGGTGTGCTCTAAAACAATTAATCACATGCTTTCGTGCAAGTGGGAGATTGTTAGGTGTAATGCCCGAAAGACAATTTTGTAATTGTTTTATTTAATAAATGAAATGATATTATTATTCATATTTATTATTCTCATATTCACCGATGTGACAATAGTATTTACACTACGTAAAAACCCTAAAGTATATCGTTTATGTAATCACTTAACTCGGTGTATGGTATATACACGGGAGGATTGAGTTAGTGAAGATGTACTTAAAATAAAATTAGCCCGTAGTAAAGTTAATCGAGAGTATCGGGTCTCTCCTTTAACGTGCTATTAATGCGCCCAGAACACAATAGGTGTGATTGTCTTATCCGGACTTTCGGTTAAGAGAACCTAATGGGGCATTTATATATGATAGATATATCATATAGAAATGGACCGATTTGATTAGAGTTCACGATATAATTCCGTAATCGAGAAGTCTTATCAAATCAATGGATGATCATATTTATGGATATATCTTAATCCCGAGGTGATCACGCTCAACCGCTTGAATCGGTATGAAGTTTGACTTGACGGTTAAGGATTACACCGAGTCCGTGGTCCGAATTACCCCATCTTGGCATTGTACTTGAATTGAGTGAGTAGTCCGTGTTATCACGGATACGGAATCCATTCCTTCCATTTATGGAAGTAGATAGACGCTTCCCTTATTTGTTAATCCTAGAAACCGATCGATCACGCGAGTTCATATTACACCGATTAGCTACCGATGAGTTGTATGAATTAATTGATCACTAGGGGGTTAATGGTAAATAAGGATAAGAGGTTCGAAAAGGGTTAACGGTAACTTCCCGATTTAGAATGAACGATGCATGGAGGATTAATCCATATGTAATGATTATATCAATGGACGCTTATTACTTTCTCGTGAGGAGATAAATATAATCTTATAATCGGAGGAGTGCGATCACGGGATTATGGTGGCATATTCCCGTGATTGATTTATCGAATATAATTATTCGTTCGTAAGATAATTATTTATTTGATTTATCGGAGCCGCCGATTATTAGTCCATGGTCCCCGACGTGCCTCCAATATAAGCATAGCTATTCTCGGACGTCGAATCCTAATAATGATATTAATTTAATTCTTATTAGAATTTAATTAATCGATATGTGAATTAATTGTTTAGTGACTATTTAATTAGTTGGAACTAAATAATTAAAATAAGTGGAAAATATATTTTCCATAATAATTGGCAAATTAGTGTGTATGACAAAAATTAATTGACTAAGTCAATTAAAGATGCAATTCACGCCACATGCATATTTTTTGGTAACAAGAATTAGTTTCTTGTGTATTAATAAGACATGTGCATAAAATATTTATTGGATAAATATTTATGGTAAATAATAAAGATAAATATTATTCTAGATTTGTTCTAGAATATTATGGAATTATCTTTTATTAAAAGGATTTATTTTGTTTGATAAATAAAAATCCTTGGGGCTTAAGTTTGACTCTTCTATATAAAGAGAGTTCTCTCAAACTTAATATACACACAAAATTCGAAATTCCCTAATGAATTAGAGAGGGAATTTTCGGCCATAAGCAAGGAGGGAAAAGCTTGGAGTTTTTTCCGGGTAGCATATCGTAAGGATTCGAGACGAGGATTTCCTTCCACCGGGAGTTGCTCGGATCACACGTACGGAAGATCGTGGTGCTCTTCACACCATCTTATGTTCTTTCCATTGCGGTTCTTCAACTTGGATTTAGAGATCCAAGAGGTATGATCTACAACCACCTTGTAGAATAGATCTAGTTGTTTTATTACGTATATTGTATAGATCTAGATCCTTAAATCGTTTCCGCTGCGGATGATATTACTAACAATGGTGATGGTGGAGATGATGATGCTGGTGGTGAGCAGGTTAAGAAAGCTGTTAAACCGGCTGCACCTAAGAAGGTTACTGAAAAGAGAAAGGCTGTTGATACAAGAAAGATAACTGAAATATTAAAGCCTAGAAAGACAAGGAGGCAAATAGCAGAGACTGCTGAGTCTACTGAGGGACCAATAGAGATTGAGATTACTGACCCTGCTGTAGTTGCTAAAAAGAAGTCTATTGCTGAAGTTGTGAAGGGGCAATAGAAAGAAGCCAGTAAGAAGAGGAAAGCTGCTGAAATTGAAACAGAGCAACTTTCCAAGAGAATGAAAGAAATTGCCAAGAAAAGAAATTTGGCAAAGGGAAGCAGTTAAGGATTCTGGAGGCTCAGAGGGAAGAAAAGAAGAAGAAGAAGCTAATGAACCTGAGCCCCTAACAACTATTAAGCCTACTGAGATAGTAGAGGTTGTTGATGAGCAACCTACTGAACAATCACAGCAAACTGCTGAAACTGAGCTTGCTGTTGAAGTTGTTGAATCCTCCCCAGTAAAGGCTGCTGAGCCTACTGAAACTGCACAAGTTGTTGTTGAGCAACTTGCTAAAGAGCCACAGCAGACTACTGAGTCTACACCTACTGTGGAAGTTGAAACATCGGTACAAGACCCTGCTAATCCTGCAATAGTTCAGGGGGAAGAGCAATCTGTTGCTAACCCTGCTGATGAGCATATAAGTCAGGGGAACCAAGTGTAGTATAGATGGAGGTAGTAGGGACTAACATACAACCTGAGCAACCTAGTGACCTAGAGGCATCTATGGAAGAAACTCTAAATTTACTTGTTGAGACCTTTGGAGGTCAGCAAGGTCCTGAAACAGCTCCCAGAAAGCCAACCATGCCATTTGAGAGGAAGGAGAAGAAGAAAAAGGAAGGATATGTTGATCCTAAACTCCTACTGGTTGCAAACTACTTTCAATGGAAATTTGGGTTCTATAAGAGACAAAAGCCACTGAGAACCAATGACGATTTTGAAGAATGGGCTTTTGAGAAGTTGGGAGTGGAAAATTTGCTAGATCGGTTGATACCTCTTTATTGCAATCAAGATCGATGGATCCGTTTGATGAACAACGAAGGAAGAGGGTATCAAGTTCAGAGACCCCAGAGATGAATCAGACAGTGATGATTCATCATCTGATTCTGGTGATGACTTCCCCTCTGGTCCAGGAGGAAGTAGTGGGACTGCTTTATTGAATGAACAAAGTATGCAATAGTCCACTGATGCTGGTAGGTCTGCTGAGGGCCAGCAGACTGAACAAATGGATGAAGATGTGGAAAATCTCACCATGGATGATCTGGAGGCCAAATCAATGAGGGAATACACATTGGTGCAAACAGGATGGTTGGTGAGATAGACACTTTATTTGTTGTAGAACCTGCTGAGCATACTGATGATCAGCAGACTGTAGATTTGGATGATGAGAGGGTTACTGACCATAGTGAGCCTGATGTCAGTTCTGAGGATTCAATTCAATATCAAGACTGGATTGACACTGAGGACACTCTAACCAAGGCTGCAAACTTTCTAAGAAGGATTTCTGATATTAGGGAATTTCAAAAAGAGAATATGGATGTATTCCCTGTACAGGTTGTTGTGGCACAAACAACACCTGAACAAAGGTTGGAACAGTGGTACAGAGTTCTTTGAGGTACAAACAGCACCTGGACAAAGGTTGGAACATGAGGTACAGGTTGCTGAGACTCAAACAGCACCTGGACATAGGTTGGAACTATCTATGGGTTTGGAGGAAACCCATGCTGTTGTTGAAGAACATGCTGTTGTAGTGGAGCCTGCTGGAAGAAAGGTCACTGAAGGGAAAGATGGTCAGCAAACTGTTGTTATTGATGAGGATGAGCAGCTGCTGGACTATGACTACAGTGATGAGGAGTTTCAAGTGCCTGAGGAAGAACCAATTAATGATGAACCTCAACAGACATTTGTACCAGTTTTTGAAGAGCCTGCTCTTGATTCATTCTGGAGGAATTCCAAGGACCTAACCCTGCTGGAAGGGATATGAGCTATGCCTTGGTTATCAGCAGACAGAGGCAATAATACAATGTAGAAGAGTCTGCTGATGGAGCTGATGGAGGAATGGCTGGTGGGGTACCAGCACAGGTTTTGGATGAGGACTGTCAGAAATGACATTGCAAACTTAAGAACTCAACTTGACAGGCAAGAGCAGAGATTTGAAGATTTAATGAATTTAGTGGAGAATAGAGGAAGAATTACTGAAACTGTTGCTTCCAATATAACCTCCACTCTGTATGCTCTTGCTGACCTTGCTCTTGATGTAAAGGGGATCAGACAAGGTAATACACTAAAGGACAAGTTTCTGAAAGAACAATTCACATCCATTCATTAGAAACTTGACAAGCTTGCTGAGACACCTAAGCCTGCTGTGGCTGAATCTGCTGGAACACTGCAACCTGCTGTACTAGATCCTTAAATCACTAAGAGGATAACTCTCTTTGGAGCAAACATTGCAAGGAAGGATCACACGGTTGACATTAGGGGATCGAAATTATGGAGGGTCAATCGAACAACCTAGTGCTCGCACGGAGAGTGTACATAGCTTCTTTGTCCCGTTTTGTTGATGATGTCAATAAGGGGGAAGAGAGCCAAACATCGGTAGCAAAAGAGGTTGCCGCGAATCTTTGCTAAGAAAAGATGGGAAGATGACACTAATGCTTTTAGGGCCTGCACACTGCACTGCGTACTTCCACTTACGATGATCTTCTAGAGAGAATACAAGAAGGTCTACAACGAAAAAAGAAGACCTTATCATGATAAAGGTTTCCATGAGGGACTCAATTCCTTTCTTGGACTCAAGTTTTGGGAAGCAAGGGTTAAAGCCATGAGGGCTGCACACAGAGGTGGTAGAGGTGGAAGAGGTGGTAGAGGTGGAAGGAGTTTACCTACTACCAATGCAAAGGAGTCACTTAATGAATTCAAGGAAGTATACATGCGTTTAGGCTTTAGAGTACATCAGATTAATCTTACTCTACCTGAAGCATGGCATTGGTGGAAAGAAGTGAATCCTCACATTAATTTCTCCCTGATTGAAAATGAATGGATGAGAGAAATGATCAGAGAGATAAGAGCCTATCAAGAGCAAGCAGAAAAGGCAAGGGAAGAAAGAGAAAGAAGATAGTAGATCGGCACACTTTATCTGTTTTATCATTTGCTGTATCTAGACTGTAATATTGTTGAACAACTGATTATAATGAAAATTGACTAAGTTTGTTCTGTTTTTGTTTTTAATCTTTTTGCTTTGCTGTTAGGAGGGTATTGGCATCATCACCAAAAATGGGGAAATTGTTGGACTTATTTTTAAGTTTTAGTGATGAGTGCCAGACTAGCTGTTATAGAGCAAAGGCAAAAAGATGTCTAGATCAAATGTATAAGTTTATTAGAGTTTGATCTTGTATAGGTTTGATCAAACAAGCACTGTAAAAGGTCAGCAGACTAGTCTAGATCAGTAGGGTAGCTGAGTCAGTAGACTAGTCAGGAACCTGCTGAAGACTGAAGGGTGAGGGCTCAAACTCAGTTATTGAAGGCTAAGGGATCAAACTTAGTAATTAAAGTCAAGGATATGGAATCAGAATTTAGGGAAGTCTGTGATGACCTAAACTGATTACATATACCTTGTGTACAAGGTCTAAGTTCCACAAGTTATGTGGTGATTGGAACTTAGTTATATGCAAAAAGGTGTAATCTAACTTCATAAATAAAAGTTAGATAAAAGACAGTTAGCTGAAGTGTTTTTAAACACTGCAAAATATGGATCAGCTTCCTGATGTGTATATCAGCAGACTTATGTTCTCAGGAACCTGCTGGACACATATTTTGATTATTCAAAGGTTAAATTGGAAGATTACAAAGAAAGAGACAGCTAACAACCTCTGATTTTATCAAACAAATCAATGGTTAAGATTAAAAGGACGTTGGGATGATTCAGACCTTTATCCAATGGATACAAGTCAAAGGGTGGACAGACTGTAGACTGTCAAAAAGGAATCTGACAGTGTCAGTCCTAGGAATATTCAGAAAAAGCAAGTCAAGATGGAGACAAATCCAAAACGGCTATGTTTGAATTTCAAACATAAGTCACAAGGATTCCTACCTATAAATAGAGGACTCCTAATTCAGATGAAAGATGATGAACATTAAGAGAAAAATACAGATAATCATGAGCTTCGATTTCTGATCAAGAAAAACACCCTGCTGACCCTACTGAGCATAAGGCTACTGATCCAATAAAATTCTTCAAGTATAATCTGCATTCAAGCTGCATCAAGTTTACACATTTGAAGACATCAAGCTGCTGATCATATCATCCTGATCAAGCTACTGAAAGCTGAATCACTTACTTGATTCAATCTTTCTTTTACAAGAAATCTACTGAAGACAGTGAAGCATCTTTGGGTGTGAAAGACTGTTGTTTGTGGTGGAGCTGGTGAAGAGGCAATCCTACCCTTCAAGGTCCAGTGGAAGACTTTGGAGTAGCAATCCTACATGTTCCAAGTGTTCAGTTTGTGAAGCCATAGTTATTGGTGAAGGACAAGCAACTTATGGATTTTTGTAACAGCTACCTCAAGAATCTCTAGTGAATTACCTCCAACATCACAGGAGAAGAGTGGACTGATAGGATTACACCACCTGGAACCACTATAAAATCTGCCTACTTACTTTTTGCATTTATATTCTGCACTTAGTTTATCTAACACATCAATCTACTAAATCTAGCAACTGAATCACACACATACACTACTGAGTATCTAATACTTGGTATCATATTTAACAACAAGTAATAAGGCTTAATTTTTGATATATTTCCGTTGCACAAATTCAATAAACTCAACGATCGACGGACTATCGAAGTATCGACGGTTTCTTGAAGTTGCTGAGTTTGTTAACTCCAAAAAGTTTTAAGTGTTAAGTTTATTCACACCCCCCCCCCCCTTTAAACTTAACCAAAGCCTTTTCAAGGTACCAACAACTTCGCCGAACGCATGCACTATCGGGTCAAACCCATGGCTAACAGTGTGATCCATTGTTAGGTTGCAAACGATATCTCGTGGTGGATATACACCATGCATAGTGCCCTTGAATGCAGTTGTAACAAAGATATGCTAAGCTAGAAACCATTAGTCACGACATGTTGATGAGCATGGAGTGAACTCCATAATTGAGTCTGTCTCACAAAGATAACTTAATAATAATAAAGTAAACCTTTTCGTTGTAGAACTTAGTTATTCATTAGCTTCTCACTCTTGCTAAGTACTTTGTACTTACCTCCTTTGCATTTTGTTTTGTATGCATTGTGGGGTGAGAAGATGAACAGGTTGATCTTGAGCTCGTTGAGGAGTTTGGTGATGTTTGATGACGTTGGTGCCATGATGATGCTTCCGTATTCTTTTACTTATTAAATATTGTTCTAGACTTGTTGTCTAGCTTTTCGAGATAGTTGTTGTACTTCCTTATAAGACTTTTGTAAGACAAGTTTGTACTTTCAAGACATCGTACATTGTAACCTTTGGAGAATCGTCGTTGTAATTTTAAACAATTCAGCTATAGTCGGTTTGTATTCTATTCTAGTAGCATTTATGGTTTTTGCCCGAGTTTTTTTTAGCTTCCGTTTGATTTATTTTGATACGACGACGTTGAGGCTGGCGTATAATATTAGATTTATTCAATGTTATACGCGCCGAACGTTCTCTTCTGGATATGGGCTCGGTATCCGGGAGCGGGGCGTTACAGTTACTTCCACAAACCTAGCAATGCGGACTTTATGCCATGAGCTATAGCCGTTCCATAATGGCCTTATAACTGCTCCGAGATGTATGCTCCACCTCATCGATACATGGTGAATGCATTTGACCAATACGTTACTGCACAACCTCCACGCGAGAGTGTTATATCAAGGATCTTTGTCCTCATTTACAAGGTACAAGATAATCTATGCCTGTTACTAATACTCTGGCTCACTATCTTACAAGAATCTCTCTGTACAAATATTGACTTTAACATTGGAATGTACGCCGTAGGTAAGTTCGGGGCCTCTCACACTTTGTGTTTTTTTGTAGGCCCACTTAAAAGCTACTTGAATCATCAGTAAGAGGTCCATTTACCTGAATCATAACGGACACGCAACACGACACGACCCGGACATGATGACACAACAAATTCTAAAATTTCAGGACACGATACGTCAGCGACACGTGTTAATATATATATATATAAACATTATATGATGTAAATAAGATTCAATATCTCAAAAAAAAGATTCAAAAATATCTGAATAACTAGACCCCTTCCCCTAATATATATATATATATATATATATATATATATATCAACATTATATGATGTAAATAAGATTCAATATCTCAAAAAAAAGATTCAAAAATACCTGAATAACTAGACAGAGTAACATATGTAATACGTAAACTCTTTGAATATCTAAATTAGATATTTGAAATTTATACAATAGAAAATTGTGATTGGTCTACAAAATATTACTATTTGTAAAATATGATTGTAATTTTTTTTTTGATAAGCGATTGTAAATCCTGAAGAAACATATAATTAAACTAAATACAACACATTATTTCGTAAATAAAGAAAAAACAAACGAGAAAATTCTGTTCGGAGTGTCGGGTGCAGCACCGTATCGACAGCGTGTCGGATAGTAATTTTTTAAGTAATATTATTTTGTGCAAATTAGTTATAAGGCCGTCGTTAGAGAATTAATGATTATTTAGGACACTCCGAAATCTTATTTAGTTATAAGGATATTCTAATTTTAAGAAGGAAACTTATTTAGTTATAAGGACATTCTAATTTCAAGTGGATAAAGAAGAAAAAGGAAGGAAGAAGAAAAAAAAAAAAATGAAGCGCTTGAGCTGATGTTTGTTTTTTTTTTTTTTTATAATTTAGATGCAGTGACATTGATGACTTATGCAATGACATTGATGTCTGAAGCAGTGACATTGATGACTTATGCAGTGACATTGATGTCTATACAAGGACATTGATGACTTATGCAGTGACATTGATGTCCGATGCAATGACATTGATGTCCGATGCAGGGACATTAAGCTAAACAAGATCGTCAAATGATTCAAGATCGTGTTAAAGAATTGAGGGATTCCAAACAACGTGTGGCCATTACAAGAGTCATAGTGAAGAGTCTTTGTAGTTTCACCAAACTTGTACTTCTATCCATATTAAAAGCTCCACATTTGGAGAAATGCAAAACAAGAGCGAGCTGACTGATGCAGTTGTTAGGTTTTATGCAGTGACATTGACAACTTATGCAGTGACATTGATGTCTGATGCAGGGACATTGATGACTTTTGCAGGGACATTGATGTACGAAGCGGTGACATTGATATTTGTATTTACAATTAGATAACGATGCAATGATATTGATGTCACCGCATATACAACTTGATACACACATTTGATAACTTTGTAAAGTAACTTTATTTCTTTGTTATCTTTAAATATTTGATTGATGTTGGTTTATTTGATTAGTGTTGGTTTAAATTTTCGATAACTTTGTAAAATAACTGTATTTTTTTTGGTTTAAATGCATATTTTTACAACCAAAGGTATGCATAAATTGTTACAATAACACGTCACTGCGTAAATCGTTTCAATAACACGTCAGTGCATAATTCGATACAATAAGACATCACTGCATAGATCGCTACAATAAGAAGTCACTGCATAAATCGCTACAATGAGACGTCATTGCATAAATCGCTACAATGAGATGTCACTGATCAAGGTTGTCAATGGATCGCGGCGGTCAATACATTATGGTAGCCAATGAATCGCGGCGGTGAATGCATCGGGGTGGTTAATGGATCCCGGTGGCCAATGCATCCGGGTAGGTGGTCAATGCATGACGGTGATCAATACGTCACGTCAATTTTTATGAAGAAAAAAATTGATTTTATGAAATTTATTCGGAAAAATATCAATTTTGATTTTAGAATAGAGAAGACGAAAAAATATGAATTTTAGTGAAAAAATTATGATGATCCGAGTTTTAGATCAAAATATATGACCTTTAGAAATATGGTGGGAAAAAAAAACAAAAAAAACACGCACACAGTAAGATTTTTTTTTTTTTTTTTTTTTTTTTTTTTTAAATTACTTTGAACGCTTTTTTTTTTCCTCCTTTTTTTTTTCTTTCTTCCTCTTTATCCACTTGAAATTAGAATGTCCTTATAACTAAATAAGATTTCGGAGTGTCCTATTACCCCTAATAAGTTGAAAATCAGTCCTTTTAAATAATTAGCACTATTATTTTAATTATATTATCCGACTCGTGTCAGAGGTATGTCGTGTTATAAAGGTGTCGGACACGATGCACAAAACTCATATTAAATTGCCGATGCTTCCTAGCTAGGTTATGAATTTCCCGTGTTGTTTATCCATCCAAACCACCGGAAGCGGATCCCCGACGGTACAAAGAAAGCGGTACAATTTGCTGTGCATTTTTTCCGTCCAAATTTGATTCACTCTCTTCCCGTCTAAATTTTGGATGGATCCGTCCAAATTTGGACGGAAATAATGCACAGTAAATTGTACCGCTGTATTTATACCGTCGGGATCGGGTCCCCAAACCACCTTGCCCGTTGATTAAGCTCTAACAAGAGGAATCGTTGTTTTTTGGATGGGACCACTGAATTATTGTAAATATAATACTATTAAAGGTTATTTTATCATAAATACATGGTGCATAAGCATCTCCCCACTTAAAATTTAAAACAACCCGACTAAGAAAACATTTTTTTTTATTTTTTTTTTTTTATATGTCAGACTCAGACATGACAGAATGATATATATAATAGTAGTTGATGATAAAAAAGATTAGTCAGAAAAAAATTATATAAAAAAAAAAGTAGTCGGAAACCTGTGATCATGAATAAGAGTAGTCACCTACTTGGCTATTAAAATCACCCGTGAAGTCATTTTGCAATTCAACTCTCCCTAATCATACCGCAATTTTTTTTATTTTAGAATCTCAATAATAAAGGTAGTGATACATCCACTACACATAGTTGCTGCTATTGTCAGAGCTGTTATGCTTTATAACGAGAACAGTTTTCAAAAACTGTCCTTTACTTACCTCGAACATTTCTGCACCAATTATTTATTTAATACAGGTCCCACACATTTAATTGTTTACTTTTTTCACGCATTCAATCATTCATCATTGGAGATCCGGATTCGATTCCCTCCTCCCCTCCTTTCGTTTCCCCAAAAAAAAAAAAAAATCATTCATCCTTCGTCCTTTCCATTCCATTATTTTATGTTAAAAAATAAGTTGAAAAGCTTGACGTAAAGTTGTCTTCTTCTTTTTTTGGCAATAGTGTTTTTTTCTTAAATACTATATCCGTCCCATAAAAAGTTTCTACATTCAGAAAAATATTTTGTCTAACAAAAAATGGCAATTTATAAACCAGTACATTATTTAATTTCTTTTTTTTAAACATACTTCTAGCCTAACATTTATTGTTGTATATTCACTTCATATTACAAAGCAAGCAAAAATTATAAGATAAGAGTATATATGTCTATTACTATTAAAATACAACACATTAATTAAGTTTCTTAATCTGCATGAATAGTAAAGAATGGACATTTTATGGGACGGAGGTAAGTAAAATTTTCATGGGTTTATTTCAGAAAGAATAATAGTGAGGAAATTGGCACAAAATGATGTTTGAAAAGAATATTTTCATGATTTTAATATTGAGGAATTGTCACGGAGATGGTTTTTCTATAATTTATTTTATATTCTTTAGGGGATTTTTTAAATATTAATACGAATTTTGTATTGCCATTTTCATTTTTTTTGTATTGTCATTTTCTTATGTTTCGATTATTTACAATATTATGAATATTTTATAATGTTATTTTGTAATGTTATGGGTCATGTACTGTCTTTATAGGCCTATTAGTAGTGGATATATTATTTTTTATAAATAAAAGATTATTATAAAAGTAGGCATTGGAAAAGAAATTTATCAACGTGAAAAGTGCTGACTAGTTGTAAAGTAAACTAACCATGCCCATCCTAATCCAGATCCGCATTCAATCTTTTGAAAAAAATTGGTTTACAATATCGTTTATTTGCATGTGAATCATGTGATATAGTACGGACGTCTCCTTTTTAAAAGTGGTATAATAATGTCAAGAATAAATTGGAGAATTGGGATAAAGGACATCATTTGAAATATTTTTGAATAAAATGACAACCTTTTTATAGAGAGATTGACAACTCTCATAATTTTTATAGCCGAAAAGACAAAATCAAAAAAATTAAAATTTAAAAAAAATCGGACGCAGAAAGCCAGGAAGATGCTTCGTTTTTTTTTCTTTGTTTTTTTTTCTTTCCTCTCCGATTTTCAAACGATCATATCTTTTGATCTAGATGTCCAAACGCGATGATACTTTCATTGAATTTTTTTTAAGTTTTTCGTTTTGAGACTTTGTTCGATATAATTATATCGTTTTGCATGAGATTCATTGTTGCTCAGTAAATCTCCCGGTGAATCCAAAAAATCAAAAATCGGTGAAAATCGACAGTGAATTTCGACAGCGGATTTTTAGAAATTACGTCGGAATATGTTGAATGTAGTCTCAAAATAAAGAGCATGAGAAAATAAAAAATTTTGTGAATGAATTTTCAAATTTGGAGTTCAAGATTGAGAGATATGTGTGTTTAAAAAAGATGAATGAAAGAAAAAGTGTGTTGGATTTTTTTTTTGGTAAAAGATGCCGCAAGAAATTTAAAAAATTAAAATAAAATAAGGGGGTTCTATTTGGACCCCCCTATTTACTACTTGCACTCATTTCTTGATTTTTTTTTTTTACTTATACAGACCACACAATTACTTTTGTGGCACCTCAACATATTAAAAATTGAACTTAGTACATTTAAGTCCCTAAATTTACAACATTTCAATTTACCCCCTCTTCTTCCATTTTCAATCCCCAAAATCTATCTCCCACCCCCCAGCCACCATCTCCCCCATCCTCCCCTAGCCATCTACTCCGTCATACCTCCCAGCCTCCTTCCAAAAACACCACCCAAAATACAGAATACAATTACAATCTAACTGCAACAAAACTCCAAAAAAAAGGTCGAAGTCGCAATTGTGCGAGCTGCTTTTTTTTCCGCCGCCGGAGCTGATTTGCGGCTTCCTTGGGGCTTTTCCTCCGCGTTTTGCAGCAGGGGTGGGGTGGGTCTGATTTTTCTACTGAAATTTGATCTCCATTAAATCCGGCCATCCGATCTCCATGAAATCCGGCCAAATCACAGCTCCACCAAATCGCAAATCCACCATTTTTTTCAGCTTCCAAATCGCTACCACCACCACATCCGCCGCCGTAGACAACCCACAACACCACCCAAAAAACAAACATCAAACTGCATTTAAAAATAAAAAAAAATGCAGCCCCAATCTCCTCCCTCCCCTTTAACAGCCCCCTCCCCCACAATTTTTTCAGCCCCCACTACCATTTTTCCCCAATTTACAGTCACCATTTTTTCAGCCCTCCCCCACCATTTTTTCAGCCACTCCCCTCTCCATTTTTCCGGCAAAACACCCCCCTCCCCTTCTAGCCACCGCCGCCGCCGCAAATCGGCTCCCCCATCTGTGAATCGAGCAACCCATCGAAAATCACAACTCCAAGCTCCTGTAGCAAGCGATTCGCAACTTTTTTTTTTGTTTTGAAAAAGCGCAGAAAGGAGGGGTGGGTTTAGCAGGCAAATTTTTGTTTTTTGTTTTGAAAAAAGGCTGATTCAAGGGAGAAAGGGGGATGGGAGGATTTATGGTAGGAAGGGGTGGGAGCTGTTTATGGGTGGTGGAAGGGAAGAAGGAGATGGTGGTAGAGATGAATGGTGTTGGTGGAAGGGATGAAGGAGATGGTGGTTGATTGATTTTTTTATTAGTCAAGGACTTATTTGTATTATTTAAGAATTGTGTATAAGCAGTAATTGTGCTATTATTTTTGTGGTGTTTAAAGTAGAAAAAATAATCAAAATAATCTTGTGGTGTCAAAAGCAAAGTTTTGTGGTACAAGTAGTAAGTGGGTGTAAGTAGTAAATAGGGGGGTCCAAATAGAAACCCCCTAAAATAATTTTGTCATTTATGCAAAAAATTGAAAAACTTTTTCTTCTCATTGATTGATGAAATGTTGGCGTCCTTCTCCCTCATTCCCCCAGAATAAATTGAAGCCATATTAAAACGCAGAATTGAAAATTGTATCAACCATATTTTAACCAGAATAATGTTAAAATCGTGATTCTGAAACCTAACCCTTAATCGAAATTGGTTTTTTCGACACATGATTTTTAGAATAAATCCTACAACTAATTTAAGTTTCACATCAAGAAAAGAAATTGTTCGGACTAGGGAAACAGACCCTCGGGGCTTGTATGGTTCTGCGGACACAACTGTTGCCGTAGTAGTCGGGCCCGCGAACTGTGTGCTCCATAAAAGCGCATAAACATACCCTCAAAAAAAAATCAAGAATAAGCCAAAAGAATGCTACAGCCTCTATACAAACATTCATCAAAACCTATGATGCACCGACACTTCAATCTGGTCGTCGTACGCCGTGTCCGATACAAGACATGACACGACACGCTTCGACGCCGTGTCCGACACGTGTCGGCTGATTAAATTAATATTATTTAAAATTTAAATATCCGACACACTTCCGACACACTGTCGACACTCCTGAACCCATTTTTTTTTTTTTTTTTTTAAAGTTCTTTTCAATGGAATCGTTAAAATACACGATTTTTATTTCTATAATAATTAAATAAATAATACGCCGTATTAAGTTTATATGTTTTTTGTTGATAAACAATCATTTCTATAATTTGTAATATTTTGAAGGTCAATAACAATTTCTTTTATGTTGATAAACAATCAGTTTTACAATTTGTAATATTTTGAAGGTCAATCATAATTTCTTTTAGCACCGTATATAGGTCGAATATCTATTCTAGATATTCATAGGGTTTATGTAATACATGTCTTATTTTGCCTAGTTTTCCGATGTTTACGAATATTTTTTTTTTATAAATTGAATTTTATTTACATTATATATATATATATATATATATATATATATATATATATATATATATATATATATATATATATATAGCGTGTCGACGGTGTGTCGTGTCCTTAAATTTTGGATATAGCCATATCGCCGTGTCCGTATCGTGTCGTGCGACGTGTCTGTGCAACATAGATCAAAACTATGAGCAAAACTGTACACGACAATTGACTCGCAAGCCGTGCTAAAAGAAAACAAACCACCACCAAGGAAACTATTACAATATTGAAAATTTATGTGTTATGGATGTTGAAACACAGACGAGAAACTTGCAGTTGAAGAAATATGAAACAGATGCAATCTAAAAGAAAAATAAGACGGAAATTGATAAAACACAGAAACAAAGAGAACACGGTAATTTAACGTGGTATCCGGCGTTGTGCCGACTAATCCACGGGCAGAAAAAAGAGATATTTTATTATATACAAAAGTTACAAGGCTTTTCACGCTCTTGAAAAAGACACTTGAAAGACACACATTGCATTGGTTATAACATTGGTATTTATAGGCACAATTTCCTAACTCTAACCGCCATAAGTTATTTGTCGGAATTGTCATAAATACCCCCGATGTGGATCCCAGCTCCAGCTGTTATCCACCAGATGAAACTCATCTCAAAACCGACTATCCCGAACTTGTAATCAACTGCCCAGATGTAGAACTCAGTTATACTCTACAAAACTCAGCAGACCAAACTGACAGCAAACTTTAGAAGAAAACTCAGTTGCACTCTATCAAACCGACTTTCACAGAACTTGATACACTTTACTGAACTGACCATCAATCTCAGTGTTTGTTCTCAGATTAGTTCCACCAGTTTATTCATCAGTTTAGAGATCAAGTCACCAAAACTGACAATGGAAAATATTGATATTAGTGTATTAAATTAGTAATGGTAGTTTTGGATATTTTGTTTAGATGTAGAAGCTCTGACAGTGGCTATAAATATTGTACATGTGATTGATGATGATATACGAAATACATTGACTGGAATTTTACATGGTATCAGAGCAAAAAAAAAATCGCGGCTATTTTTTTGGTGTTCTGCTGGCCCTTTCCGGCGACGATCGGATATTGAAACAGATTACGATCGTGATGAAATTTTGAAGGATTGTTTGTATCACTTTATTATACAATTTGAACGGTGGAATTTTTTGTTTGGATAGTTCAATTTCTCATAATCGTTCCGCAACCGCACTGCTGTGTCTTGTTTCAGCAGAATTTTTCCAGCAACGATCGGATATCGCAACTAACTCCGATCATGACGAAATTTTGAGGGATAGTTTGCCTCTTTCTAATATACGATCTGAATGGTGGAATATTGATTTGGACGGTTCAATTTTCCTGAAACATCCCGCGACCAAACTGCTAGTTTTCGGTGTTATATTTGTGCAACGACGGCTAGGGTTTCTCTATTGGCGAAAATGTCGATTGAGAACGAGAAGCACACATATTTCAAGCATCATGGACAAGGCCACCGAGATGGTGTCCAGAGTGGCAATACGGGTCCATCTAGACCGGACAGAAATAAAACAGGGACATTAGGCTAGGCTCAGCTCGATTCGTCAGTTCTGTGAAAATCATTGGAGCAATCCGGACTCGCGAATATTACACTGGCCCAATGGCAAGGAATTTTTGATATTTTAAATAGCTCTAAACCGCGAGATCGATTGACTGGTAAGAACTCATGGATTGTTGATAACGGGGCCACTCACCACGTGATATGTGACAAAAAATTATTTGTTGATTTACGACCTATTGAACATTGTTTTATTGGCTTACCGGATGGGAGTTTGTCATTTGAAACTCATACAGGAACAATTATTTTGTTGGAAAATTTACGTTTATGAATGTTTTATATGTACCGAAATTAAATTGTAACTTGATTTCGGCCTCTCAGTTCTTGGATGATCATTGTTGTGTTATGCAATTCACCTCTCGTTTATGTATTATGCTGGACCGAGTGACGAGGACGCTGATTGGACTGGTGAGCGTGTGGATGGACCTTTTCTGTTCTTGCCTTCTTGGGAGTTCCAGAGGTTCGGGTTCTAGCAGTTGATGTTGGACAGACTGGGGATTTGTGGCACACCCATTAGAAAAGGTCATTCGGCAGGTGCCTAATATTTCTATTTCCCAACCTTTAAATAAAGATGGGTGTGATATTTACTTTCGGGCAAAGCAGAACCGTGAACCTTTTCCCCTTAGTGAAAATAAAGCTAGTCGTATTCTTGAGTTGATACATTGCGATTTATGGCGTTCCTATAGTGTTCCCTCGACATGTGATGCGACTTATTTTTTAACTATTGTGGATGACTACTCTCGCACGGTATGGATTTATTTATTGTTAAATTAAATGGAGGTTGAAACCATTTTCTGGACTTTGTCGCTTTCATTTCTCGTCAGTTTGAGGTTACGATTAAACGAGTTCGTAGTGACAATGGGACGGAGTTTAGGCCTTTGCTTCCTTATTTTCGTACAGAAGGTATTATTTTTGAAACTTCATGTGTTGGTACTCCGCATCAGAATGGAAGGGTGGAACGTAAGCATCAACATGTTGCACGAGCCCTTAGGTTTGATGGTCATTTATGTTGATATAGTGTCCTAAACCCAATCGGGTTGGACCGGATCCGACCGGGTCGGATCATTTCTACTATTTCTTTATGTTTATACATATATTAAATGGCTTTTCTGTTGTCATATATATGTTCTTTTAAAGAACCAATTATGAATTGTTATATGATAACATCCTAGTATTAAACTGTGATAGAGAAACCATGATAGGAAATTATGGTTGATGAGATCTCTAATCACTTTAATAGTTTGATACTTAAATCTCTCTAGGCTGATGTACTATTAAACAAGGCATTGATAGTATAAACAGACTAGCACGTATTAGATGTCTTCTGTCTTTAAGGGCATGGATAGATCTCGTCTATCGAAGTGTAGAGACACTTGGACTGTACGTGGACGTGTATTAGAGAATGCGTACGTTAGACTGACCCACTTACACCGTTAAGTGTCACACTATGTGGCAGTTGTGTAATTATCCTTAGGACCGGAGTCTACATGGCATCACGGTGTGGATTGTCATTCTTTGACACTATTGAGGTTTCCCCTAGCCACGGGGCAATCATGCGGTAGTGATTGGGTGTGATACTGAAGAATGCGGAGTATACATGTTTGGTCGTCTGGAAATCGCGTACCCTATCAGTATGGGTGAATATCCGAAAGGGCCTTCTTATAAGGAATGTCTTACTCTCGTGAATCTTTGCAAAGTGGAAGTAAATGAGTTACTTCGAGAGAGAGCATGATATCCAGATTATAAGATACGGTCGTTAATGTTTGGCACTCGACGTACGACCGTATGGATATTATTACAGCGATAGGATTGTAAGTTACACGGTAACTGTTTCACATGAAAGGTAGTAGTCATTGCATTTGACTCTTCCGATGATTGGGGGTCACGGTGTGTTGCTAGACGCTATCCCATGATCGTTAGGCATGAAGGGAATTTTCGTAATTTGCACTTTGTGTCTACGGCCAACATATTCGGAAGCCTATCGGGTCACACACATATAAACATCTAGCCGGATTAAAATGTTGTTATATATGATAACCAAATAAGAAAAGTTTATCTCAAGACTATAAATGTTATAGTAGTAAATTAATATGGTGGTATTTATTTATTACTAATAAATAATAAATACAAGATATTAATTATATTGATTAATTAAAGAATATTCCGGATGCCAATTTATTGGCATATGGGGCGCAACTTATTAGTGTATAAGATACACTTGGATCGTGTAATTTTATTAATGGTATTACCATATATTAATATAAGATATTAATATATATATATATATATATATATATATATATATATATATATATATATATATATATATATATATATATATATGTATTCGTGACTACATGCGTGTAGTGTGCATATATGTGAGATGCATGTGCACTTGTGTAATAAATATATATAATAATATAGATTTATGCATATAGTATATATAAGTGATATATACACATGTGTAAATTGATCTATGGTAATAAGATAAAGATAGTCAATATAAGATATTGATAATATCTTGGAAATATTTAATATAGGATATTAAATTAAATGAGATAAATCAATCAATTATATTTTCCTTATTTTATTGGGAAAATGTTTTCTTCCTCTCCACTCTAGTTGAGGCGCCCCTCTCACTATAAATAAGAGGTGAGTGTCAAACTCTTTTGTACATCACAATTGCAAGAGCTTATAGTTCTTGTGTAAAATAGAGAGAATCCTATAGAGAGTTGGAGAAAGGGAAAAGGCGGTCTAGCAACCGGAGTTTTCCGATAGCAATCCCTGATGGGATTCCGGCGGGCTGTTCGTGTGGACTAGCGGTAGTGGCCGAACACTTGGGCGGCTCTATGCAGAACTACTCTCCTTAGACGGTCAAAGCGTCGATCTTTTAGATCAAGCAAGGTAACCACCGTCTTTAGCTTATTTGTTTATTGCTTAAACGAAGTCGATCTTGGGTCGATAGGAAATAAAATTTTGAATTCCGCTGCGTTCCCGCGTAGATTTCCTAACAGTGGTATCGGAGCGAGCTTCGAGCTTAAGCAATAAGCATGTTAATTTGCGTAGTTAATTTTATAGTTTAAATCACGTAATTAAAAGATGAAAGATTTTTGATTTGCAAATCGATACACGAAAAGAAAAAAAAAGTAGGGGTCGGCTTCTGGGGTGCTCGGCCGATCGGCGGCGGCACCCCACCGGAAATTGCGCCGGCGGCTGCAGCTTTCCTCTCGGGGCGGTCGGCGTCGGCTGGTGCACTTTTGGTGGATCTCCTAAATTTTGTTTTGTGTATTTTGTGATTCAATATGGTTCATAGTTGTGATTTGTAATTCCTCCTTTGTTTAGTTGTGTCATGTGGCTAACCAATGGTTCAAATAGTTTGGGCCATTGGGATGCCACATGGCATTAAAATAATAATGACATTTCCAAACTTTGTTTGGAATAGGCCTAGGCCCTTTTCCAAATATTTGATTTGGGAAAAAGGGCTAGGCCTTAGCCACTGTCAATTTGATTTTGGAAAGTAGTCAGGCATACTAACCAAAATATTGGCCTTTTTAAATTTTGATTCGAATAGGCCTAGGCCCTTTTCAAAATTTTGATTTTGGAAAGGACCAAGGGATATGCCTTTTGGTTTAGGAAACCAAATGCATCCTTTTTTATTATGAATCAAAAGGAAAGAAACAAAAGAGACTTAATTGTAATTTTGATTTATTTTTGGAATAGTTCTAATTAATTAAAATTAAAATTAAAATGAGTTTAAAATTAATCTTTAATTTTATTTCGATTAAAATCATTTAATTAATTAAATGTTAATTAGTTAATTGATTGGATAAAATTATTTAATGGATTAAACGTTAATTGATTAATTAAGACGCAAGTAGTTAAATTTTAATTTTATCTTTTTCATAAGATGTTATTGTATGGATTAGATATAGTAGATATAATATGATTATATGGACCCCGATTGATCATGGACTCGACCGATAGGATAGATGTGAATGATTTAAATTTTATGTTGGTTTTATAGATTGTCCTAGGCCGTTATGAAGAACGTGACCTAGTTTATTTTCTGCATTTATCTCATTCTCGTTAGCTCCCTGCGTGTGCGGCGGGTGTATTTATTTTATTAGAGAGAATTAAATGTAACAAGAATAGAGCAGAAGATGAAGACCAAAGAAAGACGAAAATAAAAATCTCATTGGAGAATGGAGCATTAAAGATCCTATTGGCGGTTGCAGCTACCTTTTGATTGTGACCCGTGATTTCGTCAGTTTGTATTCGAAACCGCACCTAGGAAAAGTCCATGATCATACCGGTTACTTTACACATTTATTTATTTTGTGCTTGTATTTATTTTATATGATACGATAGATGCATAACTAGGCACGATCTAGATGAATGTGTAGGATGATGAGACCGTAACTAAATTAATTAAGAGAATTAAATCGAAATTAATTAAGTGAATTAATTTAAAATTACTCCCACAAAAAAATCGAGTTATAATATGTCTCCCAATATTATAATGACAGTGAAGAGCCCTTGTTCGGATCCAACTGATCGGCCCACGTCGGGAGTTGACCTACCTCAGGTATATCTTCATTATCGAGATATGATCGTTATGAGATCTCATGAATACTTGGGTTACGACTCGACTAAGAATCTTGCGGTGATTGTCCCACGTCAGGACTGTCTGATTTTAGAGACATAAGGTTGACTATCACATAGACGATGTGAATTGTCCAAGAGTTGACTAGTCAAACCACTGGAAGTCGTGTTGGACGCGATTGGTAAGAAGTACTTACCCGTCGAAATTGACCCGGTCGATCGGCCCACGTCGGGGATCGAGTCAACTAGATAGGATTTCAGCCACTAAAGAATTTTGGAAAATTTCTTGAAAGTCAATTGGGAGTAGTTGACTAGTGGGAGCAAAATCATAATCCCAAAGACCATATTTGATTTTGAGTGTATAAACAACAACACTCTTTTATTTTAATTTTTTATGTTGTAGTTTTAGCAAACTTTATATTTATGTTTTATTCTCGATTAGTAAAACCAAATTATAACTGTTACCTTTTGAGAAACGTTCTTAAATATGGTTAAGTAATTTTAATCCGTTTAAAATAAGCAATGACACTAGCAATCCCGTTATAGTAGTTAGAGACAAGGAGACTACATACTTGATGCAGTACTTCAAGGCTTTAATTATTAATGAAAGCGGAAGTTCATGATTGAATCATTTGAAATAATTTTCAACGAATTAATTATATATTGGATACGATCCAAGATGATCATTCAGTCATACGATGACAATTCAAACGTTGGATAAGAATGACCACATCTAATTTTGGAAAAGTTGTTTTCAAAATTGTAAGATTTAAGTATCGACTTATTTCATTAATCGTTGCTTAAAGGTTAATTAAATGGTCAATGTTTTGATACGATTCAAAAGGTTGAATAAACTATTTAATAAATTTTATATTTTCTTTATGAAAGGAAATTAAAGACATATCTCTTGAGATCTTTCTTAAGTCTTATGAAGACTACACTAAGAAATATTCACAAGTGCTTAAGGATTAAAAAGGAAAGTTAGGGCATGTGCTTAAATAGAGAACTTATTGAAGTTTCTATTCTAGGCAAGTGAGTTGAGATAAATATATCTAAGTTCAAAGTCAACTCTAAAGATATATGATACCTTACGAGTGTGATTAAATTAGAAAGATTGAATACAGATATGGAAGGTGAAACAAACGTTGTAACACTTACCATATTCTGGATGTAGTAAACTGATAAGGGAACTAAATAAATGTTATTATGTTCCGGTTCTTATGAAGAGCGTACTTTCAGTTATCCATCAGGATTTAGGGACATATTCAATTGTAAAGAATAAATGTTATTCCGATAAAATTGAAAGGTCACGGAATCTAACATACTAGATTGTTGTCACTATATAGGTGATATATGTGATGAAATCTCAACCAAATATTAGTATGGCTGTTACCCTTGATATTTGTGGTTGTTCTAGACATAGTTTCTCTGGAAGGGAAGCGTGTAATTAAACGTCATTCTGATGATGTTGAACCATATGATTATGAATCATGTGGGTTATACGTATCTTATCCAAAGATGACTAAAATACCCTTTTAAGAAAAGGTTATAAAATCTAGAAAATTGTCTAAAGCCTAAACATACCGATGTTTGTTGGCCTATGACATTTAATGCCACAAATAATTGTTTATTAATCTCTATGACTATTTTTAGAAATAGTTGAATGTACTTATTGAAGTACAACAATTCGGAAAGCCCGAAAAGTTCGAGCTAGTACGAATATGAGATTGATGAGCTACTCATGAACTAATCTTCAATTAGATTGAAGCAATTAATACCTGAAGGGTGTTTCAGAAGTTGTCTGAAATAGAATCAAATTCTCCCTTGAAGGGTACCATCTTTGGGATACGCAATTAGATTGTGTTCCCAAAATGGAAACAACACTTTATATGATAAAGGTGTGACACAAGCCATGCGAAGTATCCTTTACCCGTTTCAGGATAGTGCCCTTATATTTAACCAAGTTCCAAAGAATAAAGGTTGAATAAATTTCATATTAGATATGGAGAGGATAATGTCGAATCTATCTTAACCGATAATTTGAAGTTGTCATAAGCAAAGTCACAAAGGCTTAGAGCCTAGTATGACACATGCAGCGTTGTGGAATATCGTAGCAAGTACACTAGATATTATTTACTTGTCCGCGGAGCAAAATGTTTGTCTCTAAACATGCTGTCTTCTAAAGGAAGTGTTTCTTCCAAAAAAAACTGTAGGAGTGAATCAGATCTCAAAAGAGTTTGAGACCCATAAAGATATATTCAACCATAGAAACATGAGCAGACGCCGCACATAGCGATGAGGTGTAGAACACTCAGTGCACACAAAATTTCTGTAAGTCTATGGATAACCTCAAGCCCAAAAGGGCTGCTGGTATGTTCATCTTGATGAATGAATATCTCATGACTTATAAAGGAATGTTTGAAAGGCAAGATTGAGAGATATGGCCAGGAGCCATAATATCTGAATTAGATTCCATCAGTGACAACCAGGTTGTGAACCTAGTCAGTCTTACCTAAAGGGAATGTCCCTGAAAGGCTGACATGGATAGTAATATGATTACATTAAGGCTATAGTGACGGCTGAAGGGTACGGGGTGTAAACCTTGTAATTATCTTTATGCCGCTAGCAGAGCCCAGTCCTATTGAGACGATGCTTATTGTAACTTGATATCATGGCTATATGATAGTGTTGAAGATGTTGGGAAAACAGCTCGATGTTCATAGACGATAACATGATATGTGAGCCCACGAGATCCATTTATGGACTCAAACAAGTTTCTCTAGACGATTTCTTTGTTTGATAATCAAAGGAGTTTGATTTAGTTTTAAGAAGGATATGCCCAATGTGCAAGATGGATAGTGGGAGTGCGTTACGATTTTTGAGTAAGGTATTATATATCTCTCTCGAGAATTATCACCCCATGTGACAGTCAATTAATGTTTTGTAGTTCAAGGTCTTTACGAAAGCACTTGGATTAGCAGTTCTTACTTTAGAATAAGAATCTATAGCGATAGATTTAACTGCTGTTAGATTATAGTTTACCTATATAGATGTGATGCTAAAAGAGTTTAGCATAGATCGCGACGGGGATACTGCTAGCCAGTGTTCTCAAGATCTATCTATGTTAGGATGTTTGTCCTAAAGATAAGGTGAAAGATGATGCTTATGAAAGGTCTCCTTCGCTACTGTGATAGGAACCATCATAAAGGAAATGCCGGATGTTCATAGTCCATGAAGAGTCATGAGCAAGTATGAAATTAAATCTGGTGAATGTCGAGAATATCCTTAAACAAGTTAAGGAAGAGTTCCTAGTTAATCGAAACTTGGAAGCGAAATAAATATAGTTCTACAGACGTATATCCTGAGTCTTATGAAGGCGAGTGGGAGCTACAGTCTGGGTTTGCAGTCACTTTGATTAAGTGATACAGTGAGCTCGAAATGTTCTAGCCAATGGGTCATTGTAAAATCTACAACTTAGCCAAAGCACAGTAGTGCCCTTGGAGGTGCATCGGGAGCAGTACATGAGTCTAGAAGGTTCATTCCTGAACCTTGTACGTTCTTCCACCTTTTCTATATAGCTGATATAGTAAGTGGATTCATTGCTTGAAGCAAGGACCAGGGTCTCATCAGAGATTCATGTGTGTGTTGAGGCAGTTCCTTTGACTTGATCATTTGGAGCATGGTATGAATATAGTCTGAGTCCCCACAGATAGCGATCGATCATGGCTAGGGCTAGTTGCGAGTATTGCATGAGATTCTTGTGTTTTAACTTGGTCTTGTGTGTGCGAGTGATTGGTTTTAGGCCAAGTGGGAGATTGTTGAAATAGTGTCCTAAACCCAATCGGGTTAAACCAGATCCGACCGGGTCGGATCATTTCTACTATTTCTTTATGTTTATACATATATTAAATGGCTTTTCTGTTGTCATATATATGTTCTTTTAAAGAACCAATTATGAATTGTTATATGATAACGTCCTTAGTATTAAACTGTGATAGAGAAACCATGATATGTGATTATGGTTGATGAGATCTCTAATCAATTTAATAGTTTGATACTTAAATTTCTCTAGGCTGATGTACTATTAAACAGGGCATTGATAGTATAAATAGACTAGCACGTATTAGATGTCTTCTATCTTTAAGGGCAGGGATGGATCTCGTCTATCAAAGTGTAAAGACACTTGGACTGTACGTGGACGTGTATTAGAGAATGCGTACGTTAGACTGACCCACTTACACCGTTAAGTGTCACACTATGTGGCAGTTGTGTAATTATCCTTAGGACCGGAGTCTACATGGCATCACGGTGTGGATTGTCATGCTTTGACACTATTGAGGTTTCCTCTAGCCACGGGGCGATCATGCGGTAGTGATTGGGTGTGATACTGAAGCATGCGGAGTATACATGTTTGGTCGTCTGGAAATCGCGTACCCTATCAGTAGGGGGTGAATATCCGAAAGGGCCTTCTTATAAGGAATGTCTTACTCTCGTGAATCTTTGCGAAGTGGACGTAAATGAGTTACTTCGAGAGAGAGCATGATATCCAGATTATAAGATACGGTCGTTAATGTTTGACACTCGACTTACGACCGTATAGATATTATTACAGCGATAGGATTGTAAGTTACACGGTAACTGTTTCACATGAAAGGTAGTAGTCATTGCATTTGACTCTTCCGATGATTGGGGGTCACGGTGTGTTGCTAGACGCTATCCCGTGATCGTTAGGCATGAAGGGCATTTTCGTAATTTGCACTTTGTGTCTACGCCCAACATATTCGGAAGTCTATCAAGTCACACACATATGAACATCTAGCCGGATTAAAATATGGTTATAGATGATTACCAAATAAAGAAAGTTTATCTCAAGATTATAAAGATTATAGTGGTAAATTAATATGGTGGTATTTATTTAGGGGAAGGGGCCACAGGGACAAAAAAATTAATAAATGGGTCTGGAAGGACAAAAGTAACATTTTCATGATTATAAATGACAAAAATCACAATTGTTACTTTAAAATTGTTACTTCAAGTGTTAATGTTACTTTGTATTTCACAATTGTTACTTCATATTTACTCTATTCCACATTTGTTACATTATTTATGTTACTTCATAATTGTTACTTTTGTCCTGATTAAATTACAGTTTCCTTCTATCCCTATTTTTTTGATAATTTTGTCCTTCTGGACAAAAATCTATAAATTAAATACAAGATATTAATTATATTGATTAATTAAATAATATTCCGGATTATTAGTGTATAAAATACCAATTTATTGGCATATTGATGGTATTACATACTTATTAGTATATAAATATACACTATATATTATATATATTTATATTATATATATATATATATATATATATATATATTAATATAAGATATTAATATATATATATATATATGTATTTGTGACTACATGTGTGTAGTGTGCATATATGTGATATGCATGTGCACTTGTGTAATAAATATATATAATAAATATAGATTTATGCATATAGTATATATAAGTGATATATACACATGTGTAAATTGATTTATGGTAATAAGATAAAGATAGTCAATATAAGATATTGACAATATCTTGGAAATATTTAATATAGGATATTAAATTAAATGAGATAAATCAATTAATTATATTTTCCTTATTTTATTGGGAAAATGTTTTCTTCCTCTCCACTCTAGTTGGGGCGCCCCTCTCACTATAAATAAGAGGTGGGTGTCAAACTCTTTTGTACATCACAATTGCAAGAGCTTATAGTTCTTGTGTAAAATAGGGAACATCCTATAGAGAGTTGGAGAGAGGGAAAAGGCCGGTCTAGCAACCGGAGTTTTCCGATAGCAATCCATGATGGGATTCCGGCGGGCTGTTCGTGTGGACTAGCGGTAGAGGCCGAACACTTGGATGGCTCTATGCAGAACTACTCTCCTTAGACGGTCAAAGCGTCGATCTTTTAGATCAAGCAAGGTAACCACCGTCTTTAGTTTATTTGTTTATTGCTTAAACCAAGTCGATCTTGGGTCGATAGGAAATAAAATTTTGAATTCTGCTGCGTTCCCGCGCAGATTTCTTTACAATTTACCCCTTAAGTTCTAGGGAGAGTGTGTTATGGCGGCTGCCTATATAATTAAGGGGTAAATTGTTAGGAATGTGTTATGGCGGCTGCCTATATAATTAACCGAACCCGGTCAAGTCTTTTGAACTACAAAACACCTTATGAGTCTCTATTTCACAAAGAACCGGATTTATCGATGCTTAGAATTTTGGGGTGTTTGTGTTATGCCCACGACCATCGTCCCTCACATAAATTTGCCAGCCGTAGTCGTAAGTGTGTATTCTTAGGGTATCCTTTGGGGAAGAAGGGATGAACCATGTACGACCTTGATTCGAAGGAAATTTTTGTATCCCAAGACGTCAAATTTTATGAGCATGTTTCTCCGTTTTCTCACCAGTCCGAGGGTAGTGTGCCTTCCCCTCTCCCTTATCCCAGGTTTGGTAATGTTGATATAGACGATTTTGGGTTCGACTCCCTCCTGCCTCTTCCGGGGCTCCACCTTTGCCTAATCCTCCGGTTGAGGGGGGACGACAGTGACTGATGTAATAAATGATGTTCCGGGCAGTGATGCCGCACCTTCGCCACAACCATGATAGGTAATTGTGTGGAGGAATTAGGCAGAGGTCGACGACAGAAAATCCCAAACTCACGGTTTCAAGACTACGTGACTATACTTTGATCGAGCAGAAAAGTCCCCCTCCACGCTCTTCCGCTCCGTCGGCCCACTCAGGTACCCCGTATCCTCTTATGCATTTTATTAGTTATGATCAGTTTTTTGATAAGAACCGTAAGTATCTTGTAGCCATTACAGTTGGGAATCCTCCGAAGTCCTTTAAGGAGGCAGTTGAGCATGAGGATTGGTGTCGGGCCATGGCAGAAGAATTCAGGCTTTGGAAAATCAGGGTACGTGGGAGTTACACCCTCTTCCTCCCAGGAAGAAGGCACTAGGAAGTAAGTGGGTGTATACTGAGAAATATGATGAGCATGGAGTGTTGCAGCGGTTGAAATCACGATTGGAGGCATTTGGGCATAATCAAGAGGAAGGTATTGATTATACAAAGACGTTTGCCCCTGTGGCGAAGATGGTTACTGTTCGCACATTCCTTAGTGTTGCGGCGGTTAAACAGTGGGAGATTCACCAGATGGATGTCCATAACGCGTTTCTGCATGGTGATGTACAGGAGTAAATCTACGTAAAAATACCTACTGGTTTTGAGAAGAAGGATCCGAACTTGGTGTGCAAGATGCGCAAATTGTTGTATAGATTGAAACAGGCACCGAAATGTTGGTTTGCAAAGCTTGCTTCCGCTTTGCGTGAGTATGGTTTCCGTCAATCATATTCGGATTAGTCATTGTTCACCTTACATCGGGGTGGTATTCAGCTCAGTGTTCTTGTGTATGTCGATGATATGATCATAGCCAGTAATGATAAAGTTGAAATGATGATTTTTAAGGAATATTTGGGGAATTGTTTTAAGATGAAGGACCTTGGGGTTCTGAAATATTTTTTTGGGATCGAGGTGGCGCGGAACAAGGAGAGGATTTTCTTGAATCAGAGGAAGTATGCCCTTGACATTATTCATGAAACCAACTTACTTGGGAGCAACGGCGCCAGAAAACTTGATGGCCGTTTTACAGTAAGCCAACTCTGACCGGCAGGGTACCGAGTCGGTTGTACTATAAATGGCGAGCAAGGTCGTATCCCACAGGGAATCTGGTTAAGTATCAAAGCCAGTATCGTTCCTAGTTCAGGCCAACACGGTCTTTGAAAAGGGTGATTTGTAAGATCACCAGTTTTACAAACTAAATATACACAAAATAAAAGAGTTTAAACTATGAAAAAAAAGATAGATGAGCTATGATCTAATCTAATACTCACCCTAGCTTGATCCGGAAGTGTTTTTGACTTACCTAAACGTTCTCGATGTCACTCGAAGGGTGTCATTTCCTAATTCTGAGAATAGACATTATTTCAATAATCTACCCTCTTATATCAGGTTCAACAGTCCGCTGACCAGATTTAACTTACCTAACACGGTCTACGTTCAATGAAACGCTCAAAAAAGTGATATAAACCTCACACACGAAACTGAATCTAAACAACTCAGTCATTTTTACAGGGTGATCCTAGAACCCCGGTTCCCATACCCTTTCGCAAAATACATATATAAAGAAGATACGTGTAATACGATTATCGAGTCACGAATTCAATAAACGAATAAGAAGATATGTGTAATTCAATCACAAGTTCTAGAACTACAATAACATCAAGAATAATCAAATCAAACATCAAAAACACCACAAGAACAAACTAGGGTTCAACTTCGAAGATTATCGCATAACTCGGCTATATAACGATTAGCTACTCATTATAGCAACAAAAACACAAAATTTCATCATAGAATATGAACATACAAACAAGAAATTAATATTAGAAGTACCTACTATATGAAAACCGGAAGAAATTTTGAAACCGAGAAAACCAACTTTCTATATAAGAAATCCAAGATGATCCAAGCAACTTTTACAAAAGATGTTGTTATAAAAGTTTAAAATCTACCTATGGTGGTTTTGAGACTGAAATTGGCCAGAAGTATGCTGAAGAAGATGAAGGAGAAGCCTATCCACTCAGAATTTTGCTATTTATAGTGGAATATGCATATGGCATTTAAGTCTGTAGGCGTCCACCTACCCATTCCTTAGGCGTGCACATGCTGAAACATCTTCAGTAAAACGGCCATAATTTTGTGTGTAGACCTCCAAATCAAATGATTCAAAATGCGTTGGAAATTTGATTCAATTGTCTAACCCTTTCATGAAGATGTACAGCACAAAAAATGCCTCTAAGTTGGATCGAAATGCAGATCAAGTGAAGCTAGGGTGTAATACCAATGAATTTCAATCCTTTTGAACGTTTAAGCTTAGTTACAGGACATGGCAGACCACTTGGCGTCTTTAGATGAAGACGCCCTGAAAAGAGTGGTGGCGTCAGCATTCATAGGTAAGGGAATTTGTAATACCCCAGAGGAAAACCTGTTAGACCCACCGGGTCGAAAGGAGCGTGAGAATGCTAGAGGAAAGAGGCCAGTTAATCCTCGAAGAGAGCATGAGGATGAAGTGGAAATCAGCATAACCAGGAAGCGTCCCGAACATGAAAAGCAACAACAACAGGTCGAAGAGAGCATTCGAAACGAGTTTAACCGTATCGTAGGGAAAGAGCAGATAACAGAATGGCTCGAGTCGCCTTTTACCCCAGAAATCGAGATATATACGATGCCAGAGTCGTTTAAGCCACCAAAGATGGAACCCTACGACGGTACCACAGACCCAGAGGATCATTTGTACCGATACATATCATTGATGAGGTTGAGAAACGCAAACGATGCCATGAAGTGTCGTGCCTTCGACACGTTGCTCACAGGTCGAGCTCGAGAGTGGTTCCATAAACTACGGCCCGGGTCGATCTCAAGTTTTTTACAGTTAGGCCAGAAATTTCGAGATGCCTTTATTGGAAACAAGAAGTTCCATCTCAGTGCTACCCACCTCATGAATATCTGATATACTACTTTTATATGATTAAATATACGTTATATTATTATGTTTTATCAACGAATTCTATATAAAATATATGAAATTATGATATAAATAGTATGAAATGTTAATCTTTATAATTTAGAGTAGTTAGTAGTAAAACTTAGTAATAATAGTAAAAAGTTATCATTTTGTACCGATTTTAGTAAATCGGAATGTTGTGTCAGATTTACGTGGGTATTTGTGGTATTTTATTGCAGATGTATAAGCCAAGACCCCGAGAATCGACATTTTGAAGTATAATCATATCTCTGAAAGGATTTAGAGAGTGTCACGAGCTTAAGTGGTCAATCGAATTGCTTAAGTGGTCAAGTGGTCAATCGAAGTGGTCAAGTGGCTAATCGATTTGATTTAGTGGTAATCGAGAAATATCTTCGATAAACGAATGGCTCATCAAAACGACATTTTCTGAAGAAGAGTCCTTCATGAAAGTTGTAGATTTTTCCGAGCGCTTTCCAATGCCTCTTGAATCATGTTGTTTGGAGATCCAGAACTCGAGATATGAATTTTAGAAGTTTTATTCCAAATTATATAATTATATCCGAAAATTGGATAATTAAGGGGGATGAATGTGATGATTTCACCGGCCCAGTCTGACCCAAACCCGGCCCGGTCCGGCCTCAATCCAATTTTCTATAAAAGGAGCCTCAGATGCAACAGACGGAGGGTACCAATATATATATATATATATATATATATATATATATATATATATATATATATATATATATATATATATATATATCTCCTTCTTATTTTCTTTTTATGTAGTAGTTGTAAATAGGCCTTATGCCAAAAATAATAATACCGTAGTATTGTTGTAATGCTCGGGAAATTATCGGAAGTTCGGTGTTGTTGAAGTCGTTGTAATATCCGGAAGAATACGATCTCTGATTCAGCATTTGTAATCGGGTAAAATTTCTAAAGTATTTACGTTTGTTATGTTTGTTTTTATCTTTTTAGTCGTTATAATGTTTTTAGGCTAAATCTAATAACTAGCCAAAGTTATGTAATCGTTTTATTTCGATCTTTTTGGTAAATGAATGTTGTCTAAGTAAAATTTTACTAAAATTGAGTTAATTGAATCTTTTTCTATTTTGCAACGTATTGATAATATTCGGATTGACGTAATTAACCAAGATGAATCGCAACATATAACCAAACGATGAACTGACCAGAGAAGTTAGGATATGAGATAAAAGATAGAAAAACCGGAGGATAAAATTGGCCGTGCGAAAGCGTGACAACGGAATCCTATTTCCTACCCGGGGGCAGATTTGTCTTGGGAAAGATGAATCTTATTAAATTTGTGCTCAAGATCATAATAATGTTAAAATCAATGGTTTAATTGAAACTAACACCGGAAAGTTAAATCGATCCGCCTGACAACCGGAGCCTTTTGACTCTGTAGGCAGCTTGGAGATGGTTGACAGTGGGGGCATCAATAAACTGGCTTAGCTGTTGCACAGCATAAGCAACATCAGGTCTAGAAAAAGTGAGGTATAGGAGCTTCCCAACAAGCTGTCTGTAGATAGAATGATCAGACAGCATGGGAGAATCTCCATGCTGTAAATTGTGCCTTGTATCCATTGGAGATGCCACAGGTTTTGCCCCCAGGCAACCAAATTCTACTAAAAGATTAAAGGCATACTTCCTTTTTGTGAAATAACTAAGCCTGTGTGATTTCAAGCAATTTCTAGTCCTAGAAAATAATGTAATTCACCAATGTCCTTAATCTGAAACTGATTGTGTAAGAAGGTTTTAACCTTTGTGGTCTCAGACATACTACTGCTTGCTAGTATGACATCATCAACATATACAAGCAATGCAATAAAGTCTAGACCACAACCTTTAGTTAAGAGACTGTAATCACTTTTGGATTGCCTGAAGCCTTGTTCCTGTAAAGCTGATGTAATTTTGGCATTCCATTGCCTACTTGCCTGCTTCAGTCCATAGAGGGACTTTGTTAACTTGCAAACAGGATTTTTGACAGTGGTCTGGAACCCTTGTGGAAGCTTCATACACACTTCCACATGGAGATCTCCATGAAGGAAGGTCCAGCTGATGTAAATCCCAGTTCTTTGCTACAGCTACTGCTACCAGAGTTTTAATTATGGCCATTCTGGCTACTGGAGAGAAGGTCTCTTGATAATCTATCCCATAAAGCTGGTTGTACCCTTTTTCTACAAGCCTAGCCTTGTACCTCTCTACTGTCCCATATGGTTTATATTTGATCTTATACACTCACTTACACCCTATAGGCTTCTTAGTAGGTGGCAGAGTCACTATATCCCATGTGTGGTTTGCCTCCAAGGCATCTATTTCTTTCTTCATGGCTTCTTGCCACTTAGGATTCCTAGTGGCTTGATTGTAAGTATGAGGTTCCTTCTCCTTATTTATATTACAGACAAAGACTTGATATGAATGTGATAGATTATTGAGGGACAGTGAGTGTTGGAAAGTATGAGGTGAATTGAATCTGACTTGAGAGCAAACATAGTCCTGCAGGTGTGTGGGGACTTGTCTAGTTCTTCCTGACCTCCTAGGTGGAGGAGAATGAGTGTTGCTGGTACTGTTTGTGACTGGTGGATCCTCAGGAATAGGTTATTGGCCAGTATTTAATTGCCTAAATGTTGAAGGTATATCATCACCTAGGTAATTGAATGGCATTGAAGGTTCTGAAACAACAGGGATGTTTGAAGTAGAATAAGACACATCAGAGGATGCAAAGGGAAAGCATCTCTCATGGAAAACTACACTTCTGGAAATAATGATATCATGGGTGTCCAAGTTATACAGGATGTATCCCTTTGTAGTAGATGAATGACCAAGATGAACACATGCCACACTTCTAGGATCAAACTTAGTCCTGTATTGTTTAATAGTTGAGGCATAAACTAGACATCCAAACACTCTGAATCTTAGATAATCTGGTTTTGTGTGATATAGTTTTTCATAAGGGGTAAGATTACCAAGGACAGGGGTAGGTGTAATATTTATCAGACTAGCTGCATGCACAACACAATATCCTAAAATTTGAATAGGTAAGGAGGCCTGGAACTTTAAAACTCTAGCTACATTTAACAATTGCTGATGCTTTCTCTCTACTATCCCATTTTTTCCAGGTGTGTGTATGCATGAAGTCTGATGAATAATACCCTTCTCAGCATAAAAAGCAGGTATATCAAACTCATTTCCATTATCTGTCCTAATAATTTTAATACTAGAATCAAACTGTGTAACAACAAATTGGCAGAAACTTTGAACAATCAACCTAGCCTCTGATTTATTATACAATAAATGTATCCAAGTAAATCTACTATGGTCATCCACAATAGTAAGAAAATACATGTGCCCTTGAAGAGTTTCATGCCCATATACCCCCCAAATATCAAAGTGAACTAGTTCAAAACAAGCAGTGGTTGAAGATTGACTTTAAGGAAAAGCTAACTGTCTCTGTTTAGCTAAAGGCGGACATGGAAAATGGTGTCCTGAGGCACTTGAACCTATGCCAAGCCTTTATTGATTGTCTTCAGTCTGTGACTAGATGGATGTCTCAATCTGTAATGCCAAACCATATCTTCTTGAATGTCTTTGGAATTTTGAAATCTTGCTATACTGCAAACCTTTGAGGTAGTTGTATCCATAATGTATAGGCCATTATGCTCTTCAGCTGATCCAATCATCCCATCCTCTTGATCCTGAACAACACGTCTATTAGACTCAAAGAAAACCTTAATTTTAGGATTCTTAGTGAGCCTACTGAGTGAAATCAAGTTTATGTAAAAACCAGGGACACACAGCACCCCTGTCAGTTTTAGATTAGGACTCAACAACACTTCCCCTACATGTGTAACAGACACAGTAATGCCATCTGGAAGACTGACACTCGCATCTTGCACTTCATGACTGTGTGAGAAAAATTGCACATCACAGACTATATGGGTTGTTGCCCCTGAATCTAGTATCCATCTTGTAGGGGATTTACCTGTGCTCATCTCCTTTTATGGTGCATATGAAGTTGAGAGCACATATGCTTGATTGATGATGTGCTGTGGCTTTGACTCTGTCTCCTTAGTGTCTTGCTTCCCGGATAAGATTTCCTTGAGCTTTTCATACTCATGTTGAGTGAGAGAGAACTGCACATTATTGTTTCCTTCTCCTTGTGATTTGTGTTGTTCAACATACCCTTCTACCATGTTCACCATGCTCCTGCGCTTGAACCCTGGTGGAAACCCGTGCTTCTTGTAACATTTATCCTCTACATGCCCTATCATTCCACAAAATGTGCATTGGGGTTTCTTCCCTGAAGTACCATTATTAAAACCAGTGCTCTTCCTCTGTCCTGTTCCAGGAACATTATCAGCAGATCTCATTCTCTGATCTTCATCAACAGATCTCATTCTCTGATCGTTCTTACCCACATTTGACTTACTAAACATAACAGTAGGATCCCCAAAGTTAATATTCTGACTGTTGTGTCCTCTTTGCCTTTCAAACTTTAGGGCTAAACCAAACACTACCTTGATGTTAGGAATTGGTGACATCAACAGAACATGAGATGTCACTGGTTCAAAAACCTCATCCAGTCATCTTAAGAATCTAATGACATACTATGTCTCATTGTATCCTATAAACGTTGGTATCACCTGACAACTGCAAGCCGGAACACAAGTACAACTAGGCGTTGGACGTAAAATAGCAATCTCATCAATTAACCACTTCATCTTAGTGAAATATTCAGTAACGCTAGAACCTGTCTGCTTAGCATTATTCAATTTTTTTAGTAAATCAGATAACCGAAAGGTATCAAGATTAGCAAACATGTCCTTCAATTCCTCCCAAACTGCCTGTGCGGAATCCATCAAGAGTAGACTTTGTGCAATTCGCGGTGCTACTGAATTCCTCAACCAGTTAGTTACCATAATATCGCACTGCTCCCAAACGTGAAACCTCACATCATTTCTGGCCGGCCGTGGCAACGAACCGTCAATAAACCCTGCCTTATTCTTCATTATCAACGACATGCGTGCCAATCTACTCCATGAGTGGTAATTTCCACCATTTTCACAGAGTATTGGCTGTACCAGGGTTATAGTAGGATTTTCATTTGGGTGAATGTAATACGGACTCGATACTGTAATTATTTCAAGATCTGAAGCTTGATTTGCCATGACGAAGGCAGCAAGGATCAAAACGAAGAGAATTAACAAGAAAATCGAACAAAAATGCGAAAGATTGCTCAGATTTGCTCTGATAGCATCATGAAAAGGTTGAACAGATAGAAGGGAAAGAAGGGCAAAAGTTTGAGCGATGACTAACAGCCGGGAATTCAGAATTCTGTTAGTAGAGCCTGAAAGTAGCGCCCATTTTTCTATTATTCGTTCTTATCTGAATTAAAAGATATTTTTCCCTTATATCTTCTGGGAAATAATGCTAAAGAATAAAGAGGGTAAAAAAGACAAAAGAGGGTAAAAAAGACAACATAATGTGAAAAATGTGTAAATGTTATTAATACAAAAATGCAATAAATAGTACACGCCAAATATAAAATTGTTGAGGAGCCTTCACCCGTCTTTACTAGGCATTAATATTCAACTACAGGACCACACGTGATATAATAGTAGCCTTAAATTTTTTGGAGTATTAAGCAATCAGATAAGGCTACTGTCCCCTCCAAAAAAATTTAAAAATGAGGCTATTGTGAATGAAAAGTCTATATAACTAGCAAGCATTCACTCTTTTAATTCACATCTTCCATCCAACTTACAATCCATAAAAGGAAAAGAAAACATGAAGAAACCTACTTCTATGAAAATGGTTCATCTTCTTCTTCTTCTCCCTCTTCTTTTTCTCCAACTTTCATCTGTTGCTTCATATGATAATAATAATAAGAAGGATATAACAAAAAGTTTTGTGAAATGCCTTCTCTCTAAATCAGATAACTCTACAGCTATGTCTGAAATCATTCTTACACACAAGAGTGGTGAATCTTTCTACCATAACCTATACGAATTCGCACAGAATTTACGATACGAAACACCCGAAACCCCTCAGCCCCGTGTGATTCTGAACCCATTTCTTTATTCACAAGTTGCTACAGCCATTTTCTGTTCAAAGGAAACAGGGCTGCAGATGAGAATCCGTAGCGGCGGCCATGATTTCGAGGGCAGTTCATATGTTGCTGAGGTCCCATTTTTCATTCTAAACACCTACGCTTTCCGATCGATTAAAATCGATGTGGCTAGCAAAACCGCTTGGGTTGAAGCAGGTGCTAGTTTGGGAGAAGTTTATTACAATATCAACAAAACAGATCCCAATCTTGCATTTCCTGCAGGGTATTGGGCTACTGTCTGCACTGGTGGACATATCAGTGGAGGTGGATATGGTCCCCTGGTGAGGAGACATGGGCTTGCAGCTGATCATGTTCTTGATGCTATTGTCATGGATGCAAATGGCAGAATTCTTGATAGGAAATCCATGGGGGAAGACTTTTTCTGGGCAATTCGAGGCGGAGTTGGATCAAGTTTCGGCGTCATTCTTGCTTACAAGCTCGAATTGGTCGAGAATCGTGCAAGAATCGCTGCATTCACTGTGGAGAAATTTACAGATCAAGGAGCAACCCCTCTACTTTACAAATGGGAACAAATTGCACATAAATTGCCTTTGGAAATCACACTTTCGGTTACATTCATAAACATCATTTCACCGAAAACAGGCAAACAAACCATTCAGTCGAATTTTGTTGCTCTGTATATCGGTGATATCGATGGACTTCTTGCTTTGATTACAGAAACTTTCCCTGAACTAGGTGTGACACGAGCTGACTGTGTTGAACTGGATTATCCAGAATATTTCATGTACCATTTCGGTTTCCCGGTTAAGGATACTGCTTATTACTTAACAAGCAGAATCCCAGTTAGAGCCAATCCTTATTTCAAAGCCAAAGCAGATTTCGTCCAAGAACCGATCCCCATTAAAGGGCTCGAGAAAATGTGGGATTTAATGACTCAAGTCCCACCTGGTAAAATCCAAATGGAATGGACACCTTTCGGTGGAAGAAACGACGAGATCTCACCGTCGTCGATTCCATTCCCACATAGAGCAGGTAATTCATTCATAGTATGGCAAAGAGTTGAATGGAACACTTCAAATCTTATAGTTGCTCAAGAACGTATCAAGTGGATGACCAAATTCCATGATCTTCTGGGACGTTACATTGCTAATAACCCCAGAAAAGCTTATGCCGATTACACGGATTACGACTTTGGATTAAACAATCCACATGGTCCAACAAGCGTTGAGCAAGCTAGGAAATGGGGTAAACATTATTTCTTGGGTAATTTTGATCGACTCGTCCGAGTTAAGACCGCTGTTGATCCAGAAAACTTCTTTAAGCTTGAACAGAGCATTCCTCCAGCACTCTCTGCAGCATATTGAAAACCGCCAGGCCAGTGTTTATTAAATTTCAGAATAAAAATGCAGATTCTCAAATCTGCATGTGCCTTTGTCCTTTAATTAGTTTTAATCATCTATCATCTTTTATCTCAGTTAAGTCTTCATCTTCGAGTGCGTATGATTTATGAAAAACTGTTAGGAAAAAAAAGGATGTAAGAATAATAAGCTGCTAGTTTTTTAATAAATTAGGCAGCAAGGAAGGAAGACGCAGCTGAGAGGATCTGAGTGTGTTTTTTCATTTTTTTCTTTTTTTTTTCACTTGGTTACCACTGTTTGCTTGTATAAAAGGCATCTTTTGTGTTGTCATTAAGTGCAATTTTTTATTTTTTTTTTTATTTTTAAAGTATTACACACGTATAATAACCCGAAGTATAATATTATATCATTCATATTGAGCCTCAAACGAATCAAAATGCTCAATGATCATTTCAAGAAAAGCCCACAAATTGGCCATCAATCCAGTACGATCTAGACGGTTAAATGGAGAATAAGCCGACCTCATTTGTGTCGCAATAATGAGTCATTCGACTTGATATCAAAATAAGCCAACATGGTCCTCAGCAGAACAGGTTATCTCCGATCTCCAGAGACAGTTACATAGCGTTACTGGGTATTATCCCATGGTTGATCAACATTAATCGTTTCAACTCTATAAATCTATCACTTCTCGCGATTTCAGCCTACATGAGCCAGACCCACTGCCACATATTTGGTCCTTAAACACATGCCTACAATTAATCAATGGATTTGTACATTAACCTACACAGGCGGGACGTATATATCCATATAAGAAAAATATTTATCCTTACAATCCACAACCACGTTATTTGACTTTATATTTTACAATATAAGGGTGTGTATGCAATCAACGACGCAATCATAATTCAACACCATAATCTCCGGTTTCAGTGATCATATTTCTCGGAAAAAAAGAATTACCTTTTAGAATCACCTAACAATTTTCTAGTATTGTCACTAATAATAAGAATAATAATGGAGAGTGGTTTAAAAGGACAAAAAAGAGGAGGAAAATAGGAATCAGGACATTGGAAATATAAATTGGATGATAATGACAAATTCACTGTTCATAACCCCAAATCCATTTCACCTACCTAATTTAATGTTTCACTATCATAGTGAAATAATGACATATCATTTTTACCCGAAAAAAATTTCACTATCCTTTTTTCATATTTCTATATTTAAATTGTTTTTTTAACGATAAACCCTAATAATAATTGATAACAGTATTAATAAAAAAAAAATAGGCATTAGTTCACCGGCTTTAATCATGACCCCATGAGCTTAAGCTCATCCCGTTATTAGCCACCTGGACTTACCCTGGCCTCAAGTGGGAGGTCCAGGGTTCGATCTCCGCCCCATTTCTTTCGTAAAAAAAAATAAAAATCATGACCCCATGCATAACCAAAAAGTCAAAACCCCAATGCCAAAACAATAAAAAACAAATTATGAAAGAAAAGCAAAAAAAAATGTGATTGATGTTTGGAAGAAAATGATGGTCAAAGTAGAGATGCCCTTGTGGAAACAACTTACACAATATGTAACAGGAAATTCAATTATTGGCACGTTGATATGTTTTCTGAAAAATAATAATTACCCAACAAAATTATAACAATAAAACCTACTATATATTTTTAGCATCATTAATTATGGTGTAAGATATATTCATTTATATGAGTCACGTTATGATCAATAATATAAGAGTAGTTAGACACTTTATTGTCACAATTTTTCTTAATAGATCACTAGCTTCATCTTAAAAGTTTTCAGAAAGTGTCGGAAAAATCAAATGACAAAAGGTAGTGATACACTCACAACACAATACGATAACATTTTCACTACACTTTTTAGAGAGATATTATTGTATGGTGTCTCCATTTGTAAAGACTTGACTCGTAAACGTATCTAGATCATATAGTTTAAATCCAGTTTAGAAACAGACTTGCAGATCGTGCCACATCACTTAAACGTATTATATCCTAATACGCCCTCTCAACCGGGACGAGGGGAGTGAAGGTCCAGCTTGGATTGAAGTGATGAAAGGGCATACGAGATAAGGGCTTCGTCAGAGCGTTAGCAAGCTGATCAGAACTAGAGACATGCAAAACACAAACGATATCCTGCCGAACTTGATCACGATTGAAAAGATAATTAATTGCCACATGTTTCATCCGAGAGTGAAAGACCGGGTTGGCACAAAGCCGTGTGGCACCGACATTATCACAAAAGATAACGGGAAAAGAAGCAGAAGAGAGACAAAAGATCATATAACAAGTAAGATGTTGGTCCCAGAGAAGGGTAAAACTATAGTCAAAGGGGGGGGGGGGGGTGAATGACTATAGTGGAGTTTCAAAAAAATTTCTTATGTTTAAAAGCTTTTGGGCAGCGGATAAGTCCCTTCTTTAAATGTTGGTTCAAAGTAGATTATGCAATCACATATATAGTATGCAATGAAATAAAGGTTGTAAAGTAAATTGCTGAAAGTAAATAGACACAAAGGTTTATAGTGGTTCAGGGTGGTGTAATCCCTTAATCCACTCTTCTCCTGTGATGATTGGATGAATTCACTATTGTTTTCACAGATACAATATCACGATTGTCCTTGGCTACGCAAGCTTCACAATCTACAAGACTATCACTCCTTGGCTTCAAAAGCTTCAGTGACTCAGTCTCTATCACTGCTCCTTGAGAACAAATCTTTCAGCAGCTATCACAAAGGGTGCAACTCCTTCTCAGATTCCTCTGATTCAATTGCTTCAATTGATGTGAATTGGATTCACAGACTTGTGATCAATCTCAGTGCTTGATGTGGAACTTGAGCTCTGATTGCTGAGTTGATCTCTTGATGTTTCCTTTAAGTACAGATAAAGGCTTTCACATTGACAGAATTTCCTTCTATTTTTTTCATGTCTATCAATGCCTTCTATTTATAGCCTTGATAATCCTTGATTTGAATTTCCGTCCGTTGGCTATTTAATGTGGAGAATAATCCTTGATCTAATTCTTGATTCCCCCTCAATTATATTCTTCTTGATTTCAGTGATCAGATTTCTTTAATGTCTATCAGAAAATCCGTCCTTGACTGATCCTCAATTGATTCTGCATTTAATGCTTGATCTTCATGGTATAAAATCTGAACAAGTAAAGTTTCATTGGCCGTACCCTGAACAGTTAAGTGATCCTTCTGACTTGGCTGTTTGGTTCTTCCTTCACTGTTTTGTTTTCACTCAGCCGATAGTCAGTCACTCTGCCGGTTTACTGCATTGTTATTTTCTTTGATCTTTTAGGTACTTCTTGTACTTCACTGATCCTTGATTTGGGTGAGATTAGTGTACACCATATTTGGCAATGTATTTCATCATTTGAATTATAACTTAGACTTATCCAATGTCATCACAAACTTTCCTGGTTATAAGTCAAACTATAATGTCTACATGCTTCTCTGCTGGTACTTTGCTGGCTTCACTCTGCCGGATTTCTGTTTTACTTCGCCATCCTACCAACTAGTACAATACTTGTCTGACTCAACTTATACAACATGTCAGACTCTAAGTAAAGTCTTATACAGAGATTTCTAACTTATTTCAGGCTTGCTATAACAGCTAGTATGGCCATCATCAAAACATAATAAAAATGTTCCTAACATAAGAAACCTAGGCAAGCTCAACAGCAATGGCAGCAACAGAGCGATACTCAACTTCAGTGGAGAACATGTAATCGACTTCTGTTTCTTGGAACTTCATTCCGGCCAAGGAAGACAAGATATGTGGTAGAAGAAGAGTAATCATCATCCTTGTTGCCGCCCCAATCAACATCAGAAAAGGCACGGAGATCAAGAGAGGACGCGGAAAAGAACTAAAGACCCTCGTGCAGGGTGCCAGCCAAATAACGAAGAATGCGCTTAATGAGATTCCAATGGTAGTCCGTAGGAGAATGCATATATTGAGACAACTTGTTGACAACATAGGCAATATCAGGACGAGTAAACAGTAGATACTTGAGGACACCAATAACCTGACGGTACTGAGTGACGTCAGAATAGGGGGAGGCCGCAGCGTCAGGGGAAGAAAAAGCGTCAGCATGGAGCAGGGTAGAAACAGGCTTGGCATCCTGCATAATAACTTTACAGAGAAACTCATGAATGTACTTCGTCTGAGTGAGCAACAAGCCATATGAATTGTAGGTAACTTCTACACCAAAAAATATGATAAGAGACCAAGGTCGTGAAGCGAAAACCGATAACCAGGTTGATCAATATTCTGCTGAACATGTGGCTGAGAATTACCGGTGAAAACAATATCATCAACATAAACAAGTAGATTAGTAACAACATATGCAGTGCTATGAACAAACAGAGAGGAGACAACAACAGAATTAAAAAACCCAAGAGAGAGAACAAAGGAACGCAGCTCATGATACCAAGCCCGATGGGCTTGCTTGAGTCCGGAAATCACCTTATGTAACTTACAGATATGAGTGGGGTGATTTGAATCTTCAAACCTAGAGGGTTGAGGCATATAAACATCCGCAGTAAGAGAGCCCTGCAAAAAATCATTATTGACATCGATCTGGCGAAGGGAGCAGCCTAAAGAAACCACGATACTTAGAATCAAAGGAACAGTGGTGGGCTTAACCAAGGGACTAAAGGTATCAAATTAGTTGATGCCAGGCCATTGCGTAAAACCATGGGCCACTAAGAGAGCTTTATAGCGATCAACAGTATCATCTGGGTTGCGTTTAATACGAAAGACCCACTTGCAACCCACAACATTGAGAGAAGAATCAAATGTAACCAGGGCCCACGTACCACTACTCACAAGAGCATCAAATTCGACAGACATGGCCTACCTCCAATGAGAAATTTGTAAGGCCTATTTAACAGTGGTGGGTTCAGTATCATAGTATTGAGAATCCAACTGGGCTGTGAGGTTGAGGTGGGTAGGAAAAAAGGGAAGAGTTGGTTGGGGAGGGGGGTGGGGAAGCGTCGGATGAAGAGGATGGGGAGGCGGCAAGGAGGGGAACCGATGAGGATGAATCCGAGGAGGGAGAGTGGAAGAAAGATGAGTGGACGGTGGGAAGAGAGAAGGAGGCCGAGATAGAGAGAGAGGGTTATGATGGGGTTAAGAGCCGGAGAGGGAAGCTCAGGGGTAGTTGTTCTAGAGAAGGAGTGGCAGAATCTGAGGAATGAGAGGCAAAGGGAATGATATCCTCAACAAACCAAACATAATGAGAGACATACAGATGGGTCCCTGGAAATCATAGCAAAGATAGGCACTTTGAGTAAGAGAATAGCCCAAGAATACACAGGGTAGGGAAGAGTATTCCAATTTATGCTAATTATAAGGTTTGACCCAGGGATAGAAGAGGCAACCAAAGACACGAAGTTTGGCATTGTTAGGCGAGGAAGAGTAGAGTTTATCATAGGGAGAAGCCATGTTTAACATTTGGATGGGCATGTGATTAATGAGGTACACTGTCGTGCAAACTTCATAAGACCAGCGATGGGCATAGAGGCTTGTTTTAAGAGTGTGAGGGCAGTCTCAACAATATGTAAGTGACGTCGTTCTGAATACCATTATGTTGAGGAGTATGAGGAGAATGGTGTGGTGAGCAATACCATTGGAGGCAAGAAAAGGACGCAGGGCAATATATTTTGTGCCATTATCTGAATAAAGAATTTTAATGGGTGCAGAAAAAAGTTTTTCCACGTGTAATTTAAAATTTTCACACACCAAATGAACATCACATTTACGTGTTAAAGGATAAAGCCACTTAAAACGAGTAAAGTGATCCACAAAAATAACATAATATTTATAGACATCAACAGAATAAATAGGAGTTGTCCAAACATCATAAAAAATAATCTCAAGGGGATGGGTGGAACATAAAGTAGAATCAGAAAATGTTTGATGATGGCTTTTATTGCTTTAACATTCATCACAAGGGGAATAAACAACTGAGGAAAGTTCCAAATAATTATTCTCAACTGAATGTTGAATTATAGGAAATGCAGGATGACCACAACGATGAGGCCAAGTTGATGAGGATGTTTTATTGGCGGAAAAGCAAACAAAAGACTAGAGGACTAGGAGTAGACCCCATCATTAGCCTGAACCTGGTGGAGGCATGTTCCTATCTTAAAATCTTTCACCACTAAAGAACCAGATAAGAAATCAATAGTGACATTATTATCAGAACAAAATTTAGAGACGGATAAAAGGTTCTGGGAAAGCTGTGGAACACACAAAACATAAGATAAACGAAAGGATGAAATATTTTAGACACCAATATGAGTTATAGAGAGAGCACGACCATCACCAATAATAATATCATCCGAACTTGTACATGGGGCATGCAGGGAGAGAAGACTGAGATCATGCATCATATGGTGAGAGGCACCACTATCAAGTAACCAGGGGGAAGCAGCCTGAACATGATTAGCCTGTGGTGGTGGTGGTGGTGGTCTTGGATTATTCATGGGAGGACGTTGAAGTTGCTGGAATAAGGGATAAGTGGGGCATCGCATAGCTGAGTGTCCTTGGACCCCACATAGTTGGCATTTCTGTAGATAGGGGCGGGGCGGGCTAGAGGCCGAGTATGGAGGAAGGGTGGGGAAAGAGAGACGGGTATGAGGTGGGGGATGGGGAGGAGTACCTGCTTATGGACGAGGACTTGGATAAGGACAAGGAAGAAATTGTGCCGCAAATGTTGTATAACCAGGAATTGAATGCAAAGTCTATAAGAAAAAAGTCCAACTTCATGGTTCAAAAGTTTTTCGTGAAGTTCCTGAAAAGAAATAAGCGAGTCTCGAGCTTGCACTGCCCTGGATAAATCAACTGTTGAAGTTATAGAAAACAAAGAAAACAAAAACAATGCGGAAAAATTATTATTCAAAGAATAATCAACAAGTTAAGTTACAATGATACTGATCATTGAGTATTTATAGATTCATACATCTCATCAATCAGTTAAAGGAAGTTACATACAGTTATAACAGAATCTAACAATATAACCATTTTCTGTCTACCTGTATTCTGCTGACTGTCTCAACAGGCTGATGAGTCTTCAGTAGTTAGCTGACTTGCACTCAACACTTCCTTCAGCACATATACTGTAACATCAACATACTCCGGCCCAAGATTATTCAAAATAATATCAATAAGATCCATAGGGTCAACAGGGGCACCAAGCGATGCAAGTTCGTCAACTTTGGCCTTTATGAATGTGATATAGGTAGAGACCGACATATTTCCTTTGATGGTGGCACGAATATTGTGCTTTAACTACTTAATCCAACCGTGACTAGGTCGGACGAATGTATATATCTCCCAAGGCCAACCATGCTTCTCTTGCTGAATTGGTGTGAGCAAGAATAGATGTTAAATCTGATGATAATGATCCCAGCAGAACATTGACCACTAATGCATCTTGATGAGCCCATACGGAGTAGTCCGGGTTAGGGGTGGAAGTTCCGTGATGTGATCCGTAAAGAATCAGATCCGAATTTACACAATGAACGATTAAAAGTATCAATAAAGAACAAGCATTGCGACCCATAGCTAGGGGTGTACACGGCTCGGTTCGGTACGGTTAATAGCCGTAACCGAAACCGAACCGAAATTACGGTTACTAAAAAACCGAAACCGAACCGTTTTTCAAAGGTAACCGAACCGAAATTTTCGTTCAATTCGATCGGTTAACTGAAATGCCGAAATAAACGGTTCAAATTAATCGGTTAACCGAAAAACCAAAATAGAACTACTAAAAACCGAAGGTTCGATTCGGTTAACAAAATAACCAAAATAAACGTTTCAAATTGGTCAGTTAACCGCCTCAAAAAAAAATAAAAATAAAAATAAAAATTGGTTGGTTAACCGAATAACCGTAATTAAACTATTAAAAATGTTAATTTAATCTAAAAACAACAACAAAAAAAACACTTAAAACAAGCCACATAATCCACACTACTTTAGTCCTTAGAAAATAGACTTTAAGTTAAACAAATCGTTTTGAATCATTAAAATAATTAAGTTAGACAATTTGTTCTACACCAAAATAATTTCAAATTATATAATTTTATTTAAAATACATTTTGCTCCAAATCACACAATATGAAATACATACTCCTTAAAAGGATCACTACTCCCAGCATTTTGTATTCTAATAAGATTTTTGGGGGCAAATGTGTCATTCGTACTTGCAGTATTTATAGCATATGTATGTATGATAGATACAATTCATAAAAAACAAAAATAAAATAGTAAATTAAAAAAATACGGTTAATAATTTTTCTATTCAGTTACAATGTAATTTCGGTTATATTGGTTCGGATATCGGTTCGGTTATAACAGTTTAGGTAACGATTCGGGCAACGGTTCGGTTATAACGGTTAATTTATATCACTAACCGTAACCGAACCGAAATTTTCGGTTTCTTCACTATGCGAACCGAAACCGAACCGTGGGTGATCATCAACCGAACCGAACCAAACCAAATTACTACAATTCGCTTCGGTTTTCAGATTATCCATATCCGTGTACACCCCTATCCTTAGCTAACCCGTAACAAAGAACCTCGGTATAACCTCAACCCTTAGATAACTTGTATCTAAGCACCTTGGTATGTGAACGCCACAAGGTATGCACAGAACATTGATAAGTTCAGATGCGAATACTCTACGAATGAATACTCACAAAAAAGCTTGAAAGTTTTTTTTTTATAAATTCACTCAATAATAATTGTATTGTATCGCGTGCATAACAATGACTTCAAATGTCTTTATATAGGCTACAGATTCCAAGTAAATAACATAGCTAAGCAATGTGGGATAAAAACCTATTAAAGTTATGACCTAGGCGCCTCAAGTTGTCTTGTGGGCTAACCTTGAACATGCCCAACATGGGCTTTATTTGCTAAATAAAGACTTAAACCCAAAATAACAACTAAAAATAAATTAAAGGCTCCAAATATTTTTCACAAGTCCAATAACACAAAAAATAGACTTAATTTATTCCCTCTTCACTGAAAATCACATCATTCCATCCTTGCTCCGAAAGGATTCGTCTTCGAATCAAAAGGATATCGTAAAACTGACCAATCAAAATCATGTACGGATGAACCACATAAATCAATGAAGAGACGCCTGGGTCAAATACAAGGCGTAAATACGGCTTCAAATCACTATTTACTCGAGCTGATGATGCATACATCACCAATGAAACCAACGAGTATTAAGTTTGCGAGTGCTTAATGTAAATAATGTTATCTGGAGCAGCAACATAATCATAGGAATTAGAATCTAGAACAAAAGCACAATAAACCGCAAAATTATCATTGAAAGTGTGCTCCGATTTTCCACCAATGCCTACCGGAACAAGAAAATCCATAGGCAATATAAGGGATGGATTGGGTATATCAGATAGCCCAGTTTTCTCCTCAAGTAGATGATTTGCATGTACTTGCAAAGAAGACAAAATAGAACTCAAACAAATGGTCGGTGAAGTAGGACCAACGTTCTCATTTGCCTAGATTTTCTCCTTCACTAATGTGTTATCCTCATTCTTCTTCTCAACGTCACACTCCATTTCATCCTTTATCTTCACCACATTTTCACTCTCGCCGTTTTTTAATTCTTGCTCAATATTTTCCGCTTCCATCAATTTCACATCATGAATCGCAATCCTATCTTTTTCTATGGCCTTAGAATCCTCTATTTGAAAATCACATTGTTGTATAGGGTGTAGGGATTCAAAGACATGATTCTTGCCACCATCATAAAAAGAATAGCGAGTCTGGGACGCATTAGGACGTACCCTGTACAAATATAGCCATGGATTCCCGAATATGAAATGTTCGTCTCTCATTGGCACCGCATCACACAATATAACATCTTTATTACCTCTAATAGAAATTGGAATCCATGACTATCGTGTAACTCAAACCCGATGACGCCCCTCAACAATATAGTAAGGACGAGGATGCTTTTTCGACCTCAAGTTCAACTCATTAACCACATATTGACTAACTAAATCCTCATCTTCATCACGAGCAATGCACAACCCATATTCACTTTTGTGAATAAAGCACGATCTATGAAATAAGTCGTTACCTCACCACGTATTGACTAATTAATATAGGGAACATTGCTTCCCCTTAACATGTTTTGTTAGCATAAGTTTCCAGCTCGATCTGGGTAAAGGGGATGGAAGGGTGGAAAACCCTCAAATGGTCAGAGAAATGAGGAGTAAGGATCCAATCCCACGGGGTCTCAAGGTCTGGAACGTCGCCGCCCTAAGCCCACAAGCACCTAGCGATGTGATAAAAACCTTGATCGTATCCTGTCAAGAAATTCTCACCAGCGGCATCCTTTCTCGCAGCCTCTATCCGGGCTTCAACTCCGGAACTCAGATCGGCCAGCCACTGCCTCAGGTCAGCACTCACCTTTTGCTCGGCTTTCCATTGGTCTCGGGCCTGGTCAATCCACGTTTCCATATCCTTTATGGTTTGGACGGCCTCTTTATCTCTTTGCCCTAATTCACGAGCGAGAACTTCAAGACGCTCGGAGTTCGCCTGAGCCTCGAGTTGCATCCTTTTCGCTTCAGCGAGCTGCTTTCTTAGTTCATTATTTTCAGCAAGTTGTCTCTTGAGCTCGGCATTCTCGGTCTCAGAGGCATCAAGCCACACTTTTAAGTCTGCCGCAACCACATTAGCGGTATTCAACTCCTTAACAACATCGGATCTTGACGATATAGTGTCTCTATAATCGTTTATGAACTGTTGGAGACCGGTGCCAACCTGAAAAAGCAAAGGTTTAAGAAGGCGGATTGGAAAACAAAAATATATAAGGAAAAAACAAATAGTGAAAGGGTGTTTACCATGCTCACCGTAGCCCCGTACAAGCCCCAAAGATCCTCGATACTCTGAAGGAAAGTCCAGCAGGGGTCGGTCTGGTCGGCTAACACAATCCTATCCGCGATACCGCGGCCAATCTCCAGTTGAACCGGATTAGGAAGGCTCCACCTTAAATGCCTCAGTGGGGCTACATCAGCAATTGCTCTAGAGATCGTGGTCGCCCTAGGCAGATCAATAGGAAGCTGGCGCATGAATTCCCTATCTAGCCAGACAGCAGGATGACCCTGCGGTCCAACGGGTACACCAGCAAAAGGCACCAACGAGGTCGTGCTTGCCGATAAGGATTTATCAGCCGCAGATTTATCGGCCACAGATTTACCTTGGCCAGCAGCATCTTTGGAAGTACGCTGAGGAGGGGCGACGGACTTCAGCTGAGTGTCGCCTACCTTGGACTTTTTGGTTTGGCGAGCCTCCTCCTCACCACCCCCAGCGGGGTCGATCTCATCAACAACAACACTCTTCTTCTTTTCGACAGCCGGAGTCTTAGTCAGGACTGTCTGCTTCAAAGTCCTAGCTTTCCCCGCCGCTTGTTTGGGTGGCTGGGCTGACTTCCCAGCCTTAGATCCAGAGACTCCTGCCGAGTCGACCCGGACGTCGACCATAGGGAGGGCGGTCTTAATCCCCTTTAATTCTGAGCCCCTCTTCACCTCGCCAGAAGTCTTTCTAGCGGCTAGCATATTGCGTTGCCTCAAAGCATCAATGGTACCTGCGAAAAATAATGTTTATGAAAAGGCAATCAAAATAGCAAAAAAGAACAAAAATGGAAGGATGGTAAAAAACAAATAACTATCATACTCGGGGTCCGCATTGAAGGATTGCCTAAAGAGACTGAACATAAAGAAGGCATACATCTGCCGAAGTGGCACTACCCATACCAATCGGGATCAGTAGGCAAATGATCGACCACCACCAAGGGATCCCCGACACCTGCTCCAGAAAGTCCGTCCCTCCTATGGAAGGGTTGACTGACATCTAAAAGAAGCCTCCAGTTAAAGGCCCGATCTTAACCCTGTCCCTTTCGGGTATACCCGAGCAACTCTTTGAGCTCGGCTATGAACCCGTCATCGGCTTCCTGAGTTCGCAAGGATCTTTTCGAATGGCCAGACTATTCGTGACTCCACCTTCATGCATCTCTTATCCCAGTCTGACACTTTGTCGGGAAGATCGAATAGAAGTCGAGGTCTACCGCTGCTCGATCTGCTCCGTGGTTGGATCTGACCGTCTTCTCCCTTTTTGTTGAAGCCGTAAAAATAAAGTAGCACCGGCATGGAAGGCTCGCGACCACAAAGCCGGCTTATTATTATGAAGGCCATCACCACTCGGAGAGCCCCCAACGTAAGATCACACGGCATAACCCGCAGCTCCTCCATGAATTTATTAAAGAACGGGTCAAAGGGTGGCCGAAGTCCGGCAACTAGGTGTTCATAATGCAACCACAGGTAATCCTCGGCCTCTCGACCGCAAGTCCATGACACGTTCGTCGCACCCATGTTGGCAAACCGATAATCTTCCGGAATGTCAAAGGCCAGCAGCACCGATGTATAATCAGTCTGATCTCGGATCTCCCTCCATCGAGCTCCAACCTCGCTATCAAAACGCTTTTCGTCGGCCAACTCAAGCTCAGCTGCAATAGACCTCGTTTTGCGTGGCCTTTTCTTCTGCTCTGGGGCCCCCGATGCTGCCATTTTCCTGGACGCCGTGGACTTCTTCGATACTGCGGTCTTCTTCGTTCTCACGGCTTTCTTGAACCCCGTATCTTGAACAACTGTCGTCCGAGTCACAACCCCTTGAAAGGCATGGATAAGGTCGCTCAACTTCGCCTAATCTTGGTCGTCGACCTTGCCCCCGGCTACACCTTCACCGATAACCTCGACCTCATCATCGTCCGCCTCGTCGCCAGAGTCAGGTTCGTCCTCGTCTATGTCGATAACCTCTTCTTCGACTACCACTTCCTCATCACATACATCGACCTCCTCCATGTCGACCTCCTCCGAGCCATAGCCGGCAGCAGCACGACCTCTTCGTCTGATTGTGTATCTTCGGAAGACATCCTGAATAACACATGACGAGGTGGAACAATTAATCACCTAGACATGAAAGTCGGGCCGAGGTGAGAATAATCACACCCCGACACCTCGCCCATCCGTTCTCCCTGAAGAGGTAAACCCCCAAAAAAACCCAGAAAAATCCCTAACAAACCCAGAAAAAGCCCCAAATAAACCCGAATAGGCCCTGATATCATCTCTGCCTCTATCTATCGGTGAATTTCTGGGGAGGGGCACATGCGTATGAGAGCATAACAGGGTGAATTTCTACGATTCACTCTCAACGGATCCTAAAATTCTTAGAGCATTTCTATCAAGCATTTCTGTCAAACGGGAAGGAAAAAACGCGATTGAAATCATACCTGAAAGAGTAGAAAGCGTGATAATGGTTGAAAGGTGCAGACTTTCGCCGGAAACTGTTTGATCTCACCGGAATCCTCTTGCTTTTCTTGCCGGAAAATATATCAGAAGAAAAGTGTAAAAATGGGGGAGGGATACCCTATTTATAGACGAGAAAGTGGAGGGAAGCGTCGTTTCGGATTCAAAATTCAAAAGTAATTATTGCTAGGAGCGGTTTTCGATACCCCTCAGCCAATCAGAATACGCGGCGGTTCATGTCAAATGTCATGTCATAAATACAACCGAAGTGACGTTTCGTGAACCAATGCAACTTTTACGGGCTCAACTGCTCTGGCCTATGGCCTCGACTCAAAACAGCTTATGGCCTCAATCCAAAATGGCTCAAGGCAACACTGATTCAGGCCCGATAACCAGTATCGGCATCTAAGCCTGTCCGCTACAATGCACAACATAACGTCAGCAATTCGCAACGCGATATCAACACTAATTCAAGCCCGATAAACGATTATCGGCATATAAGCCTGTTAGCTCCATAGCACGCATCTAAGCCTGTCCGCTACAATACGCAGCATTCATAAGTAATTTTCATCGCAATGTCAAACACTGATTTAAGCTCGGTATCCATTATCGGCGTCACATTGTCTCAAACGACAACATTAGGGTACGGTTCTCTACTGCTTCTTTGAGTTCTACTCTCTGCCTCGACGGACACGCCAGGCACAGAGTAGGAGGCCATTGATATACCCGAACCGGATTGGGGCCTGAACATCTAGATTGGGCCTATTCCCTGGCCTAATAACATATCGTGGGCCTCCATCCCCTCAGTCTGCCGTTCATAAGCCGGACCCAGTCCGCAGCTCATAGCCGGACCCAGCCCGCAGTTCATAAGCCTGACCCATCTCCACTCCGAGATCTCAGACACAGTGGAGTCTACCCATATTACCAGGCTGGCATCAAGACAAAGGAAGACACGAGTCCGACCTACAAATGAGTCTGTTGTCCGCCTTACTTATCCAGACAGCTGTCCGGTCAACTTATATTTATTTGTATGATTATCTTTAATTATATCCTTTTAATGTCTTTTCATGAATAGGCTAACCGACATAGCCTTTGCCTATATATATGGGATCAAAATGTAATAAAAAGGCATCCAAGAACTATAATACACAGAGCTACTCTGTCAATTTGTTGACTCACTTGTGTTCTCTTTCATAAGCATTGTCCGACCGCCTTTTTCTTGATATCCACCACCTTCTCCCCAGAGAAATCATACTTAAACAGCCTTATATGCTCATTATATCACTGTTACCATAAACCTGATATACTACTCCATATCACTGCATAGCCTGTAAAGGTTTTGATAACATCACAAGTACAACTAGGATTGCAGGTACAAACTGGATCTGGCTTCATAATTGCAATTTCGTCCCATAATGCCTTCAATTTTGTGTAATAGGTGGTAATATCCATATCTCCTTGCTTCAAGCCACGAACCTGATCAAACAGATCCCCTAGACGAAAAGCATCTAGCCTGGAAAATCTTGACTGCAAGTCTTGCCATACTTCCCTAGCAGTTTCTTTGTACATGACACTTTGCGCAATATTAGGCATAATCGAATTCAAAATCCAAGTTTTCACAAAAGTGTTGCACTGTAACCAAACCTAAAACTGTGGATCGTTTACCGGTGGTTTAGTAACAGAACCATCTATGAATCCTATGTTGTTTTTGGTGATTAAAGCCATTTTCATTGAGTAGCTCCATGGATGATAGTTCTTGTTGGTCAACAAAGGCTGGACCAAGATCAATGTGGGGTTCTCGTTGGGATGAAGATACAACGGATTTCCAGAAAGAATGCCTTGATTCTGTGCAGTGGCCTCCATAATTTGCGGCAAAGAACTCTAAAGATTGCGTAGATACATGAACATAGCAAAACAAGCAGAAAATTCTTTCAAGATACGCAAGAACTGCAGAACGCTGCCGATTCTATCAGAGAATCATGCAATGAAACGGAGCAACAGCTCTGATACCATGTAGAATTTGACTAAAATGACGAAAGAAAGAAATAAAGAACAGAAAATGAAACAATAGAGGTGATGAACACCATGAACACCATCAATGAGCAATCTTATTGATTGGAAAGAAGAATTACAACAATTCGAGTATGTTATCAATATAATACACAACTTGTGTTTTTTCAACTATCTAATTGGACATATATAGAGGTGCAGCGGCTCATAACTTTGGTTCAATAACCGCTTCTAACTAACCTAACCGTCCCAACTAACTCTGCACCAAGGTGTTCGATCAAATGCTTCAAAGAACACTTGATCTTGCTAGACTCATACACTGTGTCACTGCACTGTGTCACTGTGTCTTCATGTTAGCTCCAATAGTACACGCCAAATATAAAATTGTTGAGGAACCTTCACCCGTCTTTACTAGGCATTAATATTCAACTACATGACCACACGTGATATAATATGGTTCGAATTATTAAGCAATCAGATCAGGCTCTGGTCCCCTCCAAATTTTTTTTTAAAAATGAGGCTATTGTGAATGAAAAGTCTATATAACTAGCAAGCATTCACTCTTTTAATTCACATCTTCCCTCCAACTTACAATCCATAAAAGAAAAAAGAAAACATGAAAAAACCAACTTCTATGAAAATGGTTCATCTTCTTCTTCTTCTCCCTCTTCTTTTTCTCCAACTTTCATCTGTTGCTTCATATGATAATAATAATAAGAAGGATATAACAAAAAGTTTTGTGAAATGCCTTCTCTCTAAATCAGATAACTCTACAGCTATGTCTGAAATCATTCTTACACACAAGAGTGGTGAATCTTACTACCATATCCTATACGAATTCGCACAGAATTTACGATACGAAACACCCGAAACCCCTCAGCCCCGTGTGATTCTGAACCCATTTCTTTATTCACAAGTTGCTACAGCCATTTTCTGCTCAAAGAAAACAGGGCTGCAGATGAGAATCCGTAGCGGCGGCCATGATTTCGAGGGCAGTTCATATGTTGCTGAGGTCCCATTTTTCATTCTAAACACCTACGCCTTCCGATCCATCAAAATCGACGCGGCTAGCAAAACCGCCTGGGTTGAAGCTGGTGCTAGTTTGGGAGAAGTGTATTACAATATCAACAAAACAGATCCCAATCTTGCATTTCCTGCAGGGTATTGGGCTACTGTCTGCACTGGTGGACATATCAGTGGAGGTGGCTATGGTCCCCTTGTGAGGAGACATGGGCTTGCAGCTGATCATGTTCTTGATGCTATTGTCATGGATGCAAATGGCAGACTTCTTGATAGGAAATCCATGGGGGAAGACTTTTTCTGGGCGATTCGAGGCGGAGTTGGATCAAGTTTCGGTGTCATTCTTGCTTACAAGCTCGAATTGGTCGAGAATCGTGCAAGAATCGCTGCATTCACTGTGGAGAAGTTTGTAGATCAAGGGGCAACCCCTCTACTTTACAAATGGGAACAAATCGCACATAAATTGCCTTTGGAAATCACCCTTTCGGTTACATTCATAAACATCATTTCACCGAAAACAGGGAAACAAACCATTCTGTCGAATTTTGTTGCTCTGTATATCGGTGATATCGATGGACTTCTTGCTTTGATTACAGAAACTTTCCCTGAACTAGGTGTGACACGAGCTGACTGTGTTGAACTGAATTATCCAGAATATTTCATGTACCATTTCGGTTTCCCGGTTAAGGATACTGCTTATTACTTAACAAGCAGAATTCCAGTTAGAGCCAATCCTTATTTCAAAGCCAAATCAGATTTCGTCCAAGAACCGATCCCCATTAAAGGGCTCGAGAAAATGTGGGATTTAATGACTCAAGTCCCACCTGGTAAAATCCAAATGGAATGGACACCTTTCGGTGGAAGAAACGACGAGATCTCACCGTCGTCGATTCCATTCCCACATAGAGCAGGTAATTCATTCATAGTATGGAAAAGAGTTGAGTGGAACACCTCAGATCTTACAGTTGCTAAAGAACGTATCAACTGGATGACAAAATTCCATGATCTCATGGGACGTTACATTGCTAATAATCCCAGAAAAGCTTATGCCGATTACACGGATTACGACATTGGATTAAACAATCCACATGGTCCAACAAGCGTTGAGCAAGCTAGGACATGGGGTAAACATTATTTCTTGGGTAATTTTGATCGACTCGTCCGAGTTAAGACCGCTGTTGATCCAGAAAACTTCTTTAAGCTTGAACAGAGCATTCCTCCAGCACTCTCTGCAGCATATTGAAAACCGCCAGGCCAGTGTTTATTAAATTTCAGAATAAAAATGCAGATTCTCAAATCTGCATGTGCCTTTGTCCTTTAATTAGTTTTAATCATCTATCATCTTTTATCTCAGTTAAGTCTTCATCTTCGAGTGCGTATGATTTATGAAAAACTGTTAGGAAAAAAAAAGGAGAGGATGTAAGAATAATAAGCTGCTAGTTTTTTAATAAATTAGGCAGCAAGGACGGAAGACGCAGCTGAGAGGATCTGAGTGTGTTTTTTCTTTTTTCTTTTTTCTTTTTTCTTTTTTTTTCACTTGGTTACCACTGTTTCCATGTATAAAAGGCATCTTTTGTGTTGTCGTTAAGTGCAATATTTTTTTTAAAAAAGTATTACACACGTATAACAACCCGAAGTATAATATTATATCATTGAGCCTCGAACAGGTCAAGATTCTCAATGGTCAGTTCAAGAAAAGCAAACAGATCGGCCATCAATCCTGTACAATCATAAGCCGACCTCATTTGTGTGCAATAATGAGTCATTCGACTTGATATCAAAATAAGCCAACCTGGCTTATACAACTCGGTCCTCAGCAGAACATGTCATCTCCGAACTCCGCAGACAGTTTTACAGCGTTAATGAGTATTATCCCACGTTTGATCCACATTAATTGTTTCAACTCTATAAATTTCTTGCATCCCACGATATCAGCCTCTGCATGAGCCAGCCCCACTATTGGCCACATATTTGGTCCTTAAACACAGGCCTACAATTAATCAAGGGATTTGTGCATTAACCTCCACAGGCGGGACGTATATATCCATATAAGAAAAACATTTATCCTTAAGATCCAAAACTACGTTATTTGACTTTATATTTTACAATATAAGGGTGTGTATGCAATCAACGGCGCAACCATAATTCAACACCATAATCTCCGGTTTAAGTGATTGTATTTCTTGAAAAAAAAAACAAATTACCTTTTAGAATCACCTAATAATTTTCCAGTATTGTCAATAATAATAATAATAATTGATAACAATATTAATAAAAAAAATTAGGCATTAGTTCACCGGCTTTAATCATGACCCCATGCATAACCAAAAAGTCAAAACCCCAATGCCAAAACAACAAAAAAAAAAAAAAAAAAAAAAAAAAAAACAACAACAGGAAATTCAATTATTGGCACGTTGATATGTTTTCTGAATAATAATAGTTTATAGTTACGCAACAATATTATAACAACAAAACCTACGATATATTTTTAGCTATAGTTAATTATGGTATGAGACATATTCATTTATATGAGTCACGTTATGATCAATGATATAAAAGTAGTTAGACACTTTATTGTCACTATTTTCATAATAGATCACTAGCTTCATCTTAAAAGTTTTCGGAAAGTGTCAAATGACAAAAGAGTAGTGATGCACTCACAACACGACATGACCATTACATTTTCACTACATTTCTTAGGGAGATTATTGCATGGTGTCTCCATTTGTGAATACTTGACCCGTAAACGTATCAAGATCATATAGTTTAAATATAGTTTAGAAACAGATCTGCAGATCATGCCACATCACTTAAACGCATATGGAGGGTGAATGTAAAAACTTTCCCAATTTTTAATCATATATTATGTGGGACTCATATGAATCAATGAGTTGTACATTTTAATCGAACTAAAAAATATGTAATGAAACATGTTGTGCCAACATGGGAAGTGTACACCTATCATTTTCCAGGACAAAGTCATCATTTGGAGTGAAAGAAAAGCACGCATTGAGATGAAATGTTATTTTCATTGATTGAAACCTTTGTTCCTCTGTAGTCAATATATACAACTGAGGGAAATATTCTGGAGTATTCTAGAATATATACGTAATAGATACATGAGTAAATACAATGATTACAAAGTATTACAAATAATATAATTATATCCTAATACGCCTCCTAAAGCGGAACAATGGGAGTGAAGGTCCAGTTTGGATTGAAGTGAGGAAAGGGCATACGAGATAATGGTTTCGTCAGAGCGTCAGTGAGCTAATCAGAACTAGAGACATGCGAAACACAAACGATACCCTGCCGAACTGGATCACGAATGAAAAGATAATAATCGCCACATGTTTCATCCGAGAGTGAAAGACCGGGTTGGCACAAAGCCTTGTGGCACCGATATTATCACAAAAGATTACGGGAAAAGAAGCGGAAGGCAGACAAAAGATCATATAACAAGTAAGAAACCTAGGAGAGCTCAACAGCAATGGCAGCAACAGAGTGATACTCAACTTCAGTGGAGAACATGTAATCGACGTCTGTTCCTCGGAACTCCATTCCGTCCAAGGAAGACAAGATATGTGGTAGTAGAAGAGTAATCATCATCCTTTTTGCCGCCCCAATCAGCATCAGAAAAGGCACGGAGATCAAGAGAGGACACGGAAAATAACTAAAAACCCTCGTGCAGGGTGCCAGCCAAATAACGAAGAATGCGCTTAATGAGATTCCAATGGTAGTGTTCGGAGGATTTTGCATCACTAAACAAAAAAAATAATTTATAAACCTATACCTAACATGCAAACTAACTCCTAACCGACCGAATATCGGGTAATTGCTAGCATAGTAGGGTAAGTACGGGTATCGATCCACAGGGAATTGGGATGTTGAATCTAATCTTATTAATTCTTCTAAATTGTTACTACTAAAACGAAACTAAAAACGATAAAATAAACTGGACAGAGGATTGTCAGTCCAAAGCCAGGAAACGATATTTGCGAACAAAATAAATAAAACTTATTCTACTAACCAAAGAAACATAATAACTAACACTGAACAAATAACGAACGAGCAATGATCCACCAATTCCCGCAACCATCACCCCACCGAAAGTAATAAGAAATACAAACATTCATTCACAAGTTTCCTTGGATTTAAATCTTATCTAAAGAAGCGTTTCCTCTCTCGATTTATCACGCCATTAATTAGTTTACCTCTCGGTTTAACTAACGCATTTACAAAGCAAAGATACGGATTTAAAAACCCTAATCTAACAACATTATCCCTCAACTCTCGTTTGTTGGAATAATTATTGCTATTCTCCTTCACGATAATCTAATGATCTTATTACTCTTGTATTTCTAAGTTCTATTAAACTGCAGCATAAAACATGAAGGTAGAACAAGTACAACTTGATAAAATAAACGAATGCAAAATCTCATCTTTTCCGGTGATGATGATATCCCTCAATCTCTTTCTAAGATAACCTTGTAATGAATTAACTAAAATTGTGATTCATGATGAACCTAGACTCCTAACCTAACAACTCTCGTTAAATAGGTTAAAGCTCTACTCTTTCCTATGGTGATCAAGTTTACACCGACTCTCGTCATATGGTAAACATCAACAAGCAAACATCTCTCGATTTAATTTGCAAGATAACAATTAATCATAGAAAAGAAGACAACTTTAAATTAAACTTACAAAACATCCAAGAATTGAAATCGAGTTCGTCTCTGAAACAGGTTTCACAGAGCTTGATCGGACTGCTCAGCCTTTATTCATCGTCGGGAAACAAGAAAAAAAAATATATATATATATATATGGCTCGGTCGACCGAGCAGGGGCACTCGGTCGACCGAGTGTGCCTCTTCTCGGTTTCTGTGCTGCAGCTTTTCTCCAGGATGAATTGTTCTCGTTTTCTGCTGCATGCCCCCTTTTATAAGTAGTTTTGCCGACTTAGGGTTATTATTAGAAAAGCTTAAACCCTAATAAAATAGAAATAAAGATATTCCCATATTTATCCTTTCTATTCATCTGGACTCACGTTTGAGGCGATGGACGCCCGTCCTATATAATTTTGAACGCTCGTTCGGCTTTTCCAAATCTTCATTCCAAGTTTCACTTGCATCTTTCTCCTTCTATCTAACCTTCAATTGAATATGTTTTGTTAGCTCATCCTATGCCATGCAAATGTACCTACAACACGACAAAAACATGCAAAATGTAAAATCATACATATAGATAGAAAACACCAATAAAACCACGTAATTAGCTCGATTTTGCACCTTAATACTTTTAAAACTCATTTGCTCAATAATTCGATTAAACCCTTAATTTCTATGCAAATTATAGGAATATGGAGGAATTTGTTACGAAATACAACGATATAAATCACATAAAATCACCCTAAACAACTCCCCCACACTTAGCTTTTGCTCGTCCCGAGCAAAACAAGACAGAATAAAGGCTCGAGAAAAGATAGACATCTCAGATAATATAACATAGATCCAATAAATCAGAAGTTCACCACTGTGTGTGTGCAAAGCCATAGAAACCTTCCACTAAGTCCAAGCTTGAGAAAATCAAAGCAAAACTAGCTAATACCCCCTCGTAGACTAGCAATAAATGACACTCATAAGATGCACCCTACAAACGTAAAATATCCCGAAAAGGATGATCGAATATATCTAGGGCCTTTCTGAAATACTCAGAGGATAATCCCTACAGCATATCTGTCAGTTTATACTGGGGATAAGATAGACGATAACTAAGTCTTATATTCATTTCATAACAATTCTCATATAAGTTGATTTAACTAGTTCACTTTTAAACACACATCAGAATGAGCTCTTGCCCTGTCATAGCAGAATAGGATATTCGAGATATACCCTACCTTACTCCAATCATAAGGCAGCTTTTTCTGACTGTCGTGAGCTCTTGGTCATCATAGTGGTATAGGACATACGTGGTATACCCTATCGCACTCAAATCATTGACTAGCTTTCGACACACCCAATAATTCTTCATTTTTTCAACTTTTTCATTTGACAATAAGTTACGTGTTACTTATCACATTCAAACCTTAGATATTCACAGTATAACATACTCCGGATCTAAATACAAACTATCATAAATCTCAAGATACATACGTAGCACTAAGCACATGACTTATAAGATAATCAAAAACCACTAATCAAAAGGGGTATAACTTTATAAATTAGCTCATCGTTCACTATGGCTCGTGATATATATATCGGGTGAAACAACTAACTTACTAAACATACGGTATATAGCATCAATGACTAAAAAAAACGAACAAAGATATGCATTGCCGACTCGGGACAAAACAAAAACTTGAAAATTTTAGCTCATTTTACATAGAATCATAACGAATTAAGCAAACGATATGTATGTACACAAAACCATTCCCCTCCCCCACACTTAAATTACAATATGTCCTCAGGTTGTGCAGAATTAAAGAAAAGATAAAAGAACTTAGCTGATTTGATAATGATATGAAGATAGGCTGAAGAAGGATAGATAATCGATCCGCGTTTCCGAGGCACGAGATGTCATAGGTATTCCTCTCCAGATTCACTTCCAAGGCCAGCTTAACAAGAACAGCTAAAAAAAATTTACCTGCACCACTTGAAAAACATGGCAGTATCTCGGGGAACACGGGAGAATATAACATGGCAAAAATAATTATAGACAAGAAATAAGCACATGATATAATGGCTCAGATGGAAAAATCACCACACAGGGAAAGCACAGGACACCAAAGCGTCAAATATAAAGCCACAGAAGCTTTACAAAACAAATGTAGACCACATGTGCATACAGCTCATATAAAGATGGAACATATACATGGAACATTACAAAATAGTAGGCTAGGTGCACTATACGAAAATATATTACAATGCAATCTACATGAAGGACATAAAATAAAAGTGGTAGCGTACGGCAAGCCGACAGTAACTACCCTCAAGAAAAATAAAAGAAAAATAGAAAAACAATGCAACTATATGACATGCAACTAAATGATATGCAAAAATAAAAGAAAATAAAAAAAGAAAACTAGCCCACTCATTTGCAACACGACATGTATATCATAAACGTCTACCAAACAATGATAGTTTACGATAAACGACAGTACTATTCATTATATGCAGTGTAGACGCGCCTTAAGACTCATCAAAGGTGATAGCATTATGGAAAACCAACAGTTAGCTATACTAAACAGATATAACTCATAAGCCAAAGATAGTAGCAACGGAAAACCGACAGTAGCTACCCATATGAGTTACAAGAATAACAAGAAAGCACATAGGTCTCAAAGCTCACAGGATTCATCACAACGATATGTAGCATACGGAAACCGACATTAGCTACTAAATAACAATAAGAACAATTATAGCATACGAGAACCGACATTAACTATAACATGCATAGATGAATCATGTATATAAAAGTTAATCAATTATTTAACATGGATCGGTAGATGGAAAAAAACCATAACGGTGGAAGAACAGGACATCTACGCATATACAAAGGCCACAGAGGCTCACGATAAAACATCCATGTCGAATAATGAAACATGTATATAAAAGTAAATCACTTATTTAACATGGATTCATAGATGGAAGGATGTAAACAGGCAAATTCAGAACATCTACGTAAAAATAACTAGCCACAGAAGCTCATATGAAAATATCCACGTCAAATAAAGCATTAAAAATCAAATTCTATTCACTAAAAACTGACACACTGGACGGACGTTCAGACAATCCAGACGCTCGTCCAGAACCACATAGAGCAGACGGGCGTTTAAAGCATATTCAGAGTGGACGGCGCCACTTTTGTTCGGAGGATTTTGCATCACTAAACAAAAAAATAATTTATAAACCTATACCTAACATGCAAACTAACTCCTAACCGACCGAATATCGGGTAATTGCTAGCATAGTAGGGTAAGTACGGGTATCGATCCACAGGGAATTGGGATGTTGAATCTAATCTTATTAATTCTTCTAAATTGTTACTACTAAAACGAAACTAAAAACGATAAAATAAACTGGACGAGAGGATTGTCGGTCCAAAGCCGGAAACGATATTTGCGAACAAAATAAATAAAACTTATTCTACTAACCAAAGAAACATAATAACTAACACTGAACAAATAACGAACGAGCAATGATCCACCAATTCCCGCAACCATCACCCCACCGAAAGTAATAAGAAATACAAACATTCATTCACAAGTTTCCTTGGATTTAAATCTTATCTAAAGAAGCGTTTCCTCTCTCGATTTATCACGCCATTAATTAGTTTACCTCTCGGTTTAACTAACGCATTTACAAAGCAAAGATACGGATTTAAAAACCCTAATCTAACAACATTATCCCTCAACTCTCGTTTGTTGGAATAATTATTGCTATTCTCCTTCACGATAATCTAATGATCTTATTACTCTCGTATTTCTAAGTTCTATTAACCTGCAGCATAAAACATGAAGGTAGAACAGGTACAACTTTATAAAATAAACGAATGCAAAATCTCATCTTTTCCGGTGATGATGATATCCCTCAATCTCTTTCTAAGATAACCTTGTAATGAATTAACTAAAATCGTGATTCATGATGAACCTAGACTCCTAACCTAACAACTCTCGTTAAATAGGTTAAAGCTCTACTCTTTTCTATGGTGATCAAGTTTACACCGACTCTCGTCATATGGTAAACATCAACAAGCAAACATCTCTTGATTTAATTTGCAAGATAACAATTAATCATAGAAAAGAAGACAACTTTAAATTAAACTTACAAAACATCCAAGAATTGAAATCGAGTTCGTCTCTGAAACAGGTTTCACAGAGCTTGATCGGACTGCTCAGCCTTTATTCATCGTCGGGAAACAAGAAAAAAAAATATATATATATATATATATATATATATGGCTCGGTCGACCGAGCGGGGGCACTCGGTCGACCGAGTGTGCCTCTTCTCGGTTTCGTGCTGTAGCTTTTCTCCAGGATGAATTGTTCTCGTTTTCTGCTGCATGCCCCCTTTTATAAGTAGTTTTGCCGACTTAGGGTTATTATTAGAAAAGCTTAAACCCTAATAAAATAGAAATAAAGATATTCCCATATTTATCCTTTCTATTCATCTGGACTCACGTTTGGGGCGATGGACGCCCGTCCTATATAATTTTGAACGCTCGTTCGGCTTTTCCAAATCTTCATTCCAAGTTTCACTTGCATCTTTCTCCTTATATCTAACCTTCAATTGAATATGTTTTGTTAGCTCATCCTATGCCATGCAAATGTACCTACAACACGACAAAAACATGCAAAATGTAAAATCATACATATAGATAGAAAACACCAATAAAACCACGTAATTAGCTCGATTTTGCACTTTAATACTTTTAAAACTCATTTGCTCAATAATTCGATTAAACCCTTAATTTCTATGCAAATTATAGGAATATGGAGGAATTTGTTACGAAATACAACGATATAAATCACATAAAATCACCCTAAACAGGTAGTCCGTAGGAGAATGTATATATTGAGACAACTTGTTGACAACATAGGCAATATCAGGACGAGTAAACAGTAGATACTTGAGGGCACCAATAACTTGACGGTACCTATGAACCTGCGAATCACCACCCACAATCAACCTCTCTTGCCCGGTAAACTGCATTCTCATTTTCTCTCGTCTGGACATTCCAATTGAACATCGAATGTGACTCTAATTACCTTATCTCTTTTGTGGATAAAGATTATTCTCTTATGTCCCTCATCTTCCGCCTCAATCATTATGGTCACCATTACTACAACCATCAATATAATCAATACCCTCACCCAGTGCATCTCCCCCGCCGAGCTTTTTCTCCAATTTTCCTGTGTCGGAACTCTATAAGACGATTTCTTCCCCGGAGATGCCGATTACGACCAGTCCCTCTTTCATCAAACCACTCATACTCCGCCCAATCCTACTTTTGTAATTATGAACTCCGATTTGGGGATTTCGGGTGATCACTTTGCCGACAACGGCATCATACACCCACAATGAGCGATGTTAACGAGCCGAGCCGAACCGAATATCACTTATTCAACCTCTGTTCGTTTAGATTACGAGTTTGTTCATATTCGTTCGTTTAAAATAAACGAACATAAAAATATATGTTCAAGCTTGTTCGTTAAGGTAACGAGTTTGTTCACGAACGTTTGCTTAATAAACGATCATAAAATTATGTTTAAACTCAACTCATTTATAAAGAAATTTTGTTAACTTGTATTCGAGTTTGGCATACTACATGTATTTTTGCCTCTCAATTCGAGTTCGACTTGTTAACGTATAAAAAGTTGGGTCCAAATGAATGAATAACAAAATACAAAACAATATTCAAACATTATAATAACAAGAACATTATGACAACTCTATTAATATTTTGTAAAATTACCCTAGTGTATATATTAGATTAATAGATTTCTTATCATCTTATGAGTTAAAGTTAAATTGTACATTGATTTATCTATATAAGCAGGTTTGCGAACATAATCAAACATTCACGAGTAAGTTCGTGTTCGATCGTTTAGAAAACGAGCATAAAATCTTGTTCAAGTTTGGTTCGTAAAGCTAAACAAACGAACCATCACAGATACTAACGAGTCGAACATGAGTTTGTTCGTGAGCGGCTCTATTCTTTTAACAGCACAAGTAATTCGGTCAGGAGGCTTTGTGTATAAACCTTTTTGGTGTCATTTGAAAGTGCAGAAGGGAAGTCCATTTTGTGGAAGAAAAATGAAATAATGTTGTTGTCGATTTGCAATTGATCGGCTGTAACGCCACCAGACCCAGGGCCTGACAGCGTTAAATGAGTCATAAATGGTCTTGTCAACTGCTTAGACTACCGTCCTCGGTTGGTCTAAAAGAGCTAACCCGAGTTGACAAGACATTTATGAGTTGACAAGACATTTATGTCTCACACTTATATGGGGGTGTGCAGGACTTTACTTTACCGATGTGGGACTTTACATTCTCCCCCCCCCCCATAAGGGACTGGCGTCCTCACCGGGACGGCCAAGACTTGTCCCAGTGGACTTGTCCCAGTTCGTCCCTACCATAGGATTCTAGAGGTGGCCCCCATCGCCTCTAACGGTATGGCACTTAGTTTCGTATGATAGTTGGCTCTGATACCATTCTGTAATGCCCCCAGACCCCGGGCCTGGTAGAGCTAAATGAGTCATAAATGGTCCGGTTAATTGCTTAGACCGCCGTCCTCGCTTGGTCTAAAAGAGCTAGCCCGAGTTGACAAGACATTTATGTCTCACACTTATATGGAGGTCGGCAGGACTTTACTTTACCGATGTGAGACTTTACATCGGCCATTTTGGTACCTTTGATGAGGTGATGAGTCGGTAGCATTGGATGATGATGATGTGAAACTGCTGGATTATTTCATTGTCCATTAGAAGAAACGGGAATGACAGATTTACCCCTCATTAGAAAAAATTTTAAAAAAAAGTTAATTGTGAACAAAGGTGGTAATCAAACAACATAATAATTGAGGGTTGTAATTTGATTAATTAAAAGTTGAAGGTTGTAAATTGATCAAAATAAATTGTTTAAGGGTGTAAATCAAGCAAATAATAGTTTAGGGTTGTAAATTTTACGTGATGTATACATTAAGGGGTAATTTACGATATTCCATATAAATTTTATGTTCGTAAGACAAGTTTCCTTTGTATTTCGTATGTAGTAAGCTACCTTTCATTCTTTAGTTGGTGATACACCAAACCGGAAAAAGAGCTCCTGGATTCACAATTGGGCCGGTCAGACGGCCCAACAACGGATAGGGTCGTCGGCCCAGTGAGTCCGCATCATCATAAGCTGGAACGGGCCTGGTACAGTCAAATCCATCTGAACCCTTCAGTCCGCCTTACATGGTGCGAAGCGAAGCTAGGGGCCGGTCAGTCTGCCCTTCAGATCATTAGTCCGCCAGCACGGACCAAGCCCGCTCAACTAGACGAACAAGCTTCTACAGACGATCACAAGACGAAGACACAGCGAAATGCCCAAGTGTTGGGTCCGATCCTCACCAGTCCACCCCGACAGCTCTCTAGTATAATTATGTCAAATCATACTTTATTATGTCTTGTCATTATTAGCTTAATTGTACTTAGAATTCGCCTAAATATGTGCTCAATGTAATACATTAAACTTCTGAAATATATACAAAGCAGGCAACACTCTGCTAATTCGTCGAGCCCTGAGTCCGTCGTCGTGTTCTTCAAACAATCTTCATATATTTCTTGAGCACTGCTGCGCACCACCGGCATAATTACACTTATATAGCCAGATATCCACCTCCAAACGCCGTTATAACCACCGTGATAATTCCGACATTATCATTTGGACAACATTGTTACTTGTTTTTAGATTCTTGTATGGTTTACCTGAGTTTTTTTTATCTTCATGCGACAATTTATTTTTGATACGATGACGTCAAAGCTTACCGATAATGTAAGACGCATTTATTGTTAAACGTGTCAGAATAGGCGTCCATGTCAAAATTTAGGCTCGGGGCAAAAAAAATTAGGCCCTTCTTAGAAAACAGTATAAAGAAAATATAACAAAAAAAACAATAACAAAAAAATGGAACTTTTCCAAATCAAATAAGAACATTGTATACATTTCAAAACAAAAGAGATTGTTATTGGAAGTATTTTTGAGATTGAGGTTGTCAATTTGTTTACTTGGAATTTGAAAGTCAAAATGTCAACTATTTCTTTATAAACAAAAAAAAAACAAAAAAAAACCTATTTGGGATTGAAGCTGTCAATTATTTATTTGGAACTTGAAAGTCAAAGTGTCACAAAAAAACAAAAAAAAATTATTGGGATTGGAGTTGTCAATTGTTCATTTAGAAAATTAGGTAAAAGGACACGTTTTAGAATATTTTGAAGTTACATGACACCCAAATATTTTTTATAGGGAGAATGACAACTTCTATAATTTTTATAGCCTAAAAGACAAAATAAAAAAAAGAAAAAAGAAAATACACGCTGAACTGAACGCACGCCTGCTCCATCTTTTCTTTCTCTTTCCTACTCCATTTTCGAACACTCTTATGTTTTGATCTATATCTCTAAACGTGATGAAAATTTCACTTGATTTTTATTTTTATTTTTTCATGCTCTTCGTTTTGAGATTTAGTTCAATATAATTACATCGTTTTTCATGAGATTCTCTGTCGAAATTCACTCGGTGAATCTCGACAGTGAATCCTGAAAATCAGTGAATTTCGACAGTGAATTTAGAATAACAGTGAATTTCGACAGTGGATTTTTCGGAAATTACGTCGGATTATTATGAATGTGGTCTCAAAATAAATAGCACGAAAAAACAAAAATTTGGTGAAAGAATTTTCAAATTTTGAGTTCTAGATTGAGAGATATAAAAAAATTGAGAGATATTAAGTGTTTAAAAAAAAGGTTCTATTGGCACCTCTATTTTTACTTCTGGCACCACATTACTCCCGGCACTACAAAATTTACTTTGACTCCACGATGATTTTCGATGAACGGAACGTCAGTGGCACTGACGTTGCTATTGAAAACCATGTTGGTGTTCGAAAACGAAAGTCAGAGACACCGACTTTTACGTTATAAAAGTGTCACAACTTAGAAATGTCAGTACACTGACTTTCGTTTTTTAATAGCAAAGTCAGTGTGACTGGCGTTGGTGTTCTATATCAACGTCAGTGCCACTGACCATTTTTTAATAAATCAAAAAATGAGTGTCAATAGTAAAAGTGGGGTGCCAATATAACCCACCTAAAAAATGGATGAGAGAGAAAAAAAATTGAAAGATATAAGTGTTTAAAAAAGATGAATGTGAGAGAAAGTGTGTTTCTTAAAGAGAAATAGGCGTCCAGAATTAAAAAAAAATTAAATAAAGTAAAGTCCCCAAATAATTGATGAAATATTTTTGTCTTACTCCCCCCAAATACTCCTTAATGAATTAAGGAGTATTGGGGACTTCTCCTTTGTTTATTTGGAACTTGAAAGTCAACGATTGTAAAGTCCACAATGGTAAAGTAAAGTCATGCTCACTCCATATAAGTGTAAGACATAAAGGTCTTGTCAACTCAGGTTAGCCCTTTTAGACCAAGCGAGGACGGTGGTCTAAGCAGTTGACCGGACCATTTATGACTCATTTAACGCTACCAGGCCTGGGGTCTGGGAGCGTTAGAATGGTATTCAGAGCCGATTATCTACGGAACTAAGTGCCACACCGTGAGAGGCGGTGGGGGGAACCTCTAGAATCCTATGGTAGGGACAAACTGGGACAAATCCACTGGGACAAGTACTGGCCGTCCTGGCTAAGACGCCAATCCCTTATAAGGGGGGAATGTAAAGTCCCACATCAGTAAAGTAAAGTCCTGCTCACCCCTATATAAGTGTAAGACATAAATGTCTTGACAACTCGGGTTAGCTCTTTTAGACCAAGCGAGGACGGAGGTCTAAGCAGTTGACCGGACCATTTATGATTCATTTAACGTTACTAGACCCGGGGTCTGGGGGCGTTACAACGCTGCATAGTTGCATACAACAAGGCGAACCCTGGTCGCTTGCTAGGTTATACCCTAATACTCACCACTAAGGTGATACATTGTTGGTTGGTAGGTTGTTGAAATCCAATGTAAAAATACAAAATCTATATGCTATAAGGTAAAAAATTGACGAGACCCTTATATTCATTGATTTTGGATGGGTTGTCCATGGCCCCGTTGACCCTAAGGAACGCCCTTATATGTCAGACGTTTTTTTTCCAGATAAAAACTCAATACTCAAAAACTAGACGACATATTACTATCTTGTACACGCCAAATATAAAATTGTTGAGGAACCTTCACCCATCTGTTAGGATTCGATCCTAACTAGGGTTTTTGAGATGAAATTTGGGGATAGAGGAGAGGAATTATGGGGGAGGAACAAAGGAAATCGGGGAAGAAGAGAAGAGGGACGCAGAAGAGAAAGGAGAGATTAGACAAGGAGAGAAAATAGAGTTTATTGATAACAATTTCGGTACATATTACATCATTACATCTAGTATTTATACTACTCCTTAGCTAAATTATGCTAGTTCACTAAGCTCAGCTCGATTCGCAACTTCGAAGGTTCGGTTCCTGACATCTCCTTCCCCTTTAAAACATCATTGTCCTCAAGGATATAGAAAAAATTCCAACTTCAATAACACCATTCAATTGTAGCTCGAGGTATCACCGTGCCAACCACAAAGACCAAAACATACCATTATCCCATTGTCTCTCATTATCAACATTCTCTGTTAGGTGTAGTGCCCGAAAGACAATTATCTAATTGTTTTATGACAAAATTAATAATTCATCTTATTATATGCATGTATGCTTATAATTAAGACACTACTGAAAACCCTAAGTACCCCGTTTATGTAATCACATAACTCAGTGTATGGCTATACACAAGAGGATTGAGTTAGTGAGATGTACTTAAAATTAACTTAGTCCGTAGAGTTTATTAATCTGAGTACGGGTCTCAAGATTAATTTGCTAATAATGCGCCCAGAACACTTTAGGTGTGACAGTCTTATCCGGACTGTCGGTGATAGGGTACCTAGTGGGGCATTTAATATGATGATAATCATATAGGGCTGGACCGATTTGATTTGAGTTCTCGATATAATTCTGTGATCTAGAAGTCTTATCGAATCACAAGATGATCATATATGGATTAATCTCAATCCTGACGTGATCACATACAACTTCTTAGACTAGGGTAGAGTTTGATGTGTTAGTAAGAATCACTTCGTAGTATGTGGTCCGACACTTCTTGTTGGCTCTATTCTGGAATGAGTGAGTAGTCTGTGCTATCACAGATATGGAACCCATTCCTTCCCTCGGGAAGTAGACAGACAGTTCCCTTATTTGTTAATCCTATAAACTGACCGATGAGCGCAGTTCATATTATATTAGTTATGAACTATTTGGTCACTAGGGGGTTAATGGTAAATAAGGATAAGAGGTTTCGAGAAGGGTTTACGGAGATATCCCGAATCGAAACGAACAGTCTATGGAGGATTTATCCGTATGTAATGATTATATCAGTGGACGCTTATCGACTCAAAGTTGAGTGTAAGTTTATATCTATATTCAGCAGAGCTCAGTTTCGGGTTTATGGTGGTGTAATCCCGGAATTAATAGATTGAATATAATTGTTCGGTCTGACGAATAATTTTATTTAATTTATTGTAGCTACTGAATATGGGTCCATGGTCCCCGACGTGGCTCCTAACATAGCATATACGTTTTCTCGTCGCTTCACCTCAATTATAATTAAATAGTTGCATTGGACTATTTAATTGATATGTGGATTAATTGTTTAGTTGGACTAGATAATTAAATACATGAAAAAGAAATTTTTCGTGGACTCGGCCCAATTTAATATAAAATGAGTGTGACCTAATTTATTTTGGGGGGGGCGCATATTTTATTAAATATTATTTTTTGGGAAATTAGTTTTCTTGATAAATAATAAGACATGTGATTAAATTATTTATTTGTTAAATAATTTAAGGAAAAGAAAATCTCTTATATATCCTTATTAATTTGGGAATATTCTAGATTTATCTTTTTAAGGAAAATGATTATTTTGATTAATTTTGTATTAATTATTTAATCATTGGAGGTCAAGGTTTACTCTCCTATGAGTTCTCCCAAGCCAAAAATCACAAGCCATCACACGAAATTTGGGAGTAAAATAGCTTAGAATTTTCGGCTATTTTACTAAGGGTTCGAGTTTTAGAAAACTTCGTGTTTTCTAAGGTAGCATATCGGGGAGGTCCGGCGGCTTGAAACACCATCCACCTGGTGGTGCTTGGAGACACACGTTGGAAGACTGTGGCTACTCATCTAGCTTGGATCTTGGATTGACCTTTGTTCTTGGAGTAATTGCACCATAAAAGGTTGGTAATCTAAACCCCCTCGTAGGTTTAGATCTATTATTTTATGTATTTTGGTTGACTAGATCTAGATCTTATACTTTCCGCTGCGTAATCGGGTGGATCTTTGATCCATCCGGCGATATTACATCCTACAAGTGGTATCAGAGCCTTTGATCTATCAATCAAAGTATGTGAATTTTAGATCTAAGGAGTGGAATAGCATGTGTAGATTGCTTGTTTTCGTTTTAATTTTTTTTTATTGATTCGAAAATATCATGTATGTTGCCTTTGTGATTGTCGTGGTTGAAGAGATGGATTGGGATTGGTACTGTTTACCCGTAGATCTATTTTGTAGCTCTTTTGATTAGTATCAATTGAGCATAGGACTTGTAATTTAATTTATGCACTCGAAATTTTTGTAACAATGTAGTTTTTTTATGTTGTTCCGGGCTCGAAATATGAAGATCTTGAAAAAAAGATGAAGATCAAGGCGAAACCCAAGGTATGAACGAGGAGAAGCGGCCATGAACCCTAATTTTAAGGCTGTCCAGCACCTTTAGCAGCGCTAAAAACGTTGCAACAACCTCTGTTTTTTAAAAGGGCGGCAGCAGTACCTGTAGCGGCGCTTACTGCCGCCGCTATAACCTATTTTCTTTAAACCTAGCATGCGCCTAGGGTTTTGATAATGCGGTTTTTTCCTTTTTTTTTATAAATTGTTTGTTTTGATAATAATTCTGCCGACTTTGGTAGTTTATTATTAATAATAAAATAAAATAAAACAAAATTATGAAAATATTAATTAACATCCGAAAGAAAAAAAAAATTTTAAGGGGTTTTAATTAGAAATAAATTGGATTTATTTTATTAAAAGGCCTTTTCTCCTCTCGGGTGTTCGTGGTTCGTGATCCGGCGGTTCGAGTTCAAGATTCGAAGTTCAAGACTCGAAGATTACATTAGTTTTACTTTTCCTTAGAAAATAGGTTAGTCGGGGGTACCAACGGTCCATCTCGGTGTTTATTTTTCCGTATCTTTTTTTCGTGTATGATCGAAATTATGTGATAGAAACCGGAAAATTGCCATGACATGCATCATTTCATGATTCCACTCCAATGCATACATGTAGCTAGTTTATTTCGAATAAATTAGGCATGTATAACTCGTATAATTAGTTAAAAAGCTTTTTTAATTAATATGTGGTAGTTAATTAATTAAGTAACTAATTATTAAAACCGAGGAACCGGGTTTTGTCAATCGTTACGATTTTAGTGATGGATTCTCGGTGAATCCCACTTAGATAAATCGTTGAGTTTTCGGTGAACCTACCTTAAACAGAAACGAGATTACGCTTTGGTTGACAACATAGAAATCGGAAAATCTTAGTACATGGGTTCGGAAATGGTCTAACCATGGTTGGGCGAGTTCAACTGAGCTACGGCTCGATTGACTCCCCTCCACGTGTGACGTTTGCATGGGGGTTCGACAAGACTTAGCATATCCGATAAGCCTTCGGGCTAAACAGGGCTTCTCTTGCCGGATCCGACCGATAGTCACATATGTTCCAACGAATAAGACGGCGTAGGCTTGCCTACTTAACCGACCCTGTTCGGAGTACTTTGATTTATTGTTTCTTACTGTCAGGACCGAAACCGTAATTAGTAAACCCACCACTTTTTTAAATTATTGAGTGGGAGCGGGGAAGGCGACAGCCAACCCCACGGCCTCTACTATAGATGCAAGCACGCGAGAGAATGGTGACACCTCGTGCCGCTTTGATTTCGTCCCCCTTCGGATGGTGTTCACCGCTATCTAAATTCAAGGCTTGGTCTCCGAAAGGATAGGATATCGGGTACTCGCCGGGTCACTGACATGCCCCTCGTAGGCATACTCGGGGCGTACTCTAAGATCTGATATAGTAGATCACACTCTTTATGGATATTTTCGAAATATGTAGGCTAGAAAAAGGAAGGTAATCAATGATTAAGGTCCGGGATGTCTGATTCCCGTGAGATGTTGGATTCTCGAAGCTTAATCATTGAGAGAGATTGTCTCAGTTTAACCGTCATAGTGATGATATCGACCCTCTTGGACGGTACTATGCGAGGTTAAATCCTTGGAATGGTAGGATACACTTTTTATAGTTTATAATTCCTAAAATAAAAATCTAGTAGTGAAAATTTATTTTTTGAATTTAACTTTCTGTCATATTTTTTACAACTAAATCTCTAGGCTACTAAACTGTTAGTAATAGGACATCATTAAAAATGTGGAAAGTAACAAGTACGTTGTAATTATCAATAAATGCAGTTAATTTTCGGAAAAGATTTTCTCTTGAGCCTTTAAAAACTTAATGACATAGTATATGTATGTCACGGATGTCGCTCGTGTAAAACGAGAAACGACCGTACTTAGTTTACAAAAGATGATTTAGGACTATATATAAAATTCATTTAGTGAATTTTAAAAGTGTAATTACACATCAAATTTCTAATTGAAAAATCGGAAAATCATACATAAAGCGTTGCTAGTTCGACGGTATTTGGAACCGATAAACTAGTGGGAGCCTTAGTCTTATGATTTGTTGTTTTTCTGAATCATTATTAATGTGTAATAGACTGCACATGAGTTTCTCTTTTCATTGAAAAAAAAACAAGAATAAAGCGTTGCTAGTTAGACGGTATTTGAAACTGATAAACTAGTGGGAGCTTAGCTCTGGAGTTTTTCCAATCTTTTGAAACATCATGAACAAAGCATTGCTAGTTAGACAGTATTTGGAACTGATAAACTAGTGGGAGCTTAGTTCTGGGGGATTTTCTAATCTTTGAAAAATCATAAATACAAAGTGTTGCTAGTTAGACGGTATTTGGAACCGATAAACTAGTGGGAGCTTTGGTGTTCAAGACTGTTTCCATCTAAGGAAAGTCGAGAATGGGAAAGAATGTATATACGTGTTAGTCATCTAAACCAAGTAGTTTTAAGGCTAAACCGGAAATTAATAAATTGGAAATTAGAGGATAAGGAAAATGATTTCGGATCACTGACCAATGCATCCTTAGCAATTTTCTCGAAAGCTAAAGTTCTTTGGAAGAACTAGGTAGCTTTGCATCAAACTATAAATAAAATAGACAACGGGCAGTTATTTCAGATAGACTAGTGGGAGTGATATAAGGAAATGAATCTCGGATTCAATTCTTGAGTATCACAGAAAATTCATTTTCTGTTTTCGGATTCGTTGGAACGAACGTTTTCATTTTCAATAGGATAATTTGTTTGTCTTATTGACGATGAATATAACATTCGTAGCACGAATCCAAGACTCGGACTTTTGTTTGATAAAGTCAGAACCACTAAGCATTGCTGAAAAGGTATTAGTAATGTTGGTCCCTTGAAAAGACTTTGGTTAAGTTTAGAGGGGGGGGGGGGTGAATAAACTTAACACTTAAAACTTTTTGGAGTTAACAAACTCGGAACTTCGACGCACTCGCGATACTTCGCAGTCCGTCGACCTTCGCAGTCTACCGACTATTGAACCGACCGAATTTGTGCAAATGGAATATATCAAAATAAAGCCTTATTACTTGTTGTTAAATATGATACTAAGTATTAGATACTCAGTAGTGTATGTGTGTGAATTCAGTTGCTAGATTCAGTAGATTGATGTGCAAGATATACTAAATGCAGAAAGTAAATGCAGAAAGTAAGTAGGCAGATTTTATAGTGGTTCCAGGTGGTGTAATCTTGTCAGTCCACTCTTCTCCTGTGATGTTGGAGGTAATTCACTAGAGATCTTTGTTGTAGCTGTTACAAAAATCCCTAAGATGCTTGTCCTTCACCAATAACTATGGCTTCACAAACTGAACACTTGGAACAGGTAGGATTGCTGCTCCAAAGTCTTCCAATGGTCCTTGAAGGGTAGGATTGCCTCTTCACCAGCTCCACCACAAACAACAGTCTTTCACACCCCAAAGATGCTTCACTGTCTTCAATAGATTCTTATAAAAGAAAGTTTGAATCAAGTAAGTGATTCAGCTTTCAGCAGCTTGATCAGGATGATATGATCAGCAGCTTGATGTCTTCAAGTGTGTAAACTTGATGTAGCTTGAATACAGATTACACTTGAAGATATTTTCTGGATCAGTAGATTAAAGCTCGGTAGGGTCAGCAGGGTGTTTTTCTTGATTTAATTCTGAATACTCAAGATAGATCCTTAATGTTCCTCACTTGTATCTGAATTGGGAGTCCTCTATTTATAGGTAGGAATCCTTGTGACTTATGTTTGAAATTCAAACATAGCCGTTTCAGATTTTGTCCCATTTGACTTGCTTTCTGTCACCGTTCATAGTACTGACACAGTCAAACTGCTTTTTGACAGAATGCAGTCTGTCCATCCTTTGACTTGTATCCATTGGATAAAGTCCTGAATCATCCCAACGTCCCTTTAATCTTAACCATTGATTTGTTTGATCAAATCAGAGGTTGTTAGTTGTCCTTATCATTGTTTTCTTCCAATGTAATGTTAGTAATACCATCCGCAACGGAAGCGATTTAAGGATCTAGATCTATAAAATACACGTAATAAAATAACTAGATCTATATCTACAAGGGGGTTGTAGAACATACCTCTTGGATCTCAAAATCCAAGTTGGAGAACCGCAATAGAAAAGAAGATGTGAAGAGCACCACGCCTTCCGATCGTGTGATCCAAGCAATTCCCGGTGGAAGGAATTCTCGACTCGAACCCTTCCGATATGCTACCGGAAAAATCTCCAAGATTTCTCCCCAAATCTCCCTTGGCCGAAATTATTTTCTTCTCTCTACTATAGGGAGAAGTCGAAATTTATGTGTGTATTAAGGCTTGGGAGAACTCTCTTTATATAGGAGAGTAAAACTTAGCCTCCAAGGATTTTTATTTATCAAACAAAATAAATCCTTTAATAAAAGATAATTCCATAATATCCTAGAACAAATCTAGAATAATATTTATCTTTATTATTTACCATAAATATTTATCCAATAAATATTTTATGCACATGTCTTATTAATCACAAGAAAACTAATTTCTTGTTCCATTAAGAAGAGGGGGGAAATTTATCATATTGACCTAGTCAATATTAATTTTGCCATCACACAATAATTGGGCCAAGATTATGGAAAATGTCTTTTCCACATATTTAATTATTTAGCCCAACTAATTTAATAGTCCACTAAACAATTAATTCACATATCGTTTTAATAAAGTCCAACAAGAAATAAATTAATATTATCAGGATTCGACGTCCGAGAATAGCTATGCTATATTAGGAGGCACGTCGGGGACCATGGACTAATAATCAGCGGCTCCGATAAATCAAATAAATGATTATAGAATAATTATATTCGATAAATCAATCACAGGAATATGCCACCATAATCCCGTGACTGCACTCCTCCGATTATAAGATTACATTTATCTCCTCACGAGAATAATAATAAGCGTCCATTGATATAATCATTACATATGGATTAATCCTCCATAGACTGTTCATTCTAAATCGGGAAGTTACCGTTAACCCTTTCTAGAACCTCTTATCCTTATTTACCATTAACCCCCTAGTGATCAATTAATTCATACACCCCACCGGTAGCTAATCGGTGTAATATGAACTCCATGGATCGATCGCTTTCTAGGATTAACAAATAAGGGAACTGTCTATCTACTTCCGTAAATGGAAGGAATGGATTCCGTATCCGTGATAACACGGACTACTCACTCAATCCAAGACAATGCCAAGATGGGGTAATTCGGACCACGTACTCGGTGTAATCCTTAACCGTCAAGTCAAACTTCATACCGATTCAAGCGGTTGATCGTGATCACCTCGGGATTAAGATATATCCATAAATATGATCCTCCATTGATTCGATAAGACTTCTCGATTACGGAATTATATCGTGAACTCTAATCAAATCGGTCCACCCCTATATGATATATCTATCATATATAAATGCCCCATTAGGTTCTCTTAACCGAAAGTCCGGATAAGACAATCACACCTATTGTGTTCTGGGCACATTAATAGCACGTTAAAGGAGAGACCCGATACTCTCGATTAACTTCACTACGGGCTAATTGTATTTTAAGTACATCTTCACTAACTCAATCCTCCCATGTATATACCATACACTGAGTTAAGTGATTACATAAACGATATACTTAGGGTTTTCTGTAGTGTAAATACTATTGTCACATCGGTGAATATGAGAATAATAAATATGAATAACAATATCATTTCATTTATTAAATAAAACAATTACAAAATTGTCTTTCGGGCATCACACCTAACAATCTCCCACTTGCACGAAAGCATGTGATTAATTGTTTTAGAGCACACCCTATTATTTAAAATACAACAAACTACATCTCCCACTTGCTCTAAAGCAATGGAGACTCATCCCGTATGCTAGTACCCACTAAGCATATCATAACCATTTCAGATTCCAAAGTACACTCCGAGTATGCCGTCGTAGGATAGGTCAGTGACTCGGGGAGTACCTACATCTAAATGTCATGGGTCTTAATGATTAGTCAGGTTGTCGGCACGAGACGATCCGTAGAATCGAAACGTTACCGGTCCATCTAATCATGTGGTACTGAGTAAACACTGAGCCCGAGATCGACTTAACGATCATCCTCAATCTGACTTAAAGTCAAAATCAGTGTATCACACATATCCAAGTTCACACATGAATATGTCCGCATATTATTCCTCGTTCTCTCAAGATACTAAAGGACATACTAAACTTGCTTTGTTAACCGCCGAATCTAAGATTCGATCAAAGTTGACGTTCAATAACTCGACCATCTCTTACTAGAAAGAGAATCTATCCCATTTCTCTTGATCCGAAGATTTAGAGAGTCATTCCCGAGGCATAGGGTAGAACTTCCTCGTTGAATGTTGCATACACGGATGCATCATCTTAACCAATAAGATGGATGGGAAACCGAAAGTGATCGATTCTAATGAATTCGACCGAGTCAAACTCTTCGAATGTTGTCCAAATCTCTCGTTGCGAGAGTTGTGGTATTGTCGTATTCGACTTCGTATAACACACCCATGTTGATTCCAACTCGGTGCGGTGTTATCCTTCACAAACACTAATATATGTATATATTTACTACTTTGTACTAAAATTGATATCCAAATACAAAAGACTTATCAATATTCTGGTCAAATCCACATATTGTAGAAATATATGACTTCCAATGACCGAGAGGTTTGCTTTTTATCCACAAAAGGACATAAGCCTTGACAGTCATCCTGTCATAAGTTCATAAGGCAATACCCTTTTGTTCCGAATGAATCCAGACTCCGTTTGTTTGGCAAGAAAGTCTCAGGGAATCACCCCTATTTTCTGCTTTTGAACGAAATCATGCAATACCGAACTCATTCTACTCTTTTCCGTGTAGATCCAATTACTCCCACTGGGCCTGAGACGCTCAGGTGGTTCTACAAGAGCATGAACAGAATTGGAGTTCCAAACTCCATTCACAGGGTTATTGCTATTAAACCAACCTCTATTATCAGAATCCTATACTGCTCACAAAAGAGCCATAGGTCATCAATCGATCCTCAGACTACAAAGTCGCGAAACCGTAATGGGTAATGGATAAACCATACTCCCAATACTTGCCGGGTGGATCGAAATTCGATCTAGTTTAGTAGTATTTAGTGTTATCACCAACAACCGATGTTGGATGTGGTCTCGATTTTAATCGCTTAGTAACTACCTTGAGTAAACGTACTTGCAAGGTTCAAGGTTTTACTTGTTCGTAGACTCTATCGAAAGACGCAACATTATAATCGTCCCTTCCCGATTTCAAGAATCTTATAACAAACCTTTTTCTCAATGCTACAAGATATATAACGATTGGTCACCGACCGAACGTGTTCGCGAAATTCCCAGACCTACCTTCAAGCACCGTGTGCTAAATGCTTATATTTATGGAAGTGGGGTGAACCAAATCCACACCTTATCCGTAAATTCCAAAGCATATTCTAGGTAGACTTCTCGGTCTTATATTTCAATGCAGACCGTTATTTCACTTCCAATATCTTTATTGAGTTAAGCAGTGTATTGTAGCGCATCTAAAACTATATAAGGCAATTTAACGGTTTCTCACTTAGTGAAAGCATTTCACTATGAGGCAGGCCGAGCATCAGTCCCTAGGACTATATGATGGCCCATTTCTGAGTATAGAATACTCTATCTCGTTGAAAACAGAGAAACCTCAAAATATTTTGGATAAACTTACCGGAGTGTTTGAATAGTTATCAGACAAGAAGTCACTACTCGGAAGCTCCTACTAGCTTGTGTCTTTCATCAGACCCCGAAGGTCGTCATGAACAAGCTATGTTACTTCTTTATAACCATTATCCTTTCCCGATTGAAAGGAAACTTAGTCATTGAACCTTTGAGACAATATAACCAGACTGGGAGAAAGGAATCACCCTGAGCCAGTCTTCAGGTCTTGTCTTTTAGGGACTATGCACTAACTATGGAATATGAAGAAGCGTTTATCTAAATATAGAAACCAATTGCTCTTAATAGTTCTTAAGATGTGTTTTATATACATATTTTAGCAATTCTAAGTGGTTTTGACTTTATCAAACAAAAGTCCGAGTCTTGGATTCGTACTACAAATGGTATATTCACTTTCTATACGACAAACAAATTATCGAATATAAGGTAAATCCATTCGTTCCAACGAATCTTAAACTGAAAATAAATTTTCCGCGATATTCAAGGATTGAATCCGCGATTCATTTCCTTATATCACTCCCACTATTCTAGCTAAAATTAATCGCCCGTTGTTTACTCTTTTAATCGTTAAATGCACTCGCTACCTTGTTCTTCCAAAGAACTTAGCTCGAGAAAATCTCCAAGGATTCATAGGTTGGTGATCCAAAATCACTGTCCTTATCCTATGATTTTCAGTTAATTAATTTTCGGTTCAGCCTTAAAGTTTTCTCGCTTTAGGTGACTAACACTTTTAGACATATTCTCCCATTCTTGACTTTCCGTGAATGGAAACAGTCTTGAACCAGCGGTTCGTTTGAGTAGACACTACTCTTGAACCGTGGGATGTCTATTTCGAGTGTTACTCGTCGGGACTTCTCGGATTTTCTAATATACTAGAAAAAACAATAAATCATAACATTAAAGCTCCCACTAGTTTATCGGTTCCAAATACCGTCTAACGAGCAATGCTTTATTTTTATGATTTTCCGATTTTTTCGATTAGAAAAATCTATAGTTCCAATGTTTCCAGAAAAACAACAAATCATAGAACTCCCACTAGTTCATCGATTCCAAATATCGTCCAACTAGCGACATTTCATGACTTTCCGGTTTTTCAATTAGAACGTTTACGTGTGTAGTCAGTTACACTTTTCTAATGTTCTAGAAAAACAACAAATCATAAAGCTCCCACTAGTTCATCGAATCCAAATATCGTCCAACTAGTAATACTTCATGATTTTCCGATTTTTCAATTAGAAAATTACTCGTGTAATCACTACACACTCAAAATTCACTAGAAGAATTTCAAAGTCCGAAATCACCTTTGATCAAACTAAGTTTGTCTTCCGTTTGACACGAATGACACTAGTGCCATAACTATATGTCACTCTGGTTTTTAAAAGGCTTAAGAGAAAATATCTCTTCCGAAAATTAATTGCATTATCGATTAACTAGTTCAACGTCCTAGTTACTTTCCACTTTTTAACGAAGTCAATACTAGTCAATTAATTTTTTTAAGCAATTTAGTAAGGGATATAATGCTGTAAATAAAATGACATATATTAATTCAAGTTAACACTACTATATTTATTTTATTTTAGGAATTGTAAACTAAAAAATAAGTCTACTCTACCATTCCAAGGTTTTAACCTCGCATCTCAGTGCCGCCGTAGGGTAGGTCAAAGAGATGACGGTTAAATCGAGACAATCTCATCAATGAATAACTTGTGAGAATCAAACATCCCACGAGAATCGAACATCCCTTTATTCATTGACTACCTTCCTTTTTTAGCCTAGATATTACCAAAAATATCCTTTATGAGTGTGACCTACTATATCGGATCTCTTAGGTACGCCCCGAGTGTGCCGTCGTAGGATAGGTCAGTGACCCGACGAGTACCTAGAAATCCTATCCTTTCGGAGACCAAGCCATGAATGTTGATAGGGGTGAACACCATCCGTAGGGGGACGAAATCAAAGCGCCGCGAGGCGTCACCCTTCTCTCACTTACTTGTATCTATAGTAGAGGCCGTGGGGTTGGCTGTCGCTTCCCCCGCTCCCACTCAATAATTTGGAAGTGGTGGTGGGTTAACTAACCACGTCTTTTTGATGTTAACATAAAAGCACATCAAATCAAGGATTCCGAATGGTGTCGGTAACGTAGGCAAGCCTACCCGTCCTATTCGTTGGAACATATGTGACAGTCGGACGAAGTCGGGTCAAGAGAGCCCCATTGAGATAAGAAGGAATCACCCCTCCGCTCTCCGGTGTAGCTTAGTCTTGCCGGACCCCCGTGCATACATCACACTAGGAGGGTTAAGTCGGTCGAGCGAAGCTCAGTTGACCACCCAACCTATAAGCGAACCGTTTTTATCCAAGATTTATTGTTCTTTTACCATCATTCAATCTCGTAGACACTACGAATTGAAAACGTGATCTCGTTTCAGCTTTAAGGCGGTTCACCGAGAACACACACCGAAAGGCTAACGATTTCATAACCCGTCCTCGGATCTTTAATTAGTTACTAAATTAATTAATTACCACGTATTAATTAAATTTCAACTAATTACACGAGTTTGTATACATGCCTATTTTAATTACCAAAATTAAAATTCTACATGTATGCATGGAGTGGTTTTATGATATGATGCATGTCATGGCAATTCCGATTTTATATCTATTTTATGATCAAACACATAAAAAATAAATTGCGGAAAATTTAAACACCGAGATGGATTGTTGGTACCCCCGTATCTAATCTATCCTAGGAAAAATAAATTACAATCTTGTTGTCTTCGAGTCTTGATCTTCGAATCTTGAACTCGAACCGCCGGATCACGAACCACGAACACCCGAGAGGAGAAAGGCCTTTTTAATTAAATAAATCCAATTTATTATAACTAAAAAAAATTTATTCCGGCTGTTAAAAAAAAAAAATTTAATTTTTTATTATACAATGAGGCGGCTGCATTAATTATTTTCCAAAAATTTTCTTTTTTTTCTTTTTCTCTCAAACGGCAGTTTAGTAAACACAAAAAAAATTTGATGCTGCCGGAACATAAATAAAACCCTAGCCGCAATTTTTATTAAACAGGACTTATAGCGACGCTTTTCAGCGTCGCGAAAAGTCCCGTAGCGCTTTTAATAAAATTTTATCCGTTTCTCCTCGTTCATACCTTGGGTTTCGTCTTGATCTTCAATTTTCCAGCAAGATCTTCATCTTTTTCCAGCCCGGATATTCAAAATTACAATAAAAGATGCTACTTTTACATATAAATTTTGAAATTTGACATAAATAAAATACAATTCCTATGCTCAATTGTTGCTAAACAAAGGAGCTACAATAGATCTAACGAGTAAACAGTACCAACCCCAATCCATCTCTTCAACCAAGACATTCATAATCATAAAAAAAAATAAAACAAAATTTCGGCCCCTTTTTAAAAAATTTGGGACAAAAAATCTACATGTTTTACCACTCCTAGATCTAATATTTTATACGTATAAATATAGATCACCTTGGCGACTGATACCACTGTTAGTAATACCATCCGCAACGGAAGCGATTTAAGGATCTAGATCTATAAAATACACGTAATAAAATAACTAGATCTATATCTACAAGGGGGTTGTAGAACATACCTCTTGGATCTCAAAATCCAAGTTGGAGAACCGCAATAGAAAAGAAGATGTGAAGAGCACCACAGTCTTCCGATCGTGTGATCCAAGCAATTCCCGGTGGAAGGAATTCTCGACTCGAACCCTTCCGATATGCTACCGGAAAAATCTCCAAGATTTCTCCCCAAATCTCCCTTGGCCGAAATTATTTTCTTCTCTCTACTATAGGGAGAAGTCGAAATTTATGTGTGTATTAAGGCTTGGGAGAACTCTCTTTATATAGGAGAGTAAAACTTAGCCTCCAAGGATTTTTATTTATCAAACAAAATAAATCCTTTAATAAAAGATAATTCCATAATATCCTAGAACAAATCTAGAATAATATTTATCTTTATTATTTACCATAAATATTTATCCAATAAATATTTTATGCACATGTCTTATTAATCACAAGAAAACTAATTTCTTGTTCCATTAAGAAGAGGGGGCGAAATTTATCATATTGACCTAGTCAATATTAATTTTGCCATCACACAATAATTGGGCCAAGATTATGGAAAATGTCTTTTCCACATATTTAATTATTTAGCCCAACTAATTTAATAGTCCACTAAACAATTAATTCACATATCGTTTTAATAAAGTCCAACAAGAACTAAATTAATATTATCAGGATTCGACGTCCGAGAATAGCTATGCTATATTAGGAGGCACGTCGGGGACCATGGACTAATAATCAGCGGCTCCGATAAATCAAATAAATGATTATAGAATAATTATATTCGATAAATCAATCACGGGAAATATGCCACCATAATCCCGTGACTGCACTCCTCCGATTATAAGATTACATTTATCTCCTCACGAGAATAATAATAAGCGTCCATTGATATAATCATTACATATGGATTAATCCTCCATAGACTGTTCATTCTAAATCGGGAAGTTACCGTTAACCCTTTCTAGAACCTCTTATCCTTATTTACCATTAACCCCCTAGTGATCAATTAATTCATACACCCCACTGGTAGCTAATCAGTGTAATATGAACTCCATGGATCGATCAGTTTCTAGGATTAACAAATAAGGGAACTGTCTATCTACTTCCAGAAATGGAAGGAATGGATTCCGTATCTGTGATAACACGGACTACTCACTCAATCCAAGACAATGCCAAGATGGGGTAATTCGGACCACGGACTCGGTGTAATCCTTAACCGTCAAGTCAAACTTCATACCGATTCAAGCGGTTGACTCGTGATCACCTCGGGATTAAGATATATCCATAAATATGATCATCCATTGATTCGATAAGACTTCTCGATTACGGAATTATATCGTGAACTCTAATCAAATCGGTCCACCCTATATGATATATCTATCATATATAAATGCCCCATTAGGTTCTCTTAACCGAAAGTCCGGATAAGACAATCACACCTATTGTGTTCGGGCACATTAATAGCACGTTAAAGGAGAGACCCGATACTCTCGATTAACTTCACTACGGGCTAATTGTATTTTAAGTACATCTTCACTAACTCAATCCTCCCGTGTATATACCATACACTGAGTTAAGTGATTACATAAACGATATACTTAGGGTTTTCTGTAGTGTAAATACTATTGTCACATCGGTGAATATGAGAATAATAAATATGAATAACAATATCATTTCATTTATTAAATAAAACAATTACAAAATTGTCTTTCGGGCATCACACCTAACATGTAATCCTTAATTAAATCGAAATATGTTTCCAGCAGGTTCATGTGACCATAAGTCTCCAGAAATACATATCAGTAAGCTTATCCTTATTTTGCTGTGTTTAAAAACAGTTCAGCTTACTGTCATTTATCTAACTTTTATTTATGAAGTTAGATTACACCTTTTTAATCATAACTAAGTTCCAATCACCACTTAACTTGTGGAACTTAGACCTTGTACACAAGGCATATGTAATCAGTTTAGGTCATCACAGACTTCCCTAAATTCTGATTCCATATCCTTGACTTTAATTACTAAGTTTGATCCCTTAGCCTTCATTAACTGAGTTTGAGCCCTCAGCCTTCAGTCTTCAGCAGGTTACTGATAAGTCTACTGACCTAAGTACCCTACTGATCTAGACCAGTCTGCTGAAGTAAGTCAGCTGACCATTACAGTGCTTGTTTGATCAAACCTATACAAAGATCAAACTCTAATAAACGTATACATTTGATCTAGACATCTTTTTGCCTTTGCACTATAACAGCTAGTCTGGCACTCATCATCAAAACTGAAAAATAAGTCCAACAAGTAACACATCTTAAAATATATAAACGCAAATGGTTTCCGTATTTCGATGCTTCTTTCTATTCTATTAATTAATGCATATTCCCTAAAGACAAGATCTGAAGACTGGCTTAGGGTGATTCTTATCTCCCAGTCAAAGGAACACTGTCTCAAAGGAACAATGACTACGTTTCCTTTCAACCAGGAAAGGGTAATAGATTTAAAGAAGTAACATAGCTTGTTCATAACAACCTTCGGGGTCATATGAAAGGTACAAGCTAGTGGGAGCTTTTGAAGTAGTGACATCTTGTCTGACAACTATTCGAGACTCCGGTAAGTTTAACCAAAATATTTGGAGGAAATCTCTGATTTCACCAGAGATAGAGTATTCCATACTCAGAAATAGGTTATTGCGTAGTCTTCGGGACTGATGCTCGGCCTGCCTCCTAGTGAAATGTTTTCACTAAGGGATACACCATAAATTTGCCTTATATAGTTATTGATGTGCTACGATACGCCGCTTCTTGAACTCATTTAAGATATTGGTTGCAAAATAACGGTTTACGTTGTAATGAAAAACCGAGAAGTCTACCTAAAAGATGCCTACGCATTTGTGGATAAGGAGTGAATTCGGTTCACCCCACTTCCGTAAATATAGACATTTAGCATTTAGTGCTTGAAGGTAGGACTGGAAAATTTTGCGTACACGTTCAGGTCGTGAAATATCTTAATGCATTGAGTAAAGGTTGGTTATAAAACTCGTAAAATCAGAGAATGACGGTTATACTGTCAAACTCGGTCTGATAGAGTCTATAAATAACAACCTTAGATCTTGAAGTATTTGTACTCAAGATGTTACTAAATGATTTGTTCAGTCCACATCCAACACCGACAGTTGGTGATAACACTAATAAAAACTACTAAACTAGATCAGTATATCGATCCACCCCGAACGTAGTGGGAGTATGGTTTGTCCATTACCCATTGCAGGACCTTACGGTCTATAGGGTAGATTGATGACCTATAGTCCTTTGTGGGCTGTGTAGGATCCTGATCATAGAGGTTGGTTTAAAAACCATAACCTTGTGAATGGAGTTTGATACTCCAGTTCTGTTGAAACTCTTGTAGAACCACCTGAGTATCTCAGGCCCAATGGGAGTAATTGGAACTACATGGAGAAGAGTCGAATGAATAGGAAATTTTAACTTTCAACGCAAAGCTAAGTAATTTAGGGGTGATTCCCTAAAAGGTAGAGAGTTAACCAGACCGTGATCTCTCTTACCACTCAGTCTTGCTTGATTTTGTCAGAAAACGGGAAATATGGGTGATTCCCTAAGACTTCCTTGTCGAACAACGGAATATGAACTCATTCAGAACAGAAGGGTTTTAGCAAAGAACAAATAACAGATTCGTTACAAAGCAGAAAATAGCGGTGATTCCCTAAGACTTTTTTACGAGACTAACGGTATCTTAATTTATTCAGATAGAACCTTTGGTAGGATGCCTGCCACAGCTTATATCCTTTGGGGATTAAAGCAAACCTCTAGGTCATTACAAAGTCATATATTTTAATATGTGGACTTGACCAGAATATTGATAAGTCTTTCGTAGACTGGGCATCAATATTAGTAAAGTAGTATGTAGATTAGTGTTTGTGATTGGTAACACTGAAACTGTTGGAAACAACATGGGTGTGTCATCTGAAGTCAGAGGCTAACATGCCATCGGGCTATTTTCCAAAGAATTTGACTCACTCGAATTCTCGAAAATCAGCAATTGGCAATCCCATTCATCCATTCACCTGGTTAAGATGTTCTTGCATATAGGAATGCAACATTCAACGATGTAGTCTACCCTACCTCTCAAGAATGCTTGTATGAACCTGCGGATGAATACTAAATAGGATGTTTAGTGAATACTCAACTCTCTTCGGGAGAATGAGGAATAATATGCTAGTATATTCAGGTACAAACTAGAATATAAGTGATAACACTGATTCTGGCTTTAGGTCAGATTGAGGATGATCGTTAAATCGATCTCGGTCACAGTGTTTACTCATGTGATAAAGTATTATCCAGTAAGCCAATACCATTTCATTATGAAAACATTGGAGAGGTAGCTCATAAGGATTTTTCAATCACTAGAGGTCATACGCATATTGAAATCGTACCACCGGATTAGATGGAAAGGCAAAGTTTCGATCCCAAAGATTGACTCAAGCCGCCAACCTACCTGATCAGTGTGACAAGTCACATGGTATTCGGATTATAAGTACGCGCCGGGTCACTGACCTACCCTGCGGCGGCACACTCCGGTCGTGCTTGGAAGGATGAATTACTAAGATGCGCTTGGAGGGTATGAATCTTGGGGATATGTCTCACTTGTTATGAGCAAGTGGGAGAATGTTGTAGATATAGATATAAAGGGTGTGCTCTAAAACAATTAATCCACTTGCCTTTCGTGCAAGTGGGAGAGTGTTAGGTGTAGTGCCCGAAATACAATTATCTAATTGTTTTATGACAAAATTAATAATTCATCTTGTTATATGCATGTATGCTTATAATTAAGACACTACTGAAAACCCTAAGTACCTCGTTTATGTAATCACATAACTCAGTGTATGGCTATACACAAGAGGATTGAGTTAGTGAGATGTACTTACAATTAACTTAGTCCGTAGCGTTTATTAATCTGAGTACGGGTCTCAAGATTAATTTGCTAATAATGCGCCCAGAACTCTTTAGGTTTGACAGTCTTATCCGGACTGTCGGTGATAGGGTACCTAGTGGGGCATTTATATATGATGATAATCATATAGGGCTGGACCGATTTGATTTGAGTTCTCGATATAATTCCATGATCGAGAAGTCTTATCGAATCACAAGATGATCATATATGGATTAATCTCAATCCTGACGTGATCACAGACAACTGCTTAGACTAAGGTAGAGTTTGATGTGTTAATAAGGATCACTTCGTAGTATGTGGTCCGACACTTCTCGTTGGCTCTATTCTGGAATGAGTGAGTAGTCTGTGCTATCACAGATATGGAATCCATTCCTTCCCTCGGGAAGTAGACGAACGCTTCCTTTATTTGTTAATCCTAAAAACCGACCGATGCGCGCGAGCTCATATTATATTAGTTATGAACTATTTGGTCACTAGGGGGTTAATGGTAAATAAGGATAAGAGGTTTCGAGAAGGGTTTACGGAGATATCCCGAATCGAAACGAACAGTCTATGGAGGATTTATCCGTATGTAATGATTATATCAGTGGACGCTTATCGACTCAAAGTTGAGTGTAAGTTTATATCTATATTCAGCAGAGTTCAGTTTCGGGTTTTTGGTGGTATAATCCCGGAATTAATAGATTGAATATAATTGTTGTCTGACGAATAATTTTATTTAATTTATTGTAGCTACTGAATATGGGTCCATGGTCCCCGACGTGGCTCCTAACATAGCATATACGTTTTCTCGTCGCTTCACCTCAATTATAATCAAATAGTTGGATTGGACTATTTAATTGATATGTGGATTAATTGTTTAGTTGGACTAGATAATTAAATACATGAAAAAGAAATTTTTCCTGGACTCGGCCCAATTTAATATAAAATGCGTGTGACCTAATTTATTTTGGGGTGGCCGCGTATTTTATTAAATATTATTTGTTGGAAAATTAGTTTTCTTGATAAATAATAAGACATGTGATTAAATTATTTATTTGTTAAATAATTTAAGGAAAATAAAATCTCTTATATATCCTTATTAATTTGGGAATATTCTAGATTTATCTTTTTAAGGAAAATGATTATTTTGATTAATTTTGTATTAATTATTTAATCCTTGGAGGTCAAGCTTTACTCTCCTATGTAAAGGGAGTTCTCCCAAGCCAAAAATCACAAGTCATCACACGAAATTTGGGAGTAAAATAGCTTAGAATTTTAGGCTATTTTACTAAGGGTTCTAGTTTTAGAAAACTTCGGGTTTTCTAAGGTAGCATATCGAGGAGGTCCGGCGGCTTGAAACACCATCCACCTGGTGGTGCTTGGAGTCACACGTTGGAAGACTGTGGCTACTCATCTAGCTTGGATCTTGGATTGATCTTTGTCCTTGGAGTAATTGCACCATAAATGGTTGGTAATCTAAACCCCATCGTAGGTTTAGATCTATTATTTTATGTATTTTGGTTGACTAGATCTAGATCTTATACTTTCCGCTGCGTAATCGGGTGGATCTTTGATCCATCCGGCGATATTACATCCTACATTCTCATCATCTCACATCATCACCATTGCTAGTATCCTCTTTCCCACCCTCTCAAAACCATCATTGTCCTCAAGGATGTAAACAAAAATGACACATTGACCCGGATCCCATACAAAATTTCCTTCTATATCATATGTTCCATGAATAACCACAAGAACATGGTTCTTCAGCATCGAATAGGACAAGGCCAATGTACTTAATCCTGTTCCAAATAACCTAACAATAGTCACAACTTGCAAGGGTGCCTCACTATTGCATCCAATGTCTTCAAATCCCATTGTAGCACTCAACCGACCCATCTGCCAGCTATGAACAATGTACTGCAATCTACGGGCTAACCCACCCAATTTTTATGCCCAAATATGACCAATAAATCCACCATCAACCTCTACAATTGCAAAAGTAACTTCAGATATTGAATCTGATTCACACTCAATGGTTGTATAGAATGTGAAGCTAACGACAAGTATGATATAATCCAAAACCACATTCATTGACATAATAAAGGCATCATCCTTTTGTTTTCCAGAACCTCTACAGTCTGGTTTCATCAATTCAAGACATTTCCAATTCCAACCGTAACACCCCAAACAATTTTCACGATTCCCTTCCTTGTGAGACGTTGGTTATAAAGGACTTTATTGGAATTTTTTTGTCAAATAAAATCGTTCTTATCTCCATACTCTTTGGAAGAATTATATATTATTGTATTTTGGTTATAAAGGACTTTATTGGAATTTTTTTTTCAAGATATTTATTTTTTTTTTATTAAAATTATAAAATCTATATATATGTTATTTTCATATTTTTGATTAAGCTGCGAAAAGTTTGGAGTATTTTCAAAGTAGAAATGATTTTCGTTGTGACATTATTATTTTATGATATTATTATTATTATATAATTATTTAAACATGTACAAAGATTTGTAAATGTTAGTCTATATTTGCGTTCATAATTTTTAAGAAGACTAAGATCATGGTTGTTATTATTATTATTATTATTATTATTATTATTATTATTATTATTATTATTATTAGTATTATTATTATTATTGTTATTTTGATTTCAAATGTCATTTAAGTTTTCATTAAAGCTATTGAGTAAATGCACTATCAACCATCAAAACGTATATGTTCCATCATTCGTCCGTTGATATATCTATATATCATTTAAGTTGCTATATCAGTTACATCCATTAGTAAAATAACCATTAAGTCTCATGTTTACTACCCATCTAATTAGCCATATTAAAGTTTCCTCTGTTTAAAGTCGATCGGCAATAGCAGAAGTGATATACACTTTAGTAGCACGTAACTTAAGTCAATTGTGTAGTAGTATTTCTTGTAACTATCCCCACAACCTCCAGTTCTTCATCATGGTAAAACCACCCTCGTTTTGTGTATGAGCAGCCACCAAAACAACCAACACCACTATATCGACCACCAAAGCCTTTGGCCCTGAACAATTTTTGGCACCGCCACGAACCTACCGGACTTATCGTCATTGCAAGCGCCAAACAACACGCCACCTTATTCAGTGTGTCATATAAGCAGCCACCTAATCTATATATCTTTCTTGATTTGCACAAATGTCAGGAGAAAATCAATTTGAACAAGTTGATAACACAGCCACCATGGATCACCAAACAGGTCTGCAATCAACTATTTTTTTTGAGACAATCTTTTCATCACCACCATCCATTGATTTCGGTTTGAATAATAGGCCGGTGGTGAAGACACAACAGCAAACCCCGTTACTTTCATCACTCCATTTCCTTTTACAATCTCGTTTGCTCATTTGGCCATGATTTAAAGGAGGGATTTATCATTTCTTCGATTAATTGCCATCGTCTAGCCGTCGGGTGTTTTGCATCAAATGCTTAAGATATCATGAGGATTCATTAGAATTGTTTTGCTCCTACTAGATGAAGGATAAGATTAGAATACTTATTCATTTGGAAACAGTACGTTGGATGGAGAGATGACCTTTGGAAAAAATAGTTCGACATAAATGATTTCTTTTTAAACATAAGGGTTGTAGAAGAAAACAAAATCATAAAATATATATGTGTGTGGAAAACTTTTGTTGGGTCAATAAGTTTACCAACGTGGATAGAAGAAGGGACGTCAGTTCGGCTTCATGGAACAAATAATCATTTACCGATTACCGAGACTTAGGGGTGAGTATTTTATTTTGATATAAAGCCAAAAGTGTGTTTTATATTATTTTCAAATATTTTGTGTATATATAACGAATTAACTTTTAAACTCGGAAATCATTTTCAAATGATGTCTTAAAATTAAACGACTTGATTTGAGCTAGTGCACATTTTTATAAATAAATAAAACTGATACTTGGAATTGACGGATAATACTCGCTCGTGACACGAAAGTGTCAAAGCTCTGGTGGCTAGGGAGATTAGAGTTACTGCTCTAGGAGAACGGCTAGTCACCGGTCTCGGGGCCTCTTGACTCGAAGTCTTTCCGAAAGTAGCTAGAGTGCCCACTCGTAAGAGTGGGGACGGTACATTTTCCCCGAAGATTCATGCTACAGTCGGGAAAGCAAGGGCTGACGGTTGGTCCGTGGGTCCTAGGGCATGGATAGGGTTGGCTGGAGCCGTGTTGGAGTTTTGCACGGTGAAGGTTGATTCTTTTCCCTGACAATCGGCCGGAGTTGTCAGGCATGGCTAGTTCTCGTGGAGTGCGGTTGAAATCCCTGGGTAAATATGGCGTTTGGGTGGTACTTGACTCATCGGCTCGGCCAAAGCTGGTGCTTGTAAAATAAACTCGACATGTTTTTCCTTAATGCTCGTGCACTATATAACTTTTAAAATTGACTTATTATTGTTGCTCTGTCTTTTATTTTTATTTTCAAGAATTATTTACTAACTCGTTTTGCAAGATTAATAAAGGTTTCCACTTTAAAATTTTATAAAAGTTGTTTTTATATTATATATATATATATATATATATATATATATATATATATATATATATATATATATATATATATATATATATATATATATAGTATAACACTTGCACACGTGGCTCATACCGGCCTTTTGCTGACGCCTCGTTTTTCTTTGTGTTGTTTTGTTTTTTTTCCTTTTATAAATATATGTACAGGTTTTTGATCGAGATCCGAGGAAGAAAAGAAATTGATGTTGTGGATTAGACTGCGCATATTGAGTTAGTTAGTCATGAATCTTGTTATTTTATTTGTTGTAATCTTTTAATGGAAATAGTTAGTGTTTTATGTACAATTGATTTGTGGTAATATTGTAATAAAGTTTGAGGTATTATGAATCATCTGTGGATTTATTGAATTATTTTTGAGGAGTTTAGTATTGTTATTGAAGTCGCGGCGAGAGCTTTCGCAACCCCTCCTAAAATGACCCCAGTGGATCTAGGGGTCGGGAGTAGGGTATTACAATTATAGTACCAAAAACTACCACCCGGATCAAATACTATCATTTGAACCTCACCATCATTTCCTTTTGTTTGCTCAAGTGAAAGTTGGTTTGGCATTTTACCGAACAGGTTAAGTCTGGTTGACAGACAGTCAGTCTTCATTGAAAATGACTTAGACATTTCATCAAACACTTGGTAGGCAACTTCCACCATTCCAAGCTTTGATGGATATGTTTGCTCAACCTGAAATACAGCCTTTAGGGAAGAGAAATCACCCTCTGCAATCATAGAAAATGAATAACACTGCCCAGAAATGATTTCGAACCTGTAAAAATTGCCATCTTGGGGGCTGCATTATCTGAATTACCAAATTCCTGCTTAGATGTTGCTTTTGCCTGAGAGTTTAGCCAACTATCGACATATATATCTTCATCAATCAACTTATATGCCGTTGTCGCTGTGACGGTCAGCTGGGGCGATTCGTCAAACACCTTGTGGTCTGCATTTGGCAAGTCAATTTTTCCCGAATCAGTAACTATCCACATTGCAACATCCTCGTTTCTCTGTAAAATTCCATCATAACAACTAATATCCTCTGATCTATGTGGTTCAGGCAGCAGTCCAGCACCTAATGCAACAGCAGGAGCTTCGAAAGATGTATCCTTCTTCGTATTTTCGAACACAACCTTCATCATTTGCATAAGAGACTCGTACTGATTTTCAATCTTCTTGTCAACTGTACCTTGCAACTCGCCAAAATGAAGATTGAATTGTAAGTTGAGATCGTCCAAACGCTGATTAAATTCCTCACCCATTTTCTGTTGAGCAGCTCTCAGTTCCTCGATAGACTTCGCAGCCATTGGTAGAATCTCAAACAGGATTTCGAAGAGCTCTGATACCAGATGTTAGGATTCGATCCTAACTAGGGTTTTTGAACTAAAATTTGGGGATAGAGGAGAGGAATTATAGGGGAGGAACAGAGGAAATCGGGGAAGAAGGGAAAATGGACGTAGAAGAGAAAGAAGAGATTAGACAAAGAGAGAAAATAGAGTTTATTGATAACAATTTCGGTACATATTACATCATTACATCTAGTATTTATACTACTCCTTAGCTAAATTAGGCTAGTTCACTAAGCTCAGCTCGATTCGCAACTTCGAAGGTTCAGTTGGAACACACGTGATATAATATGATTCGAATTATTAAGCAATCAGATAAGGCTATGGTCCCCTCCAAAAAAGTAAAAATAAAATAAAATTTGAGGCCATTGTAGGGGTGTAATCGAGCCGAGTCGAGTCGATACTCTCTAGGGCTCGACTCGATTAAAAACATTCGGGCTCGAAACTCGGCTCGAGCTCGATCGAGCCTTAATAAAGCAAAATTGAACTTGACTCGCTAAGTACTCGATATAGCTCGACTCGGCTCGTAAGCTCGATTAGTTTCCTAGAATTCATTTATTTTTATGAAATATGACAAGATCGAGCTCGACTCGTCTAATACTTGACTCGAATAATATTTTTTTAATTATGATTTTTTTTAATATAAATTTATAAATTTAATTAATTAAATAATTATTTAATCAAGCTCGATTAAGCTGGTGAGCTACTCGATTAATATATTTTAAAACTCGAGATCGACTCGGTTAATTGTTCGAGTAGCTCGAGCTCGAGCTCGAACTCGAAAAAAACCGAATCGAGATCGATCTCTCTAGCGAGTCGAGTACGAGTAACCTAGCTCATTTACAACCCTAGGCAATTGTGAAGGAAAAGTCTATATTAGAGAAATACTTGTTTGTCTCCATACGTGTGTAGAGACACCGTATATTTTAATATAAACTAGACGGTTTCATTATGTATTTAAACCATGTATTTCTAATTATTTCACTGGTCACTTCGACTCAAAATTCCCTCTTCCACACAACTAGCAAGCATTTCCCACTATATAACTAGCAAGCATTCAGCTTTTCAATTCACATCTTCCCTCCAACTTACAATCCATAGAAGAAACATGAAGAAACCAACTTCTATGAAAATGGTTCAACTTCTCCCTCTTCTTTTTCTCCAACTTTCATCTGTTGCTTCCCATAATAATAATAAGAAGGATATAACAAGAAGTTTTGTGAAATGCCTTCTCTCTAAATCAGATAACTCTACAGCTATGTCTGAAATCATTCTAACACACAAGAGTGGTGAATCTTACTACCATATCCTATACGAATTCGCACAGAATTTACGATTCGAAACACCCGAAACCCCACAGCCCCGTGTGATTCTGAACCCATTTCTTTATTCACAAGTTGCTACCGCCATTTTCTGTTCAAAGAAAACAGGGCTGCAGATGAGAATCCGTAGCGGCGGCCATGATTTCGAGGGCAGTTCATATGTTGCTGAGGTCCCATTTTTCATTCTAAACACCTACGCCTTCCGATCGATCAAAATCGATGCGGCTAGCAAAACCGCTTGGGTTGGTGCTGGTGCTAGTTTGGGAGAAGTGTATTACAATATCAACAAAACAGATCCCAATCTTGCATTTCCTGCAGGGTATTGGGCTACTGTTTGCACTGGTGGACATATCAGTGGGGGTGGATATGGTCCCCTTGTGAGGAGACATGGGCTTGCAGCAGATCATGTTCTTGATGCTATTGTCATGGATGCAAATGGCAGACTTCTTGATAGGAAATCCATGGGGGAAGACTTTTTCTGGGCAATTCGAGGCGGAGTTGGATCAAGTTTCGGCGTCATTCTTGCTTACAAGCTTGAATTGGTCGAGAATCGTGCAAGAATCGCTGCATTCACTGTGGAGAAATTTATAGATCAAGGGGCAACCCCTCTGCTTTACAAATGGGAACAAATCGCACATAAATTGCCTTTGGAAATCACACTTTCGGTTACACTCATAAACATCATTTCACCGAAAACAGGGAAACAAACTATTCAGTCGAAGTTCGTTGCTCTATATATCGGTGATATCGATGGACTTCTTACTTTGATTACACAAACTTTCCCTGAACTAGGTGTGACACGAGCAGACTGTGTTGAACTGGATTATCCAGAATATTTCATGTACCATTTCGGTTTCCCGGTTAAGGATACTGCTTATTACTTAACAAGCAGAATCCCAGTTAGAGCCAATCCTTATTTCAAAGCCAAATCAGATTTCGTCCAAGAACCGATCCCCATTAAAGGGCTCGAGAAAATCTGGGATTTAATGACTCAAGTCCCACCTGGTAAAATCCAAATGGAATGGACACCTGTCGGTGGAAGAAACGACGAGATCTCACCGTCGTCGATTCCATTCCCACATAGAGCAGGTAATTCATTCATAGTATATAAAATCGTTGAATGGAACACCTCAGATCTTACAGTTGCTCAAGAACGTATTAAGTGGATGACAAAATTCCATGATCTCATGGGACGTTACATTGCTAATAATCCCAGAAAAGCGTATGCCGATTGCACGGATTACGACTTTGGATTAAACAATCCACATGGTCCAACAAGCGTTGAGCAAGCTAGGAAATGGGGTAAACATTATTTCTTGGGTAATTTTGATCGACTCGTCCGAGTTAAGACCACTGTTGATCCAGAAAACTTCTTTAAGCTTGAACAGAGCATTCCTCCAGCACTCTCTGCAGCATATTGAAAACCGCCGGGCAGTGGCGATCCAGAAAGTTTAACCAACGGGGTCCGTAAATATTTAACACATTAAATATTTTTTTTCATCGAGTCCGAAATATTTTCTATAGGTAAAATATAGAGTATTTCTATTTTTATCGGGATCCATGAACCCCTTTACTTACACGTAGATCCGCCCCTGCCGCCAGGCCCAGTGTTTTTCAATTTCAGAATAAAAATGCAGACTTTCAAATCTCCATGTGCCTTTGTCCTTTAATTAGTTTTAATCAACTATCATCTTTTATCTCAGTTAAGTTTTCATCTTCAAGTGCGTATGATTTAAGAAAAACTGTTACGAAAAAAAAAAAGGAGAGGATGTAAGAATAATAAGAGAAAATATACATTCAGGTCACTGTAGCGATCCATATTTCAAATCACTTCTGTTCAGACCTGACATTTTATTTTAAGTATCCCGTGCCTGTTTCCACGGGGCCGTGTAAAATTCCACCAGATCCCGTGAAATTTTATAAAGGCCATGTGGAAATTCAACTGATGGCAAAAGTTTCAATTCCACGTGACCTGGGGGAAAGCAACCTATGCCACGTGGAAATTTAAGAGCGCTGCGTGGAAAATGGACACGGGCCCGTGGAATAAGGAAATTGAATGAATAAATGCTCCAAGTATCGTTTTTTCCTACATTTTAGTCAATACCATCATCTTCTTCACCCAAAATCATCAATCTTTTTCACTCGAATTTTTCTTCACAAAACTTTCAGACAAAAATTATCAATCTACGGGATATCAATCTACACCGGTCTTTCCTTATTATGTTTCTTGCCACCAATATGTATGGTACAGTGAATTACACCGCACCGGCATTTGATTTGTACGCCCTTGTTTACGCATCTATTACTTCCTATTTCGACGTTGGAGAGTATATTCTGTCTAGGATTCGACAGATAACAAAGGGCAATGCAGGAGATGAATATATATTTTTCCCGTATCTGATCACAGGTCTATCCGTCAGGTCTGCCGGGGTGCCGGAATATGTTGAAGATGATGTGACATACGATCATGATGACGTTATCACATACGAAACTTAAATATGATGAAAGTGTTCATCTTTTTTTCATGTTATTTTAGTATTTATTTTTTAGATATATCAACTTTCATTTCGGTTTATTTTTGTTTTGTTATTTTTATGTTCATCTACTATAGATGTTATTTTTATGTCCTCTCGACTATATAAGTTTTTTTAGGTGTTATGTGTTCTTGTTGGTGCCCAAAAACCCGTGAACTCGCATTCAAATTTCTTATATAAATATTATAAATTTATAATAAGAAAAGCAAACAGAATTTAGAAGATAAATATTACAACGTCAAAAGTTGAGATAAAACCAAAATAAATGTCAAATGTTGTTCCCGAACAACAAATATACAAATTACACCGCTATACGTTGACAAAATAAATCTACGGCCATTTTGATCTTGAGCCTGTGAAAAGTTGCATCACTCAGCTCAAATATGTGTGCGTCGTTGATGATTGTAAGCTCCATAATCTTCAGACTGAAAACCGGACAGCGTTCCCTGCATATTAAAGCCATAAATTTTAGAACTGAATGTTTGAAATTAAAAAATCTGAATAAGGTTTGATACGTACCGGTACTCCGTCTGTGGACATCCAGTCTCGTCGTGCAGGACTGTATAGAATGGTGTTTGAGATGGATCGATCATCCATTGGATTGTCCTGCAATCTTGTGATGCCGATAACATTAACCTCGTGTATAGAGCCCATTTCCGTATGATCCGGTCAATGTGGGTCGAGTCACCGCTTCTGTATCGGCTGTCGTGCACCGTTATTGTCCATTCACTGATTGACATGCGCACAAGCACCCAATGCTCCGTGTTAATCATCCAGATAGCATAGGCGATCGTTTTCTTGGTCCAATTAGAAGTTTCCAATGTCAAAACAGCCGGAACCACCGCATCCATGTCGCCCTCCCATTTCTCTAGTTCAGGTACAAGAGTACTTGCGAATGAGGCATAACACAAACTCGCATATTTTTCATACTGATCAAGGTAAGCTGCCATACGAGCAGACAACAGTCCCACATACGAGTCAATGTGCTGCAAATGGGATTTATTACTCGGTCACAATATTACGATAAAAAAAAATGTAATATATGTTAAAAAAATTCGAATACAAGTTTAAATGAGTTTACCTGCGCATTTATCTGATAACCTTGAAACAAAATACAGCCGAAAAAATCTTGATCCGCAGGGTAAGGTAATATTTCCTCGTCGGTTTTAAGCCCCCCCACTAATAACTTGGTCGTATCACCTTCACTTGATCCGATCCAATTTTTTCGGTTCGTTGTACTCCTGCTCGATAGTCCCCCGAGCGGGTGTGTGCCTGTTAAGGGCTAATTTGTAGTGATTTTTATATATTTTTTCTATATCAATTTCCCCTACATTCGTATGATTTTCATATATATATGTAAATATTGAGTAAATGGTGTTTTTAATAGTAAAATATGAAAACGTATCGATTTATATGCTTTATTTGATGATTTTATGTTGTTTTGGAATCGTGTTACGTTTTGGTATGTTTTTCGATGTGTGTAGATACATATCTTTAACTTGGAAAGGATTTGGAAGAGTCTAAAGTCGAATTTGAAGTGTTGATGAAGAGATAGAGATGATACAAGATGGATAAAGATGGAAGAATCAGGATAATTATCAAGAAATCGAAGTCCATCAAGATGGACGAGCGTCCGGATGGCGTCCAAAGTGAACGGGCGTTTGATAAAGCAAACCAGCGTCCAGAATCGTAATTCACATTCAGAGAGTTCAGACGCTGTCCAAACGAGCGTCCAACCCCCGTTCGAGAAAGTGGATGGGCGTCCACATGTCCAAACGAGCGTCCGGGCGGAACCGACTTAGAAACCGACTTATGCATCTATTTAAACAGCCGTTCCAAACCCTAATTACACACATTATTCGACATACACTTTTCTTGAGAGCAGCAGCCGCAAGTTGAGGGTCTCAAGGCCGGTCACCCGAGCCTTGTGCTCGGGTGAACCGAGGTTAGATTAGGAGTAGATTAGATGTTTGCTTTTCGTTTCCATGGGTCAATCCTTGTTCAAAACTATGTGAGTTCTTTTTGATTGATTCAATTCCAGTTTTTCTTCATGATTGTTGATTTATTTTGTATCTTTCTTTGTGCTTATGAGGCCATGAGAATAGATTGAAAGATCTGTTTTCTATTGATGTTTATAATACGGAAGTTGCATAAACCTTAGATCATCATAGAAAGATAGGGTTTTTAGCCGTTGATTATGTGAAAAATTAATTGGTTAGATTCCTAGGTTGTTAGATTCGATTATACGAGAGTAACTTGAATCTACACCCGTCGTTTTGTTTGGTAAATCAGTCTCAACACTCGAAAGATGAGAGATAGATAATTGAATTCGCTACGAAAGTAGGAGTTCATAGCTTGAGAGATAAGTTCACTAAGAGATTAGGGATTTGTGTCTCGTGAAAGGGTGAAACCACAAACTGAATTAAAGTCATGAGATAACTAGAATTGAGATCACTAGGCTTGTTCAATGTTTGACCCCATGTCTTTAGGTTAGATTGTTTGTTTTTGTTTCTTTAGTTTAGATTGTTTTTATGTTTCTTAGGTTAGATTTATCTTGATTGTTCTTTTCTGTTTTTTATGTTTTGTTCTTTCGTTTCTTTTGTTTATTCGTTCTTTGAGTAACAATTGGTAGGATTAGTGAAATTAGATTCAACATCCCAATTCCCTGTGGATCGACCCCTTACTCACTTCGCTATACTATCAATTACCCGGTATTCGGCCGGTTAGGAGTTAGTTTTGCATGGTAGTTAGGGTTTATAAATTTTCTTTTGTTTAATGATGCAAAATCCCTCCAACAAAAGTGGCGCCGTTGCCGGGGAATAGGTGTCATGTTGAATCTGATCTTGTTATTTCTCGATTTTGTTACGTTTATTTTTCGTTTTAATAAAAGTAGCGTTTACCAAATCGAGAGTTTTTATTTTGCCGTGTTTCGATGACCATAAGGTTAAGAATGTGCAAAAGTTTTTTACTTGATTTGTTTAAACGTGAAGTATGTGTTTATGTGTTTTCTGATCTAACCTCTTTGTGCTTTAATTGAAAGTGGCTGCTGTGATCTGTGTTAATATGTGTTTTAAGTTTTTAGGGTTTGTCCGCGTTTTCCCGCTCTCTCTCGCCGTGTATTCGTTGTATGGACGAGCGTTCAAGTTAGTGAACGCCCGTCCGCGCTTCTTTAGCCGCAGTAAACGAGCGTTTGAAAGTATTGACGCTCATCCGTTCAAATATTTTAGACTCTGTTCTGGTTTAAAGGACCAGACGAGCGTCTATGCTTTCTGAACGTCCGTCCGGTTGGTTTTCAAGTCAAACGAGCGTTTGTTTTGCTGAACGCTCGTCCAAAGCTGTATTTTGAGGTGAACGCCACTTCAGTAGTCCAGGTTTTTTCTTGATCTCATTCCTAATGCTTTTATTTAGTATGGATTGCTTACATTCGAGCTTCTGTGGCCTATTTATTTTTTACATAGATGTCCTGAATATGAATGTTATACCTTTCCATCTATGAATTCATGCTAAGTAAATGATCTTATTCCTTATACATGATTCATCTATGCAAGTTATAGTTACTGTCGGTTCTCGTATGCTATAACTGGTCTTATTGTTATTTAGTAGCTAATGTCGGTTTCCGTATGCTACATCCGCTGTGATGAATCTTGTGAGCTTTGAGACTTATGTGCTTCCTTGTTATTTTTATAACTCATTTGGGTAGTAACTCGTCGGTTTTCCGTTGCTACGATGGAAACCTTATGAGTTATATCTGTTTAGTATAGCTAACTGTTGGTTTCCATAATGCTATCACCTTTGACGAGTCTTAAAGTGCGTCTACACTGCATGTAATGAACAGTACTGTCGTTTATCGTAACCTGTCATTATCTGGTAGACGTTTATTATATACATGTCATGTTGCAAATGAGTGGGCTAGTTTTCTTTCTTTTATTTTCTTTTATTTTTGCATATCACTTAGATGCATATCATTTAGTTGCATATCATCTAGTTGCATTGTTTCTCTATTTTCTTTTATTTTTCTTGAGTGTAGTTAACTGTCGGTTTCCGTAATACTACCTCGTTTTTTTTTCTTTTTTTCATGATTGTTACTGTTGGTTTTCCATATGCCATCATTATTTTATATCATGTAGGCTGCATTGTAGTATATTTTCATATAGTTGCACCTAGCCTACGAATTGTGATATTTTCATGTATATGTGTCCATCTTTATGTGAGCATAATTTGAATATCTCTATATCTCCTTTTCCATGTGCTTTATTTGTATAAGTCTAATCTTTTTCCCCGTAGACTCTTTTTGCACTGATCAAGTATGCAGGACACTTATGATAGCTATTGTGCGCTTTCACGACGATATCAGTTTTCCTGTGATGCTCCACAGTCTACTGAGCTATGCAAGCAATCCTGGTTCTTGTTGGTTCCTCCAGAATTGCCAGCATCCAATCAGCTAAGTTCTTTAATTTATTATTTCTGTATAACTTGAGGACAAGTTGCAATCTAAGTGTGGGGGAAGGGATAGATGATTTATATGTCTACTTTCGTTTGCTCATATTTTTAGTATTTTCTATGAAAAGTGCTTAATTTTCAAATTTTTTGTTATATCCCGAGTAGACAAAGGCATATCTTTGCTTGAGTTTATATCATTTTTGCTATATTCTGTATATTTAGTAATTTTAGTTGTTTCACCCGACACTCTTTTTCACATGCCATAGTAAATGATGAGCTAAATGTTGAAAGCCTACCCCATTTTAGTTGGAGATTTTTGATGATTATAGCATGTTTCTTTGCTTATGTACAATTCTTGAAAAGTTTAGTAGTTTGTATTCTAGGATTAAAGTATGACATACCGTGAATATCGATAAGTTTGAATGTGATAAGTGAAACGTGATTAAGTCTTTGCAATAGTAATAAATTGTTTACTTGAGGTGTTATGCTCGGTGGTCCGTGCTACTAGAAAATAATCTTTTCCACCGGCCAAATTTAAATCTCTAAGTAAACATAATTGTAATTGTGTGTGTCGGAAGCCGGTTTATGATTTGGGTGAGGTAGGGTGTACCACGTATGTCCTATTCCACTATGATGACCAAAAGCTCACGACAGTCAGTTTATAGCTGCCTTATGATTGGAGTAAAGTAGGGGATTATCTTGAAATGTCCTATTCTGCTATGAGGGCAATAGCTCATTCTGATGTGCGTATAAATGAGAAATAGTTAAATCAACTTGCATAAGAAGTGGTATGAATTAAATTAAGGACTTAGTTATCGTTAATCTTATACCCAGTATAAACTGAAGGATATATTGTAGGGATTATCCTCTGAATCTGTCAGAAATGTTTTAGATATTCTCTACTATTTCTTTTTGGGATATGTATGTTTTGTAAAGTGCCTGTTATAATTTTTGAATATTTCTAACTTAGATGGGAAACCGGGCTAGTTTTGGTTTGAATAACTTTCAAATTGTGGAACTTAGTGGAAGTTTATTATGGCTATGCACACACTCACACGGGTGAACTTCTAAGTTATTGAATATACTTTATATTTGTATGGATGTTTATTTGTCTCGAGCTTGACTTTGTTCTGTTTTGCTCGAGGACGAGCAAAAAGATAAGTGTGGGGGTGTTGTTAAGGGCTAATTTGTAGTGATTTTTATATATATTTTCTATATCAATTTCCCCTACATTCGTATGATTTTCATAGATTTTGAGCTATTTATGTAAATATTGAGTAAATGGTGTTTTTAATAGTAAAATATGAAAACGTATCGATTTATATGCTTTATTTGATGATTTTATGTTGTTTTGGAATCGTGTTACGTTTTGGTATGTTTTTCGATGTGTGTAGATACATATCTTTAACTTGGAAAGGATTTGGAAGAGTCTAAAGTCGAATTTGAAGTGTTGATGAAGAGATAGAGATGATACAAGATGGATAAAGATGGAAGAATCAGGATAATTATCAAGAAATCGAAGTCCATCAAGATGGACGAGCGTCCGGATGGCGTTGATGACGGTCAAATTATACCCGTAAAAGTCATCAATGTTGACCTTAAATCGAGATTAATAATATATATTTCATATTAAATCACATGTTTATATTTATTATTTAATGTTAAGTGATTATTAATATGATATTTGGTATTTAGCCGTTTTCATTATTAAAAGCCGATTTATTGTGCGATAAATGCTGATTTTGTAGATCATTACAAATCGAGAGGATTAATGTCATTCAATCAATTATCTCAAGATAAGGAAGGAAGAAAATCGGAGCATTAAGTGGAAGATTAATCGGATCAACATGCAAGCGTGCAGTGGGGAACAAGGCAAACGAAGAAAACGTGTTAAATATGCCAAGTTTAGGTTCGGTCGACCGAGCCTAGTGCTTCGGTCGACCGAGTGTCAGCTCTCGGTTGACCGAGTGTCAGCTTCGGGGCGGTTTAAGGCTTTTGTCGTGCTTATCTTCTAGAACCACCCTAAGTCGGCAAAAACCTCTATATAAGCAAGCAGCTACGAGAATTGTAATACACACCTTGAATACCTTAGAATATCATTCAATAAAATCACTCTATTCATATCTTGATTCAATGTAGTTTATTGAGGGTGTTTCCGGCAATTTAAGGGCTGCAATATGTAAGCCTTTATTTTCTGTTTCTTTTCTTTTAAGTAATTAATCCCTCCCAATTATGCTTTATTGTTTGAGTTAGTTAATTTATAGCTAGATGATGTAGATCTAGGTTATGTCGTTATGGATGTGGCGAAGCCTTGTCTATGAGGATCCCATAACTTACGTCATACACTTAGTATTTATTCATGAATCTACTTGATTTAATTAATGCGTATCTATGTTAGTTTATATGAATGCTTTACGAATTACTGTTTAATCCGTTGTGTATGATGAAACGCTGAGAGATACGTTCAGGGATGTGATCTGGGGGAAAAAGACCATTCGGTCGACCGAGCCCACCTATTCGGTCGACCGAGCCCTGTTTTCATCCGTTAAATAGCCACGTCTTTATGGTTAGGTTAACTTAATAGAATTTATTATCTCAGTAGGTATGGCTATGGCTACGTTACTCGCTTAGTTTAATTAAAACGTGTAAGAAGGAAATACCGATATAAAACTCTTAGGTAGGCTCATGAATTGATCTTCGGACGTTCAACGTTATCTAGGTAGGTTTATATTTGGGAATTGCATGCACCTGCTTATACGTACGTCGTAGATTAGCATGAGACTATAACTTGGTAATTGCTAGTTGGACGAGAGCTTGAGTAATCGTTTAGGAAGTATAAGTACGCCTAACCATAGGAATGTTGCCTAGACGAGGTGTACGGTCAATATCGGCATCCTTAGAGTCGTAAGCGTGTGAGTTATATGAGATGGAGGCACCAAAAGGCGAAGTCACGTAACAATACCACAGTGATCTAGTGACCTACCGGTGCTACGTCAAGTTAAAGAGGATGACTCCCGTAGCCAATCTAAGATAGATACAAATGGATTGACAGTTAATAAGTTCAGTTTATTATATAAATTATCTAGGTCCAAATGATAAAGACTATAATTGGGGAGGTTAATTACGTTGTGTCGAGTCGTGTCTTTACTTTTCTTGTCTTATGTTGGTCGTAGACCGCCTCTATGTCCTTGACATGTTTAATTAATTGTTTGTATATAAGATGATCCACAATTGGTTCCCTGTGGGATCGACCTTGATTCACTATAGCTATACTACGATAGGCCTAGTCCTCTTGCTAGTATTGGTTTATGGTGGTCGAGTATATTATAACCTGATTGACCCCGATCAGGCGTCCAAAGTGAACGGGCGTTTGATAAAGCAAACCAGCGTCCAGAATCGTAATTCACATTCAGAGAGTTCAGACGCTGTCCAAACGAGCGTCCAACCCCCGTTCGAGAAAGTGGACGGGCGTCCACATGTCCAAACGAGCGTCCGGGCGGAACCGACTTAGAAACCGACTTATGCATCTATTTAAACAGCCGTTCCAAACCCTAATTACACACATTATTCGACATACACTTTTCTTGAGAGCAGCAGCCGCAAGTTGAGGGTCTCAAGGCCGGTCACCCGAGCCTTGTGCTCGGGTGAACCGAGGTTAGATTAGGAGTAGATTAGATGTTTGCTTTTCGTTTCCATAGGTCAATCCTTGTTCAAAACTATGTGAGTTCTTTTTGATTGATTCAATTCCAGTTTTTCTTCATGATTGTTGATTTATTTTGTATCTTTCTTTGTGCTTATGAGGCCATGAGAATAGATTGAAAGATTTGTTTTCTATTGATGTTTATAATACGGAAGTTGCATAAACCTTAGATCATCATAGAAAGATAGGGTTTTTAGCCGTTGATTATGTGACAAATTAATTGGTTAGATTCCTAGGTTGTTAGATTCGATTATACGAGAGTAACTTGAATCTACACCCGTCGTTTTGTTTGGTAAATCAGTCTCAACACTCGAAAGATGAGAGATAGATAATTGAATTCGCTACGAAAGTAGGAGTTCATAGCTTGAGAGATAAGTTCACTAAGAGATTAGGGATTTGTGTCTCGTGAAAGGGTGAAATCACAAACTGAATTAAAATCATGAGATAACTAGAATTGAGATCACTAGGCTTGTTCAATGTTTGACCCCATGTCTTTAGGTTAGATTGTCTGTTTTTGTTTCTTTAGTTTAGATTGTTTTTATGTTTCTTAGGTTAGATTTATCTTGATTGTTCTTTTCTGTTTTTTATGTTTTGTTCTTTCGTTTCTTTTGTTTATTCGTTCTTTGAGTAACAATTGGTAGGATTAGTGAAATTAGATTCAACATCCCAATTCCCTGTGGATCGACCCCTTACTCACTTCGCTCTACTATCAATTACCCGGTATTCGGCCGGTTAGGAGTTAGTTTTGCATGGTAGTTAGGGTTTATAAATTTTCTTTTGTTTAATGATGCAAAATCCCTCCAACAGTGCCTATCGTCCTCAGGCCGTTTTTAGGCTGAATCCACTGGGTATTATCCTTCCTAAAGTACTCAGTCGGCTTCAGGGTCGATCGAAGGCCTATTTTTATTTGAAGTGCAGGCTCTTTGTAGCTCCCCCTCCCCCTCCCCCTCATTTTATTCAAACTTGGCATCGCTTGGGGCCCTAGAAGAGTGCCAGTGTCTGTCGAACTCATCTCCGCATACACATCATCAATATCGAATTCTGGACTAAGACCAGCACACTCAAATGAAAAATCTTTCAATGGGTCAAGATGGGTGCTTTGCTCTATCTCAGGGTGTTGACCCTGAACGGATGGTGTGCCTTGTGGACCTAAAGACGGCCCAGCTTGGGACCCTGATACCTGAAGCCCAGAAGGAGTAACTTGGGACGGTGACGCCAGATGAACATTCCTAAGAGGTGTCTGCTCCGTGTTTGTATCACAACCTCGAGGTGTCTGCTCCGTGTTTGTATCACAACCTTGAGGTGTCTCGTCTCAGGCTCACGGCTGCCTTGTGTAGCTGAAGACGGGCCAACTTCGGTGGTTGGTGTGCTTTGGGTCCTGTCGAGATGTGGAGGTGAGTCACCGTCCTGGGAGCCTTCTGATACATATGTCCCTCTTCGGGGCCTAAGTGTACCCTGTATAATAAAGGAAATGGTGTGAATTTAAATTTCTGTTAACAAGATAAATGCAATTATATTTGTATTTAGGAGTTAATTCGAACTCGTTTGCTCCGCCGCCCTTTTTAACGACTCGAGGTAACGCGTATGTCGTTCTTCAACTACTCTGGTAGTTGTTACCTGGGCTTCTCTCAGACGTGCCATTTCAGACTGCACTCAGCTTAGCATTCGTTTCAGCATACTTAGCCTTCGTTTCAATCAACTCGGCCTTTGTTTCCATCAACTCAGTCCTGACTTCTCTTAACGCATTGTCAACTATACGCGTGATTTCAGGCACCAGTGATTCTAACGGCACAACGCCCCCCCACAATAGGTATACTACAACCGCCTATATCGAATTGTTGAGAATACGATGTTGTACCCGGAGGGTTTGCGGATGTAGACGGGGCACTCGTCTGTTCGTCATGACGGGCTTGGCGAGATGGTCGCTCGTCCTGAGCATCAACTCCTGGACGCTCACGGACTATGCCATCCAAATTGGACCTTAGGGGAACACGTCTTTGACCAGGAACAGGATCCGGGACAACCACGGGGGGAACAGGTAATTCACGAGGTGGAGCTGTAACCTCCGCCTCCGGAAACCCTATACCAATTACGAACTGCCTATCTTCAGCGGTTGTCAAAATATTAGCGACCATCTCAACCTGCATAAAGGAAAGAAAAAAAAGGCAACCGATTTTAAATACAATGTTTAAAAATATTGCTGACAATGTAGATTGATAACAATGATAATATAATACATACCCATGGAGTAACACCGGATGTAGGATTGACCAAGGATTTGTAATAGACCCCGCCGACAATGCATTTCCATCTCAAAAAACTTGGACGAGCATTAGCTTGACCTTCTACCACTGTTGCAAATCCCCCGTACTGTATAAGTCTGGGCATTGCATGGAAACACAACAACTGTTACGCGTATAAACAACCGGAGAACTGTGGCTTATACGGTTTCCCATTTCTTTTAGGTACAAGATCCTTACACTCAAATACTATCTTACGCCAATTCAACATTAAATTGTTAAAAAAATACTGCCCCCATGGAAATGTCTCGACCAGTTGTAGGTTCTCGACAATATAAAAAATCTAGGCCGGTATTACCACTCCAGGGCCGTTTCCGATTATTAACCCATAAATAACGTCCACTAAAGCCATCCGGTATATAGTTTCAACGTCATTCGATGCCATAATCGCTAATTCGGTTTTTTGCAACATCACATTCTTGATGTACTTATGGAGAGTACAACTAACATCAAAACACCTTGACTGATCAGGCAATTCAACATCCAAATCTCCAAATCTTTACCCCATTATGAATGCAAACTCTCTTCTTCCGAACTTCACTCTATTATCGCCAATCTTAAAATGAAGCTCGTCGTCTCGGTCTGGATAAACCATATTGAAATACAGGTATGCTATTAGCCGCCCCTTGAATTCCCAATTGTTACTTATAAAACGAAGAAACGGACCAAACACTGATCCCTCCAATCTATTCCACAACGCTCTGTTTGGTGTAGCATTGCAATAACTCTTGTAGTCTTGTAAGAGTAGCACTATCCGCATGAAACCGCAATTCGGCCTTAAAAAAAATTCAGGCGGATGAATCAATGTTCCACGTGGTGTTGGATAACTAGTAAGTCGCGAGTGATTAAAAATGTGTTAAAGAAGACTATATATATATATATATATATATATATATATATATATATATATATAAACTTAAGAAAATAAGTGTATATATATCTTTATATATAAATATATATAAACTTAAGAAAATAAGTGTATATATATATATATATATATATATATATATATATATATATATATATATATATATATATAAACTTAAGAAAATAAGTGTATATATACCTTTATATATAAATATACTGACTATATATATAATCATGTTATATATATATATATATATATATATATATATATATATATATATATATATATATATATATATAAAATAGTGTACCGTGTATAATTTCTCCCCATGTATGTGTAAATAAGCACCTGTATTGTTTGATATGTCTCTGTGTGTGCTTAAACCGTGCGTAAATATAAAATTATCTGCACTATTTTATAATTTCTTTCATTTGATAATAAATATATATGTGATGGCATGAATATGTGATAAAATAAGTGTATATATAACTTTATACATAAATGTACTGGAATATATATACACACACACACACACACACAAACGAGAAAATATACATTTACGTCAAACAATAACCGTATGTATACATATATATATATATATATATATATATATATATATATATATATATATATATATATATATATATATATATATATATATATATATATATATATATATATATATATATTAAGAGTATATATATATTTGTAACGGGCACCCGTGTTAAACAATCATTTATTCCGGTGTGTTTATTTTAGGCACCATAACGCAAAAAATCAATATTCGACAAAAATACTAACCATTTGTCTCTCTTTATATATATATATATATATATATATATATATATATATATATATATATATATATATATATATATATATATATATATATATATATATATATATAATGGTTAGATTTTTAGGAATATTGTTGTGTTTTTTGATGTCCGGCAATATTCGCTTATATACAAGTAAATATATGTGTATATAAATGAAAAACCAATATACACACTAGAAGAGAAAATTTTCAAGTTTCGTTGTGTTGTGTTGTGTTGTAACAGTAGACGGGGGTAATAGAAGAGAAGATTGTTTTCACCAGCGTCATATAATATTTGATGATGACGAGGGAGATCAGATGCTGGACAAAGCCAACAGAACATATCTTATACTTTCGATCTAACGGATGCCTCACTTCCGGCGGAGGCTTTACCAAGCTGTTGAGAATGGAAAAGATGATCTATTGAGCGGACCTAATGAAATATTCTACGAGCTACCTACTAGGAGCCCCAATACAAAGCCTGGAGATTAGGCATGACACAGCGGATCAGAAGGATTCGAAAACACCCCAGGGATGCATGCATTTCTAAGAACCTCATCAGGTCGAGGCGTACCATAGAATAGGTCAAAATTTTGTTGTTTTGGAAATTTCAAACAACATATCTTTGTCGTTTGTTTCACATTTTTAAATTCAATTTTTTTATATTAAATTAGGGCATTTTCATTGTGATTGCCCGTAACAATTAAATCATTTCAAAATGAACTAAGGCATGGACCATGAAAGGAATTTATACTACTAAATTTCGAAACAACTTATAACATACATACAATATCATATAATCGAAATATGTACAATATCAAAACTTCTACATTATCGTTTCTAATAATAACATTGCCACTATAATTACATTAATGCATTTCATTCTAAATTTTTTCTAAACTATCAAATAATCAAAATAAATACAATATCAAAATTTCTACAACGTCATGATTTCTACAACATCAAGATTTCTACAAATTTTCCAAAACAAAATTTCAAAATAAATACAATATCAAAATTTCTACAACGTCAAGATTTCTACAATTTTTTCAATACAAAATTTCCAATCAAATAATCAAAATAATTACAATATCAAAATTTCTACAACGTCAACATTTCTACAACATCAAGATTTCTACAAATTTTCCAATCAAAATAATTACAATATCAAAATTTCTACAACGTCAAGATTTCTACAACATCAAGATTTCTACAAATTTTCCAATACAAATTTCCCAATATACATAAATCTACAATATCAAAATTTGTAAAATTAACTCACAATTTCGATTTTTTTGGGGTCAATAAATAAACATACTATATCACAATTTCAATACCAAAATTTCAATATCATTATTATATCACAATATCGATAACATTACTATATCACAATATCAAATAAAAAGTTGCAGTTCATGAAAATTTGGGGGCAAATTCATCAAATTTAAACCTAATAAACAGTAAATAACTTACTAAAGGATATTCTTCTAAATTAATAACGGCCATTGTTGTATGAAGCTTCAATCAACTTCCCGTTCCAATTCCACGCAATGTAAAGAAACCCGTGTCAAACACCTTCTTGCCCGTGGGATGTAAATCCTTCCACGTGAAATTAATCAACAGATGTGGGGATGGAGATGTGGGGATGGGGATGTGGGGCTGTGCGTATTTTTTTTTTCGTGTGTGGGGGTGATTTTTTTCAGATAAAAATTGAGGAAGTCAAAGTGAGGAAGAAGAAGAGAAACGGCCCTGTTTACGTTTCAGAATTTCCACGGGACCGTGCCAATTTCCACGTAGCGTTTGCTTTTCCACATGGCGCTCATTTAAATTTCCCCCAGGTCACGTGGAATTTCAACTTTTGCCACCATTTGAATTTCCACGTGAACGATTCGAATTCCACGCCATCTGGTGGAAAATTTCCACGATCCCGTGGAACAGGCACGGGCTACTACCTGACTTGAAATATGGGTGTCTACAGTGACCTGAATGTATATTATCTCGAATAATAAGCTGCTAGTTTTTTAATAAATTAGGCAGCAAGGAAGGAAGACGCGGCTGAGAGGATCTGAGTGTGTTTTTTCTTTTTTACTTGGTTACCACTGTTTGCTTGTATAAAAGGCATCTTTTGTGTTGTAATTAAGTGCAATTTTTTTTTAAGTATTACACACGTATAATAATCCGAAGTATAATTTTGTATCATTCATATTGAGCATCAAACGGATCAAAATGCTCAATGATCAATCCAAGAAAAGCACACAGATTGGCCTTCAATCCAATACAATCATAAGCCGACCTCATTTGTGTGAAATAATGAGTCATTCGACTTGATATCAAAATAAGCCAACCTGGCTTATACAACTCGGTCCTCAGCAGAACATGTCCTCTCCGATCCCCGCAAACAGTTTTACAACGTTAATGGGTATTATCCCACGTTTGATCCACATTAATCGTTTCAACTCTCTAAATCTATTGCATCCCACGATATCAGCCTGCACGACAGCATGAGCCAGCCCCACTATTGGCCACATATTTGGTCCTTAAACACAGGCCTACAATTAATCAAGGGATTTGTGCATTAACCTCCACAGGCGGGACGTATATATCTATATAAGAAAAACATTTATCCTTACAATCCAAAACTATGTTATTTGACTTTATATTTTACAATATAAGGGTGTGTATGCAATCAACGACGCAACCATAATTCAACACCATAATCTCCGGTTTCAGTGATTGTATTTCTCGGGGGAAAAAAAACAAATTACCTTTTAGAAACACCTAACGAGTATTGCCAATAATAATAATAATAATAATAATAATAATAATAATAATAATAATAATAATAATAATAATAATAATAATAATAATAATAAAGGAGAATTAGAGATAATGACATCTTTTGGAATATTTTTGAGTAACATGACAACCCAATATTTTTTATAGGGAGAAGAACAACTTCCATAATTTTTATAGTTGGAAGGACAAAACCCAAAAAAAAAAAGTTAAAAAATACAGAAAAAAATCCGACGCCTGCTCCAGTTTTTTTCTTTTTTCTTTTTTTGTTTTTTTTTTTCTTTTCCTTCTCGATTTTCAAACACTCATATCTTTTGATCTAAATCTCCAAACGTGATGAAAATTTTACCGATTTTTTTTTTTTTTGTTGCTCTTCGTTTTGAGATTTAGTTCGATATAATTACATTGTTTTTCGTGAGATTCACTGTCGAAATTCACTCAGTGAATCTCCCAAGTGAATACCGAAAATCAGTGAATATCGACACTGAATTTCGAAAAATAGTGAATTTCGATAGCGGATTTCTGAAATCACGTCGGAATATGTTGACTGGTCTTAAAATAAAGAACATGAAAAAAATAAAAAATTTGGTGAAATAATTTTCAAATTTGAAGTTCTAGATTGAGAGATATTAGTGTTTAAAAAAGATGAATAAGAGAGAAAATGTGTTGGTTTTTTTTTTTTTGTGTGGAGAAAATAGGCGGCTGAATATTAAAAAATAAAATAAAAATAATTTTGTCATTTATGAAAAAGTTTTAAAAAACTGTCATTCTCCTTAACTGATGAAATGTTTGTGTCATTCTCCCCATTCCCCCTAATAATAATTGATAACTGTATTAATAAAAAAATTAGGCATTAGTTCACCGGCTTTAATCATGACCCATGCATAACCGAAAAGTCAAAACCCCAATGCCAAAACAACAACAAAAAAATTATGAAAGAAAAGCAAAAAAATGTGAATGATGTTTGGAAGAAAATGATGGTCAAAGTAGAGATGCCCTTGTGGAAACGACTTACACAAAATGTAACAGGAAATTCAATTATTGGCACGTTGATATGTTTTCTGAATAATAATAGTTACGCAACAAAATTATAACAACAAAACTTACGATATATTTTTAGCTATCGTTAATTATGGTGTGAGACACATTCATTTATATGAGTCACGTTATGATCAATAATACAAGAGTAGTTAGACACTTTATTGTCACTATTAATTTTTCATAATAGATCGCTAGCTTCATCTTAAAAGTTTTCGGAAAGTGTCAAATGACAAAAGAGTAGTGATGCACTCACAACACAACATGATCATTACATTTCACTACACTTTTTAGGGAGATTATTGCATAGTGTCTCTATTTGTGAAGACTTGACACGTAAACGTATCTAGATCATATAGTTTAAATCTAGTTTAGAAACAGATCTGCAGATCGTGTCACATCACTTAAACGCATATGGAGGGTGAATGTAAAAACTTTCCCAAATTTTAATCATATATTATGTGGGACTCATATGAATCAATGAGTTGTACATTTTAATCGAAGTAAAAGATATGTAATGAAACATGTTGTGCCAATATGGATAATGTACTGTTAAGTTTTGTAACTTGATCTCTAAAACGGGCGGAACTAATCTGAAAGCTGAAACTGAGTTTTGTGAAGTGAAACTGATCGAGTTTTGGGAAAAGCTGAGGAAACTGAGTTTTGGTGGAAACTGAGTTTTGCTGAGTTCTACATCTGAGTTTGTTGATTACAAGTGAGTTTCAAGAAAAGTGAGTTTTCTGGGAAAGTCAGTTTGGAGCTGAGTTTCGTCTGGTGGATAACAGTTGGAGCTGGGGTCCACATCTGGGGTATTTATGTCAATTCCGACAAAGATCTTTGGCGGTTAGGGTTTGGGATTTGTGCCTATAAATACCGAAGTTGTAATCAATGCAAAATGTGTCTTTAAAAGTGTTATTCACACACTTGTGAAAACATTGTAATTCTGTGCATAATAAAATATATCATTTTCTGTCCGTGGAGTAGTCGGCACAACGCCGGAAACCACGTTAAATCACCGTGTTCTCTTTGTTTCTGTGTTTTTATCAATTTCCGTCATTTTTACTGTTAGATTGCATCTGTTTTATCTTTCTTCAAGTGCAAATTTCTCATCTGTGTTTCAACAAACTAGTACCGGAGAGACAGGTTCAAGATTCAGAGAGATTTGAAGGCTGAACGGAGTTGATCTTCACCAAGACCGGTGACCGGTGCTAGGATTTTGTGATCAAAGGTCTGTTCTTTAGCAAGAAAGATGTCAGCAGTTAACGTAAAGATTGATAAATTTACAGGGAGGAACAGTTTCAGTCTGTGGCAAATCAAGATGCGGGCCTTGTTAAAACAACAAGCATTGTGGACTCCTTTATCCGGTAAAGGAGATGCCAGTGCAGCAGATTACGCCAGTCTGGAGAAGAAAGCACATTCCACCATCATGTTGTGCTTATCTGATGATGTTATCACAGAAGTTGCTGAGGAAGACACCGCTGCTAAGTTATGGTCAAAGCTTGAAACACTATATATGACTAAGTCATTGACCAACAAGTTGCTGCTAAAGCAAAGGCTGTTTAGCCTAAGAATGCATGAGGGGGCTCAGCCGAGAGATCATCTTGATCAGTTGAACACAATATTACTTGATCTCATGAATATTGATGTGAAGATTGAGGATGAAGATGCATCTCTGATTTTGTTGGTATCTCTAACAGCTTCTTATGAGAACTTTGTGCAATCCTTCATAGTTGGGAAGGATACTGTTGCATTGGAAGATGTAAGGTCAGCTTTACATGCCAGAAAGCTAAGACATAAGGCAGCAGGGGCAGACAATCAGGCTGTTGGACTTGTAGTCAGCAGCAGTTGTGGAAAAGGGCATGGGCAGCAGTTTGGGAAGAATAAGAAATCCAAGAAGACAGGGTCCAAAGGTCCTACAGATGTTTGCAATTACTGTAAGGAGCAGGGACATTAGAAGTCCAACTGTACAAAGAAAAAGAAACAAAGGGAGAACAAGCTTCTGAACACAGTGCAGAGCAGTGAGTTTGATTCAGAGGAGGACATAGTTCTAGTAGCTGGAGAATCAGCACATCATGCTGATGTGTGTATTCTAGACTCTGGAGCATTTTATCATATTTGTCCACACAGAGAGTGGTTCTCAAGTTATCAACAGATAGATGGTGGTCATAAAGCTATGGCAAACAACAAGGTCTGCAAGATAGTTGGGATTGGCTCAGTTCAGTTGAGGACAGAGGATGGTAAATTCGTATGTTGAGTGAAGTTAGACATGTTCCACGAGATGACCAAGAACTTGGTATCTCTCGCCTTTTAGACAAGCAAGAGATTCGCTTTTAAGGGTGAAGGTGGAAAACCGAGTGTCTACAAAAACTCGCTTCGCTTCTCGTGGAGTCAAAAAGGGAACCTTGTATATTTTGAAAGGATCGGTTGTGTCTGGGTCTGCTCCTGTAGCATCTGCTGAAGTTCATCAGTCACAGTTGACAAAAACTGTGGCACATGAGACTGGGTCACATGGGTGAAAGGGGGATGCATATTCTTTCTTAGAAAGATCTTCTTGGGGGATGTAAGGTCAGGAATCTGGACTTTTGTGAACATTGTGTGTTTGGGAAGCTTCATAGGGGCAAGTTCTAAATAGGGATACACAGCACAAAGTCATCACTTGATTACATTCATTCTGATTGTTGGGGACCATCAAAGGTGGAGTCACTGGGTGGTCACAGATATTTTGTGTCATTCATAGATGACTATTCAAGAAAGACTTGGGTGGTGATGATGAAACACAAAAGTGAGGCATTCAAGAGCTTCATTCAATGGAAGGCTCTAGTTGAAAATCAGTTGGGGAAGAAGATCAAGAGGCTTCGTACAGATAATGGTCTGGAATTATGCTGGAATGAGTTTGATGAGTTGTGCAAAAATGAGGGTATTGCCAGACATCATACAGTCAGGAATATTCCTCGGCAAAATGGTGTAGCTGAAAGAATGAATCAAACTCTTCTGGAGAGAGCAAGATGCATGCTCTCTCATGCGGTTTGTCAAGAAGATTTTGGGCGTGTCGTAAGCACGGCTTGTTACTTAATCAACGGAGTCCTCACACGGGGATCGCTTCAAGACACCGCTTGAAATGTGGTCGGGAAAGCTCGCCGATTACTCGCTTCTAAGGGTATTTGGAAGCACAGTTTACTATCATGTCAGTGAAGGGAAACTGGAACCAAGAGCCAAGAAAAGAGTGTTTGTGGGGTATGGTGATGGAGTTAAGGGTTATAGAATTTGGTCATCAGCAGAAAACAGAGTTATTCTCAGCAGAGATACGATTTTTGATGAAAATTCTATGCTCAGTTCATCAGTGATGAGGATAACTGAAACTGAAACAGTTCTGAAACGGAGAAAACTGATAGTAAGGTGGAGCTTCAGGTGGAGTCAGCTGAGATGCAACACTCAGCTGAACAAAGTCAGTTTTCATCCGAATCGGTTACGAACCGGGACCGAATCCAAGCCGGTCACCGAACAGGGGTTAGGGCGAGCGTCAAACCGATATTGGTCAGCAAAGTATTGCTATCAGCAGAGCTAGAAGATCCAATGTTGGGATACCTCCCAGAAGGTATGGGTTTGAAGATTTGGCTGGATATGCACTTCAAGTTGCAGAAGAGGTGGATGGTTTTGAAGCTTCTAATTACAGGGAAGCAATGATATGTTCTGAGTCATCTCAATGGCTTGCTGCCATGGGAGATGAAATGGAATCATTACTGAAGAATCAGACTTGGGATCTTGTTAAACATCCAGTTGATAGGAGAGTTGTTACATGCAAATGGATATTCAAGAAAAATGAAGGAATGACTAAGGCAGAAGGAGTCAAGTATAAGGCACGTTTGGTTGCTAGAGGGTTCAGTCAAAAAGAAGGGGTGGACTTTGATGAAATATTCTCACCAGCAGTCAGACATACTTCAATCAGAGTGTTACTAGCAATGGTGGCACAGCAAGATCTTGAACTTGAGCAATTATATGTGAAGACAACTTTTCTACATGGTGAGGTAGACAAAGAGATATACATGACTCAGCCAGAGGGATTTCAAGTTCCTGGTAAAGAAGCATTTGTTTGTAAGCTGAAAAAGTCCTTATACGGATTGAAGCAGGCTCCTAGACAGTGGTATAAAAGGTTTGACAGTTACATGATCCAGTTGCGTTATTACAGAAGTCCTTATGATTGTTGTGTCTATAATAGTCAGCTGGAAGATAGATCATACATCTATCTTGTTTTGTATGTGGATGATATGCTGATAGCTGCAAGAGAGAAGTCTGATATTCAGAATCTGAAAGACCTTCTTAGTGCTGAATTTGAAATGAAAGATTTGGGTGCAGCCAAGAAAATCTTGGGGATGGAGATCTCAGATTAAATTGTTTTTATCTCTATATACAGAAGATTTTGGCCAAGTATGGTATGTCTGCTGCAAAGCCAATAGATACTTCTATGGCGTCAAATGTTCATTTGTCAGTTTATGCTTCACAGACAGCTGAGGAGAAGGAATATATGTCAAAAGTTCCCTATGCTAGTGCAGTTGGCGGTCCGATGTATGCCATGGTGTGCACTAGGCCTCGATCGCTCGGGCGGTCGGTGTTGTCGCGGTTTATGGCTCAACCTGGAAAGGAACACTGGAAAGCTGTGAAAAGAATGTTCAAGTACCTTAGGGGTACAGCTGATGTTGGTCTCATTTATGGAGGTGATACTCAGAGTTTGGTCACAGGATACTGTGATGCTGATTATGAAGGTGATATGGACAGTAGAAAATCAATGACTGGTTATGTTTTCACATTGGGGAATTTAGTTGTCAGCTAGAAAGTGATGGGAGTCAACTTTACGTGACTCCGGTGCATTACCTTACTCTTGCTCTTTAAGTGAGTTTATTTAAGTAAATACCAAATCAAACTAAAGAAAGTACAAAGGGTTGGTCGAAACCGGATATTTTATTAAATTCACATCCATAAAGGAGCCGAATGAAACCAAAGTTTCATGTTCGGTTTTGAAGTTCAATACATCCTGTTTAGCAGAAAGGCGGATATTCCTTGCTCATTATCAGACACTCATTTATTCACAAACTTCGTGTGTGGCTAATAGTTTTCATTCCCATCTCATGGAAAACCCTTTTCGCTCCGCTTAGCCTTATCCCCTTCTAGGGGTATTTTAGTGATAGGTTCTATAGGAAGTGGACGATCCTATTTGGTCAAATACCTAGCGGCAAACTCCTATGTTCCTTTCATTACGGTATTTCTGAACAAGTTCATGGATAACAAGCCTAAAGGTTTTCTTATTGATGATATCAATATTGATGATATCAATATTAATGATATCAATATTGATGCTAGTGACGATATTGATGCTAGTGACGATATCGATCGTGACCTTGATACGGAGCTGGAGCTGCTAACTACAATGAATGCGCTAACTATGGATATGATGCTGGAAATAGACCGATTTTATATCACCCTTCAATTCGAATTAGCAAAAGCAATTTCTCCTTGCATAATATGGATTCCAAGCATTCATGATCTAGATGTGAATGAGTCGAATTACTTATCCCTCGGTCTATTAGTGAACCATCTCTCCAGGGATTGTGAAAGATGTTCCGCTAGAAATATTCTTGTTTTTGCTTCGACTCATATTCCCCAAAAAGTGGACACCGAGGGACAGGCCCTGAAGCGAAGGACGGGAACGAGCGGAATCAATGTGTTCCAATTTCTGGCCTTGCACCGACCATCCAATGGACCATGGACTAAACGGCCACTGCCTGAGAGGACTATGTCCAGGGGACCGCCGATTATCACATTTTCAGCACATTTTTGGATGACTTAGACCATTTTCGGGGTGATATCGTGAGCTCATGGCACGGGGAATGAATCCGTTACTTTGTTGGATTGCTACCCCTTTTTTAGTTGATATTGATCCCATTCCCGAGCACTTTTACCCTCCGGAATTGTTTGTATGTTTTTGGTCATATGTGATGTTATAGGGTATCAGTGTCTCGAGGACCCGGAAGGCGATGATTTATGGTAAAAAGCATAACCGAGGCAAGAGAAGAGATCAAAGGAGGAAAAAGTGGAGTTTTGGGGCAACAGGAGTCCAAACGCACGTTTGAACCCTTCAAACGTGCGTTCAACGAGGCAAAAGTTGATACAGAGTTGAACCCCTCCAAACGCACGTTCAAAACCAGCCTGAACGTGCGTTCAAAGTCCACCAAACGCACGTTCAACCCATCCTAAACGTGCGTTCAAGATGAAGAACATTCAAGTCCCTGCCCAGAAATGAAGCAGAACGCACGTTCACACCCATCCAAACGTGCGTTTGAAGAAGCCAAACGCCAGTTCCAGCCTCCAAACGTGCGTTTGGGCCAGTTTTCTGCAGATTTTCTCCCCAACTATAAATACCCCCTAGACTATTTGAGAGAACAATTACTTTCTTAGCAAAACTCTACCCCTTTCTTAGCTCGATTTTTGTAATAGCTTAGAATACTTTCTCTTGGTGTACATCAACATTATCTTAGCTTAATATTTCCATTTCTTAGCTTAGATTTCCATTCCAAACACTAAGAGACCACCTTTTAATTACTTCTCTATTTTGTACTTTTTGGATCTAATCTCGAATTTCCGCAATCTAATGGTAATTTTCTCCTTTCTTTTACTTGTTATGGCTTTTATTTACTGTGTTGTGCATGTTTTAACTAGCATAATGAGTAGCTAATTTCTACATAGCTAAATCATGTGAAATTTGGTGAAATCACCCTTTGGGTGATGAAATTGGGAGTGGGTAGTGCTTTTTATTGTTGTATCTTGCATATTTCACGTCTTAGAACTTGTTATAACGGATTTGGGCTAGATTGATCACCTAGGTCAAAAATCACACACATCAATCTTGAGAGTTGTTCAGATAGAGAGATGTGGGAAAAGGGTTCTAGGATCACTTCTTAGAGTGAGGTTACTCGTTTTAACGTTTAAAAGCGGCTCTAGTGCATATCTTGTCTTGTTGATGAATCTTCCTTAGGGAAGGTTAGTTGACTTGGCATAAGGTGTTGGGGAAGAGTTGTTCAGACCTTAGCACCGGGATTAAGAGTACGTACCCGTGAAATTGAATGTAAGAGTTCGTTCGTTTATTGCACACTCCCGGTTTTGTCATTCCTTGGGGTGAAACTAGCTAATTTGATCATGGTTCGGCTATGTCCCTTTATCTATCTTTAAAACCTAGTAGTTTAATCTTCTTTCTTTCTATCTTATCTGCAAACTTGTTAGTAAAGATCACTTTAGTGTCGTTGTAGTTACGAATACTTTAAAATCACTGATCACCTAGACTAAGCATTACGTTCACTTTGGTACTTGCAAACACGATTCCTTTGGGTTCGACCTCGTACTCATGTAGCTATTCTAGCAATCGACCCGGTACACTTCCGGTTAGAGAGTTAGTTTACCCACGGTTTCGAGTCCTTTATAAATTGTTTTTGTTGGGTGGATTTTAGCTCAATCAGAAAGCAACTTTGCAAGCCACAATAGCTTTATCAACAACTGAGGCAGAGTATATGGCTCTTACTGAAGCAGCCAAGGAAGCAATCTGGTTGAAGGGTCTAGTCAGTGATTTGGGGCTGTGTCAGGATCAAGGTGAGATTTATTGTGACAGTTTGAGGACAGTTTGTCTAGCTAAGGATCAGGTTCATCATGAGAGAACCAAGCATATTGATGTGAGATATCATTTTCTGAGAAATGAGAAGAGGGTTGTAGTGAAGAAGATCAGCACCAAGAAAAATCCTGCTGATATGTTTACTAAACCAGTTCAACAAAGCAAGTTTCAGTTGTGTCTGGACTTGCTTAACATTCAAAGCTTATAATCCGTTTTTTGGAAACTCAGTTGAGGGCAGGTCAGCTGAGTGGATTCTGTGGAGAAGTCTGGTACAAGTACATCCTGGCATTGACGAATGCATCTGGTACAAGTCAATCTGAATTATGCAATCTGGTGACGTTGAATGAGAGTCAAGTCAAGGTGGAGATTTGTTAAGTTTTGTGACTTGATCTCTAAAACGGGTGGAACTAATCTGAAAGCTGAAACTGAGTTTTGTGAAGTGAAACTGAGTTTTGGGAAAAGCTGAGGAAACTGAGTTTTGGTGGAAACTGAGTTTCGCTGAGTTCTACATTTGAGTTTGTTGATTACAAGTGAGTTTCAAGAAAAGTGAGTTTTCTGGGAAAGTCAGTTTGGAGCTGAGTTTCGTCTGGTGGATAACAGCTGGAGCTGGGGTCTATATCTGGGGTATTTATGTCAATTCCGACAAAGATCTTTGGCGGTTAGGGTTTGGGATTTGTGCCTATAAATACCGAAGTTGTAATCAATGCAAAGTGTGTCTTTAAAAGTGTTATTCACACACTTGTGAAGACCTTGTAATTCTGTGCATAATAAAATATCTCCCTTTCTGTCCGTGGAGTAGTCGGCACAACGCCGGAAACCATGTTAAATCACCGTGTTCTCTTTGTTTCTGTGTTTTATCAATTTCCGTCATTTTTACTGTTAGATTGCATCTGTTTTATCTTTCTTCAAGTGCAAATTTCTCATCTGTGTTTCAACATGTACACCTATCATTTTCCAGGACAAAGTCATCATTTGGAGTGAAAGAAAAGCAAATTGTTACGATTTGAGATGAAAAGTTATTTTCATTGATTGAAACCTTTGTACATTGTAGTCTATATATACAACTGAGGGAAAAATTCCGGAGTATTCTAGAATATATACGTAATAGATACATGAGTAAATACAATGATTACAAAATATTACAAATAATATAATTATATCCTAATACGCCCTCTAAAGCGGGACAAGGGGAGTAAAGGTCCAGTTTGGATTGAAGTGAGGAAAGGGCATACGAGATAAGGGCTTCGTCAGAGCGTCAGCGAGCTGCTCAAAACTAGAGACATGTGAAGCACAAACGATACCCTACCGAATTGGATCATGAATGAAAAGATAACAATCGGCACATGTTTCATCCGAGAGTGAAAGACCAGGTTGGCACAAAGCCGTGTGGCACCGACATTATCACAAAAGATAACGGGAAAAGAAGCAGAAGAGAGACAAAAGATCATATAACAAGTAAGAAACCTAGGCAAGCTCAACAGCAATGGCAGGAACAGAGTGATACTCAACTTCAATGGAGAACATGTAATCGACGTCTGTTTCTTGGAACTCCATTCCGGCCAAGGAAGGCAAGATATTTGGTAGTAGAAGAGTAATCATCATCCTTTTTGCCGCCCCAATCAGCATCAGAAAAGGCATGGAGATCAAGAGAGGACACGGAAAAGAACTAAAGACCCTCGTGCAGGGTGTCAGCCAAATAACGAAGAATGCGCTTAATGAGATTCCAATGGTAGTCCGTAGGAGAATGCATATATTGAGACAACTTGTTGACAACATAGGCAATATCAGGACGAGTAAACAGTAGATACTTGAGGACACCAATAACCTTACGGTACCTATGAACCTGTGAATCACCACCCACAAACAACCTCTCTTGCCCGGTAAACTTCATTCTCATTTTCTCTCGTCTGGACATTCCTATTCAACATCGAATGTGACTCTAATTACCTTATCTCTTTTGTAGATAAAGATTATTCTCTTATGTCCCTCATCTTCCGCCTCAATTATTATGGTCGCCATTACTACAACCATCAATATAATCAATACCCTTACCCACTGCATCCTCCCCGTTGAGCTTTTTCTCCAATTGTCCTGTGTCGGAACTCTATAAGACGATTTCTTCCCCGGAGATGCCGATTACGACCAGTCCCTTTTTCATCAAACCACTCATACTCCTCCCAATCCTACTTTTGTAATTATGAACTCCGATTTGGGGGTTTCGGTTGATCACTTTGCCGACAATGGCATCATACACCCACTCGGAGCGCTGTTAACGAGCCGAGCCGAACCGAATATCACTTATTCAACCTCTGTTCGTTTAGATTACGAGTTTGTTCATGTTCATTCGTTTAATAAACGAACATAAAAATATATGTTCATGCTTGTTAAGGCCATATTTATATGATTATTAAAGGTTTATTTCATTATTATTTTCCCCACATTTGCATAATTTACATGAGAATTAAGGGTTTAAGTGTAATTATTTAATAAAGATGATTTTAAGAGGGTTGTATGCAAAATTGATGATTTTAAGTGTTGATTTAATGGAATTATTATTATTTGGATTTTATTACATTTTTGCATTGTTTATTTATCATGTAGGAGTTAATTTTCGTGCATATAAAGAGGATAAATGAAGCTCAAGTCGAATTATTCAAGATAGAGTCGGAATTGGCTTGAAGAAATTGGATAAAGATGAAGAAATCCGACCCTCAGCATCTTGGACGAGCGTTCGTGCAGCGTCCATTCCAGACGGGCGTTTGATAAAGTGAACGAGCGTCCGGAATTGTATTTTACATTCAGAGAGTTCGGACGGAGGATGAACGAGCGTTTACTCAGCGTCCAGGCATTCTGGACGGGCGTCCGGATGGGTAGACGGGCGTCCACAGCCGACTTACTTCCAGCCGACTTAAAACTCTATAAAAGCACCGCATTATGAAGCCTAAAACCCTAATCTTTTACACACTATTTACTCATATACACATAGCTGCGCCCTAGAACCCTAAGGAGCCGTTTTTACACGAGATGCAAATCTCCCCTTCAACAATCGTGTTCATCATGATTGTTGGCTAAACATCCCGCAAAGTGAGTCGACAGAGGAAGCCTATCAACAACCAAACCAACTAGAGGAGTTCGATGCTTAAGTTTAGTGAGTTTAATTCATAGTTTTTCATTACTTTGGATCTGTTTTATATTGTTTAAGTTTTATTGAATTAAGATTTGATGAAACGATCTATGTTTAATTTATGCTTGAATAAATTTATGAAAGTTTGTTTGTTTGAGTTCTCTTTTATTCAAAGTAATGCATCTAATTGTGTTTTAAGAGATTATGCATGATTAGTTGAGTAAGAGCTTGGAAACGATCTCGTGATTTCGTGTTGATTGCATGTTTAGGTTGTTTGAAAAGATAAACGAAACCCTAGAATTTGATTGAAGATATTTAATTGAATTCGTGAATAAATCACTACTAAAAACTATGTCTTTTTAATCACCATCTAGTTGGGATTGTTGGTTGATAGGTGGAATCTAGTCGCCTTGCTGTGTTTTCCTTTAATTGTTTTAATTAAATCGTTTAGATTAAGTTTAGTTAAGTTCTAGTTTTATAAACCCTAGTTTCCCGCAAGTTTTCTCGCACGTTTCGTTTCGCCGTAGTTGGACGTTCGTCCGCAATAGCAGACGCCCGTCCGTTAGATTCCGTTTTCAGACGCTCGTTCACCAAAGTGAACGCTCGTCTGGCTTTCTGTTTTCTTATTTTTCTTGCTTGCTTTTACTCTTGTTTTAGTTTTAATTCTTAGGTTTAGGTTTTAGTTAGTTTCAGCTTTAGTTTAGATAGATAATTGTGACATAATTGCTATAGATTTATATTTGAATCCGATAAACATTCCACTCCCTTAGGACGACCCGTTAACACCCTATACTACGATCCTTATACTTGGGGTGTTTCGGTTATAAATTGTAAAACTAACCCGAGTTGACAAGACATTTATGTCTCACACTTATATGGGGTGTGCAGGACTTTACTTTACAGACGTGGGACTTTACATTCTTCCCCCATCTTATAAGGGACTGCCGTCCTTGCCGGGACGGCCAAGACTTGTCCCAGTGGACTTGTCCCAGTTCGTCCACACTATAGGATTCTAGAGGTGGCCCGCACCACCTCTAACGGTATGGCACTTAGTTTCGTATGATAGTCGGCTCTGCTACCATTCTATAACGCCCCCAGACCCCGGGCCTGGCAGCTCTAAATGAGTCATAATGGTCTGGTTAATTGCTTATAACGCCGTCCTCGCTTGGTCTAAAAGAGCTAACCCGAGTTGACAAGACCTTTATGTCTCACACTTATATGGGTGTGATCAGGACTTTACTTACCAATGTGAGACTTTACATCGGCCATTTTGGTACCTTTGATGAGGTGAGGAGTCGGTAGCATTGGATGATGATGATGTGAAACTGCTGGATTATTTCATTGTCCATTAGAAGAAATGGGAATGACAGATAAAAATTAAAAAAAAGTTAATTGTGAACAAAGGTGGTAAATCAAACAACATAATAATTGAGGGTTGTAATTTGATTAATTTAAAGTTGAAGGTTGTAAATTGATCAAAATAAATTGTTTAAGGATGTAAATCGAGCAAATAATAGTTTAGGGTTGTAAAGTAAGTGATGTATACATTAAGGGGTAATTTACGATGTATACATTAAGGGGCAATTTACGTGATGTATGCATTAAGGGGTAATTTACGATATTCCATATAAATTTTATGTTTGTAAGACAAGTTTCCTTTGTATTTCGTATGTAGTAAGCTACCTTTCATTCTTTAGTTGGTGATACACCAAACCGGCAAAAGAGCCCGCAGATTCACAATTGGGCCGGTCAGACGGCCCAACAACGGATAGGGTCGTCGGCCCAGTGAGTCCGCATCATCATAAGCTGGACCGGGCCGGGTACAGTCACAACACGACATGACCATTACATTGTCAATATACTTTTTAAGGAGATTATTGAATGGTGTCTCCATTTGTGAATATTTGACCCGTAAACGTATCTAGATCATATAGTTTAAATACAGTTTAGAAACAGATCTACAGATCGTGCCACATCACTTAAACGCATATGGAGGGTGAATGTAAAAACTTTCCCAATTTTTAATCATATATTATGTGGGACTCATTATGAATCAATGAGTTGTACATTTTAATCGAACTAAAAAACATGTAATGAAAATGTTGTGCCAACGTGGGAAGTGTACACCTACCATTTTCCAGGACAAAGTCATCGTTTGGTGTGAAAGAAAAGCAAATTGTTACGCATTGAGATGAAAAGTTATTTTCATTGATTGAAACCTTTGTACATTGTAGTCAATATATACAACTGAGGGAAATATTCTGGAGTATTCTAGAATATATACATAATAGATACATGAGTAAATACAATGATTACAAAGTATTACAAATAATATAATTATATCCTAATACGCCCCCTAAAGCGGGACGAGGGGAGAAGGTCCAGCTTGGATTGAAGTGAGGAAAGGGCATACGAGATAAGGGCTTCGTCAGAGCGTCAGCGAGCTGATCAGAACTAGAGACATGTGAAACACAAACGATACCCTGCCAAACATGATCACGAATGAAAAGATAATTAATCGCCACATGTTTCATCTGAGAGTGAAAGACCGGGTTGGCACAAAGCCGTGTGGCACCGACATTATCACAAAAGATAACGGGAAAAGAAGCAGAAGAGTGACAAAGATCATATAACAAGTAAGAAACCTATATAGGCAAGCTCAACAACAATGGTAGCAACAGAGCGATACTCAACTTTAGTGGGGAACATGTAATCGACCTCTGTTTCTTTGAACTCCATTCCGGCCAAGGAAGACAAGATGTGTGGTAGTAGAAGAGTAATCATCATCCTTGTTGCCGCCCAAATCAACATCAGAAAAGGCATGAAGATCAAGAGAGGACGCGGAAAAGAGCTAAAGACCCTCGTGCAGGGTGCCAGCCAAATAACGAAGAATGCGCTTAATTAGATTCTAATGGAAGTCCGTAGGAGAATGCATATATTGAGACAACTTGTTGACAACATAGGCAATATCAGGACGAGTAAACAGTAGATACTTGAGGGCACCAATAACTTGATGGTACCGAGTGACGTCAGAATAGGGGGAGGCCGCAGCGGCAGGGGAAGAAAAAGCATCAGCTGGGAGCATGGTAGAAACAGGCTTGGCATCATGCATAATAACTTTACAAAGCAACTCATGAATGTACTTCGTCTGAGTGAGCAACAAGCCATATGAATTGTAGGTAACTTCTACACCAAAAAATATGATAAGAGACCATGGTCATGAAGCGAAAACCGATAACCAGATTGATCAATATTCTACTGAACATGTGGTTGAGAACTACGGTGAAAACAATATCATCAACATAAACAAGTAGACTAGTAACAACAGATGCAGTGCTATAAACAAACAGGGAGGAGACAACAGCATAATTAAAATACCCAAGAGAGAGAACAAAGGAACGCAGCTCATGATACCAAGCCCGATGGGATTGCTTGAGTCTGTAAATCACCTTATGTAACTTAAAGATATTAGTGAGGTGATTAGAATCTTCAAACCTAAAGGGTTGAGGCATATAAACATCCTCAGTAATAGAGCCCAGCAAAAAACCATTATTGGCATCGAGATGGCGAAGGGAGCAGCCTAAAGAAACCACAATACTTAGAATCAAAGGAACAATGGTGACTTAACCACGGGACTAAAGGTATCAAATTAGTCGATGCCAGGCCGTTGCGTAAAGCCTTTGGCCACTAAGAGAGCTTTATAGCGATCAACAGTATCATCCGGGTTGCGTTTAATACGAAAGACCCACTTGCAACCCACAACATTGATAGAAGAATCACATGTAGCCAGGGCCCACGTACCACTACTCACAAGTGCATAGAATTCGGCAGTTATGGCCTACCTCCAATAAGAAATTTGTAAGGCCTATTTAACAGTGGTGGGTTCAGTATCAGATTATTGAGAATCCAACTGGACAGTGAGGTTGAGGTGGTGAGGAAAGAGGGGAAGCGTTGGTTGGGGAGGGAGGTGGGGAAGCGTCGGATGAAGTGGATGGGGAGGCAGCAAGGAGGGGAACCAATGAGGATGAAGCCGATGTTAGGAAATCTACGCGGGAACACAGCGGAATTTAAAATTTATTTCCTATCGACCCAAGATCGACTTCGTTTAAGCAATAAACAAATAAGTAGTAGACGGTGGTTACCTTGGTTGATATAAAAGATCTACGCTTTGACCGTTTAAGGAGAGTAGCGATGCACGGAGCCGCCCAAGTGTTCGGCCTCTACCGCTAGTCCACACGAACAACCCGCCGGAATCCACCATTGGATTGCTACTATAAAAATCCGGCTGCTAGACCGGCCTTTTCTCTCTCTCAAAACTCTCATTATTTTTCACAAGAAATATTAGCTCTTGGAGTTGTGATGTACAAAAGAGTTTGGCACCCACCTCCTATTTTAATGGACGTGGCTCCCCAATGTAGAGTAGAGAGGAAGAAAACCTTTTACTAGTAAATTAGGAAAATATATTTGATTAATTTATCTCATTAATATTCAATATCTTATATTAAATATTTTCTCAAACATGTTAATTAATCTTTTATTATATTACCATAAATCAATTTACGCATGTGTGCAAATATATATATATATATATATATATATATATATATATATATATATATATATATATATATATATAAAAAAATATTTTTTATACACAATATAATGTCATGATTGACTAACTTTCACAATTCACGTGTATCAACATGAATGTGCGCCATACATATATCAATATATACATATTAATTCAATTAGTCAACATGATTAATATAATACTATGATTAATTAATTTGTAAAATACATATGTATCATATACACATAAATTCGACATTTATATATAATATATGTATATTTACTTAATCAACATAATTAATATCTTTTATTATATTTATTCGTAATAAATAAATACGACTATATTAATTTACCACTATAACCTTTATAGTATGAGATAAACTTTCCTTATTTGGTTATCAGCTATAACCACATTTTAATCCGGTCAGATGTTCTTATGAGTGTGACCCGATGAACTTCCGAATATGTTGGCCGTAGACACAAAGTGCAAATTACGAAAATGCCCTTCATACCTAACGATCATGGGATAGCGTCTAGCAACACACCGTGACCCCCAATCATCGGAAGAGTCAAATGCAATGACTATTACATTTCATGTGAAACAGTTACCGTGTAACTTACAATCCTATGGCTGTAATAATATACATACAGTCGTTAGTCGAGTGTCAAAACATCAACGACCGTATCTTATAATCTGGTTATCAATCTCTCTCGAAGTAACTCATTTACTCCCACTTTGCAAAGATTCACGAGAGTAAGACATTCCTTATAAGAAGGCCCTTTCGGATATTCACCTCTACTGATAGGGTACGCGATTCCCAGACGACCAAACATGTATACTCCGCATGCTTCAGTATCACACCCAATCACTACCGCATGATCGCACCGTGGCTAGGGGAAACCTTAATAGTATCAAAGCATGACAATCCACACCCTGATGCCATGAAGACTCCGTTCCAAAGGATAATTACACAACCGTCATATAGTGTGACACTTAACCGTGTAAGTGGGTCAGTTTAACGTACGCATTCTCTAATACACGTCAGTGTACAGTCCAAGCGTCTCTACACTTCGATAGACGAGATCTATCCCTACCCTTAAAGACAGAAGACATTTAATACGGGCTAGCCTGTTTATGCTATCAATGCCCTGTTTAATAGTACATCAGCCTAGAGACATTTAAGTATCAAACTTATTAAAGTGATTAGAGATCTCATCAACCATGATCGCCTATCATGGTTTCTCTATCACAGTTTAATACTAAGGACGTTATCATATAACAATTCACAATTGGTTCTTCAAAAGAACAAATATATGAACATAAAATCCATTTAATATATGTATAGACATAAAGAAATAGTAGAAATGATCCGACCCGGTCGGATCCGGTCCAACCCGATTGGGTTTAGGACAGTATTTCAACAATCTCCCACTTGGCGTAAAACCAATCACTCGCACACACAAGACCAAGTTAAAACACAAGAATCCCATGCAATACTCGTAACTAGCCCTAGCCATGAATGGATCGCCATCCGTGGGGACTCAGACTATCTTCACATCATGTTCCAAATGACCAAGTCAAAGGAACCGCCTCAACACACACATGAATCTCTGACGAGACCTTGGTCCTTGCTTCAAGCAATGAATCCACTTACTATATCAATTATATAGAAAATGTGGAAGAACCATATAAGGTTCAGGAATGAACCTCCTAGATCCATGTACTGCTCCCGTTGCGCCTTCAAGGCACTACTGTGTTTTGGCTCAGTTGTAGAATTTACAGTGACCCATAGCCTAGAACATTTCCAGCTCACTGTATCACTTAATCCAAGTGACTGCAAACCCAGACCGTAGCTCCTACTCGCCTTCGTAAGACTCAGGATATACGTCTGTATAACTATATTTATTCGCTTCCAAGTTTCGGTAAACTAGGAAACCATCCTTAACTTGTTTAAGGATGTTCTCGACATTCACCAGATTTACTTTCATACTTGCTCATGACTATTCATGGACTATGAAATCTGGCATTACTTTTATGATGGTTCCAATTGCCATAGCAAAGAAACCTTTAGGACTAACGTCCTAACATAGATAGATCTTGAGAACACCGGCTAGCAGTATCTCCTGTCGCGATCTATGCTAGACTCTTTTAACATCACATCTATATAGGTAAACTATAATCTAACAACAGTTAAATCTATCACTGTAGATTCTTATTTCCAAAAATAAGAACTGTTAATCCAAGTGCTTTCGCAAAGACCTTGAACTACCAAACATTAATTGACTATGACATGGGGTGACGATTCCCGAGAGAGATATCCAATACCTTGCTCAAAAATCGTAACACACTCCCACTATCCATCTTGCACATTGGGCATATCCTTATTTTGACTAAATCAAACTCCTTTGATTATCAAACAAAGAAATCGTCTAGAGAAACTTGTTTAAGTCCATAAATGGATCTCGTGGACTCACATATCATGTTATCATCTATGAACATCGAGCTGTTTGCCCAACGTCTTCAACACTATCATATAGCCATGATATCAAGTTATAACAAGCATCGTCTGAATAGAACTGGGCTCAGCTGGCAGCATAAAGGTAATTACAAGGTTTACACCCCGTACCCACTCAGCCGTCACTATAGCCTTATGGTAATCATATTACCATCCATGTCAGCCTTTCAGGGACATTCCTTCTAGGTAAGATAGACTAGGTTCACAACCTGGTTGTCACTGATGGAATCTAATTCAGATATTATGGCTCCTGGCCATATCTCTCAATCTTGCTTTCATAAGTCTTGAGATATTCATTCATCAAGATGAACATACCAGCAGCCCTTTTGGGCTTGAGGTTATCCACAAACTTACAGAACTTTTGCGTGCACTGAGGAGTGTTCTACACCTCATCGCTATGCGGCGTCTGCTCATGTTCCAATGGTTGAATATATCTTTGTGGTTCTCAAACTTTTTTGAGATTTTATTTACTCCCACTGTTTCTTTTGGAAGAAACACTCCCTCTAGAAGACAGCATGTTTGGAGACAAACATTTTGCTCCGCGGACAAGTAAACAATAACTAGCGTACTTGCTAAGACATTCCACAAAGTTGCATATGTCGTACTAGGCTCCAAGCCTTTCTGACTTTGGCTATGACAACTTCAAATCATCGGTTAAGATAGATTCGACATTATCGCCTTCCATATCTAATATGGAATTTATTCAACCTTTATTCTTTAGAACTCGGTTAAGCATAAGGGAACTATCCCGAAACGGGTACGGGATACTTGCATGGCTTGCGTCACACCTTTATCATATAAAGTGTTGTTTCCATTTTGGGAACACAATCTAATTGCGTATCCCAAAGATGGTATCCTTCAAGGGAGAATCCATTTCAGACGTCTTCTGAAACACCCTATAGATATTAATTGCTTCAATCCAATTGAAGATTAATTCCTAAGCAGTTCATCAACCTCATATTCGTACTGGCTCGAACTTTTCGGGCTTTCCGAATTATGCACTTCACTGAGTACACTTGACTATTTCTAAAAATAATCATAAAGATTAATAAACAATTATTTGTGGCATTAATTGTCACAAGACAACAAACATCGGTATGTTTTCTAGATTTTATAACCTTTTCATAAAAGGGTATTTTAGTCATCTTTAGATAAGATACGTATTACCCATATGATTCATAACCACATGGTTCAGACGTTATCAATATGACATCTGATCACACGATTCCCCTCCATAGAGACCATGTTTAGAACGACCACCAAATATTAAGGATAACAGCCATATAAACATTTAGTTGAGATTTCATCACATATATCAACTATATAGTGACAGCAACCTAGTATCTTAGATTCAGTGACCTTTCAACTTTATCAGAATAACATTTATTCTTTACAATTGAATATGTCTACTACATCTTAACAAGCAACTGGGAACACGTTCTTTATAAGAACCGGAACATAATAATATTTATTTAGTTCCCTTATCAGTTTACTAGATCCAGAATATGGTAAGTGTCACAACGTTTGCTTCACCTTCCATATCTGCATTTAGTCTTTCTAATTTAATCACACTCGTAAGATATCATATATCTTAGAGTCGACTTTGAACTTAGATAGATTTATCTCAACTCACTTGCCTAGAATAGAAACTTCAATAAGTTCTCTATTTAAGTACATGCCCTAACTTTCCTTTTAATCCTTTAAGCACTTGAAAAATGTTTCTTATTGTAGCCTTCATAAGACTTAAGAAAGATCACAAGAACCATGTCTTTAAATTCCTTTCATAATGAAAATCTAAAGTTTATTAAATAGATTATTTAACCTTTTGAATCGTATTCCAAACATTGGATATTTAATTAACCTTTAAGCAATGATAGAATTAAGTCGATACTTAAATCTTACAATTTTGAAAACAACCTTTCCAAAATTAGATGTGGTCATTCTTATCCAACGTTTGAATTAATTGCCATCGTATGACTGAATGATCATCTTGGATCGTATCCAATATCATGAGCTTCCGCTTTTCATTAATAATTAAAGTCTTGGAGCACTGCATCAAATATGTAGTCTCCTTGTCTATAACTACTATAACGAGATTGCTCGGGTCATTGCTTATTTTAAAAGGATTAAAATTACTTAACCATATTTGAAAACGTTTCTCAAAAGGTAACAGTCATAATTTGGTTTTACTAATCAAGAATAAAAACATAAATATAAAGTTTGCTAAAACTACAACATAAAAATAAAGATAAAAGAGTGCTGTTGTTTATACACGCAAAATCAAAAATGGTCTTTTGATTTATGATTTTGCTCCCACTAGTCAACTACTCCCAATTGACTTTCAAGAATTTTTCAAAATTCTTTAGTGGCCAAGATCCCATCTGGTTACCCCGATTCCCGGTGAGGGCCGATCAACCGGAATAATTCGAAAGGTATGTAACACTTACCAATCACATCTCTATGTGACTCTTAATGGTTGACTAGTCAACTCTTTAAAAATACACATCTTTATGCGGTAGTCAACCCCTTGTCTTTAGAGTAAGACGGTCCTGACGAGGCCAATCACCGCAATACTCTAGTCAAGTCATAACCCAATATTCGCGAGATCTCATACGATCATATCTCAATAACGACGATATACCCGTGGTAGGTCAACTCCCGACGTGGGCCGATCAGTTGGATCCGAACAATGGCTCTTCACCGTCGCTATAATATTGGGAGACAATATTTCGACTTGATTTTTGTTGTGGAAGTATTTACGTAAATTAATTCACTTAATTAATTTAATTATGGTCTCATCAAATATATCTATCTTTGTAGACATACATCCTACACATTTATCTAGATCGTGCCTAGTAATGCATCTATCGTATCATATAAAATAAATACAAGCACAAAATAAATAAATTCGTAAAGTAACCGGTATGATCATGGACTTTTCCTAGGTGCGGTTTCGAATACAAACTGACGAAACCGCTAGTCACAATCTAAGGGTAGCTGCAACCGCCAGTACGATCTTTAATGCGCTATCTCCAATGGGATCTTTATTCTTCTCTTTCTTTGGTCTCCATCTTCTGCTCCATTCTTGTTACATTTAATTCTATCTAATAAAATAAATACACCCGCCGTACACGGGGGGAGCTAACGGGAATGTGATAAGTCCATAAATAAACTAGGTCACGTTCTTCATAACGGCCAAGTACAATTTTTAAACCAACAGAAAAATTAAATCATTCACATCTATCCTATCGGTCGAGTAAATGATCAATCATGGTCTATATAATCATATTATATCTACTATATCTAATCCATACAATAACATCTTATGAAAAAGATAAAATTAAAATTTAGCTACTTGCGTCTTAATTAATCAATTAACATTTAATCTATTAAATAATTTTATCCAATCAATTAACTAATTAACATTTAATTAATTAATGATTTTAATCGAAATAAAATTAACGGTTAATTTTAAACGATTTTAATTTTAATTTTAATTAATTAGAACTATTCTAAAATAAATCAAAATTAAAATTAAGTCTCTTTTGTTTCTTTCCTCTTAATTCTTAATCAAAAGGGATGCCTTTGGTTTCCTAAACCAAAAGGCATCTCCCTTGGCCCTTTCCAAAATCAAAATTTTGAAAAGGGCCTAGGTCTAGGATTTTTCCAAAATCAAATATTTTGAAAAGTGCCTAGGCCTATTCCGAACAAAATTTGGAAATGCCAATATTTTTGTTAATATGCCTGGCCACTTTCCAAAATCAAAATTTGGAAGTGGTCTAGGCCTAGGCCTTTTCCCAAATCAAATATTTGGAAAGGGCCTAGGCCTATTCCAAACAAAGTTTGGAAAATGCCATTATTATTTTAATGTCATGTGGCATCCCAATGGCCCAAACTATTTTAACCATTGGTTAGCCACATGACACAACTAAACAAAAGAATAATTACATATCACAACTATGAACCATATTGAAAACACAAAATACACAAAACAAAATTTAGGGATCCACCAAAAAGATGCACCAGCCGATGTCGACAGCCCCGGGGGGAGACGCCGCCGCCGGCGCAATTTCCGGTGGGGGTGCCGCCGCCGATCGGCCGAGTACCCCAAAAGCCGCCCCCCTTTTTTTTTCGTGTATCGTTTTGCGAATCAAAAAATCTTTCATCTTTTAATTACGTGATTTAAACGATAAAATTAACTATGCAAATGAACATGCTTATTGCTTAAGCTTGAAGTTCTCTCTGATACCACTGTTAGGAAATCTACGCGGGAACGCAGCGGAATTTAAAATTTATTTCTTATCGACCCAAGATCGACTTCGTTTAAGCAATAAACAAATAATTAAGTAGTAGACGGTGGTTACCTTAATTAGTTGATCTAAAAGATCGACACTTTGACCGTCGAAGGAGAGTAGCGATGCACGGAGCCGCCCAAGAGTTCGGCCTCTAGCACTAGTCCACACGAACAACCCGCCGGAATCCACCATTGGATTGCTACTAGAAAAATCCGGCTGCTAGACCGGCATTTTCTCTCTCTCAAAACTCTCTTTATTTTTCACAAGAACTATTAGCTCTTGGAGTTGTGCTGTACAAAAGAGCTTGACACCCACCTCCTATTTATAATGGACGTGGCGCCCCAATATAGAGTAGAGAGGAAGAAAATCTTTTACTAGTAAAATAAGAAAAATATATTTGATTGATTTATCTCATTAATATTCAATATCTTATATTAAATATTTTCTCCAAGATATATATTGCCAATATCTAATATTTAATATATCTTTTTTTATTTTACCATAAATCAATTTTCACATGTGTGCAAATATATATATATATATATATATATATATATATATATATATATATATATATATATATATATATATATATATATGTATATATAATATTAATACACGATATAATGTCATGATTGACTAACTTTCACAATTCACGTGTATCAACATGAATGTGCGCCATACATATATCAATATATACATATATATATTCAATTAGTCAACATGATTAATATAATACTATGATTAATTAATTTGCAAAATACATATGTATCATATACACATAAATTCGACATTCATATCTAATATATCTAAATTTAATTAATTAACATAATTAATATCTTGTATTATATTTATTCGTAATAAATAAATACGACCCTATTAAATTACCACTATAACATTTATAGTATGAGATAAACTTTCTTTATTTGGTTATCATCTATAACCACATTTTAATCCGGTTAGATGTTCTTATGTGTGTGACCCGATAGGCTTCCGAATATGTTGGCCGTAGACACAAAGTGCAAATTACAAAAATGCCCTTCATACCTAAGGATCACGGGATAGCGTCTACAACACACCGTGACCCCCAATCATCGGAAGAGTCAAATGCAATGACTACTACCTTTCAATGTGAAACAGTTACCGTGTAACTTACAATCCTATCGCTGTAATCATATCAATACAGTCGTTAGTCGAGTGTCAAAACATCAACGACCGTATCTTATAATCTGGATATCAAGCTCTCTCGAAGTAACTCATTTACTCCCACTTTGCAAAGATTCATGAGAGTAAGACATTCCTTATAAGAAGACCCTTTCGGATATTCACCCCTACTGATAGGGTATGCGATTCTCAGACGACAAAACATGTATACTCCTCATGCTTTAGTATCACACACAATCACTACCGCATGATTGCCCCATGGCTAGGGGAAACCTCAATAGTGTCAAAGCATGACAATCCACACCGTGATGCCATGAAGACTTCGGTCCAAAGGATAATTACACAACCGTCTCATAGTGTGACACTTAACCGTGTAAGTGGGTCAGTCTAACGTACGCATTCTCTAATACACGTCCACGTACAGTCCAAGCGTCTTTACACTTCGATAGACGAGATCTATCCCTGCCCTTAAAGACAGAAGACATCTAATACGTGCTAGCCTGTTTATACTATCAATCCCCTGTTTAATAGTACATCAGCCTAGAGACATTTAAGTATCAAACTTATTAAAGTGATTAGAGATCTCATCAACCATGATCGCCTATCATGGTTTCTCTATCACATTTTAATACTAAGGACGTTATCATATGACAATTCACAATTGGTTCTTCAAAAGAACAAATAAATGACAACAAAAAAGCCATTTAATATATGTATGGACATAAATAGTAAAATGATCCGACCCGATCGGATCCGGTCCAACCCGATTGGGTTTAGGACACTATTTCAACAGCCGAGGGGGGAGAGTGGAGAAAATATGAGTGGACGGTGGGAAGGGAGAAGGAGGCCGAGAGAGAGGGTTCTGATGGGTTTAGGAGCCGGAGAGGGAAGCTCAGGGGGCAGTTGTTCTAGAGAAGGAGTGGCAGAATCCGAGGAACGAGAGGCAAAAGGAATGATATCCTCAACAAACCGAACATCATGAGAGACATAGATCCTGCTTGTGTATTCGGGTGCAAACCTGAGTGTTGTTGACTACATTAATCCTGGTTATTAGTCGGATTAAGGATGATCGTGAATCGATCTCAGTCTCAGTGTTTACTCATTGTGATGAAGCTATAGTCTGGAGCAATCCTTCACTGCCAATTTGACTCTGATAGTCGAATACATAGCAGCTTTCGAGCAGCTAAAGAGACAGTGTGGCTTGAGAAGTTTTTTGTTGGATCGGGAAGTGATTCCAGGTCTCGATGAGCCGATACCATTTTACTGTGAAAACAGTTGAGAGGTAGCTCATGCAAAGGATCTTCTCTATCACGAGAGGTCAAAAGCATATTGAAAGTAAGTACCACCTGGTCAGACAGATCGTGCAGAGAGGCGACGTTTCGGTCCTAAAGATCGCCTCGAGCGGACAACCTAGCTGATCAGTTTACCAAGTCGCATGGCATCTATTGTCACTGATAAGTGCTTGGCGGGTATAAAATTGGGAGATATGTCTCATCTGCTTTAGAGCAAGTGGGAGAATGTTGTGGATAGATAGAATAAGGGTGTGGTGCTCTAAAAACAATTGTTGCTTGTCTTTACGGGCGAGTGGGAGATTGCTAGATGTAGTGCCTGAAAGGCAATTGTGGCTTGTCCTTATGGGCAAGTGGGAGATTGTTGGAAGTGGCACCCGAAAGACAATTTATGTAATTGTTTTTATAATTAATAAATGACAGATTTATTTTCATCTTATTATTTGCTTTGTGCTTATATTTAATACACTGCTGAAAACCCAAGTCGTATCAAATGTAGCCATATAACTTAGTGTGTGTCACACATGAGGATTAAGTTTATAGTGATATACTTGAATTATTAGTTTGTGGTGAACTTAATCAAAGTATGGGGTCTATTGATTAATCCACCATTAATGCGCAAGAACACTTTACGGTGTGTGTTAAGGGCTAAATTATAGTGATTTTTATATATATTTTCTATATCAATTTCCCCTACATTCGTATGATTTTCATAGATTTCGAGCTTTATATTGAAATATTGAGTAAATGATGTTTTTAATAGTTAAATTGCAAAACGTAACGAATTATGTGCTTAAATTATGATTTTATATTATTTTGGAAATATGTTACACTTTGGTATGTTTTGATCCTTGTGTAGATACTCATTGATGATGGAAAAGATGATCCTAAAGAGCTAATTTCGAGATGAGAGAGGATCAATCAAAGATATGGAAGAATAAAAGAGATAAGGAAAGAAATAAATGAAGATAAAGATGGAAATATCAAGATTTCGACAGTGGACTGGCGTCCAAATAAGGCGGACGAGCGTCCAGATCAGAACTGGCGTTTGAAAATCTGAACCAGCGTCCAGAATCGTAATTCACATTCAGAGAGTTCAGACGCTGTCCAAATGAGCGTCCAGTCTCCGTCCAAGCATCCTGGACGGGCGTCCGGTTGAGTGAACGAGCGTCCACCGCCGTTTTTGCTGAAACCGACTTAGGTTACTGTAGCAACCGCCTCTGTTTTCTATTTAAAGCACAGCAGCCCCAAACCCAAATTCATTCCGAATTTCATACACATCAAACACAAGAGAGCAGCCGCACCGCACCTTGGAGATTTGAAGGCCGGTCACCCGAGCCTTGTGCTCGGGTGAACCGAGGTTAGATTAGGAGTAGTTTAGATGCTTTTCGTTTTCGTTCTTGGATCAATTCATGTATGAGACTATGTGAGTTCTTCTTGATTTATTCAATTCAGTTTTTCTTCATGAGTTTAGTTCTTTTTGTATCTTTTCTATGTGTTTATGATGCCATGAGAATAGATTGGAAGATTTGTTTTCTATTGATGTTTATAATTCGGAAGTTGCATAAACGTTAGATCACCATAGAAAGATAGGATTTTTAATCGTTAATGATGACAAGTTAATCGATTAATTATCTAGGTTGTTAGATTCTAAAATACGAGAGTTAACCTGAATCTACACCGAGTTTTGTATTGAAAATCAGTTTCAACTTACGAGAGAGTAGAGATTGATAAATTGGATTTACTAAGGAATTAGGAATCCGTAGCTTGAGAATAGATTCACTAAGGAATTAGGGATTTGTGTCTCGTGAAAGGGTGAAACCACAAACTGAATTAAAATCATGAGATAACTAGAATTGAGATCACTAGGCTTGTTCAATGTTTGACCACATGTCTTTAGGTTAGATTGTTTGTTTTTGTTTCTTTTCTGTTTTTATGTTTTGTTCTTTCGTTTCTTTTGTTTATTCGTTCTTTGAGTAACAATTGAGAGAATTAGTGAGATTAGATTCAACATCCGTTTTCCCTGTGGATCGACCCTGTACTTACCCTACTATGCTATCAACTACCCGATATTTGGTCGGTTAGGAGTTAGTTTGCATGTTAAGTATAGGTTTATAAATTTTCTTTTGTTTTTATGATGCAAAATCCCTCCGAACAAAAGTGGCGCCGTTGCCGGGGAATCGGCGTTTTGTTGAATTTGGTTGAATTAATTTCTCGATTTTGTTACGTTTTTTTATTTAAATTTTTCGTTTTCAATAAAAGTAGCGTTGAATAAATCGAGAGTTTTTATTTTTGCCGTGTTTCGATGACCGTTAGGTTAAGAATGTGCAAAGAGTTTTTTACTCGATTTGTGAGACGTGAATTATATGTTGTTGCAATCTAGTCTAACCCTCTGTGCTTTAATTTGATGAGGCTGCGATGCTGTGGTTGTTTTGAGTTGATGAACTGTTAGGATAATTAGGGGTTTTCTGTGTTGTTCCTGCGTTTCTGTGCATATTCGTTGTTTGGACGAGCGTTCGGGTAAGTGAACGCCCGTCCAGCCCCTAACGTGTAGGTAAACGGGCATTTGGTATGTTGGACGTTCGTCCGTCCCAAAACATATCAACTCTGCTCTGGTTTCAAGAATCAGACGGGCGTCTGACTCACTGAACGCCCGTCCGACCTGTTTTTATTGCAAACGAGCGTCTGAACTATTGAACGCTCGTCCGGCAGTCCAGGTTCCTGAATTTTTCTTAATTTAATTTTTAATGCTTTTTTTAACTTGGATGTTTTCATATGAGCTTCTGTGGCTAATTGATGTTTACATAGATGTCCTGAACTTATATGTTTGTACCTTTCCATCTATGAATCCATGTTAGATAATTGATCAATTCCTTATATAGGATTCATCTAGGCATGTTATAGTCACTGTCGGTTCTCGTACGCTATAACTGTTCTTATCATTGTTAGTGTAGCTAATGTCGGTTCTCGTATGCTACATACTGTTATGATGAATCCTGTACGCTTTGAGACTTATGTGCTTTCTTTTTATTTTTATAACTCATGTGGGTAGTAACTGTCGGTTCTCCGTTGCTACCATCGGAAACCTTATGCGTTATATCTGTTTAGTATAGCTAACTGTTGGTTTCCATAATGCTATCACTTTTGACGAGTCTTAAAGCGCGTCTACACTGCATGTAATAGACAGCACTGTCGTTTATCGTAACCTGTCATTATTTGGTAGACGTTTATTTTATACATGTCGTGTTGCTAATTAGTGGGCTAGTTTTCTTTCTTTTATTTTCTTTTATTTTTGCATATCATTCAGATGCATATCATTCAGATGCATATCATCTAGTTGCATTGTTTTTCTATTTTTCTTTTATTTTTCTTGAGTGTAGTTAACTGTCGGTTTCCGTAATACTACCTCGTTTTTATTTTATTTTTAGGATTGCATATCATGTAGGCTGCATTGTAGTACATTTTCATGTAGTTGCACCTAGCCTACTATTTTGTAATGTTCCATGTACATGTGTCCATCTTTATGTGAGCATACTTTGAATATGTCTATAAATTCTTTTCCATGTGCTTTATTTGTATAAATCTAATCTTTTCCCCGTAGACTCTTTTTGCACTAATCAAGTCTGCAGGATACTTTCTATAGCTATTGTGCACTTTAAAGATGTATTCGGTTGTCCCGTGATGCTCCACGCTCGAGCTATGTAAGCAATCCCGGTTCTTGTTGGTTCCTCCGTAATTGCCGCATCCAATCGGCTAAGTTCTCTAATTTATTATTTCTGTATAACTTGAGGACAAGTTGCAATCTAAGTGTGGGGGAAGGGATAGAAGATTTATGTGTCTACTTTCGTTTGCTCATATTTTTAGTATTTCTATGAAAAGTGCTTAATTTTCAAATTTTTTGTTATATCCCGAGTAGACAAAGGCATATCTTTGCTTGAGTTTATATCATTTTTGCTATATTCGTATATTTAGTAATTTTAGTTGTTTCACCCGACACTCTTTTTCACATGCCATAGTAAATGATGAGCTAAATGTTGAAAGCCTACCCCAGCTTTAGTTGGAGATTTTTTATGATTATAGCATGTTTCTTTGCTTATGTACAATTCTTGAAAAGTTTAGTAGTTTGTATTCTAGGATTAAAGTATGACATACCGTGATTATCCGTAAGTTTGAATGTGATAAGTGAAACATGATTAAGTCTTTGCAATAGTAATAAATTGTTTACTTGAGGTGTTATGCTCGGTGGTCCGTGCTACTAGAAAATAATCTTTTCCACCGCCAAATTAAATCTCTAAGTAAACATAATTGTAATTGTGTGTGTCGGAAGTCGGTTTATGATTTGGGTGAGGTAGGGTGTACCACGTATGTCCTATTCCACTATGATGACCAAAAGCTCACGACGGTCGCCTTTATAGTCGCCTTATGATTGGAGTAAGGTAGGGGATTATCTTGAAATGTCCTATTCTGCTATGAGGGCAGAAGCTTATTCTGATGTGTGTTAGAAAAGTGTGAAAAAAAGTGAAAATATTGAAATATATTATTATGAATAAGTAAGGACTTAAGTTATCGTTAATCTTATACCCAGTATAAACTGAAGGATATGTTGTAGGGATTATCCTCTGAGTTTGTCAGAAATGTTTTAGATATTCTCTACTATTTCTTTTTGGGATCTGTATGTTTTGTAAAGTGCCTGTTATAATTTTTGAATATTTCTAACTTAGATGGGAAACCGGGCTAGTTTTGGTTTGAATAACTTTCAAATTGTGGAACTTAGTGGAAGTTTATTATGGCTATGCACACACTACACGGGTGAACTTCTAAGTTATTGAATATACTTTATATTTGTATAGATGTTTATTTGTCTCGAGCTTGACTTTGTTCTGTTTTGCTCGAGGACGAGAAAAAGTTTAAGTGTGGGGGTGTTGTTAAGGGCTAAATTATAGTGATTTTTATATATATTTTCTATATCAATTTCCCCTACATTCGTATGATTTTCATAGATTTCGAGCTTTATATTGAAATATTGAGTAAATGATGTTTTTAATAGTTAAATTGCAAAACGTAACGAATTATGTGCTTAAATTATGATTTTATATTATTTTGGAAATATGTTACACTTTGGTATGTTTTGATCCTTGTGTAGATACTCATTGATGATGGAAAAGATGATCCTAAAGAGCTAATTTCGAGATGAGAGAGGATCAATCAAAGATATGGAAGAATAAAAGAGATAAGGAAAGAAATCAATGAAGATAAAGTTGGAAATATCAAGATTTCGACAGTGGACTAGCGTCCAAATAAGGCGGACGAGCGTCCAGATCAGAACTGGCGTTTGAAAATCTGAACCAGCGTCCAGAATCATAATTCACATTCAGAGAGTTCAGACGCTGTCCAAATGAGCGTCCAGTCTCCGTCCAAGCATCCTGGACGGGCGTCCGGTTGAGTGAACGAGCGTCCACCGCCGTTTTTGCTGAAACCGACTTAGGTTACTGTAGCAACCGCCTCTGTTTTCTATTTAAAGCACAGCAGCCCCAAACCCTAATTCATTCCGAATTTCATACACATCAAACACAAGAGAGCAGCCGCACCTTGGAGATTTGAAGGCCGGTCACCCGAGCCTTGTGCTCGGGTGAACCGAGGTTAGATTAGGAGTAGTTTAGATGCTTTTCGTTTTCGTTCTTGGATCAATTCATGTATGAGACTATGTGAGTTCTTCTTGATTTATTCAATTCAGTTTTTCTTCATGAGTTTAGTTCTTTTTGTATCTTTTCTATGTGTTTATGATGCCATGTGAATAGATTGGAAGATTTGTTTTCTATTGATGTTTATAATACGGAAGTTGCATAAAAGTTAGATCACCATAGAAAGATAGGATTTTTAATCGTTAATGATGACAAGTTAATCGATTAATTATCTAGGTTGTTAGATTCTAAAATACGAGAGTTAACCTGAATCTACACCGAGTTTTGTATTGAAAATCAGTTTCAACTTACGAGAGAGTAGAGATTGATAAATTGGATTTACTAAGGAATTAGGAATCCGTAGCTTGAGAATAGATTCGCTAAGGAATTAGGGATTTGTGTCTCGTGAAAGGGTGAAACCACAAACTGAATTAAAATCATGAGATAACTAGAATTGAGATCACTAGGCTTGTTCAATGTTTGACCCCATGTCTTTAGGTTAGATTGTTTGTTTTTGTTTCTTTTCTGTTTTTATGTTTTGTTCTTTCGTTTCTTTTGTTTATTCGTTCTTTGAGTAACAATTGAGAGAATTAGTGAGATTAGATTCAACATCCCTTTTCCCTGTGGATCGACCCTGTACTTACCCTACTATGCTATCAACTACCCGATATTTGGTCGGTTAGGAGTTAGTTTGCATGTTAAGTATAGTTTTATAAATTTTCTTTTGTTTTTATGATGCAAAATCCCTCCGAACAGTGTGACCGTCGACATTGGTTGTCTAAGAGGGGCATTTATATATGATGAGAGTCATATAGGACTGGACCGATTTAATCTGCGTTTCCCATATAATTCCGTGATTGAGAAATCTTATTAAATCACAAGATGATCATACATGGATTAACCTTAATCCTGAAGTGATTACAGACTCCTACTTGTTTTAGGAAAGGGTTTGATGTGTTCGTTAAGGATCGCTAAGAGGCGCGTTCCGAATCACTTTCATGTTGGCACTATTCTGGAATGAGTGAGTAGTGTGTCTCACAGATATGGAATCCATTCCTTCCTGCGGGAAGTAGAAAGACAATCCCATTATTTGTTATCCTAGAAAATGATCGATCCGCGGAGTTCGTATTGGTTATGAACTAATTGATCACGAGTGGTTTAATGGTAAATAAGGATAAGATTTAATGAAGAAGGTTTACGGAAATATTCCCGCTTCATTACGGATAGTCTATGGAGGGTTAGTCTGTATGTAGTGATTATATCAATGGACACTTATCAACTTGACGTTTTGAGAATAAGTTATATCTATAATCGATAGAGTTCAGTTTCGGATTTATGGTGGCGTAATTCCGGAATTAATAAGTTGAGTAGAAATATTATGTTCGATGAATATTTTATTCAATTTATTGTAGCTACGGGTTATAGGTCCATGGTCCCCGGGTTGGCTCCTAACACGCGAGTGTTTTCTCGTTTTATGGAACCTCGAGAATATATTAAATAGTTGGTCTATTTAATGAATATGCAATATTATTTATTTGGTAAATACTATGAAAAATAGGAAAAGACATTTTTCTATTAAAATAAATGGCATAAGTGGCGCCTACATTTTGTGATAAATTAGGAAATGAAATTTTCCTAGATTATGTCACATGTGTAATTTGTTAATTATTTATTTGTTGGATAATTAATGAAAAAGAGATAAGAGATTGATTTTTTGGGAATTATCTCTTATCTTATGGCAAATATCTTTTCCTAATAGGAATAGGTAATTATGGTGTGAAAAGGATAACTCTCTCTTGACTTGTTATTTTCCTATATAAAGAGAGTTCCTCCCAACACAAAACACACACATAGTTGGCTCCACATAGTAAATAAGAGAAGAGAAAAATTAGTTTCTTGTTCTAGTCATTAAGAGAAGAAAAACTTAGGGTTTTTCTTGTGCATATTCGAGGAGGTTCAACGGTAAGGATCGACGTCCACCAGTCGTCGCTAGGAGATACAATCCGGAAGACTACGGCTTCTCCCTCTCTGTCGATTTACTATTCCTCTTCAATTAGGTAAATCGTCAACCTTCTCATAATTAGATTAATTGTTTATGCGAATCAAATCGTGGTAAAACCGCATGCGAATTGATTCGTAGCTTCCGTTGTGCAAGATCGAGTGTCTCGATCGGTGCTGTGAATCAGATCTGATGATCCAATTATGAATCGGATTCGGGTTTCTATATATCCAGCATATCCGACCTATAAGGTCGGCCTAGGTCCCTTTCGGGCCAAACCCCTTGCACACGTTCTAAATTAAATAATTATGGAAGGAATCCCGAGCCATAAAGGCTCCAATCTCTATGACTTAATACGAATATTTGAATATCATAATTATCTACTACAATCAAGGTAATCAACTAGTCATAATCTTTTCCTTAGGGAACACGTTAATCAGTGTCCATTCTAGACACACCACGCGCTAGCCTTAGGGCACAAGCCCCTCAATATAAACGATCCCTAAGGAACTACGGAGACTTGATTCCAATCCCCGCATTGGATACGTAGGCAGCTTGATCACTATCAAGTGCAGTCTAAAACATTACACAACCACCCCTTCTTTTTCCATCGTTTTATTTATTCTAAGAGCCCCATTAGGTTATCACTAGAAGAAGAACCCTAAAGTTTATACAAACGATTTTTGGAATCATCAATTGGCACTAGTAGGAGGGTCCTATATTTGATAATCTCAGGAAAAGCTCCAGAATCAACATGGTGACCACACGACAACAAGCCGCTAATGGCAGCAACGCCAATAATGCGACTGAATCGGATGCTAACAACCAAAACCAACAACATGAATAAGTCTCTCTCGACACAACCCACCAGGCGCTGGTAGACCAACTCACGGCTCTAGATGATGCAACAAAAGAGGTTGTTCTTAATGCCGTTTTGGCAGAAGAGGACGAGGAAGATAAAGACCAAGAAGGTCTAGAGAAAGAGGACCCCTTGAGGAAAACTCTCAGGGTCCAGATCTACAGGAGGTGGACCCATCCGGAGAGAATTCACAGGAACAAGGGGCCTGGCAGCAAACTCCTTCTCCTCTTAAGCACAAAAGAGCCAAGAGGGATGATCCGTCGACTTCATCAAATCCGAGAAAGCAGCTGGTCGTGCCCCAGGCGATGGAGGCAGCTCGCGCCGAGTTAGAGGCCATTGCCAGAAGGAGATCTGCACTCCAGGCTCTCGAATCTCCTTTCTCCGAACATATTGAGAACTATCCCCGACCAACGAGGTTCAAGATCCCAAAGTTGGAGCCCTACGATGGAACCAAAGACCCTCAGGATCACTTGTTCCAGTATCTCACATGAATCTCGACTGTGCCCCAGAAGAGATAAAGTGCAAGGCATTTCCAGCACTGCTCACCGGCCGAGCTCGAGAATGGTTCAAGAAAATACCGGCCTGGAGAATGTTCCTCAATGCTTTTATCACGGCGAAGCCGTTTTAAAAGAATGCTACCCACTTGTTTTCTGTCAAACAGAAGAGAGATGAAACCGCGTTGCAATATCTTAAGCGGTTTAGTGAAGAGTCACTTCAAGTACGAGGCGCCGATGATCATGTTCGGATTACGTCCTTTGTGCCAGGACTACGTGAGGGACGGCTTTATGCCAAGCTGAGCAGTAAACTCCCTGCGACTATGGAAGAGTGTATGCAAATAGCGTTCAAGCACTATCAAAGGGAAGAAGCCAACCGACTGAAGTGGGAGCTGGAGAAGTCAAAGTCCAAGAAAGATAAGGCTGAAGATACTTCCGAAAGGAAGAGGAAGTCATCTGGAGATCGCACTACCGGATCGACCGTGGGCCGATCCGAAAGGAAAAGTGCCTTGCAACCGTAAGATTTCTCGGTGTTAAACAGGCCTCATGAACAAGTGCTTGCAATTATGGAAATGAGGGTCTAGCACGAACTCATACGCCGCTGCGAAGCTCCCAGGACAGAAGGGACCAGAGCAAGTTTTGCACCTATCACCAAGACACCGGCCATGATCTAGACAGCTGCAGAGATTTCCAAAGAGACGTGGATGTAGCAATTGCCAAAGGGAAGTTGAATGAGGTCATGGAACGGCCTCAATATGGCGAGCATCGAGGTCGACGGGACTACCTGTAGAGAAATTAAAACAGAGAGGATAATCGGCAGGGATAGCCCAGTGAAGAAGAGATCAGTCCCTAGACAGGGATCTACAGGTGGACAATCAGCCAATTAACACCATCAAAACTAATGTGGGAGGCCCTGGCAGTGTATTTGAGGTCGGAGCCTTAACGCCCGACCAGGGGGCGTACAGGCGAACAGATGAAGCCAGGTTCCTTTTTAGGAGGTAAGTTATGGGCCTAGGAATCCACTCCCGCTGGTCCTGAACAACGAATGATTGGTTATTGAAGTTGTGGTGTACAAGAATCTAGTGAAAAGGGTTTGCGTCGACACGGGCAGCGCCGTCAACGTCCTATACTTTGTAGTTTTTCAGGCAATGAACCTTAAAGAGTCCATGCTGACTCCAGTTTCAGCACCTCTGTTTGGATTTGCCAGCCCTCTTGTTCACCTTATGGGAATGGTTCGGCTCGCAACAACGTTCGGAAAGGAATCAGTGGGGAGAACTCTCATGGTCAACTACGTCGTGATCAAGTCGTCATCAGCGTACAATATCATCCTTGGAAGGCCGGCCGTGATTGACCTTCAGGCCGTAATCTTCCCGGCTCACATCAGTTTAAAGTTTCCGACCACCCGCGGCTCGGTGGAAATCAAATGAGATCTAGAGGTCGCTCGGAGTTGCAACGCGGCCACCATCAAGGGCAAATATGTTGTTTTGGCCTGATCAGTTCAGCAAGTCCTCATCATTTACCAATTTCTCTTGTCTACTCTTCGTTACTGCACTTTCGTTACGTTTCGTCCATTTCATTATCAGTTTCAGACATTTATGCTTCGTTGAATAAACTTTACTTTTCATCGTTTTCTTACTTCTTTGCCTTGTTTTATAAGTCCATAAGGACAAACTAACCAATATACTCTTTGTAAAAACTCTACGCGAGAAGTCAGTCCGACCTGGCCCTGCTCGCCGTGCCTTAAAACAAGAAATCAGCACTAGCCTAGCCCCGCTCGTCAACGCATCCACGCGAGAAGTCAGTCCGACCTGGCCCTGCTCTCCGTGCCTTAAAACGAGAAGTCAGCACTAGCCTGGCCCCACTCGTCAACGCATCCACGCGAGAAGTCAGTAAGACCTGGCCCTGCTCGCGTACCCTAAAACAAGAAGTCAGCACGAGACTGTCTACTCGTCAATGCATCCACACGAGTAGTCAATCTGACCTGGCCCTGCTCGCCGTGCCCTGAAACGAGAAGTCAGCACCAGCCTAACCCCGCTCGTCAACGCTTCCACGGGGGAAGTCAGTCCGTCCTGGCCCTACATACGGTAACTTAAACTAATTGTGAAACTAACATCAAATCATACTTCATGCAACCTAGTACTAGTATGCCATCCCTGAATAATCATAGGCACGACATACTAGTGGGCAACGATGATCGTACAAAACAAAACAAAACTTATTATTAACAAACAAAATTAGAGAAAGTCTACAATAAGACGAATCCTATTAAGAAATAGGAACCGAACTCGAGGGTTCGGCCCCCTTAGAGGATCGGCCCTGTTCGCCAGTCGTAGGGTACATAGCCTCAGGAATGTACAAGTCTGGATGGGCCAGTTGGTCGAGAGTAGGGTCCGGGTGATGGCCCTACAATCGCCTACTCCTAGAATATAACTATCCCTCATGGTAGGGCTCAGCAGCCGCTTCAAAGATTTGATGAAGACGGAAAAGGCTTTGTAATCTCTAACGGCTTGAGCCGAGGCCCCCTGGAGGCGATCAGGGAAAGCTCGGACAATTGGCTCTGAAGCCGACAGCTACCCCCGAAGCCTTACAATATGACCCTCCAGTTCGGCTTCCTTTTCTAAGTGTACATTCATGAACTCTTGATGGCGGACATCACACTCCGACCTTAAAGTCTCTGTTATTTCCGCTTGTGACTTCAGTTGTTCCTCAAGATCCTTTATTCGGTCGTCCTTAGACTTCAGATCAGAAGACCTCCTCTCCCGCTCGGCGGACGAGCGTGCAAGTCGGCAGAAGATTTCTTGACCCACAACCGATCTCTGTAGGACCACAACATATGGTCAACACCCTCTGAATAAGTGTCAGAATACAAAGAAATGAAACTTACGTGTCTCATGGCCCACTTCAATCAGGTCCATCTCAGACATTTAAGTAACACCTTGCACCGGATCATCTAAAGAGGGTGAAGAGTGGGGGTCGACCTCGGTCTCCCCTTCCTCTCGATGAACCTCTCCTGCCCTAAGGTGAGAATATCTTCTTATAAGGGGAGTCTCATCCTCCAACTCGGACAACAGGGCCGACCTGGCGCTGCTCGTCCTTAAACTTCACGCGAGAAGTCAGTCCGACATGGTTTGGCTCACCGCACTATTATGGGAAATCCATCTAACCTAACTTAGATGGTCCTAAGCTCAGCCCGACTTAGTCTAACCCATACCATCCAAGCTCACGAGTTAAACTCGGCCGTATATACAACATAAGTGTGCAGTCTGAAAACTCAGAGTTGAACCCCGGGCCGCACACCCCTTAAAAAACGTTGGTGCAATCCAATACAGTATGCCATCTAAAAACTTAAAATATTGAATGGCATACTGGGGGGCACCCCCCATCAACAATGAAAACATCAACAATAAACAAACAAAAGATAACTCAAAAGGCAGAAACAAAACAACCTTTTTGCTGAATACTAAACAAAATCGAGGTACATATTGCAAATTCTTCAAAAATAAACTCCTAAACTGTAAGAGTCTGCGGTCGGACTCTTCTGAGGCTCGGACAAAGGATCCGAACCAGACACAACAGCAGGCTGAGCGGCGTATTTTGAAACAATATCCACCCTAGCCTTAAAGTCCCTCACCCGCTCATCATAAACCTGGCTCATCCCAGGTTTGTAATAAATCTTCTTAGAAAGATCATTTACAACAAGGGAAGGATACTGAATCCTTGCCTCGTCTATCTCCTTAGTATACCCATGGTTGAGGATGGGGATTAGCAACATCCTTAAAGCCGCGGCAAAGTCCCCCAAAGCCTTATACTCCAGGATAGCCTCAATACACCGAACCAGGATCAGGGCTTCCAGATCGGCCACTCGTGCTTGGAGGTCAGCAACCTCATTCTCTTTCATCCTCCTCCTCAGCAAGCTCACTCGCCAAAGACATCAGCTCACCCTCTTGAGCTAAAAGTTGAGCCTGCAGAGCCTTCATCTCTGCACCCTTAAGCTGAGCAGCTACCTTGAGCTCCTCCCGTGTCTTCCTCAGCTTGGCAATCTTAACCTTCTGGGTAGCTGAGTCAGCAGAGGCTTTCCCCAGCCTTCTGAAAACTTCCTAGCCAATCGTGCCTCCCTGAATAATTAGGCAAGGAATAGTTAGGACCCCCAACAACTCGGATTTAAAACAGAAAAAACAAGAAAAAGTCGCTCACCTGTTCCACAGTCTTACATCCTATAATCGCCAACTCTTCTTCTGACGTGGTGGCGATCCGCTGCTTCTCAGAAGCAGCTTCCTCCTGAGCTTCTTCAGGAGTTTTTGACTTGCCTTTATTTGAAGGACGACCCTCCTGCAAGTTCGGCCTCGGCCGCCCCTTCTTCCTGATCTCTATGGCCTTTTCCATTGCGTCCTCAAGAAGGCACAGATCTGCCTGTCCCTGGGAAGGAGCAGACGAGGAAGCACCCACCACAGCAGCATCTATGATCGGATCTTCCATAAGCTCATGCTGGACAGGCAGGGTCGGCTCGGGCTGACGGACCACAACTTCCCCTTCTGCTCCAGCCAGCAGATCAGTAAAATTAGCCACTGTAAGTATGAACAAAACATTAGTCGGGTCAAAGCATAAGTATAACAACAAAAGTAAAATACGAAGGAGAAGGTCCTACAGGACTTCCACTCAGTTTTAGTAAATTCCACATAAGGATCAGGCCCTGCATTCTCTAACCGAGCTGCTGTAATCAGCTCATCGTACAGAATCTGAACACTCAATGGAGTACCTAGACCTTTGGATCTTTTCCACCAGCTTCTTGTTTAGCTCGGGATGCTCATCCTTGTCAAATTCAGCCATATTCCACCGACTCAGCTCGGGATGATCTTCATGGCGCACGTAGAAGAATCCCTCCTTCCACCGCTTGAAAGAATCCTTACCTTTGGGAAGTATGGGGATGTTGGATGACAGATCGAGAAAAGTAGTACCAGTAGGGATGATCCTTCACCCCTACACGGTGATAAATATACCTAATTTTCACAGTAAACCTTAGGTTTAGCAGGCGATACCAGATAGCAAACCCAATGATGGCTCTGATACCATTGGGGGCTACCTGGGAAAGACCTAGCTCATAATACCAGAGTATGGTGAGGAGCACCGGGCAAAAAGGCAGCCTCAAACCCACATCGAAATATTCCCGGTGAACCGTACAGAAACCCTCCAGCGGGTCCGGAGCAAACAAATGCGGTCCCGAAAGGCAACTTCGGGGCAAACCTTTCCTTTTCAACCCCGTACAACTTACAAATTTCGTCTAGGTCCTCTTGACCCAGAATGGACCCAACAACCCTACTATCCGCAATAGCCATTTCTGCGAAGTCAGACTTAGGGTTCCGGTGAAATAAGGTTTATATCTAAGGACAAGGGAAATCGAGCTACAAAGCTAAAATGCGAAGGGAGTAATACTTGCAAAAATAAATTTGAAAATTGAGAGACGAAGAATGGCAATTGGCAACCGGCAGTGGATCCTCCGATTTAATAGCCAGCGTTATTATGAAACGATTGATATGACGGAGTTCTAACCCCCCACTTACCTCAAAACACGACCCTAATTGGCGTTACTGGGCAGCGACGCCTCAATTCTCGGTACAGCTATAACGACGTTACAGCTGGCTTTGCCACCCGGCCATTAGAGTCCCAAGTCTATAAGCTAAAATAACCAGGTCGAGCCACCGTACAAATAGATCCGAGCCGACCTCACGAGACTCGGCTGGACTTGGGGGGCTTATGACGATGCCAAGAATTGGACGTACCTACAGGGCACATATTTAGTGGCTCAACATTAAGTGTGGAGATAGAAAGGCTGTCTAAAGGGCCAGAGCTCCCGGCAGCCGAGCTAGAGTAGTTCAGGTGTGGAGATAGAAAGGCTGAAAAGCCTAAGTATATCGGTATGGGTCTCATGATTAATATACTTAGGGTTGGGCCCAGAACACTTAACAGTGTGACCGTCTTATCCGGACTGTCGGTATAGGGTACCTAGTGGGGCATTTATATATGATGTCTATCATATAGGACTGGACCGATTTGATTTGAATTCTCGATATAATTCCGTGATCGATAAATCTTATCGAATCACAAGATGATCATATATGGATTAATCTCAATCCTGATGTGATCACAGTCTATTGCTTGGTTCAAAGTAGGGTTTGATGTGTTAGTTAAGGATCACTTGTATACATGTGATCTGAACACTTCTCGTTGGCTCTATTCTGGAATGAGTGAGTAGTCTGTGACTTCACAGATATGGAATCCATTCCTTCCTGCGGGAAGTTGATGACGGTCAAATTATACCCGTAAAAGTAATCAACGTTGACCTTAAATCGAGATTAATAATATATATTTCATATTAAATCACATGTTTATATTTATTATTTAATGTTAAGTGATTATTAATATGATATTTGGTATTTAGCCGTTTTCATTATTAAAATCCGATTTACTGTGCGATTAATGTTGATTTTACAGATCATTACAAATCGAGAAGATTAATGTCATTCAATCAATTATCTCAAGATAAGGAAGGAAGGAAATCGGAGCATTAAATGAGAGAGTAATCGGATCAACATGCAAGCGTGCAGTGGGGAGCAAGATAGACGAGAAAAACGATTAACGTGTGAAAAGTTAGGTTCGGTCGACCGAGCCTATAGCTTCGGTCGACCGAGTGTCACCTTTCGGTTGACCGAGTGTCAGCTTCGGGGCGGTTTCCGGCTTATATCGTGCTTATCTTCTAGAACCACCCTAAGTCGGCAAAAACCTCTATATAAGCAAGCAGCTACGAGAATTGTAATATACACCAACACATCCCTTCATTCTTTCTTCAATCTTATAGCTTTGAATACAATGTAGTTTATTGAGGGTGTTTCCAGCAATTTAAGGGCTGCAATATGTAAGCCTTTATTTTCTGTTTCTTTCTTTTAAGTAATTAATCCCTCCCAATTATGCTTTATTGTTTGAGTTAGTTAATTCATAGCTAGATGATGTAGATCTAGGTTATGTCGTTATGGATGTGGCGAAGCCTTGTCTATGAGGATCCCATAACCTACGTCATACACTTAGTATTTATTCATGAATCTACTTGATTTAATTAATGCGTATCTATGTTAGTTTATATGAATGCTTTACGAATTACTGTTTAATCCGTTGTGTATGATGAAACGCTGAGAGATACGTTCAGGGATGTACTCTGGGGGAAAAAGACCATTCGGTCGACCGAGCCCACCTATTCGGTCGACCGAGCCCCTGTTTATCCGTTAGATAGCCATGTCTTTATGGTTAGGTTAACTTAATAGAATTTATCATCTCAGTAGGTATGGCTACGGCTACGTTGCTCGTCTGTTTTAATTAGCGTATGATTAGGAAATACCAATATAGGGCTCCTAGGTTGGCTCATGAATGATCTTCCGGGACTTTCAGCGAGATCTAGGTAGGTTTTGTATTTGGGAATTGAGCTCACCTAGTTATACGTAAATCGTAGATTAACATGAGACCGTGCAGGTAAATGTTAATAGGACAGAGACTGATGCGATCGTTTAGGAAGTACGCCTAACCATAGGAATGTTGCCTAGACGAGGTGTACGATTAATATCGGCATCCTTAGAGTCGTAAGCGTGTGAGTTATATGAGATGGAGGCACTAAAAGGCGAAGTCACGTAACAATATCACAGTGATTTAGTGACTTACCGGTGCTAAGTCAAGTTAAAGAGGATGACTCCCGTAGCCAATCTAAGATAGATACAAACGGATTGATAGTTAATAAGTTCAGTTTATTATATAAATTATCTAGGTCCAAACGATAAAGACTATAATTGGGGAGGTTAATTACGTTGTGTCGAGTCGTGTCTCTACTTTTCTTGTCTTATGTTGGTCGTAGACCGCCTCTATGTCCTTGACATGCTTAATTAATTGTTTGTATATAAGATGATCCACAATTGGTTCCCGTGGGATCGACCTTGATTCACTATAGCTATACTACGATGGGCCTAGTCCTCTTGCTAGTATTGGTTTATGGTGGTCAAGTATATTATAACCTGATTGACCACGTCATCAAGTTTTTGGCGCCGTTGCCGGGGAGCCAACGGTCAATTTTATATATAAATAATTTTCTTATTCATGTCAAGTTTTCTGTTTTAGAGTCTGTTTTTACGTTTTTGAGTCCCTCTGGTTGTCTGCTCTGTCTGAAAATTCCAGATTCTTAAAATAAAAAAATAAAATTTATTCGGTCGACCGAGAGACCTCATTCGGTCGACCGAGAATTTATAATTTTTTTTGTTTTGTTTTGTTCTTGTTCTGTTCTGTTTACACGGTTTCTGATTTGTGTTTTTCGAGTCTGGAATTTCGCGTGTCTATTTATCCCCGTATTTTTAATCCGTAGGTCTGATAGCGGCATGGGAAACCATGTTAAAATCGCCTCTACGGTCCGTTTTGTTTTTCTTCGTTTGCGTAAACCAGGGAAGCAATAATCTGAGTCAGTAATTTTTCAAGGGCGCTGAGAAAATAACCCAGCAACATGCGGAATTACTACTCTACGATGGGAAAAGCGATGGAAGCAAGACCATTAAAGCACCAAGATGGCTCCGAAAAAATATATATTTTAAAGCTTAAATTCTTCGTGGTACAATGTTAAAGGCAAGGTACTACCTTTTTTGCTTATGTTTTACTACCTTTTGGTTTTTTGAGCATAAGTTAGCCTATACATGAACCTTAGTATGAATCTTAGCCCGGAGTTGGTTTGTAAGAATAATTTTATTAGTGTCGAAGGTTTTGCCCCATATCCGTCTCATCTAGAGGGTGTAAGGAAACATGTAGTCGTTGAAAGGAAGCAGTGAATAAAGAGTTCCTCGTAGTTCTGTTAAAATCTCATTGTCCTATGCATGAGAATGCTTCTACTGGCCATAGGAGCAACAAATTGTGTAGTTTAAGCATTCAAAATCTAAAGAAGACGTTGAGTTTTGAGAGAACACCATCTTCTGCTTTCGTTGAGTTTTATGGTGATGGCTTCTCGGTGAACCCACCTTAAACAGAAACGAGATTACGCTTTGGGTGACAATTTAGAAATCGGAGACTCTTAGTACATTGGTTCGGAAATGGTTTAACCATGGCTGGGCGAGTTTAACCGAGCTTCGGCTCAATCGACTCCCCTCCATGTGTGATGTACGTTACAGCAGTTCCACAAGACTTAGCATAGCCGATAAGCCTTCGGGCTAAACGGGGCTTAATCTTGACGGATTGGCCTGAACTGTCACATATGTTCCAACGAATAAGACGGCGTAGGCTTGTCTACGTAACCGACCTTATTCGGAGTACTTTGATTCATTGTTTCTTATTGTCAAGGCCAAAGCCATAATTTTAACCGAGTTTCTTAGAATTCACTAATTCCTAAAACGAGAGCCGAGGTAAGAGCTTTGTATAAATGGTATGGATAAATGTCGTTTCCTAGGTCTCACAACCAAGGGAAGGGTATTAATCCGCAAAAGCGACAGGCCACCTCATACAGTGCTCGAGGGGTCAATATCTGGCGATCCAAGAATGATGACTGACAAGGATAATTTTTGGAAAGTCGAGCTGAGGACTTTAAACTCAGAACTACTTCTTTAAAACCCTTAGGATTTTTTTTAGTTAGTTAGTTTTTAGGTTTTGTTTTCTTTGAGTCCAATAAGAGTAACGTGAAATATGTTGAGGTTTTTTATTTTGCCGTGTTCCGATGGCCATTGGGCTAAGGATGTGCAAAACTTTTTTACTCAATATAGGCCACGTGAATTAGAGTTTTTTAGGAGAGTCGAGAAATTGCTAAAGAAAAGGAAATTTAGCAATCAATCTTAAGATGGAAGCATTAAGAGAGCTTGAGAATTACTGAAAATGTAACAGAGAATGATTGGTGCGAACAAGAACAATTTTGGTCAACTTCCAAAATCTTTTAGAATGGTGATCCAAGGGAAAATTCAAAGTGGTGCGCAATTCATTCTGCAACTACCCTTATCCTTTCATTTATACCTTTTCACCCTTCAACCTTTTCGATCCTCTCACCAATCTGCCCCAACAGTTCACATTTCTAACCATTCTTTCATCGCCTCTCTTTCTTTCCATTCGTTTCACTCTCCCACCCAATCCCATTCCTTTAAACAATTCTCAATCCCAAAAACACAATTTCTTACCCACCCTTTATCTTTTCTTCCCATCCTTATGTGTATCTTTTTTTTTTAAACCCATCATACTCTCAACCTCCATTTTGTTTACATAATACCTATGTGTTGCGGAATTTGAAATATTGCTAAGCTTTAATGATTATCTTTTATCATTTTGATTTTCATGATCCTAGTTGGGGTAAGTGTAGCTCTGACCCTAGCTAGATTTTAAAGGTTTTTGGTTCGATCAAAGTACAACTTATCTTTCTACCGGAAGTTTTAAATTTCACATTTTTTTCCGTCTATTCCGGCATTTCTAGATGATAAGTTTTGTTCTGAACTATCACACCGATCTGACCTTGTTGATGACGGTTATGACTTTTACGTGATGCATTGGGTTATTAGTCATTTCAAGGAGTAGTTACATCTCCCTAAGCTGTTGATATCCATTGCAAGCGAGAAGTTTCTGCGCTAAGTATTCGATTTTATCTTTAGCCAATAGGTCGCATTGCATCTGTTATACCTTACCAAGTTTCTCTTTTCCTGGATTGAATACCTTTTCGATCCAGTCAACCTCGTGTTTTCCCACATGGGGTTATGCTTTTTGATCTTTGTCTTCTCCACCCGGTTTTAAGAATATTTAGGCGGTGGAGGTTGTAGATGAAGACCACCATCTTTAGTTGCTTGTTTATTTTTCTTTCTATTTAGTATTTTTCTTGTCTTTGGTTGTATAAAATAAAGTGGCTTAAACTGTTTTTAGGTATTTATACCTCATTACTGCCACATTATTTTATAACTTCCATAAACATGGTATTTTACGGTTTCGTGGAGTTTGTTTGCTTATACAGGATGTGTCTATCTCTCCACGACGTGCTGACATTTACTCCGATATTGTTCCTTTACTTGAGAGCCGTTTCCAGAGCTAAGTCTTTTTCTTAAATTCTCATTTATTTTTGTCATTGAGGACAATGCCATGTTTAAGTGGGGGGGTAGGAGACTTAGCCATGTTATGTTATAATTGAAAATTGAATGAAACGGCACATGATTGAAAAATTGGAATAAATACCATATTATTTATCTCGTACCCTTAGAATTGTGAGTTCCTAGTTAAGAATTGATAGGAAAGGAACCAAGTTTCATGAGTACGTGATCATTTTATACTTATGTTAAGTTAATTTAAGGATATTCATGCCCGTTTTTGCAAGTAGTTATTTATTATTCAATTACTCAATCTGTGAATCGAGTATACCGCGCAAATCATAATAACTGAAGAAATTATGTGTACATTGCATAGATGATTGGTTATGTGAACTTAGTATCAATATCTATCTGCTGATGCATTCTTATCTTTTAGCCATTAAAGCAGAGTAATAAGCTTGAGACGTACCTGTGTTTTAGCAAAATGTTAAACACTGGGCTTGTAGTAACATTACCAAAGTAGCCCCGCGCTTGTGGTAATATTCGATGCTATACATGATCTAAGATAGGGGGATACTCTAAAAAGTTTTCTTCCTTGAGATTGATAGTATTTGAAAAATATGAAGATATGAAAAAATATTCAACTCTTTAAGAGGCTTTGAGTAGTACTCGGTCTCCAAGTCCAAAAACCCTATAGATACGCTCTTGCTTATTGCTCTAGTGCTTCAAAAATTTAAAGGCTTGAGAAGTATGAATGCTGAGGTTGGTAGGTTGAGATTACGAAGTTGGCATAAACTCTAATCTTGCTACGAATATATAAAACTAAATGCACATGCACACATCACTTCGATTCATAGTCAGTAGTGAATAATGGATATCTTATGAGCATGACTAGTATGAGTTGACTTGAGCTTCTTGTGTAAGTATGATTTGACCATAGAAAATGTTGTCTTGGGGAATGACTTATTGATGCTTTGTTCGGGACGATCAAAGTCTAAGTGGGGGGTAGTTGATGACGGTCAAATTATACCCGTAAAAGTAATCAACGTTGACCTTAAATCGAGATTAATAATATATATTTCATATTAAATCACATGTTTATATTTATTATTTAATGTTAAGTGATTATTAATATGATATTTGGTATTTATCCGTTTTCATTATTAAAATCCGATTTACTGTGCGATTAATGTTGATTTTACAGATCATTACAAATCGAGAAGATTAATGTCATTCAATCAATTATCTCAAGATAAGGAAGGAAGGAAATATCCCAAATCAAAACGAACAGTCTATGGAGGATTTATCCGTATGTAATGATTATATCAATGGACGCTTTTACTCAATGATTAGAGTGTAAGTATATATCTATAAACGATAGAGTTCAGTTTCGGGTTTATGGTGGCGTAATCCCGGAAATAATAGATTGAATAAGAATTGTTATGTTCGATGAATAATTTTATTTAATTTATTGTAGCTACTGGTTATAGGTCCATGGTCTCCTATGTGGCTCCTAACACGCATATGTTTCTTGACGTTGGGCCTCAATGATAATTAAGTAGTTGGACTATTTAATTGATGTGCGAATAATTATTTAATGCGCTAAATAATTAAATACATGGAAAAGACATTTTTCGTGGACTCGGCCCATAATTAAGTGTGGCGTGTGAAACCCTAATTTTAGGGGTGAATGGCGTGTGGCATACATGTTGTAATTGGAAAGAAATTAGTTTTCTTGGATAATTACATGTCATGTGATTAAATGTTTATTTGTTAAATAATTAAATCGGGAGATATTAGATATTATCTATTATATATATCTAAATTAGTTTTAGAATATATTAGATTTATCTAATATTTAATAAAGGATTATTATGATTGATTATTTTATTAATTATTAAATCCTTGGAGGACAAGGATTTCTCTCCTATATAAATAGAGTTCTTCTAAGCCTTTTACACAACATATAACACGCAATATACGCACAAAAGGCTTGGAATTTTCGGCCAAAGCTTGGGGTTTAGAGTTGGGAAAATCTTCGGGATTTTCCGGGTAGCATATCAAGGAGGTCAAGCATCAAGGATCAACATCCACCGGTTGTTGCTTGGAGATACACATCGGAAGACTGTGGCATCTCAACTATTTGGATCTCGGCTTCTCAATCTTCGGTTCTAATCTTTCGATTGGTAAGTAGATCCAACCTTCTTGTAGTTTAGATCTATTTATTTATGTGTTTTAATTTGTATTGATCGTGATCCTTGTTATTCCGCTGCGTAATCGGGTGGATCTAGATCCGTCCAGCGATATTACATCCAATAAGTGGTATCAGAGCCTCCGATCTATAAATTAAAGTATATAATTGATAGATCTAGGAGTGGAAATTGCATGTTTAGATTGCATTGTATTTTTCGAAAATCATGATGATGAATGCTTTGATATGTTGGTTGAAGAGATGGATTGGGGTTGGTATCGTTTACTCGTTAGATCTATTATAAACTCATATAAATTCATTTATATGAGTATAGGAAATTTTATAATTTTAGTTTCCTAGAAGTAGATCTGTTTTGTTGCTATTCGGTTTTTTATTTATTCCCGGAGATTGAGCCGTTGAAACAACAATCCCTCTAGTCAGAATGAAGAATATAAGTTGAAGAACAGGCCCTCAAAATTTCGTGTCCATCTCGATGTCCAATCGTTGCAATAAAGTTGCTGCTGTGTCGTAAAAGCACTGCAGCCCCAGTTGTCAGTTCGTCGAATTTCTGGAAGAGATTGGACCGTTGAAACGAAGATCCAACCATTCAGATTGAATTAGGAGGAGTGAAGAACAGGTCCATAAAGTTTCGTGATGATCAAAGTTCGTTTGGATGTCCGATCATCGATAAAACGCAGCAGCAGCAGATTAGAAAACTGTAAACCCTAGTTAGGGTTTTTTTTTTAATAGGTTAGATACGGGGGTACCAACGATTCATCTCGGCGTTTATTTTCCGTAATTGCGTGTATGATCGTATTTATGTGTATAACCGGAAAATTTCCATGACATGCATCATATCATGAATTCCACTCCATATGCATACATGTAGCTATTTAATTCTGGATAATAAATTAGGCATGTATTCAACTCGATTAATTAGTTTAATTTTTAATTAATTGTTGTGGGAATTAATTAATTAGAAACTAATTAAAGAACCGAGGAACCGGGTTTTGTCAATCGTTAAGTTTTCAGTGATGGATTCTCGGTGAATCCCACCTTAAACCGGAACGAGATTGCGGGTTTGTTCCGTAGTGTCTACGGGAAAGTTTGTCAATTTAAGAAATCGGAAAATCATGATACATGGGTTCGGAAATGGTCTAACCATGGTTGGGTAAGTTCAACTGAGCTACGGCTCGATCGACTCACCCTCCACGTGTGACGTTTGCACGGGGGTTCGGCAATACTTAGCATTTCTGACAAGCCTTTACGGCTAAACGGGGCTTCTCCTAGCCGGATCCGACCGACAGTCACATACGTTCCAACGAATAAGACGGGTAGGCTTGCCTACATTACCGACACCATTCGGGTACATGATTTGTTGTTTCTTAAAATATTGTCAAGTCCAAAACCGTGATTAGTAAACCTACCACTTTTTCAAAATATTGAGTGGGAGCGGGAAAGGCGACAGCCGACCCCACAGCCTCTGCAATAGATGCAAGCAAGTGAGAGAATGGTGATGCCTCGTGCCGCTTTGATTTTGGCCCCCTTCGGATGGTGTTCACCGCTATCAAAATTCAAGGCTTGGTCTCCGAAAGGATAGGATCTTGAGGACTCGCCGGGTCACTGATCTGCCCTACGTAGGCATACTCGGGGCGTACTTAAAGGTCTGATATAGTAGGTCACACTCATCAGGATATTTTAGGAAATATCTTGGCTGAAAAAAGGAAGGTAATCGACGATTAATGTATGGGATGTACGATTCCCATGAGATGTTTGATTCTCAAAGTTTAATCATCGAGAGAGATTGTCTCAGTTTAACCGTCATCGTGCTGATACCGACCCCCTAGGCGGCGGTATGATGCGAGGTTAAATCCTTGGAATGGTAGAATATACTTTTCTTCAAGTTTATAATTCCTAAAATTTATCTAGTAGTGTTTTTTGAATTTAATTTCTGTCATTTTATTTTCAGCAATCATGTCGTCGCAACTTTCCTTATTACTGAATGATAAACTTAATGGTAACAACTTTGGAAAGTGGAAAAGTAGCCTGAACGTGGTACTCATCTTTGAGAATGCGCAATTTGTTTTGACTGTGGAATGCCCGGTACTTCCCTTACAGAACCCGTCTAAATCCATTAAAGACGACCGTCAAAAATGGATGGAAGTGGATAACAAGGCATGCGGTATCATCTTAGTATCAGTGTCAGAGGTCATTAGGACCAAACTTGTAGGCTTTAAGAATTCACGAGAAATCATGCAGCACTTATCCTCCATGTTTGGCGCCCCTTCTGATCAAGCAAGGCACGAAGCAGTGAGGATGGATGTTAATGCCAAAATGAGGAGAGGTCAGTCTGTGACTGGTCATGTCATGAACATGATCAACTACTTTACTGATGCAGAAACTCATGGGTCAAAGTTTGACGATGCTACTCAGGTGTCTATGATTCTTGAATCACTTACACCTGATTTCCTACAGTTCAAGACTAACTATGTCATGAACAAACTCAAGTTTGACATGCCACGGTTGATCAACAAACTGCAAGTCTTGGAAGCTCTCTCTTCTAACAACAGAGGCAAAGAAGGAGAAAAGAAGGCGGAAGCCAATATGGTTGAAGCCAAGACGTCAAACTCTGGCCATAAGGGCAAGACCAAGTCTAAAAATGTTACTGCGCCTAAACCAAAACCTATGAAGAAGAAGGCCAAACAGACCAATCCTTCCAAACCTAAAGGGAAGTGCTTTTACTGTAACGAGGTAGGACATTGGCATCGTCACTGTCCAGAATATCTCAAAGACATAAAGGATGGAAAGGTCAAACCTGGCAATGGGAAGGATAAGAAAGGTAATTCGGAATTACTAGTCTTGGAATCCTTTAATGTAGCTAAAAATGTATCAACTTGGATACTGGATACTGGAGCTACTAACCATGTATGTACTTCTTTGCAGATCCTTAGTTCGTTTGAGGAGCTAGAGGAAGGTACTCAAGTGATGAGAGTTGGCACCGGGGCGCTTGTTTCAGCTAAAGCGCTGTTGATTTAGTTTTTGGCAATAAAGTTCTACGTTTAGACCATGTTTATTTTATTCCAAACTTCCGTAGGAATTTGATTTCCATTTCAGCATTTGAAAGAACAATTTTATTCAGTTTCCTTTGTGAATGACGAATTTATTATTTCCAGAAATGGTTTTAATTTGTTTTCTACAATACTGGAAAACGGATTATATTTTATTAAACCAACGCATGCTCCACTGCTTAACACTGAAATATTTAAAGTAGCACATCAACAATCTGCTAAAAGGCAGAAAGTTTCTCAAAAAGAATATAAAACATATCTTTGGCACCTTAGGCTAGGTCATATTTCCTTGGAAAGACTCAATCGACTGGCTAAGGGTGATTCCTTAAAAGAGTTATCTGTTGACTCGTTGCCGATCTGTGAATCTTGCCTGGAGGGAAAAATGACTAAGCGTCCCTTTTCGTCAAAAGGGAATAGGGCTAAAGAACCTTTAGAGTTAGTACATTCAGACCTTTGTGGTCCGATGAATGTGCAAGCTAGAGGCGGATTCGAGTATTTTGTGACTTTCATCGACGACTACTCGAGATTCGGTTATGTTTATCTACTGCATCAGAAATCTGAAACTTTTGAAAAGTTCAAGGAATTCCAAGCAGAAGCCGAAAGGCAACTGGGCAAGTCTTTGGAATGCCTTCGCTCTGATCGCGGAGGTTAGTACTTAGATACTGAATTCACTGACTATATAATTAAACATGGGATCTGTTCTCAACGTTCTGCACCCAGGACACCTCAGCAAAACGGAGTTGCTGAAAGGAGAAACAGAACTTTTATAGACATGGTCAGGTCTATGATGAGCTACGCCTCGCTACCGATTTCCTTCTGGGGATATGCTTTACAAGCAGCGGTATACATTCGGAATGAAGTACCATCAAAGTCTGTCGAAAAGACACCTTTCGAAATGTGGAGAGGATGCCGCGAAAGCATAAGTCACTTCCGCATTTGGGGATGTCCTGCACATGTGCTGGGAGACAAGACTACAAAACTACAAAAACGTACGAAAGTATGTTTGTTTGTAGGGTACCCCAAAGGAACACGTGGAGGTCTGTTTTATGATCCAGAAGATAACAAGGTGATAGTTTCTACTAACGCCATGTTTTTGGAAGATCAATATATGGCAGACTTCAAACCTCGAAGTAAAATTGTACTTGAGGAGTTACTTTCTGACGAGGTCAGACCACTGGTGACACCTAGTGTCACTGACAACAACACAACGAATGCACATGTCAACCCTTCATGTTCCACCCAGGCGTACTGAGAGAGTGGTTCGGCCACCAATTCGGTATGGGATGCAATCAGATGCGAACTTAGCCGTCTCTGATGGAGGGAAAGATGATCCAGTGTCCTTTCGGAGGACCATGGATGATCGTGACAAGGAAAATGGGTTGATGCGATGAATCAAGAGATGGAGTCGATGTACTCCAACTCTGTCTGGAAACTTGTAAATTGCCCTGAGGGTGTTAAACCCATAGGTAGCAAATGGATCTACAAGAGAAAGCGAGGAGTTGATGGGAAGGTTCAAACCTTCAAAGCACGGCTTGTAGCCAAGAGTTACACACAGAAAGAGGGAAGAACTACGAAGAGACCTTCTCCCCTGTGGCCATGCTGAAATCCATCCGGATCCTCCTTTCGATTGCTGCATGCCTAGATTATGAAATCTGGCAGATGGATGTTAAGACAGCCTTTCTGAACGGCTTTCTTGATGAGGAAATATATATGCAGCAACCAGAAGGATTTATCGAGCAAGGCCAAGAGCACAAGGTGTGCTCAGAACCTTGATAAGTTCACATTCGAGTACTCTACGATAAAATACTCACAGAAAAACTTGAAAGCTTTATACTGTGTGCATAACGATGACTCCAAATACCTTTATACAGGCTACAAACTCGAAGTAGATCATACAGTTAAGCAATGTGGGATAAAAACATATTAAAATTATGAACTAGGCGCCTCAAGTGGTCTTGTGGGCTTACCTTGACTCTACCAGGCCCAACATGAGTTTTATTGACTGAAATAAAGACTTAAACCCAAAATAACAACTAAAAATAAATGAAAAACTCCAAATAGTCTTCACAATCCAATAACACAAATAATAGACTTAATTTATTCCTTCTTCAACGGGAATCACAACGTGCCATCTACTGCCAGGACCGGTGGAGGGCCCAGCTTCTTGATGTCGATGAAGCCCAGGATGCCATAACCAGAAGAAAAAAAAAAAAAAAAAAAAAAAAAGGCTAGTAATTTGCAATTTCCAAGCAGCATAGTTAGCGTTGGTGAGCTTTAGGGGTACGTGAAGGGCGGGATTTAAGGCGATTACGGTAGCATTTACGGGTTGGCCAGTAGCAGTCGAGAGCCGCGAGGTGAGGGTGGTGGCTATGGCCAAACTAAAGGAGGAATCGGACAGGGACATGATGGTTGCGGAAAAAAGAAAGAGCGGATGAGAGGATTTTTGGAGAGGGAAGCAAGCTGATGAACGACGTAGAAGAATGAGGCTGATGGATGACGGGAAGAGAAGAGGAGAGGATCGGGGAGAACCGAATTCTCAGTACTCTCATACCATGTTAGGTATTGTGATGAAAAGTGATTTTCATTGATCGAAACATTTGAAACATTTTTACAGTGTGTAGTCAATATATCTGGAGTATTCTAGAATATCTAGGTAATAAGTACATGATAAATAATTACAAAATATTACAAATAATATTTGTTTTTGAGAAATACAAATAATATCCTATAGAAATAATTATAATATGTCTATTAATGTATATGAGTTGAAAAGTAATCCCTCCGTCCCGTAATATAAGTCCTTTTGTCTTTTTAGTATTGTCCCAAAATATAAGTCATTCTCACAAAATAATACAATATTAAATATATCGTTTTCACTTTCACAAAAACAATGTAATATTATTAGTCAATCCCAAAAACAATACAATATTTTGCATTAAAATATTAAAAAGTAACTCATATATTATGTTTTTTTAAACTGTGTGAAATAGCCAAAAAGCCTTATATTATGGGACGGATGGAGTATATAAAAATAAAATTGTCTATGTATGGATATGAGTATATGACTTGAGTATGTCCAGTATGTTTTTTTTTTTTTTTTTTTTTTGGCATTCAGTATGTTTTAGTTATTTCGCAACTTTTCGTGGAGTCGAGTATTTTTAGAGGAAATGTTACAATCAGTCAGTATAAAAAAGCTGGACCGTCCAGTTTATCGTTAGATCAATATTAAAATAATATGATCGTTAGATTGAGGTGGTGCATTATTAGATATTGTGTACCATAAAAATGACTGTTAAACATGTTAAGTGTCAATTCCACTGGCTAAAATTAGAAGGAAAAAAATACAATTAGAAACAAATTAATCATTCAATTGCATTTTTTAGGGAATCGCATTTCGCTTCGTCTATGTTTCTTCGACTTCGCTTATGTTCTTCTTCCCCTTTTGTCCTCCCCTCCTTTTCACATCTCCGTTCGTCATCGGGTATCGATCGAATAAACAAGTATTGATTAATTTCAAAGAAATTGTTTTCGGATTTATGTCTTGAAAGAGCAAGGATGTCATCTTCAATTTTATTTTCACAACTTTTGTCGGCGATTGTCGGAATAACTGCTTGGGTTAATTGGAACACAAGAAACAATATGGTATTTAACTATCTTTATTTTGAATCCGGAATCTATGTTTCAAGATGTGGAGAGGATCTCTTTTACCTGGCTTTCTAATGCTAACGGTCTCAAGAAATTGAATTGGGATGAATGGTTGGCAACCCCGTTGAATTCGGCTACTTAAGTTCTGAAGATGGAAATAAACTTATATGGTCTGACAGCGACTATTACCCTTAAATTACCCAGGCAATTGTTTTGACTAGAAGGAGGAGGAATCGGTTCAATTTTGGTCTTGAAAACAGAATTGCAGGCGAAATTTGCAGCAGCTTTTGAATTTGTTAGTCACTTGGTTAGTTATGATGATGCTATTTTGTTGTTGTTAAATTCGAATTGGAACTTATGTTGGAAACTATTTTTAGCATCTTGCTGATATTATAATAAAATTGATTGTTCAAAAACAAAGAAACTGTTTCCTAAGAAAATTTCATAATAATTATCATGTATCGTGAAGAATCGATTTTTTTAGGTTTTATGATTACCAGGAAAAGTTTTTGTTTCGTTTTTGTTTTTTTTTTTTTTTTTTTTTTTAATGCATGGAAAGAGAAAAAAATCATTAAAGATTTGTTGCAATTGTCCAAAGAGTGGGTGGGAGGAAGAATAAGCCATCCCAGATACTGTAATTGCAAACAAACTAGTAGATGAACATTGAACAGGAAACCAGTAGATCAACGCTCAGCCGGGCCAAGTAGATCAAAACCCGACGGTTATTCCCATACCTCGTAATTGGATATAACAGGCATAACGAAAATTGATTAATTTTTTACATGTTTTTTTATTTCAATCGTCAACGTGTTTAGCAGGTTAAATTAATGGATTAGATGTATTAAAATACAAGGTAGTTATGGTGTATTAAAAATTGATCTAACGGGTGTAATTATTTGCGTATGTTTTTTACGGTCGAAATTAAAAACTGGTTCATCCTTTTCAATTATGTAACTGGACCGTAGCCGCTCTCCGATAATAGGTATTCTTCTTTATTACTTATAGGTTACTCATTGCGTCTTAATTTTTTTAATATTTTATTTCTTTGGAAAAAAGAGGTTTTATAAGCGAAATTTAAAGAAAAAAAACAGCAGAAGAATAATGAAGACAACGGCGGTAGAGAGGAGAAGGAAGTCTATGGCGTTAACAGAAAGAACAATCTATAAAAATATATACCAAAATACATTTTCTCTCTTTGAAAATAATAAAAAGAATATTAATTTCTCTAAATAAATTTTTTTTAATAGTCGTAACTTTTGATTTAGACCTTCGATAATCAAAATAATTTTCTTTTCGTCTTCTTGATTTTAATATCTCATATTATACCTTTTTATCAAAAATTTTGAAATCCAAAAAAAATATTTGCGTCATCTGCGACTGTCAGAGCGTTTACAGTGACATGCCTCACAATTCTCACAGTAATGTCTTACGTATATAATAACATTTTATGTATTTCAGCGCAGTCACACTATTTTTATCGTGATATTCGGGAAATTCTTACCCGTACTCTCATCACGTGCACCGCTCTGTTGGATGTGCGACATGAGTCATGAGTGTAAGAAGACAAATTAGTATTTATTTTCTTACGCATATCCAACGGGCGATGCACGTGAGGACTCACCGGGTAAGAATTTCCCGTGACATTCCGTTACACCATACTTTTTCAGTAACTATGTCCAATTTGGAATCTGAAAGGAAAGCCAAAGGTATATACTGCTCAAAAGTCATTGCTTTATCCTTTTTTCTAAGAAAAGTATATTTTCTTTATTTTGATCAAGTTGCTGGAAAGAACATTTTTTAGTGGATCTAGTACGTTGGTCTATCAATATCTTTATAATACTTTATGATTATAAGTGTTTAATCCTCATATAGATTGAGCATAATACTTTAGATAACAATTTCATAATCATTGCACTTTCACCTAAATGATTTATATGTTCTAGTCATGTTATCTCACAGGAAAATAACTCTAGTTTAGTGGGAGTAGTATACATTACAAAACAATGCCTTTTAGCATAACACAGGTACGAAATCAGGATTTGGTAGTCGGGTGGGTTAATAGCCTATATTTGTACGGTCAGAATATGTTGGATTAAAACAATCAATTGTATTGGACTGAATTATATAACGTTTTTATGTACCGAAAATAAAAATCGAGTGAGCTGCACCCACCCTTGCATGGCCCTGGTTTCGTCCCCGGCATAACATGCATAGACAATTTTTAAAACAATCGTAACTTTGTTTGTTGGTCATGTTTTGTTTCTATTAACTGATTTTGTATGTGGCGGCAATGTTTCTGACGGAATAATACGCCCGACACGTATATAATGAAAATTACTTGTTTATATACGTAAGCATGACAACATCATCATCAGAGATAGAGGACAAAACAAAAAACAAATATATACTCGGAAAGCTAAAAGATTCTACAAACGATTTAAAAGCAACACAAGCTGCAACTAAAACAACATCCCAAAAACTATAACACAATGATCGAAATACCTTTTAACTATTACAACTCTTGCTTTAGAAACAGAAGGCACACTATCTCAATCTATTACAAAAGAAAGGAAAGATTTTATACCGATAATACAAGAGAATAAGAGAAAGATAGCTTCAACAGTTGCAATTTCGGGAATCACTCTTGAACAATCTCGAACTCCACCTACAACAAACCACCATCTCTGGGTGGGGAACGATAATGAAAAGGGTAAGTACAAACATACTTAGTAACGATATAAGCACCGAATTTGAACAGGTAACAACACAAAGAATATCATTGACAACACATCATGAATAGCACATATGTTCAAGTAGCTCGCTCCCCTCTACTAGTCTCACTGGTAGACACAATCAACAAAGACATTTGTTACACTTTGATCCAAAGACACATTGCATGGTGAGTATGCACCATGGAATTTCTTCAACACCTCTAGAGCACGGTATCTGGACCAAGTGGAATATTACTCGAGTCCGTTTTATAACTAACCATGTGGAGGAGTAATCGTTTCATGTAGCGATATAAAAACGTGTTCACCAAAGATCAACACGTTTCAGCTTTTAGACATATCAAGTATGTGTTTATGATGATAACTAACCACTTATCAATTTCACATAAAAGGCTCATTAATGACTTCTACACCTTATACCAACAATACATTACACTACCTAGCACATTTCACAAGAACATTGGTATTTAATCCAACATCCACAAGCCTAAGGAATAAAGTTTTCCATTATCCAGAGTATCTCCCCGCAGAGGCTCTCCACAAGGTGCTAAGCCGAATCCAACAGAAACCAAACTCTTAACTTTTCCACATAACATAGAAGACATAGATCATCAAGTCAACATCACGTAGGGCTAAATGAAATGTGTTCAAATGCTCCCGTGAAATCATTGCGCGGAGCCAAAGCCACTAGAACACATACATTTCACCATAAAACATTCCACACATTTAAGGCTACACTAAGGCATGCTCAAATAAGGGAACAAAACATGATTATGTGTAAAAAGGCTTTTTGGTGCGCGCTAAACAGTTTTTGTGCCCGCCAGAAATTCCTGGAGCATTCTGCTATATTATGATACTTTCGGCGCACATTAAAGGGGTTACAACGTGCGTTAAACTTGGCAAAACCATCTTGTTCAAGTCTGTTTTGCATTGGCGCATGCCAAAGCCTTCTGGCCCACGCTAACAGCTCAATGAACATTCTGCAAGTTTCTGGTATTGCCAGGCGTGAGCCAAATAATGCGAATCTGCAAGATATCGATCGGCTGAAATATTGAATTTTTGAATCCAAATCAATCTAACACTTAAAACATTCAAATCTAGCAATTCTACAGAGCATGTGCATGATTTTTAAAGCAAAAGTAACTGCCAAGGATTCGGTTTAACACTCATTTACCTATGATTTCACAAAGAAGTCAAAAAGATCCAAGACTACCAACTTGATTCTTGAAGGGAAAACCTATATCCAAAAGCAAATCTCCCAAATCTCCAAAATCTAAGCAACCCATTTTGAATCTATAACAAAAAAAAACTTAGATCTACTATAATAACAACATTTAAAGCATCATTTATTTAATAAAAAACTCAAGAACACTTCTAGATCTAGAAAATGGGTTCTGAACTATCTTACTCGATCGAGAAAAAGCTTATGTAGAAACGATCATGGTGTGATTCGTGTGTGATTTAGGTGGCCGGATTGCTTGGAAAGTGGATGATTCTCTTGAGGGTATTTACCATCAAAGATCTTGGCAAATTAAGATATTTCTTGGGCATTGAGGCTGCAAGAACTCCTGAGGGTATTTTTATTTCTTAAAAAAAGTACACTTTACATCTTTCACAAGAGTATGAGTTTTGGGTGCCAAACCAGCCAAAACACGCATGAAGTCTAAGCAGACCCTACAACATGGAGATTCAGCCGTATTAGATGACAGTACTACATACAGATCTTTGGTTGGCAAGCTAATTTACCTTACTTTTACCAGACCATATATAGTTTTTGTAGTCCAACATGCTGAGTCGGTTTTTAGACACTCCTACTGAGAACCACATAACTGCTGCTCACAGATTACTGATGTATTTGAAATTCCATCTAGGACAAGGTATATTATTTCCAGTAGAGAACAACCTTGTTTTGAAAAGCTTTACTGACAGTGACTATGATGGTTATCCTGAAACCAGGAAGTCTGTTTCAAGATACATGGTATTTTTAGGATATGCTCCTATTTCATGGAAAGAAAATAAGAACACAACCATTTCAAGAAGCTCTTCAGAAGCTGAGTACAGGGCTACGACTAATTCTGTGTGTGAAATTCGGTGGCTAGTTTAGATTTTACAAGATTTAGAGATCCATGTTCAGATGACTGATCTGTTATTCTGTGACAATGCCAGTGCTATGCATATTGCTCACAATCCATTGTTTTATGAAAGAACCAAGCATATTAAAATTGACTGTCATGTTGTAAGGGACAAAGTCAAATATGGCATTGTCAAGCTGCTAAATATGAATACCAAAGAACGGATTGTAGATATTCTCACAAAGCCTTGGATACACCACTATTTTCCTACATATTGGACAGGTTGAGGATTTCTAAGATATTTCAACCAAATTCCAGTGGTTAAAGATGTGTTGAATGCAAGCTGATCAATGTGTCACTCTCAGTTTGAGAGGGTGTTACAGTATATGGCAAAAAGAGTGTTGAGTGCAAGATGATCATCTCAGTATGATAAATAGCTGAGCATACTAAGCTGTCCCGGATAGACTCAGCAAAGTGACGAGGACTCATCATGATGCCTCAGTAGAGTGTTGAGGACTTAGCATGATGTCTTTATAGAGTTTGCAGCTTAGACGGTTATTCTGTTTTAACATGCCATGTAACATCTTTTAACTGATTCATGAGGGTATGATGTTATAAATACCTCATGATCACCAACATTGTAACTTAACTTATTCATTATCTTTGAGTAATAATAATTTCGTATTTTATTTTTGCTATGTTTTTCAACTTTCACAACATCAACAAATGATTCCAGACTTCTTCAAAAATCAATACATCGTTTAACATATTTTTTCCAAATATATTCCTATCATAACATTTATTGTTTGCTTTCTCATTTCATATTCCAAAACAAGCAATTTTTATGAGATAGGATATATATATGTTACTTAAAACTCAAAACATCAAATACTTTCTTAGTCTATTTGAAAAATAAAAAAATTGACATTTTCTATGCGACGGATGCAGTATTTTCAATTGTCTATACTTTTGTTGTGTAATCATCACCACTCTCTCGTTAACTATGGTTGTGCAGAGTTCATGGCCATTCAAATTTTTTAACTAACCTTTTTTACTCTGGCTTTTGGGTGTATTCCGGCTTGATCACACTCATAGTTATCAAACACGTCCCGTCACGGTGGTTCGACTGTACGACCTGGTGACCTGGTCATCAAACCGGGCGGGTTCAAGTAGATGCACCATTTAAGCAAGAGACCCGCTCAAATCCGGTAAAACCGGCGGTTCAACCAGTGACCCAGTGAGTACTGGTTGAACCGGTAGGTCAAGTAAATTTACTGACAAAAATGTATGAAACGGGTATCAAAATGATGGAAAAATATTATTATTTTCTGTGATATGGTATATGTTATTATTTGATTTTTATGTGCAAATTTTATTTATTATAGATCCACATCAGAAATATATTTTCAATTTAATAACTTATAAATTTTAAACAACATTCATTCAAATTTTTGTTGAGTAATTTAAGCCACGTTATCTAACAACAATATATTTGGTTTTTTTCTATATTTACAATAAATGCATCGCCATATAAAGGAAAAATATCTACATATATTATGAAAGTTATTAAAGTTAAAAGATATATTTTAGCTTTATATATTTTTTAACATATTCATTTAAAGATGTAACTCATAAGGTGATACTTAGAAATATCATAATTTCCCTTCAAAAAAAGATATATCATAATTTACTAAATTTTTTTTGAACAGCCAATAATTTACTAAAATATATTACATATAAGTTAGTAATAAGTATTTTGTTCTCAATTTCTTTTATTATTTACTAAAAGATATGGCGTGCTGGTTCGACCGGTGACCTAGCGGTTAAACTAGTGACTCATTGTCGTGGTCGGGTCAATGACCGGAACGGGTTTGATAAATATGATCACACTTCAGGCTGTCTATGCACACAAAAAAAATGATGGCATTTACAAAACCCCCCAACAACTTTTTCCATTATTTACTCTTCTTCTCTGACTTTTTTATTCCAACCTTTGTTTTCTTCCTTCATTTCCTTTGCGTACACCGCTTATTCTCTTTCCACCGTCAAATGCCTCTAATTACCTTTACAAAAACTGCTCAAATTTTTATAATACTGGATTCAGTTTTGTTTAGGAGTACTATTATGATTGATTCAGTTATTAAATATGGTTTAATTATTTATAATTTTTTGAAGCATGCATGTTTGACTTTTATCTCTTTAGCTTCTTTCTTCCTTCATATAAATACTTGCACGAGGCAACTTCAACTCATTACTCATTACTCATACAAAGAGGCAAAGTTTGTAAATTGCAATGGCCATAGTTAAACAGCTGACTAATTATTTGGTGCTAATTTTTTTGCTGGCATTTGCAAATGCTGTTGATTTCGCGGATGCACGAGCGTTTTTCGTGTTCGGTGACTCTTTGGTTGATAATGGCAACAACAACTACCTCCCTACCACCGCCCGTGCTGATGCGCCGCCTTACGGCATTGATTATCCGACCCATAAACCAACCGGCCGATTCTCCAATGGCTTCAATATTCCTGATTTAATTGGTCTATCTTCCACTTTAAAATAATTAATTCCCCCTAGCTTCTCCCATAAAAGGAATATTGCTTGCTTAATTGCTTGCATGCATGTATAATTTATGAGAAAATTTTGATTTGTAGTTTATTTTTTATTTTGTCTATTTGTTTCCACTGCGCCTATGTCCCTATCCCCGTAGTTTATAGGTATTTCGTTTCAGACCAAAAAAAAAAAATATGTTTATTTTTTATTTTATTTTATTTTTTTTGCAGGAGAAAAGTTAGGATTAAAACCAATATATCCGTATTTGGCTCCGGAACTCCAAGGAGAAAAATTACTTCTTGGTGCTAACTTTGCTTCCGCTGGGGTTGGCATTCTCAATGACACTGGGATTCAATTTGTAAGCATTTAATTTATTGTCATAATATACACGATTTATGTATAATAATTATTCTTCCACTTTTGCTGATTGTTATCAGCGCCATGCGAGTATTTATACGCCCTAGGCTAAATAATCGATCGAAACGTGTATCTTCAAAAGAAACAAACATTTTTTTAAAACACAACGCACATGTTTGGATTAATAAACTTATTAAAGACCCTTAACTTTTGATTATTTTTGTTTCTAAAATAAATATAAAAAAAAAAAACCTTTTGATTATTTTTAATGGGCCTTAAGTCGTGGCTTTCTCAGCCTATACCTAGGGACGAGCCCGATTGTTATGATATATTGCTGAAGGTTTGATATACTATCTCTGTCTAATAAAAATTGTCCATTTTTTGTGATGTAAGTAAATTAAGAAAACAATTAATGTGTTGTATTTTAAGTAATGATTGACATATATACCCCTATAAAATAATAAATGCTCTTTTGGAATATGAAATTAATATATAAACATTAAATTTAATGGTATGTGTATGTTTGAAAAAAATGTATTAAATGATGTATTGATTTTCTAAATGTACACTTTTTATGAGACGGAAGTAGTATTGTTGTTTATTCTTCACTAAAACAAAATAACAGTGATAGGGCCACAACAAAATGGACACAACAAAATGCACAACACATTTTTAGATCATCGATTATGACGTGAGACCAATTGATTTAAATTTGTCCCTTGAAAATCGATGGTGAAAATGAAAGTATTGTGGTATTTGTTGTACATAATTTTGTTGTACCACAAACATTTCTCAAAACAGAATAGTTTTCAACACACACACACAAAAAAAAAAAAAAAAAAAAAAAACATAATACGCATTAATTAAACAACAATTAAGCCGCACGGGTGATAAGCACATTGGTTTTCTTTTTCTCAAATCATGAAGGCTCTATCGACGACAAACATTTTTTATTTTATTATTCTGTTAATAATCAAACAAAAAAATAATAAAAATTAATGAATTCATTGGTTCATGTCTTTTTTGAAGATAAACATTATTCGAGTGGACCGGCAGTTGCAGTTCTTTGGAGAGTATCAAGCAAAGGTGAGAGCAATTATTGGGGCAGAGAACACAACAAAGCTGATAGATGAGTCACTTGTTCTCATCACATTGGGTGGCAATGATTTTGTGAATAATTACTATCTTGTCCCTTATTCTCTAAGATCCATCCAGTTTCCCCTCCAAGAATATTGCACTTATCTCGTTTCTGAGTACCGCAAAGTTTTGAAGGTATAAATATTCCCTTCCACCCTTATTTTTTTTTTTTAAGTCTGATGTCAAAAGTAAAAAAAAAAGGAGAAATACATGTGTTGTACCGGAAGTAAATGAAAAATGATAAATAAAAAAATAAAGGTGTCGATAATAATTATGTGGTGTCGATAGTAATCTTTTCAATCAGTTTTGCTGAATGGTTAAACCTTTTAAATGTGGAGGTAAAAGTAAGAATATGAAACATTTAAATAGATATTCAGTAAAATCATAAATAAATTATAAAAAAAACATCAACATGTCTTTAATTATCCCAAGCTACTAAACTAATTAATGTTTGGAAAAATTAATTGTTGATATACATGATACATATATATATGCATATATGCAGAGTCTTTATGATTTGGGAGCTAGGCATGTCGTGGTTACCGGAACGGGGCCATTAGGGTGTACACCTGCAGAAAGAGCTCTAAGAGGCAGCAATGGTGAATGTGCAGAGGAATTACAAAAGGCTGCATTCACATTCAACCCCAAACTAATTGCAATGTTAAGTGAGCTTAATAAACAACTTGGCAAAGATGTTTTCATTGGAGCAAACACCAATCCAATTCACTTGGACTTCATCAAAAACCCCAAGGCATTTGGTCAGTCACTTACTAGCTCCACATATATACAGTATTTTATATGCATCTGATCAACTCTCTCTCTCTCTCTCTCTCTCTCTCTCTCTCTATATATATATATATATATATATTATTTCATTAGTCCAATAACTTGGTCAAATGCTAATATATATGTACGTGTTTTAGTCATGTACGTGCTAATAACTTAATTGCAAATGTAGTCCAATAACTTAGATTATTATTATTTGTTTTCCGGTAAATTCACAGGATTTGAGACATCAGAAAATGCATGTTGTGGACAAGGACCCTATAATGGTATAGGTCTTTGCACGGCTTTATCCAACTTATGCCCAAACAGAGAAGTTTATGTTTTCTGGGATGCATTTCATCCAACTGAAAAAGCCATCAAGTTGATTGTGGAAGAAATGTTCAATGGATCCACCAAGTCTATGAGTCCAATGAATCTTAGCACTCTCAAAGCCATGTATTTTTAGGGTCATATAGCTGGCTACATCATGTTTCTTTCATTTCTTAATCATTTGTGATCAACAAACTCACATTATGTAATGATGTGGGCATGTGTTTTTGTGGCCTTAAATGTAATGTATATGTTTGTTATGTTATGTTGCTTGAGATCGTTTTGGTGGAGAACTCTCTTTTGTTGCATTTGTAGATTAAAAACAATATTTGTTAGGAAAAACAAATTCCGAGTATTAGCTCTTAAAGACAATAACATAACACAAAGGACGAAAAGAAAACAATATTATTGGGACGACGACACCGGATATAACGTGGTCCGGTCAACTAACCTATATCCACGAGAAAAAAGTATAAGTGCGGGAAAAAAAAATGTAACATTACACTTCTCTGGAGAAAATCAAATTTCGAATCCAAAATCCTCATCCCGTCATCCCTTCTCCCATCAAAAAAGATCGTATTGTTAAAGTGTCCCACATTGAGAACTTGTAATTGTTTCACCCACCATATTAAGAGTAATAGAATGATTGGAAAAATTATAATGATATTTACACTTGAATTGGTTGGTACAACGTGTATATATAGGTACAGTGGAATCTACTAGAGATATTTATCTAAATACAAAATACAATTATCTTTTTTTTGTATATTACAAATGTCGTTTATCTCCTATTACCATCCTCAAGTTGGCCGAGGGACGAGGCCTAACTTGGTACGTTGCTGATGAAATGCTGGTTTTGGTAGAAACTTGGTTAGGCAGTCAGCAAGTTGATCTTTGGCATTAACATGTGCAATTCGAAGCCAACCACGTTGAACCTGATCGCGGATAAAGTGATAATCAATGGCCACATGTTTCATGCGAGAGTGAAAGACAGGATTTTCACAGAACTGAGTAGTACCAAGATTGTCACAATAAATGACTGGGGGTTGTGAGATGGGAAAGCCAAGATCATGAAGAAAATAAGTAACCCAATTTAGCTCCGCAGTGGTAGATGCAACAGAGCGATATTCAGCTTCAGTAGATGACCGGGCAATTGTGGAATGTTTCTCGAAACTCCATGAGACGGCATTAGGACCAATGTATATTGCATAAGCACTAGTAAAAGAGTAATCATCTTTATTATCACCCCAGTCGGCATCGGAGAAAGCGTGGAGAGCGAAAGGAGACTGGCGATAAATCTAAAGGCCATAATCAAGAGTGCCGGCCAAGATACCGCAGTTAAACCAGAAATATCAGAAGGAAGTGGAGTGGCAACCGCATTAGCCTGATGCATCTGAAGCTTGGCAAGTAACTCAGTGGCATACCGTTTTTGAGACAAAATGCAACCGGCAGAATTGTGAACAACCTCAATGCCCATAAAATATGATAGTGTACCAAGATCTTTAAGTGCAAAACGGTCTCCCAAGAGCTTGATAAACTTCTCAAGAATGGAGGAATCATTCCCTGTGATAATAAGATCATCCACATATACCAAAACATAGAGAATAATACCACCAGAATTATAAATAAATAAGGAAGTGTCCTCCAGTGCATTCTTGAAGTTACAAGAGATAAGAACACCTTTTAGTTCATCATACCAGGCTCTGGGAGCTTGCTTCAAGCCATAAATGGCTTTGCGCAGCTTACAGACATGTGTAGGAAGGTCAAAACTGACAAAACCAAAAGGATGAGCTAATAGACATATTCTTTGAGGTGGCCCTGTAGAAATGCATTATTAATATCGAGGTGACGTAAAGACCACGCATGTGAAAGTGCAAGGGAAAGAACAACCCGAACAGTAGTGGGTTTGACCATGGGGCTAAACGTCTCATAATAATCAACACCTGGCCGTTGAGCAAAACCCTTAGCAACAAGGCGGGCTTTGTAGCGGTCAATTGAACCATCAGCATTGTGTGTCAATCGAAATATCCATTTAGAACCAATAACGTAGTATGAGGGATCGGGAGGAGCTAAATCCCAGGTATCATTACGCACCAAAGCGTCATCTTCCTCTTGCATATCTTTTCTCCATTGAGGATGTTTAAGAGCTTGAGTGAAAGAGGTGGGTTCGGTGTCATTGGGAGGGGGAGGTGGGTGTTAAGGTTGAGCTTTTGAATAGGTTTGTGATATTATTTTGAGCTCGGGTTTGCATAGTATGAGTTGGAACTGTAGGTTGGGTGGGAGGTGGTGAGAGACTGAGGAATGGAGACGATTCAGGATCAGATGAGGATAGGAAGGAGTGGGCCAGGGTGGTAGGGCAGAAGAGACGGGAGGGGGAGTGGGAATCCACTCAGAAGTATGAGGAGCTGGGAAAGCTGGTGGAGGTGTTGGAGTGGCAAAAAGAAAGACAGTTTCCACGAATTTAACATGATGGGAGACATATAGACGAGAGGTGACGGTGTCACAACAGTAGTAGGCCTGTTGGTTGAGCGCATAGCCTAGGAAAACACATGGTTTGGAGCGAGCTTGGAGTTTGTGGTCAGTGTAGGGGCGTAACCAAGGATAGCACAGTCAACCAAAGACTCGTAATTTTTTATAGTTTGGAGACTCATCGAAGATGCACTCATATGGGGATTTCATGTTGAGGACAGGAGTGGGCATGCGATTGATGAGATAAACAGTGGTGGAGAAGGCATAGGGCCAAAATGTAGGGGATAAAGAGGCATGAGAGAGAAGAGCAAGACCGATTTCAAGAATGTGAAGATGGCGTCGTTCAGAGAGCTAGGCCATTGTGTTCAGGAGTGTGGGGAGGTGTGGTAAAGAAAGAGATGCCATTTGTGGCAAGATAGTCACGAAGAGAGATAAATTCACCACCGTTGTTGGAGTATAAGATTTTAATAGCGTGACCAAAAAAAAATTCAACTATAGTGCGGAAGCGAATAAACGTAGGTGCAACATCAGATTTTCGAGAGAGGGGATAAAACACATAATGGGTGAAGTGATCAACACAGATAACATAATATTTAAAACCATCAGTGGAAAGAACAGGAGAAGTCCACACATCACTAAAAATAATCTCAAAAGGGTGGGAAGAACATAAAGTAGAGTTGCCAAAGGCCAACTTATGGCTTTTATTTTCTAAACAAGCAGAGCAATGTGTAAATGATGAAATAGTAGAGTCCAAACTACATTTGCGAATAATAGAATTTAAAATAGAACTAGCAGAATGTCCTAAACGATGATGCCACACATGGGATGTGGCTTTATTCGAAGCAAACGCAAGAAGAGGTGGGGAGGGTCATTCATAGAGACCATGTTTAACTGGACCACGGTACCAAATTTGACTCGTCTGAAGATCCTTCACTAGAAATTCAGAGGGTAAGAACTCAATGGATAAATTATTAGTTTTGCACAGCTGAGAAATGGAAAGCAGGTTGCGAGACATATTTGAAACACATAAAACATTATTTAAATTAACAAACTTTGATAATGTAAGAGGAAGAAGTGAACCAGTGTGAGTGATAGGTAGGCCAGTAGCATGGCCAACCATAATGTTATATGTGCCAGAGTATGGATGACGAGGGGATAGATTCTACAGATCAGTAGTGTGCGATGAGTGGCCCCACTATCTAAAAGCCAATGAGTCATTGAACCTGTGGGATTAGTCGAGGCGAAGGGGGCATCAAAATTGGCTTGCGGACGGGAAGGAGGGTGACCGGGCGGACGAAGAAGCTGAATCTGGTAGGAGGGGCAGTATTTGGCGGAGTTGTCTTGAGCTTGACAGAGCTGACAGTGGCGCAGGTAAGATTGACATGGCCGGAGAGTGAAATTTGAAGAAGTCAAGGTGCAGGGAGTCGGAGATGGAGATGGGCTGACCATTGGTTGTTGCGTGGAGAGTTGCTGCGGTTGAGGGAAGGGATTCCGCCATTGTTGTGAGGTCGGCCTGAGTGGCAGTCCGGTGGATGGTCGGAATGCGGGTTGGGCTGTGGTCGGACCGAAGGGGGGCTAGTCCGCCGGAAGAGAAATTGATGTATCATTCGAATGGGAGTAGGAAGCAGTGATGATTTGGGAGGAGGAAGCTGCCATAGGGAGCTGATTTGGGAGGATGATATTTTTTTTTGTCGACTGAAAAAGTATATTTTGTGGAGTCGTAGGGAAGAAGACGATGACTCAACGGAGAAGATAGAAGAGCTGGACCAAAATTAGTTCTGGAAAAGAAAATAGAGAAAAGAAATGCAAGAGAAATATTATTGCTCTGATACCATATTAGAATGATTGGAAAAATTATAATGTATTTACACTTGAATATATATAGGCACAGTGGAACCTAATAGAGATATTTATCTAAATACAAAATACAATTATCTCTTATTTGTATATTACAAATGTCGTTTATCTACTATTAAAGATATGGACTTCTCTCACCTCACAATCTAGGTTTTGAGGATGAGACATCTCCTCTTATATGAGTTTGAGCCTATATTTTCTATATGTATCAAAGTCACTCATTTATTGTGCAAGTGTTGGGCATCTCTTGTGCCTTATAGTGTCCCTTATACCTTGTGGCCCAGACTCTTTATAGGCCCACACTTGAGGGGGCGTGTTAAAGTGTCCGACATTAGGAACTTGTAACTGTTTCACATACCATATTAAGAGATGGACTTGCATCAACTCACAACCTAGGTTTTGGGGATGAGGCACCTCCTCTTATATGGATTTGGGTACAGATTTCCTTCACCTCACAACCTAGGTTCCTCTTTCCGATATGAATCTATCTGATTCAGAAAGGAAGAACTTGCATCAGTATCTCAATTTCAATTCAAACATTCCATGTTCTGAGAAAGATTTACCATCCGAAAAGAGGAAAAACAGAGTCTTTGTCTAAAGAAATGCGTCGAGAAAGGGCACATGTAGGGCTTTCCTATTAGAACGGGCTGTTCAAAAGGATTTTGGGGATGAGGCACCTCCTCATATATGGGTTTGGGCCTAGATTTTCTGTTTGACCCTTGTAAGAAGTCATTTCAGGGATCACTTGGTCTGCAGTGCCATGGTGATCTTCCTAGTGAGGCTCAGTGAATTGATTCTTGACTATCAGTGGTATTTCAGAAAAGGCATTTAGTCTTGATTTTGGTGTTTTTGATGCCTTATACAGAAGTCTTTGTCCTAATTCTGGTCTTTGTGCCTTCCTGCTTTTGAATTACATGCCTCTGTTAAGTCTGCTGATTTAAACCCTTGCAAGGTGGTGGTTACAATACACATTGGTTTGAAGTGTCAGTGGTGTATGCCTAGTGAATTAGGCAACTAGACTTACACCCTGTTATAAGAGGTTTTTATCAATTGATTATCAAAGGCAATTGATCATTATGTGTTTGTCTTGTCTTTGATCCCCATAAAACCGGTTGGTTCCACACATGATCATCGGTAGACTTAACTGTTGCTGTTAATCAACTTTAGAACACCTCTTTGTTGCTATTGTGCAAGTGTTGAGTTTATCTGTTGATATCAGTACATGTTGCCTTGCTTTGGTCCTCCTGAAATCCTGCTGATTTGTATCCTTCTGTTTAGTTGAGATTGCCTATTTTCTGATACTTTCATTATTGTAATTTGCTGCTCTTTGCTGAATTGTAATAACTAGTATTTTGAGCAACCTTCAGCACTGTATAACCTATACAAGTTTTGCTGATTCTGTATATTCTTTGGCTGAAAATCTCCAATCTGAAATTTCTGCATCTTGTAATTTATATTTGATAAATCGGATCTGCATTTTCTCTATTCAGTTTTGGATATCTATTGTTTTATTTTTGAGAAACCGAATCTGCATATTAATACTACCATCACCTAATTTCAAGTATTATTTCTGTGCAATCTGTTTTTCAAACCTTTGTGATATAACTTGACTTAGGTCTATAGTTAATTACTTATAACTTAGGAAAAATTCAGCTTACAAATTGTTTCTAAGTGTGCTTAACTATTTGATTAAAACTCTGATTTTGGAACTTTCATAGCCTGCATATTTGTGCTAATTGCATCATCTGTGGTTAAGTGTTATAATTGTGAAAAAGTATTAAAAAGTTTAAAAATACCACACACTATTCAAAAACCCTCCTCTAGACTGTGTTTGCACATCGATTCAATAGAAGCACGCTGTAGCGCTATATTTAGAGAGTAATACGCCCCTACTTCACTGGTAAATAGTTGATAGTGTGTTGCTCTCCCAAGGTTCAACAAATCGTTGGTACTTTTGTGTGCAGCGAAAAAGCACCCCGAAGTACCGTTTTACTCAATGCTCAAGATTGAAACAGATTACAAGATGTATATAGTTGTATCTTTTCTTGGTACTACCTTGAACAGTACTAGTCCTGCTTAAAGCAGAAGTTGAAGACGTAAAATAGGCTTTGTGAAAAAAAAGTGGGAAAGTGATTCTGAAAAAAAAATTAAAAAAATTGGGAAAGGCTTTGTCTTGTAGTGCGGAAAGAAGTGATATGCTCATCTATTTTTTCCTCGTGCTAACGTATCATTTTTATTTAAATAAAAAATAAATAAAGACCCAAACAACCCATTATCTGTTAAATGACAATTTATAGGAAATGTAATGTAACCCCCAAAACCTATCTCTGGTAGCGCTAGATGAGTTATAAATGACTCGGTCAACTTCTTAGATCGTCGTCCTCGTTTGGTCTAAAAGAACTAACCCAAATTGACAAGACGTTTATGTCTCACACTTATATGGAGTGAGCAAGCTATTACTTTACAAATATGCGACTTTACATTCTCCCCTTCCCCCATAAGGGACTGGCGTCTTCGACAAGACTTGGTTGTCCTAGTGGACTTGTCTCACTCTCGTCCCTACCAGAGGATTTCTAGAGGTGATCCACACCGTCTCTCACGGAGTGACACTTAGGTCTGTCTTATACTCGGCTCTGAATACCATTATGTGACGCTCCTAGACCCCGGCTTGGTAGCACAAAATGAGTTATAAATGATCCGGGCACTTAGGTCTGTCTGATACTCGGCTCTGAAATACCATTATGTGACGCCCCTAGACCCCGGGCTTGGTAGCATTAAATGAGTTATAAATGATCCGGTCAACTGCTTAGATTGTCGTCCTCGTTTTGTCTAAAAGGGTTAACCCGAGTTGACAAGACATTTATGTCTCACACTTATATGAGGGTGAGCAGGCTATTACTTTACAGATGTGGGACTTTACAAGCATATTTAAAAAGGTCAACCACACATTAATTGAAAGAAATATATATATATGAGATATTATTATTATTATTTATTTTAATGTATAACATAAAAATAATATTATGTAAGTTTTAAAAATCAACACATATAAATTCAACACGACGACATAAGGGTTTACGCATAATGTTAGAAGTATTTAATGTTATACGTGTTGGGCGTTCTTTTACGGATAAGGATTTAGGCATCCGAGAACGGGGCGTCACATAAGAAATGTATTATCAAGGGTAATTTTAGCTAGCATTACGATTTCATGTTTCTAAGCATTTTTCATGTCTTTCAAATCAGTTTAGATGAACAATTAAATATTCGAGCATGAATCTAAAAAAATGAGATTAATCAGTGAAAATATCAGAAAACATCCAGGAAGTAATACTAACACCTATATATATATATATATATATATCTCTATCTCTATCTCTACTATTCTAAAAGTGTGAGTGTGTTTCCCCCAAAAAGTGTTTCTCCCTCATTTAAATAATTATAATTATAATTATTGAAATAAGTAAAATATAATTATAAAATAAAATAATTAAAAAAAACCAAACTAAATATGTATGTGATTCATAATATAAAAAAATTCCTTAAATAGAAATTCGAAGTAAAAAATCTAAAAACAAAAATCATAAAATTTATAAAAAAATCCAAACAAGATACTTGATGAAAACCAATTAAAAATATAACCATAAAACAAAATCAAACAAGATTCTTGATTGATTAGTTTTAAATAAAAATATATCTCTATCTCTATCTCTACTATTCTAAAAGTGTGAGTGTGTTTCCAAAAAGTGTTTCTCCCTCATTTAAATAATTATAATTATAATTATTGAAATAAGTAAAATATAATTATAAAATAAAATAATTAAAAAAACCAAACTAAATATGTATGTGATTCATAATATAAAAAAATTCCTTAAATAGAAATTCGAAGTAAAAAATCTAAAAACAAAAATCTTAAAATTTATAAAAAAAATCCAAACAAGATACTTGATGAAAACCAATTAAAAATATAACCATAAAACAAAATCAAACAAGATTCTTGATTGATTAGTTTTAAATAAAAATATAAAAACGAAAATCATTAAATCTATGATTGATTATTAATTAAATAAATATAGAAAAACAAAATTAAGAATATTAAAACTTAAATAATCAAAATCATTGATTGATTGTTGATTAGTTAATCATCATTAATTAATTAAAATAGAGGAAAAACGAAAATATATAATAAAAAAACATTGGTTTAATAATAAATGAAATAATTTAAAACCGAAAATCATTATTAAAAATCGAAAATCATTAAAATTCATTAAAAACCAAAAATATTTATCATTGTACATTAGCAATTAAACCAAACAAATATATACTTAACTCTAAGCAAAACATACTTTACTCATCATATATAACACATCATATCTCATTTCGACCAATATCCGTGATGTGAAAATTGTTTGTTTAAATTTACAATATAGTTAAGCATAATACTCCCTCTGTCCCATTTTATTTATCTCATTAAATTTTCCAACATTTTTACATTTATGCCCTTTAAGTAATTGTTGCAACATTTAATGTTACACACTTTTTATTGTAAATAATGTAAAGAGTGAAGCATTTGAAGAAATTTGATAATTAATGCACAAAGTGGACATTTATTTTCGGACAAACCAAAAAGGAAACGTTGACAAATAAAATGGGACGGAGGGAGTATGAAATTTTCATCACACACAAGTGGAATGAAAAGTAGATTATTATTTTTAATTATTATCTTCATTATTATCGCTTTCATCGGTATATTGTGAAGGTTTTTGTGTGAAGGTAAAGAAGACGATGTGCACAGACTAGAAGTTAAAAGTAAAAATATCAACTGACAAACGATGAATGCTGCAATAAAATTAAAATGTAGCGGAAACTAGAAGAAAAAGAAAAGTTGAATTGATACATGCTCTAAATCACAATGGTATGTGAAGATTTCTTCAAAATATGACTAAATCTTTTAAGTTTTTATATAAAAATACATACATATAACACAAAGTAGAACATATACGTAACATCCTCATCACCCCATTTAAATGGGACATCGTCGCAACAAATGATTGACGGTGTCATTACACACCACCAAAGACTTGAGCAAAAGAAAGAAACAACAAGAATAATAAGAAAAACAAAAAATATAGTAATAAAACAAACATGTCAAATGCAATAACCACATCGCCTTTATCAACATCAATTGCATAAACATTCGTGTGAGTCAAGTCTATTATGTTATTTCACCGCTTCAAAGAAGTTGTAGAGAAAAGACGTTTATTAGAATCCGACCAAAGCATCTCGGAATGCTTAAATGAAGCTATTGTCATTCAAATATCTAATGCATTAAGAAGATTGTTTGCAATTTTATTAGTCTACTGTCAACCAACAAATATTCGACAACTATGGGATACATATTGGGAACCAATATCGGAAGATTTCATGCGAGATTATACAAAGTCACTCAAATCAATTATGGCTAAAAATTTGGATTCCATAAATTATTTTGTGGAAAACATGAGTATAAATTTGACATTTGACATCATTAAGCATTGAATTCCAAAGTGAAATTTTCTATTTCTATAAATTTCTATTGTTTTGTTTTATATATATTCAACTTCTTACACTTTTATGTTTATTTTGAAATCCACAATAGTATCTGACGATGTCTGAAATCGTCAATGATGAAATTTGATCATTATGCGAGTAATTAGGCTTCATAAGGATAATCCAATTACTTGACTGGTGGATTTTATGATAAATTATAGCTGAGCCAATGTGCTTGATTGCCTACGTACTTAGAGGATTTGGGATCAAGCTATTAATAGAGTTTTGAATTCGTGAGGAGTGAATCCTTTTTATATCATCCTCTTTACGGAGAAGATGCCTTTGAGCACATGATTGGAGACATGACTGAAACCATAGGACGGTTCACGCTTCGTGCCATAATGGAGAGAATCATGGTGGCATTATTGTGGCGCTTATAGTCTACTAAATTACTTGACCGGTCATCTCAGAAACATGAAGTCATTGATGATAATCTTCCACATGCTGAGACACTTCATATCAGACTGATACATATTCATCAAAGTTATCTAAAGTATGAGGACCTAAATTGGGCTAAAATTATGTGGCTTATATGGTAAGAGGATTTCATATATCCCATTAGGTGCCACGTGTATGACGTCGGGCCATACCCACGTCAAAAGCCCCACTGACCAGAGCTAGAACGAAGGTCATAGGTTAGGCCAGATTGAAATTTTTATGACCGTTTACAAAGAACAATTGGTGGGAGGTCTCCCATTGCATTTGAATCAAACCCTCATACATATCTAGATATTTGTCCAGTCTAGAGATTTTTTCAATATCCATTTTTATGATCCAGCTTGATTTAATTATGTTGTAGGTTATTATGGTACACTATATTATTTTAATAATTAAACACGTATTTAACAACGTATAACACGTGCATTTCTTTAGTATATATATATATATATATATATATATATATATATATATATATATATCACATTTTCAAGAAAACATACTTGATTTGGAAGATTGAATAATATTTTGTCATATTATGTCTTAAAAGAGTTTTCGTACAGAACTGAACCAACTCTATTTTTAAATGTATGTTTTAAGAAGCCGGATGTAAAATTGTATTTTTAGAAGTTAAAGTCAGTTTTCATAACTATTGACGGGGCTAAATTGCAATTTTGGTCCACTAACTGGATTTGTTTTTCGATTTTAGTCCTGGTTTTTCTCCGGCGACAATTTTAGTCCTATAAGCGTTTTTTTTTTTTTTTTTTTGCAAAAAAATCCTAACGGCCGAAAATGCTTACTGTACACATTTTCCGACCAAAATTTTTTCCATGTCATTAAAAATTGCCAGATCAGCATTTTTTTATTAAAAATTAAAAAAAACTAAAATGCCAAGCCACAATATACATTTTATTAAATACATATTTTTTTTTTAATAATATACTACCTCCGTCCCAAAATGTAAGTCCTTTTAGCTTTTTAGTTTTGTTCCAAAATGTAAGTCCTTTTACAAAACCAATAAAGTATTTATTACATCTTTATTCTTCTACCCTCATTTATTATATACTCAACCACTTTTTACTACTTTGCATTAATACCAATGAAAGTTCATTTTAGTCTTTTTAATCAAAATTAATGACAAATAACAAATTTAACTAATTTTCTTAATATGTGTGAAAAGTCCCAAAAAGACTTACATTTTGGGACGGAGGCAGTACATACAATTCCCAATATACCCAATATATCAGAAGTCCGCCTTCTTTAATCCCTCCCCTCTTCCCGATAAAACCATCTCTTACCCCCACAAAATCTTTTTACCTTCAACGTAAATTCATCTTCATCCATGTTCTTATTAAAAAAAAATGCAGCAAAAGCTTGGTTCTTTGTCCAAATCGTAAGTAGTTTTTGCAAATTCCTTAGGTAATGTGACAAATTGGCACTATGTCTAACCCATTTCTTCTCCAAATTCGCACCATTTTACTCCCCTATTTTTTTTTTCGTTTTCTTGTGGTGTGGTGAGATGTGTGGTCCTAATGTGGCCCTAATTTGATGTTTTGAGGTGTGGGATGCAATGGTGTTGCTTGTTTATTTAATTAATGAAAATTGGGTTTTTTGTGTTCTTGTTTTAATTTTGGGTGTGGTAAAAAGTCTGTGGATTTAAGGGTGTGGCGTCTAGCTCCTACTGTGTATTTCAAATATTCGACAGTAATCTAGTGATGATTAGGAGTAGGATAGCAGCTAGTTTGTGATTGAGGTTTCCACTTTCCACTAACTGGTCATTTTACCAGGAAGATTTCACAAACTTTTTGTTAGATTCATTTTGTAAATAAACATAGAACCAGCTATTTGGATTATGTGAACAACTCTGTAACAAACCGTTTCGGAGAAGAGAGGGGGCAGTGATTAAAGAGAGAGGGAAATGGATCGGATATTTTGGGATTGGATTAATAAAGAAATTGAAGAAAGTGGGAATTTGGATTATTGGGATTTAATTATTAAATAAATAGTAGTATATTTTTTATTTATTTAAATGAGAGGGGGTGACATGGCATTATAATTTTTTTTTAAAAGTTGATGTGGTAATTTTTCATGACATGTAATAATTTTTGGCCGGGAAAATGTGTACAGTCAGCATTTTCCGGTCTTAATGACTGTTTTTGCAAAAAAAAGACCACTTATAGGACAAAAATTGTCCCCGGAGCAAAATCAGGACTAAAATCGCAAAACGTGTTCAATTACAGGACTAAAATTGCAATTTAACCCTATTGACGGTATTGGCAAAAGATAATAGATTTCTAGACAGAAAAATTATTATCAAAAGTTTTATAGTTATAAAGTTTAGTGTACTTACATTAACAATATTTTCAGAATAAAAAAAGACATTGGAGACCGATAACTAAAGCCATTAAAGTTTAAAGCTTATTTGTACTGATGTCATGGTCCACTAAACAGTGACCCCACTCCTCGATCAGAGGAAAAATCAGACTTAGATTCAGCGCATTGAGTTCTCGAGAATCCCCGGCATCAGACTCTTCTCCTAGACCATAATAAGGAGTACAGTCTATATGACAACCCGGTCAGGATTCCTGGTTTGAAACCTTAGAAAGTTTCCGAGTCATTTTAGGGCACACATAGATTAGAACCGTACCATTATTATCAAACATTTAATACACACTAGTTATAGTAATGAATCTCATTGTAATAACAATCCATAATTCTATTTCCATATAGTCAGCATTTCCAGTGAACTTGCATGCTTTATTTGTAGTTGTCTATTTCCGGTACATACAGCATGCAGTAGTTAGCAGTACATATATTTTTAGTAAGCATGTCATTATTTTCATACTAACAGTAAGGAACTCTCAAAGCTTGCTCAATGACTTCCTTAGTTTTCTTTCGATTCCTAGACATTGTTTATAGAGTATTCGTGCTCACTTCTTGGTTATTATGTTTTTCAGAAGAGATTCAGGGTATCAGGAAGGTGGAGAGACACTGCCTTGCCCATTACCCTAGACTATTCAGATCGGTGCGTGATCTCGCTCATTCTTGAAGAGAGAGCAATGATCTTGATTTTCCACAACGAAGTGTTGGGAAGGTAGGTTACAAATTTACATGAAGGCTAATAGTGCATTATGTCTTTTGAGGTTCTGTTTATGATGTAATATAGTTAGGGCATGTAACTAGGAGTATTATATTAAGCTAATATGATATTATTAGTACTATTATGATTTTAGTTATCTGATTTTCCAGCAGTTTGCTTCGTGATTCGAGGTTTCAATTTAAGGTTATGGTCGAACGATTCAGATCCGGATAATTAGGAAAATTCCGGGTCGGGCCGTTAGGGTTAGAATTTTTTTAAGCTTTATTTAGTGGGAAGATGAGACATTAATTAAGGAGTATGCTTACCTTCAGCTGCATAACTTTTGTTTTTATTATCGATCAACAAACATACAAGATCTGCACATATATATAGCCGGAGAAATTTTTTTTTTTTGTTTAAAAGACAATTCTCGACTTACTTTGCAAATGTTGGATACTTAATTGGAAAGAAAAAAATTGCACAGAATTTTTTTAAAACTCATACTCAGAAATTGTATGACCGCAGAAATTAGATTAATTCCACTTAAACATATTACTTTCAACTAGCCTAATACCCGTGCGATGCACGGGGTTATTTGAATTTATTTAAAAAAATAACAAAATTGGACATACACCGTAAATATATGATGAATGTTGATATTCTCATAAATATATGAAGTAAAAATCATTACATATCAGCACTATCATATATCTAATAGCTCATTAACATATTCACACAACAATTGGTATGAAGTACATACCCCACAATATCAAATTACCTCACCAACACTCGTCCCGTCCACCCCATTGCCAAACCCCCGTACCAAAACATCTTTTCACGAAAATATCCTACTACATTCAAACCCTCACCTACGAACATGCCCTGACATGGATATGGTGCATTGGTGCAAAAGTCAAATTCTAAACGATAATTATTTTATGAACCTACACAAATAGATGACTTTGAAACATCAAGTTTATTTCGGTAAACTTAACATCATAAGGGCAATTACATTATCTTGTGGTTTAAAGATAACAAATCACATTTAAAGTAAACTAAGATGCATTGTATTTTTTATTGTTTATACCATCAATATCCGAAACATATTGGACAATAAACATGATTTTGGGCTGTGGAAAATATATTGAAAAAAATGGAGGGTAAATTTTATTGGGTTTATTGTTAAAAAGGACAATTTGAACATAGAAATATGCAAAAAGGACAGTGTAATTTTTTTTGGGTAAAAAGGACATATCATTATTCCACTGTGATAGTGAAACATTAGATTTGAGGTCAGTTCCAACAAACAGTGAATTTGGGATTATGAAAACTAGATTTGTCTTTTTCACCCAATTTATATTTCCACTGTCATGATTCCTATTATCCTCTTCTTTTTTGTCATTTTAAACCACTTCCCATTTTTATTTTCACACCTGCACAAATTACACAACAATATTGGATAGTGTTATGACTAAAATAAATACATTCATATGAGAGTTAAAGTCCATTTTCAAATAAATCATTTTGATCTTTTAGAATGCGTCATAGTAACACATTTTTCAGCTTTAAAACATCATCCATTTATTTCTTTTAAAGAAGACTTGATGACATGTCGTCCATTAATAATGGATTTCATTGTACTGATATTGAACAACATACTAAAACTATCACCAAGGATTAAAAACTCTTGCTAAAAATGAGCCCAACATTTCTCTGCCATACAACACTCATGCGATAAAAACAAATCTACCATCCAAACTTCCCTATTGGTGAAGGTAAATAAAACGTGTTAACTAAAGTGCAAGAGGAAGTTTGTCTAAAGCAAAGTGTATCCACACGTAAGAGTTTTAATTTGGAAACATAGTTAAAGGCCTAATAAGCAAACGTTGTATTTCAAATATAATCAGAATGGGTTACTTGTATCTTATCGTTTTCGAATCTGATGTGTATAAAGATTATTGTAATCCTTTGGTTGAAGGCAACGGGGACACCTTTTGCCAACTTCTCTATTTTATTTCTTTCTCCAAAACCTATTATAATTACGAACGTGAAATGGCAAAGAACAACTTCTTTCATTGTGGCATATACTAAAATCAGTGGAGATCTGGAGATGGAAAATCCATGATCAAACTTAATATTATTCTGAAGCTTGATAAATTAACAATGAAAATCCCCTAGAAAACATACGATTTAACATAATATATGAAATGGTAAAATTGATACCATTTATATATGAAATAATTTATGAAGCTTGAAAAGTTAATAATGAAAATCCCCGAAAAAACATACGATTTAACATAATATATGAAAATGTAAAATTGATACCACTGATATATGATATAACGCACAACCAAAGTACACAATGGAATCATTAAAACCAAATACATGAATATTCATAGCAAATATGTGAGGAAAAAACATAAGTAAGAAACCAATGTATTCAATCACAATGCAAAAGAACATCTTCAAGTATCAAATGCATTACTTCATCCCACTCATCAAGAATTTACAGATAATCTTATTAGAAATACAAATTTGGGCCCAAAACCAACGTAAAGGCAAAAATAAAATGCAAAGTACGTAGAAAGCGATATATGTGAAAATACAATTTCTCAAAGAACTCTTATCTAGCGATCAGAAAGAAAATATCTTCATCATTACTCGACTCCCGTTTCAGACTCACATCAAGTTAAACATGTCTAAAACAATAGAAAAAATCAAAAAAAAAAAAAAAAAGAGAAGGTAGCAAAGTAGAAAGCAATATACGTGAGCATAAATTTTCTCAAGTAGTCTAAGTATATGATGAGCATTGCAGTGATTAAATACAACAAATTCTCATTGAAAAAATATTACCAATGTAAACTCATACAACCTACACCGGAGCATGTGAGATTCTTTCTTTTTGAGGAAAAAGCATGTGAGATTCTTCTGTAGCCATTCCCCACGAAGAGCTCTAACCTACAGATCAGGAAAAAAAAAATATTCATCGTTAATCGTTAATTGATCGAAAACGGGTAATTTGTGGAAGGAAAGGGAATGATGATTAGGGTTATTAGGGGTTAAAAAATTACATCATAGCACACGTATACTGTTTAGATTTCAACCATATTGGATCCCATTGAGATTTCAATTATCGACCTTCAATATGGCTGATGATGCAGTTATGGAATTTGGAATTTTAATAGATGAAGATACTGGTTTTGAAATTTGAATTTTATATGGATAAACAACCGTAAAAGGAGAAGGAAGCGGCAAGTATATTTTGTTGAGGTATATTCGGGAACGGTTGAAAAATCGCTTGTTTATTGCCGGATATGAAGCGGGTCAATAGCGGGTTTGGGTTTAAATTACGGTAATTGGGTTAAATGTTGCTTTCAAATATATATAGATATAGATCTCAATCCACCAAAACTTGGTAAATAAAACCTATTTTATTACACACACGAAAAAAAAAAAAAAAAAAAAAGACATTACAAGACAACACGGAAAAAAAAAAAAACACACTTTTTCACAGAAAGTTTCCCCGTAAATTCTAATTGTCATGATTTCTGGTTGCAATTATTGTTTCAGAATAAAAAAAAGAGGCGAATCACCAAGGAAAATCCACTGGTTCACAAAAGAACTCATCGGATGAGAACTCACTTTGGATACAACCGCAGCCGTTTGGGCACGTTTCTACAGAATCAACGTCACAAGGGGCACATATTCCTGATTCGTAAGGTTCACAATAGTACTCCGCTGCTTCAGCTCCACGACCATTTTCGAAAATATCACATTCGCAGCCAAGTGGGCACGACCCTTGTACACCATACTGGCAAGGAATTCGACAACCACGGTCAACTAGTCCTCGAGAATTTGATTTCAAGCTATTTTTCCCTTGAACCAGTTTTTCAGCTATATTTTTATTTGCCTTCACATCAACTGTCAAAGAATTACAAATACATGAATATTGAGTATAGATGGGGAAATGGCTCAATATATATATATATATATATTATATCAACAGAAAATAATCGTTTTGAATCGGATGGAACAAACGCACAATTAGGCCGGCCTGACTTAAGGCCATCCACGCGAGGGTGGCGACTTACGGGTTTGAACTCATTGAGTTTGAATTTTTTCTTTAATAGGAAATCTGAATTGTATAAATAGAGGTATCATTTGATAACTTTATTTTAGGAGAGGATAAATAATTTTCGGGGCCCAAAAATATGGGTCGTTCTACTGTAGGGACTTCCTAGTAGGGAACTGCCTACGTGGCAGGATCTGGACCACACAGTTTCCTGAGGTGGAATACACAGTGTCCCTAGTATAAAATTTTCCCAAAAATATAACATCTTTTTCTAGGGGCCCGAGCCCGTAGATTGGCTGGCCTTATGGCAAGCTAAGGCCGACTTTGGGAACAGAAGCTGAATAATGATATTGGCACATGTTGTGTCACAACGAATGACAAAACGGTCATTTGCACCATTGATCGTGTAGAGTTTACTATCAATTTAGTCTCATCATAATCAACTGTATGTGTAGATGATATCGTTTAGGGGCCCGTATCATTACCGACAGAAGTTAAGTATCTAGCAAATGAAATGAAAATATAGAGGTTTACGTACATAGAGAATAACATGACACAATGGTAACGAAGAAAATGAAGAAAGCCAGCTTAGCCATGTGTGATACTGAATTCTTGTTTAAAACTGTTCTTTCAATTGAGTGAGATTGAATTGATTCATTTGATCGATATTTATAGTCGTATAAGGTAATGGGATGCATCATGCATGCAATATAAAAACATACTACCTCCGTCTCAAAGTATAAGTCCGTTTAGCTTTTTTGTTTTGTATCATAATGTAAATCTATTTAGATAACCAATAAATCATTTATTACATTTTTCTCTTTTATCCCTCATTTATTATATATTCATAAGCTTCTTTTTTTTTTTAGAAAAAAAAAAGTCGAATAACTTATATTTTAAGACGGAGTTAGTATAAATAATTTAAGGTATCCATCCATCTTTAAATGACCTGTGTCAACTAAGTACCAGCTAAGTAGGGAGCTACTAATCGCCCCCCCCCCCCCCCCCCCCATCCCATCACCCTCCCCAATATTTTTTTTTATTTTTATCAATCTTCTTTGTTTTAATTTTTTTGCTTACATTCTTTTTTTTGCTTGTAACTTTTTTTTGATAAATTATTTTTTAATAAATTATATGTTTTTGAAATCTATTCAATTTAATCTATCAAATGAGTCCAATATTGAATATGAAATGTTGTATTAAAAATAGTTTTATCGGATCCAATATAATTCTTTTTATTAATATTATTTTTGTCATTTATCTTTTTTATCGGTTATCATTCATTCTCTTACAAGTATATGATATATATCTTTTTTAAGTTCATATACTTGAGTCATGTATGTTGAATCCGTTAAAGTTATTTTATGTTTCTCTGAAAATTATGTACATAGAAATAATAGATAAACACATAAATTAATCATCAAAACCATGTAGTAATTGATGGGTCTTGTTGTTTCATCACAGTAAGAATTTCTCGAGGAGCAATGCTATTGGACATGTCACGCACTAATTGTTTCTGGGTTGCGGTCAACCTTGAAGGATACTCAAATCCCTCTAAGCTTTCAGCTACTTCGTGGTTATGAAAACCATTAACAACCTTCAAACCCCACTTCACACCGTGTGGTGGTTGTGCTACACCTCGAAGCTTAAATGAGCAACTATCCAAATGACGAACTACCAAAGAATGATGAATCGTTTCCAACTGGCCAACTATCCCCACTAGGAACATCATTTGTAAAATTATTTCCAAATGACGAACTACCAAAGAATGATGAATTGTAAGAATCCATGTTATGAATTACGAAAATCAATTGAGTATTTGTTGAATGAGTATGTATGAAAGAGTTGGAGAAATTATGATGATTTTTTTAGTAAGTGAAATGAGTCCAATATATAGAGAAATTGAAGATGGAATAATAATGAGAAAATCTGAATGTGTGGTTAGAATTGATGATAAGAAGATAAGAAGGGGTAGGATTGAAGATAAGAAGGGGTAGGATTAAAGATAAGAAGAATCTGAATGAGTAGTTGTGAATAAAAATGATAGAGAAATGAGTGGTAAGAATTGAAGATAAATAAAATCTGAATGAGTGGTTGTGAATAAAAATGATAGAGAAATGTGACTATCAATACTACACTCGTTTTATTGATTTTATTTACTAAATTTCAATAACATAATAATATAAAAAAATACGTGGTAAAAATTTATGGGAAATTAGGGATAAGGACACAATCTGGAATATTATTAAGCAACAGGACAACTACATATTTTTTATAGGGAGAAGGACAACCGCATAATTTTTATAGCGAGAAGACAAACAAATGAATCCCGAAAATTAGTGAATCTCCCTAGTGAATCCCGAAATCAGTGAATTTCGACAGTGAATTTTGACAGTGAATCCCGAAAATCAATGAATCCCGACAATGAATTTTGAAAATTAGTGAATTTCGATAGTGAATTTCGGCAGTGAATTTAAACAGTGAATTTCGAACACAAGTGAATTTCGATAGTGGATAAATAGTTTTATCCTTTATGCAAAAATTTCAAAAGACTGTCCTTCTACTCAATTGATGAAATATTTTTGTCATTCTCCCTCATTCCCCCAAAAATTTATACAATTTTTTCAATTATAAAATAAAAACAACAAAAAATACAAATTAAGTTTAAAAAAAAGTATAAAAAAAATTTGTTAAAAGATATTATAATAAAAAAAAATTAAAAAAAAAAAAAAAAAAAAAAAAAAAAAAAAACATTGATGGGACGGGGGGGGGGGGATGGGATGGGGGGTGATTAGTAGTCCTCGCTAAGGGTATTAAGATCGATACTCTATCTCTATTTTTATCCCTGTATCAGGGATGAAAAATAGGGAAGAAGAAAACTCTCCCGCATCGTATTTCGTATCCCCACCCTACAACGGGTGGATGAACAGTGTCACCCCAAATATGGGGTGCACCGTAGCAATCCTCACATAAATTTTATTATTATTTTTTTTTTGAAACGATTTTATTATTTTTTTCTCTTCCCTCTCGTTGAAATATAGCTTGAAATATAAATGCCATCGTAAAATTTGAATTTAAAAAGTAAGTTTTGAAAAATGTGTGTGTTCAAATATAGCCGTTGGAGTAAAATTTTGAATTTTAAAAATAATTTTGGAAAAATGTGTGTGTTCGAATATATACGTTGAAATATAGCGTTGGAGAAAATTTGAATTTAAAAGTTAGTTGAAAAGTTACCTTTGACAAAATTGTTTATAGTTAAAAAATGAATATTTTAATGTTGTAAGGATAGAGATAGGGATGCTTACGTAGAGTATTGTGAATTTAGTTATTGTAAAGTAGGGATATGTATTTTTTAGTAGTATATGTGAGGATAGAGATAGAGATTCTAATAAGAATACCCTAAGTATTTGCTGACTCAGTTAACAAAGTATCAATCATTTACAAAGACAATGTCCATGTTTTTTTGTTTTTTGTTTTTTTGTATTTTGTATTTAGCTAAGTACTACTTGCTCCTTCAATTAACAAAGTAACGATTATTCACAAAGACAATGTCCATGCTTTTTGTGTTTTTTTTGTTTTTTTGTCTTTTGTTTTTTTTGTATTTAGCTAAGTATTACTTGCTCACTCAATTAACAAAGTAACGAATATTCACAAAGACGATGTCCATGCTTTTTGTTTTTTGTTTTTTTTTTATTGTTTTTTTGGGAGACAAACTGTAAGGAAACCTACGCGTGAACTGATCGCGTGCGCAAGCGACTTACTAAGAATAAGATTGGCCTATCGTAATAGAGTACTGGCGAGTCAAGGTCGATCCTACAGAGACTCGTAAGAACGTCGATTCTCGAGATTGAGCTTGTCACAAATAAGGTCTACGACCAACTAAAATATAGACAGTAGTAAATTTTGAGCCACAAACTAACAAGAGTTCACACGGATGTAATAAGAGTTTCTAATGTATTAGTCTAATTATGAGTGATTAGTTATTCCCCCCACATATGCAATAGTCCTCCCCATTGGTGAATTTTGATTCGTTATCAGCTACGGGTACAACTCCGAACCCTATCTACTCCGACCATGGTAGTAGACAATCTATAACGGTTCTAAGGTAGCGAAATTCCTTGTCGGGTAAGTTCCGACCCGCACGAAAGGCGTAACGATCTGGGCACTCTCTCGGAGAGAGGCTCGGTGAAATAGACATGTCTGTGAAGATGCGGACTACCTGCACGTGGACAGAAAGACCCTCCTTAATTGGTATGTAATAGCCCATACGCATAAAGAACTTGAGTTGTCAGTATTGAGCGCTAACCCATACCGCTAACCCACCTAGGCAGCTATCGACACGGATTAGCACGTTCCTAGGGTCCATCAAGACAATGTCCAAACTAACACTTCACTATCAGTACTTCATGCTAATTTACGATGACATGCAAATAGTTGATCAGAATACTAACATGTAAATTAAATCTGTCGATCAACGTAGCTGGCGCCGATTATCATGAACTAGTAATTTATTAGGTATTTAGATCTAGCGATATAGACCGTCGCAGATCTGAAGAACGCAACCACTACTTCATGATTTCTTCACCAACGAATTAGATCTATACATATATGGGGTAAAATAAACTAACTACAACATAATTAATCTAAATAAACAATTAAAACATACTAGTCGAATAGAACAACGACATATCTACATCTTGGAAAAGACATAAAATCATACCATCGAAGACGAGTGTAGATCTCCCTCGAATCTCTTCCTAGGCGTCGAATCCGTCGTATCTCCGACCAGAACTCATAAAATAATAAAATAAAGAACAAAGAACTTTTATTGCATAATTTTGCCTTGAAATTTGTGTACATTGAATTCTGAGGCGAGGCCTTACCCCATATTTGTAGCATATTTGATGTAATTTTGGGATAGTTAAGTGGTTTTTATAGTCACATTTCATCACGGGTTGAATCACGAGACGAGATGGCGTTTATGTCCGAAATCTCCATATTTTTGGTGAATTGTGCGTGTTTTATTGACTTTTGTCATGCTTTGGTTTTCTTGTTTTTGTTTGGTATAAGTGCGGCGTGATAGAGAGCGTGACGAGTATCACAACGGTATGAAAATCGTCCAAAACGAAGTTGGTATAAAGAAATAGCGTGAGATTCAATTTCAGACGTTCGGGAAAAAAGAAAATTCGAGAAAAAAAACAATAAGTATCACACCTTGGGTGTGATGAAGACTGTTTTTCACTCTTTAAAAACATGCCCAAAATTAAAGAGTTGAAACGGATCAAGTATCGTTGATGTTTTCATGCTTCTGTCATTTAATCCGAATTTTGAACTCCCTTGGAGGCGTTTTCTGGAAAAGTAATCTTGATCAAAGTAGTAGGGGATTGAATAAGCTTTCCAAAACAATTTGAATCGTGCAAATCGGAGCTCTACACACAAAGATATCGCCAAATTACTGGAGACATGTTTGGTTGGCAGCGCGGATGACGTCATCAATGCGCTGGATGACGTCATCAGTCGCGAATTTCCGAGTTTTCCACTATTTTGGGTCGAATTTGGCCTATATAAAAGCCAAATTAGGTCAAATTTTCACCACAACTTCATACAATAATTTTCTTTTCAGTTTTTTAGATTTTTCTTCCCAAAAAACTATAGATTTAGGTTAAATTTCTTGCATTAAATTGCTACGATTGTTGGTTTCTTTCGGCGATTTCTTCTCTACGGATTGACAAACCGATTGGAGATTTGCTTCAACTTTATTGGTATTTATTTTTAGCTTTTTATCATGTCTTTCTCTTGTTTATTCTTGAATTCTTGTTTTGATTTTTCAATTATGCGTAGCTAGATATTTGATAGCTAAATTATGTGATGGAACTACGAAATTAATGCCTAATCGATGATCTATGGATGAGTAGAGTTTAAAAGTTGAATCTTTTGAATGGTTGTGTCCTAAAACTTGAACCTAATGCTATTAATGGAGTAGCTAACTATTAATTGATCACACACATGAACTCTATAAATGTATTTTGCGAGGGAGTGTGCGAACTAGAATTTTAGGATTGCCATGCACGAACTAGTCGATTTATTCGCAGCCTGTTTTTCTAGCTAAGCCGTGAAATCGGTGGATGCGGAGCGTCTCATCGTTCTTCATCATATTAGGTCAATTAAATCCCATAGAGGGGACTGTTGAACCGAATATAGGGTAACTAGATTGTGGTATTAGCACCGATGGACCAGTTTAGGAGATTGCACCCACAACACATTAATTAGAAGCTATTGGTTGGTTGGTAGGTTAAGGCTCATCCTTAGTGATTCGGAAAAAGGTGTTAAGAGTAGTGTTCTTGACCCTAATTTAGCCATTCCATTATTCATATATTTTAAAGTCATCATTTTTATTTTCTTAGCTATAGTAAAAAAAAATCACCAATATATGTGAGCTTGAACTAGATACAAAAGTGATTGTGGTACTTGACGGATTCCTTGTGGGATACGACCTTTGCCCGCCATTATGGCACAACCGACCCGTTACTCTGCCGGTTAAAGTTGGTTTACTATAATTTGGCCATCAAGTTTTCTGGCGCCGTTGCCGGGGAATCGGTTGATATCAGAAAATCACAGGAGTATTTAGGATTAGGTCTTTTTTCTTTTATTTTTCTCTATTTCTTATTTTGATGTTGTGTTGAAGAGTCGCGCCACCTACTCCGGTAGTGGTAGTGACTTGATACCTTGATTGTGTTCTTGTTTTTTTCCTTGAATTGCAGAGTATGGATCCTTATGGCCAAGGAGGCTACTTCCCCTACTCATTTGGAGGATTTAATTTTGGTGGTATGGGTTATGGAACACAACCATATTATCACTTCAACCCATACACAACACCCTACGATAACGAGTGGGAGAGTCCTCCAAGTTATCAGTTTCAGCACCCCAATGCTTATCCGCAATATTTTCAGCCGCCACAGGTTACTCCACCGCCGAAGAGCACAACCGAGATTTTGTTGGAGCAACTTAGTCAGGATCTAAAAGAATTGAAGGATTCCCGGCACCGCTTGGAATCTGAGGTGGTTGATCTGGCAAGCCGGGTAGGGCAGTTGGTTGAGAAGATGGGGCTTGATGGGAGCATTAAAGAAGAAGAAGGTTTTCAATCTCCACCGTCTCTCCCTGAGGTAATCACTCCTGAGGAATTCCATGAAGAAGGTATGAATACTATCCCTATTGAATTATCAATTCCTTCTTCAGTGAGCCCTGTTGAGACATTGGTGGAGGTGAGTAATTTTGAGTCTTTGGATGCTTTTGTTGAGTAAACTTGTTATTACGTGGTGCTTGAATCACTCATAATTGGCATATGCTCTGTTTCGGGGAAGGTGAATTCGTTGTGTTGCACGATGAATTTCTTGAACCAATCTTTGTGGAGGGGATTGAGCCTCTTGTCTTTCTTCTGCCATTTTGAGGGGGTGCTCAATTCCTATGATTTGTGTAGGGAGAAGCAACGGTTTGCTCTCCTTTGGTATAACTATCCTTAGCCTAATTGGGGGTAGAAAGTCGAACTGAGGACTTTAAACTTAGAATGTTTTAGGAATTTTGTTTTTCTTTTGACTCGTGCTTCTTTGTCAATTTCACCACATACTTAATATTCAAGGAGTATCATCATAAAATCAATCCTCACGTACATATATATAAATCTTATTCACTAGGTATTATGTTCACATGATGAGCCCATTCGCATTTCAATGATGTTCATTTACATATATACACTGAGCAAATAAAATCTCAATAATAAATATTACTTTAATTAATTCAAAAGTCAAAACAATACAGTATTGTCTTTTTAGACACTACTCCTAAATATATCTCACTTGCTCGTAAATGTTCACATTGTTTTAGAGCACACTATATTTACTGCAACATTCGCTCATTTGAGTTAAAGCATGTGTGTCGTGTCACTAAGTCCCATGCTACCCTCTCACATATCTTTTTTTGTTGACGGCCTCATTCTCTTTGGTGAAGCTTCTGAAGTCCAAGCTGGCATTATGGAACGGGTGCTATCTGACTTTTGAAAACTTTTAGGTTAGAAGATTAGCACATATAAGTCCAAGTTCTGTGTAAACTAAAATGTTAGTTCCTAACTCAAAAATGTCATCAGCAGGAACCTTAACAAGCAATATACGGATGACCTCAGTAAGTATTTAGGGGTCCATCTATCTGCTCCTTTCGAGAGTGACCAAGAATTGTTAAAGTGTCCCACATTGGGAGCTTGTGATTGTTTCACCCACCATATTAAGAGATGGACTTCCCTCACCTCACAACCTAGGTTTTGGGGATGAGGCCCCTTCTCTTATATGGGTTTGGGCCTATGTTTTCCACATGGTATCAGAGCCACCCTTTATTGTGCAAGTATGGGCCTATTTGTTGGTCTTGTGTGCCTGGCCCACACTTGAGGGGGCGTGTTAAAGTATCCCATATTGGGAACTTGTGGTTGTTTCACCCACCATATTAAGAGATGGACTTCCCTCACCTCATAACCTAGGTTTTGGGGATGAGGCCCATTCTCTTATATGGGTTTGAGCCTATGTTTTCCACAAGAATACCTACCTCTATAATATTGTCGACAAAATGAAGAAGAAAATCATTAGCTAGAAAATAAATTATCTATCGAAAGCTGGCAGAATGCTCCTCATTTAAAGCTCACTTATAAGCCTTGCTTATTACTCTTTGATGACGATCAAACTAACAACAGTATTTGGAAATTATATTTTCTGATTATATTAACAATTGTCAAGGTTACACATATATATAGTCACTCTAGTCTAAGGGTATAAACGTAACTAGAATATAATAAATAAATATATTCTACTAATATATACGTGTTACATATAATACCACCCCTCAAGTTGGACGAGGGAGGAGACCCAACTTGCGACGCTGGTGAAGAAAGGCTGGGCGAGGAAGCGACTTGGTGAGGCAGTCAGCAAGTTGGTCTGAAGCACCGACATGGGCAACCCTCAATGAACCCCGTTGCACATGATCCCGGATGAAATAGTAGTCAATGGCAACGTGTTTCATACGTGAATGAAAAACAGGGTTGTGACAAAACTGCGTGGTGCCTAGATTATCACAATAAATGACAGGAGCCTGAGCAACCGAAGAACGGAGATCATGTAGGAGAAAAGTAAGCCAGAGGAGCTCCGAGGTAGTCGAGGCAACAGACCTGTATTCAGCCTCAGTAGATGAACGAGTGATAGTGGGCTGTTTCTTGGAACTCCAAGATATGGCATTTCTGCCCAGATAGACAACATAAGCACCAGTGGAGGCATAATCATCCTTACATCCACCCCAATCTGCATCAGAAAAGGCATGAAGAACCAAGGGGGAGTCACGATAAATTTGAAGACTGAGATCCACTGTGCCAGCCAAGTAACGAAGCATACGTTTAGCAAAACTCCAATGAACATCGGTGGGAGCATGCATAAACTGAGAGAGCTTGTTAACCGTAAAGGCAAGGTCAGGCCGAGTGAAGAGCAAATACTGAAAACTGCCAATGACCATCCGATACTCAGAAGCATCATCAAAAGGAGAACCCGTAGTAGCAGTGAGACTGGAGAGATCAGCATGTAGAGGGGTGCTAACAGAGTTAGCCTGATCCATATGAATACGGGCAAGGAGTTCCGTGGCATAGCGCTTCTGTGATAACAAACAACCATCAGAGTTCGGGATGATCTCGATACCCAAGAAATAGGAGAGGGAGCCAAGATCCTTTAATGCAAACCGACGTCCCAGAAGAGAAATGAACGCCTCAAGAGCACGAGTATCATTACCGGTAATAATAATGTCATCGACATACACCAAAGAAATAAATCATGACAAAGTGCCAGTGTGGTAGATAAACAGAGAGGAGTCCATCGAGTTGCAAAAAGTACTGCGAAGAAGAAAACCCTGAAGTTCCTCATACCAGGCCCGGGGTGCCTGCTTTAAACCATAGATTGCCTTGTGTAACTTGCAGACATGGGTGGGACAATCAGAACTGATAAACCCATTAGGTTGTGCCAAAAACACATCCTCCGAAAGATGACCTTGTAGAAACGCGTTGTTGATATCTAGCTGACGTAAAGACCACCCCTGCGAAAGAGCCAGACTAAGAACAACACGGACGGTAGTGTGTTTGACCACTGGGCTAAAGGTCTCATAATAATCAATACCCGGACGCTGAGTGAACTCTTTGGCCACAAGCCGGGCCTTGTGCCGATCAATGGACCCATCTGGGTGACGTTTGAGACGGAAGATCCATTTGGAACTGATGACATTCTGCGAAGGATGAGGAGGGACTAAGGACCATGTCTCGTTACGAATGAGAGCATCATATTCATCCTGCATAGCAGCCCTCCATTTGGGATGTTTAAGGGCTTGAAAGATGTTGGTGGGTTCAAACTCAGAAGGAGATGGGAGGTGAGTGAGAAGATTGAGTTTCTGGATGGGTTTGTGGATATTGTTTTGGGCTCGTGTGCGCATGGGGTGAGATGGGGGAGGTGGTGGTGGGGGTGGGGGTGGAGATGGTGGGGGAGGTGGCGGTGGAGATGGAGGGGGTGGGGGAGGAGGTGGTGGTGGTGGTGGGGATGATGGTGGAGATGGTGATGGAGGGGGAGATGGTGAGGTAGGAGGCATATGGGTGACCGGGGGAGTGGGAATCCAGTCAGAGATAGGAGAGGGTCTAATCGATGTAGTGGAGGAGTTGGGAGATGCAAAGGGGAAGATAGACTCAACAAAGTTGACATGGCGGGAAACATATAAGCGAGACTCCTTAAAATCATAACAGTAATAGGCGTGTTGGTTTAAGGCATAGCCGAGAAATACACAGGGTTCTGAGCGAGGCTCAAGTTTGTGATTAGTGTAGGGGCGGAGCCACGGGTAGCAGAGGCATCCAAACACCCGAAGCTTGTGGTAATTTGGGGGTGTGTGGAATAAAGAGTCATAAGGTGTACGCATGTTGAGAGTGGGAGTGGGCATTCGATTTATGAGATACATAGCAGTGGAAAATGCGAAGGGCCAGAATGATGTGGGAGCGGAAGCATGGGAGATTAAGGATAGGCCGGTTTCAACAATATGTAACATGCGTCGTTCAGAGATTCCATTGTGTTCAGGGGTATGTGGGGGAGTGGTAAAGAAGGAAATACCGTTAGTGGAAAAATAATCGCGAAGAGAGATAAATTCTCCACCGTTATCCGAGTAAAGAGTTTTGATGGGACGTTCAAAGTATTTTTCAACTAGGGATCGAAATCGTAAAAAGGTTGGATAAACGTCGGATTTACGTATTAACGGGTAGAACCATATATACCGGGTAAAATGATCAACAAAAATAACAAAGTATTTGAAACCATCAATTGATAGAACCGGTGACGTCCATACATCACTAAAAATAAATTCAAGGGGTTGGGAAGAACGTAAACTAGAAAAGCCAAAAGAATGTTTATGGCTTTTATTTTCAAGACACGCAGTACAATGCGTAAAAGGTAAACTGGAAGAATGTAAATTATTTGTCTTCAAAACTGAGGATAAAATAGGAAGAGCCGGATGACCCAACCGACGATGCCAGTCTTGAGATGACGCTTTATTGGATGCAAATGCAAGAATTGGGGAAGTCGGCCACTCGTACACACCATTTTTAACCGGACCACGGAGTAGTGTTTGGTTCTTCTGAATGTCCTTCACAACAAATTCAGAGGGTAAGAATTCAATTGAAAGATTATGGGAATGGCACAGTTGAGAAATGGAAACTAAATTGCGAGGCATGTTAGGGACACAGAGGACATCCGTGCCAGTATAGGGAGCATGAAGTGATAAGTTCTGAAGGTCCGTGGTCACATGATGATTTGCCCCACTGTCCATAAGCCATTTGGGTTGAGTGTGGTCAAACCGAGCCGAGTCGTAATTCGTTTCTACCAAATTGGCATGCGGTCTGGGACCCCGCTGATTCATAGGACCAAATATTTGTTGCATCTGTACCAGAAATTGAGGACATTCCTTGGCCACATGGCTATGAACACCACACATTTGACAACGACCAAGAAAGGGTTTGCGCTGATTACCTGAGCTCGATGAACCACCATTATTATATGATTGGGTGCCACCATTATTATATGAATTTCCACCATTATTAGATGGACAACCACTATTAAATGAATTGCCTTTTAAAGGTCCGTTGAAAGTTGAACCCGGACCGTCCACCGGTCCAATTTGGTGAGAGACCCCGTTGCCGCCGCCGTTGACCATAGGGGCGAGAGGAGCCGCCGCCCGATGAGCGCCGGTTCGGTGGACGGTACGCGGCATGGGCGGTGGCTGGTGGGAACTGCGTCGGTGATGGCAGGGCAGCAGTGGGCTTGAAATTGAGAAAATTTTCAAGCAAATCTTCAAACTCGATCGCCGTATCTCGAGCTTTGAGAGCGTTGGCCATGTCCCGATACTCCGGGCCAACGTTGGAGAGGGCTATATCAAGGAATTCTTCAGAGTCCATGGGGAAGCCGAGGAGAGCAAGTTCATCGGCGCGTGATTTCAGAGCATACAGGTAATCAGATACAGATTGTGAGCCTCGATGAATTTCTTTCATATTATCCTTCAGGGTTCGCACTCGGGGCGCGTGAGGGGGTGGCATAGACGGCGCTGAGAGCCTTCCACGCCGCCGCTGATGTTGTTTTTCCATAGAGAAGAGGTGCTACCGAAGGAGAAACAGAGCCGATGATCAAATTTTTGATCAAATTGTCCTGTCGGTTCCAATGATGGTAGTCGGGGTTTTGCTTGGTGGTGTTGCCCTCGGTGATGGTTTTGGGCGGAGCTTCGACGGAGCCATCGACGTAGCCAATGATATCGTATCCGATTAGTAGCGATTCAATTTGCATATGCCAGAGGTGGTAATTCATGGCATCTAGTTTGATAGATGCTTGGGTAGCCGGATTGAATGTCACCGGTGATTTTTCAGCCATTGAAATGGGAGAAAGAGGGAGGAGATGGCCGGAGAAGAAGGGTGCTGTTTTGCAGAAATAGGTTTTTGGCTGCCAAATTGATTTTGACGAAAAGAAAAATTTTTAGGTTTGTTTTGGATCACTGCTCTGATACCATAACAACAGTATTTGGAAATTATATTTTCTGATTATATTAACAATTGTCAAGGTTACACATATATATAGTCACTCTAGTCTAAGGGTATAAACGTAACTAGAATATAATAAATAAATCTATTCTACTAAAATATACGTGTTACATCTAATACAAACTTCCCAAATGAGTGGTCAACAATATGGTGAAACTTTGTTTCCAGTTCTTCTGGGGTGATGATGACGGGACAAGGAAGCTTCATTCAATGGCTTGGCATCTTTTATGCAAACCTAAAGATGGAGGTGGGCTTGGGTTCAAACAGCTGAACATCATGAATCTGGCTCTGCTCGGGATGCTCGTTTGGAGCATACTAGCTCATGATGACTCTTTATGGGTGGAAAATTGGAAATCCTTGTACATAATACGGGAGCCCCTTCCAAGTTCCAACCTATAAATAAAGGTAGTTCGACCCCTTGGAAGAGCATTCAAAATGCTGTCAGTTCTCTCATGACGGGCTTTGATACTGTTGATAATGAAATTGTTTGGGTGGGTAACATCGGTAAAAAGTGTTCGGTGACCTTTTTTTTTTTACTTGGCTAGCATTTTTGCAATGTAAATGGTTTGTTGTTGATGGTGGTTTTCCACTCAGTTTTCACTAACAAAAGCTCGTTAATTAGAGATGTTAAACGAACGGAGTCGTCGTAAAAAAACTCGTGTTTGACTCGTTAGTGATGATGATTGTTCGTTTGTTTAACTTAATAAGCTAAACTTAATATATATGATGATGCCCGACCCGAATTACGCCACGTGTCATCCTCTTAAGTTATATAATAGATGACTAGCCTCTAAATGTAAGGCATTAAGGGCCAGGAGCCCAGAAACATACCTAAGGGCAGGTCCCTTACCCCAGGTGGGAGATCGGCACAAACTCCTCCTCCAACCACCGCAGGTCGGCTAAGGCTTGGCGAAGAGGAGGTGCCCAGTTCGGCCATAGTGGCCTTGGGGACTGAACGCGGGACGCTCAGACCTGCCCCTCTGTTATTCCATATGCGGGATAACTAAAGATAAATAAGGGAAGAATCCTAGGTCATAAAGACTCTAATCCCGACATTTAAATATGTCCATAATTATCCCTAAATTATAGGGATTTATGCGTGTATATCCTTAGGGAAATAATAATATTAATAATAATAATACAAATCCTTGTAGAACAAGGAAATGGATAAATCATCCCCTATATAAACAACCCTAAGGAACTACGAAAGACTTGATTCCCCGAAACATAACGATTGGATACGTAGGCAACTTGGGAAAATAACCCAAGCTCAGTCTAAAAATCATCAAAAAAACATCCCTCGTTCAATTACCCCTAGATTAAATGGCCCGGATTTATTCATAGACGAAATCCAGCATCGTCAAATGGCGCTAGAAGGAGGGCTTTCTATCGGTAGCTGATCGAGGTTGTTCGTGAATAAGTTAATGGCAAAAACATGCCAAAAACGCAGTCTGATCGGTGGTTGATTGCCGGAAATTAAACCATTGAAACAAGAATTCCACCGTTCACATTGTAGAATATAGAGGGACGAACAAACCCTCAAAATTTCGTGCCGATCGGAATCCGTTTACATGCCCGATCGTCGCCGGAAAGATGCTGCTGTATCACCAAAAACGCAGCACCCCCAAAAACGCAGTCAGATCGGCGGAGTATTGCCGGAGTTTCAACCGGTGGAAAAAGATTTCCACCGTTCAGATTCAAGAAGAAGGAGGGACGAACAATCCCTCCAAATTTCATTCCGATCAGAGTTATTTTTAGTGCCCGATCGTCGCCAAGAAGTTGCTGCTGTATCAAAAACGCAGCAGAACCCTAATCAGCAGTTTCAGGTCGGCGGTCTGTTACCAGCAATTCAACCGTTGGAATGAAAATTCCTCCGGTCATATTAAATAATACAGAGAGAAGAACAATCTCTAAAAATTTCATGCCGATCGGAGTAGGTTTCAATGCCAGATCATCGCCTAAAAGTTGCAGTTACGTACAAAAAAGAAGAAAAACCCTAATCTCTAGGTTCCAAGTCGGCTGAATATTCCCGACAATTGAACCATTGGAACAAGATTTCCACCGGTCAGATTCAATAATTATGAGGACCGAACAAGCCCTCAAAATTTTAGGCCGATCGGAGTTCGTTTGATTTCTCAATCGTGGCAAAGAAGTTACTGCAGGCACCAAAAAAGCAGCAGGATTCTGGACAGCAGCTGCTAGATCGGCGGCTTGTTCCCGGAGATTGAGCCGTCGAAAGAACAATCCCACCGGTCACATCTAAGAAAAGTGAAGGAAGAACGATCCTTCCAAATTTCGTGCCGATCGGAATCCTTTTCGAGGTCTGATTGCCACCGGAAAGACACTGCTGTGGCGCCCGAGAAAGCTGCGTAGTATCTACCGTATCTAGCTATCCACGAAGCGAGTTCTCGAGCTCCGAGGATCGAGCCGAGCTCTTTAGCTCTCCAGGTTCTTAAAATCATTATTTGAAATTCTTACACTTTGTAAGCCTTTATTATATATGCAATGTCTTTTTTATCACAATCACATTGCACCACAAAGACTCGAGAATCGAGCACCGGCATTCGAGCTCTGCGGAATCCTCTTGCCCTAAGGTTGACATCGACTCGGCATCATATTTGGAGCTCACCTTGAGCGTATCTTTTATAAGACCGAGCTCGCCTCGGCATCATATTTGGAGCTCACCTTGAGCGTATCTTTTATAAGACCGTGCTTGGCTCGGCATCATATTTGGAGCTCTCCTTGAGCGTATCTTTTATAAGACCGTGCTCTTATAAGACCGAGCTCGGCTCGGCATTATATTCAGAGCTCGGCTTCGAGCGAAACATTTATAAGACCAACTTCAGTTCGGCATCATACCTGGAGCTTGCACCCGAGCAAATCTTATGTAGTCCGCTAGCCGTCTAAGCGTGCTCCAACAGACTATGACAAATAAGCAAACCGTACATTTATTTAATATTATTTTGTTTTCTATTACGCATGGTCTTTATTGAGTTTTGCAGGACAAACACTCGATCAACAATATACGGGAAATCAGTACAAACCGGCCCAGCTCTCTCAAATAAAGTCCGAGAAGTCAGACAAATCTGGCCCTGCTCGGCAAAAAATCATAAGTCAGCAGGACTGACGAACTGAGTTCCGCAGGTCGGTCTCAGCAAAAATTTCCTAAGTCTGCAGGACAGACCCAATGAACTGATCCGCAGGTCGGACTCAGTAGAAGAACTGAACCGCAGGTCGGTCTCGGAAGAAATTTGCCAAGGCAAATCAAAATAAGTCTGCAGGACGGACTCAACGAACCGATCCGCGGCCGGACTCGCAGAAGAGCCGAACCGCGAGGTCGGTCTCGGGGAGAAATTTGCCAAGGCAAATCAAAATAAGTCCGCAGACGGACCCAATGAACCGATCCGCAGTCGGACTCGGTAGAAGAACCGAACCGCAAGTCGGTCTCGGAAGAAATTTGCCAAGGCAAATCAAAATAAGTCCGCAGGGACGGACTCAACGAACCGATCCGCGGTCGGACTCGCAGCGTTAACCGAACCGCGAGTCGGTCTCGGGGAAATTTGCCAAGGCAAATCAAAATAAGTCTGCAGGAACGGACCCGGTGAACTGATCCGCAGGTCGGACTCGGTAGAAGAACGGAACCGCAGTCGGTCTCAGAAAAAAGTTTGCAAATGACAAACTCTATAAGTCGCAGGACTGACGAACTGAGCTCCTCAGGTCGGTCTCAGAAAAAAGTTTGCAAAGGACAAACTATAAGTCTGCAAGACAGACCCAGTGAACTGATCCGCAGGTCGGACTCAGTAGAAGAACTGAACCGTAGGTCGGTCTCAGAAAAAAGTTTGCAAATGACAAACTATAAGTCTGCAGGACAGACCCAATGAACTGATCCGCATGTCGGACTCAGTAGAAGAACTGAGCCGCAGGTCGGACTCAGAAAAAGTTTTCCAAAGGACAAACTCTATAAGTCTCAGGACGACGATCGCGCTTTCTATAATACTTAGAAAGTTGAAGTAATCATACTTCCTAAGTCGGGACGAGACGACGCAATTTCTATAATACTTAGAAAGTTGAAGTAATCAAACTTCCTAAGTCTGCAGGACAGACGATCAACGCTTTCCTATAATACTTAGAAAGTTGAAGTAATCAAACTTCCTAAGTCTGTAGGACGGAAAATCAACGCATACACTGAAGTACATCATTCGAAAAGCAAAGCTTTGTAAAGGACGTACTTCAGGGGGGTAAAGGACCCTAAGCTATGCTTAAAACAAAAGCAAGGGCAAAACCAAAAGCCAAAGTAATAGCAATGAAGGGTTGAACGCCAAAGAAGAGAATATTACAGAACAAGTGCCAAAAAGGCACAAATTGTCAAGAACAAAAAATAACAAAAGTTGGAAAATATTGCAGTCTTTCAACAAGTTTTTCAACAAAATAATAAAGGTCTGATCTTAAGAATTGGCAGCAGAATCCTGTTGCTGATGTTGATCTGAGGGCATACCGGAGGGCTGACTTGAAGACGCACTGGCTTGCTGGGCAGCAAAGCCTACCATGTTGAAGATTCTCAATGATCAGCTGAGGGCATTGCTCTTTAGCCTGATTCACGCCAAGGGTATACCCTTAGCTTAAGATGGAGCCAAGTAAAACCTTCAAGGCCTTAGTGAAGTGAACAGAGCTCTTGTATTCATGGATGGCTTGGGCGATCTGAGCAGGCATCTCGGCCTCAAGTCCATCATGATCAGCGCGGAGTTTGGCCAGGGCCTCATCCCGTTCAGCGCTAGCAGTGCGCAGCTCCTTCAACTCAGCTTGCTGAGCTTGCATAATCTTCTCCAGATCAGCGATCTGGGCATCTTTGGACAGAGACACTTGTATTTCTAACGACCGGCAGAAAGGTCAGCGATCCGTCATTCCAAGGAAACCTTTTGAGTGGAGAAACTGTTTAGCCTGTTCAGAATCTCCTTCCTAGCTCTGACGACCTGACAAAGGCATACATGGGTCAGTATGATAAAGGTAGCAAAAAAGAAAGAAAGTACGAAAGTATAAAATACTATACCACTGAGGCTAGATCCTTGTTTGGTAGTTCGGACAAAAAGTCACCTGGGGGAACAGATCCCCCTCAGAAGCATCCTGATCTCCTCGATCAGCCCTGCCTCTCTTACATAAAGATCGGGAGCACTTGGAGCTCTCCCATAATCAGAACCGCCCAGGATGATCAGGCTATCATCTAGCTGATCGGTAGGCGGTGTGGGGTCAACCAAACCTCTTGTTGAAGACCCTTGGTAGGATGATCGTCAGGATTGATCTCAGGATTAGCCCAGGAAGGCTCCGGTTCAGGACCACCCCCAGGAGCCTCTGGGTTCAGAATCTGTTCGTTGTGCTCAGGCACAACCTTCTCTTCCTCAAATGCCTCGCTCAAGTACATCGGCAAAAAGTCGGCCACCGAAAAAGAAGAAAAAGGCCCGGACGGGTTAGCAAGTTGTGGGTCGATAACGAATCGCTCGAATTTCTACGAGCAGAGATTATGTTGAGGGCAGGGATGTCTATTGGACCCCCTGGTTGAATAATTTCGGCTTCAGATTCAAAGCAAGACTCAAACTCTCTCTAAATTGAACTGCTAGATGCAGTGCTTGCCCTCATTAACTGGGAAAAACATAAGCAAAAAAGAAGAACTCAGAAAAAACAAGAGGAAATATGCTTACTTGGATTGCAAACTCTTGAGATAATGAAGATCTTCAGTTTAATAGCAAATGAAGAGAAAATGGGGAGCCTGATTTGAAAAGAGTTATAACCCTCCTCCAGACGTGTAAACGACGTCAGATATGGGAAAAGGTGAAAAATGCCTCGTATCCTGTAAAGTAATGATGACCTATTTAATAGACTGCCACCTGGCAGTTGGGCAATTCAACACACGAGATTGGACAAGTCCGGCCGAACCGCTAAAATGGTGCAGATATGACCAACTAGAAGAAAGATCAGATCAAAACGAAGCATAAATGAAATACAAGTTCAAAAACCTAAGAAGCATTAAGGGCTGAGTTCTGCCCAGACTGTAGCAGGAGTAAAATTCTCCACAGAAACATTCACTTGGGGCAGCTCGGCAGGAGCCATTGAAGCAGAAGCAGCAGCCGGAGAAGGCACTAAACAAGGAGCTGCAACAGCGTTCTCAAAAACCGGTCCACTTCAGAAGACGTGGGCACGAATGACAGTGTCATAACAATAACTATGCCACCTGGCAGATGAGACCATTGTAAAATTATACAAGTCTAGATGACAGGGGCCGACCAACACCTCTAACAGATCCGACCTCACAATGAGTGTTCAGCCAGATCTTGGGGGCTTATGATGATGCCCGACCCGAATTACGCCACGTGTCATCCTCTTAAGTTATATAATAGATGACTAGCCTCTAAATGTAAGGCATTAAGGGCCGTGGAGCCCGAAACATACCTAAGGGCGGGTCCCTTACCCCAGGGTGGGAGATCGGCACAAACTCCTCCTCCAACCACCGCAGTCGGCTAAGGCTTGGCGAAGAGGAGGTGCCCGCCCGGCCATAGTGGCCTTGGGGGACCGAACGCGGGACGCTCGTACATGCCCCTCTGTTATTCCATATGCGGGATAACTAAAGATAAATAAGGGAAGAATCCTGGGTCATAAAGACTCTAATCCCGACATTTAAATATGTCCATAATTATCCCTAAATTATAGGGATTTATGCGTGTATATCCTTAGGGAAATAATAATATTAATAATAATAATACAAATCCTTGTAGAACAAGGAAATGGATAAATCATCCCCTATATAAACAACCCTAAGGAACTACGAAAGACTTGATTCCTGAAACATAACAGGATACGTAGGCAACTTGGGAAAATAACCCAAGCTCAGTCTAAAAATCATCAAAAAACATCCCTCGTTCAATTACCCCTAGATTAAATGGCCCGGATTTATTCATAGACGAAATCCAGCATCGTCAATATATAATTATAAATTCATTTCCTAAACAAACGAACATAAACTTGGCTCGTAAATATTCGATAATGTACGTGACCTGATTATATAGACAATTCAATGTACATAACTCTAACCCAACACATTAGAAACAATCTATTTATTTAATAAACACTATAAAGTAGTTTTATATAAATATTGTGGAGTTCTTGTAATACTTTTTCTACTATGATGTTTAAATACGGGGTATTATTGGCACACCTCAATTTACTATTGGCATCATATTACTTCCGCATTATAAAAAATTATTTCGGCACCCGATGATTTTTTATAAAGGGAACGTCAGTCACACTGGTGTTCTTTGTTGAACACCAACGCCAGTGTCACTGACGTTGGTGTTCAACAAGGAACACCAGTTTGACTGACGTTTCTTTTATAAAAAATGTTAAAACTTAGAAACGTCAGTCTACGACTTTTCACTGGTGTTCCTTGTTGCACACCAACGTCGCGACACCGTTACTGACCTCGCGTGTTCAACAAGCGAACGCTGTGCAATAACGACATTTTTTTCACCCGAAAAAATAATCTAAAAATGGTTGTCAATAGTAATTTGGGGTGTGCCGATAGAACCCATCTTTAAATATTATTTAAAAATATACCTTATCGATCCGTACTCGAGTTGATAGACAAAAATACGTTTAACAAACCTAAGTCGAACACGATCTCGAACAAATTATTTTTTTTTTTGCAAGGATCTCGAACAAATTGTTCACCTATGTTGGACATAATTATTTGTTCGTATAGTACACGAACAAAGTCGTAACCTAAATAAATCAATGTTTAACATAATTTTATTCATTATTAAACAAACGACCACATATTTAAACAATATAGATATCCGGGTCGGTTAGATTGGTTAACGGCTCTGGCTAAATCATCCAAACCCGTGGCCTAAAACCCTCAACTTGTTAAAGGTTAAAACCCTGCCTGCACCCTGAGAACGGAAGGCCGATCAGTCGAATCGCTGGGAAATCCTCTCCTTACACCGGTGAACAGAATAACAAAGAAAAAGTACGCAGAGATTTTGTTAATGGAGATAGAAAAGGAATTGGTTACGCCCGGGGAAGTGTTGGGAAGGGCGTCGGAGCTGAAAGCAGGGAAAGGGACCTATGCTTCAGCGCACAACAACACCGTCTACGCCTCCCTCACTGGATTCCGCTCTCTCATTCCCCCTTCTCCCGACTCTCCTGACCAGGTTTTGTGCTCTCCGAGTTGTTAATTTGTTCTTTTTTTTTTCCTTTAAAAACTCGCCGGTAGTTATAGATTTTTTTCCGGAAGAGTCTTAATCTGACTAATTAATGTTCTACGACAAGATAGTTTGGAGTCAAGCAGAGGATTGTAAAATGTCTTTTTTTTTTTAGTCTATTAGGCGTTGTAGAGATTATATGATGCAATTTACCATGAATAGAGATTCTTTAAATTAGAGAAAAATGATTTTGAGCCTAAAAAAAAAGTATGTGTTATAAAATCTGATGAAGATTTTGTAAGAGCTTGTTATGGCTCGATCTGGGACATATGTAATTTTCCAAGGCTCGTCTTCATTCCTTGCTCTTTTAAAACAAGGAAGAACATACTGTAGCTTTTAGGATACTTTGTTCTTAATTATTTCTTCTCATTTTTTGCTACATAATTATGTGGTCTAACTTGCAAAAGATTGTGGTAATAATGCCACGAATTCAGGAGGCGTACGGGTATTTTAGTTGTAGTCCTCAAGTTTGGTATGCTCTTACAGTTTTACTTCTATCTTTGCAAAGAGTTTGTGATTGTGCTCATGTTTGTTGGTGTTTTTAGTTGTAGTCCTCAAGTTCGGTATGCTCTTACAGTTTTACTTCTATCTTTGCAAAGAGTTTGTGATTGTGCTCATGTTTGTTGGTGTTTTGCCATGCATTAGAGACCAACGGTGGAAGTCACTGGTCACAAGGCCCATGGTGCTGTGCCTGAGCCTGGTTCGATCGTTCTTGCCAGAGTATGAATTTCTGATTTTAAAGTTCTTCCTTGCAAAATTGCAATTACATATGGAAGCTAGATTTTTGCTTTTGTTTCAAATCTATGAGACATTGAATTGTAACCGTTTTGTTGTTGGCAACATAGGATATGTATCGCCAGATGAAGTATGTAGAAAAGTTTTTAGTCTGATTGTTCCTTGTCCGATTCAAATGCCAACATTAATACTGATTGTGGTTTATGCTTGATTTATTTATGTGCATAGCATGGTTTTAAGACTGTAGTTTGGATGCTCAGAAATGAATAATGATATTCTTATGGGCAAAGAGCTTCCCCGTTAATGTACCAATATTAACCTATCTGGTGAGGCATACTTTTATTGTGTCTTAAGGTTCAATCATTGAAACCTAAGTTGAAGCTTGATGTTATTCTTTATAAGTTTTATATATGTTTATGCAGTGTTCTAAAAATCGCCCTGGGCGATCGCCTAGGCGCCGCCTAGGCCCTGGACGACCCCCGGGCGTCTCGACTTTGCTCTAGGCGATTTATCTAGGCGACAAGTGTGCTAGGCGATTTTCTGGGAATCTGGGCGCTTCGGGCCCTCCTAGGCGCTCCTAGGCCCTTCTAGGCGCTCTTAGGCCCTTCTAGGCAATTAGGGTTCCAACTGGGCGAACATCCAAGTTTTCCCAAGTGTTTAGACAAGAAAGAGGCATAAAACCCTAAAACCCCCTTAAAACCCTAAACCCCTCCGTAAAAACCCTAAAACCCCCCGTAAAAACCCTAAAACCCCCCGTAAAAACCCTAAAACCCCCTTAAAACCCTAAAAGCGCCTAGGCACCCTAGGCCCTAGGCGCCCCTGTAGCGTACCGACTTTGCCTAGCGAGTTTTAGAACATTGTGTTTACGTATCATATCTTAGATACTTTCCAAGTACTTGCTCTGGATTCCAGCCAGTGTCGGCATCACATGCACCAAGGGGAGGGGAAGGGGCATGTGCCCCCACTCAATTTGAGATTTTGTTATAGAAACAATGTAGTTTTCCTGCAAAATATATATATATCATTCATGCCCCGATGGCTTCTTCAAATTTTTCCGGTGCCTCCACTGGCTCCTGTTTCCAGATCTGCCATTGATTCTAGCCTGGCTTCTGTAGGTCTACTTTACTATGATCTTTACAGCCGGAATTCCTCTATTCTAAATTGGAACACTGAAAAAATGTGTTGGCGTTTTAAAGGCTTCATGCCCTTTCTTTTGGCTCTTAGAATGGTTTTCTAAATTTTTTCTTCAGATTTCTGATTCACTTGGCATCTTTTGTGGCTAACTTGTGTGATCATCCATAACCTGTTATAATTGTTACACTTTTTTTTTTTCAGTTGTCCCATCTTCCTTGTGCGCTACGAATTTTCATTTCTACGTCTACTTTAGCGTTCTGTTATTTGTACATTTCTCCTTATACGGGAATATGGTCAAGACGCTGTTGTTGTTTTGTTACTGACGTCAACCGTTAGAGATGGTGTCCAAGTTGTTAAACAATGTTTATTTTCAGTTGGGAATTTATTTATTTATTTTATTTTTTTATTTTTTTTGGAAACGAAAGGTTAACACACGCACCCTTATTTTCATCAAAATAAGAGAATATATCATCTCGTATACATCCAATCCATCTTTTTTTCCTGACAAATTAACCTCGTTTTTCTCTTTCTAAGTATCATTACTTAACTATTTGAAGTCCTCACAATACAAATTGCTATTGTTTCCTAAACCGTTTTTATGTTTTTATTTATTATATTATTTATTCTTTTGCAAACGACAGGTTACAAAGGTTATGGCCAAAATGGCATCGGCAGATATCACCTGCGTGGGTCCCAAGTCTGTTAAAGAAAAGTTTACAGGCACTATTCGGTATGCTATGGGTGTCGCCTTATCTTTCTTTCTCATTGCTTGTGTCTCCGAAGTATGATTCTGTTTTACAACGAAAAAGTAGAGATTGAGAAATAATTTTCCACTCTCTTGGGCACCAGAAGTAATTTATACAAGGCAGAAACTATTGCCACTAAATACATCACTTAACACCTTTCACTTAAGTACTTAACCAAGTAAATACAGACATAATTACATATTATACTCTGACAATTACTTTGAGCTGCAGAGCATAGTATAGGTAGTCACACTTTACCCTTAGCTTCTGGATATATATATATATATATATATATATATATATATATATATATATATATATATATATATATATATATATATTCTGAAGCTTAAAATCGGTTTAGCAGGTCTGCTCTAATTAGTCATTGCTCAAAGATTTAAGCACTTGTTTTTTTCCCCTCTTTTTTGGCAGTTTTATAAAATGATATACCTTTATTTTTCATCAAGTGTATATGATAGGACGAGTATTCTTTTATGAGATTTGTGTGCTTGAGTTTGTTCCGTCGATTGGTAATATATCTCTTAGGAGTTATCTAATCATGATTCTGCGTTCTGTTGTCTTTATGAAATCGACTGCTTCAATCCATTTTTTATATCTGGAAAATATTTCATGAAATTTAATATAAAGATGCCTATATACTTGTGATGTTTTAATTAACCAAAGCTTAAGTTATGTTCATTTTCTAGCGGACCATCGCAATAGGTTTAAATTGGTGTAACCTGTGATTTTCTGTGCTGAACAGGCAACAAGATGTTAGAGCAACTGAAATTGACAAAGTTGATATGCATGCATCTTTCCGTCCTGGTGATATTGTTAGAGCAGTGGTGGTATCCTTCTGACTTTAGAAGTGTCTGTTTTGCATGCTACATGTATATATGATAAAGGGAACTGTGAGCAACTAGTGAACTAAAAGCTAAAAGACTAAACCAGTGAGAGAGGCACATAAGCGTTTGTGCATGAGTTAATTCCCTTTATCCATAACACATTTTTCATCTGAATAATGTAAATTTTTTCTATAATTATTTCTTCACAATACACAACACTCACTTCTAGATGCAATCCAAACACTATCTTATCCGAAATTTCTTCAAGCGAACTAACTCATGTCCAAATTTCTTCGGGGATTGAACTTGGCCTAGTGATGAAGATCATTGCATTTCCTAGTATCAACCAGGGTTCCAATCCCCATCCCCTCCCCTTCTCCCCCTTCAACACACACACACGCAAAAAAAAAAAAAAAAAAAGAATATCCTTGTCCAAATGCACTATGCATGTGATACATGGCTAAGTGTTTAATGTGGATTATCTTCTGTGCAATTTACGATCTGTGCTAAAAGTCTCTTAACCAAAGAAATGGTGTTTTTAAAAAATGGACTAAGAAACACTATGGAGAAGGATGAATGGATTTGCCTGCTTTTCTATTCTATTGAGATTTTGTAACGACCTTTCTTTCTTGATTTTGAGGGATTAACCTCGTGTAGATTTCTTAATAGTTTAACATAGCGGTATGTTGAATGAAATTCAATGATCAGTTTCTTGATAATTTTTGTTGCCTTAACACTTGTTGATAAGCTATCGCTTGGAGATGCACGTGCATATTATCTATCAACTGCAAAGAATGAGCTTGGAGTAGTATCTGCCGAAAGTGCTGAAGGTATTTGAACTCCTTGATTGTTTTCTAACTTGCACTTTTGATTTACATTAATGATTAATTTGTCTGTAAAATTGCAAAATTTGTCAATTTAAGCTGGCATACATTGTGTGTAGGTCCAGTTTTTACCTTTTGTCCATTTTTTATACAATTTTCATTAGTGGCAAGAACGAGTTCTATTTTGGGTGTCACTAAATGCAGTCTAGTAATTATTATTATTATTATTATTATTTTTTATATGTTTTGAATTCATCACATTCCAGTCACGAAGACGAATTTTGCATCGATTTATTCTCTTGAGAATGGCTTCTTTTGACCTATAACGTGTGGACATATTTGGTGGAATATAGGTGTTGCGATGATTCCGATAAGTTGGACGGAGATGCAGTGTCCAGTAACAGGTCAAATCCAGCAGAGAAAAGTTGCCAAGGTAGGAGCTTAGTTAGTTAATGCTGGCCATTGATTCTATCTTAACACACTCTCCTTACTTGGTTGAAATGCCACCCCGGTTTTTCTACTTGTATTATGTTGCAAGCTGATAGAAATGATGCAAGTGTTTTTTTTTTTTTTTTTTCTTTTTCAAATGACTATTGTATCGTAAAATATCTGTTAGATATTCTAGGCAAAAGGCGACTTTCTCTTTCTAGTCAATGGCTTGAACAGTGAAGAAGTATAATTTGTTACTAAGTTGTAATCTATGTTATTCTGATTGGATTTTGAATATTTCTTAGTTGAATTCATTCAGTAAAGTAATTGGGTCAGAATCGATTAGCTAAAAAAAATGAAAGGGTGAAATTGGAATAAAAATATGTTGTATTAAGTTTTTTTTATAGGGATGAAAATACTTTTACTTTCTTAAAATATTAGAGGAGTAGCGGGGTTTTTTTTTTTTTTTTTTTTTTTGGTACATAATGGGAGGCTAACGCCCCCCCAAAACAAAACCTACAACCTAGGCAACAGAACGCCTCTAATGTCATCAGATAACAAACCTTTAATACAATTAGGAGGATCATTAAACAAAATAAGACTCTGAACAGTAGAATGGCCTAAAGCAGCAGCACGGTCAGCAACACGATTTCCTTCTCTAAGAGTGTGCTGGACGATACATCTCCACGGTTTCTTCAGGAGCAATCTTCAATGAGGAGACCTTCTCTCGTAACCCATTCTTCTTCTTCCTTAATGCTTCTAACGGCTGACAAAGAGTCCGATTCATTGACAAAGAGTCCATTCTTCGGTAGCGGGTCTGAAATGAGTTAAAACGAATCATATCAGAAGTAATTTATGTAAAATGGACCAATTTGCAATGAATTGTTCTGCAATGTACGTTGAGATATTACTTTTTAAAATTACATATATCGTTTCCAAAAATAATTTACATATATCCAACCCATATACTCCTCTGTTTTTTTATCAGTCAAAATAATTAATATGCCTGAAAACTATGTCAAACGACAAAATTATCCATCTTTAAATATTTTTCATCAATTGAATAATGTTATTCAAATACTAAAAGTCTATTCTATTCTTGTCTAGAAAATTGTGTGTAGTATTCATTTTCTACCAAATACATGGGTGGTTTTTAACTGATATCTCCACATGGATTGAAGTGGATTTAAACTGTATGGTTCAAATCTCATTACCCATCACTTCCCTGTATGTGAAGATACTTTCCATTACCCGTCACTTCACTTGACTTCACTGTATGTGGAGATACAAAGCAAAAATTTCTCCAAACGCACACTAGCTACCATGCTGTCAACGTGGGGATTTTTTATTTTAAGATTTGGTTTCTATTCTTTAAAACATTGCAAAACGTAAATGTTGTAATAAAAGGTAGGGTGCGTGTGATTATTTGGTTTCTCAAAGAGAAAAAAAAAGTAAAATAAAATGAAAACCTACGGCTCCGTTTGTTTTTGTTAGAGTTTTTTTTTGAGTTTTTTTATCACCTCACAATCATATCTTACAATTCTCTTACCAATCATTTCTTCAACTACAAATAAAAAAATATTAAATTATCTTTCATCATTTCACTTTATCAACTTTATAACATTTTTTACCATTATTTTATTTATTATACTATTTTATTTCAATTTTTTTCACCAATCATTTCATAATCTACACAAATTTCAAAAAAACATCTTAACTTTCTAATCATTACTTCAATCATTTTATCTAAAACAACCTCAAAAAAACTCCAACCCAAAACAAAAATGATATTTTAAAATTATCAGATAAACAATTATTTTTTGTTTTGTTTTTGGAAAGTGATGGCAAATCTTTTCTGTTAAGAAGTAGCATTTTGTAGTATTTTATATTCTGTTTACACATGTCACTATATGAGTGTAACATGTGTCACTGTAGAAAGTGGACAAGTGTCCTTTTCCTTTCTTGTACCTTCCATATAAGGAAGAATGATGTAACAGACTGTTTGGTGAATCTAATAACAAACATTATGCTGGTACTGCTTTTTTTATCTTGGTAGCAGAGCTTAAGGTTCTGTCATGGCTACCACCACCGCTGCTTCGGCACCGGAAAGCTCAGGGCTGGGAGCTACAAGCAACATTGACACCAACAGATCTTCTCCGTCTCTTACCAGTGCCATTCCAATCCTGGGTTCTACTGCAGCTAGCTACATGCAGACCACAAGACTTGGACCGGGGGTAAGCCTACCCATTTTTTCCGACGCAATAGTGACCGGAATTCCAGTTTTAAGCTCAAGTTTGTCTCAGACTCATACTAATGCCTTCTTAAGATCTGAATCACCGTATTTGAATGCAAGAAACACCATACCTCCACCTCCATTGTTTGGAGCTCTAAATCCGAATCCAACCTCACCCCTGACACCACCATTCTCTAACAACTTAAGTCAAATCTGCACTGTCAAGCTTGATAGGAACAATTATCTTTTGTGGAGATATACTGTGCTTCCTATCATAAAAGGATATAAGCTGGAAGATCATCTGCTCAATCCTTCCCCTCCATTCAACAACACAACTGGATTTCATATGTTAAATGATGATTGGCTTACTAAGGATAACTTGTTAATGGGGTGGCTGTTGGGCTCAATGACTGAGCAGGCCTTGAGTGAAGTGGTTGGATGTGGTACTGCTCATGAAATCCGGACAACTCTTGAAAGCTTGTTTAATAGTAGATCTGAATCTCGAATGTTAGAATATAAAGATGCCTTATCCAAAGCTTCGAAGGGATCCAGATCTATGTCTGATTATCTTGCTCAGATGAAGTCATATTCAGACAATCTGGTTGCTGCTGGCTATCCCATATCCAAATCAGAATTGATACTAGCAACGTTAGGAGGTCTGGATAGGGATTATGAATCTATAGTGGTTAATATTACCTTAAGAGTTGGTTCTTTGAGCTGGCAGGATGTCCAATCTCAGCTCATAACTCATGAAAGGCTTATATCCAGATACAATGGTACTGGTCCTACTGCTAATCTGGTCTAAGGACATCAGATGAGAGGAAATACTTCTTATGGAAACAATGGTGGAAGGTACTCTCAGCAACAAAACAATGGTGGAAGAGGAAGAAGCAGTGGTAGGGGTGGTAGAGGCAGAGGTAGATGTGGTAATGGTAAAGGCTCTGGTGGATACACAGGCAACAAAATGGTGTGTCAATTATGTGGAAAAACTGGCCACATTGTTACTTCTTGTTGGCATAGGTTTGAAGAAGATTTTGTTCCTCCAAGTAACATCACTGGTAATGATCAAAAGCCTGTCTCAGCTTATGTTGCCTCTCATCAATCAGTGAGTGATCATGCCTGGTACATGGATAGTGGAGCTTCAAACCACCTAATTGCTGATCTGAATAATCTACACTTAAGTTCAGGTTATACAGGTTCTGAATCTTTAGTTGCTGGAAATGGTGAGAGGTTGCCTATCTTGCATATTGGCCACGCACATATCTCCACACACTGTCCACACACCACTCTAGCACTCAAGAACATTTTACATGTACCCCTTATTACCAAGAACCTAATCAGTCTATCTAAACTATTGTATGATAACCATGTCATTGTTGATTCACTCCCTTTTCTTGTTATGTGAAGGACAAAACAACAGGCAAACTGATGCTGCAAGGAATTCTCAAGGATGTGCTGTATCAGATTCTGGTTCCAAATGAGGTCTCCCTTCACTCCAAATTCAAGCAATCCACCTCTCAGGCTGTTCCTACCTCTCTTAGTGCTCTTTTAAGTGTTGTTAATCCTAATAAGGACCCTAATGTATGACATAAAAGGCTAGGTCATCCATCTAGACTAGTTTTGAGCCAGATTTTACAATCTTGTAATGTTAATATGAATGATCATTTGACCTTCCGTGATGCTTGTCAGTATGGTAAGGGCCATGCCCTACCTTATTTTACTTCTGAATCTCATGCCTCTCATGTTCTTGACTTAATTCATACTGATGTTTGGGGCCCTGCCCCTGTAAAATCCACCTCTGGTTTCTCTTACTATGTTCACTTTATTGATGATTGGTCAAGATACACTTGGATCTTTCCTCTAAAAACTAAATCTGAAGTTTATCCTACCTTTATGCAGTATAAAAAATTGGTTGAAAATCAGTTTGGAAATAAAATCAAGTGCTTACAATCAGTCTGGGGGGGAGTATAGAAGCCTGGAAAACTACCTAAAAGACCAAGGAATAGAGTTTAGACATCCCTGCCCTCATGCTCACCAACAAAATGGTAGAGCTGAGAGGAAACACATGCATATTGTAGAATTAGGTCTCACACAACTGGCACATGCCTCACTTCCTTTGAAATTCTGGTGGGACACTTTCCTTGAAGCTATCACTGTTATCAATACTCTTCCAACTCCAGTCTTGAAAAACAAGTCCCCTTTTGAGGTTCTACATAGTAAGAAACCTGATTATACTTTCTTTAAGGTGTTTGGATGTGCTTGCTTTCCTCATACCAGACCTTTCTATCCAACCAAATTCAAATATCACACTAGCAAGTGTACCTACATAGGGATCAGTCCTCATCACAAAGGATATAAATGTCCAGATGTGTCAGGAAGGATTTTCATCACCAGAAATGTCACCTTCAATGAGAGTGAGTTTCCCTTTAAAGAAGGTTTCTCACAGGGTCCTCATAGAGAAATCCACACCAATCCTAGTCTAGTTATATTATCTCTTCCAATTCCTGAGTCTGAAACCTACAATCAGGAACCACAGTCTGATACTAGTGCATCTGAAGAAGGAATTGCAGCACAGACTTCTCCACAACAACAAAAAGTACATTCTTCTCCTCCATTTCTTTCTGTTTCTGATTTGCACACACAAGATCCAGATCATGAACAATCAAACTCCAGCCCTGGATTCACCACCAACACTCCAAATTGCAGTCCTAATACACTCTCAACCTCATCACAATCACCACAATCACACACTAATGTGGAGTCATCTCCTACCCCTGTGTCAGTTCAATGTCCACCACCAGTTCAAGGTCACTCTATGCAAACACGTTCTAAAAGTGGCATTTATAAACCTAAGACCTATTCAGCTCAACTCCAGTCAAATATCCTTCCTGGTCACCTTTCTGAACCAACTAAAGTTTCAGAAGCTTTGACCTGTGCTGAGTGGAGACAAGCCATGATTACAGAATTTGAAGCTTTGCACAAGAATGAAACATGGATTTTGGTTCCACCCTCCAGAAATCAGAATGTAGTGGGGAGTAAGTGGGTTTTCAAACTTAAGTTGAAACCTGATGGAACCATCTTAAAACACAAGGCTAGACTTGTTGCAAAAGGATTTCATCAAACTTATGGAGTTGACTTTACAGAAACATTCAGTCATGTTGCTAAGGCATCAACAATTAGGGTTGTGTTAGCTCTTGCTATGAATCTCAACTGGAACATTCAGCAAGTGGACATAGATAATGCTTTTTTGAATGGTCCTCTGTCAGAAGATGTGTATATGCATCAACCTGAAGGGTTTGTAGACAAGACCAGGCCACATCATGTCTGCAAATTACAAAAAGCCTTGTATGGCCTCAAACAAGCACCCATGGCCTGGTTCAGTGCTTTGAGGTCACAAATGTTGCAGTGGGGTTTTCATCAATCTGTTTCTGATTCCTCTCTATTCATACTCAAAACTGACAAACACTTGTTATATGTTTTAGTGTATGTCGATGATATTCTTGTAACAGGAGATTCACGGCCTCTAATTCAGAAGTTTATAAATATGCTGCACTCAAGGTTTGCCCTTAAAGATCTTGGTCAGATATCTCATTTTCTTGGCATGGAGGCTCACAGAAATGCAGATGGTCTATTTCTCTCCCAAGGCCACTATGCTTCCCAACTCCTCAAAAGGCTGCAGCTGGAACATCTAAAAACCTGTGATATTCCCATGACACCTGGACAGCACCTGTCACCTGATCAAGGTGAACCTATGACAAACCCTACTGTCTATAGAAGTGCCATTGGTGGCTTACAATACTTAACCAACACTAGACCTGATATATCCTACTCAGTGAACTACCTCAGTCAGTATATGCAAAATCCTACCCAAGATCACTGGGCTGCTGTCAAAAAATTGTTGAGGTATGTTCAGGCTCCTGTTGTGTGATTTTCAATATAATCACTAAATGCTACCGCAAGCGCACGGCTTATCGAGTAGTACTTAGGATGTCGATCCCACAGGGACTTGGGACAATCACTGAATAGTTATCAATTTATATTAGCTAAACTAATCAAATTTTGGTGTCTTGAATTATAAAATAACTAAACTAAGGTCCTATTTAAAACTCAACGCAAGTCCAAGAAATTGCTAAAGATCAAGTTGGAAGAACTTCTAGGATGTCGGATTACCACGGTAACAAATATATATATGACTTTTACAACGGCCTTTCCATTTACTATGAATTTTTACTTATGTTGACGAATAATAAAAAGTGATTAACAATATTCTTTCAAACTACTATTAATCGTGCCTAAATTAATATTAAATCCGATTTCTCGCTCATTAAATTAATTTAGACCCATTAAACATCATTATTCATTGTGTCACAAGAAATTTCAATTAACTTTCGCTCTCATGAATTTTCTTGATTGAAATTAGGGTTATAACCTGTCAATTAAATTTCACCTTTCCGTCCATCACCAAATTGATAATAACTTCTTCATACAAATCTATGGAGATTCATCTTTCGATCCATCAATCCATCAATCCATAGATTAATACAAAATAGCACACCAAAATCAATACGAAAGCATATCAATTCATAATAATAGGAAAGACCGAATCTTTAACTCATATATTCATTTACCGGGCTCTCTTAATCCCAGAAAATTAAATCTACTCGCGCATAATTAAAGAGATCACAAAAATCATGGATTCAGGCATTGTGAAACGTAAAAAAATAAAATAAAATAAAAGGAAGAAAATTAAGAGAGAGAAAAGAGAATAGTCTCACAAATATCATAAAACCAAGAAATTCATGATCCGTTCTTCGTTCTTGAGCCCTAAGCAAAAATCCTGTTCTTCAAAAGTTGAGAGAAAAATAGTAGATGGGATTTTTCTTTGCAATCCACGCCTCCAAGAATGATATTGGCGTGTATGATGCTTTTTTCCAATTTAAGGAAATTATTTTAGTATAAATAGGAATTTTCCTTAATTCAAATTGTGTAATTTATCTCCTAAAATAAAATTCCCTAAAAATATGCGTGTAAATCCATCCAAATTTGCGCCATCAACATGAAAATTACGTTGGAAGTTGTGTCCACCAATCAGAACAATCTGGATAGTTTCTGCATTTTTTCACACCATGTTCCATTCTTCCACACCTGGGTGTGATTCTTCTTGCCTTCATGATTTTGACTCCTTTTTAGCTCGTTTTCATTGCCTTTTATGCTCGGATTCATCATATCTGCAAAATATCAAAGCCACAGCAGTAATCTAGTCCAAAAAAGCAATTTATCATATGAATATCACAAAATAGGCATTAAAACAGGCCAAAACGATCTAAGAATAATCACTTATGGCGGACTTATCAGCTACTTTACAGTATGGTATAATGTTTAAATCTGGAGGGAACTTGCATTTGTCTGGATTCAGTGATGCAGATTGGGCCTGCTACCCCTCAGACATAAAGTCCTTTGCAGGTTACTGTGTGTACATTGGTAGCTCACTAGTTTCCTGGAGTTCAAAGAAACAGCCTGTTGTATCCAGATCAAGTGCTGAGTCTGAATACATGTCATTAGCCAATCTCTCATCATAAATGTTCTAGATCAAGCAGTTACTTCAAGAAATGGGAATCAGACTGACTGTAACACCAGTTGCTTGGTGTGATAATCTAAGTGCTACTTTCTTGGCTCAGAATCCGGTATATCATGCAAGAACCAAGCACATATAAGTGGACATACACTACATCAGAAATCAGGTTTTGGACAAACAACTTCAGTCCAATTTGTTCCCACTTCTATGCAGATAGCAGATGTTCTAACCAAAGCTGTACCAGCACCTCAGTTGAAATTTTTCAGAAGCAAACTCAATGTGGTTGTTGTACCCACCTTTAGTTTGAGGGGGAATGTTAAGAATTAGCATTTTGTAGTATTTTATATTCTGTGTACACATGCCACTATATGAGTGTAACATGTGTCACTGTAGAAAGTGGACAAGTGTCCTTTTCAGTCCTCATCCTTTCTTGTACCTTCCATATAAGGAAGAATAATGTAACAGACTGTTTGGTGAATCTAATAACAAATATTATGCTGGTACTGTTTTTTTTTTTTTTTTTTTTTTCTTTTTCATACCTAGATGTTATCATGATCGAATTTGAGTCAGAATGTTGAAATTTGTAGATTCGATATTTGTCAGAAAGCACAATGATATTTCCTGACTGAAATTCGGTCCGTAAACTAATCAACATCCTGCTAACCGAATTTGAGTCAAGAAATATTTTTATCCTGACCGAATTTGAATCGGGATGTTGGTTTTTTCTAGATCCAACATCAGTCAGAAAGCACAATTGATACTTCTTGACGCGGTTCATAAACTAATCAACATCCAATCTAAAATTATGTCTGAATCAATTATTGAAAAATTAAATTATAAACCTAAAAATAAAAAAGTAGGTGTGTTAAAGAAAAATTAGGTGTGTCTTTACCTTATAAAAAAAGAGTGACCACAAACACAAAGTATTTAATCCACAGTCAACCTTAAGGGGAAAAAAAGGATAAACCAACTAACTTTAACTACCAATGTCAATGGCTTCATCTTCTCCATCGTCACTCTTCCATGTCCGGAGTCCCTTCATATCTCCTTCAATTCATACACTTCCCTTCTACAAAAATCCCTACAACATCCCTTATCTGAGGCCTTGTATCTTGGCAAGAAAACAATTTGCTAAAGCCCCTTTTGCCATTGCAGAATCTGGGTCACCAAAATCTCTTGACCCAGACCCACTAACCCTCCTCCAAGAAATTGCAGTAAGCCTATTTTGTTGCCCCTTTTTCCGTTTGTGCTCTTTGTATAGATTTTCTTAGTGTAAATTGTTTGTTTTTTTGATATGTGTAGGATAAGTTTGTGCTTCCGGCTGATTACTTTTCCAAGCTGCCCAATGATCTCCGTCTTGATGTAAGTAAGAATGTTATGATATCGACTGTACACACATTTCCATTTCGGGTCAAGCTTGAAAATTTCGGGTTTTCTATGTGTTCCACTTTTGCTGATTTTGATGTTTTGTGATGATTATAGTTGAACGATGCAGCTTTTGATCTTTCAAACGGACCTGTGAAGGATGAGGTGACTTAATGCTTTAATTGACTGAACTTTTCAAATGACATGAATCTGCTTTCTATGTGCGTTTTAAAAATTGGGCTGCTGTGATTAATGGCATTGACGATGACAAATTATGTCACCTTAATAATCCGGGCCCTAATTGAATCTAGCGATGAACACACACAAAAACCCTAATGCCTAAAGAATGAGATGATGTCGTTTTATGTTTGCGGCTGAGTCTAAGAATGTATCTTAGATTGCCTACGTATCCTGTTAGGTTCCAGGAATCAAGCCTTACGTAGTTCCTGGAGTGCGGTATTTATAATGACAACACCTGCCCTAACCCTAATATTAGGTCGGCTTATGTTATTGTCTTATTTACCCTTTAATGGGCCTTAACCCTTGCCCAAGCTATCGCTGTTAATGGGCCTGAACAGCTGGTGCGGACTCTGTCCTCGATATCGATATTGCCGACCTGCGGCACTCGACCTTGTGACTCATTATCCTACACTTGCCATCTGCTGAGAAGAAAAAGCGAAATACAATACTCGTATTCTCTTTTCTTTTTTTGGGGGGAATCGCTCTCTTTATTATGTAGGGGCCAAATGACAATCAATACAAAGGTGTTCAATGTTCTTGGCTTGGAGGATCTAGAAATGGCTACTGCGTGGAAGAAACACGCATCATTCGGTATTGTATTTCTCTTTATGTGACTCCATTTAGTGTTTTCAATTTGTTTGAGTTTGTGATGATCGACGGTTGAGTTATTGTTAAATTAATATACCTAAAAATATACCAAAAAAAATCATCATGGGAGAGGGAGGGAGCAAGCAAAAAGGGGTTATATTTTCAGATAATAATAGCATCAGATAAAACAGTACAAAAACAGTAGTTTAATATTTAATCACCGTAGTTTAATACTTAATCACCATGGGAGAGGGAGCAAAAGGGGTTATATTTTCAGATAATAATAGCATCAGATAAAACATTACAAAAACAGTAGCTCTAAAGGTTATATTAGCTATACTTAATGTTGCCCTATGTTGTTTTCACCATCTTTTCATCCTCAAGGAGCTCGGCAATGGCATTGACCATCTTTTCATTGACATCGACCATCTTTTCATTGACATCGACCAACAGCTCGCGGAGCTCTGGCCCGTTTATATACATCTCATTTCTATATCCACCTTACCCATTCTTTAAAAACTTCTTGATTGATTTCTTCATTTGTTTTGAAAGATTGATTCAAAAGCTGTATTAGATTGCCAAAAGAAGAGAAAATTTCAAGAAATCAAGAATCTTGATAATAACCCAATGCCTACATCTCTTCATCTTCAAAGAATCAATCCGCCGTCGAAGACGACCGTCTCCGTCGCCGGACAAGACATCAAACACCGGAAAATGGGTCACGGAGAGAATCCCATTATCCCTCTTCAGACATCCATCCCAGACTCTGTCCCTTTCCCATTAGGTGTTTCGTGAAGACTCGTCACAGATCGGTAATTGTTAAGCCGATGTTCCCCGCCGATGACCCGAAAACTTATGACATGCTTTTCATCGTCAAGAATCTCAAGTCTTTCCGGACTGGTCGCCGCGGGAAGACCGGAGATCACTTGTACTTCCTGTAACGTACCGACGTTTCCGTCGCCCATGATAACGTGGCGCTCTTTAAGAAATGCTTGTACGCTTGTGGGTTATCGAACCGGCGAACCACCAACCGGACGGTGTCCACCGGTGCGTTGATCGTTTGGACTACACGGAAAGCGACCTTGAGTGGCGCCCACAAGGTGTTTGTGAAAATGCACGACAGAGTCTGGGATGGATGTCTGAAGAGGGATAATGGGATTCTCTCCGTGACCCATTTTCCGGTGTTTGATGTCTTGTCCGGCGACGGAGACGGTCGTCTTCGACGGCGGATTGATTCTTTGAAGATGAAGAGATGTAGGCATTGGGTTATTATCAAGATTCTTGATTTCTTGAAATTTTCTCTTCTTTGGGCAATCTAATACAGCTTTTGAATCAATCTTTCAAAACAAATGAAGAAATCAATCAAGAAGTTTTTAAAGAATGGGTAAGGTGGATATAGAAATGAGATGTATATAAACGGGCCAGAGCTCCGCGAGCTGTTGGTCGATGTCAATGAAAAGATGGTCGATGTCAATGAAAAGATGGTCAATGTCAATGAAAAGATGGCATTGCCGAGCTCCTTGAGGATGAAAAGATGGTGAAAACAACATAGGGCAACATAGGGCATTAAGTATAGCTAATATAACATTTAAAGTTACTGTTTTTGTAGTGTTTTATCTGATGCTATTATTATCTGAAAATATAACCCCTTTTGCTCCCTCTCCCATGGTGATTAAGTATTAAACTACGGTGATTAAGTATTAAACTACTGTTTTTGTACTGTTTTATCTGATGCTATTATTATCTGAAAATATAACCCCTTTTTGCTTGCTCCCTCCCTCTCCCATGATGATTTTCCCTCTCCCATGATGATTTTTTTGGTATATTTTTAGGTATATTAATTTAACAATAACTCAACCGTCGATCATCACAAACTCAAACAAATTGAAAACACTAAATGGAGTTACATAAAGAGAAATACGATACCGAATGATGCGTGTTTCTTCCACGCAGTAGCCATTTCTAGATCCTCCAAGCCAAGAACATTGAACAACTTTGTATTGATTGTCATTTGGCCCCTAAATAATAAAGAGAGCGATCCCCCCCAAAAAAAGAAAAGAGAATACGAGTATTGTATTTCGCTTTTTCTTCGATATTGCGCTCTCTCGAGCTACCAGCTGGCTCTTGACTGCCTTGGTCTTTGTCACTCTCGCCAGGTCCAAAGATCGTGTTAACATAACTGTTTGGTCGATTATCACCGTATCTGTCTCGACCAAAGTTGTCTATGTTATTTCCATCCCGACCTAGAGATCGATTCCTCTGGGGTGATCGATCTCTCCGTCTCTGAGCGTCTCGGCCTCGACCCCTATCTTGATCGGAGTTTTTTCTTTTATATTCTCCACGCCCCCTGGGCCCATCATATCGGGATCTGTCGACCACTTCATCTAGCTTCCCTTCCTGGATGCAGATGTCAATGTCTTTTTTCAGGTCGTGACAATCCTCTGTTGTATGATCTATGTTTTCGTGAAACTCGCGGTACTTGCTTGCGTTCCTCTTTTCTCGAGGTTTCTTCAACGGTGGTGGTTTTCTCGCTTTGTTCTTCGAGAGCATAATCGATAACACCTCGGCTCGAGATCGATTAAGCGGAATAAAATCCTTATCACGCGTGGGTCCCTTCTTGCCCCCACGATCTGAGGCGGGTGTCTCGATATGGTCCCAGACCGAAGGCTTACTCTCGACATCCTGTCTCTTGGATTGATTCATGTTCGGACCTCGATTGTCCTTCTTGGGATCCATCCAGTCGGATTGGGTGTGCCTACGCACTGCCTCTTCCCCTTGACAGAATCGATGCACCACGTTAACACACTCGTCCATGGTGTGGGGGACATCTCTGCTCAACTTCATGTATAACTTTGTATTACGCAGCCCCCCCACGAACGACGTGATCAGAAGTCGATCATATGCATCCTTGACCTGCATGGCCTCGAGATTGAATCTCTTCAAATAATCTAACACTGCTTCATCCCTTTGCTGCCTCATATTCATGTGGTGCGTGGCGCTTAAGTGAAACTTCTTGTTGACGATGAACGCATCCCGAAACTTGCGGGCTAGCATTGCGAAACTGGAGATCGACCCGGGTCGTAGCTTGGTAAACCATTCTCTGGCCCGACCTACGAGAAGCGTTTCAAACGCTCGACATCTCATCGCATCGGGTGCGCCATCCAACCTCATCTGGGACAGATACCGTGTGATGGTCTTCCGGGTCGGTAGTACCATCGTAAGGTTCTATCTTTGGTATCTTAAACCCCTTGGGTTTAGGGAAACTCTCGATCTCCTTTGTGAAAGGGGACTCTAACCATAACGAAACCTGATTCTTTCCCAGAATAACATCCAGTTCCTCCCTAACACTGTCTTCATCCATTTTCTGATGCTTCTGTTGGATCTCACGCCTCTTTCTCTCCACCGAGCTAGAGGACGCACTGACTTCGTCTCTGGGAGTTTGTTTGGGCTTGTCTACAACATCTTTCCGACCGCCTTCTGCCGCGGCGTCTTTCTGGCCGCCGGCTGCTTGTCTTTGCGCCGTAACCGCCTCTGCTATAATCCTGGACATTAATTCCAGGTCCGCCCCTGCTAATTGATCCACAAGCGCTCGGTGTTCTGGAGCAAGACCTTGCTTTTCTTGCTGGGGGTTTCCCTAGACAGGACCTTGCTTTTCTTGCTGGGGATCCTTAAGGGTAAGATCCAAGACTGGATCTTTTTCCCCTTGCGTGCCGAGATCTAACTGCTCGTTAATCTGCGAGCTTTGATCTGGAGCTTTGGATGCTGTTTTTCTGGGAGGCATCGTGATCTTGGTGGATTCAACAGTAGAAAACCCTCCTTCTAGCGCCAAATGACGATGACAAATTATGTCACCTTAATAATCCGGGCCCTAATTGAATCTAGTGATGAACACACACAAAAACCCTAATGCCTAAAGAATGAGATGATGTCGTTTTATGTTTGCAGCTGAGTCTAAGAATGTATCTTAGATTGCCTACGTATCCTGTTAGGTTCCAGGAATCAAGTCTTACGTAGTTCCTGGAGTGCGGTATTTATAATGACAACACCTGCCTAACCCTAATATTAGGTCGGCTTATGTTATTGTCTTATTTACCCTTTAATGGGCCTTAACCCTTGCCCAAGCTATCGCTGTTAATGGGCCTGAACAGCTGGTGCGGACTCTGTCCTCGATATCGATATTGCTGACCTGCGGCACTCGACCCTGGGACTCATTATCCTACACTGCTAGCTGGTGTGGACTCTGTCCTCGAGGACTCATCGTTCCACACTGCTCGAATGTCGGTAGTCGTTGCCCCGAGTATGGGCGTCGATATGAGTACCTTGGAGTTAATTTGTAATGTGATGACCAACCGATAGACGACACGTGGAGGGAGTGAAACCCTGTATCGTCAGGCATAACTGTTGAAATTTGTAGTAGGGAATTGTGGTTTTGTAATCTGCACAGTATAATGTTGAGATTCTTCATATTTATAAGTAGAATAAGCTATGAAAAGTAAACACTTCTTACCATGTTAATCTTGGTTAAATTATGCAGCCTTACCGTATATTTCTCTAAGAAGATGTTTCTGCAGCTCGAACCCGTGACGTATCTATAAGCATATTGCATAATATATTTTTCCTTCTTATGGATCATATTCTATATCATTTGAGTGGAGAAATTTGTTATAGACAATGAGTATTCTAGAAACTAATCTTTTGAAATTTCGCTATAAGTGCGGTGAAGAGCTTGGCCAGATGCTGTTAAATATATCTCGAGCATGGGAACAGGCAGACGCATCAACTTCTGCTGGATTAGTAGGAAAGCTACCTAGCCTACTTGGAAATTTGACTGAGAGCAATAAGTCAGGCAAGAAGAAAGCTGATAGTTTTCTCGTATTATTCATCATGTAAAAGATAAAATTGTGTTTTTAAGACATTTGAGTAACTCAAATTATCCTCAACTGATACATGTTCTTGTTGCTTATTAGCACTCGGTAAGCGCTTGATATCTTCTGGGAGAAGGTTCCAGGCCATGGGGCAATATGGCCAAGGTGAACTAGAAATGGTAGCTCTTCTGAACTTTTCATGTATTTCGGTACTATGGCCTAGATGATTCAATACAGCACATTTTTTCACGTTGTAACTATATTGCTAATCTGAATCCTAAGATTCAGATCCATGATGCTGCGATATGTTGTTTTTTGCGAGTTCAGGGGCAGAACATTTAGCTGTCTTGATACGTTACGGGTCAAGGTCTACCCAAGAAAAAGAAAGAAGAAATTTTGCTGGGACTGTAATTCATGTATTTTCGTTTCCTGCAGTTTTTTGATTTTTTTTTTTTCTTTCTTGCTAAATCAGTATAGATTGCAAAAGCAATGATTCGGGCTGGGAAGTTATTGTCTGCAAGTGCAGCAATCGGTGCACCTACGAGTGAAGTAGAGAAGAGTAGGACTCTAAAGGTACTTTGAATATGGAGACAATAGTTGATGCATTTTAGTTTGCATATCTAAAAGTATATTGTTATATTTCTGCAGTTTGGGGAACTCCAGGTTGAGCTAACTTCTAACAAAGCATATATAGGGGCAGCTATTGGCTTTGTTTTCGGGTAGATTTTCCCTTTCAAAGTGTGAAACTTTTGAGGAAAATGATAATGCCACTACACACCTGTAGACCATTGGTCAATGAGCGGGAGGGACTCGTATTAATCTTTGGGAGGGTCCCACAATGATCAATGGTGTACAAAAATGTGTAGTAGTGACAGTATCGTCTTTTTGGTTTGATGAAACCAAGACTTGAAATTATTCATTGGACTCTGCTACATAGGATTCTATCATGGGAACTAGGTCAAGGTGTCCAAGGTATTCCGGAGAGCTCCCTAGAATACGCAAATGACAATGCCTTGCTGCTTGCGAAGGTCCTGATTTACTCTCTCGGGTTTTTTTTTGTCTGCTTCTTTCTTTAGAGTTACGATGTTTGAAATGTGATTTATTTTATAACAACGATGATACTCATCAAAGATAAATTTGTTTAGTGCAGTCTTTGCGAGGAGCTTTACTTGCGGTTTCGTATTCATCGGCGCTTTTGTCAGCTTTTGCTACCGGTGCACTTATCTTGCTTGGAGGACAACTTAGATCAAAAGAAAAATAAGCTTAGAGGTACAGTCATTTGATTTTTTTTTTTTTTTTTTACCTTCTCGTGTTTGATGATATGGCTCCTACATTATGTTACTTCACATCGGTCCCACTATGATTAGTGGGACCGACACGATGTAACTGCCATGTCATCTTCTTTACGAGGGCAACTTATCAGATTCAGCTTTTGTAATGAAGCATGAGGTCAAGAAGTGGTTCGTTGTGGATTTGTAGAAAGTAGCCGAGAAGAGGTTCGATCGGAAGATGGAATTTTAGGCACTATGTTGTATTGTGAAGTTGTATGAGATGAGCTATATTATACAATGATGACTAAGTTATAAAATGGTTATGCCTCATTTTGTGTACCCTTTTACTTACATGAACTGCTATGTTGCAAATAATAGGTTCTCAATAACATACTGATCTCAAACTCATACCCTGGTTGTATTTTAACTAAACCAACATACCGTAACGGGTTATAGTAAAAACTGATCAAGGAAAAAAAGAAGCAAAGAATGACATTTTTCTGGCGAGTGAAGTACTGGAACAGTGGAACTGGTTCATTTCCAATATGATCCAACTCAATCAGATGCAAAGGTTGTTTGCAGACACTCACAAAATTGAAAACGGGTATCTAAGCGCGTAAAAATTCAGCAAAAATCTGCCTGATCGATAACTTTAGCATCAGGAACCTTCAATGATTTCCGCCAAGCAGTTAATCCCACTTAGCCATTCATCCTTCAAGTAACGTGCAAAGTCGTCTTTACCTGAGTATTCGTCGAGCCTGAAATATGAATGCATTTTTTTTTTTCTTTTTTGCTTTCGCAAGGTATTGCTAGACAATTGTCTGAGACTAATCCTTCGAGGTACTGTCGGACACCAAAGGTGGGGGACCTCTCCCAACAAGCCGATCAGCATGTTGATATGCAACCAGATCCTTCTCATTCATTAACCTGACTTTCAACATGGAACACTGAAATACTTCCCTGAGAACACAAAGTACATATCATAAAGAATATAAGAACTCTACAGTTCATAAGAATATAAGTTTCACAACAAATATATACATGCATCACTACACGATTCGGACACGGCATGTATTCAGCTGATTTTGTGTACCCTTTTTTGATTGTTTTTTTTCTTTCTGGGAAACAAAAGATAATCATTAAACAAAATAAACCCTTTATCAGTAAACCATCAAGAAAAGTGTAAATGAAACTATGAAAGGCTCCAAACTCAGGCTGTAAGTACGAACCGAAATGAGAATTTTGTGTACTTTGCTCCATCCTTGCTACTAAAAGTTTACACACGTGAGTATATTTTCATCAAAATATGAATGCAGTTTATTAAACTGTGGAAGAAAACGACATCATGTTCGACTGATGCATTATAGATAGTGCATGTAAAAATGTTGCTACTATGTATGACTCGAGATTCGTGAGGATTTCGAGTTTTGGCAGTTGGTTGCATTCACGGCTTGGATCCCACCATTCCCCACATATGCAACTCAATTTCCGGACATTTGGGAGCCTTCTCAATAGCTTCTCTCCATCTCTTCCCCGGGGAATGTACAATAAAGTTAAAGTTTCTAAATCAGGCAACTGAGAGAAAACTTCGGTTACATCATCTAAATCAACGACAGCCCCGTGTCCAGCTTCCACATGCCTCAATCTTTTCATCTTCCAAATACCAACTGGGAATCTTGTCCTTGCTTGATACCTTGGACTTGCCAAAAGTAGAAAAGTTTCTAGGTTTCAAAGATTGCTTATTTCGGGTGGGACTTATTTAGGAAAGTCTAAGTGTTAAGTATCTAAGGCGAACTAGTGTTGCTGTTGTAATAGGAAACTTTCCAACAATTTCGACCTCTCGAAGATCCAACACTTGAACAAGTTTAAAGTTGCGCAAAAAGGATCGTAAAGAGTTCTCTTCATGATAAGCCTTACATAAATAGAGCAAAGAGTGGACAGTATGAGCTCTGGGTTTCGCATCAATAAAAGATCCACATTCTGCTTCGATACATACGCGATACTGATCAAATACACTGGACATCGTGAAGTCGTTATTAAGTTCATATATAAAACATAAATAATGCTCCTCCTGAGCTTCGGTTCTGCAGAAATCGCGTATTAGATCATGTACTTGAAACCTTTGGATCCCACCATTACAGCTTAATTGGGTTACGGTCGCAAGGTTTCTATCTCTAAGATCATTCAAGTATGCCTTTGCTACTTTATACAAGTTGTTACTCCCAGACTTCAACACAAATCCTTCGACAACCCATAGCATTGTCAACCTTTTAGCTTCAAGAATTTCATCCTCATAGAATGCTCCCAAATATAGAAAGCAAGACTTCAAAGCCTCGGGCAATTGTTTGTAACTCAGCTGTATGATGTCTTTACACCGTTCACTAGATGCAAAGGCACTCAGAGTATCCGCTACTTTATTCCAATCAGACAAACTTCTTTTTGTTCTAGCAAGGAGACCTGCAATCACTATAATAGCTAGGGGTAGCCCTTGGCAATTTTGGGCAATCAACTTTCCTACCTCTGATAGATTTATGTGAATAACAAATGAATTGTCATTAAGGAATAATGTTGGTACAATGAGTTTATATAAGGGGACACCAAGGGCGTAAACGTAAAATACAAATGATATGCAATATATTCTAATACGCTCCCTCAAGCGGACGGAGTTGAGCGAAGTCCAAGCTTGGAAACAAGTGCTGAAAAAGATAACCGGGGCAAGGGCTTGGTGAGAACATCAGCCAGCTGGTCTGAAGCAGCAACACGAGCAACGCGAACAAGACCACGCTCAACATGCTCACGAATGAAATGATAGTCAATGGCCACGTGCTTCATACGTGAGTGGAAGACCGGGTTGGCACTGAGACGAAGCGCTCCCAGATTGTCACAGAAAATCACCGGTGTGGAGCCAACCGAAAAACCAAGATCCGCAAGAAGATAAGTCGCCCGGGCAACCTCGGCGGCCGTATCCGCAACGCTCCTATATTCACCTCCGTGGAGGATCTAAAGCGAGTGCCGCTTCTTCTTGGAACTCCAAGAAATGGCATTCCCGCCCAAGAAAACAATGTAAGCGAAGTAGAAGTGTAGCCGTGCACATACTCGGATGACACCGGATCACGGTAGCCGTCGTCTTTGTTACCCGCCCAATCGTAGTCGAGAAAGCATGCAAGGCCGGAGGAGACTCCCGATACAACCGCAAACCCATAGTGAGGGTGCCGGATAAATAGCGCAAAAGGCGTTTGACAAGCATCCAAAGGATACTCGTCGGCGCATGCATAAACCGTGAGAGTTTATTAACCGCAAACCGAATATCAACCCTCGTAAAGCATAAGTACCGCAGGGGCACCCAACGTTTGACGATACCGAGTCGGATCTCGAATAAGCGGGAGAAAAACGGTGTCACCCGAAAAGGCATCGGCCGGCATAGGGGTAGAAACGCCTTGAGTCTTCCATGTGAACTTGCGAAAGGAGCTCACGTGTATATCCGGTCCGCGTCGCAGCAACCCCGTGGTAGAATGAGTGACCTCAACCCCCAAAAATACGACAAGTGGACCAAGGTCCTTGATGGAGAACCGAGAACCCAACCGATCAATAATACTCGAACTCTCGCCCGCAGCTACCGGTAACAATGATATCATCGACATATACCAGAAAGATAGTAACGCTGACAGATGTGCGACAAACAAATAGAGACGGATCAGCCACAGAGTTAACAAAACCCATAGTGAGGAGGAAGGACTTAAGCTCATGGTACCATGATAGATTTATGTGAATAACAAATGAATTGTCATTAAGGAATAATGTTGGTACAATGAGTTTATATAAGGGGACACCAAGGGCGTAAACGTAAAATACAAATGATATGCAATATATTCTAATAACCTCAGATAGGTGTGAAGGGCAAGGATCCTTCTGGAATATCTTTTTTGTAATAACTCCTAACTTTCATCAATAGAGAGAAACGGAAGCAGATAAGGAGTAGAATCTGGTTTCGCTAATAACGAAATGTTGTTGATGCGAGTAGTGAAAATTATTCTACTTCCATTATTGCCATCCAGAAAAGAAGCTCTCAGATCATGCCAAGCATTTATGTCCCAGATGTCATCCATAACAATGAGGTAAGACTTTGTATAGCATGTGAGCTAAATCATCTTCATCACTCATTTGGCGAACATCACCATCAAGCAGACATAAATCACTTAAAATGTCTAGAAACACATTCTTTTTGCTATACTCCTGAGAAACGTTACAGAATGCATGCTTATGAAAGTAATATGCGACTAACGGTTCATTAAAGAGTTTCTTGGTAATAGTAGTCTTGCCTATCCCACCCATTCCAACAATTGAAACGATGTCCAGTTGTGCAGTACCTTTTATCAAACGATCAATTAGTACTTCTATTTCGTGGTTAAAACCAACAACAACATCATCTATGGAAGTAGAAGTTGGTGGCTTGAACACATCCACTGAACTCCCCATCAAAGGGGGTATAGCTTCTAATCTGCTGCCTTCAATTTGAATTCTCATAACCTTATATCGAATATCTTTGATCTTCCCTACGATGAAAGACAGACGAGTTATATTATACCAAATAGGATGATCAATGAAGAAAGATGACTTGATTGCAAAATCTGCTTGGTATAATAGACTGATAATTTTCTCCCAAAGATCTTTTAATTCTTTGTGCTCGTTTTGCATCGTCGAAATATCGTGCAGAAACGGCCTTAGAGGCAATAGTTCCTCCTGTATTGTAAAAATCTGATGCTTTAAATACGGGACAAGCTTCTTATTCTTATTCATTGCTTCCTTCAGATTTTCAAGGTATACTAATAGAGATTCAAAATATCCAAGTCTATTAATCATTGGGAAATTCGACCACGACGAATGAGGGATATGGATGTAAAGATTTCGATTTTACCCCTAACTTCATTAATAGACTCCTGAAAATCATCAAGAATTGCCTTTCCTCTAGCCAAGTCCATGTCTGTTTCACCAAAAAAGCAAATGGTGTGTGAAGCATGATCCAAAACTGCATAAATTTGTATCCGAATAGATTTTGCTCGCGAATCAACAAGAAAGGTTATTAATAGTATCAATCCCTCTTGATAAATTCGAACATCACCATTTAAAATTAACACTAGATTATGATTATCCATGAAAAAATCAACAAACCTTGAAACAAATTCCCCGAAACGAGTGTATCTGAACGTCTCGAATTTGGAACTTTAATGAATTCAAAACAGAACCTCACGAAATCAGGATTGCAGGGGTTGAATTTCTGCTGCAAATCAATATGCAAAAGTCTGATATGTTCTTCATCTTCCGTTTCATTTAGCCAATGCAAAAGCCCAATCATGAACATTGAATTCGAAAACAAACCGGTTTTTCGTAGTTTTCTCCACACATAGCTGTGAAGTAAACGAGATTCCTGAGGTGAAACACCATCTCTTCTAATGTTTCAATCTGACTCTTCTTCACAGGATGAAACCCATCCACCCCAAAATTGACAAGATCATGGATATTAACATGGACATAATCAAGAAATTTCATGGTTTCGTTACGAGTAAAAGGGTCACCTTTCAATGAACATGATGACATCAAATGCTCACGATATCTCTTGATTTCGGCCTTACACTCTCGGATCTTATCTTCCACCGAATCCGTTTGAGTTAAAACAACAACTATTTTCGCAGATGTGTCCGTTGTTTCAATTTTGAATATTTCTGCAATGGAAGTAACAAGAGAATTCAAATTGACATGAACATTTGCATCACTGTCCCGTTGAGGAAAGCACAGTAAGAACATCCTAACGAATCTAAACTCAGCTTGAAAAGACATGATTTTTAGATTTGTGGAGTAAGGTAGATCAAGCTTTTCCATGGAGGAGAGGTGTGTAAGAACATAGTCAACAACACAAGTTTTAAGCATTTTGGTGAACGATGAATGTCCCAACAATATATTTGCCTTCTTTTAAAATTGGGGTCTTTCCCTCGAAATATTAATCTCGCACAATTGTATTGTTTTTGGAATACCTTGAAAAAAAAATGAATTTTTTTTTATAGGGACTCCCATTTTTGTTTTTGGACTTGAAAAAAAAAAGTATTATTTTTTTATATCATAAAAAATTACTTCGAAAAAAATTACTTCGACGCCACAAATTTTTTAATGAACGCAAGCAACAACAGTTTAAAAGCGAAAGTCGGTGGCATCGACATTTACGTTATAAAAGTGTCATAACTTAGAAACGCCAGTCCACTGACGTTGATATCGAAACACTGACGTTCCTAGTGTGATAACGAATGTAAAAACAAGAATATATGTGTGGTGCCGGAAGTAGAAAAATAATAATTAAAGGAGCGAGAGGCCAGAAGGACAAGATAAGATACAAAATGGTTGAGAAATGACAAAAAGTAGTAACACATTTACAAAAAGATAGCAACACATGTAGTAACTGTCATTCTCAACCATTTTAGATTAAAACTGTCATTCACAACCTATAATTAAAAATAGTGTTAATAGTAAAACTAAGATGCCAATAAAACCCACAAAAAAAATTGCTGACATATTAAGAAAGTTTTGAATATAATTAATGCAAAACAACACCTAATAATACTTAAGGGTGTTGTAGGAAAAAAAAACAATAAATGATCTTTAGAAATGAAACTACATCAAAAGATAATAAACAAATAATTTTAACACGAGCATTAAATAGAGGACAATAAATGATCTTTGGAAATGAAACTACATCAAAAAATAATAATAAACAAATATTTTTAACAAGTGCATTAAATAAAATTAAACGAAGGGAGTAAGATTTTTGGTATTGACGTTTTTCTTTTTTCGGAAACGAAAGGTTGACCACACACACCTTTAAATTGTCTCAAATGGGGCTCGAAGCCTGGTCTCTTGCCAGATTATATCCTAATGATAATCATTAGGGTGATATATCGTTGACATATTGACGTGTTTTCATTGAACTACAACCTAAATCACAAATATTTGGGAAAAAGAGGAGAGGTGATGCCACATCAACATTTCACAACATATATATACCAAGTGCATTAGAGAGTTTCTCATGCTCTCTTAAGATTGTGAGAAAGAACCTTAGAATAAAGAGAGCAACATATCGGAGTGCAAAGATCCTCGATGGTCATGCCCTCAGAACATGATGATTAGATGTTCCTCGTGTCCTTTTAGAATCAACATCCTCTGAGAACCAAGATAAATTACATTTTTTAGGCTTCAATATATCGGACTGCTTTTTATATCCTTGTGTTTTATCACATTTTAACCATTTGATGATCCCAATCGAGCAGACTAGCAATCGCGGTTTACAACACATCCAACTCAGTGTGTTCTTGCACTTTGGATACTACAATGTGGGGTTTGAGGAGGGATACTGCTTCAATTTATGTCTATGTCAATTCCACTCATTTCCAACTGCATTCGGAGGCTCGCGTTCAATAATGGTAAAGTTTAAACATTGTATAGAAACAACTTAGGGATTCAGATTCAGAACTTGTATCCCTTTCTCTTATTCCACCACTTTATATAGGAAATATATTACAAAAGACTTAACCCTCATGAGATTAACTTGTTGACCAAGATAGTCGGCTAAGCCGAATCTTATTACGATGATAATAAAACCATAATAATAAAACACATATATATCTAACACCCCCCATCAAGTTGGAGCGTAAATATCACCTAATCCCAACTTGGAACAAATAAACTCTAAACGACTTCTAACAACTGGCTTTGTGAAGACATCAGCCAACTGATCTCAAGACTGAACAATAGGAGTACAAATCACTTTAGCTATAATCTTGTCTCTTACGAAATTCATGAAGTGAAAAATCAACTTTAATGTGATTGGTTATTTCATGAAACACCGGGTTTGATGCAATATGCAAAGCAGCTTGATTATCAGAATATAAAGGAGTCGGTTGAGAGATACGAACACCGATTTCCTTACAAAAAAAATATTTATACCATGTCAACTCACTACAAGCAAGGGCCATTGCCCTATATTCTGCTTCTGCACTCAATCTCGCCACAACGGGTTGCTTTTGCTCTTCCAAGTTACGAAGTTACCACCAAGAAATGTACGGTACCCTTTTGTAGATCTTAAATCTGATGGAGACCCAACTCAATTTGCATCCGTATAACCTTCAACCCATAAGTGATAACTCGGTCTATACATAATGCCCCATCTGGGTGCTTGCTTCAAGTACCTCACAATCCGTATCAACGCATTCCAAAGTTGTTGTCTTGGAAAATCTAGAAACTAGCTCACCACACTTACATCATATGAAATGTCTGGCCTTGTAATGGTTATATAATTAAGTTTCCCCACGAGTCTTCTATATCGGCTAGGTGACTCAAAAATGTCTCCCTCATCCTTCAACAACTTCCTGATTGGGATCCATAGGAGTATTCACATGACGTCTTCCAAGTATCCCTGTCTCCTACAAACGATCAAGTACATATTTCTTTTGACATTAAAAGATTCCCTTCTTTGATATAGCCATTTCTATGCCTAAGAAGTATCGAAGTTGACATAGATCTTTGGTGTGAAACTGCTTGTTAAGAAAATTCTTAAGTTTCTCAATGCCACGCTTAACATCTATAGTAATAACAATATCATCTACATGGACAATAAGAAAAATAAAAACCACAATTAGATTGCATATGGAACACGGAATGATAAGTGTGACATTGTTTCACACCAAACATTTTCACCACTTCTGAAAACCTCCCAAACCATGCATGTTGAGATTGTTCTAGGCCATACAAAGCCTTATTCAGTTTACATACTAATCCACGCTCCCCCCTGAGCAACAAACCCAAGAAGACATTTTTAACCTCTAGTTGGTAAAGGTTCCACCCTTTAGTTGCAGCAATAGATAATATAATCCAAATAGAGAGCATTTTGGCTACTAGAGAAATTTTTTTCTCATAGTCAATGCCATGTTTAAGTGTAGCCTTTAGCTGCTAAACGTGCTTTAAGATGCTCAAATGTTCCATCAGAGTTATATTTCATCGTATTGACTCAACGACAACCCACAATAGTCTTACCAGCTGGCAAGTGGACCAACTCCCACGTGCCATTATCATCTTTCATAAACAGTTTACCATCAAGGATCTTGGAAAATTGAGGTATTTCTTGGGCATTGAAGCTACAAGAACCCAATAGGGGATTTCCATTTCTCAGAGGAAGTACACCTTAAATCTTTTACAAGAGTATGAGCAGTTGGGGGCCAAACCTCCCAAAACACCCATGGAGTCCAAGCAGACCCTACAGCACGGAGATTCAGCTTTGTTAGATGAAAGTATTACATACATATCCCTGGTTGGTAATCTAATCTACCTCGCTTCTACCAGACCAGACATAGATTTTGCAGTTCAGAAGCTGAGTCAGTTTTTAGACACACTTACTGAAATCACATGAAGGCTGCTCACAAATTACTATTTGAAGGCCAATCCAGGACAAGGCATCTTGTTTCCAGCAGAGAACAATATTGTTTTAAAAGGCTTCGCTCACAGTGACTGGCTGGTTGTCCTGAAACCAGAAAGTAAGTTTCAGGATACATGATGTTTTAAGGAGATGCTCTTATTTTTGGAATGCAAAGAAGCAGACAACCATTACAATAAGCTCAACAGAAGCTGAGTACAGGGCTATGGCTAATGCTGTGTGTAAACTTCAGTGGCTAGTTTATATTCTACAAGATTTGTAGATTATTGTTCAGTTTCCTGCTCTGCTGTTTTGTGATAGTACCAGTGCTATGCATATTGCTCATAATCATGTGTTTCATGAAAGTACCAAGTGTTGGAGTTGCTGGAATCTGAATCCGACCCAAAAACCCGATTCGAATGAATCAAGTCGAGTTAGAACCCACACAAATTCATCTAGATCTTGATTAGATCAAAATCTATAGCGGAAGCATGAATTTTACGATCTAATTAACTAATAGACGATTAATTAATACCTTAAAGAAAAAGTTACGAGATTACCCAACCGAATCGAGATGCCGTGATCTTCCGGATTGTATCTCCAAGCGACGACTGGTGGACGTCGATCCCGTATTCGAACCTCCTCGACTATGGCTAGTTTTTCTTCTTCCCAATGGCTAAGACAAGAAAACAAAATTTCTCTCTTTTCCCAAAAACTGGTGTCAGTTTTTCTTTCACAAGTGGCGTTGGATTCAATCTCTAAAAATCACGTTGGAATCCATCCTTTTGGTGTTGGGAGAAACTCTCTTTATGTAGGCTAATAACCAAATAGTTTGAGAGTGTATCTTATACACACATATTTATCTTTTCCTTTAAGGAAAATAAAAACTTTTATCCAATAGAAAAACAAATTTCCTGTTTATCCAATAAGAAAACTAATTTCTTATTTAGAATTATTTAACACATAAATAATTATATTATCCACATTATAATTAATTAGGAGACAATTTCTTTTCCCAAAATCAAAAAAAATATGGCGCCATTTTTATGCCATTTGAGATAATAGAAAATGTCTATTCTATATTACATATTATTTACCGAATATATAATATCCTCATATTCATTAAATAGACCAACTATTTAATTTATTCTCGAGGTTCCAAAATACGAGAATTCACTTGCATGTTAGGAGCCAACTCGGGGACCATGGACCTATAACCAGTAGCTACAAAAAATTGAATAAAATATTCATCAAACAGAACATTTATATTCAACTTATTAATTCCGGAATTACGCCACCATAAATCCGAAGCTGAACTCTATCGATTATAGATATAACTTATTCTCAAGATGTCGAGTCAATAAGCGTCCATTGATATAGTCATTACATACAAACTAACCCTCCATAGACTATCCATAATGAAGTGGAAATGTTTCTGTAAACCTTCTTCATTACATCTTATCCTTATTTACCATTAACTCACTAGTGATCAATTAGTACATAACCAATATGAACTCTGCGGATCGATCAGTTTCTAGGATTAACAAATAAGGGGATTGTCTTTCTACTTCCCGTAGGAAGGAATTGATTCTATATCTGTGAGACACATTCCCAGCTACTCATTCCCGATAGTGCCAACGTGAAAGTGATTCGGACCGCGCCTCTTAGCAATCCTTAATGAACACATCAAACCCTATCTTGAAACAAGCAGGAGTCTGCAATCACTTCAGGATTAAGGTTAATCCATATATGATCATCTTGTGATTTGATAAGATTTCTCAATCACGGAATTATATGAGAAATACAGATTAAATCGGTCCAGTTCTATATGACTACATAAAATATAAATGCCCCACTTAGATAACCAATATCGACGGTCCGGATAAGACGGTCACACCATAAAGTGTTCTAGGCGCATTAATGGTGGTATAATCAATAGACCCTATACTTTGATTAAGTTCACCACGGACTAACTGTTCAAGTGTATCACCATAAACTTAATCCTCACGTGTGACACACACTAAGTTATATGGCTACATATGATATAACTTGGGGTGTTCAGTAGTGTATTAATTATGAGCACGAAGCACTGATGTATGATAAAAATATAACCATATTATATAACTTTTTATACCGTATTTACGATAATATCGTATAAATTCTATAAAAATATATCTAAAAACACATAAAAATCGAAATCGTTATAAACAGATATTATCGTTATAATTTTAGTAAAACTTATAGTTTTTATGATCAAAATTACTGTGGCTCGTGTTTTTGACTGTTTCAGGGTACGTGTGATGGAAAACTGAAGAATTAAAACCGAAACAGTACGAAACGGAAGAAAGATATTTTTCAAGATCCGGCCCGAACCGAAAAAACCCGGCCCGAGCCGGAATCTCTCTGCCACCAGCACATGGGGACTGTCAGGAGAGAATCTCCACTGTAGCACCGGCCCGCGCCGGTACTACACCGGCCCGCGCCGGCCTTGACATCCACTCTATAAATACTCCTCATTTGCAGCTTGATGGAGTTGTACCAATATATATATATCACTTCTATATATATATATATTATCCTAATCTAGTTTGTAGTTCTGTAAATATCGTAAACGACACTCTGTCGAAATAATAATGTAGTATAAGTATCGTTTTAGTACTTAGAAGGTTTATCAAGGCTCGTTGTTGCTAAATGAGTTGTTATTTCCGGAGAATACGGCTCTGACACTACAATTGTAATCTGGTAACTTTTTAATGTATTTATGTTTGTTTGTTGTTATTAGTATCTATATAATAGTTATAATGATATTAGGCTAACTCTATATCTAGCCAAGATATGAAATTGAATTAGTTTATCTTTTTAGGGAAATAGATGATGACTATGTTAAAATTGAATTAAAATCGATTATAATGAATCTTTTTCTATCTTGCAACGTATTGATAATATTCGGATTGACGTAATTAATCAAGATGAATCGCAACATATAACCTAATGATGAACTGACCAGAGAAGTTAGGATATGAGATAAAGGATAGAAAAACCGGAGGGTAAAATTGGCCGAGTGAAAACGTGACAATGGAATCCGATTTCCTACCCGGGGGCAGATTTGTCTTGGGAAAGATGAATCTTATTAAATTTGTGTTCAAGATCGTAATAATGTTAAAATCAACGGTTTAATTGAAACTAACACCGGAAAGTTAAATCGATCCGCCTGACAACCGGAGCCTTTTGAATAACATCGGCCGTCTGACAAATGGAACAACCTCTTTTATCCGGGGTAGATTTGTACTCGGTACCTGTTCAGACTAACTGAGATTAGCATGGGGCGCATTGTGGAGATTAAACTCGATGACAATTTGACATATGACAATTTCATACGCTCGTGTGAGGAGGAGTTGTCTAGCTTAGGAATACACCGATTCACATATAATTGATTCACCTTAAAATAAGGAAAGATCGAGCACATCTGTTTCTACTAAAAAGAGATACTGATTCAGTGACATATTCTTGGCTAGTCTTTAATAATATTACTAGTATTTATATCTTATATATTGTATTGGTACCTATATATATATTTATATCTATATATATATATATTTGTATTTCTATATGCTTATATATATATTTTTGTATCTATATATATCTGTTTTAGTTTTATGCATTTATTTACTGTTTTAAGGTTACTAAATAGAAAAAAAGAAAAATTGCGACTTAGATTGAGTTAATAATAGCTTCTTGGTGTTTAGCCACACTCGAATTACCATACGTTTCCCGAGGATTCGACACTCGACTCACCAAACTAGCACTACGGCGCTTGACCCGATACACCGTCGGTTAAGGACTCGGAATAGCACTAGAAAAGGCCACGTCGGCTTTCGGCGCCGTTGCCGGGGAAACGACGCTAATTCATTGTGTTCGAATGGTTTCTACCGTATTAGCTCAAAATTCTCGAGGATAAGTCAACACTCTTCTTATCACATTTCTTTTTATTTTTCGTTGGTACTTACCTTGTAGGTAAGTTACCAATTTTTTTTACTTCTGTCTTTTTCAAGTTATTTTCTGTTTTCGATAGTTGATGACCAGAAGCGGTAAGGCCCCACTCACTCCTTATAAGCCTGACATAAATACCTACGAAAGGCCAGTTAAGAGTAGAGAGTAAACGAGGTCATACTAGTCAGGGAAATCCTGACAAATCATCATCAAATCGAGAAACGAGAATGGCCGAAATCAGTGATGAAACACCTGAACAAGGGATTGTACATGCCCAAGGACATGGACAAAACCTTAATCGAATCCACCAATACCAAATAATCAAAATCCTAATGATAGAAATAATCAAAATCGGAACCGTAATAATCATAATAATCCTAACCTACCAAACCCGAGACCTATCGTGATCAGACCGTAAGAAGAAACCAGACTAATAATCCAATTCGTTTACCAAATGAAGGAGCGAATAATTTCGAAATAAAATCTCATCTTTTTGGTTTAATTGACACAAGAGCCCAATTTCTAGGAGAAGATGATGAGGATCCACATCATCATCTCTATCTTTTCGAAGAATTGTGTAATACAGCCAAAAGTCAAGGTGCTCATCGTGAATTAACAAGGATGTCTATGTTTCCTTTTTCTTTAAAAGGAAGAGCACGAGATTGGTTTATGTCACTCCCACATCATTCATTGACAAGTTGGGAGGAGATTCAAACCGAGTTCTTAAAGCAATATTTTACTCCTGGTAGAAATTTGGAGTTAAAGGTCGAAGTTGCTAACTTTAGACAAGGATCTGAAGAAACACTTGGGAATGCTTGGGAGAGATTTAAGAAACTATTAAGAGCTTGTCCCGATCATGGTTATTCCTTAGATATGCAAATCCAACTTTTCTGTCGTAAACTGAGGAAAGACTCACGTGCAGACGTTGATCATGCATGTGGTGGTTCTTTAATGATGAGTGAAGCCCAATTATTTTACGATGCCATAGAAAAGATTTCCAAAAATAACAGAATGTGGGAAACCGGTTCTAGCACAAGAAAAGTGGCATTTGCAGGAGAATGTACATCGAATACGGAAGTTCTAGCACACTTGGAGAATTTAAGTAGGAAATTTGATGGCTTACAAACCAAGTAGAATGCTAACTTGGAAAATAATTTAACAAATGACTACTCAAATCATGATAATGTGTCATTAGGGAAAGAAGAACCGAAGGATATTCAAAGAAGGAGGTGAGTTTTTTACAACGACAAAGATAAGAATTTGAACAACGCGTATTCAAACTCGTTTAGTGCTATTAGAAGAGATCACCCTACTTATCGTTGGTCCGAAAACCCTAGTAAGCAAGGACAACCACCGTATCCAGCTCAATATAAGAATTCATATAGTAATCAAGTTTATCAAGGAGATACCGCGAATCGAACCTACAATCATTACCTAGATCGTATCCACAACATACTACTCAAAGTATACCAGTCACTCAAAGTTCAACTCAACCTGAAGGAGTTGATAAATGGGAGAAATTAATGGAAAATATGATGGGTGTAGTTTCTACTCAAGCTAAAAATGTGGAAACTATGATAACTTCTATAGGAACAGTCACTAAGGATATGAGTACGTTGAAAACATCCATGAGTGGACATGATACCAGAATGAGAACTATAGAAGCATCAATAAGGAATATGGAAGATCATTTGAGTAGAGAAGGAGAACGTAAAAACAGTAGACCTCCAAGAGGATTACCAAGTAATACCGAAAGAAACCCGAGAGAAGTAAATGCTGTTATTACGAGAAGTAGAAAACTTTGTGGAAATACTGGAACAGAAAACTCAGGAGATAATGAAGTAGAGAATGATTTAAATGGAAAAATTGAGACGAATATGGAAACCTCAGTTGAACTTGAATTTACTGGATGAAGAAGAAGAAATTATTGAAGATTTCTTGAAACAAAACAGTAAAGTTGAACCTGAAAGTAAGAATAAGGAATGGGTTAAAACTCCTAGGATTCTAAAAAATCCAATGGACAGTGACCTGAGAAACTTATTTAAGGAACATGTTAGAGAAAACAATACTGAAGAAAAGAAGGAAGAATTACCAATAACCGAAAAAGGAAAAATTGATACAGAAGATGTTTCAAAGAAAAGATCATATGAGAATGAAACATGGCGAACAAGTAATGCTCAAAGATTTAAGGAAAAGGGAAAAGAGGGTATAACTTCAGAACCAAAGGTTATAGATTTGGAATCATTACCTTACCCACCTAAGGATCAAATTAGAAAGATAAAAACTGATAAGAAGTATGCTCGTTTCCTTGATACTTTTCGTCATATTCATGTCAATATCCCTGTTATCGAAGCCCTAATCAACATGCCTACCTATGGAAAGTTTCTTAAAGATATCCTATCAAACAAAAAACGGTTAGAAGAATATGAGAATATATGCCTTAATGAAGAATGCTCGCAAGATACTTCAACATAAGTTGCCTCCTAAACTTAAAGATCCTGGTAGTTTTACAATCCCATGTGAGATTGGAGGATTTCTGTTTAAGAAGGTACTATGTGATCTTGGAGCAAGTATAAATCTCATGTCTTATGAGGATTATAAGAAACTAGGCATAGGAGAGCTTACAAATACTGAAATGACCCTTCAGATGGCAGATAGATCGATTAAACATCCTAAGGGAATCATCGAGGACGTATTGGTTAAAGTAGACAAATTTTACTTTTCCGGTAGATTTTGTAATAATGGAAATGGAAGAAGGATATTCAGCGCCAATTATTCTAGGACGTCCATTTCTAGCAACGGGAAGAACGTTAATCGATGTTCAGAAAGGAGAACTGATACTAAGAGTTAATGAAGATGAAGTTTCCTTCAATATCTTCAAAGCTATGAATCATCCATACAAATCACCAGAATCGTGTTCTTTTATAGATGAGATAGCTACACTCTGTAATGATCAATTGCAAGATTATGAAGATAAGCTAGAGGAATGTTTAGCATTATCTATCTATAAAGAAGATGAAAATGATACTGAAATGAAAGAAGTGATTCTTTATCTTGATAAGGGGCTGTTTTCTAAACATCCGTGGCATAAGTATTTGGAATTAGAACTAGAAGGACCAGTTCTAAAACCTTCAGTAAAAGATCCACCAAGGAATCTGGAGTTGAAACCACTTCCTACAAATCTTAAGTATGCTTTTCTTGAAACTGATAATCTACTACCGATTATTATTTCATCAACCTTAACTAATGAACAGGAAGATCAATTACTTAGAATGTTAAGAAATCATAAGAAAGCGTTCGGATGGACAGTGGCAGATATTCAAGGAATTAGCCCTGAGATATGCGTTCATAAGATCATCCTAAATGAAGGAGCTAAACCTTGTATTCAACCACAACGCCGCCTCAACCCAAATTTACAAACCATTGTTAAGAAAGAGGTTATTAAGCTATTAGAAATGGGGATAATCTTTCCCATATCAGATAGTGAATGGGTGAGTCCAACTCAAGTAGTACCAAAGAAAGGAGGTTTCACGGTAAAAGAAAATGATAAAAATGAATGGATACCGACAAGGGAAATTACAGGATATCGAATGTGTATTGATTTTAGAAAACTGAATGAACATACTAAGAAAGATCATCATCCACTTCCATTCATCGTACAGATGTTGGAACGATTAAGTGGACATAAATATTACTGTTTCTTAGATGGCTATTCAGGATATTTACAGATATTCATTGCAGCAGGAGATAGAGAAAAAACTACTTTCACTTGTCCGTATGGAACTTTTGCTTATAAACAAATGCCATTTGGTTTATGTAATGCACCAGCTACATTTCAGCGATGTATGATGGCAATATTTTCTGACATGGTCGAGAAATTCTTAGAAATCTTTATGGATGACTTTAGTGTTTACGGAGATTCTTTCGATGAATGTTTATCACACTTAGAGCGAGTGTTACAACGCTGTGAAGATACCAATTTAGTATTAAACTGGGAAAAATGTCACTTAATGGTATCAGAAGGAATTGTTCTAGGTCATAGAATCTCTGAAGTAGGTATCGAAGTAGATAAAGCTAAAGTCGAAGTAATTGAAAAGTTACCTCCAACAAATTAATTTAAGAACTTTGAGAGGATTTCTCGGACATGCTTTGGATTTTATAGGAGATTTATTGCGATTTCTCAAAAATAGCAAAGCCTCTAAGTCATTTGCTTGAAAAGGAAGTACCATTTAACTTTGATGATAAATGTATGGAAGCATTTCGGACCCTAAAAGCGAAGTTGACTATCGCACCAAGATCGGTGGCACCAGATTGGGATTTACCATTTGAAATTATGTGTGATGCAAGTGATTTAGTTTGTAGGAGCTGTCTTAGGTCAACGATATAACAAAGTACTCATAGCGATCTACTATGCATCTCACACTCTAAACGCAGCTCAACTTAATTATGCAACTACAGAGAAAGAACTGTTGGCTGTAATCTTTGCCTTAGAAAAGTTTAGATCGTATATTGTTGGATCTAAGGTTATTATTTATACAGACCATTCAAATTTTGAAGTATCTCGTTAAGTAAGAAAGATGCTAAACCACGTCTTCTTAGATGGATTTTGTTACTTCAAGAATTTGATATAGAAATCAAAGATAAAAAAGGAAGTGAAAATGTAGTAGCAGATCATCTAAGTAGAATGAAGAATGATGAAGGAAGAGGAAATGAAATACGAGATTCATTTCCAGATAAACAACTTTTTAGGATCGATACTCCCTTAACCATGCAATTATTAAAAGATAAAATACCAATAAAAGAAAATTCACCATGGTTTGGGAATATCGTTAACTATCTACCTGTAATTACGTTCCGTCTCATTGGACTTGGCAGCAGAAAAAGAAATTCTTTTACGACTTAAAGTTTTACTATTGGGAGAAACCAGATCTTTTCCGAAGATGATCGGATGGAATAATCAGAAAATGTGTTCCTGATAGTGAGATTTTGAGTGTTTTATCGTTTTGTCATGACCGTGAGGCAGGAGGTCATCATGGAGGATGGAAAACTGCTTTTAAAGTTTTACAATGTGGTTTTTATTGGCCTACACTATATAAAGATGCGTATAAATACGTAAAATCTTGTAAATCATGTCAAAAATGGGGAAATATATCGAAAAAACATGAAATGCCTATGCAACCGATTTTAGAATGTGAACTATTTGATGTATGGGGTATAGATTTCATGGGACCTTTCCCTATATCAATTGGAAAAAGATTTATTCTTGTAATGGTTGATTATGTCTCGAAATGGGTAGAAGCTGAAGCTCTTCCCACTAACGATACCAAGGTTGTGCTAAGGTTCCTTAAAAAGAATATATTTACAAGATATGGCACTCCGAGGGCTATCATTAGTGATAGGGGTTCACATTTTTGCAACCGACCATTTACTAAGATAATTGAGAAATATGGTGTAACTCATAAACTAGGAACACCCTATCATCCGCAAACTAGTGGACAGGTAGAGGTGTCTAATAGAGAAATTAAAAGAATCGTGGAGAAAACAGTGGACTCAAATCATAGAAACTGGGCAGAAAGACTAGATGATGCATTATGGGCATATAGAACTGTTAGACTTATTTCTTAGTTTTGATGATGAGTGCCATACTAACTGTTATAGTGCAAAGGCAAAAAGATGTCTAGATAAAATGTATAGGTTTATTAGAGTTTGATTCATAAATAGGTTTAATCAAACAAGCATCAGTAAAGGGGCTGCCGATTGTTATCGACGGATCGGGTCTAGGTCGATAGGGTAGATAGGTCGGTAGACTTGTCGGGAACCCGCTTGAAGACGAAGACGAAGGCCGAGGGTTCAAACTCGGTAAATGAAGGCTAAGGGATCAAACTTAGTATTTAAGTCAAGGATATGGAATCGATTTTAGGCAAGTCGTGATGACCTAAACTCGATTACATATGCCTTGTGTAGAAGGTCTAAGTTCCACAAGTTGGATGATGTTTGGAACTTAGTTATATTTAAAATGATGTAATCTAACTTCACAAATAAAAGTTGGATAAAAGGAATCACCGCATTATATTTTACGTACAAAAATATGATGTTCGACGGAGACGATTGGTTTTACGACGACTAATGAACCTGGCGATATATACCTCGATTAATTCAAGATTATTGAAAAGTTACATGGATAAGAACAACCAACTACTTCGACTTATCAAGCAAATCAAAGGCCGAGATTAAAAAGACGTTGGGATGATCCATATTTTTATCCATTGGATACAAGTCAAAGGGGTGGACAGTACACTTGTCAAAAAGTAATCCCGACGGTGTCAGTCCTATGAATAGTGACAGAATGCAGTGCAGATGGGACAAATACAAGAAACGGTCACATTTGAATTTGAAATTCAAGTCACATGCATTCCTACCTATAAATAGAGGATTTTCAACTCAAGAAGAAGATGATGAATTTTGGAATAAAATTCAAGTGATAACACCGAGTGAAAAACACCCCGCTTGAACTTACCGAGCTTAAGGCCGCTTGATCTAGTTATTTTTCTTCAAGTGATTTCGTGTTCAAGCCGCATCAAGCATATACACTTGAAGACGCAAGCCGCCGATTACATCATCCTAATCAAGCTCGCCGCAACCGAATCATTTATTTGATTCATTCTTTATCTTATAAAGAATCTCGCGAAGACAATGAAGCATCCGTTGGGTGTGAAAGACTCGTTGGTTTGTGGTGGAGCCGGTGAAGAGGCAATCCTACCCTTCAAGGACCAAGGAAGACTCGGGAGCAACAATCCTACTGTTCCCGCTTTCGCTTGTGAAGCCATAGTTATTGGTGAAGGACAAGCAACCTAGGATTCTTTGTAACGTATAACTCAAAGATCACTAGTGAATTTCCTCCAACATCACGGGAGAAGAGTGGACCGACAGGATTACATCACCTGGAACCACTATAAAATCTCTCTACTTACTTACCGAATTTACTTTCGCACTTAGTCATTATTCATATCAACTGCCGAATCTAGCAACCGAAATCACACACATACACTACGAGTATCTAATACTTGGTAACATATTTAACAACAAGTAACAAGGCTTAATTTTGATATTATTCCGCCGCACAAATTCAAAAACCGAACCGTCGGTAGACTACTCGTTTATCGAGCGGGCTACGAGGTCTCGACGGACTGCGAAGTATCGCCAGCCGCTGGCGAAGTTGCGAATTTGTTAACTCCAAAGTTTTAAGTGTTAAGTTTATTCACCCCCCCATCTAAACTTAACTAAAGCCTTTTCAAGGGACCAACAATTGGTATCAGAGCAGTGCTTTTGTTCTGAAGGAATCCTACTTGTTGTGCTTGTGAAAATTCTTTAAAACATTCTTTCAAGTTACTGATTTTCAAGACTTGCATCATGGATAACACACAGTATGCTAGAACCATGTTGATGTGCTCTCTTGATAGATTTGATGAGTATAAACGTCGAATGCAGGCATATCTTGCTGCTACTCATGATGAGATGATGGATGTACTAGCGAAGGACCACTTGGAGATTACAAAGGCGATAATGAATGGGTGACAGAATCGAGTACATTCCTAAACCAAAGAGAGAATGGAATGCGAGAAGACGAAAAGAGCAAACCTCAACAACATTGCTATTGATATCATCTACGAACCTTGGATAGCAATATGTACATGAAAGTCAAAGATTGCAAGACTGCAAAGGAACTTTGGGATAAGATTCACTTAATCTGTGAAGGCACTGATGCAATAAAGAAAAACAAAATCAGTGTGGCCAGAAAAAGGTTTCAAAAGTTCAAAATGCTACCTAATGAAACCATTGAGCAAATGGAGTCCGCATTCAATGCAATCTTAGATGAACTTACTCGCTGTGAGTGTAAGTTATTCAAAAGAGGAAGTAAACACCAAAATCTTGGAAGCTTTACCTGCAAGAGATGTTTGGAAAATGAAGGTGACTGCAATTGAAGAAATGAGAAAGCTGCATGAAGAAGACACCTTCAAATTGTTTTCGATCTTAAGGCCTATGAATTTAGCAAGAAGTTTGGTGCTCGAAATCGAAAAGGAAGAGCCAAAAACCATCGCATTGGTCGCTTCACATCATGAAGAAACATCGGGAGGACGGGATGATATGCTAGATGAAATGCAAGAGCAAATTGCCCTACCGAGCAAGAAAATCGAATGATGAAGACCGGAAAGGCCCCTACAAGAAATTTCACAAAGAGGCCTACGAAAGAAGGAAAGAAGAACCAAAGAAAGATAATGACTATCTATGCTTTCATTGCAAGAAACCAGGGACACTTCGGACCGATTGTCCCGAGTTGAAACAAGGCAAGGAACCCGATTATCTTTGCTTCAACCGTAAGAAGCCGGACATTTTAGACTGATTGTCCGGACCTACGAAGACCAAGAGTCAACAAAGAAGACATGGCAAGAAGGCTATGGTTGCTTGAAGATGAATCGGGATATGAAGTGGAATCGAAAAAGGAAATGAATCGATGACACAAGACCGATTGCCGATATGGAGGATTATGCTTTGATGGCCAATATGGATGAAACGAGGAGGTATACAACACCGTATCTATAAACACTCCCGCCGGAAGTGATTGTGAATCAACCCGTGGTTCAAATCCTAGAAATTCGACAACAATGAGACTTTGGATGCCATCCTTAATCAACTGAGGATAATACAATCTGGTTATGAGGTTGTGAAGGCTGAAAAAGAGGCTCTTGAGTTAGAAGTTGGAAGATTGAAAGCTGAATTAAGGGTTCTCAATGGTAAGGAAAAAGAAGTTGGACGAATCGCATAAGCTCGTCGAACATCCAAGCGCCTCTCGAATCTGCTGAACCATCTTGTTCCAATACTGCATACAAATCAGGAAAGGCTTATGGAGATAGAACTGGGCTTGGATTTGGAACTCAGCAATCTAACAAGAGTGGATCCAGTAAGGTTACTGAACCTAGTACCAGATTTGGTCCTAAGTTTGTGCCCGCACTAGATCCATCTCCCGCAAGGCCGCCGAAGCAAAAAAAACCAATGAGAATGCCTCAAGGAAGCAAAATCGAAGTCTCGAAGTCAACGACTCCTAGTAAAATGAATAAATCAAAAATTAGGGCTCGCCGTGCCTCTAAGCTCGCCGATAGCGGACACTGCTACTAAGTCCGCTTGGACCACGGAAGGGAAAGAAACGAAATATTCCAAGGATAAGAATCCTAAATCCAAAAATGTTGATCATTCAAGGGATACTTATCTCGGGGGAAAGGTAGACTGTTCCCCGTCGATAATGATTGGAATATTCCCGCATCTAATGCTAGAAACGATAAGTATAACCATACTACTAGGGTAAAACCTAGGCAATGGAATCGGCAGAGGACTTACACAAGACCTCGGCGGACTCCATATTACGGGCTATTCCTAATAGACAAGACACCTATGGTTATGCAAATGTTTCTAATAACAAGAATCATTTCAAACAAAGCATTATGTACCAAAAGGCCGGAAAGCATATGTGGTTCCTACACAACCTACTTGTTAGAACTTATGGATGTGTGGAATACATGTATGAACCAAAGTATGAACCAAAGTATGACACATTTAGGAGAAGACCTTATGGAAACATACCAAGGGTCATGCTTGCCATCGACCACTATGGACCCAAACAGTTTGGGTACCTAAAATGCATTAACTTTGTTTTGTAGGGTGTCCGGTACTTTGACGGTGGATGTTCCGGACACATGACAAAGAATAAGCACTTGTCTAACAAACTTTGTGGCAAAAGATGGTCCAAGGGTGAATTTTGGCAACAAAAATACACCTGGATATACAAGAGGATATGGCACACTTATCGAAATGGACTTACAATCAAGAATGTGGCATATGTGGAGGACTGGACTACAACTTGCCGAGCACCGGACAATTCTCGTGATATGGGATACAAGGTCACTTTTGACAAAAACAATTGTATTGTCATTAGTGAGAGAGGTGATCAAGTTGTACTTGTCGGTAGAAGGCAACGAACATGTATGTTGTGGATTGGTCTACTTGCAGCCCGAAAACTCACTGATTGTGCATACCAAATCCGAACTCAATTGGTTATGGCACAAGAAGTTAAATCATCTAAATTTTGATGATATTAATCAGTTAGTGAAGAAGAAGTTGGTGGTTGGTTTACCTGAGATCACATTCAAGAAGGATGCTATCTGTGATGCATGTCGGCAAGGTAAACGAGATAAAGTCAAGTTTCAAGTCAAAGACTAAACAATCAACTAACGAGTGTTGGAGCTTATGCACATGGATCTTTTTGGACCAATAACTCCAACGAGTGTGACAGAAAGAAATACACCTTAGTGGTTGTGGATGATTTTTCTAGATACACTTGGGTGATATTTATGAACAAGAAAAGTGAGACACTCCAAAGCATGCCTAATCTTTTGAAGAGATTACAAAATGAGAAAAGTTTAACAAATCCATAAAGATAAGATCGATCGTGTACCGAATTTCTCAACAAAGTTATAAGAGAATATTGTGAACGAGAATGGTGTACTACATCAACTTGTCCGGCTGTCTTTGGTACACCTCAAAGAAAATGGGGTTGCTTTGAAAGAAGAAACAGGACATTAAAGGAAGCGGGAAGAACAATGATTTGTGAAGCATTGCTACCCGAAAGATATTGGGTCAAGCAAGAATACAAGATGCTATACACAAAATAGAACATCGGTAAACAAGAAGCCGCCGAAGACACCCTATGAGGTCTGGAATGGAAGGATACCTAATATATCCTATTTTCACCCATTTGGAAGCAAATGTTTTATTCTAAATAATAAAGTTCATTTGAAAACATTCCAACCAAAATCAGATGAAGGAATTTTCTTAGGATATTCTTCAGTCAGCAGAGCATTCAGGGTACTGAACAAGAGGTCACTAAAACATGAAGAAACAATCCATGTTGTGTTTGATGAACCTAAGTTTACTTGGAATGGAAGATGAAGATCATGAACCCGCTAAGAATCAACAAGTCACCGATCCAGTTGTGTGGAAGTTTTGGAAAGATTCAATGACTTAAAAGTTTCGATACGCCCCTCGCCGAACACCCCGCCGACAATATTACGATGCAACAACCGAAGCGGTTCAAGGATCCGCCGACCCCCCCGTAGAAGAAACTACAAGCAGACCCTACCGAAGATGATATTCCCGAAAATCAAAATAACCAAAATCCACAATGGTTAAGGAATCACCCCGTTTGAACAAGTTATTGGCAATGTACAAGGCAAGGTGTGAGGACTAGAAGACAACCTGAAGCTATGTTTACCCGTTTTCTATCTCAAATGGAACCTAAAGTTGTTGAAGAAGCAATTTCGCATCCGATTGGATAATTGCTATGCAAGAAGAATTAAATGAATTTGAAAGAAATCAAGTTTGGACACTAGTTGAAAGGCCAAGTCATGCAAATATCATTGGTACTAAGTGGGTATACGAAATAAACTTGATGAATCGGGTACCATTGTGAGAAATAAGGCCGACTAGTTGCAAAAGGCTATTCTCAAGCGAAAGGAATAGATTTTGATGAAACTTATGCACCCGTTGCAAGATTGGAAGCTATCGATTATTCCTAGCACATGCCGCATATAAGAACTTCAAAGTATATCAAATGGATGTCAAGAGTGCATTTTTGAATGGGATCCTAGAGGAGGAAGTGTATGTTCAAGAACCTCCTGGATTTGAAGTTAAAGATCAAGAAGATAAAGTGTATAGACTCAACAAAGCACTTTATGGATTGAAACAAGCACCAAGAGCATGGTATGAGACTTTATCTCAATTTTTGGTGGACAATGGTTTTACAAAAGGGACCATTGACAAGACACTTTTCGAGAATCGGTGAAGGGACAAAGACTGCCGGTACAAATTTATGTGGATGACATAATTTTTGGTTCGAGAATGATTTACTTTGTGAAAAGTTTGCAAATCTAATGAAGAGCAAATTCCAAATGAGTATGATGGGAGAAATGAATTACTTCTTGGGATTGCAAGTTAAACGGACAAAGGATGGAATCTTCATTCATCAAACCAAGTATACCAAAGAGTTGCTTGAAGAAATTTGGTATGGAAAACAAGACTAAGAATTCAACTCCTATGAGTACAAACATCGATTGGATGAAGATAAAGAAGGCAAAGATGTTGATCGACTTTGTACGAAAGGATGATAGGCGATCTGTTGTATCTCACGCCACACGACGGATATATCCTTTGCTTGTAGGTGTTTGTGCAAGATTTCGCCTAAACCTAAAGAAAGTCATTTAGGTGCGGTTAAGAGAATTCTCAAGTATCTTAAAGAGACCTTGGGAGTAGGAATATGGTATTCCAAGGAAGGAAGCTTCAAAGTAATATCCTACTCGGATTCGATTATGCTTGGATGCAAAATTGATAGAAAAAGCACCTCGGGGACCCGTCGCTTAATGGGAAATAGACCGGTCTCCCGGTTTAGCAAGAAACGAATTCTATCTCAAGTTCCACCGCCGAAGCCGAATACATTGCCTTTGCCGGAAGTCGCCGTGCACAAGTACTTTGGCTAAGACAACAATTAAGGGATTATGGAATTGAAGAAAGGGAAATTCCAATCATGTGTGACAACACAAGTGCAATTGCAATCACGAAAAAATCCTGTTTTGCATTCAAGAACCAAGCACATTGATGTGAGACATCATTTTATAAGAGATCATGTTGAAAAGAAAGATGTGGTGGTTCTATACATTCTTACCGAAGATCAACTTGCCGATATTTTCACTAAACCACTTGACAAAGAAAGATTTGCTAAATTAAGGACCGAACTTGGAATTATAAAGATTGACTCGATAATCGCGGTGTACTTGGAATTCACCAAGGGGATTAGTCTTTGCTATGTTGGGTGAGCTCACTTAGCAGATTAGTCATTGGTATCAACAATTCCATGTACTTATGTTTGAACAATTGAGCAAATGAGGTTGCCAAGGGGATTGGTCTTTGTCATGTTGGGTGAGCTCACTTGACGGATCAGTCATTGGTATTAAACTTCATCTTGTGTTATCAATTGAACAAAACAAGGAGAAAACAAGGATCAGCAGAGTCACTTCGTCAGCAGGCTGCTGAAGCACATTATCAGCAGACTGCTGAGCCCACCCTGCTGAGTGATACCCTGCTGAATGGAACATTACTCAGTCAAAGTTATTTAGGTCAAAAAGCGCTTTGGCGGGATATTTATTTTATCCATTATTACCACGCTTAAACCATCCAACGGTTACAAACGTTATGGAGGAGTAATGGACCACGTGTCAAGACAAAGATTTAATCGATTTAATCGTGGTTACCTCAATGTACGTGCTTGTGACAGTTTCAACTACCCACCGTCTATATAATCGACCGTTACATAGCAGATTCACCACTTGCAATTTCTCGCTTTATCTCTCGCAATATCTACAACGTGTGAACACGAGATTTGAGAGCAATCTTTCTTCATCTTTTTCTTATTTCAATGGCGGAAAGGATTGAGGTTCAAATCGAATCAAGCCAAAGTGTAAGAGGCTATGTTGTTGATGCAAACAAAACGGAACTCGGCTATTAATATAGGTCGAAGAATAAGAAGGTTTGCGGGCCTGGAGAACAAACTCAACATCGATTAGAAACAATATCATACACCAATGTTATTGATTTCGGAAGAATATTGTTATAGAAGAAGGAACCGAAGCATTCGAACCATCGTGAATGGTGAGGAGCTTGTAATCTCCTCCAATCTCGCCGAGAGAAGTGTTTGGTTTTGAAGAAGTTGTTGATGGTTCGGTCAATTCGAAGCTATGGGATTGGACAAGATAGCTTTTGTAGATCGATCAAGACGAAGCAACTATCAAATCGCACTGTGCATCAACCGCAAAAATATTGGTAATGAATACGATCCGTCGAGCAAGCTCATTGCAAAGAACATACTTGGGCTAGTTGGCGGTATGGATACTCTATCGGGACCCAAGATAGAGCCGATGATTATCATTTGCGAAGCATGAAATTTGATTGGGGTGGTTATTTCATTCATTATATGAAGAAAGTAGCCAAGGAGGACAAATTAAAGAAAAGAAAATCAAAGGCCTTACCCCTAGGTTTGATGGTTCGACCCCGCCGAATCATCCGGAGGTTCCCGATCTTGAACCGCTTGACATAAATCGGTCCGTATACAAAAAGGAGATTGATTATGCAATTCCCGGACTTGATGATGATGAAGAGATTACCGGAGAGGCCGCGATGATAATGATGATGGAGATGACGGTGATGTTGGTGGTGAGCAGTTCAAAGCAAACTAAGAAGATATCCATCAAACCCGCCGCATCAAAGAAAACTGCCGGAAAGAGAAAAAGTGTCGATGTTAGGAAGATTACGTAAATCTTGAAATCAAAAAGAACAAGAAAGGAAACAAAGCACAGATCGTTGAGTCCGCCGAGGGTCAAGTGGAGGTTACCGACCCCGCCGTAGTCGCAAGAAGAACTCGTTGTTGAAATTCGACAAAACAACGAAAAGAAGATAGTAGAAAGAGAAAATCTACCGGACATGATGATGATGATGATGATGAACCCCTATCCAAGAGGATGAAGGAGGTTGCCAAAAAGAAGAAGTATGGCAAAGGAAAAGAATTAAGAATCTTGGAAAAACAAAAAGTCCAAGAAGAGGTGTCAGTAGAAGAAGAAGAGGTTGTTGAGGCTGAGCCCTTAACTATTATTCCACCAGTTGTTATCAGTGATTCCTCAAATGAAGAAGTTATCAAGTCTACTGATGCTGAACAGGTTGTTTTTGAGCAATCTGTAGAGGATGTACAGCAGTCTACTGACCCTGAGCCTGCTGTAGTATCCACTGAAGAACCACAGCAAACCACTGAACCTGAACCTGCTGTGGTGGTTGAAGAGGTGATGGGAGACTTGGTTGAAGACCCCGCAAATGTGGCAATAGTTCGGGGGAAGAGCGATCTCTTCGCTAACCCCGCTCGATGAGCATGTAAGTCGGGGGAACCAAGTGTGATACGGATGGAAGTAGTAGGTACAAATGTACAATCACGGCAACTGCCGACTTTCTAACATCCGTAGAAGATACCATGAATCCGCTTGTTGGAACCTTTGGAGGTCAACAAGCTACCGGAGTCGCTCCCAGAGTTCTTTTATGCCATTTGAAAGGCATGTGAAAAAGAGCAAGAAAACCGAAGAGTATATGGATCCCAAACTTCAAATTGCCGATTACTTCCGTGGAAGTTTGGGTTCTACAAAAGACAAAAACCAAATTTGCTCAACCAATGACAGATTATGAAGAATGGGTTTTTGACAAGTTGGGAGTGGAAAACCCGCCGGATCCGATTGATACAACCTTGCCGCAATCAAGATCGATGGATCCGTTTGATGAGCAACGTAAGGAGGAGGGTATTAAGTTCAGAGATCCAAGAGATGGTGATGATGATTCTTCCTCATCATCTGACTCAAGGGGAGATTTTCCCTCAGGACTAGGAGAATCTAGTGGGACTGCTTTGATAAATGATCCACCTGCACAACGGTCACGATGCCGGTAGATCTGCTAAGGGTCAGCAGACTGAAGAAATGGATGAGGATCTACAAGATCTCACCATGGATGATCTAGAAGCATTGATCAATGAGGGAATTACATTGAGTGATGGTAGGCTAGTTGATGAATCTGCTACATTTCATGTTGTAAAGCCTCTTTGGACAACCCGAAGATGAACAGATTGTTGATTTGGATCAAGAAAAAGTCGTGACTTTAGTGAACCAAGTGCTAGTTCTGAGGAATCAATTGAATATCAAGATGGATTTGACATTGAAGGCACTCTTACTAAAACTGACATCATCCTGCACAAGATTGGTCATGCGAAGGTTTTCAAGTGGATAATACCAATATCTTTAATCCACAGGAAATTGAAGAGGAGGTACGGAGTTGCTTTGGGGTACAAACAAGACTGGACAAAGGTTGGAACAGAGGTACAGTGCCGCCGAGTCTCAAACAAAGACTCGGACACAAAGTTGGAACAAACTTTGGGTTTGGAGGAAACCCCCGTTGTTAATGAGGCCGCCGTAGTGGAGCCTTCGAAGCCAAGACCACCGTAGGGAAGGATAATCGCCAGGCCGCCGGTGTTAATCAAGAAGAACAAATTACTGGATTATGACTACGGTGATGAAGAATTTCAAATTTTTGGAGAAGAAGAAGTCATTGAAGAACCCGCACAAGATCCTATCCTTGAAGATGTTCTTGGTGCAATGGTTGAGGAAGGACCTCCCCCGCCGGGAGAGATATGAGTAGAGCCATGATCATCGCGGACAACGAGGCACAATATAGAATTGAGGAGCTCGTCGATGGATCTACCGACGTAGAATGGCTAGTGGAGTGCCAATTGAAGTTGTCAATGAGTTAAGAACTCGTAAGAAATGACATGCAATAGTTAAGAACTCAATTGGACAGTAAGAACAGATTTGAAGAACTGCTGAAGATGGTAAACGATAATAGACAATCTACTGATACAGTTGCTTCAAACTTTGCATCTACTCAAAATGCAATGAACAATTTGCTACTAGATGTCAAGGGTATCAAAGTTGGAAATAAAGCCAAAGACAAATTTCTAAACGATCAACTTGTCTCTATACATGAGAAACTTGACAAGCTTGCTGAAGCTCCCAAACTTGCTGAGCCTGTTGCTGCACAACAACCTGCTATGCCTGATCCCAAACTCACTGAAAGGATCAACAGACTGGAAGAGACCCTGCAATCAAGGATTACTTCACTTGATACTAGAACTGGAACAATGGCGAGGTCAATTACACGAGTGATAGTATCACAGAAGCTATTCATGGCCTCATCTCACGTTTTGTTGATGATGTCACTAAAGGGGAAGAGGGCCAATCGACCGCAAAGAAAGGAGGCGCTAGACTCTTTGCACGTAAGAGATGGACTCGATGATACAAATGCTTTTAGGCAACTCCGCACTGGCGAGTGCAACTCACGATGATCTCCTATCACAAGACAAGAAAGAGTTCCATAACGAAGGAGACCCTATCGTGACATGGGATTTCATGAAGGTCTTAACTCCTTCTTGAGTTTGAAGTTTTGGGAGGCAAGGATTAGAGCTTTAAGAGCAAATACCGAGAGGTAGAAGAAGTAGCAAAGGTGAAAAGGTGCTTGCCGATTACAAAAGCAAAAGATTCACTTTGAATGAATTTAAGGAGTCGTATATGAAGTTTGGCTTCGGGGTGAATCGATCAATCTTGTCCCGCTGAAGCATGGAATTGGTGGAAACAAGTAAATTCTTATATTGACTTTACACTAATTGAGAATGAATGGATGATTGAAATGATAGAAGAAATCGAGCTTATCAAGAGCAAGCCGAGAAGGCTAGACAAGAAAGAGAGAAGAGACAATAGATCGGCCTACTTTTCACCGTTTATCCTTGTCGTATCTAGTTGTAATAACTGTGAACAAATATTTATAATGAGAATTGACCGAATTTGTTCTCGTTTGTGTTTTTATCTTTTTGCTTTGCTTTGATTAGGTGAGGGTAGTGGCATCATCACCAAAAAGGGGGAAATTGTTAGACTTATTTCTTAGTTTTGATGATGAGTGCCATACTAATCGTTATAGTGCAAAGGCAAAAAGATGTCTAGATAAAATGTATAGGTTTATTAGAGTTTGATTCATAAATAGGTTTAATCAAACAAGCACTGTAAAGGGCTGCTGATTGTTATCAGCAGACTAGTCTAGGTCAGTAGGGTAGATAGGTCAGTAGACTTGTCTGGAACCTGCTGAAGACTGAAGACTGAAGGCTGAGGGTTCAAACTCAGTAAATGAAGGCTAAGGGATCAAACTTAGTATTTAAGTCAAGGATATGGAATCGATTTTAGGCAAGTCCGTGATGACCTAAACCGATTACATATGCCTTGTGTAGAAGGTCTAAGTTCCACAAGTTGGATGATGTTTGGAACTTAGTTATATTTAAAATGATGTAATCTAACTTCACAAATAAAAGTTGGATAAAAGGAATCGAATTGCATTATATTTTACGTACAAAAATATGATGTTCACAGACGATTGGTTTTACGACGGACTAATGAACCCGCCGATATATACCTCGATTAATTCAAGATTATTGAAAAGTTACATGGATAAGAACGACCAACTACTTCGACTTATCAAGCAAATCAAAGGCCGAGATTAAAAAGACGTTGGGATGATCCATATTTTTATCCATTGGATACAAGTCAAAGGGGTGGACAGATCGCACCGTCAAAAAGTAATCCCGACGTTGTCGGCCCTATGAATAGTGACGAATGCGGTGCGTATGGGACAAATACAAGAAACGGTCACATTTGAATTTGAAATTCAAGTCACATGCATTCCTACCTATAAATAGAGGATTTTCAACTCAAGAAGAAGATGATGAATTTTGGAATAAAATTCAAGTGATAACACTGAGCTGAAAAACACCCTGCTGAACTTACTAAGCTTAAGGCCGCCGATCTAGTTATTTTTCTTCAAGTGATTTACGTGTTCAAGCCGCATCAAGCATATACACTTGAAGATCGCAAGTTTGCTTTGATTACATCATCCTAATCAAGCCGCCGCAACCGAATCATTTATTTGATTCATTCTTTATCTTATAAAGAATCTGCCGAAGACAAGTGAAGCATCCGTTGGGTGTGAAAGACCGTTGGTTTGTGGTGGAGCCGGTGAAGAGGCAATCCTACCCTTCAAGGACCAAGTGGAAGACTCGGGAGCGACAATCCTACCCGTTCCCGCTTTCGCTTGTGAAGCCATAGTTATTGGTGAAGGACAAGCAACCTAGGATTCTTTGTAACGTATAACTCAAAGATCACTAGTGAATTTCCTCCAACATCACGGGAGAAGAGTGGACCGACAGGATTACATCACCCGGAACCACTATAAAATCTCTCTACTTACTTACTGAATTTACTTTCTGCACTTAGTCATTATTCATATCAACCTGCTGAATCTAGCAACTGAAATCACACACATACACTACTGAGTATCTAATACTTGGTAACATATTTAACAACAAGTAACAAGGCTTAATTTTGATATTATTCCGCCGCACAAATTCACAAGGCGAATCGAACCGTCGGTAGACTACGTTTATCGAGGGCTGCGAGGTCTCGACGGACTATCGAAGTATCGCGGTGCCGCCGAAGTTGCGAAATTTGTTAACTCCAAAGTTTTAAGTGTTAAGTTTATTCACCCCCCCCTCTCTAAACTTAACTAAAGCCTTTTCAAGGGACCAACAAGAACAACTTTTAAAACACCTATTGGTTGTTCTCCTTATAAATTAGTTTTTGGTAAATCTTGTCATCTCCCCGTTGAATTGGAACACCGAGCTTTATGGGCTATTAAATTCCTAAATTTTGATCCTAAAGTCAAGTTGGTGATCATAGATTACTTCGCCACGTAACGGAAACTTGGAGGAGTTTCGACTCGATTCTTATGAAAATGCTCGAATCTACAAGGAACGCACGAAAGCTTTCCATGATAAGAAAATCTATAATCGTGAGTTCCATGTAGGTGATCGAGTACTTTTGTACAATTCACGTTTAAAGTTGTTTCCGGAAAGCTTAAATCTATATGGACGGTCCCTACGACGTAACTAAAGTCTATAAGTCCGGAGTCATTGAACTAACGATGGAAAAACAACTTTTATAGCCAATGGTCACAGGGTAAAATTATTCGTGGAAACTGAAGGGATACCTCAAACAGAAGAAATACTATTGCTTAACGACCCTCCAACGGATTAAGGAAGCAGGAACTCTAAACTCAGCCGATTACGGGTACTATCTTTCTAAATTCACTTTTTAACATGCAATTTAAGTAGTTTCGTCTTTTACCGGGTAGACGTAAAAGAACTGGAATGCATTTCATAGATAGAATAGAAGTTTTTATTTTACTTTTAAAATTAGGTTTAGATAAAGATGTTGCCTTTAGAATAGAAGCCGTAGTTTCTAACTTGAACAAGGAACTGATGCGCGAAATCAGAGAAAGAGATCTTTGCAATGGAAATTCAAGAAGTGCTATAAAGAGAAGGGCAAGATTTCTAAAGAGATGTAGAATTTGTGGCAAAAGTGAACATAATGGAAAATGTGGGGACAGCACAACCAAATCCCAGGATGAATGTTTGAATGTAATTAAGATGGGAACGACTAGGTGGTTATCCGAAAATCCCGATAGACAACAAAGAGAGAACTCAAACACATCATTTCTAGGGATTAGGTTGATGGACCGTTACTATAGAAATCTCGAAGATTTAAAGATGATAGGAGTAGAATTAGATTAAATTTTAATTTTTTCTTTTATTTTTATTTTCAAAAATTTCATAAAAATTTTATGATAAATTTATGATTATATCATATATGGTTTATATGATAGAATTAAAATTTATCATACCAAAAATATTTTCTTTAAAAAGCTTTTATAAAAAATCGTAATAATTTATTTTATCCTTAAATAATTTTATGATTTTATAAAATTATTTTTATGATACAATCTAATTTATTACACAAAAAAAAAAAACAACAAAAAATGAAAGGAGAATCGAGTAATTACTAACGATTCGAGTCGATAGGAGTTCGACTCGATTCGTTAGCTATATAACCTAAAAATATCACACTTTCATCTTCATCTTCCTCATTTCTTCCACCAAAAAAAAAAAAGCCGACCCCCACCCCTTTCCCCTCTTCAAAAATTTCATCACTTTTCACAAAATTTTCTATCCCAAATTACTTAATTAATCATCTTCTCTTCCATTCCACTCCACAAATTCATCAACCTTGCATAAAAGGATAGATTTTTCAAGCAAAGCTCCTCTCTTTTTCAACACATTTCGGCGGCACCACCATTTATTCCGGCAACTATCTACTCTTTCTAGCTCTCTACGGTAACTATATATATATGTATATCAATCATTTTAATTTTTATCAAGCTTTTAGTTTTTAATTTTAATTTTAATTTTTTCCTATAATTTGGCCTAAGTACTTGTTTGTGTTTGTTGTTTGTTGTCATTTTGTCATACCAATATCGTAGATGGCCTCATCATCTAGGAGAAGCTCTAAGAAAAGAAAACCAGATAACCCTGTAGTAGTACCGGTTCATGAACCGCGACCCTTAACTGTGTTGGATCGTATACGCGCAATATATATCCTAGAGGGGGGGTGAATAGGATATTACGGTTTTTTTAAATTTTATTAAGCCTTTTAGAGTTTCAATTAATTCAACCTATTATTGAAAATAAACTAGGCGGAAGATCTAGTTAAATTCAACGTGTATAGATTAAATTTCTTGTGAACGGACAGAATTAGATTCTGTATAAGTGTGTTCAAATTTAGTCAATTTAGCATGCAATTAAGGTGTGTTTCTAATTTCTTAAACACGTAAATTCAGTGTTTTAGTTTTTCGCCTATACTAGGTGTAGCAAATAATCACGTATATAATTACTACACTATTACGTACAGTTTGGTTTAAAATTAAAGGGGGTACACAAGATAACAAGATTTCGACTTGTTATTACTTTTAGATCACACCGTAGTGATTAAATCTAAACCACGTAGTGACAAAGTCACTAAGATTTAATCACGCTTCGTTTCTAAAAGATAACACAACATGTAATAAATACAACCTCGATTTAAAGATGAACTAAGCCTAATCAAAAGAACAAGCTTGAAATCGACTTAGTACAAATTAAAGAAAAACGTGAACTTACTTAAAGTGAGTCAAAGACTCAAGTGAAGGAGGAACGGTGCAACAGAGAAAAGAAGAAGACTCTTTGAATTGCAAATCAAGTCCAAGTCCTAATCCTAGCTCTCAATGCAATCCCACACTTTGACTTCGGTATATTACTTAGAAGTAATATCGTGTATTACTTAGAAGAAATATAGGCGGCGACTTTTCTCGATACAAGGCACTCGTTTTTAGTATGAGAGAAAATGTTTGATCGCAGTTACTTGATCGGCTTTGATGTATGTGATATATATAGAGGCAAAGTGGGGTGTGTGGTGTAATACATGAATTAAATGATAGGCCTGGATAAATGAACAGCGTGTATGTGGGTGATTGTGCAAAGGTGCAAGAAACGAGATAAGAGACTGTTCGTATACACTAGACAAAGACACATAATAATAAATGAAACACTCAACAAACCTAAATGAGTGTCATTAATGCAAATTTCGACTTATATATGCATGTACCCCAAGAAAAAAGTTTCATTTATTTATTATTAGATTTTAATTATTTAAATGAACTAATTCTATATGAAGTGCAGTAGCCTTTATATATATCATGTAGAGTTGTGTATATATATATATATATATAATGTGAACAAATATAGAGATAAGTTTATTCACACTATATATAATAGGACATCATATCTGTGACATATAACACATATCACTGAAAAATGATTTACAGATCAGTCCTTGTACACAATTTTAAAATCAGATAAGTATCATAAAAATGCAAGTTTTGTGAGGTGTGTGTGACTGTAAATTTGAAAACATTTTATATACATTAAATCGATTATCAGTGGGTGTGTGTTACTGTGTAAACTGAAGAGCATCACAATGACACATAACAACTTGAACACAGATCGAAAGATTATCACACACGCTACATTGAAACTTATCGTACTCGAATAGAAGACATTGATAGAGTCTTCTTTAAACCGACACATACTTAAAAGGATATGCAAATATACACACCGATTTGTTTAATTCATTTCGTACTAGATTATAGTCATGTAGTTGATCTTTTAAAGAAGTCAAACCAATATAGCACATAATCAATCATACATACAAATCATCGATCCGGACAATTTGTTCAAACAAAAATAAGCACATAAGCAAATAGACGACACAGACTTAGACTAGGACACAAGCACGTACATAACTTTTCTAGATCGATTTTAGAGAAGAAAAGAAAACAGTGACCATAAAACAGCATACCTGAGCCGATTAGGGATCGAATCGGACCTTACCATAACTCGGTCTAAAGATGGAGATGAGGAGAAGACCAAGAACAAACCTCTTTCTTTTCGATCATCACAGAGCATCTTTTTCAGAGGCCAAAAATTCTTCGATTTTGTAGCTTGTATCAGTCTAAACAGAGAATCCATAGATGGGTCTTGATTTACTCGGTGAACAAAGAAGAGATGATAATGGAACAGATAAAGGCTTTAGTGGATGATTTTGGCCGGAGAAGAGAGGAGAAGAAGAACGGTGGTGATGATCGGTGAGGAAGACGACTGAGAAAGGAAGACGGTGATGATGATTTTCTTGATAACAATTCGATTAACTTATATCAATAGAAAGAGTAGAAGAAGAAGAAGAAGATTGAGTAAAAAAAAAGGTTGGGCCCTTTTTTTTTTGGTCGGAGGAGGCGGCGGCCATGGAAGTAGGTTTGAAGGTGGAGAGGAGAAGGGAGACGGTTTGAGGGTTCCCTGTGGGTGAAATGAAAATGCGGCGACTGTGATAGATTTTTTAGGGTTGAAGAATTTATATGGAGAGCCATGAACCGAGTTGAGTTGCTAAACGAGTAAAGTTCATATCATTTGATAGAAAGAGGACTGGGCCGGGTTTGAGGTTAAGAGGCTAGGCCCACACGATTTTAATGCTAAAAAGAGTTGGGGCAGGGTTTTGAAATGAAGAGAAAAGCCCAGTGTCACGGTATATCTTATCTTCACCGTTATCGTGTCACACCATATCATTTAAAACATATAATGATAATTAATTATCAATTATAAAATTTGTAATAATCATTTATGGCGTGATTTGTGTGTGTAAGTGAGAAGAGTACCTACAAAATAAAATATGGAATGCCGTTGTAAGTCATACGACTTCATGGCAAAAAGTTAGTCAATAAAATATATATATAACACATATGATTTGTATAAATGTAAAATTAATCAAACATATTTATATCGTATATTGTGGGCACAACAATTTCCCAACAATTCTCCCCTTTTGATTAATTTTACAAAATACTTACGCTCCCCTAGATTGCGCCCCCCTATATATACATCATCTCCCCCCTTATTTTGAAAAAGGAATCAAAAGAAGGGTCTAAAGAGGAATCATACATAGGTCACTACGCAGCTTTTCGAACAAAGCCTGGGGTAGAGGCTTCGTGAAAATGTCGCCCACTTGTCGCGCAAAGAGGCACAAACTCTATAGATATCGTACCATTGGTCACATGGTCTCGTATAAAGTGATAACGGATATCTATATGTTTGGCACGAGAGTGCAATACGGATTGCGGGACAAGTCTATGGCACTAAGTCGTCACAAGAGATCGTCACGCAAGGGATAGTAATGCCGAAATCGCCAAGTCGTCGTTTGATCCACAAAAGCCGGGCACAACAATTACTTAAAGCAACATACTCGGCCTCGGTGGTGCTCAAGGCAACGCTAGGCGCTTTTTGGAGAACCACGAGACGAGTCTATTGCCCAAGAACTGACACGTACCGCTGGTGCTTTTGCGTTCCACACGGCAACCTCCATAGTCGGCATCACTATATGCGAGTAGTGTGAATGGTGTAGATGTGGCATAAAATAGACTCAAAGTGGGGGTGTGCCTAAGATAGCGAAAAATTTGCTTAACTGCTCCAAAGTGTGACATCTTAGGGTTTGCTTGGAATCGTGCACATAAACAAACGGCAAACATAATATCGGGTCGGGAAGCAGTTAAATAAAGTAAGGAGCCTATCATGGATCTATAAAGGTGTTGGTCAAAAGGTTGGCCATCTTCATCCGTAGTCGCCGACGATGAGGTCATAGGCGTGCTTGCAGCTTAAGTGTGTCAAACTTGAATTTAGTGAGCATGTCTTTAATGTACTTGGTTTGACTAACATGTGTCCCTCGAGGGAGTTTGTTTGATTTGTAGACCAAGGAAGAAGGTGAGCTCTCCCATGGCCGACATCTCAAAGTTAGACTTCATCAAAGTCTCAAACTCGGTGCATAGGTCGATTGGTGGAGCCAAAAATGATATCATCTACATATACCCGAGCAATCGATATCCGAACCGTATTTCTTAATGAATAGAGTATTGTCTACTCTACCCCTAGAGAAACCATGTTCCAAAGAACATAGATGATAGCCGATCGTACCAGTGCTCGGGGGCTTGTTTCAAGCCGTAAAGTGCTTTCTTGAGACGGTAGACATAATCTTGGTGAAGTGTATCTTCAAAACCCGGAGGTTGACGAACATACACTTCCTCCTTGATAAGACCGTTCAAAAACGCACTTTTAACGTCCATCCGGAATAACTTCGTGTCAAAAGCGGATGCAAACGCAATAAGTAGGCGAATGGCTTCAAGCCGAGCGACCGGAGCAAAGGTTTCATCGTAATCGATGCCTTCCTCTTGGCAATACCCTTGTGCCACCAAATGGCCTTATTCCGAACTACTACCCCGTTTTCATCCATTTTATTCCTAAAGACCCATCTGGTTCCTATAGTGTGTGTCTTGGGAGGTAAAGGGACTAGTTCCCATACATCATTTCTTTCGAATTGATGTAGTTCCTCTTGCATAGCTATCACCCAATCCGTGTCTACTAGTGCTTCTTTTATATTTTTAGGCTCAATTAAAGACACTAAAGCAAGAAAAGGAGGGGGAAGTGTGGACCGACGAGTGGATACACCGGCAAAGGGGGTCTCCAATGATTAGATCCGAAGGATGAGCTCTATCCCAAGTGCGTTGTCGGGTAGAGCAGTCGCTCATTATTTTCGCATGTTGTTCACCATGGGGTTCACCATTTGCTAAGGTTTCATCACCCATGGGTCTGTTTTCGCCGATAGAGCCTCGGGAAAAGGAGTTTCGTGAATCTCCGGGCTTACTTCATTTGTGGCCGGTGGAAGAAACTCAAACTCGGAGTAATCTGTAAGCTTAGCTTTTTCTAATAACTCTTTAATTCCTTCCACATTAATACACGCATTAGTCATGGAAATTGATTCGTTAAAAGAAACATGTATGGACTCACAAACGCGTCGTGAAACCGGATCGTAGCATCTATATGCCCGTGAGGTTTCTGAATAACCCACGAATATGCATTCGGTGGACTTAGATGCAAACTTATCCAAGTTTCCCTTATCGTTTAGAACGAAACATTTTGACCCAAAAACATGAAAGTAGTTGATTTTAGGTGGTCGGTTTCTAAGGATCTCATAAGGTGTCTTGTGGAGTGTCTTTCGAATAGACAACCCGTTTATATTATAACAGCACAAGCAACCGCCTCACCCCATAGAAAACGAGGCACATTGAACTCGTTAGCATCGTTCGGGCTGATTCTTGGAGTGAGCGATTTTTACGTTCAACAACCCCGTTTTGTTGTGGAGTTCTAGGTGCTGAAAATTCATGACGAATACCGGAGTATTCACAGAACTCGATGAGTGCTGCATCAATGAATTCTCCACCTCTATCACTCCGAACGGTCACAACCGATATATCAAAGGTGTTTTGTAATTGCTTCACCAAAGTTTCAAATGACGTAGCACTATCACTTTTATGAGTCAAAAACAAAACCCATGTGTATCGGGAGTAATCGTCTACAACTACGAGGACATACGATTTCCCTCCAAGACTTCTAACACGACTTGGGCCAAACAGATCGATATGCAATAGTTCAAGTGTGCGTGTTGTGGTGATATCATGTTTGGACTTGAAGGAAGTCTTAGTTTGTTTACCCTTGATACATGGCTCACAAATAGAGAATTCTTTTAAGTCAAACTTTGGTAGTCCACGAATCGATTTTGGCTAACCAATTTCTCGCATTGTGGAAAAACCAATGTGTCCTAGACGGCGATGCCGTAGATTAGCGTTGTCATTTTCGCAGACTAGACAAGATATAGGACAGTCCGGAAGCTTATTTAACTCTATCTTGTAAACATTTTCCTCACGATAACCGGATAAGAGAAGCTTTCCGTATGCATCCTTTATTTTGCAAGTCTTTTTATCAAACGTAATCTCTAGATCGAGTCACTAAGTTGTGATATGCTTAAGAGATTGTGAGTTAGTTTGTCTACATAATAGACATGATTAATGATAAGCGACTCGGTGGTTACCGACGGATCCTTCACCAAGGATCTTTCCTTTGGAGCTATCACCAAATGTGACAGAGCCTCCTTTGGATTTTGGCTCGTAAGATCGAAAGAGATCGAAGTTTCCCGTCATGTGCCTAGAGCATCCACTCGTCTAGTACCCATTTGTTAGGATTCTTCATGGTCTTAAAGGTAGGCCTCGCAACTACGATTAGTTGAGGTCCCCTTTAGTCTTTTGGGTCCTTAAGTGTTGAGACCTTCCTCACCCATACTTGTTTAATTTTTGGTACCCATATCTTCTTAATCTTGGGTTTATGTGTGTCTAGATCCATAGGAACTAGAGGGCTGATCATAAAAGCCAAAATAAGATTCATATGGATAGTAGGACTGGTCATAGTGATATTGTGCCTGAAAATTATTATGTGAATTATAAGACACTAGTGGTTTAACAAATGTGTAGTTAGGTGCTTGATGTATCCCATAATCATGGTGCATACGTGGAGCATAGTTCGTTTGACGAGAGGTAGTCTGTCGAGTTGGACTCCTTGAGTACCTCTGGTCATACTTGTATGCGTGTCTGGGTGCTTTTGTGTGCTGTTTATAAAAACGTTTGGGGGAAATGGGTCTGGCACTCTTTAAGGCAATTGGCCTTGGTTCCAAAACCTTTTCTTTGAGCTTAGAGTCTTGGAGAAGAGCTTCCTTGTAGGAACGCTCAAACCCCTTGACTATCGGCCCCTTCTCAAACCTTTGAATGGTTTGCTTGAGTGTAACAGACTCAGCCTTTAGAGAAGTGTTTTCAATTTCAAGGTCTTGGAACTTAAGTTCAAATGCACTTAGAGAATTAATCAGCTCAAGAATCTGTTCTTCATTAGCTGAAACGATATTCTGAAGATGTTCATTCTTTTCTTTTAAATGAACATTTTCGAAGGCCAAGTTTTCGTTTAATTCATACAAGTCATCTTTAGTGAATGACGGATTAGATAAAGTGCCATCGTCCGTAATGTGCGGTGTGGACACATCATCGTCCGTATCATTTGTACTTTGGGAGAATGCCGCCAAGTTGCAACATTTGCCTTCTCACTCTTTTCGCAGTCGATTGGGCAACGTCATTATCGAACCGTCGGACCAAGCAAACAACACAGTTTAGATTTCTTTTTATCGATTTCGGTTTCTTATCATTCTTAGACTTACGATTCGGGCGTCACTAGCAATGTGACCCTTTTGGTTGCATTCGAAACATCGAATCTCGGATCCCACTTTGGACTTGCCTTTGTGGGCTTTGTAATCGTGCTTGGAGCCTTTGTTATACTTCAAGAACTTCTTGAAGTTTCGAACCATAAGTGCAAGTGTTCTCATCCTCACCGTCACTTTCGCAGTCTCGCCTCGATTTGCTTGGATTTAGCTCTCAACGCTATACCCTTGGTCTCGTGTTTTACTTGCTTGCGTGAGTTTAGCATACTCTCATGCACAAGCAATGAACCAATCGCTTCATCCTTTTTCGCAGTGTTCAAATCCTTAGCCCGTTGTATAGCCGTAACCATGGCGTCCCATTCTTGGGGCAGTTTCTTAGAATTTTCTCGAACAATCTTTTTGGATTTAAAGGTCTTACCTAGTGCGTAAAAGTGTTGTGATAATATCGCAACTGCGGTATCCATGTTACCGATTGTCTCATTTGAATCCATCCTAAATGATTCATATGCAAACATGAGTTGGTTAATTTTATTATCCTTAACTTGATTATTACCCTCATGACGCATTTCAAGATGATCCCGTATTTCCTTAGCAAGCCTTACATCCTAAGACATACTTACCCTCACTGACTTAAAGCATTAACAAGGATAGCAAGCTTGCCTTAGAGTTGAGAGTAATCTTTCGATTATCCTCATCATCTAAATCACTCTTTCCTTCTTAACAAGGACTCTAACACCCTCATCACTCACTTCTTTTGTAGGAACAAAGGGTCCATCCTCTATAATGTACCATAGACGGATGTCCATTGCTTCTACATGCAAGCTTCATTGCTCTCTTCCATTGGATATAATCGCACCATCAAAATATGGAGGTCTTGCCAAAGACAAATTCCCTCACGAGGTGGCGATTATGGCCCATGGAAGACATGTTAAATTACTCTAGGCGTTTAAATGAGGATGATATGAGATACAATGCAAGTCAATGCACTTAACACTAATGCAAGTGATACAATGCAAGATTACAATGCGCTTTCTAGACGGATTCAAATCAGATGTAACAAAGATCTCAGATTTGGATATTGTGTTGCAAATGTTGTGTGTGCAGTACTTAGTTCTTAAACGTTTGCAGAAATAAAATCGCAGTCAGAACGAGGTGCTGAATGTATGATTCAACAGAACGGTTCCTATATGAATTTTACTCTTGTTCAGGCAGAAAAGGAAGTACAGCACCTTAGCAGTAGTTGATAGTAGAACAGTAACAACTAAAAAGCAAACAGATAGATATGCAGCAAATTAGCACATAAACATACAAACAGTTTAGAGCATGCAATTACACAGCTATCAAACAGATGATACTGAAGCTGATTCACAAGAAACCAAGCTCCGATACCACTTGTTGGATCGTATACGCGCAATATATATCCTAGAGGGGGGGTGAATAGGATATTACGGTTTTTTAAATTTTATTAAGCCTTTTAGAGTTTCAATTAATTCAACCTATTATTGAAAATAAACTAGGCGGAAGATCTAGTTAAATTCAACGTGTATAGATTAAATTTCTTGAACGGACGAATTAGATTCGTATAAGTGTGTTCAAATTTAGTCAATTTAGCATGCAATTAAGGTGTGTTTCTAATTTCTTAAACACGTAAATTCAGTGTTTTAGTTTTTCGCCTATACTAGGTGTAGCAAATAATCACGTATATAATTACTACACTATTACGTACATGCTTTTCTTTGAAAATTAAAGGGGGTACACAAGATAACAAGATTTCGACTTGTTATTACTTTTAGATCACACCGTAGTGATTAAATCTAAACCACGTAGTGACAAAGTCACTAAGATTTAATCACAGCTCGTTTCTAAAAGATAACACAACAGAATAAATACAACCTCGTACTTAAAGATGAACTAAGCCTAATCAAAAGAACAGCTTTGAAATCGACTTAGTACAAATTTGAAAGAAAAACGTGAACTTACTTAAAGTGAGTCAAAGACTCAAGTGAAGGAGGAACGGTGCAACAGAGAAAAGAAGAAGACTCTTTGAATTGCAAATTCAAGTCCAAGTCCTAATCCTAGCTCTCAATGCAATCCCACACTTTGACTTCGGTATATTACTTAGAAGTAATATCGTGTATTACTTAGAAGAAATATAGGCGGCGTACTTTTCTCGATACAAGGCACCGTTTTTAGTATGAGAGAAAATGTTTGATCGCAGTTTACTTGATCGCTTTTGATGTATGTGATATATATAGAGGCGTGGGGTGTGTGGTGTAATACATGAATTAAATGATAGGCCTGGATAAATGAACAAAGCGTGTATGTGGGTGATTGTGCAAGGTGCAAGAAACGAGATAAGAGACTGTTCGTATACACTAGACAAAGACACATAATAATAAATGAAACAACTCAACAAACCTAAATGAGTGTCATTAATGCAAATTTAACTTATATATGCATGTACCAAGAAAAAAGTTTCATTTATTTATTATTAGATTTTAATTATTTAAATGAACTAATTCTATATGAAGTGCGTAGCCTTTATATATATCATGTAGAGTTGTGTATATATATATATATATATAATGTGAACAAATATAGAGATAAGTTTATTCACACTATATATAATAGGACATCATATCTCGTGACATATAACACATATCACTGAAAAATGATTTACAGATCAGTCCTTGTACACAATTTTAAAATCAGATAAGTATCATAAAAATGCAAGTTTTGTGAGGTGTGTGTGACTGTAAATTTGAAAACATTTTATATACATTAAATCGATTATCAGTGGGTGTGTGTTACTGTGTAAACTGAAGAGCATCACAATGACACATAACAACTTGAACACAGATCGAAAGATTATCACACACAGTTACATTGAAACTTATCAGACTCAGAATAGAAGGCATTGATAGAGTCTTCTTTAAACCGACACATACTTAAAAGGATATGCAAATATACACACTGATTTGTTTAATTCATTTCGTACTAGATTATAGTCATGTAGTTGATCTTTTAAAGAAGTCAAACCAATATAGCACATAATCAATCATACATACAAATATCGATCCGGACAATTTGTTCAAACAAAAATAAGCACATAAGCAAATAGACGACACAGACTTAGACTAGGACACAAGCACGTACATAACTTTTCTAGATCGATTTTAGAGAAGAAAAGAAAACAAAGACCATAAAACAAAGATACCCGAGCCGATTAGGGATCGAATCGGACCTTACCATAACTCGGTCTAAAGATGGAGATGAGGAGAAGACCAAGAACAAACCTCTTTCTTTTCGATCATCACGAGCATCTTTTTCGCAGGCCAAAAATTCTTCGATTTTGTAGCTTGTATCGCCTAAACAGAGAATCCATAGATGGGTCTTGATTTACTCGGTGAACAAAGAAGAGATGATAATGGAACAGATAAAGGCTTTAGTGGATGATTTTGGCCGGAGAAGAGAGGAGAAGAAGAACGGTGGTGATGATCGGTGAGGAAGACGACTGAGAAAGGAAGACGGTGATGATGATTTTCTTGATAACAATTCGATTAACTTATATCAATAGAAAGAGTAGAAGAAGAAGAAGAAGATTGAGTAAAAAAAAGGTTGGGCCCTTTTTTTTTTGGTCGGAGGAGGCGGCGGCCATGGAAGTAGGTTTGAAGGTGGAGAGGAGAAGGGAGACGGTTTGAGGGTTCCCTGTGGGTGAAATGAAAATGCGGCGACTGTGATAGATTTTTTTAGGGTTGAAGAATTTATATGGAGAGCCATGAACCGAGTTGAGTTGCTAAACGAGTAAAGTTCATATCATTTGATAGAAAGAGGACTGGGCCGGGTTTGAGGTTAAGAGGCTAGGCCCACACGATTTAAATGCTAAAAAGAGTTGGGGCAGGGTTTTGAAATGAAGAGAAAAGCCCAGTGTCACGGTATATCTTATCTTCACCGTTATCGTGTCACACCATATCATTTAAAACATATAATGATAATTAATTATCAATTATAAAATTTGTAATAATCATTTATGGCGTGATTTGTGTGTGTAAGTGAGAAGAGTACCTACAAAATAAAATATGGAATGCCGTTGTAAGTCATACGACTTCATGGCAGGTTAGTCAATAAAATATATATATAACACATATGATTTGTATAAATGTAAAATTAATCAAACATATTTATATCAGATATTGTGGGCACAACAATTTCCCAACAAACTGAACTTGAAGAAGCCGTTTCTTTTGAAAAAACCGCTAGTGTTGAAGCTAAAAATGCCTATGATGGATTTTTCAGTAAGTGCGGGGTCACTTTAGAACGTGGTATGGATTTTGACTGTTTAGGAGAAGAAGTGAAAAAAATCTTCCAAGATAGGGAATGGATGGAAATTGCGATGGAACGCACTAGTAACATAAATGTCACAATGGTAGCCGAATTCTATTCTGTTTTATCTACTTATGATAGGGCTACTCTTGATGATCTAGAAAGTATCCCTCTTAGGACGGTTAATGTCTCCTTCAATCCTGTCATGATAAATTCTATTTATGGGTTACCTGAGATACTTGAGGATGATGATTATCAGACTGTTTGGAATTTAGACTTGCCTGGTAGACTACTAGCTAAATCATTTGAAGCTCAGGCTGCCTTTGATTCCACAGCAGTTTGGAAGGATAATAGGTTTCCTTATGGACAGTGTATAAGGGACATCAGGGCTATCAAGCAATTTATAGGATATATTGTTAATCCTTCGACTCATCTCTGTGCTTATGGTCGTGAGGATGTTGTTTTGGCCTGGGCTATGGTGCATGACATTCCAATAAATCTAGGGAAATTAATTTTTACCAAGGCATGTGATTTTGTTAAGAATAGAACTCGAGGAGGACGTCTGCCGTTCCCTAATCTTATTTCTGCCTTGTGTGATCTTCATGAAGTACCAGTACTACCCTCAGATAGGATTATGTCACCTTTTGCTCCACTTATTGGCCGAAAACTAACTACCTTGCTGCTTGGTAGAATCAACTACAATAATCCTAACCGCCAAAGAACATCAACAAACTGACCACCACACCATCCCCTCTTCATACATCTCGAGTTCCTAGGCAATCTCCTCGGCCGCAGCCCACTTCGTGGCCGAATAGCCGGATAGAGGCTATGTTTCAGCATATGATTCAAGCTCAGGCTAGAACTGATGCTAATATAGCCTTAGCTTGTGAACAGAATAGGAAGTGGGCTGAAGATCTTAGGATTGGCCAAAGAGGTCACAGGGCTTTCATCAGTGAGATAGATCCCAAATATGCAGAGATTTCAGCTCGTTACCCTCAGAGTCAGCCTGACCCATATACTATGCCAGATTGGATTCCACCTGTTCCACCACCAGTTTTATTCCAGGACTATATGCCGTCATCTGTAGGACAGGGTAGTATGTTTACAGGTTCGTTTGATGCATCCATGGGCATGGGAGGTGTAACTTCAGTAGCAGATGTGACAGCAGGGCTCGGATCGTTTGGATTGGAAGGTTCGGTAACGATGACGACGAGGCAAACTCGTGCTACATTTCAAGCTTCTACGTCGGTGGATCCACAACGCTTAACTATGATTTTAGTACGACTCAGTCTCTCGGGGCTGATTTTACTTCTAGTATGTTTGGATCTTTTTCGGCTCATTTCGACTCATCTTATGATGAAGATGAGGATTACGATGGAGATGAGTAGTTAAGTAAACTTTTCCTATTTTACGATGTATGACGATATACTTTGGTTTGATTTTTATTTTAGACGGTTTGATGTACTCTGTGGTTAGTACACTACGCAGTTTTACGTTTTTCCGTTGTTTCTGTATTATTAAAATTTTTTCACCCCTGTTTTAGATAAAATTACATGCTTTCACACTGAATAAACCTGATAAAACATCCTGAAATGCAAAAATCTGTGACCGAGCACTGTAGCACCGGCCCGCGCCGGTACTGCACCGGCCTGCGCCGGCCTGGTGTTCTACCGACCTCATTCAGGTTGTTTCTTATCTATTTCTGGCACTTCTATATAAGGAAATTGAGGGATCACTCCTCAAATTGCCAATTCACCTCTTAAGTCTCTCGTTTTCTTATATATTCCGTATAAAATGTCCGATCATTCATCAGTTAACAGTTATTCTCCTCCGCATACCCCACACTCCGTACTCCCTAATTCGCATTATCCGTTTTTCCACCCCATTCCTTACAATTATATGAATGAATCAAATCCAAACCCTTTTTTGAGTAATTTCAACCAATCACCGGTGCTGGTTGAAAGAGGCCTAAATTTTCGAAAAGTGGATAATTGGGCATTCATAAGAATGGAAGCAGATGGGTGGGACTATTTTTGTCGTATGCCCAGAGGAAGAATTAATGTTACAATGGTAAGAGAGTTTTACTCAGTACTTGCAGAGGCTAGTACTCTAGAGTCGTTACAGTCTGTTACCATCAGAGGTACTATTGTTCCTTTTACTTCTACCATAATCAATCAAATTTTTCATATACCACCAGTCCAAACATCACCCTCTAGTCATTATGAGTATCAGTGGAGACTTGATACCGCTGAAGGATTTATTAACAAATGTTCGGAATCTTATCAAGTTTTATTCCAGCATTATAATAGGGATAGAATTGTCTCCACTGCCGCTTTACTTCCCCATCTGAGAACCTGGAAACGTTTCATCAATTCACGAGTTTATCCAACTGATGATTTCTCGGAAATCGTTGATGATGAATTGTTACTATTGTATGCTATAACGAGCGGGGTCGTTATAGATTGGGGAATATTGATTCGAAGGCAAATGTACCGTTAGTTTTGCATTTGGAAGCGGACCGATCCGTCGACCTATGCCTTTTGCATGGCCGATTTCCGAATAAGTGTTCGTTTGGCTAGGGTACCGGAAAGAGCGACGATGAGTACTTTCCAGCTCGCCTTCCTCAGGTAGGGCTACTACCAGTCGATATTCCGGGAGGATCTTCAAGTGGAGAAAATTAGATAGTTATGATGGTTGTAAGGAGTATCGAAGATACTACTAATGGTAGAATAAATTAACTTAGAATAAATTAGTTTAGTAATAACTTAGATTAACTTAGTTTCAGTTTTTAGTAGTATTTAGTAGTTAACTTGTACTTTTTAATGTTGTAATATATTGGTTTGTGTTAATGTTTTTTTTTATTATGCTATATTATATAAACACTAATCTATATGACACGTAACAATATTCACCCGTTATAAAATTTATTTTATTTCCTAAACCAACTTTTTACTACTCATTACACATCGAGACGATGCCAATTCGTAAGTGGGGAGTAGAGATTGGTTAGTAAATAAAATAAATTTAATATATCAATTACTGATGCACTTAGTTTAATCAATCTTAAGGAAATAAACGAAATAATATATAATCATTATAATAAAAATGATATATTTGGATAGAATAAATTTTTAATTAAGTAAAGTAATCTCGATATATTATTTCTGTATTATTTATATCTATGTTAGATTTTTATCAAGATTTTAAGTATGTATACCTAGATAAATAGTGTGAAATATTATTATTTTTATGAAATTAGACAAAAGTTACTTATAATTATAATAAAATTTTAGAATGATTTTCTTTTCAAGACAAGTATGAATTTGGAATCGGATTAGGAATGATGAGATTTTTGGCATTACTTTGACTAACTATGGCCAAATAAGCCTACCCGAATGTAATTACCAATTTTTGTCCCCACCTCAGCCTTGCAGAGTGATCAAGACCTCACTCGAAATTAGCCATTATGATTAACTAGATATAACCGACCCTTAACTTAAATTGGTCTACATTTCCTTGGAATCCCGCAAGTTTAGTATGTACTTATGGATAGCGGTGACGACATCGAAATTCAATAATGGTATATGCTGAGATTGGAATAAATATTATTCGGAAGGCAATCTATTATCAAAAAGTGTTATTCTCTAGAAAAAGAAAAAGTTGAAATAGTTAAGTGCTGATGTATTCGTACTCACCTCATGACACTTGAAAGACAATCGATTCTGGTAATGAGTTCGGATATGTTAGTGAAAAAAAGAAAAAAAAGAAAAAAAAAAGATGGAAACAGTGTCAGGATGTTACTAATCAAGGTATTTTTTTGATCAAAAGTTGAAGATGTAAGTACGTACGACTTGCCTCTATTTCTGTTGATTTTCCTTTGTTATCCTTTCGATTAGCCAAACACCCTGAGCCTGAACGTTATAAGCCATTTTTTCAACTACTTGACTTAGTCCTTGATTCCGAAATTTCATATAGTGGCGATTACAAAATTATTCTAAGTATTTTATTTTATAGTTATTAAGTAATTCATGTAGAATTTCATTTAGATAATATTTTATAACTAATTTATTAAGTTATACACACTTTTTATTTTTTTAATAATCTTAGATAGATAAAATTAATATGATTATAATGTTGACAGCATACGTTACTGAGTTAGAAATTTAATCTAGAAGAACTATATTGTTTGCATTATAACATTTTATGTATTATCGCTTATTTTGCTCGAGGACGATCAAAAGCTAAGTGGGGAGTAGTTGATGTATGATAAAAATATAACCATATTATATAACTTTTTATACCGTATTTACGATAATATCGTATAAATTCTATAAAAATATATCTAAAAACACATAAAAATCGAAATCGTTATAAATAGATATTATCGTTATAATTTTAGTAAAACTTATAGTTTTTATGATCAAAATTACTGTGGCTCGTGTTTTTGACTGTTTCAGGGTACGTGTGATGGAAAACTGAAGAATTAAAACCGAAACAGTACGAAACGGAAGAAAGATATTTTTCAAGATCCGGCCCGAACCGAAAAAACCCGGCCCGAGCCGGAATCTCTCTGCCACCAGCACATGGGGACTGTCAGGAGAGAATCTCCACTGTAGCACCGGCCCGCGCCGGCCTTGACATCCACTCTATAAATACTCCTCATTTGCAGCTTGATGGAGTTGTACCAATATATATATATATCACTTCTATATATATATATATATATATTATCCTAATCTAGTTTGTAGTTCTGTAAATACCGTAAACGACACTCTGTCGAAATAATAATGTAGTATAAGTATCGTTTTAGTACTTAGAAGGTTTATCAAGGCTCGTTGTTGCTAAAGGAGTTGTTATTTCCGGAGAATACGGCTCTGACACTACAATTGTAATCTGGTAACTTTTTAATGTATTTATGTTTGTTTGTTGTTATTAGTATCTATATAATAGTTATAATGATATTAGGCTAACTCTATATCTAGCCAAGATATGAAATTGAATTAGTTTATCTTTTTAGGGAAATAGATGATGACTATGTTAAAATTGAATTAAAATCGATTATAATGAATCTTTTTCTATCTTGCAACGTATTGATAATATTCGGATTGACGTAATTAATCAAGATGAATCGCAACATATAACCTAATGATGAACTGACCAGAGAAGTTAGGATATGAGATAAATGATAGAAAAACCGGAGGGTAAAATTGGCCGAGTGAAAACGTGACAACGGAATCCGATTTCCTACCCGGGGGCAGATTTGTCTTGGGAAAGATGAATCTTATTAAATTTGTGTTCAAGATCGTAATAATGTTAAAATCAACGGTTTAATTGAAACTAACACCGGAAAGTTAAATCGATCCGCCTGACAACCGGAGCCTTTTGAATAACATCGGCCGTCTGACAAATGGAACAACCTCTTTTATCCGGGGTAGATTTGTACTCGGTACCTGTTCAGACTAACTGAGATTAGCATGGGGCAGTTGTGGAGATTAAACTGATGACAATTTGACATATGACAATTTCATACGCTCGTGTGAGGAGGAGTTGTCTAGCTTAGGAATACACCGATTCACATATAATTGATTCACCTTAAAATAAGGAAAGATCGAGCACATCTCGTTTCTACTAAAAAGAGATACTGATTCAGTGACATATTCTTGGCTAGTCTTTAATAATATTACTAGTATTTATATCTTATATATTGTATTGGTACCTATATATATTTATATCTATATATATATTTGTATTTCTATATGCTTATATATATATTTTTGTATCTATATATATCTGTTTTAGTTTTATGCATTTATTTACTGTTTTAAGGTTACTAAATAGAAAAAAAGAAAAATTGCGACTTAGATTGAGTTAATAATAGCTTCTTGGTGTTTAGCCACACTCTGAATTACCATACGTTTCCCTGAGGATTCGACACCTGACTCACCATACTAGCACTACAGTTTGACCCGATACACTGTCGGTTAAGGACTGGAATAGCACTAGAAAAGGCCACGTCAAGCACATAATAAGATGAGAATAAATCTGCCATTTATTAATTATAAAACAATTACATAAATTGTCTTTCGGGCACTACTGCCAACACCAAGCACATTGAGATTGAATGTTATGTTGTAAGGGACAAAGTCAAGTATGATCTTATCAAATTACTACATGTGAATACAAAAAAAATTGTTGACATTCTTACAAAGGCTTTGGATGCACCACTCTTCTCTTACCTATTAGACAAATTAGGGATTTCCACGACATTTCAACCAAGTTAAAGTGGCTAATGGCCGGAATACTGAGTGAGTGTTGAGTGCAAGCTAATTCATGTATCACTCTCAGCTTGATGGGGTGTTACAATATATGTGCTGAGTGCAAGCTGCTCAGCTCAGCATAGACAAGCAGCTGAGTATGTTCAGTTGACTGATGAAGACTCATCAGAGTGTTGAGTACTCAACAGAAGCATCTTTTATAGTTTGTAGTTAGAACGGTTATTCTGTTGTAACTGCTTTGTAACTTCCTTTAATCGATTCATGGGGTGTATGATACTATAAATACCCCATGATCATCATCATTGTAACTTAACTTTTTTGATTATTCTTTGAATAATAATACTTCCGCTTTTTACTTAGTGTTTTAATTTGTTGTGTTCTTCAAGTTTCACAACTTCATCATGTGTTGTTGATCAATTGGTTACACAGAACGGTTAGATCGCGAAAATATGACTTTTTGGCTGGAACTTCTAGGGTTTGTAAAAAGTGTACGATGGTGTCAGATGTGTAATTAGGGGATTTTAAAGATGTTTGAAGTCGGTTGGGCCAAACCATCCGCATCAGCACCGAGGCCTTGGCCTCAGGACCAACCCTTTCATATATTTTTTTGCTAGAAAAAGTCAAAATGACTCAAAGGCCCTAAATTATTAATCTGGGGTGTTATAGAAGGCGAATGATTGTAACTAACGTTGAATGATGAAGGATATATTTGAAAAAATAGTAATAAGTGATACATTGATTTCTTGAAAAGAGACTTATTATGAAACAACTTGCAAAATGGAAACAAAAGTGTAGAAGCACTCATAAAATAGAATTTTTTTATAGAAGATTCTGGTCAATTGTTAAAACTTCAATGATATTAACTTTCGTCCAAATCAAGAGGCGTCTTTCGTTCCTGTTTGGATAGAGCTACCCGGATTGCTCTTCCATTATTGAATAAGGAGTACCTATGCCAAGTAGCTTTTATGGTTGGCAGGCCACTCCAAATTGATTCGGCTACCATTGATCTCAAACGGCCTTCTAATGCTCGGGTTATGATTGAAGTAGATCTGTTAGAGCAGAAAAAAGAACGAATATGGATTGGAGATGATGAGGCAGGGTGTTGGCAAATGGTGATTTATTTATCCTGACATATGTATTGTCAAAATTGCAGGCGTATTCGGCATATAAATGATGAGTGTTCAAAGAAGGATTCTAGCTTAAAGGTGAAAGAAAAAGAGACTCAAATTAGACAAGAGTATAGATGGAATGAGGATGTGAAAGAACCTTCTCGTTTGGCCTTTAGGATGTGCTAGTAGCAATGTGGATGCTGAGGTTAGGTTATTTGGTAATGATACTGGCCCCTAGCACAATGTGGATGATGAGGTTTGGTTATTTGGTAATGACATTGGCTCGAAGGTGCATGAAGGGGTTGACCATTAGATTCAAGAGGAAGTTTCATCCTTAGAAGTTAAACTATGTAAGGAGGTACTAAAAATGTAGATGTGTATGATTCTTTTGATGATGCATTTGGTTTTAATGAAGAGTTGCGAGATTATAAACATATGGCAGGAAAAATTGAGAGGGAAGAGTGCTCATAGAAAATGGTTAGGTTGTGCAACAAACTTTAAAGCCTATGGAGGTGGGGAGAAAAGATTGGTCAACAAGAGAAACGAAACAGTATACGGATGAAGTCCGTTGATGATACTAAAGCGGTGCCGGAAGCTCACTGGAAGCTTTGAACCGACCTTTTTTTTTTTGCCACGCACATTGTTTTTTGATGGAAAAGGTTCTAGCATTTATAGAGCTCTTGTAGACAATACAAGACTAGATGATGACACCGATGAAGATGTGGGAAATAAAAATCTTTCTACGTATAGGGGTTCAAGTGTCGGAGATTTTCCACCTAGGATTAGCGCTAAATCAGAGTTGGTGGATGTACAAGAAATCTTTCAAGGGATATGATGGCTACACCAATGAAACTTGCAAAGGCAATGGAAGTCCAACAAGTGTCATCAAGTGCTGGGAGCAGTCAGGAATATCCAACTCTTCAGGAAATGATGCAGGATATTAAGAAAAAGAAAAGGTTTGTTGTTGGAAAAAAACACAATAATATTTGGATTTTTTGTTTTGGTGGAAGCGGTTGTTAGTATGTGACTCAGCACTGAACAACCATACTCTTCCCTTTTAGATGCTAAGGTTTATAGAATTTGAGATGGCGGGTTGGCTCGCATTTTATATTTATTTTCAGCATTTTATCAATAGAAAAAAATTATATTCTTTCTAAAATAAAATAAAAACCTCATAAAACAGAATGAACAAACAAGTTAATGCGATTTTCATTAAACCTAACTAAAAATTGATAAAATAAGTCGTTGGTTAAAGCCTATCCTCTCTCTTAGTTCTTTCTCTTCCTTCTCTCAAAAAACTCCCATTGCCCTTGACGTTTCAGCTTCAATTCTCGGCGCCGGTGCCGGCTGTCTATCCTTCTGTTTCTTTTTATTTTTTCCCTTAGTTTGTTCATCTTGTCTAGATCTACCTCCTTTTCTTTGGTGTCTATTTTTTCCAAGCTCAGATCTATTTTTTCATCTCCTCCTTTATCCATTTTGGCTGGCGGTGTCTTTTCTGGCGGTTGTTTCTTCTTCTCAGACGCATCCGTTTTCGGATCTTCTGTGCGGCGTTTTAGGGACTGCATGTTCTCCGGCGTTGGTTTTGGGATTATGTCTGCAGCTCTTGCTAAGGTTGCCTTCGCCGGATCCGTTTTAATGATCGCCGATTTAAAGGAGAGCATGATTTCAGGTGAAGGTTTTGGGCCTATGGTTGCTAAAATTGAAAATTTCACCTTCACCGGATTCTTAGTGAATTTTGCCGGTTGGTCCTGTAAGAATTCCGGGGCTGAAATTGATTGCATGCAAATCTTTCCGGCTCGATTCGGTTTATTACCCCAGCCAGATGCGTAAGGGAGGCGGTATTTCCGTAGTAGCTTGGGGGCTCGTGAGGATGGTTGGTAGATTTGGGCGGATGAAGTCGTTGTGTGTCTGTGTTTGTATTGTTCTGTCGTGTATGTGTGTATGTCTTGTTCTGTTATTTTGTGTGTGCTGGATCAAGTCGGTGATAGTCGGATTGTTTTTTAGATTTCTAAATTTGCTTAGGTTTGTTTATGCCATTAAAAAGGCTGATGATTATGTTATGGTACCAAATCAAATCCTCTCTAACACGGTGGAGATGGGTTATTCCCATGTCCTTTGTTTTCTCTTTTCGTTGCTTTGGTGTCCGGCTTTAGACTGGTGGTGATCCGGAACTAGTCTGGCTATTTTCCGGCGTTCGTCCGGTGTAACTTGTTTGTTGTGTATTAATGAAATCCTTTCGTTTCTGGTATTAAAAAAAAAAAAAAAAAAAAACCAACCTAACCAACTCAAACTAATCAAACTAACCATCAATCTTAAATAACTATCTCCTGCTTAAAGGTGTTTGATGAAGTCCTATAAGAAAATTGACACTATGTTCCTAACCACATCAAACATGCATCTTCTCCTCTAATTGTTGATCACTCAAATGGTACAAATAACCCTTTAGATATATATTACAGTCCCATGGAGTCGTCGTCGTCTTCTTCTTCTTCTTCTGATAATTTAAATACAGCAGCCTCTTCTTGATCATCAATCACCAAGTAGGGATTCTTTTCCACCGGTCGAAAATTAGAAAATATAAACAAATAAAAAACAAAGCTAGCCCCTTCAGCAATAGCAACTGACACCCATAAATATGTATATTGCAGTATACCCCCAATAGATGATACCACAATCCTTGTGAAGTATAAGTAAACAATTACAACAATGTAGAATTTCTGAAAAAGTGTCAACTTTTCAAGATTCTTAGCTGCCTTTCCATCAGTTTTAGATGCCTCCCTTAGATTTCTAATGGACCAAAAGATTGGAATCAAAATGGTGAAACAACAAACAACATCAATAATCAAGAACATCTCATTCCATGCAATCCAATCTTTTTTCACTGGTCCTGTTTCACTTATAACAACAGATGCTATGTGTTCCAAAACCTGTAATGGTATCACAAACATTAGAACGCTTTTTTCGCGTTCTTGTAAATATGGTTTTAAAAACGACCAACCGGTTCCAATGAGGATGATTACTATAAAAAGGGTTACCCCTTTCAAGAATCCGAAGATATAAAACGCGATATCCCAACCGTGTGGGGTACCCGTGTTTCTTATATACATTTTGTCTTCTGAGGCACATATCATTCTGAATGCTTTAAAGAGAAGCAATGAGAGCATAATCATATGGATCTTTTGGACATTGGATTTTTGCTGAACACAAATATAGACCCATGTGATGAGAAAAGTTGTGTATATAATGAATAAGAGGAAATAAAGTTTTGGCAATGGAATTTCACCAGCTGGAAGGAAATCCTTGCCCCCTCCATCAAGATTATTATACATTTCAGTATGAACATTCATGGAAACATGAAACTCTATTTGGCAATTTCCGAAAATAAGATTATATTCATCTGGGTTATGAATCACAACAGATGTATTAAACTTTGAATCACCATTAAGCTTATCGAAACGAAAAACGGGCACCACGAATTGGCTGGATAGAACACAAAAACCTTCTGTGTATGAAGACTCATTCAAGATTCTTGGATGTGATGCATCACTAACAAGAAAGAACCCCATTGAAGATGGAATTAGTTTTGCATCATGTACTTTTGATTTCAATATAACATTTTCACCAGATATGTCAACATGTCCTTCTGGGGCAAACCCAAATCTTTCAAATAAAATTAAGGGTCTTGAATCCTCAAAAAGTTCAATATTTTTTATCTCGCAGGAACAGAAAATTGCAGATGAGATTATAATGAATGATAGTGAAAGATAACGGATCATGAAAAAGACATGAATCATTCTATATGATGATGCTATAGGAATTTGAAAAAAAATACAATCAGAAAGAGATGATTTTAGTTAACCAAATTCTCTGATTATTTTTTTTTTTGGGGAAAATGTTAGCGATATACATGGGCTGAAACAATGGTAAAACAGGGAAGAGATAAATAATTCTACACCATAGAAATTAGTCATCTTTCTTCTTTCACAACCAACCACCATCACTTAAATTACATGCTTTTTATTGCATGGGTTTGATGCAAAATTGCAAATATTCTTAAGTCTGGGTTATGAAATTCTAACTTCATTGTTGTGTATTGATTACCTGACGAAGATCGTCAGGAAATACAACGGTGGTGGGATGCAGATGTATAGCTAGGTGATCATGCTCAGCCGGACCATAGTAAAATTTGCGTCGCACAAGAGTAGGGTGATTCTATTATCGTTACGGCTCTCGAATGATGATACATTTTATAATATTTAATTATGGCTATTAAACAGTGAACTGTTATAAAATAATTTACAATTGGTGTGAAACCAATACTACAAGAACACAAGGAATAGACAAAAAGAGAATAAAATTTGTATTAAGGATTTCACTTCATTTCTACAATAACCATGTCCAAGTATAATGAAATACATGATATTTATACGAGTAAAGGAAAGTGAATCATCTCCATAATAATGCTTTCAAGCTATTGAATTCTAAAGAGTTGTAACTCTTGTAACTCATACTATAATAGCATCCATAAAATACCATGAATGTGTTTTGGTAATAATACCTTGGAATATAAATGGACATCTACATTGTATTATAACACTCCTCCTTGGATGTCTATTACACAATCAATATACGGCTGACTTGTGTTTATATTACTCCCCCTGATGAAAACATTCTCTGAGCTCTTCGAAATTAATGTTGGGTATCGCATTTGGTTGTAAATCATCCTTAAAAATATGTCGATTGCACATGCTTCGTAAAATCACATTTGGTAAATGAATATGTTGGATCAACACTTTGACTTGATTCGTCACATATCGATTTCACTTCTCTTTTGAAGATCACGTGTTCTCCCACTTATGTGAATGTTATTTAATTTGAGATGAACGATCTTCTATCCGAGGCTAAACGCTTTCGCATAGAACGGATGACAAAGGATGTGTCTCCGTTATCTATCTATAAAGAAGATTGTATCAGCCTCCACCCCTATGGGATGGTATGCATGCTGCAATACGATCCAGCATCATTGCTAGATTCGGCTTCATAAGCAGCTTTTACCCATGCCTCTTAAAGCTCATTGAATATACAGCTGATTTGAATGATCTATCAAAGTTGTATAACGTATATGTCATGTATTATTAACTTTTCTAGAAGAACCTTGTGTGACAAAAACTAGACAAGGAAAATAGTTAATGACGTATGCGTTTTTATGTGTTGCACTGACTCTCTCGTTAAAAATATTTCAATTAAGAAAACACTGCGGGAAAAAACTTAGTTAAACGGAAAAAGAGTACAATCATTGTTCTTCAAGACCAAAGCATCAAGATTGTTTTGAAGTTATCGCTCCCACTGACGACAACCGTCTTTCAAATGTACGTATTATTGTTAAAAAAATGTACGCATTACAATATTATAAATTAACATATTTCTCTAAATTAGATGTAGAAATTAACTTAGTGAACAAATCTATCAGATTGTCACAAAGCGTAATTTTTGTATATCACCTCACTTATAGAATTCAATTTAAATGTATGGGCTAAAAATTGGCATACCCACTACTCATTTACGCAACACTAGCAACATAATCCAAATTGTTCTCTTAAGTAATAATAGGGGTTTTAATATCATAACTCATCATTATGTATGAGCTTTTAATATTTATATTATATATATATATATATATATATGTATGTATGTATGTATGTATGTATGTATGTATGTATGTATACTATATATATATATATATATATATATATATATATATATATATATATATATATATATATATATATATATATATATATATATATATATATATATATATATATATATATATTCCATCTTCAAGAGGAATATATTCAATTGATTACATATATCATTAATGTTATATATAGGTCATGCAAAGACCTTTGCAACTAAATAATTTGCATGTTGCGATATTCATGTTCTTTCAATTTTGAAATCAGTCATGGATTTTCATATGATCATTCTATGACCTATAAATATACGGTCACGACGTCATATGAAACATCATACTTGCTGCCAAAGTCATTAAGTAGCGGAACATGATGTTATCCGTAGTGGGAGAATGTAATTGATCAAAATCAATATTTGGTTATTACAGAACCAAATTCAAATCAAGATCAGCCTCTATTGCTTGTTTAAATTTTACTCAGTCTATGTGCTTGTAGCACTTTACCACTGACTTGGGTTTTGATCCAGATTATAATAGCAAATTACGAGGCAAATATATCGTCGACGACTATGATAATATATTATAAAATTCTCCCATTAAATACATTGCTAATTCGATATTAGCATAAACCAAATCCTTATCAATGCATGGATCCGGTTGTTCCGCAACCCCAGTAGTTGATCATATGATGCACGTGCAAATTAATTCGGAGTTTTCGTCTTCAAGACGAATCTCTTCCAGAGATTTCAAGAGTGTCTTAATATCAATATTGAATTCATTTTCCGCGGACTTTTGTCTTTTACACCGATCGGTATTATACGCTTCCAGCATAGATAAATATAATCAATCAAATTTGATTTAGTGAATTTGTAAATAGTCACTCTTTATATTCAATAAAAATATCTGACAGTTATTTGCTAAATAAATCAAGTTAAACTATTTACGCATTTAGTTTGAATAAGCGTAGAAGATCTTTACGTTTTATAAATTTTTTCGGCATTCTTTAATTTTAAAAATGGGGTTTTTCTTATCTTTCCTTAATGCAGAGAAATGATATTTGTTAAAAATGTAGTAATTGCACCCAGTTGCAACATGATGCTCTAGCATTCACTTCAAGCGATTTACACATTTTGAAACACAATGGTTTTGCTAAAACAACCTCACGATCTAGTGTTATTTCACTTTTGTTTCCAATGATGATAAGATTTATTTAACTATCTTATATCTATGATATTTATATCTTTTGGAAACAAACATTTGATACGCTTCATGCGTTATAATAAATATCAACATAGCACTATGTCATTTCAAATTATTCAAGATCATTCATATTATTTTTGAAATTCTTTTGGGGGTTTCGACAAAATAACATAATACAATGAATTTAATGTTCATTTTCTCTCCCTAATGAGGTTGGCAATGCTTATTGTGTCAACACTATGTGTGTATTATGTGATCCAATCACGACTATTCAGATATAAACTTCAAGTTCATTTATAATATTTGTCATGAGATATGATTTATTTGCATTTATTTTCCACCCGCAAATTTTGGACAATACTTTTATCACAATTGATATCCAGAATATTTGCAATAACATGTGACTGATTCTACATTTTAATGTGATATTCTCTTATGCAGGTATCAACAAACTTCAGGAATATATTTCAAGCGGGGAATTTGAATAATCTCTTATGGATTTTGAAATGTCAATATTGTTTTATACGTTGTCTCATTTTGGTATGACCACGGTAATTAATATCTCCAGAAGAATAATATATTGGGGAAATTCGATTAATACACCATTTTTGAAATATTTCCTAAATCTACACCCCTTGAAATTCAAAATCTTCGTCTATCCCCCGCCTTAAAATGATAGATCCGCCCATTTTTTGCCCGTTTACCCGCCCACCCGCTGTCGGTACCGCCCATTTACCCGCCTATGTTGAGAGAATCCGCCCACCAGAATGAGAGAATCCGCCCGTTTTTCCGCCCATTATGGGCGGTTTCACCCAATTTTTGAAAAACCCACATGAATAGGCGGGTTAAAAAGTCCCCCATCCCTTGACTTGAGAGTCAGGGGGTGGGGGATTTTTTTTCGCCCATTTTCTTCATTCAACCTAAATTTTCAGCTTTCGACATTTCTCTCATAAAAAAAATCGACTTTCTCCTTCCCAACAATTCGAAGGTTCATATCTTAGAGATTTGAAGGTTCATATAGATTCGAAGAATAATTTCAGGTTTCCCAAAACGATTCCAAATCGTTTTGAAGGTAAATTTCGTGTTATTTAGGGGAAATTTCTATTTGAAGGTTCATCTTTTGATTTTCAATCCCTTCTTTTCGCTATTTGGAATTTCGTTCACATCCTTCTTTAATCATTTTTCAAATTTCGTTCAGATTTCACTTTTTCCTATTTGGAATTTCTTCTAATTTTTTATGGGTTTGAGGAAAGAAATCGTATGGAATATGAAAAAACTGAAATTATGCTTCGAATTTGAACCTTCAAATCTCTATGAACCGTCGAATTTTTCTTCACACGTACAATGAAGGAGAAATCCAACTTTTTTAATCTTTAATTAAGGAAAGTCGAAATTTGAGGAAAGAATCAAAAAAAAATTGGGCGAAACCGCCCATGATGGGCGGCAAAATGGGCGGATTCTCTCATTCTGATGGGCGGATTCTCTCATCATGGGCGGGTAAATAGGCGGTACTGACAGTGGGTGGGCGGGTAAATAGGCAAAAAATGGGCGGATTCGCCTAAAAATGGGCGGATTATCTCATTTTAAGGCCGGGGATAGATGAAGAGTTTGAATTTCAAGGGATGTAGATTTCACATATCTTTTCAAAAATAGTGTATTAATCAAATTTCCCCTAATATATTTCCACGTTCACTTCGTTGAACGGAATGATTGATCGGTCCTTTTCTAGATGTCCAATCTTACCGCCAGTGTTCCGGATCAATTGTAGTCTAGTCTAGTGGTCAAGGTTGTATCCACGAGGATTGTGAGGTCAAACACTGAAAAGATATTATTATCTTGATCTAAGACGCAATAAACAAGAAAGTAAATATTCTAAGAATCTACTACTACAAAAGGTGATAAAATAATAAAAAACCTAGCCAAGATAATGCAATGTTCAAGTCGATCTCTACTACTTTCATGGGAATGAACTACTTACCAACCTTCCGATTGTGTTCAAGTGTGTGTTATCGGTGCACTCCTAAACTTGTAATTTCCCCTCATACGAGTGTATGAAACTACTATATGCCTCTTCCTTGGTCTAAGAACCCTAGACATAATGATTCAACATGATTAAGTTCTTGAGTGCAATGAATGAACAATAACCCCCGGACAAAAAATCGAGTTCCATTTAAGGTCGATTTTACCTTCCGGTTTTTCTATCCCTTCTCCCACACCAAGCTTCTTATTTCGGTCTCAACTAAGTGTGTGTGTGTGTGTGTGTGTGTGTGTGTGTATGCTAGGTGAGCAATCCAACACAAACAAGCAATACAATGAAAATAGGAAAAGATAACAACAACCCATGAAGCTATGAAATGCAAATTAACACTCTCAATCAACTAATAGAGATTAATAACTATATTCAAACACATTATCTTGGCTAGCAAAAGCTTAGCCTCCCATGGCTGTGAAATCACAATTGTCACTTGAGGATATCATAACTATGAAATTAAATCTAATAGGTAAGGAAAGAAGTTACCAAAACTAAGATAGCTAGCACCTCAAGAAAGGGTGATTGCATCCAACTTCAAAAATTCTTCAATCGAAGATATTCATCAAAGGAGATGATTTTTCTCCCACAAATTAACTTCAAAATATCAAAATATGGATTCTTCAATGATTACAACAAGAGATTAAGGCTAAACTATTGCTAATGTTTGGGCTAGAAGAGCCCTTGAAGCGTTGTCTTCAAGAACTTCAAAGGTTGGGCGAAGAGGTGGAATGAAAGGATATGATAAAATAGGTCCAAAATGATGTTTAAATGCTGAAATTCTGTTTCTGCGACGCTCGGAGCGCGCCACTATAGGTCCGGAGCGCGCCGGTATCACTGAAAATATCTTTGACAGCTTCTGCGACGTTCGGCGTGCGCCACTATAAGTCGGCATGCGCCGGTTCTTCACATCAGCTCAGTAAAATGGTCATAACTTGAGTTGTAGACCTCTGATTGATGTGATTAAAAATGCGTTAGAAATCTCATTTCTTAATCTACAACTCTCATGAAGAATTATTCTCCAGAAAATGCTTCTAAGGGGAGTCCAATGTCCGTTGAATATAGGCTACGGTATAAACGCAAAAGACAAGTGATCCGTTTGAATTTGTAAGCTTCCGGCACACTCTTCTAGCCCTCAAAAGACGTGTTCATGCTCAACACTTGTCGTACATCGGGGTCTTGGTCAACCTATAATCCTACAATAAATCACCAAAATACTAAGTGTAAACCCGACACGACGCTCCAGTTACTATAACCGATACAAAACATATCAAAATATGATATTTTATATTAATAATTGCTATCTACACATTTGGATGAAACTAAGAAAATAATGACTCGAATTGATATGAAAACATCAATAAACACATGAGAAATGGGGACAAAACATCGTGAAATGCATCATCAAGTTGACTTACATCAATGATACATCTTAAAATTTTAATTTGATGACATTCAGTTGACAGAATGCACTTCTATAGCATGATGCATCTTATATAATTTAATTTGATCGTATTCATTTCAAGGAATGGAATTGTATAATATGATGCATCTTGTGTAATATAGTACATATATCATTGCATAACCGATGCATATAGTATTGGTCACATTCTATTTTAGGAATGGACATGTCTCATCATTTTTCAAACATATTGCTCATAGTCATTTCATCGGGAAATGATATTCATAACGAGAAAATACTTTAATTGTTTCATTCTCGAGATGATACCCATTTTTACGTATATCTTTAAGACTCAATAAAATATCTTCGAGGCATGGGATATCATAGTGCTTTATTAAAAACAATTATATTTCGAAACAACAAAACATAAGGATTGAATAAAAACGCTTTGGCAATTCTGAGCCACCATCACCGAGTCCCCCCCCGACCACGCTCCTACCTTCTCCCCCGTCACATCCAAAGCCATGGACTCCATGGACGTTGATCGATCACAAGAGGAAATCGATCTTCTGCAGTGAAGTGTAGAGAAACCAAAAGAACCAGATCCACCGACCTCTGAATCGGCTTGGTCCACTAGGTCATGTGTCAAAGTTGTCAAAGAGATAACCACCGATTCCCCATGGTACATCGGCGAAGAAGATGATGAGGAACACATATATTGGAAGGACGCGATCAAAAATTTCATAGGGCCGGAGACGACGGAAAAATTAGTTACGATCCCTCTGGAACGCTGCCTTGAACTGTGAAGGCCATGGCGGAAAGCTCTTATGATCAAATTACTTGGTAAGACCGTCTCTTACAAACTTTTATGCCAGCGTTTATCTGATATGTGGAAATCCAAAGGCCAGCTGGAAGTGGTAGATCTTGAAGACGGTTTCTACATCGTTAGATTTACCAATTCATTCGACTATGACACTGCTTTGTTAGATGGACCATGGGTCATACAGGGGCACTATCTGCACGTAGCCAAATGGACACCATATTTTGAACCCTCAAATAATGCCATCAAGACAACTTTGGTCTGGTTACGATTTTCAAGACTTCTTGTTTGGTGTTTCAGATAGGATATCCTAACAGAATTGGGTAACCTTGTGGGAACGACGGTCAAAATTGATCCAATCACCAAAGCTAATATCAGGGCTCGATTTGCAAAGGTATGTGTAGAGGTGAAGCTAGACCATGCCTTAGATCCAACAGTGGTGCTAAATGGAAGAAATTTCAAGGTTGAGTATGAGGGTCTGCAGATGATCTGTTTTGGTTGTGGAAAATTTGGACATAGGAATGAGACTTGCCCGGCCAATGTTCAACCAAGTGACTCAAACTCTGGTGGAGTGCCTGCTACCAATAATACACCACATGGACCAACAAAAGAACAGCCTTATAGCCCCTGGATGATTGCCCAAACTCGTAGAAGAAGGAAACCCAACAAGATCACTGAAACTCAGAATTGACCCCAAACTAAACCCCCTGTTGTGGAACAAAAACAAAGTCACAGTGTTGCCTCAGGCTCTTGATTTGAAATCCTTGGAGAGTCTGATACACATATGGAAAGAACTGTGGACATAATAGAGGAAGGAGAAATTCCACAAATAGTTACAGAGTTGAGGAGAAAGGCCCAAGTGTGGAGCCTTATGGAGGACAAGCTAAAACAAGAGAGGTCACTAAGGAGCATATTACAAAGCAGAATAATAAGAAGAGAAATACAGAAGACGGTACTTCAGGTACTAAGTTACAACCCAAAAAGTGATAAAATAGTTGACATAAACTCCATGGATACCTCACTAGGAGGAGGCATCAAAGAATCTGATCCCACACCCACGTTCCAAAATGCCCAGAACAAAAAACCCTCGGCTAGTCGAACCAGACTAACCACAACCACGAGAACAGCCCTCTCAGAAGTCTCAAATAATTCCAAGAAACCCTCTCTACATCCGAAGATTGCAAATAACCCCAATCCGACTCCCACTCTCAAAAAACCAAGAGATAACATAAAGACACATCCCTCAGATCAAAACTATGGTGCTAGAACTCAATCCATGGAGTTAGACCTAGCAAATGCTAACCCTTTGTTTGTTCAGGATGGGTCAAGGGATACCCCACCTTACCCATCCCAATGATTCTCTTCCTCATGAAGATCATAGCATGGAATTGTGGGGGGCTTCTTCAAATGTGCTCCTCCATCATTTAAAATCAACGTTGACCCAACATAAACTCGATGTTCTTTTTTTAATGGAAATAGAAGTACTAGTGATAGAGCTTGTCAAATCCTCAAGAAAACCAATTTTACTAACCTTTACGCAGTGGAAGCCAAAGGGTATGCAAAAGGTTTGTGGTGCTTTTGGGATGAAAGAAGAGTCAACCTATCTTACATAATGTGTGCCAACTAGTCCCTCGCTATGGCTGTTCTGAAGAATGGTGAATGACAGGGTACTGACAATGATTTATGCCTCTCCTATACCTAGTGCTGGAAATGACCTTTGAAAATTGTCTAGTCTGAAAAACATGTTTGACTTGCCCTGGTGTCTCTTAGGAGACCATAATCAAGTGGTTTATCAAAAGGATAAGCTAGGTAAAAGAGATGTTGAAGGTCTTAACCGAACTAAACTCTGGCTATTTCTCCAACAGTGTGAACTTGAGGAAGTTTCATTTCAAGGCCCGAGATTCACGTGATGTCGTACTACTAAAGAGAATAAGAAGATTCTGCAAATACTCGACCGAACCTGGTGTAATACAAGTTGGATGGAAAATTTTAGCCGAGCTAATGTCCAACATCTCCCAAGATCTCATTCTGACTATAACCCTATTATGCTAGACACAGACACTCCCGTTCCCAGACGCAAAAACAACAATTGTCGTTGTAGGATCCATATTCAAGATCACTGCAGTTCCTTTTTGGGCGGCTGTAGGATGGGCGGACGCCTATAGGTGGTAGGGTAAGGTGGGTGGTACCGCTCAGATTGCGGTATTAGAATCAATTTAAAACCATTTTCTAGAGGCTGTAACAATCCAAATGATCCCACTACATCAGAACCCTTTCGACGTTGCAGAAAAGCCATTACTTTACATTCAGCTAGCACTAAAAAGGCTACTCCTAGTAAAAGTGGTAGAATTATTCCAAGTATTTCAGCTTTTTTCAGAGAGCATGGTTGGACCACTATGATTTCGAAGACTTTGTTTCGCACAACTGGAGAGACTTGGATGAATCTCTCACCTCTACTATCTCTACCTTTGCAAAGGTTGCGTCCAAATGCAACAAACAGGTATTTGGTAACATCTTCACAAGAAAGCAGAACGGCCAGGCAGGGATTACAGGGATTGAAAAGAGTATGGAACATGCCCTATCAACTTTATTTGCTAATCTCTATGATACCCTGAAAATTGAAATGAGTGCAATCCTTTAGTAGGAAGAAACTTACTGGCACCAGAGATCACAACTTCAATGGCTAGCTGAGGGTGAAAGAAATACCCACTTTTATCATCTGTCCACTATAAAACGTCAGTAAAAAAGAGAAAGTGACTTGCCTAAAGAATAACAAAGATCAGTGGATTTTTTATATGACTCAGATTGAAGATATGATTAAGGATTTTTATGTTAAATTATACACTGCTAACCCAACCCCTCCTAACTGGAATCTAGGAGTTACATGGCCCACCCTAAGCACCTCAGACAGACAGTGGATGAATAGACATATTTATGAGATTGAAGTAGAAGAGGCCACTTTCCAAATGGGCAACTTCAAAGCTCCGGGCCCTGATGGCATACCAGCCTGCTTCCTCAAATGCTACTGGCCTATTGTAAGTCCTGCTATCTTGCATTTTGTTTATAATGCTTTCTCATATGGAAAATTTGACGCTAATCTGAATGAAACCCATGTTACTCTAATACCTAAAACCAACCCCCAGAGAAAGTGGAGAAATTTAGACCTATTGCACTCACTAATGTGTGAGCCAAGATCATTACTAAGGTACTTGCCAACAGATTTCAATCAGTTATAGGAAACTTGTCGGTACTACACAGTCAACCTTTATCCCTGTTAGAGGAGTGCTGGAAATGTTATCATTGCACATGAGGTAGTTCATCAATTTAAAAGCAAGCAAGGTAAGAAGGGATGGATGATACTGAAGATTGATCTAGAAATGCGTATGACAGGGTGAATTGGGACTTTATTGAGAAAATCTTAGAGCACTTGGGCCTCTCAAACACTCTTGTTCAACTCATTATGTTTGGGCTCAAATCGAATAAACTATCATTACTGTGGAATGGAAACAAACTAGATCTAATTACCCCTCAAAGAGGTCTTAGACAAGGGGATCCACTGGCCCCTTACCTCTTTGACTTATGCATGGAAATCTTAAGCCTTCTAATTGATCAACAGGTCCAACAAGGGAACTGAAACCCATTAAACTCAGCAGACAAGGCCCTTCCTTGTCACATCTTTTCTTTGCAGAGGATCTAATTTTATTTGGGGAAGCCACTGAGAAACAAGCAGATATCATCAAAGCGGTTCTTGAAAAATTCTGCAAATTTTCCGGCCAGAAGATCAGTACCCATAAGTCCAAGTTCCACGCATCTAGGAACATAACCAATCAAGCTAAGGCTCTCTTGAGTCAAAAACTGGATATGCAGCATACTGAGAACCTTTGAAAATACCTTGGAATTCCCTCATTCACTCCAGGATCACTAAACAGAATTCCATCCCAATACTAGACAAGATGAGCAAGAAGATGGCAAGCTGGAAGATGAGAATTTTATCTAAAGTGGGCAGACTGATCTTGATTAACAGCTCCCTTGCAACTCAGGCTTATTATACTATGCAAACTATGAAGATTCATGTTGGGGTCATTAAGAGTATGGAAAAACTTTTTAGGGATTTCTTTTGGGGAAATGATGTAGGAGAAAGAAAGATGCACTATCTGGCTTGGAGTACTTTATGCCGTCCTAAGGAAGAGGGAGGCCGGGGAATAAAAAAACTCCATCTGATGAAAATGGCTCTCTTAGGTAAATTAGCATGGCAGTTGTTAACGGATGACCAATCTCTATGGGTACAGGTCTTGATCAGTAGATTTGGTGGTTCCTTTGAACCGCCAAAATCCACGGACTCCCTTATATGGCGGACTATATGCTATGCAGCCAACATACTCAAGCAAGGCTTTGATACAACTGAGGAAAATATCGTCTGGACGAAGGCACCTGATTGTAAATACTCTGTTGCAACAGCTTATATGACCCTTAACTTATCTACCACCCCTGACACGAAGAATGCTGGAAACGTATCTGGAAATTGCATGGGCCTACCCGTCTGCTTCTTACTCTGGCAAGCTACACACAATGCATTACCAACCATGGAGTTTCTCTACAACAGACATGTGAGTTCTTCTTTCGATTGCCCCCACTGCAACCAAGTCGCTGAAACACACATTCATGCTCTAAGGGATTGTGCAAATACAAAATCCCTTTGGAAAACCCTAGTCCCTCAACATCTTTGGCCACGGTTTTTCTCTCCAGATAATACCAAAAACTGGATAGCCGATAATTTGTATAAATGAGGTGATAATAAGGATTTGCCCTATCTCTTTTGTGAGACGATTTATACGGTGTGGTATTGGAGAAACAAACTCCATCACGACGATGATGTTGTGAAGCCCCCAATGAATGTTTTAATTTCTAAGATTCTTAGTAGAGTTCGTAACCTCCGTCTAGCTTGGAGTGAATAATGGCAGAGTTGCCAGAGCCTGTTTTTCCATTATTGTAATGTTTTCTGGGGTTTTCTCCCACAATTTGATTGAATAAAATAGATCGTTCCTAAAAAAACAATTATATTTCAATGGCTCTTTCGAAGCCTTATATTCATATAGCACTTGCATACATTTTCAATTGCTCCTCCCATTTTTCTATCGATTAGAGATTGAGGCCGGTGGGATAGAAGCTTAGAGATGGAGATGGCTACGTAGGGAAGAAGAATTAAGGCGGGGTTGGAAAATCGAAAAAAAAACACCGGAAAATGATCAGAAAGGCGGAGGAAAAAAAGGAAAATCGGATCTCAATACTCTAATACCATAATAGATATTTGGTATGAAAAAATATTTTTCATTGATTAAAAGTATAGTGTGTACACAGTGTATATATACAATTGAGGGGAGTATTCTAGGGTATTCTAGAGTATCCCTACAAATCTATACAATAAATACAGTTATATAAATAATAAATACAGAATAACAAGGATATATCCTAATATTCTGTTTTGAAACAATGAATGACGTAACTATAAGATAATTAAAGATGGGTACATTTGATTCTTAAAAGAAAACATATCGATACTCACAAATGTCAAATTGTTAGCAAAATCAAGATTTTTATTTCATACCATTTTCCTTGACGAGAGTGGAGAAATGTTGCCATTTGTTTTCTCATCCAAATAAACTTTCACTCAAAATGAATCTCGTTTATATAAGACAACAAATCTTTTATATAATACAAAAATTGTTTTTTTTTAAGGAACATTGAACAAAAACTTATACTAAGACGGGTGCACTTACCAATCTTTTCTTTAAGGTTTCAAATGCTTCCATACATTTCTCATCAAAGTTGAAAGATACTTCTTTCTCGAGTAGATGGCTTAAGGGTTTAGCAATTTTCGAGAAATCCACAATAAAACGACGATAAAATTCGGCATGTCCAAGAAATCTTCTTAAGGTCTTCAAGTTTACCGGTGGTGGTAGCTTTTCGATCACCTCAATCTTTGCTTTGTCAACTTCGATACCGTCTCTTGAAATTCTATGGCCTAGAACAATACCATCGGATACCATCAAGTGACACTTTTCCCAATTTAGAACCAAATTCTAATCTTCACAACGTTGTAGAACACGTTCCAAATGAGATAAGTATTGATCAAAGGAATCTCCAAAGATACTAAAATCGTCCATAAATATTTCCAATAATTTCTCAACCATATCAGAGAAGATTGCCATCATACATCTTTGAAAGGTGGTTGGAGCGTTACATAACCCGAACGGCATTCTTTTATAAGCAAATGTTCCATAAGGGCACGTAAATGTTGTCTTTTCTCGATCACCGGTCGCAATGAAAATCTGTAAATACCCCGAATAACCATCAAGGAAACAATAGAATTTGTGTCCACACAACCGCTCCAACATTTGGACAATGTACGGTAGTGGATAGTGATCCTTCCTTGTATGCTCATTCAGTTTTCGAAAGTCAATACACATGCGATAACCGGTCACTTCCCTTGTAGGAATCCATTCGTGTTTCTCATTCTCTTTAACTGTAAAACCGCCTTTCTTTGGTACCACTTGAGTAGGACTAACCCATTCACTATCCGAGATAGGGAAAATTATACCCATTTCTAGCAACTTGATAACCTCTTTCTTCACTACTTCTTGCATATGTGGATTGAGACGGCGTTGTGGTTGTGCACACGGCTTAGCATTGTCGTTCAAGATAATTTTGTGTACACAAATTTTCGGGCTAATTCCATGAATATCCGCTACTGTCCAACCGAATGCCTTTTTGTGCTTCCTAAGCATCCTTAGAAATTGATCTTCCTGCAAATCGGTTAGTGACGAAGAAATAATAACATGAAGCAAATTATCATTTGCAAGAAAAGCATATTTAAGATTAGAAGGTAACGGTTTCAATTCCAAATTTCTTGGTGGCTCTTCCACCGAAGGTTTTAAAACAGGGCCGCTCAAATATAGCTCTAAGTACCGGTGCCATGGTTGTCTCTTAAATGGACCGCCGGCATCTAGGTGAAAAATCACTTCCTTCATTTCTTTGTCATTCTCTCTTCTTTATAGATTGATAAAGTCAAACATTCTTCAAGTTTGTCTTCAAAGGCCTGCAGGTTAGTACGATCCACACAAATAGAAGATATAGCATCTATAAAAGAACACGACTCTCGTGAGTTGTATGGATGTTTCATTGCCTTGAAAATATTAAAAGTGACTTTATTTTCGTTAACTCTTAAAATTACCTCACCTCTTTGAACATCAATAAGAGTTCTTCCCGTGTCTAGGAAAGGACGACCAAGAATCGGGGTGTTGAATACCCTTCATCCATTTCCATTACCACAAATTCAACCGGGATGTAAAACTTATCAACCTTAACTAGAACATCTTCGATGACTCCCTTAGGGTATTTAATCGATCTATCCGCCAATTGAAGAGTCATCTCCGTGTTTTTAAGTTCTCATATTCCAAGTTTTTTATAATCCGTATAAGACATAAGATTTATGCTTGAACCGAGGTCACAAAGTACTCTCTTAAACGAAAATCCCCCCGATTTCACACGGAATGGTGAAACTACCGGGATCCTTAAGTTTAGGAGGAAGCTTGTGTTGTAAAACCGTGGAGCATTCCTCATTAAGACAAATTTTCTCATATTTTTCTAAACGCTTTTTGCTTGACAAAATATCCTTAAGGAATTTCCCATAAGTAGGCATGTTAATTAAAGCTTCAATTACGGGAATGTTAACATTCAAATGGCGAAAAGTATCAAGGAAGCGAGCAATTTTTTTATCCATCTTCAACTTTTTAATTTGTTCTTTTGGGGGATACGGGAGTGATTCAAGGTCAATTAAAGTGGGATTAGAATTTATACCTCCCTTACCCTTGTCGTTTGTTTGAGATGGAGTAGCTTCCTTGAAAGTCTGTGCATTTGGTGGCCGTCAATCAATGTCTTGTTGCTTTTCCTTCTTTGAAATTTTCATTGGTTCCCTTTGAGCTTTTTGAGTGTGAACCGGTGGAGGATCTTTAGAAATTGTGCTCTCTTCAACGTGATCCTCTCTCACATGCTCATTAAATAAAGTCCTTAGATCACTTGCTCTAGGGTTCTTCAATATTCTAGGTACTTTCACCCATTCTTCATCATCACTTTCCTTTTCAACATATCTATCCCTTCTCAAAAAGTTGTCAACAATCTCCTCTTCTTCCTCGCTCAATTCCTCTTTTTCAAACTTGTCATCTAAATCATCTTCCACTTCGTTATTTCTGGAATTTTCCACACCATTGCTTCCACAAACTCTCCCACTCCGAGCAACAATAACATTAATCTCCCTTGGATTCCTCTCGGTATTACTAGGAAGTCCACCGGGTGGTCTACTACTCTTCCTTTCTCCTTCCCTACTCATATGCTCTTCTACATTCCGCATTGATGCTTCTATGGTCTTCATTCTTGTATCATGACCACTCATCGTAGTTCCCAATGAGCTAAGATTCTTAGTAACCGAACTCATAGAAGTCATCATCGATTCCATGTTCTTAGCTTGAGTAGATACAACACCCATAAGATTATCCATCAATGCTCCCCATTTGTCAACATTTTCATTTGATTGAGTTGTATTTTGAGTAATGGGAATGCTTTGGGTGGTGTGTTGTTGGTAAGATCGAGTTGGTGGTTGTTGTGGATAATTAGAGGGATTTCCTTGGAAATTTCGAGTTTGAGAATTTGGATTGTATGAAGTTCTTTGTTGTAGAGGGAATGGTGGTTGGTTTTGTTTGGTTGCATTTTCGGACCAACGGTAGTTGGGATGATCTCGTCTTATGGCATTAAAGGAATTTGAATAAGCATTGTTCAGATTCTGATGTTGTTGCATAAAACTAACCTCCTCATTTGTAGGTTCTCTCGACTCATCCGTTGCAAAGGTTGTATCATCATCATACCTCATTTCCTCAATCGGGCATTCACCTTGTACATAAGTATCCGAATTCTTGCTAGCTTGCATACCATCAAATTTCTTGTTGAGAGAGGCTAATTGTGCTAACACTTCCGATTGGGATGTAGCTTCTCCTACAAAAGCGACCTTTCTTGTACTCGATCCGGTTTCCCACATTCTATTATTTTTCGAGATTCTTTCAATAGCATCATACACCTCTTGTGCATCACGCATCATCAAACAACCGCCACATGCATGATCAACATCTGCACGGCACTCATGTCTCAAATGTCTACAAAAGAGTTGGATTTGCATTTCAAGAGTATAACCATGATCGGGACAAGCTCTCAACAATTTCTTAAATCTTTCCCATGCACTTCTGAGAGATTCCTCAACTCCTTGCTTGAAGTTAGCAATTTCAACTTTTAGTTTCAGGTTCCTCCTGGGTGTGAAATATTGCTTCAAAAATTCCGTCTTGTATTTCTTCCCAACTAGTCAACGAGTGATGGGGAACCAATCATTAGCCTTTCCGGTCAATGAAAAAGGAAACATTGAAATCCTTGTCAACTCCTTGTGAACACCATGTCTCTTAGCCGTGTTGCAAAATTGCTCAAATAGATGAAGATGTTTATGTGGATCTTCGTGATCTTCGCCAAAGAATTGACAACGAGTATCAATCAAACCAAAAAGATGACCTTTCACTTCAAAGTTGTTGGCTCCTTCATTAGGTAAACGAATAGGATCATTAGGCACATTCCTTCTAACTGTTTGATCACAAAGGGGTCGAAATGGAAGATTGTTGTTTTGGTTGTTTCGGTTATTTTGATTCCGGTTTTGGTTTCTGTTTTGGTTTTGATTTTGATTTTGTCGGTCATTGGGATTTTGATTGTTTGGATTTGGGTGAAGTGGATGAATAGGTGGTGGATTTAGGTTGGCTTGGTTTTGACCGTGCCCTTGGGCATGATTCAATCCTTGTTCGGGTGGTGTCTCGTCACTAATCTCGGCCATATCTATTTCTTGATTAGATGATCCTTGGGAAATTTCTTCACCAAGTTGTCCTTGGCTAGTTTGACCACGCTTGTTCTCAACTCGTAACTACCTTTCGTAACTGTTGATGTCGGGCTTGTAAGGAGTGAGAGGGGCCTTACCGTTTCTAGAGCGGGTCATCAACTGCAAAATAGAAACAACAAGAAAACAGTGAACGACAACTGGCAACTTACCCAGAGGTAAGTACCAAAAGAAAAATAAAACAGAATTACGTTAGAAAAAAGTGTTGATTCTTTCTCAAGAATTTTGAACTAATGCAAGTAGTAACCGTTACAAAGTCCCCGGCAACGGCGCCAAAAACTTGATGCAAACTTTCCTAGGGTTCAATCTCACCGGCAGTATACCGGGTCAATTGTAGTCTAGTACGGTGGTCAATGTCGTATCCCAAGGGAATTGTGAGGTTAAACACTAATTAGTTGTTATTATCTTGATCCGAATCGTAGTTTTTTTTATTTAATAAACTAATAAGTAGCTACAAATATTGTTCAAACGATAAAAGAAATCAACTAAGATGATCTATAGTTCAAGTTATCTCCCTTAAATTGATTGGAATTGATCAACCTACCGCCTTCCATTGATGTTCTATTGCGTGAATGGTGCATTCCTAAACATGCAATTTTCCCTCATATGAGCGTATAAAATTGCACTATGCCTTATCCTTGGTTTAAGCACCTTAAACATAATGACTCGACACGATAAACACTTGAATGCAATACTCCACGGATAAGGAACCGAATTCCGTTAAGGTCGATTCTACCTTCCGTCCCTCTTGCCCTCATCTCACAACTAACATCTCCGTTCGGTGTCTACTAGTTGTGTAGGTACATACATTGGTTAATTACTCGAATATACATATTATCAATCAAAGCAAGCAAGAGGATTTCCAACACAATAAAAGCTAGCAACAAAAACGATCGATACCAAACAACAAAAGGATTAACTATCATCACTATATCATCTTAGCCAATAAAAAGAACTGGCCACTCATGATTATAACTACTAACAAGTTAAAGCTAGCATTCATAATGATAAGAACAATTAGATCAAAGTAAAAATTCAAGAGAATACCAAATTGATGATGAACTCAAATTGAGGTTCGTCCACTCCAGTTTTGATGAAAATAAAACACAAGCTAGTTGCCTTCAACATCCATTGAAAGACTTGAGTTCCAAAATGATGATTCTAAAATGTTTGCAATAGATTTAAATGTTAAAATGGTAGAATTTTTGGCTAAAGGAAGCCTTAGGATGAAGTTGCCTGCAAGTCTCTCTATCAAACTTCTCCAAAACCAACATCTTTTGTCTCAGTTGTGCAATAGTTAAATTGCAAAAATCTGTACTTTTTAGTGTTAGAATATGAAATAGTGTGTGCGTTGTATTATGTGTGTGTGACGGCTAGGGTTTAGGCCGACTTGGTTATGGTGTGTTGGGCAAGATTAGGGTTATGGCTATGTAATGTGTGGGTGCTTTCCTATATAAAGTAATAAAGTGTAGTAAAAGGGATGATGAGAATATATCCCTCTTTCTTTCTATTTGTCTGAACCGTGTCTCTCTTAACATGGTATCGAGCCGCTTACACCCACTTTTCTTCCTATGATCGAAAACCCTACACCCGCAAAAAAAAAAAAAAAAAAAAAAAAAAAAAAAAAACGCTTCGTTCGTTCCGGGATGGAGATCAAAGCCGACTCCAATCCCGCTTTATTCGGTCCGATGTCGGCACCAACGAACGCACCACTCGGTTAAGTTAAATCGTAAAAATTACACGTTATGGTCCCGATCCATCGAGATCTACTTGATCGGTAAGGGTATGGATCATCATCTCGTCAAAGATAAGGCGGGAAAGGATGACCCGAGGGCTTCATCTTGGCGTCAAGATGATGCACAAATTATGTCCTTGATGCTTTGAACGGTATTGAGCCGAATATCGCCTCGACCCTTTTGTATTTGAATTCGCCAAAGACATCGGTCTAGGCTGCGTCACATGTATTCTCGTTCCGAAAATTTGTCACGTGTGTATGATGTTTGCAAACGGTACTTCCAGTTGGAACAGGGAAATCAAAGTTTAGAAGACTACTACTCCCAAGTCATGAGTATTTGTGAAGAAAGGAATATGTATCAACCTTTATCAGCCGATGTGAGTGCTATGGAGAAACAAAGGAATGATATGAATGTAATCCGGTTTCTCTCGGGATTAAAGCCTAAATTCGAACCAGTTCGTGCACAAATCCTCGGCGGGACCCAACATCCTACTATACCAGAAGTGTTCTCTAGGTTGCAGCGCATGTCCATCAATCATAAAGGTTCCCTGATGACAGTTAAAATATACCTAGTTATGTCATCAATTATAACCTTAAATCGGAGTTAATTATATATGTTTCATATTAAATCACGTGTTTATATTTATTATTTAACGATAAGTGATTATTAATGTGATAATTGGTATTTAGTCGTTTTTTTATTATAAAAGAGCAATTAATTGTGTGATAAATACGATTTTTGCGGATCATAAAGAATCGGGAAGATAATTATCACGCAATCGAGAAATCTCAAGATAAAAGAGAAGAAAATCGGAGCATTGAAGAAAAGATTAATCGAGATCACTTCAAAAGCATGGAGTGGGGAACAAGTCGACGAAGCAAATTTGAAAACGCGTAAAGAGGAGGCTCGGTCGACCGAGCCATGCCATTCGGTCGACCGAGCGTGTAGGTTCGGTCACCCGAGTCTAAATTGATAAATGCATGTCAATCTTCTAGGATTCTCCCGATGTCGGCTACAACTCCTATATAAACAAAGGCGACCACGATGTTGAGAACACACACCACTACAACACAAAACAATTCATACAATTTTAGATTTTGAGTTTTAGTTTTATTTTCTTTATGTTCGTTCATTGTGGATTCATCGGATTCTCCGATTAGGGAGCGCATTAAAGATTGGGAGTCACTCTCGTCTTCGAGGGTATGACTATTCAATTATGCAATCTTTATTTGTAGATCTGATATATTTTATGGAGTAGTTTTTATTTGTATTGATTGCGTGATGTAGATTTATTTACGAACCCATGTGTTTAGGTTAGAAACGTTAAGAAGTAATCATGATTTGTACCAACACAGAACTGTGTTCGGTCGACCGAGACGTGTCATTCCGTCGCCCGAATGCTGTCGTTCGGTCGACCGAGCCTGGTAATGTGTAGGGCAATATTATGATCGGCTTCGACTACGTCAGATTCTCTGATTTGGAATTAAAACGAGTAATTAAACCTGATCAACTTGATTATTTGTCATCAAAATATAACATGAAACTCAAAAAGTGATTGTTACTTAGGATATAGATTGAATCGGCATCTAAGAAGTACGCCTTACCCTAGGAATGTTGCTTAGATGAGGTTACGGTTTATACCGGCATCCCTAGTCTCGTAATTGTGTCAGAAGTTATATGAGATGGAGGCATTAAAAGGCGAAGTCACGTAATGGAAGCACGATGATTTAGAGGGCCTAACCGGAGCTAAATCTACCTTAGGGGATGACTCCCGTAGTCATAATAATTAATCTTTAACGTTTGTTTTGTCTCGTTATCATCCTAATTCACATGGGGGAGTTATAATCTACTAAGCGTAATCAATACTATTTGTTTAGATAATATCAGCCGTATTATCCGTGTTTAGTAGTCTTTAGTCTGTCTTTGTGGTCTTTGTGTCTTGTGGTTGTCACTATTTTAATTATTGCATTTAGTTGGTCGTAGACCGCCCTTTCAATTTAGTTCTAATAAGATAAAGTTGTGTTTTATTTGTGCCGAGTCTCTGTGGGATCGACCTCGACTCTATCTAGCTATACTACAATCGAACCTAGTTCTCTTGCTAGTGTGTTAGTAGGCATCGAGTTAATAGTTTAACTTGACCTCCATCAAGTTTTTGGCGCCGTTGCCGGGGACTCGAGTCATTAAATTAAGATATAGCTTATTTTGTTAGAACTGGATTCGTGAATATTCTGTGAATAAGAGTCTGTATATTAAACAGTGTCATAAATAAATAAATAAATAAATAAATAAATAAAAAAAAAGCGTTCGGTCGACCGAACCACAGCTCTCGGTCGACCGAGAATTAGTTTTCTTTTCTGTTCTGATTCTGTCTTAGCTTTAAAACATTCTGTTTCTGTTTTATTTACATTTTCTTTTCTCAAACTTATTTCGAGTCTGTTTTACTTAGTTAGTTAAAGGCCTAGCCTTTACTAGTGATTGATTGTTTTATTTTTGTTTATTATTTTATAGTACGCTACTCGGAAATCGAAGGAACCGCTTGAACCATATAATCCTGAGATAGAAAAATTTGCGAGAAGGAATAGGAAATTAGCTAGGGAACTGGCTAAACAAGGAGAAGAGGATCCAAATCTTCAGGAAAGCGAGCAAGGGGTGGAAGAAGGGCATACAACCGATCATTCGAGCATTCCGAATCGAAACGAAATGGAAGGAAATCCGGTCAATCCAAACCAGGTACCTAATCCTGTTATCAATAATGCCAATAATGTGAATGCAAATGCTAATAATGAGAACCAAGCCCTAGTTCAAGGAGCGAGGCGCACTTTGCAAAGTTATGCAACGCCCACTATTGAACAATTCATTCCCGCTATAGTAGCACCGCAAGATGCTGCGGAAGTCTATCACCCTAGGCCTAATGTAATTCAAATGGTGACCAATTATTCTACTTTTCATGGAATCCAAAACGAGGATCCTGGTGTTCACGTGACGAATTTCTTGGAAATCGTTAGTACTGTGAAACCAGAATTAATCCCGGAGGGTAACATTCGTCTTAAGCTTTTCCCTTTCACTTTGAAAGATAAAGCTAAGCAATGGCTTCTCTCTTTAGAGGCTGGATCAATCACAACTTGGGAACAATTGTTGCAAAAATTCATGAATAAGTATTTTCCCTTAGGAAAAACTTTTAAGTTACGCCAAGATATCCTAGGATTTAAGCAACAACCTGGGGAGAGTTTTGATCAAGCTTGGGAGCGTTTCAAGGAAGCTATGAGGAAGTGTCCTCATCATGACATCTCTCTCTGGCTTTTAATGCAAACTTTTTACCATGGGTTGAGAGAGACTGAGAAAATTAGAGTAGACGCCTCCAGCAATGGAGCGTTTGTTCTTTTATCTCCTGAGGAGGCACAAGGGAAGATGGAGCAAATAGCGATGAATAGCCAATGGGGAGGCAATGACATAGCTACTGTGAAGATGGCCGCTGACATATTTGATGATAGTGCATCTACCAAAATCTTAGAACAACTTTCTGTTATCAATGATAAGGTAGATGGGATGCAAGAGAGGATGACAAGAGTAGAGAAAGGGGCTGGAATCGAGGTAGCACCTCAAAGTGAGAATGCTTTGTGCTTGAAGAAGCCAATTATGTCGGGGGAGGGTACAGACCTAATCATAACCATCATGGATTCCGATATAGCGACATTAACGCAGGAGAAAGGCCTAAACCGCCTACCACTTATGTACAACAGCAGACTAAAACTTTTGGTTGGGAAGCTGCGATAGAAAAACTGAGTAATGTCGTCACCGACAATATGGGACAACTTTCGAAATCTATGGCTGAGTTAGCCACTAACTTTAGCCAATATTGTCAGAAGACAGATGCCAAAGTAACCAACCAGGAAGCTTTAGTTCAAAATCTCACACACCCGGTAGGACAACTAGGCGAGCAAGTCTCAACCGGACCTCCTGGAGGGTTGCCAAGCAACACAGAGAAGAACCCTAAGGACTTGAATGCGATCATGACAAGGAGTGGAAAAGAAGTAACTCCACCATCCCTGCAAGAGAAAGTCACAAAGAATAAGGATGGTGAGCCAAGCAATGAGACTAATACTTCCGAGTCTTTGCCTAAGCAAAGAACGTATAAAGAACCTGCTGGCCCTAGAGTTGAACTTTACGATAACAAGTATCCAATTTTCACTGATGTCGATCCTTCAACTCTACCTTATCCTCCACCAAAGCCGAAGCCTAAGTTTGATAATAAGAGGTATAAGAAGTTCGTGGATATGTTTAGTAAGTTACAAATCAATATACCCCTAGTTGAAGCACTAGCTGAAATGCCTGAGTACACCAAGTTTTTAAAAGACGCCGTCTCCACTAAAAGGAAACTTCTAGATTTAGAGACCATATGCCTTAATGAGGAGTGCTCGGCCATTCTTCAACATAAGTTACCCCCAAAATGCAAAGATCCGGGAAGTTTTCTCATTCCCCGCACCATAGGTAACGTATGTCCGAACAAAGCTTTGTGTGATCTAGGAGCAAGTGTGAACTTTGATGCCACTATCTATTTTTCGGAAACTAGGCATGAAAGATCTTAAGAAGACCTCAATCACATTGCAATTAGCTGACCGTTCGTTAAGGAACCGTGTGGAGTGGTTGAGGATGTGCTAGTAAGAGTTGAAAAGTTTGTATTCCCCGTCGACTTTGTGGTATTAGATATGGAAGCTAACTACGAGGTACCATTGATATTAGGGAGACCTTTCATGGCTACTAGTAGAACGCTAATTGATGTTTACAAAGGCGAGTTGGTGTTAAGAGTGAACGAAGAGAGAGTTGCATTCAATGTCTTCGACACTATGAAGCAACCTGATGATGGAGAGGATGCATGTTTCATGTTAGATTCCATTGACAGGATCGTTCAAGAATTTCAACAACATGAAAGCATCAAGGATTTCTTGGATACTGTCTTAGAAGAAGAAGATGAAGTCAAGTACGTGAGTAGTGAGGAGGAGAAGATGATATGGCCAGGATGTAGTAGAGGGACCCCAAGACCCGTAGAGGAAGTAAGTCTTTGCGGAGATTGAAAGATTCTATCATAGACCAACGTGGCATAAGTACTTCGAACTTAAACTCACCGGTCAAAAGTTGAAGACCTCTTTGGAAGAACCTCCCACAAATTTGACTTTAAAACCTCTTCCCCGCGAATTTGAAGTATGTGTTTCTTCAAGATGAGACTTTGCCGCTAATCATATCTTCTTCCTTGACGGACTTACAAGAGGAGAAACTAATGAGAGTTCTGAGAGAGTACCGCGGAGCATTTGGATGGACCATAGCTGACGTTAAGGGCATTAGTCCTAGCGTATGTATGCACAAAATCTCCATGGATCCTGAAAAGAAAGCGGTTGCACAACCTCAGAGGCGTTTAACCCCACAATTAAAGGACGTGGTTAGGGATGAGGTTATAAAAATGCTAGAAATGGGAATTATATTTCCAATTGCTTTGATAGCGAATGGGTAAGCCCTATCCACGTAGTTCCCAAAAGGGAGGGTTGACGGTGCAAGCCAATGAGTTGAATGAGTTAATTCCTGTGAGGCTAATCACCGGTCATCGATTATGCATAGACTTTAGGAAACTAAATGATGCAACTCGTAAAGACCATTTTCCTCTTCCCTTCATCGATCAAATGCTCGAGAGACTGAGCGGGCATGCTTTCTATTGTTTTCTCGACGGATATTCGGGATACTATCAAATCCACATCTCACCTGAAGATCGTGAGAAAACAACATTTACATGCCCATATGGGACATTTGCGTACAATCGAATGCCATTTGGATTGTGCAACGCCCCCGCAACATTTCAACGGTGTATGATGTCATTATTTGCGGATATGGTGGAAGATTTCTTGGAAATCTTTATGGATGATTTCTCCGTATTTGGAGACGATTTCGATTCATGCCTCGCACATCTAGCACGAGTATTGAAGAGATGTGAAGAGACTAATCTTGTGCTTAACTGGGAGAAGTGTCATTTGATGGTGACGGAAGGTATAGTACTAGGCCACCGCATATCAAAGAACGGTATAGAGGTGGATAGAGCCAAAGTTGAGGTGATCGAGAAACTACCTCCACCTACTAATCTTAAAACGTTGCGAGGTTTCTTAGGCCACGCCGGATTTTATCGTAGGTTTATTAAGGACTTTTCCTTAATCTCTAGACCTCTTACCGAATTATTGGCCAAGGATGTGCCATTCGTGTTTTCTAATGAGTGCATAAAAGCTTTCAATAAAATAAAAAGTAGATTGATCACTGCACCCGTTCTGGTCGCACCGGATTGGGATCTGCCATTCGAACTGATGTGTGATGCAAGTGATACTGCTGTTGGCGCCGCTTTGGGTCAGAGAAAGGATAAGATTTTTAGGCCCATTTATTATGCAAGTCGGACTTTGAATGCTGCCCAAAGAAACTATGCAACAACGGAGAAGGAGCTTTTGGCCGTTATCTTTGCTTTTGACAAATTTAGATCTTACTTAGTGGGATCTAAAGTCACTGTATGGACTGACCATGCGGCTCTTAAGTATCTCCTAGCAAAGCAAGATTCAAAGCCGAGACTGTTGAGATGGATTCTGCTTCTGCAAGAATTTGACGTAGAAATCCGAGATAAGAAAGGAAGTGAGAACGTGGTGGCCGATCATCTATCGCGTTTACAATTAGAGGATGGTGAGGAATTACCTGAGATAGGAGAATCTTTTCCTGATGAGCAACTTTTCTCCATCACCACCATCAGGGGACATAATGATTGTCTTGCGCTTTCTTCGCGAATAGAGGTTGTGAAGGAGAAGAAGCAACCATGGTTTAGTTCGTTTGTCAATTATCTATCCGCAAAGTACCTGCCACCAAATCTCACTGTCCAAGAAAGGAGAAAGTTCTTTAAAGATCTTAGACATTATTATTGGGATGAACCGTACTTGTTTAAGCTAGGATCCGATAATGTTTTTCGAAGATGTGTGCCAGAGGAAGAGTATAATGATATCCTGAAGCATTGTCATTCTTATGAAGTTGGAGGACACTACGGGGGAGATAAAACTGCGGCCAAAGTCCTCCAATGCGGGTTTTATTGGCCGACATTGTTTAAGGATGCACACCAATATGCAAAGGCATGTCATGCTTGTCAAATGACAGGTAATATTTCAAGGAGGAATGAGATGCCACTCAAGAGCATCTTAGAAGTGGAACTTTTTGACGTTTGGGGAATAGATTTTGTTGGACCCTTCACTTCATCACTATCTAACCGATACATCTTAGTTGCTGTTGATTATGTATCCAAATGGGTTGAGGCCATTGCTTCCCCTACTAACGATGCTAGGGTTGTGGTTAGATTCTTGAAGAAGAACATTTTTACAAGGTTTGGGACGCCGAGGGCGATTATAAGCGACAATGGTAGTCATTTTTGTAATAAACCTTTTGAAAGGCTGATGATTAAGTATGGGGTTCGACATAAGCTAGCAACCGCATATCATCCCCAAACGAGTGGACAGGTAGAAGTCACCAATCGAGAGATAAAGCGTATCCTGGATAAAACTATCAATACGACCAGAAAGGATTGGTCGATACGTTTAGACGACGCTTTATGGGCTTATAGGACTGCATATAAAACCTCGATTGGAATGTCACCATATAGGATTGTTTTTGGAAAGGCATGTCATCTACCTGTGGAACTGGAGCACCGGGCCATGTGGGCAACAAGGATGCTAAATTTTGATGAGACGTTGGCCGGCGAGAAAAGGATGCTAGAATTAACTCGCCTGGAGGAGTTTCGTTTAGAGGCGTACGAGAATGCCAAGATTTTCAAGGAGCGCACGAAGAAGTTCCATGACAAGAAGATTCTGGATAGGACCTTGCAAGAGGGTGATCTGGTTCTCTTGTACAATTCGCGCTTAAGACTCTTCCCGGGTAAGTTGAAATCAAGATGGTGTGGCCAATTTCAAGTACAACAAGTCTTTCCTTCTGGAGCGGTGGAGCTATTCAATTTTAAAGACGAGTCCGCATTTGTGGTCAATGGACATCGTGTTAAGCATTATCACGGGCTTCCGCCTAGCTGGCGAGGAGGAGGTTTTGTACCTCGATGACCCTGTCTATGAATAAACCATCTTGAACTGAGTCGAGCTAGCGACTATAAATTTAGAACTATTTCCTATAACTATCTTTTTCGTTTTTCTTTTTAATAAAGTAGCATGCGCCTATCACGGTTTTTTTCATCTCGCCATGTTCCGAGTCTAAGTTCGGAATAAACGAGGTTTTTTCCTTGATAGCCGTCATGTGAGTTTTTATTTAGGTTTAAATTCCTTTTGGTCTTGTCCATGGCAGTATAAAGTAAAGTGGCTTAAATTGTTTTTAGATATTTATATCTAATTACTGCCACGTTATTTTATAACTTCCATAGACACGGTATTTGACGATTTCGTGGAGCTTGTTTGTTTATACAGGATGTGTCTGTCTCTACACGCTGTGCCGATGATTACTCCGATATTGTTCCTTTACTTGGGAGCCGTTTCCAAAGCTAAGTCTTTCATCTTGAACTCTCATTTATTTTTGTCATTGAGGACAATGTCATGTTTAAGTGGGGGGCAGGGGACTTAGCTATATGTTGTGCTATATCTTTTGAGACAATATTGAGCCAAATTTAAAATTTTTATGGATAAATGCCAAGTTGTTTAACTCGTACCCTTAAACTTGTGAAGTTCTTATACTTAGAATTGATAGGAAATGAACCAAGGTTGCGCGAGTACGTGGTCATGTTATACTTTTGCGATAAATTGTTAGTAGACTTAAGGATATTCATGCCAACAACTGCAAGTAGTTAGGTATTGTTCAATTACTCAACATGTGAATCGCTTAGTACCGCATGAGTTATAATAATTGAAAAAAGTATGTGTACAATGATTAGATAATTGATTATGAGGACCCAGTGTCAACATTTGTCGACTGATGTATTCTGATCTTCTAGCCAACAAAAGCAGAGTAATAAGCTTGGGACGTACCTGTGTTTTGACAATGTATTAAAACACTGGGCTTGTAGTAACATTACCAAAGTAGCCCCGGGCTTGTGGTAATATTCGATGCTATGCTTAATCTAAGATAGGGGGATACTCTATGAAAAGTTTTCTTCCTTGAGATTAGTAGTATTCGAAAAATATGCAAAAATTGAAACAATTTTTCAAATTTTCAGAGGCTTTGAGTAGTACTCGGTCTCCAAGTCCAAAAACCCTATAGATACGCTCTTGCTTATTGTTCTAGTGCTTTAACCATTGCGAGGCATAAGAGGTATGAATGCTGATGTTGGTGGATTTAGATATGAAGTCTGCATAAACTCTAATCTTGCTACATTTATATAAAACCAATGCACATGCACACAATCACGTCGATTCATAGCGAGTAGTGAATAATGCTTAACTTATGAGCATGACCGGTATGACTTGACTCGGGTTTCTTGCGTAAGTATGAGTTGACCACGAAAATGTTGTCTTGGGGAATAACTTGTTGATGCTTTGTTCGGGACGAAGCAAAGTTTAAGTAGGGGGCATTTTGATGACAGTTAAAATATACCTAGTTATGTCATCAATTATAACCTTAAATCGGAGTTAATTATATATGTTTCATATTAAATCACGTGTTTATATTTATTATTTAACGATAAGTGATTATTAATGTGATAATTGGTATTTAGCCGTTTTTATTATAAAAGAGCAATTAATTGTGTGATAAATACTGATTTTTGCAGATCATAAAGAATCGGGAAGATAATTATCACGCAATCGAGAAATCTCAAGATAAAAGAGAAGAAAATCGGAGCATTGAAGAAAAGATTAATCAGATCACTTCAAAAGCATGGAGTGGGGAACAAGTCAGACGAAGTAAATTTGAAAACGCGTAAAGAGGGAGGCTCGGTCGACCGAGCCATTCCATTCGGTCGACCGAGCATGTAGGTTCGGTCACCCGAGTCTAAATTGATAAATGCATGTCAATCTTCTGGATTCTCCCGATGTCGGCTACAACTCCTATATAAACAGCAGCCACGATGTTGAGAACACACACCACTACAACACAAAACAATTCATACAATTTTAGATTTTGAGTTTTAGTTTTATTTTCTTTATGTTCGTTCATTGTGGATTCATCGGATTCTCCGATTAGGGAGCGCATTAAAGATTGGGAGTCACTCTCGTCTTCGAGGGTATGACTATTCAATTATGCAATCATTATTTGTAGATCTGATATATTTTATGGAGTAGTTTTTATTTGTATTGATTGCGTGATGTAGATTTATTTACGAACCCATGTGTTTAGGTTAGAAACGTTAAGAAGTAATCATGATTGGTACCAACACAGAACTGTGTTCGGTCGATCGAGACGTGTCATTCGGTCGCCCGAATGCTGTCGTTCGGTCGACCGAGCCTGGTAATGTGTAGGGCAATATTATGATCGGTTTCGACTACGTCAGATTCTCTGATTTGGAATTAAAACGAGTAATTAAACCTGATCAACTTGATTATTTGTCATCATAATTTAACATGAAACTCAAAAAGTGATTGTTACTTAGGATATAGATTGAATCGGCATCTAAGAAGTACGCCTTACCCTAGGAATGTTGCTTAGATGAGGTTACGGTTTATACCGGCATCCCTAGTCTCGTAATTGTGTCAGAAGTTATATGAGATGGAGGCATTAAAAGGCGAAGTCACGTAATGGAGGCACGATGATTTAGAGGGCCTAACCGGAGCTAAATCTACCTTAGGGGATGACTCCCGTAGTCATAATAATTAATCTTTAACGTTTGTTTTGTCTCGTTATCATCCTAATTCACATGGGGGAGTTATAATCTACTAAGCGTAATCAATACTATTTGTTTAGATAATATCAGCCGTATTATCCGTGTTTAGTAGTCTTTAGTCTGTCTTTGTGGTCTTTGTGTCTTATGGTTGTCACTATTTTAATTATTGCATTTAGTTGGTCGTAGACCGCCCTTTCAATTTAGTTCTAATAAAATAAAGTTGTGTTTTATTTGTGCCGAGTCTCTGTGGGATCGACCTCGACTCTATCTAGCTATACTACAATCGAACCTAGTTCTCTTGCTAGTGTGTTAGTAGGCATCGAGTTAATAGTTTAACTTGACCTCCATCATTCCCGATCTCAAGAAATCGAGGAAATTGTTGAGGAAAAGGCTGCTTTTCAGGCTGATTTTTATGCAGGTAGAGGAGGCCGAGGTGAAAGGTCGTCCCGTGGTGGTCGGGGCAATTCTCGTGGTGGAGCACGTGGGGGCCGAGGTGGAAGAGGATCACTTAAGTGTGATCATTGTAGCAGAACGAATCACAATATTGATAATTGTTGGGATCTTTACGGAAAACCTGCCAATTTTCAATCTCAGGCTCATTCGGCTCAGGAAAGTGATCAAATTACAATTTCTAAGGAGGAGTATCAAAAATTGAAGAGTGAAAGGGCAGAAATGGCAGCCTCTATGGCCAACCTGACTCAAACAGATAAAGTCTCCTCAGGTCTTCTCTCCAAACGACCCCGAGTGGATCCTTGATTCTGGAGCCACTGATCATATGTCTGGTTTGTCATCATCTTGTTTTTCTGAATATCACAAATTACTCACCCCGAAGATTGTTACTTTGGCCAATGGTTCCACGGCTCAAGTTGTGGGCATTGGCACAATCTCACTCAATTATGATATTCATCTTCCTCATTCCTTACATATCCCTGAATTTCCATATAATCTCATATATGTGAATCGTTTGACTAAAGATTTGAATTGCTCAGTTACTTTTTTCCCTGATTCATGTTTATTGCAGGATCGCCAAACGAAGAAGAAGATTGGTACGTGTCATGAAGTAGGAGGCCTCTGCACTTTTGATGATTCCCTTAACCACGCTGCGTTTAAAGCAAGGTTATCTCCTATGGAGTGGCATTGCCGGTTAGGTCATCCGTCCTTAGTTGTTCTGAAAAAAACAAATTGAGGGAATCAATCACTTGGAGTCTTTGAGTTGTGAAGCCTGTCAAATTAGTAAGCATTGTAGGTCATCTTTCAAAACTAGTGTCAATAAGAGAAGGGATGTTCCCTTTGACCTTGTTCACTCGGATATATGGGGTCCGTTTCATATTACTTCTAATAAATTTCGATATTTTATTACCTTTGTGGATGATCATTCTCGTATGACATGGCTTTATTTGCTAAAATCTCGAACTGAACTTGTTGATTGCTTCCATTTGTTTCACCAAGAAGTTAAAAATCAGTTTGGTACACAAATTCATGTTGTTCGTACCGATAATGCTCGAGAGTATAAGCACCAATTTTCCCAATATCTTTCTGACCACGGTATTATTCATGAGTCTTCATGTACATATACACCTCAACAAAATGGAGTGGCGGAACGTAAAAACCGTCACCTCATTGATGTAGCCCGTACCTTGATGATTTATATGAATGTTCCTAAACACTTTTGGAGTGATGCTTGTACTTACTTCGTGTTACCTCATTAATCGTATGCCTACCAAAAATCTTGAAGGTCAATCACCCTTCTCAATTTTGTATCCTCTCCGGTCGACCCTTTCTTGTGCCTCTTAAAATATTTGGGTGCATTTGTTATGCCCACAACCTTGGCCCCGGTCACGATAATTTTGATCCCCGTGCCACAAAGTGTATCTTTTTAGGCTATTCTCGCACCCAGAAAGGCTATCGGTGTTTTAGTCCCACCCTTCGTCGATATTTTGTTTCTGCTGATGTTACGTTTGATGAGTCATCACCGTATTTTCCCACTCCTTTACAAGACACATCATTTCTTGATCCTCCACCCGTGACCTACCCCACGGACCACCTCACCAATCCACCCATCCCTGCGTTGCCCATTGACGAGGACCGTCCCCCTATTGTTCATACCTATTCCCGTCGTCGTCCCACCACTGCTTTTGACACGGCTCAGTCTTCTCTTCCGGGGGGATCCGTTGACCCTGATGATACTCGGCCTATTGCACATCGCACTAGGTCCGCCACCACTCGTCATCCTATTGGTAATTTTGTCTCTTCTCATCGCCTCTCTCCTCAATATTTATCATTTGTTTCTGCAGTTGCTTCTGTTTCTGTTCCTAAGACTTTGCAGGAGGCTCTATCTCATAGTGGTTGGAGGATGGCTATGGAGGATGAAATGGCTGCCCTTCAGGATAATGGTACATGGGATCTTGTCCCTGCTCCCACTGGTAAGACTATTGTTGGGTGTCATTGGGTTTATACTGTTAAGTACCGTTCTGATGGCACAGTTGAACGCCTTAAGGCTCGGTTGGTAGCCAAGGGCTACGCACAGACATACGGAATTGACTATGTGGAGACCATTTCCCCTGTTGCTAAGATGCCTTCTATTCGTATTGTTTTGTCTATTGCTGCTAATTTCAGGTGGAAGTTGTATCAGCTCGACGTCAAGAATGCCTTTCTGCATGGTGATTTACACGATGAGGTTTATATGGAGCAACCTCCTGGGTTTGTTGCTCAGGGGGAGTCTGGGTATGTATGTCGGTTACGTAAGGCATTGTATGGCCTTAAGCAATCCCCACGTGCCTGGTTTGGTAAGTTCTCGGAAAAAGTGAAAGAGTTTGGATTACGACAATGTCAGACCGATTACTCCGTATTTTTTAGACGATCTACATGCGGATCCATCTTTCTTCTTGTATATGTAGATGACATTGTGATTACAGGGGATGATGAGCGTGGCATTGCTCGGCTAAAAGAGTTCTTGGGTAGACAATTTCATACTAAATATTTGGGGCAGCTCCGTTATTTCCTTGGTATTGAAGTAGCTAGATCAAGTGCAGGGATCTTTTTGTGCCAGAAAAAATATGTGCTTGATCTTTTGCAGGAAACCGGATTACTTGGTTGTCGCCCGTTAGAGACTCCTATGGATCCCAATCAGAAGTTACGAAAAGATGTTGGAGAGATTCTTGATTCTCCTGGTCGGTACAGACGACTAGTGGGACGCCTCAATTACTTAACCATTACGAGGCCAGATATTGCATATTCGGTAAGTGTGGTGAGTCAATTCTTGGAGTGCCCTAGACAACCACACTGGGACGCACTTATACATATTTTGAGGTATTTGAAGAAGGCACCAGGGTATGGCATTCTTTACAAGCAGAATGGACATTTGAAAGTTGAAGGTTATACAGATGCTGATTGGGCCGGTTCCCCATCTGATAGAAGGTCCACGTCAGGGTATTGTATGTTTTTGGGTGGTAATCTGGTTACTTGGAAGAGTAAGAAACAACCAGTTGTGTCCAGGTCAAGTGCAGAAGCGGAATATCGGGCCATGGCTAATGGCTGTTGTGAGTTGGCATGGATTAAGAATTTCCTTAGAGAAGTTGGCTTCCTCATTTCATATCCGATACCGTTACATTGTGATAACGAGGCTGCACTACACATTGCCTTGAATCTTGTATTCCATGAGCGAACGAAGCATATTGAAGTGTTAGAATATGAAATAGTGTGTGCGTTGTATTATGTGTGTGTGACGGCTAGGGTTTAGGCCGACTTGGTTATGGTGTGTTGGGCAAGAAATCCCATTAGGGTTATGGCTATGTAATGTGTGGGTGCTTTCCTATATAAAGTAATAAAGTGTAGTAAAAGGGATGATGAGAATATATCCCTCTTTCTTTCTATTTGTCTGAACCGTGTCTCTCTTAACATTTAGTAATTCGGCGCGCGCCATGGTGTTCTCGGTGCGCTTCGAGTGTGATAGAAGTTGTTGAGACTCGACATCCATTTAATGCATCTGCTGTTAAACTCTTGGATGTCTCGGCCTGTGCCATATTATGTCTCGGCATGCGCCAAGACATCACCAAATTTGAAATTTGCATGAAATGAGCCGAGAACTCCCCATTTTTCCTTTTCCATTTTCCTTCTTCTACTAGATGGTTTGTTCCGGTTTTGATCTTTTATATCACTGCAAAGTATCAAAATAAAAGTAGCACGAGTAATTCTGATAATAAATTATAATAGATAACTCTAAAAGATTGACACAACATTAGAAATTGGTTGTGCCTACATGAATTAAAAACAATTCGATTTATTACTAAATTCACTATAATTGATGCGAATTATCACTTTATACAAGAGAATTAGGATAAAACATTGGGGAAATTTATCATCCGGTTGACATACATCAGCATCTGTTTGCCGATCTAGAAATGAATCGGCCCAAAGCAATAATTCTCCCGTTCAACCTTGCAGCTCCTTAACAGTCTTAGGCTCACTCGTGTTTACTAGAGCCTGGATTTTTTCCGGATTTGCTTATATTCCTCTTTGAGTGACCATGAATCCCAGGAATTTTCCGGCTTGAACTCCGAAGGTGCATTTTGCTGGATTGAGCTTCATCGAGTGTTTTTTGACGTTGTCAAATGTCTCTTGCAGATCTTCAAGGTGGCCGTCTCCGGTAGATTTGAAGATCATATCATCAATGTATGCTTCCATGTTCCTCCCTATCTGACCTCCAAAGACCTTATTGACCATTCTTTGATAGGTTGAGCCGGCATTTTTCATTCCAAACGGCATCATCTGGTAATAGTACATGCCTCCTGCGGCCCGGAAGGCTATCATTTCTTTTTCTCCGTCTGCCATGCTGACCTGGTGGTAGCCGGAGTATGCATCCAAGAAGCTCAATCTTTGAAAACCTGCAATCCTGTCCACCAGGGTGTTGAATCGAGGCAGCTCATATGGGTCCTTGGGGCAAGCTTTGTTTAAATCGGTGAAATCGACGCACATGCACCATTTCCCATTCTGTTTCTTTACTATCACGACATTTGCCAACCAAGTGGGGTATTGCAATTCTTTTATGATCCCGGCTTGGGTCAGCTTTCCTACCTCCACTTTTATGGCGTCCTCTTTCTCCTTCGAAAAGTGTCGGGCTCCCTGTTGGATTGGCTTGAAATTTGGGTCAACGTTCAAGTAGTGCAACGCTATATCCGATTCAACCCCTTCCATGTCCGTGATGACCCACGCAAAGGCATCAAGATTAGCCCTCAACAATCTTATCAGATATTCCTTTTCTTGGCTGTCCAGCTAATTTCCGATTTTGATCTTTTGATCAGGGTGTTTTTCATTAATGACCACCTCCAAAAGCTCGTCTTAAGCAGAGAAGTTATGCTCGCCTCTCATTTGGAGGGTGTCGCAAACAACTCCCTCGCTCTTGGTGACCTCCTCCTGAACAGGCTTGACTGTACCCTCCATCGCTTCTGTCTCTTTTTCGGTGACCACTTCAGCGACCGTATCGACCCGCGCCCTTCTGGAGGATGCTTTGGGTGTCTCGATCTGCGGTCGCTTGTACCTCCCTCTCTATGGGTAAGCCTCTCTATTTTTGGCGACAAGATCAAGGAGCAGTTTGTGCCGCGACACTACCATTCCAATTCCGTTGTCAGTATAAAATTTTGCCCTCTGGTAGGGCATCAAGACTACCAACTAAAACCTTTTCTGTGCCGGGATTCCAAGGATCGCTGTGTAGTGAGAATGTAGATCTACGACCAGGAAGTTTACTTGCTCTTTTCTGTACGTCGGATAGTCTCCTATCTCGACCTAGGTCGATGATCCCCATGACCTTAACTTTATCGTTCGAGAAGCCCTCTAACAAACCCATGTATGGCCTTAGCCTAAAGGTTCCAATTTTCAGTGCTTTCAGGGTATCCAGGTAAATGATGTCTCTGGCGGCCCCAGTGTCTATCAGCATGCGGTTGACCCCAATATCATTGATCCCTACCTGGACGGTCATTGGTAATTTCATTGCTCCTGTTGGCCATACGACTTTTCTTTTAGCGAATGTGATCGCCTATTCTTCCGGGTCCAAGAAAATTGGTTTCTCACTTTCATGGAGGATGATTGAATTGATTTGGCTTTTTAATTGATGATTGTTGGGAAATTCCTAGATGATCACCTTTATCTCATTGGCATACCTACGAGGTGCCCGCTCATTCTTATCTCCTCCCCCTTTTTTCTTATACTTATCCAGCTCACCGTTTTTGATCATTTAGTCGACGATTCTCCGCAGGGTGATACACTCATCAGTAACGTGACCGTGGTCTTCATGAAACTCACAGTATTTCGTCTCGTCCCGCATCTTGGGATCGGATTTCAGTGGCCTAGGTTTCCCTATCCGGTCCAAGATTTCATACAAGATTTCGAAAAGAGGCGTGTTGACAGGGATAAAGTCAGACTCATTGAACTTATATGGTTTTTTAACCTCTATTTCTTCCTTCGGCTTTCCACGATCACTTCTCTCCTCTTTTCTCTCCTTCATGCGCTCCTCTTTTTGGGATCGAGATTCGGATCGAGATCGACCCTTTCCGGAGGGTGAGGGGTTGGCCTCGGCGAGGTCGAATATTCTGGCCTCATTGAACTTGTCACGCAGATTGGTCAGGGGATGTATGGTGAAATGTACCTTTATTGAGCCCTTAGTGATCCCTCTTACAAAGCCCCTTATGACCTCAGTCTCAGGGAGATTTTTGGTTTGATCGTAGACCCGCATGAAGCGATCGTAGTAACTCTTTCAAGATTCGTCTTCCCCTTGGCGGATTTCATACAGATCGTCAAGGGTTTTCTTTGGCCTTTGTGCTGTTTCAAATTCTTTCAGGAACTTGGCCTTCAGCTCTTCCCAATAGAGCCGCAAGGAAGTCCACGAAGCCATGCGGCGGCCCTATCTTGCATACTCCTAACAAACGCCAAACACCAAGCTGACCTGTTGGTTGTTGCCTGTAGCGTTTGGCTCAGGAAAGATGCTATCCACTCGAATGGATAGGTGGTCCCTTTGTAATTGACATACTACGAATATTGTACCCCTCGGGATGGCAGCGAGTCTAGGATCTCGTCGGCTAAGGCATCTATCCCCTGATTTAGCTCGGGCTTGTTGCCTTTTTTTTCTTTCTTCAGCTCGGAGAGTTCTCGCTCCGCCCTGTCGAGTCTATCGTCTTTGACAATCTCACTATTTTTGGTCGGGGCATCCCTTTTCTTGACAATATCTTCGGAATAGCATAGTATACCGACTCGTCGTCTTGGTCGACCCGTTTTTGGTTAAGGATGTTTCTGGCGTCGTGGAGGTCTTTACCTTCATGGCGCTGGACAATATTTCTCTCAGATGGGGTGGGTCCCATTCTTTGTTGCAAATTTCTCTTTACGGCCCGCCCTAGGCGTTCCAAAGCCGATCTCATGTCCCTACTTCTTTCTAGGACATGTTTGGTTCCATTCCCATAAGTGAATTCGCTTATTCAAACTCAATCCTTGTCTGGCCACATGGTGGGGCGGCTTTGGTTCTTAGGGGAGTCCTGGCGTCTTGTTCCGGTAGGCCGAGAAGTTTGTCGTCGATCTCCATCAGAGGGAGCCCGCAAGCGGGAAGCCGAAGGTTGGCTTCGTACATTCTCTTAACGTACTCGGCGTAAGCTATCACCGCTTTGGCCTTAGCCTCGAAACTTTCAGATTGGGGTCCTCCTCTACCTTTGTCATTCTCTCTGGAATTGTCCTTTGTTTTTCTGGAAGTTTTGAAGTTTCTGCAATTGCCTTACCTCGGTCACGACCGGTGCCAGAATTTCATGAAGTCACGGTGTGCTCTTTAGAGTGAGCTCTCATTTGGTTGATAATGGTTCTGGCATCGGTTGTGAGCTTTGTTCCATTATCCGGCTGTGAGGCATCCCATTGCACGGTGGGATCTTCAAACGTACTCTCCAAGTTACCTCGGTGGGGAGGATCTTGTGTGGTCCCCTTGTTTGGCGTAGGTGGTACCAACGGGTTCTTCTTGTTTCCTGCCATGTGTCAGACTCTTGTTCGTTGTCGGCGCTAAAAGGCATAAATACCCTGCTTTCCTTAACAGATTCTGACAACCAACAACCTTGCACGACTTGAATATTCAGACCGCATGACAGAGATATTGTCGAAAGTGACTTCTACGACGGGGCTGACGGCGGTTCCGGCGTACGGACGATGTGATTTCCGGAACGACTACGATTTCTCGAGCAGGAAGTTCCGGAGTACCAATCTAGGCCCGAAATTCCAACCGTAACCCGTGAAACTTCACTACTCAACGCAGCTGACCCTAAATATCAAGGTTGTTGACACACCGCCGACAATAGCTATAAATACTGGGAATGGCTCAAAAATGATGATATTGCAACCAAAGTTTCGTTCTTCACGTGAAAATGCTGAGAGAGTCAACTTCTCCAGAGCAAACTCAGCAAAATCACGTGTCTCTCTTCTCCGCACACACAACGCAAAGTCCAAACTGAGAGTGCTATGTAAGAATGTTTCCGGCTGGGGAACTTATAACGCTGATGACGGTCAAAATATACCCGTAAAAGTCATCAACATTATCCTTAAATCGAGCCTAATAATATATATTTTATATTAAATCACATGTTTATATTTATTATTTAATGTCATGTGATTTATAAAATATAATTTGGTATTTATCCGTTTTTATTATTTAAATATGATTTATTTTGGGATAATTATTTATTTTGTAGATTGAGATAATTTTTGGAGGATAATTATAAATGGAAGAATTAAATCACGAGATAAATCCAAGCAAATCCGGATGCATTGAAGATAAAGATCGGATAAGCACGGAAAGAGGAATAAAGCATGACAATTGTCGGCAAGCCAATCCAAATTATTGGCGCCGACTTTGGGACGCATGAAGGGGGCGAAATTGCCCTTATCCGAAGATCGGCCGGAAATTATCCTAACGCAATTTTAAACTTCTTTTGGATTTAGGAAACCTATTTCAGATCGGTTTAAGTTTATCCCATGCAAATTTTTACTCCTATATATTTGTACATACCTTACACACGCCACACACACCACAATACACAATTCATAATAAAAATTCTTCAGTTTTCCTCAGAGCAGTTTCTTACAAGATCTGCAATTATGTAAGTTTTTGTATTTATTTTCTCTTAGTTCTTTATAATTAATTCCCCAATTATTATTTATCGTTTGAGATTGTTATTTCTTAGTTAAATGATGTCGATTTAGGATTACGACGTGAGGCAGTGGGGATTCCTCGTCTATAAGGATCCACACACCCACGTCTATGTCTTGTGATCTATGTATGATTTTATTTTGACTAATAATCGTGTTTCTAGTAGATATATATAATTGCTTTATGAGCTTCTATTTTATCCGATGAGTATAGAGAAACGCTAAGATTTAGTTTTTCGCCGAGTCAGTCTAGCCACGTCTTTATGGTGTGATTGTCCACATAGAATTTCTTATCTTAGTAGGTATGGCTACGGCTACGTTGCTCGTCTGTTTTTATTAAAACGTGTAGTGAGGAAATACCAATATAGTGCTCCTAGGTCGGCTCATGAATTGATCTTCCGGGACTTTCAGCGAGATCTAGATCTATGTTATATTAGGGAATTGCGCGCGCCTGATTATACGTACATCGTAGATTAACATGATACCTAAAAAGTTAGTGTTAATGGGACGGAGACTGATGCGATCGCTTAGGAAGTACGCCTAATCACAGGAATGTTGCCTAGCTGAGGAATACGGTTAGTATCGGCATCCCAAGTTTTGTAAGCGTGCGAGTTATATGAGATGGAGGCCTAAAAAGCGAAGTCACGTAATGTAGCATAGTGATCTAGATGGCCTACCCGGAGCTAGATCTAGTTTAGGGGATGACTCCCGTAGCCACTATAAAAGAGATATGAATCGGATTAATGGTTAGTGAGTCTAGTTTAATTATATATAATCTCTAGATCCAAACGATAATGTAATAATTGGGGAGATTAATTATGTTGTATTTATTTGTTTTGTGTCAAGTCGTGTCGATTTATCTTTTCTTGTCCTTTGTTGGTCATAGACCGTATTCATGTGTTTGACATGCTTAATTAATTATTTGTAGAATGACCCACAATTTGGTTCCCTGTGGGATCGACCTTGATTCACTATGGCTATACTACGATGGACTTAGTCCTCTTGCTAGTATTGGTTTATGGTGGTCAAGTATTTTAATTTCACTTGATCTACGTCATCAAACGCCAACTCCGATGAAGTCCCACGCAAAGGTCACGAGAGTGGTGATTATTCGAACGCTAACTCGTGATTTTGAGCGAGAGATGACGGAGGTTACCTTATGTGGAGTTGATGAGGTGTTGGAATGAACGGACGAGCGTACGGACCTAACGGGCGAAGGATCCTTGCCGTCAAAACTCAGGAGCAGCCTGGGAGACGATGATTTCCCTTGCGCCGCCGTGAAGACCAGTATTTGCGACCGAGCCGAACACCGGAGCTTGATCGAAGTGTCATTTTCCCTGTAACAGAGCCAACTGATAATGTCAAAATTATCTCAGGTAAATTAGCGGTTGTTTAGTGGTGGATATCTGGCTGTAAAAAGTGTATGCATGGCGGTTCACGGTGGTTCTATGGAATTCGTGGTGGTGGAAGTGATGGAGATGCGGTATAAGAGTAGTTGAGCAGAGAATTTGGCAGAGTGTTGCCTTCTTTTATAAAATTAGCCCCATTTTTAGGTTATACACGGAGCCTTATTTTTAGGGTGTCAAACCGTCAAAGTTCAAGATATTTACAACTAAGGACATAGTACAACTAATTCTGCGGTGGCCAACCGGACCATGCTAGATAGAGCGGCGGCTTGGATTCTTTGCTTTGTGTGGTGTCCTTAGTTGCCGGATCGTGTCGTCGGCTTGCGTTCTCTAAATGACAAGATGAATGATGGGTCTACGGCAGACCCACCACTCATGATCGCGTGGGATTTCCCATCAAGGCCTTTTTCCGGAGGGTCATCCCTTATCTCGAAACCCGGCCGTGGGCCGGTCCTTTGGCCCCCGCTCGCCCGTCCTCCGAGAGAGCTTCCGGGTCATCGTGTGGGTTTTCGGGCAGCATTACGGAGCCGGCCCATCAATAACCATTCAACCCTATTTCTAGTTATCTAAGTGACCTAAATAGATCCTACAAAATATACCGCAAAACCAACCACCTCCTCAACCATAATCCAAAACAACAAGCGCTACACCTACCACTGAACTTCATAGTTAGGTAGAAACAAGTTAATAAAAAAACGTAACTTACACACCTCAATTTACCAATGAATATATAACCTCTAGACATTATTAATATTGAACTCACACCTACCACATTGGATAACTTAGATAAATAAAACATAATGAACATAATAGTATTTGATTGAGATAATGAGAAAATGATGAACATGTTTTGATTGAGATAATGAGAAAATGATGAACATATTATTTTTCACAATCAAGTGAGGGAGAGGTTAAAGGTAACTAACTTACATACAAATCGGAAATAATAGTGGTGTTGAGGAACAGAAAGAGAAGAGAATGTTAGACATCGTGAGTCATGAATTGATTTGTGATGAGTTGTTCTTCTAATGGGTCAAAATATTGAAGACCAGTGGTGGAAAAATCATAAAAAATTGAATGTTTAGGATATTAGTGTTGGAAGTAGAGCCCGAAAGATAATTTATGTAATTGATTTTATAATTAATAAATGACAGATTTATTATCATCTTATTATTTGCTTCGTGCTCATAAGTAATACACTGCTGAAAACCCCAAGTTGTATTATATGTAACCATATAACTTAGTGTTGGGAAATCTACGCGGGAACGCAGCGGAATTTAAAATTTTATTTCTTTTTTTTTTACCAAAATCGACTTCGTTTAAGCAACAAGCATAAAAGAAGTAGACTAAGAAAATACCTTGGATGATCTAAAATAGATCATCGCTTCGTCTACGATTGTAGTTTCTGCACGAAGCCTCCCAAGTGTTCGGCCTCTACCATTGAACCACACGACCCACCGGAATCCCATCATGGATTGCTACTAGAAAAACTTGGTTGCTAGACCAACCTTTTCTCTCTCTCTCAAAACTTTCCCTCTAGGAAGCCTTTTAATTTTCTAGTAAATCTGATGATACAAAAGAGCTAGGCAACCCCTTTCTTATATAGGGGAGCCTGCGCCCCATATGTCTCTCATTCCCAGTGGGAAAAGCTTCTGAGTGGAGTAGGGAGAAAGAAAACCTTTTACTAGTAAAATAAGGGAAATATATATTCTAGATTTATCTCATTAATATTCAATATCTTATATTAAAATATTTCCAAAATATTGTCAATATCTGATATTGAATATATCTTTATTATATTACCATAAATATATATCAATTATATATGTGTATATATATATATATATATATATATATAGTACACGGATATCTATATACATTAATATCCAATATTAATAATATAATAATATGATTAATTAATTTGCAAAATCCATGTGTATCACACATACACACATGCGTCCCATATGTAGTAAATACATATATTTAATTATTCAACATAATTAATATCTCGTATTATATTTGTTGGTCCCTTGGATAGGCTAACACAAGTTTATAGGGGGGTGAATAAACTTGTCACCAAAATCTAGTCCTGAGCTGGAAAAGCCCCAGGAACTGAGTTTCTCTGAAACTCAAACCGATCTTCGCCGGCTTTGTTCATGTCCCTTAACTTGTGCGGAGTTCGCTTAGCTCAACCGAATATAAGTCAATGCCGACTATATTTAGTCTTGTTAACGCAAATGGATAAAACTAGCCTTTAATGCAATAGATGTGTCGGTTAAGTTCTAAGACTCTCTATGTATCGGTTCCGTGCCGACTCGGTGTCTAGTGTTTGCGAGTGATAATGCAATAAATAAAACAAACACAAATGCATAAAGTAAATCAACACAAGATTTGTTTATGGAAGTTCCGGGTGGTGTAATCCCGTACGTCTCCCCTTCTCCTGTGGCGTAGGAGGTATCACTAGAATAATGAGATAACCGTTACAAAATCCTAGCACTATGACAGTCCTTCACGACACCCTAGTTTCACTGTCTACACAAAATGAAGAAATGTGAGATTGCTCTCTTCATCCTGCACACTGATCTTTTGGAGGTGGAATTGCTCCTTCACCAGCTCACCACTAATACCAACACACAGTCCTCAGACTGCACCAACAGCTGTGGCAACCAAGTTGCAACCGTATGAAGAAAGGTAGAATTGCTCTCTTCAAACTATGCACAGCCAACCCTTTTTCACAAAGGTTAGGTTTAGAATTAATCAAGGATTAATTCAGTGAGCTGTTTGATTCTTCTGGATCTGACTTTGTAGCTCCAAGATGCCTTCTTTCCCCCTTAATGGGTTACTGGATCTTTCTTTGATGTCTTCCCGGCAATTCCGTTGGCTTCCCATTTTTATAGGTATATCTGATTTTGTGGATCTGGATTTGGATCTTAGAATATATGCTTGTAAAGCTCTTTTTCTGATCCTCCTCTCCTTCTCTCTTCAAGTGATTCTCTTGTGTATTTATAGGGGTGATGTAACGGTCACTAGCTCTTGTAGCCGTTACACCTGTCGTTTAGCCAACGTTCACATGTACGATCTTTGTCGTATTGTCAGTTCAAATTTAACAAGGCTTTAACTCAGTTTTCCACTCTTCTTCAAAACCGAGTACTTTGTATACTTAATATCGACTTCAATTGACTAAGTCGAGTACACCAATCGCTTTCTTCTTATCCGTGTAACGATAATCTTTGTCCTTAAGATTATTCAGTTTTACATGATCTATAACTTAGTTTCATGTCACCACAGACTTGCCTGAATCCTGACTTATAGTCACGACTTAATCAGCTTCTAACTGAGTTTGCCACCTCAGTTCTTCAGTTTTCTATAACTGAGTCTGTGTCCCTCAGTTCTTCAGTCTTCTAGATAAGCCAACTGAGTCTGTGTCCCTCAGCGAACTTATCTTCTTTAGTTCTAGCATAACTGAGTTTGAACCCTCAGTTCTTCATGTGCATATACATTTTTCTTGCTATAACTCAGTTTTCTTGTTGTGACTCAGCTGTTCGCCTAGTTCCTATACTATTACAATGCATGTCTGAAACAACCTATACAAAGTCTAGACTCTAGATAGAACTTATACATTTATCTCTAGACCATTTCTTGCTTCTTCTTCCATTATGCACTATAACAGTTAGTTACGACTTCATCATCATGGGTTGTAAGTGATTTGTCTAATTTCGTGACGAATCATCTTCAAAACATAAATAATATTTCCAACAATTTCCCCTTTTTGATGATGTATCATAACCCTCCCTAAAAGCAATAATAAAAGAATAATGCAAGAAATCATAACAAAACAAATAACAAACTAAAACAACCAAGTTTATTACAACATTCAAAATGAAACATTTGAATTATAACTGAGTAAAATTACAACTTCTCTTTTTCCAGTGCTATTATCTTTTCTCCAAGAAAAATGCTTCTCCTAGTTTCCAGAAGTCTTCTTTCTTTTCCTTCTTCAACTGATTCGCCATCTCTAGGCTTGATCTCCAGATATTCATTGATCAAGCGATTTGCTTCTTCATTGTTGTTGTTTCTGAGCTTGATCAATATTTCTTTAACCTCTTCGTTCATCAGCTTCTCTTCTTCTTCTGATATGGGATTAGATTCTTTCCTTTCAATCTTTTCGGCTTTTCTTTCTCGTTCCAATTTAGCTTCCCTTTCTGGTTCAGCTTCCCCCTTAGTTCTTGTCTCTCCTGCCTTTAATCGTTCTTTCAGTCTGATTACGATTGCAAGTTTCTTCCTTATATTCAGCACAACTTTGACTGCGGTTTCTTCATCTTCTTCAGTCATTGTTTCTGTGAAGGTCTCTTCTGCAGGTTAATTCCTCAATCAGACTATCAGTTTTTTCTTCATTGAGTTGAGTGGTTAACAGATCAACGTTTATTTGTTTGTCTTGTTCTTCCATCAACTGTTTGGCAAAGGAATTCTTCATCTGTTTCAGCTTTGGCATCGCTTCTACCAGTACCAGCTTCATCCTTAACTTCATCACCAGCTTTATCTTCCCCCTTGTTCGAAGATAAGCGATAGCAATCTTCAAATAATCTACGGAGGGTGATGAGGTTAGAGTATTCAAATAGACCTGAGAAATGTGATCTTCCAATGAAATCATATAGATCGAAAAGCTTCTGCTGTAGGGTGTGCATTACGCCTTCAATAATTTCTTCTACATTTTTCCTTCTTTCAGCTTCAGTTTCTTGATGCTGAGATTCTTCAGTTGCCAAATTGCTTGTAGATGCCTCATGAACTTGTGATGAGGACCCGGTTTCAGGATAATAAAAATGAGTATAATGAACTGTCAGTTCCTTTTCATACTCAGTTTCACAAAATTCAGCGTCTTCCACAGCTTCTCTCTGCTTTTAAGTGTACTCCCCATACAGCTTAGTTGGAGATTCACTATCTTCACTTTCATCAACATCATCATCTTCTTTAATTTCTTCATTTTCTTCGCCACTTTCCTCATCTTCATTCTATTCACTCTCTTCAGTTTCATCCTCAATCTGGATTACATTCTTTGTTTCAGTTTTCTTTGACTGAAGCTTGTTCCACATCCTCTTCTGCCTTCTCAGGGTTCTTTCGTCTAGATTCACAGTTCCACTTGAACTGGAGTCTGAAACTTCACTCCATTCTTCTTCTTCAATGATTTTTCTTTTCTTTGTCCCAGTGGACACTGATTTGAGTTTTGCTTTGGTTTCTATGACTTTTGAGATGGAGAAATGATCTAGTATCCTTTGCACTAGATAAGTAAATCCCTTTTTCAGTAAGAACATTTCTCCAGTGTCCTTTCTTCCTTTGATTTTCTCTTTCTCTTCTGAAATTTGTTTTACCAACTGATTGAGAACAAACTTGTTCCAATCCAGTTTCTCTCCAAACCAAATAGCATAAATCATCTTCATTTTATCTGATGAGAGAGTGTAGAAGTTTCGAACATGACCAATGACGTTTCTGATAAGAAGTATCGTCAAGATTGCGAATTCTCTCTTTTGTTGATAGATGGAGCCAATGAAATTTTTCTCCTTCTTGTTGATTGCAGTGACACTCCAAAGTTTGCCTTTTTCTTCATTCCCAAAATTGAAAGATGAAGATCCACCGATTATGTCTAACCCGAAGACAAGTGATAGCAAATGTTCATCAACAGTAAAGCTTTTATCTTGAACAGTCGTTTTGAAGCTTTTTCCATTGTTGACGATTTCGGTATTCCTGTAGAAATCTCTGATGCCATCTGCACACAAAGTAGTGACCTTTGTATCAATCAGGTTCTCCAATCCTCGAATCTTTTTGATCTTCTGTGCAATTTGGATTGAAAGAGTGGAGTTTGAGAATTTTTGACAAAATTTGCCCAGGCTTGTAGTGATTCCTTCATCAATGTTGTAACGATCCATTGATTTCTGATTTGTGAAATTCTGGGGGTGGAATCTTGAAAGTTTTGAAGTTGATTGAATAGGATTTCATCAAGATTGCATCTATCAATCGTTTTCAAAAATGAGAGTCGTGTCACAATCAATGGGATTTTGTAGGGATGAGCTTCTACTTTTTCTCCCAGATTGACACGTGGCTTCGAGTGATTTGTTATGTCAGCCCAAACGTCAGATGGTAGCCGGAAAGTTTACTTCTTTTGACCAATTTGTCCTTCATCGCCTTTTGCCTTCTCGCCTTTGTATAGAATTCGGTTTTCGAGGATTTTGCAATGTGGACTGACTTTTCCTGCAAAACAGTTTAAGTTTTCTTCGGTACCCATACCTTTTTGGGTCCGGCTGAGTTAGTTACTGAAGTATTACTTTCAGTTTCTTTGTTGAGAGAATTAAGCCTTCTCAACTCTTTTCTGGATAGACCATTACGATCAATCTTAGTTGATTTCACAAGGATTCTTTTAGATTTAACATTTTTAGTTTCCTTGTGTAATCCACTAGATCTTCCAGTATCTTGATTTCTAAAGTTTATACTTTTTGAAGTCTCAAGACTGGGTAGGGGTAGGGGATTATCATTGCTTTTGTCAAATTTACTAGACATTAATCTTTCAGCTAGATTTGACACCTCAGTTTCAAGAAACTCATTCCAATCTTTTGCTTTGTCAAGTTCCCTGTCTTTCAATTTTAGTTCCAATGTAAGTTTTTCAGTTAACTTGACAATATCAGAGTTTCTCAGACTGAGTTCAGCAAATGATAACTGATTTGAAGAATGTACCTATCCTTGATGATTTGATGTTGTTTTAGGATTTGAATGTACACTCTTTTGTTGCTGTGATGAATCTTCTATATCAACAACCACTTGCAACAACTTCTTTCCTTCTTCTTTTGAGAGATCTCTTAGTGATGGAACTCCTCTGGATTCGTTAATATGAACATTGAAGTTTGTATCCACATCATCACTGAGTTGAGGTTCTGGATTTGTATGTAAATTTGTCGCACTGAACCTTTCAATCATTTGATCCTGAAAATCAGATATATTTTGCAAGCAATTAGTCAGGGGGTGAGTAAGCCAACTTCTAGTTCTAGATGTAGACATTGAAACTAAGTGTTTTACAACTGATACAGTGAAGGGTCTTCAACAACTGGATGCTTCGAACAAATAACTGATGCACAGTTATCTCCTTGAGCAGTAACAATTCGGATCTCTTCCAAAAGGAAGATTTGCTCCGATACCAATTGTTGGTATCGGAAATAGCTGATGGCCAGTTACTTTAAAATAGACAAACTGATACTGGATCAGTAATGGATCTCTTCAAAACAGAAGCACTGCACCGATACCAATTGTTGGTCCCTTAGAAAGGCTAACACAAGTTTAGAGAGGGAGGGTGAATAAACTTGTCACCAAAATCTAGTCCTGAGCTGCAAAAGCCCCAGGAACTGAGTTTCTCTGAAACTCAAACTGATCTTCGTTTAGTTTTGTTCATGTCCCTTAACTTGTGCGGAGTTCAGTTAGCTCAACTGAATATAAGTCAATGCTGACTTATATTTAGTCTTGTTAACTGGCAGCGGATAAAACTAGCCTTTAGTGCAATAGATGTGTCGGTTAAGTTCTAAGACTCTCTATGTATCGGTTATGTGCTGACTCGGTGTCTAGTGTTTGCAGAGTGATAATGCAATAAATAAAACAAACACAAATGCATAAAGTAAATCAACACAAGATTTGTTTATGGAAGTTCCGGGTGGTGTAATCCCGTACGTCTCCCCTTCTCCCGTGGCGTAGAGGTATCACTAGAATAATGAGATAACCGTTACAAAATCCTAGCACTATGACAATCCTTCACGACACCCTAGTTTCACTTTGTCTACACAAAATGAAGAAAGGTGAGATTGCTCTCTTCATCCCGCACACCGATCTTTCGGAGGTGGAATTGCTCCTTCACCACCACCACTAATACCAACACACGGTCCTCGGGCCGCACCAAGAACCGTGGCAACCAAGTTGCAACCGTATGAAGAAAGGTAGAATTGCTCTCTTCAAACTATGCACAACCAACCTTTTTCACAAAGGTTAGGTTTAGAATTAATCAAGGATTAATTCAGTGAGCTGTTTGATTCTTCTGGATCTGACTTTGTAGCTCCAAGATGCCTTCTTTCCCCCTTAATGGGTTACTGGATCTTTCTTTGAAGTCTTCAAGGCAATTCCGTTGGCTTCCCATTTTTCTAGGTATATCTGATTTTGTGGATCTGGATTTGGATCTTAGAATATATGCTTGTAAAGCTCTTTTTCTGATCCTCCTCTCCTTCTCTCTTCAAGTGATTCTCTTGTGTATTTATAGGGGTGATGTAACGGTCACTAGCTCTTATAGCCGTTACAGCTGTCGTTTAGCCAACGTTCACATGTACGATCTTTGTCATATTGTCAGTTCAAATTTAACAAGGCTTTAACTCAGTTTTCCACTCTTCTTCAAAACCGAGTACCTTGTATACTTAATATCTGACTTCAATTGACTAAGTCAGAGTACACCAATCAGTTTCTTCTTATCCAGGTAACTGATAATCTTTGTCCTTAAGATTATTCAGTTTTACATGATCTATAACTTAGTTTCATGTCACCACAGACTTGCCTGAATCCTGACTTATAGTCACGACTTAATCAGCTTCTAACTGAGTTTGCTACCTCGCTTCTTCGCTTTTCGTAATCGAGTCCGTGTCACTCGCTTCTTCGCCTTCTAGATAAGCCAACTGAGTCTGTGTCCCTCAGCGAACTTATCTTCTTTAGTTCTAGCATAACTGAGTTTGAACCCTCAGTTCTTCATGTGCATATACAGTTTTCTTGCTATAACTCAGTTTTCTTGTTGTGACTCAGCTGTTTGTCTAGTTCCTATTCTATTACAATACATGTCTGAAACAACCTATACAAAGTCCAGACTCTAGATAGAACTTATACATTTATCTCTAGACCATTTCTTGCTTCTTCTTCCATTATGCACTATAACAGTTAGTTACGACTTCATCATCATGGGTTGTAAGTGATTTGTCTAATTTCGTGACGAATCATCATCAAAACATAAATAATATTTCCAACAATATTTATTTATAATAATTAAATACCACCATATTAATTTATCACTATAACACTTTATAGTCGAGATAAACTTTCCTTATTTGGTTATCACTATAACCGTATTTTAATCCGGCTAGATGTTCTTATGTGTGTGACCTGATAGGTTTCCGAATATGTTGCTCGTAGGCACAAAGTGCATTTACTAAAATACCATTCATACCTAACGATAATGGATAGCGTCTAGCAACACGCCATGACCCCCAATCATCGGAAGAGTCAAATGCAATGACTACTACCTTTCTCGTGAAACAATTACCGTATAAATAGAATCCTATCGTTGTTACAATATCCATACAATCTCGAGTGTCAAACATCAACGAATGCATCTTATACTCTGGATATCATGCTCTCTCGAAGTAACTCTTTTACTCTCACTTTGCAAAGATTCACAAGAGCTAGACATTCCTTATAAAAAGGACCTTTCGGATATTAACTCATATTCATAGGATACGCGATTTCCGGAAGAACATCATGAATCCTACGCATGATTCCGTATCACACCCAATCACTACCGCATGATCGCCCCATGGCTAAGGGAAACCTCAACAGTGCAAAGTATGACAATCCACACCGTGATGTCATAAAGACTCCGGTCTTAGGATAATTACACAACCGTAACATAGTGCGACACTTAATAAAGTAAGTGGGTCAGTCTAACGTACGCATTCTCTAATACATGTCCACATACAATCCAACTGTCTCCACACTTCGATAGACGAGATCTATCCCTATCTTCATAAGACAGAAGACATTTAATACGCGCTAGTCTAATCGTACTATTTGTTAGGAAATCAATCGAGTAGTGCAGCGGAATTTAAAAATTGATTTCCCGATCCAGGATTGTCTTTGTTTAAACAATAAACATATATGAGAGGGGACGGTACTATTATCTTGGTTGATCTAAAAGATCGACGCTTTGACAGTCCGGTAGGAGTAGATGTGCACGAGCCGTCCAAGTGTCCGGCCTCTACCAGTAATCCACACGAGCATCTCGCCGGAATCCCGCCAAGGATTGCTACTAGAAAAACTCGACTGCTAGGTCAACCTTTTCTCTCTCTAACTATAATCTCTCTCTAATAAGCTCTCTTATTTTTCACAAGAACAATTAGCTCTTGGAATTATGGTGTACAAAAGAGCTAGTCAAGCTTCCCTTTTATAGGAGTGTTGGCGCCCCCATATCATCTCCCCAACTGATTGGGATTAGCTTCTAGTAGATTGATGAGAGAGAAAATATTTTCCTAATAAAATAAGGAAAATCTCTTTGATTGATTTATCTCATTTAATTTAATATCTTATATTAAATATTTTCAAGATATTGTCAATATCTAATATTGACTATCTTTATCTTATCACCATAAATCTACTTTTCAAAATAATCTTATTAATTAAATTGCACAATTCAAATGTATCCTAATACACTATAACTTGCGCCATCTTTAACCATAAATTGGCTTCCGAAATATTCTTTAATTAATATAATATCATGATTAATTAATTTGTAAAATACATGTATATCATATATACATATTTTCGAAATTGTGTATCTATATACATATTTAATTAATCAACATAATTAATATCTTGTATTTAATTTATTAATAATAAATAAATACCACCATATTAATTTACCACTATAACCTTTATAGTATGAGATAAAAGTTTTCTTATTTTGTCATCAACTATAACCATATTTTAATCCGAAGATAATTTCTTGTCAAGGGGGTATTAAACGATCCAACATCATAAATCTTTGATCCGTTTAAGTGGGTATTGCTTAAGCTTAAGGTTAGTATTGCTTTTCCGAATATGTTGGCCGTAGACATAAGACGCAATTACGAAAATGCCCTTCACATCTAACGATCACGGATAACGTCTAGCAACACGTCCGTGACCCCCAATCATCGGAAGAGTCAATACGCAATGACTACTACCTTTCATGTGCTCGGTTAGCGTGTAAATAAAATCCTATCGCTGTAATAATATCCATACGGTCGTACGTCGAGTGTCAAGCATTGACGACCGTATCTTATAATCTGGATATCATGCTCTATCGAAGTAACTCATTTACTTCCACTTTGCAAAGATTCATGAGAGTAAGACATTCCTTATAAGAAGGCCCTTTCGGATATTCACCCTACTCATAGGGTACGCGATTCCCAGACGACCTAACATGTATACTCCGCATGCTTCAGTATCATACTCAATCACTATCGCATGATCGCCCCATGATTAGGGGAAACCTCAATAGTGTCAAAGCATGACAATCCACACCGTGATGCCATGTAGACTCCGGTCCTAAGGATAATTACACAACCGTCATATAGTGTGACACCTAACAGTGTAAGTGGGTCAGTCTAACATACGCATTCTCTAATACACGTCCACGTACAGTCCAAGTGTCTCCACACTTAGAATGACGAGATCTATCCCCGCCCTTAAAGACAGAAGACATCTAATACGTGCTAGTTTGTTTGTACTATCAATGCCCTGTTTAATAGTACATCAGCCTAGAGACATTTAAGTATCAAACTTATTAAAGTGATTAGAGATATCATCAACCATAATCTCCTATCATGGTTTCTCTATCACAGTTTAACACTAAGGACGTTATCATATAACAATTCATAATTGTTTCTTTAAAAGAACAAATATATGACAACAGAAAAGCCATTTATTATATATGTATAATCATAAAGAAATAGTAGAAATGATCCGACCCGGTAGGATCCGGTCCAACCCGATTGGGTTTAGGACACTATTTCAACACTATTAATGTCCCATTTAATAGCACATGCGACTAGTGAGACATTTAAGTATCAAACCTTTTAAAGTGAGTTGAGATCTCATCAACCATAATCACTATTATGATTTCTCTTTCACATTTTGACATTAGGGACGTTATCATATATATACAATATCATAATTGGTTCATTAAACGAACAAATACACAATAACAGAAACCCATTTAATATATGTACAAACATAAAAAAATAGTAGAAATGACCCGACCCGGTCGGATCCGGTCCAACCCGATTGGATTTAGGACACTATTTCAACACTTAGTGTGTGTCACACATGAGGATTAAGTTTATGGTGATACACTTGAACTGTTATTCCGTGGTGAACTTAATCAAAGTATAGGGTCTATTGATTAAACCACCATTAATACGCGCAAAACACTTTATGGTGTGACCGTCTTATCCGGACCGTCGATATTGGTTATCTAAGTGTGGCATTTATATGTAATGTAGTCATACAGGACTGGACCGATTTAATATGCATTTCTCATATAATTCCGTGATTGAGAAATCTTATTAAATCACAAGATGATCATATATGGATTAACCTTAATCCTGAAGTGATTGCAAATTTCTGCTGGTTTCGAGATAGGATTTGATGTGTTCATTAAGGATTGCTAAGAGGCGCGGTCTGAATCACTTTCACGTTGGCACTATCAGGAATGAGTAGCTGGGAATGTGTCTCACAGATACGGAATCCATTCCTTCCTGCGGGAAGTAGAAAGACAGTCCCATTATTTGTTAATCTTAGAAACTGATCGATCCCGGGAGTTCATATTGGTTATGAACTAATTGATCACTAGTGAGTTAATGGTAAATAAGGATAAGATGTAATGAAGAAAGTTTACGGAAACATTCCCGCTTCATTACGGATAGTCTATGGAGGTTAGTCTATATGTAATGATTATATCAATGGACGCTTATTGACTCGACACTTTGAGAATAAGTTATATTTATAATCGATAGAGTTCAGTTTCGGATTTATGGTGGCGTAATTCCGGAATTAATAAGTTGAATAAAATGTTTTGTTCGATGAATATTTTTGTTCAATTTATTGTAGCTACTGGTTATAGGTCCATGGTCCCCGGGTTGGCTCCTAACACGCGAGTGAATTCTCATATTATGGAACCTCGAGATAAAATTAAATAGTTGGTCAATTTAACGAATATGCGAAATATTATTTATTCGGTAAATAATATGTAAAATAGAAAAGACATTTTCTATTATTCCTTGGCATAAAATGGCGCCACATGTGGGAAAATTAGGAGAAGAAATTTTTCTGAATTATATCGCATGTGTAATTAATTAATTATTTGTTAAATAATTAATGGATAAATAAGATTGATTTTATCATTTAATGAAGATTATCTCATTTATGGTGATTATCGCTTATTTATGGAAAATATCTTTTTTTTTTGGAAAAAAGATAATTATCTTGTGAAAAGGATAACTTTCAGTTGCTTGGTTATTTTTCTATATAAAGAGAGTTCCTCCCAACACATTTAACAATGATCTCCTGCACTATATTGGAGGAAAAAGGAGAGAAAAATTAGTTTCTCGTCCTAGCCATTGGAAAAAGAAAAGCTGGAGTTTTTCTTGGAGTATACTCGAGGAAGTTCGAATGCGGGATCGATATCCACCAGTCGTCGCTTGGAGATACAACTCGGAAGATCACGGCATCTCTTCGGTTGGGTAAATCTTCATACCTTCTTGTAGATTATTAATTAAATATGTGAATCATGTCGTTGTAAAATCGTAAACGAATTTAATTCGTTGCTTCCGTTGTGCATGATCGAGTGTCTCGATCGGTGCTGTGAATTAGATATGATAATCTGAAGAAAAAAGGAAAAACACTCCGGCAGTTGCACGGACACCCTCGCAGTTGCGCGAGCCGAAAATTTTTCCGGATCCTGTTTTTGATATATCTAGCAATTAAATAAAAAAATATTAGCAATATTGTAAATACGAAATATAAATGGATAGAGTGGAAGCAAATTAAGCACTTTGATAATTATAGTATTAAGATAAATATGTATTCGGTCTGATCCAATTTGAACCAATTTTAATTTTTTCAAAATAAAACCAAATTATATTAAACAATTCGTTTTTTTTTTGTCATATGAAGACCAACTAAAAAACCATGATTTTCTAATTTGGTTCACTTTGGCATGACCGATTGGTTTCCGTAATTTTTTGTTTGCCCGTGGTCTTTTGTTCATATAAAAAATATAGGTTTTTGTCAGCAAGGACATATTAATAAATAAAACAGGATCCAAGTACACTGATAATTAGAAAGGACAAAAACTGTGTAAATTTCCTAAAACACCCTTAACCTAATAATTTTATCCCTAAAACCTATTTTTGCAAAACGTCTCCCTTTTTCCCATTTCTTTTTTTGAACAGTATGGATTCGCGCCTATCTTGAAGGCTTCAAAGCGTTGAAAGAAAACTCGCCATTTTTGACCGGATTGATTTGTTCCGGCGACCGGATTGGTGTGTTCCGGTCAATTCAATCCCCGTTTCATCCTCGTGCCCAAACTCGTTATGGAAAGATTGAGTTTTTAGCAACATCAACTCTTAATTCGGGAAGGCCTCATAGCAGTTCGAATTTACGAGTTGATTTCGAATCGAAATCGTTGATTGCTGCAACCTAATTACTTGGCTTCTGGAAGCTTTTTCAAATCGAATTTTGAAAAGATGTGCAGCCGCTGGTGTAGCAATCCATGTCCGTCCTTGCCGTCCGTCCGAATCAAACTTAATCGTTGATTGCTGTGATTGGAAGAAGAAGGAGTTTTGATTGGAGGATGGAAACGGAAGGAGATGGAGTTTTGATTGCTGTGATAGAAACAATCCAATGAATTCCAACTCCGCTGCGTTGTCGCCGGATTTTGGCCTCCGGTGGCTGCTTTGAAGAAGAACGAACCCAGCAGCAAGTTTTTTTTTTATTTTTTATTTTTTTATTTTTTTTATGGGGGTCGTTACTATTTGTTAATTGTCCGTTACTACATTTTACGGGGGCCGTTTTACCATTTGTTTTTAGTCTCGTTACTACTTGTTTTTAGGATGTTACGACATTTTATGTGATTGTTACGACTTTTATGGACATTTTATGGACGGTTACTACTACTGTTTTCGTGGTACGTTACTATATTTTATCTAAATTTAGTGGTCGTTACTATTTTATTGCCCCTTTACTGTTTAGTGGTTGTTACTATTTTTCCATTGGATGTTAAGATTTTTTATGGGCTGTTACTATTTGTTTCTTGGCTGTAACGACATTTTATGGGCTGTTACTACTTGTTTTTAGACGGTTACTACTTTTTCATTGGATGTTACGACATTTTATGGGCTGTTACTACTTGTTTCTTGACTGTTACTATTTGTAGAAGGGTAAAAAATAACAAGGGGTATTTTTGTCCAAAGATTTTGTTTTTGTCCTTTATAACAGCTGAAAAATAAGAATATCCTTGCAGACCCATTTATGTGTTTTTTTGTCCTTGTAGCCCTTTCCCCCTAAAAAATAAGGCAAGACTCCCTTAAAAAAATAAAAAATAAGGCAAGACTACCACTCCAACCAAATTGACATAACTTATTTTTACATACGTGATTACAGTGGGAAAATATGTTGTAATACACCAAGATTAATGGTTTAAAAATATTTTTATATTAATTGTGTGAATTCCCAAAAAGTTAATCCAACGGCATGTGATGTGAATCTTAATACGAAGGTTTCTGATTTGAGTTCTATCGAGAACATTGTGTGCATGTTTTGTATCCGAAAAAAAAAACCGTGTTAATTGTTTGTGGCCGTAATTATTTTTGTTTTAACATATTCTTTTTCTTCTAAAACCATTAATTACCTCGAATACCAGGTAATATTGTCCCACGAGTTAGAGCAGCCATAGTAAAGACTTTCTGGAGTTGATCTGTCTACTTTTTCGTCAGAAAAGAAGGCTCAATTGGGTAAATATAAAGTAATGAGAGCATTGTAGATAATTGTTTTTATAGTCTCTCTATCCCATTCTCTATTTTAGGAGAGGGATTGAGACCATGTTCTCTCTCATTTTACGTGCCAAAACATTTTTTTATTAATATTTAATATTATTATATCAATAAATTCAAAATATTTATCATTATTATAAATTTAATCACACACAACTAATCCCTACAATTCTTTTATATTTATCACCATTACAACATCACATCACACACAAATTATCTCTACAACTCTTCTATATTTATCCTCCAATCATCTTTCTCCATATCATCCAAACATCACCAATCAATAGCCTTATCTCCCGATCACCATTACTCTTGCTCTTACGAAAATGGGAAAGCGTTGAAAACAGTTACGACTGTCTGGTTTTTCTTTTAAACCAACCAGTTACGACGTTAAATCCTTTTAATTTTTTTTTTTTCTTTCCCTTCGTTTATTTTTATTTTTTCATTTTTAAAATCGTAGCTCAAATTCCCTCCTTTCTCTGCACTCAACCAAATCTCTCCACTCTTTCACAATCGGTGCCCTTCATCTCCTCCTCGCAGTGTAATGGACGAAGGGAAGGAAGGGGATAATCGTGACGTGGCGGAAGATATCGGCGATGATTCTGCTTCTTTTGATTCATTCATAAACGATGATTCCGACGATAATGGCTCAGGTGACGCCGCAGAACCGGATTCAAATCATCCTGAGGTTAGTCATTCACGGTTGCTTGAAAATTTTACTCCATATTGTTTAAATACTTAAGATTTTGTTTTTCTTTCTTTTCACTGTGATTTACTTGTAATGGGTACACAGGAGCCTTTGACTGAGAAGGAGATAGAAGATCTTATTGATGAGCTTATAGAAGTTGAAAGGAAGGTAAGTGAATGAAACAGTTCCTTGATCATGTTCTTTCTCCTGTAACTTTGGTTTGGAGTTTTGGAGGTTTTGAGTTTAACGGTGGGTTTGGTTTGATTTATAGGCTGCGGAAGCTCAAGAGTCCTTAGAGGAGGAGTCCTTAGCAGAAGTCGAAGATGATGTCAGGGAGGAATTGGGGCAAAGTTTGAGCGGAGAAGAAGTATTTATACATTTTCTTCCTTCCATTTTTTCAAGAATATGTTTTTTTCTTTAGTTAACATTGACTATGTTCGGTTGTGGATGAAAATGGTTTTGACGTTTTTATGTGGGTGATGTTTGTGTTAATAGTTGGAGAAGGCCGTGACACAAGAAATGGAGACTTTCAAGGAAGAGTGGGAGGCTGTTCTTGATGAGCTTGAGGCAGAGAGTAGTGACTTGATTGTATGTTCTCTTTCATTATAGCATCACTTTCCCGTTCTCAATTTGCTTTACTAATATTGTCATTTTCCATCACACGTCTTGCCTTGTGTATTAGTAATTGATGATTGGGTTAGTTTCCGTCTTCAGAGCATAGAATAGATATCTTTATGCATTTGATTAAGCCTGTGTTTCTTCTCTTTGCTAGTTGCTATGCAAATTTTACTAGCTTTTAACTCTCATTTCAAGCATTTTGAAAATGTCCCTGTAGATAATCACTGTGACAAAATTAGTAAAAAAAAATTCCTGTTTAATTATGGTATTCCTTCATTAAGTAACTGCAAAATATCTTGCTCTCTGTTAATGAGATGTAAATGATTGAACACCCTAGTCATCATTTGTGAGCGCACTGAAAATTAGGACAGCTTCCCTTGCTTTATGTTAGAATCCCTTTATATGGCTAATCATCCCTTTGTTGTATGTTTTTTGGAATGTCAACAGAGTCTATCTGAGCAAGATAAGACTGAAAAACAGTAGAGAGCTTACCATAGGAAACAAACCTGTCAATAGGATGTTTTGTACACTCCCTTGTGCTTTTCCTTAATGCAATAGGCAGCTCTTTAGGTGGTGACAACTCTTTAGTTGGTGAGAGTTCACACCTTTGTTGCACATGTGACAGTTCATCATACTCAGTTTCCTCATTATCAGTGTTCGATGAGTGATATCCATTTCTGCAGTGAGGTCATGTTGTTCCTGCAAGTTTTGGTTAGTGCAACACCAGGAGTTGATGTGGGAGTGCTAAGAGTGTTTGAAGGTTTCTTCTGTCTTGTATACACAATAACTTCCTGTTCTGGCAATGAAATGATCTTGTCAGACTGTTGAAGGTCAGTGTCACTAGGTAGATCATCAGTAACAGGGAGAATAACATCAGATGTAAGAAATTTGTACTGATCAATATCAGCACTTCTATTCATATCCTGATTCAAAGTGAAAGGTCTGTTCTTCAACGGATGTGACATCCCAGGATGTGTAAAAATGGTGAGTTTTGGGATCAAAACACTTAAAACCTTTTTGTGTGGGAGAGTACCATACAAAGATAGTTCTAACAGCTCTTGGACCAATCTTGCTCCTTTTTTGGGAGTGAATGTGGACAAATGCTGTGCAACCAAAGACTTTTAAAGGTATGAAAGTGATCAGTTTTGAGTTAGGGTAAGATGCGCAATAAGGGTCTCAATAGGGGATTTAAAACCTAGAACTCTGGATGGCATTCTGTTTATAAGGAATGCACCAGTGAGGACTGCTTCACCCCAATAAACAGCAGGAACATTATAAGAAAACATGAGAGTTCTTGTAACTTCCAAAAGATGTCTATTCTTCCTCTATGCTACTCCATTTTGTTGTGGAGTTTGATGGACAATACCTTTGTTAGTCAAAAAAGGTCCAAGATAGGAATTCAAATACTCTGTTCCATTATCAGACCTAAGTATTTGGATTCTAGTTTGGAACTGAGTTTCAATCATTTTGTAGAAGTTTTCAAATATAAGGCCGACTTCTGTTTTGTGTTTCATAAGATAGACCCAACTAACTCTAGTGTGGTCATCTATGAAAGTCACAAACCATTTCTTATGTGTGAGGTTAGGGTTTTGAGAAGGACCCCACACATCTGTGTGAGTTAGTTTAAAAGGCATAGAAAGGCACAACTTTGAAAGTACTTCTAGTATGCTTTGAAATTTCACAAAACTCACATTTTAAATCATCAACTTTTACATCAGTATCCTTTTTAGATAATGAAAATTTGGATGTCCTAATTTCAAATGTAAAAGTCTAAGCTTGGTACATTTAGGGGAAACATGTAAAACACTTAGGCCCTTAACAATCTTCATTTTCTTGCCATACAGGAGGTACATACCTTCAGTCTTCTTAGCACTGCCATTCTTCTCCAAAGATGCCATGTCCTGAAACTCACAATGAGTAGGGTGAAAGTTAACAATGCAATTTCTATCCTTTGAAAATTGATACACAGAGAATAGATTACAGTCAAGTTTAGGAACATATAGCACAAATGATAGATTAAGGTGTTTATCAATAGTGATATTGCCTATTCCTTCAACTTTAGAACAAGATCCATCATCTATTTTAACAAAGTGTGGGTAAGTAATTTTGTGAAAAGAGTCAAATAGAGAGAAGTCACCTGTCATATGACTTGAGGCACCTGAATCTATGATCCAGGTGTTCTTACCATTCTGAGCAGATGCACCAACAGAGGAATCTCCAATAGGTTGCCCTATTTTATTGTCAAACAGCTGATTCAAAGCCGCCATTTGCTCTTTCGAGAAGAGGCTGGGTTGTTCAGCAGCTTTGTAGGCCTTTTTCTCGGTCCGGTCAATCTGTTACTCCGCTTGCCATGAAGATTCCATGTCCTTTGTGTGTCCTTTCTTTTGTTACTTTGATTTTTTGCTCATTCTTCTTATAGTCCTATAGAGATAAGTGAGGGGAAAAGTTTAACTTGCCATGATTCCATGAAGATTCCAAGAGGTGTCCTTTGTGTGTCCTTTCTTTTTACTAAAATAAAACATGTAACAATATGTCACATTATGCAATACTCCTCTTTGTGCTCATTCTTCTACACTTCGATAGGTGCTAGGTAGACTCTTAGTACCGATTGTTTCTTACTTCTCCAAGAAACCGATTTCCAAAGACATAAATGCACCAACTTTGAGGTTGACTTTCTATCAATATTGCACCACGCCCAATCGGCATCCACATAGGCCTCGATTCTTTATTTCCTTCTCTATTAAATAGTATACCTTTTCCAGGGATTCCCTTTCAAAAACCTTAAGAGCCTAACCGCCGCCTTGTAGTGAATTTCTTTAGGTGAATGCATAAATTGGCTAAGAGTACTAACAGCAAAAGATATGTCCGGCCTAGTATGAGATAAGTAGATTAATCTTCCAATAAGTTTCTGATACCTTTCAGCTTCAATATCTGTACCAGCATCATCCTTCCCAAAATTGACAGTATTATCGAGGGGTGTGCTAACTGGTTTGCTCCCCAACAGTCCATAATCAGATAGTAAGTCCATAGTGTATTTCCTCTGGGTGAGTATGATACCCTTGGATGATCTAGCAACTTCAATACCAAGAAAGTACTTTAGTGTGCCTAGATCTTTTACTTCAAATTGATGTTTTAGAAAGTTCTTCAAGTAGCTGATCTCTTCTTCTGAGTTTCCTGTGATGATGATGTCATCAACATAGACAATGAGAATAGTGACTTTGCCAGACTGATCATGTTTGTAGAACATAGTATGATCACTATGGCCTTGATGATAAGAAGCTTCCTTCATAGCTTTGGTGAATCTTTCAAACCAGGCCCTTGGAGATTGCTTTAAACCATAGATGACTTTGTTTAACTTCAGAACATGATTAGGTTTAAGTCTAAAACCAGGTGGATAGTGCATATATACCTCTTCTTTTAAATCCCCATTTAAGAATGCATTTTTAATATCCATCTGATAAAGAGGCCAATTACGAACAAAGAACAATGGAAATTAGGACTCCGGCCGAGTTTAACTTAGCCACTTGGAGCAAATGTTTCATTAAAATCAACCCCTTGAGTCCGGGTAAAACCTCTTGCAACAAGTCTTGCTTTGTATCTCGTTAATGGTACCATCCGGGTTGTGTTTGATGGTAAAGAGCCATCTACACCCAACTGGTCTTACCCCCGTGGTTTAGGAACACAATCCCAAGTATGATTCTTATCTAAAGCGAGCGGTTCCTCTAAAACAAGCATGTTTCCACTTAGGTTGACTTAAGGCATGTTCAATGGATTTAGGTATACTTGCTAGAGTCGATATTAGACAAGAAGGCTTGATAAGAAGGTGAGACTTTACTATAGGCCACAAATTTCTGAATAGGGTGTTGAGTACATTCTCTCCTACCTTTTCTAAGAGCAATAGGTAGATCAGACTCAAGAATAGGAGGTGAAATGTCGGTGGGTGATCCGGATGAGGTAGGTGAAGGAGATGAGGAATCGGATGAGGAATTAGGTGAAGTAGATGAGGAATCGAGTGTTGGTTGGTCCGGATTTGAGAATTATTGGGGTTTTCGGCATTCGGGGGTACCCAATTTTTTCTCGGTGTAAATAATGATCTCTTTTCCGTGATGAATATGAGTGTCATTGGGAGTATCAACACTAATAAAGGCGGGGTGATGGCGGTTTCGGTGATCAAATCTTGGTCGGTGGATTTAGTTTCGGACTTTAAAAAGAAAGGTCGATCTTCAATGAATGTAACATCAAATGTGATGTAGGTTTTATGAGTTTTAGGGTCAAAACATTTATACCCCTTTTTGTAGGAGAATAGCCAAGGAATATGGTTTTAACGGACCTAGGATCAAGCTTCCCCCGTTGGGGTTATGATTGTGGATATAAGCAGTACATCCAAATATCTTTAGAGAGATATCAGAGATGAGTTTTGGGCAAGGATAGATGCTTTTTAGGACATTAATGGGGGTCCTAAAATTCAGCATCCTAGAAGGCATTCTATTGATCAAATAGGTGGCAGTTAGGACAGCTTGACACCAATAGAAGGTAGGAACATTATAGGTGAAGATCATGGTTCTGGCAATTTCTAGGAGATGTCGGTTTTTCCTCTCAGCTACCCCATTTTGTTGTGGGGTGTTAGTGCAAGAGGATTGATGAACAATCCCTTTTTCAGTAAGGAAAGGGGAGAGGTGTGAATTAAAATATTCAGTCCCATTGTCAGATCTTAGGATTTGAATTTTGGTTTTGAACTGAGTTTCAACAAAGTTATAGAAGTTGGTGAATATGGCTGTGACATCAGATTTTGGCTCATAAGATATACCCAAGTGGTCCTAGAATGATCATCAATAAAAGTAACAAACCAAGGTTTTTTTGATAGGTTAGGGACCCTAGAAGGACCCCAAACATCGGTATGAACAAGAACAAAAGGAGCGAAAGGGTGTATAAGGTACGGACGATACACACTTCTAGTCTGTTTGCCAAGAATGCGAGAACTCACATTTTAATTTTTCCATACGATTCCGAAAAATAAGGAAGGATACAACTTTTTTAAGTACACAAAATTAGGATGGCCTAGTCTAAAATGTAAATGAATAATCTTGTTACATTTAGAGTCTAAACTAGCCACTAATCCTCTTGGTTCTTCTAAGGTCTTGCTATGAAACAGTACGTAGACCTCCCTTAGTACTCTTAGCACGCCAATCTTCATCATAGACTTCGGATCCCGAAACTCACAATGGGTATCCGAAAAGTTAGGCCGAACATTTCCTATCTCTACAAAACTGTTTGACGAGAGAGAAGGTTACAATTTAGATTAGGAACATAGAGGACATTTTCTAGGGTAATGGTAGGTTCAATTCGACTCGCCTTTTCCTAATACTCTTTTAGAGGAACCATCGGCTATAGTAACATGTTGGTGAGATTCAATACTTGAGAAAGTTTCAAAAACGAAATTTCACCTCGTCATATGGCCGGTAGCTCCGAGTCAACAATCCATTTTTGCCCTTCATGAGCCGTAGCTCCAACCAAGTGATTCGGTAGGTTTGTGGTTGGAGTTTGCTAAACATCAACTCGAAGTGTGTTCATTTGCTCTTCGGTGAATCCTTGCCTCTGTTCGGCCACACTATAAGCCTTGTTCGGCTCATGGCCTCTATCCCCCGTTTTTGCTTGCGATTTTTGAGAAGGTGAGGAGGTTTTCCATGCAACACCCGCATTTTTCCCTCGGTGTCCTTTCCTTTTACGGTGGTCACATAGAAGGTTGGCCCAATTCTCACTCCTTTTGTTTTTGTTAAAGGCCGCATTGGTCGCTTCAGATTCGACACTTTAAAGGTGAAGATGCTCCTCCCGGAGTTGGTAGTATTCCTCCGGCCATAGGCATTACTCCCCTCCCCGCACTCCTCCTTCCTTAGAATGCGAAAGCATCATTTATAGAAGGAAAGGGAGATATGGCAAGTATCCTTTCTCTGGTCGCTTCGTAAGTTGAGTCTAGACCTCCCGAAAAATCCAAAGAACTTTGTCCCTTTCCCGGCTCCTTGTTATGAATATCGGCATCATCGGTGCATTTCCATTCCTTGATAGTAAGTTGGTCATACTCTTCCCACGATTGGTTAGAGTATTGAAGTATTCATTGATTGGTCGTCCATTTTGGACTGAATTCCGAAGCTTAAGTTTCGGTCCATACACTTGGACATAGTTACCTTCATTAGAGTATAGTGACTCTAGCTTCTTCCAAATACGAGGGCCGATTTGGCATACGAGAAAATTAGAGCCGATTTTTTCTACCATGGAATTCATAAGCCATGATCTAACAATGGCATCTTCGGTTTCCCATGTATCAAACTCCTTTGAGTTTTTGTCGGTAGGAGGTATGGAGGATCCAAATGAGGTATCCTTTCTTTCCTCTCCCTAGGACATAAGTATAAACCGACCGTGACCAAGATAGATAATTCGGTCCGGATAATTTTTTGGAAGTAATTTGGAGTGATGGATTATCAACTCCATTGAAAGAGAGTGAAAGAGGGGAAGGATTAGATTCATTTGCTTTGTCATTTTCGATATAACGAGAGGAAAAAAAACGAAAACGGATCGATTTCCCGTATTTTCGTGGCTCTGCTACCATATAGAGATTCAATAGATCCTTTGTTGTGTCCCATCAGTGCTGAATCAGTAATAGCAATCAGTGCAGATTGTTCTCCTCTTGGAGTGGGAAGGAGACCTCCCATAACACCCTTATTACTTTCTTCTTTTCTGAGAGTTGCAAAGGCTTCTTGCACAGAAGGTAGAGGGACTTGAGCTAGGATTCTTTCTCTAGCAGCATCAAAGATAGGATTAAGTCCACTGAGAAAATAAAAAACCCTTTCTTTCTCAATTAACTTTTGAAATTTGCCTGCATCTCCAACACAGTCCTATTCAATTATAGTTAGTTGATCATAGTCTTGCCATAGCTTTTTGAGAAAATTGAAGTACCTAGTAACATCTAGGGACCCTTGTTTGGTGTTTTTCAGAGTGTTTCTAACACCAAATGCTTGAGCAAAGTTCCCTTTATCTGAGTAAGAGGCAATATTGTCCCAGATTGCTTTAGCGGAAGGATAGAACAGATGTACTGGCTTATTTCATCCTCCATAGAGTTGAGTAGCCAGCCAGTGATAATGGCATTTTCTGTTTCCCATGTGGTGTATGCCTCTTCATCAGATTTGTCTGGGATTTTGACAGAACCAGTAAGATATCCTAGCTTTCTTATTCCAGTGATGAAGATCTTAATAGCCTGAGCCCATTGAAGATAGTTTGAGCCCTTGAGCTTAACAGAGGTGATTTGGAGGTTAGGATTATCTAATCCATTCATAATTTTTGAAGAAATTCCAGATGAAACATCAGATGTCGTTTTGGATTCCGACATTTTTGAAGAAATAAAGAAGGAAGGTGAGGGACAGATGCGGAATATATATGATTTTTCAGATTGGCTCCGATACCATGTAGAGATTAAGGAGAGAAAGAGAAATAGAGTATATTTCTTGTTATTACAATCGAGCATAAGTGCAGAGATTTAAAGGGTTATTAGAATGCTTGGGTTGACAAGGACTTAATGACTTGGTGTCTCATAAATGGGTAGTTGGGGATCTAGAGAATAAAGACTAAACAACTAGCATTACAACCACTTTATACAACTTTATAGATCAGTTGTAATAAGTGAATACAGATTAATAAAACTGATTAGTAAATATAATGTAACATAATAACTTGTATTAAGACTTAGAACATCACCTCTGAATTCTTTTCTTTTTCTTTTGAGGAATAATTGGATTTTGTTTGATTTAGTCAAAAGTGCTTTTGAGTAGAATGGCACTTTATCTAGGGTTTTCACTGTTTTCATTAAAATTAGGGTTGTGTCAGACATCTAAGGCTTAGCAAAGTCGGCTCCTCAATTTGAGGAACCATCCGCGTCTGTATTATGCTATATAAGGAGGCTGACTGCCTCAGGTTGTAATCACATCAAATAATACAATTAAATAGTTCCACTTTTCCCTAAATTCTACATGGTATCAGAGTATGGTTGATTGATCCAACCATGAATTACAGAGCGGCAATGACTGGAGAATTAAGAAGTTCTCCATTTGATTCCTCAACCAATTCCACCCCTGAAACTACTGTGGTCAGAGGTGATCAACTCCTTGGAGTTGAAGCCAATTCAAGCACCCCTCTATTATTCTCACATCCCAGAGACTCAATGGCAAAAACTACTTGGAATGGTCTCGAAACCATCAAACTAGCCATTGATGGAAATGGAAAATTGGGTTATCTCGCTGGAGAAACCAGGAAACCAACAACAGAGGATATCCCAAGGCTGTGACATGTAGGTCAGAAAATTCCATGGTCATGTCTGGGCTGATTAATTCAATGGAGCCTGCTATTGCTAGACCACACATGTTCCTGCCCACAACAAGGGGCATATGGAGTGCTGTCAAGGAAATGTATTCAGATTTGGAGAACACATGCCAAATCTATGAATTGAAAACAAAGATCTGGTCCAGTAAGCAGGAGAGTAGAGAAGTTAACCATCTACTATAATGAGATGGTTGGGCTCTGGCAGAAACTAGATCTGTCTTATGATCTGTCATGGGATTGTCCAGGAGATGGAATGAAATTCCAAAAGTCGGAGGAGAATGAAAGGGTGTACACCTTTCTGGCAGGCATGAATCAAGAACTTGCTGAAGTCAGGGGGAGGATCTTGGGAAGAGTCCACTTCCTCCCTTTTCGAGAAGTTTTTTTAGAGGTGAGGAGAGAAGAATCCAGAAAGAGGGTGATGTACGAAGGAGCAAATACTGGGGGTAGAAACCTCTGCTCTGGTAATTAACAAAGGTGACAATGAGAAGCATGTTGTGACCATTGCAAGAAAAAGGTCACACTAAGGAGACTTGCTGGGCCATACATGGGAAACCAGCTAATTGGAAGCCAAGGGGATCAGGCAATGCACCAACAGATGGAAAGCAGGCTAACCAAGTGGCTTCTGACCAAGGACCTCATCCTTCTGGACCTCTGCCATTCACTCAGGAACAAATAGATTAGCCGAGCAAATTGCTCCAGGCTTAATCTAACCAGCTCTTAGGTGACTCTTCCTGCTCATTACTGGTAAAAGGTAATTCACATTCATCAGTTTCTTGTTTAGGGGCCAATCATTCTGCCTACTGGGTAATAGACATGGGGGCTACATATCACATGTCACACTCCCATTTATTCAGTTCCTATGTGTCCTGTGCGGGGAACAAAAAAGTAAAAATTGCAGATGGTTCCTTCTCCCTATTGCTGGAAAGAGTACCATTGTCATCTTACCAAACCAAACACTCAAAAATGTTCTCCGTGTACTTGACCTGTCTTGCAATCTTTTATCAATTAGTAAAATCACTTCTGACAGTAAATGGCAATGTTTTGTTTTATGTTAATGGATGCAAGTTTCGGGATTCTCACTTTGGGAAGGAGATTGGCAGTGCTAAATTGGTGGGAGGCTTCTACATCTTTGATCAAACGAAAGCATCTGAGAATAAGGAATTGCCTGGAAGTTTATGTTTTCAGTCCACTCATGTTGAGACAAATATTATTATGTTGTGGCATTCTAGGTTAGGCCACCCTAGTTTTCCATACTTGAGGAAGTTGTTTCTAGACTTGTTTTTTTAATTAAAATCTTGGTTTATTTCAGTGTGAGATTTGTGAATTATCTAAGCTTTCTCGAACAACTTTTTTAGCCCAACCTTACAAGCCTACCAAAATATTCACCATGATTCACAGTGATTTTTAGGGATCTGCAAGGGTTAGTACCTTGACTAAAAAAGTCTGGTTTTTCACCTTTATTGATGACCATACCAGGGTCACTTGAATCTATCTTCTAAAGCATAAACCCGGAGTTAAACAAGTTTTTAAAGAATTCTGCAATATGAGAATAGCCCAATTTCACCCTAAAATAGAAGAGTTTAGAAGTGACAATGACACAAAGTATTTTTAACATTGTTCTAGGATCCTTTTTCATGGAACATGGTATGATACATCAGAGTTCCTGCCCAGGCACATCCCAACAGAAAGGAATGGCAGAGAGGAAAAAAAACAGTCATACCATGGAAGTTGTCAGATCCTTAATGATTGCCTCAAACCCTCCAAAATACCTGTGGGGGATGTTGTGTTGAAAGTGTGTTTATTGGTTATTCATCAACTCAAAAAGGCTACAAGTGTTTTGATCCTCAAACTCACAGAGTTTATGTCAGCAAAGATGTCACTTTCTTTGAAAATCAAACGTGTTTTAAGCCTCATGTTCTGGGGAGAATGGAATAGAACATGAGGATGTGTCTGGAATATGGATTGATGTCCTCACTGAGTCTAGGGAACCGCTCAAAGACATTGTTTCTCAACATGATGAGCTAATGAATGATAAAGTTTATGATTCATCTACTATAAAGAAAGATGCATTAGGAATCAGTCTTAAAACTAGAATTCAAAAATTTCCGGCAAAGACTTATGCTTGGAGGAAAATGCTCTCATCAAAGATAAAGAGGAGTGAGGACTCACACAGAAGATGGCACTGTCCACGATCCTTCACCAGACGAGGATCAGGAAATGAATCCTGAAACATGTTCTGATCCCTCAGAATCCTCAGAGTCTGATGAGCCCATTTCTCCTAATTCCCCTAAATCTCCCATTAAAAATGCCCTTGCTGATCCTCTTCTTGATGTTCCTATTGCTATCAGCCCCCCCGCCCGAGAATGCACAAAACACCCTTTATACCCTCTTCTTAAATATATCTCCTATTATAACCTCTCACCAAAATCCTAGCCCTTCATATCCAACCTATCAAGTAAGCAGATACCTAAAAATATATAGGAGGCTCTCTTGTCACCTGAGTGGGAGGCAACATTCTATGAAGAGATTAGGGCTCTTGGGAAGAACCACACTTGGGAGGTAGTAGATATGCCTGAAGATAAGACTCCAGTGGGATGTAGGTGGGTCTTCACTGTGAAAATAACTCAGATGACTCTATAGAGAGGTATAAAGCTAGGCTGGTGGCTAAGGGGTATACACATACATATGGATTGGACTTTAAGGAGACATTCTCACAAGTAGCAAAGCTGAATAAGTGATAATTCTGGTATCTATGGCTGTGAATTTGGATTGACCACTGGAACAACTGGATGTCAAGAATGCATTCATGCATGTGAATTTAAAGGAAGAGGTTTACATGGAGTTTCCCTCTGGGTTCTGGCAGGACAGTTGGGAAAGTCTATAAACTAAAGAAATCACTATATGGACTCAAGCAGAGTCCCACAACGTGGTTGGAAAAGTTCAGAAGGTTTTTGAAAAAAGAGGGCTTCAAGCAAAGACAGTCAGATCATACCCTATTCATAAACAGATCTGCATATGGGAAATTGACCATCCTGGTGGTGTATGTGGATGACGTCATCCTAACCGGGAATGACAGGGAGGGCATGTCCCAAATTAAGAGGATTCTGGCAACGAAGTTTGAGATCAAGGAGCTGGGAGCCTTGAGGTACTTTCTGTTGATGGAGTTTGCTAGATCTGAGGATGGGATAGGGTTTTTCACAGAGAAAGTATGTACTGGACCTGCTAGAGGAGACTAAGATGACCAAATGCAAGCCAACTAGTACTCCAATGAAGCAAATATGAAATTGTGGGAGAAAAAGGATGAAGCACCTGTGGATAGGGGGAAATACCTAAGGTTGGTTGGGAGGCTCATTTATCTGGCTCATATGCCTGATATCTCTTTTGCTGTATGCTTTGTAAGCCAGTTTATGCATGCCCCCTGTGAGTCTCACCTAGAAGCTGTATACAGGATCTTGAGGTTCCTATAAGAGAAGGCTTGTGGTTCAAGAAGCATGCAATCAGAGGAGTTGAGATTTATGGTGATGCAGATGGAGCAAGATCAACGGAAAGAAAATCAACCATTGGGTATTGCAGCTTTGTGTGGGGTAATTTGGTGACCTGGAGAAGCAAGAAACATGGTGTAGTTGCAAAAAGTACAAGGCCGAGTACAGGGCTAGGAAGATATTCATATGCCATTGTCATTGCCTATGAAGCTGTATTGTGACAACAAAGCGGCCATTGACATTGCCAATGATCCTGACCAACATGACAGGACCAAGCACATTGAGATGGATAGACATTTCATCAAAGAAAAGATAGAAGATGGAGTAACCTGCATTCCTTTAGCCCTCAGCCCAGCAGATTGCAGATGGATTGACAAAATCCCTAGTCAAGATGGGATATGATAAGTTTGTGAGCAAGTTGGGCATGTTGAACATCCACGCTCAACTGGAGGGGAAGTGTTGAGAAATTTGATGTATTTTATGTTTAATGATGTCTGATTATTATGTTTAGGAAGGGTAGAATGGTACTTTATCTACTCTTAGGGGTTTCAGTGTTTTCTTTAAAATTAGGGCTGTGTCAAACATCTAGGGCTTAGCAAAGTCGGCTCCTCAATTTGAGGAACCATCCGCGTCTGTATTCTGCTATTTAAGGAGGCTGACGGCCTCAGTTGTAATAGCATCAAATAATACAAATAAACAGTTCCACTTTTTCCTAAAATTCTACAGGTGCCCTTTTATTTTCTCACTGTTAACTGAAAGTTAAAGTGTGTCGGATTGAATTTTGTTGTTGGTCTCCCGTTTGTTGCATAGGATTCATCTTGCAGCATGTATACCTCATATCAGTTACGTGTACCGTGTGTATTTTGTTTGTGTTTTTATTTTGTGTTTCTCTGTTCTTTGGCTGAGTGCTTGGTTTCAAACGTTAGGAACAACTTGATGGTGCTGGTATTGAACTTCCAAGTCTCTACAAGTGGATTGAAAATCAGGTTGCTGACGGTTGCCGCACGGACGCGTGGAAGAAAAGGGCTCATTGGGTTGGATCTCAGTTGACTGGTGAAGCTACTGATTCAATTGCGAATGCTGAAAAATATCTTCAGATCCACAGGCCTGTGAGAAGGTGTGATTTCATCCCTCTTGTTTGTTATATGAAGCAATGTGGATGGAGTATATATTTTTTTTCCTGATCGAATGAGTGCTATGTGTTCTATAGACGTCATGGTAAAATATTGGAGGAGGGGGCCAGTGGTTTTCTGGGTAAGAAGTTGGCTACCAATGCTGGTGAAGCTGCTGGCCATAATCCTGATACAGATTGGTCCTCCTTCAACAAAATATGCTCTGGAAAGTCGTCTTCAGATTGTGTAGCATTTGGCAGCAAGGACTGGGCTTCTGTTTACTTGGCCAGCACACCACAGCAAGCTGCTGAATTGGGTTTAAAGTTTCCAGGTGTTGATGAGGTAAGGGTTTTTTTGTACTAACCCTGGTTTTCTAGTAGCATTTTTCCTTTGGCAACGATTCTACCAAATTCCTTTTTTTTGTTACTTTATCGTTAATGTGAAACAAAATTATATTTCCCTGAACTGGGGAGGGTGTGAACTGATACGTTTTCTAATTGGCTGGTTTTAGTCTTGCTATCATTGTATAAATTCAGGAACGGGTACTACTATCAGATTCAAGGAAACTATAACCTTTTCCTCTCATTTTCATTAGTGTTAAAGCGGCTTTTAAGCGCTAGGCGATGCATCAGCCCTTCGGGTCCATTTAAGTATGCTTTTTGCAGGAGGCACAAAAAATATAATCACTTTATTATCCTTTGTAGCATTTCTCAAATCCTCAGGAAACTTATGGTGTTTTTGTCTAAAAGTCCTTTGATTGTTTGTGGTGTACTAACTTATTGATGGCATCATCGCTTTTGTGGTTGTGGTGGCTAAATCGTTTTGATGTTTTAATGTTTGATTTGAGTGCTTTATTAAAGTAGTATATTGTTTTTGTTGAGAATATTATTGTATTTCTGTTTATTTTATTATTATTGCTATGTAAGGGTAGAATAGTCCTTTTCCTTTCATTAAATAATCAGCATGCTCCCCTAGGTTAAGACGGATTCGACTCCATAATTTTGGGAATTAGGGTTTGCTAAGGTTGAGTCTTTTATTTAAAGAGGACTGCTGCCTCACTATGTAATTCATATCACAGAATCATCAATAAAACATTCTCATTTATTCTCTAAATATTTCTACATGGTATTAGAGTATGGTCTCTTGATCCAGCATAACAAGTTTCGGTATACTGGGGAAAGTTGTTTGCTATTTTATGGTAAGCCGACAAATCCGAAAACTCAAGGCACAAATCCCAAAACCCCAAATAGAAGGCAATCTAGCTCTGGTCAAGACTTCATCACAGGTCTCGGTGAATATCAATCATTTGTTGAATCTCCAAACTTCCCTTTTATAAAGGAGCACATTGACTACTTCTTTCAAAAGAGGGAAGTATTTGGTGCTAGTGTTCTTGAATCTAAGAAAATGGAGATGTCTAAGATCATCGGGTTCCATTTGGGTTTAGATTTTCGGGGGTTCCTTTATCTGTAAAGGCATTCCTTCCAACATTGCATATTTCACGTGGACAAGCTTAGAGGGAAAAATCCAATCGTGGGCTTTTATATGCCTTTCTTTTGGTAGAAGGATCTTCCACGTCCAGTGAGTTCTCATTATGATATTTCAATACTGGGCTGGTTTGTTTTTGATTCCAAGGTGGGTGCATAAGGAAATTGAACTTTTGATGGTTAGATTCCTGTGGAGTGGTTTTAATTTGTAGGCCAAAAAGCTCAAGTTTGCCGGTAAAGCATATGTTTGCCTTTTCAATACGGTGGTTTGGACGTTCAAGTCTCTTAGATTAAATGGGTACACATAAGCTTTCTGAAGGGGCAACCTTTTTGGTTGGTATCACCATGCCCAATTATCTTGGATGTGGAAAAGTCTTTAGAGCATGTTTGGTATAGAGGAAAGTGGAGAAAAGAAATAAGTTGAGAATAGACTTGAGAAAAGAAAAGTGTTGATTTCCGCCATTAGTTTGGTTGACCAGAGAAAATATGCTGAGAATAGGCTTTGGTGGTGGGGTAGGTGGCTATAGGTAGTAGAATGGGTATGTCGTAGTGGGACGTGGTAGTTGGATTGGTTTGTGGCGACGAGTGGTAGCACGGTGAGTCAGTTAGGTGGGTGGTGCAGGGTTGGTTGACGTTAAAGTGTGATAGAGGGTTGGCCGTTGACAGATGATGGTAGGGTGGTTCGGCAGCAACATGATAGGCGGTGACGGTAGGTGATGGTAGGGTGGGTCGGTGACGGTAAGTTGTAGTGACAACTGACAAGGTAAGCTGGGTGGTGGCGAGTCGTGGGGATAATGTGTGGCAGAGGGTGGCCGAGTGGACAGTGCCTGATGGTGCTGGGTGGGTCGTTGGCGATGGGTGGTCAAGGGTTGGGACTTGGGTCGACGACGGGTGGTTGCAAGGTGGGTGGGCGATGATGCGTGGTGGCGTTAAAGATTTGTGACAACGGGTGTTTGGCGTCGTGGAGGGTTGGTATGGCTGTGTTGGGGTGGTTCATTGGCGAGAAGGGTGGGTGGGTGGTGATGTGTGGCTATACAGTGGATCGGTGACGTGATTGGTGGTGGTAGGCAGGGCGCGTGGTGACTGGTAGGGTGAGCGGTGATGGTCGGTGGTGGGATGGTCAGTGGCAGTTGGTGGTGAGGTGTGTAGTGACGGGTGGGTGGTGGCAGGTGTGATGGTAGTGTGGGCGGCGTCACGGATGATCACATGGTTGTTGGTAGGGGTGGTGGAGGCGAGGTTGGTTGTACGGTGGGTGGTGTGGTACGACAAGTGGTGACGTTAAGCAAAATGTGTAGAAAAAATGGTTTTTCTTGTCTCAAGAAACATTTCTCTGACCCTGGCTAAGAACAAAAAAAGGGAGTATCAAATACCGTAAATATAAAAAGGTATTTTGGTCTAAAAATGTCAAATGTAATGATTTATTGACATTCTTTCTGTGTGCACAGGACAAAAATGCCTTATATTTCAAGACGGAGGTGATATTTAGTAGTAGCATGGTTTGTGTTCGGTAATGGTGTTTCAGTATAAAGTTTATGAACTCGATTGTTTTTCGTTTTAGTTTTCTATTTGAGGTGGTGGTACTTTGTGATAATTTTAAAACTGTTTAGGATAGTGCCCCTATACTGTTTCCCTCACATGGACTTGCAATGCACCTGCTGATGTAGTTATGTTATGTTAATATTGTAAAACTTTTCCTTGTATTGCTTGAATTCTGGACCATAGCCTAGGATACATGCATTCTACTATCTGTGGCTTTTTGAGTTCTCTAAACTTCTTGTAAATACAAGCTGATTAGGTGGAGGAGATCGATGACATTGAGGAAGGTTCTATTGACCCATTTGTTGCTGATGCCATAGCAAACGAAGGAGATCTGAATCTTACAGAAGAGCAGAAGAAGAACTTCAGGAAGGTTTGTTACGCTTGCTTTCTCATGGAATCAATTCTTACCATGTGATTGTAGGCTTTTTACTCTGTCAAGTGAAAAATATATAAAACGAGTTTTGTTGCCTGGTTCAGGCACTGATTTAGATTGATTGCCAGGGAAGCAGAAGTTGTTGGACATGCCTGTATTTTGCCTTTCCAAATAGCATTACTTGTGAAGCATTGCTTAAAGTATATAAAACATTCAGATGATACCAAAATGATATTGATAGAAGGGTCGATTCTTCGTTTTTATTTTTTTAATTCAATTTTGTTTTATCATGTGTACTCCTTTTCTTTTTAAATGCCCGCGTATTGCACCAAATGGCAAGAGAAGTATTTAACTGTGCTTAGGTGTAACTTGTTACATTCTCCATGAAGATTGAAGAATTTATTTAATGTAATGTGTGTGTGTGTGTTGAAATCAGGCAAACATGGGCAGTAAGAAGGTTCTGAGTGATTGGAGACTGTTTATTTATTTATTTTTACTTTTATTTTTTGAAATATTATGTCCACCAGCTTGCACATTTTTTTATTATAATATTTTTTATAGATATTTTGTCTTAACTTGTTGATGACATTAAAGAAATGTTTGACAGAGTTTAGGCAATAGTGAGTTACTCTATACAATTCTGTCAAACCTTACCATTAGTTCAGTTGGCAACTTGTATTTTTTTTAGGGAAGGCAACATGTATTCTAAGACATTGCTAATCCAAAATGTGATAGGTTAAAGAGGAGGATGATGCAAATGCTGATAAGAAACTTGGAATGCGTTTGAAACGCAGGAGGCAAAGAAAAAGCTGCAATGAGGTAAAAATTGTCACTATATTTGCTAGTTTTAACCACCAGGTATGTACTACTTCCGTCCCTAAATAGTAGTTATTTCAGGGGTTTCACATGGTTTAAGAGAGTGGACGATTGTCATTAATTTCTTATCGTAAAGTCTAAAGTACCCCTTGAGAGTCATTAATGCGATGGTTGAAAAGTTGTTTGATGCATAGTAAATTAAGGGTATCATGAGAAAAAAGTGATAAATGCTATCTTTGGTAATCTAAAGTGACTAATATCAAGGGACACATCATTATGGCTAAACGACTATTAAATAGGGACGGAGGTAGTGTATTGGTGAATAAGAGATGTCTTGTCTTTTTTCTCTCCTGATAACTTCTGAAGGGCGGCTTTGTGCATTTTAAAAGCAGCCCTCTTATAGAAATATAATCTCATAAGTTAGGCTTAAACGGCCTGGCATTACATCGGCAAAATGCATTCGTGCACCAATTTGCCTTTTTTCCCCATGACATTAGTGTTACCTTTATATTGGTATTTGTACAAGCTTAAACATATCTCTGCTACTTGCTAGAGACCTATATGTACAGATTATTGAATGACAGTGTTGTGCATGGTTTGGCGAAGTGATTGATCCTTTTGATTCTGTAAGAGTAGATGTTTTGAGAAGAGTAAAATTGTGTTCTTATTTCTGATGAGAAGAATTACAAAGTTACATACTTAAACGGCTAGAAAAATTAATACTTGTCTCCTTTCAAAATAAAAAAAATTAATACTTGTCGGCCAGCTGTCCTACATTTAAAACAACCACCAAACTGTACAGCCTGAACTACCCAACTACCGAATTAACACAAATATGTAAGAATACCATAAATACATATATCTAAAATTCATTAATAATATTATACATCTAATATTTCTACACTTCCCTTTAAGTTGCATCGTAGATGTTGATGCAACCAAGCTTGGAGCTTAACTCCGTAAATCATTTTTACAGACTGCCTTGGTGAGAATACCTTCAATCTATTGTTTGTTTGAATGCATTCTAATGTAATCTGCATTGCATCCATCTTTCTTAACGAAATGCCTGGCAATCTCCACATATTTAGCTTTGTTACGATAGACACGATTCTTGCAATATTGATAGTTGGTAGATTATTACATATAGATTAATGCAATAGAAGAAGAGTTTATTGCTTGTTAAACTCAAGAAGCTATTCCAACTATATATAAAAGACTCCTAGTCATACTAACGGCTATAAAAGGCAATGGATATATTATATAAAATAATATTAAGCCTTTAAACAAAAGTAACTCAGCTAATACACTTAGGAATTGAGAAGATATCCTAGGATTAGTTACAAGAAATAAAGGATAAAAAGAGGTGAACATTAACATGAACAGTAAATCCTGTAACGGTGTTAACTGTATCATCTTTCCATACTCCCCCTCAAGCTTGGTTGGAAGATATCAATGAGACCAAGTTTGCTGATACAGAACTGGAAAGAAGCTCTGGGTAGCCCTTTTGTAAACATATCAGCCACTTGTTTCTTAGTTGGGACATAGGTTAGACAAATGCTCCCATCATCCAATTTTTCTCTGATGAAGTGCTTGTCTATTTCAATGTGTTTGGTCCTGTCATGCTGCACAAGATTGTTTGCAATGTCAATGGCTGATTTGCTATCACTGTAGAGCTTCATAGGTTGGCTAAAGCCTTGCTTAGTTCTCTTAGACCCTTCGATCCATTTCACATTTACAAGGGCAACAACTCTAAATTCGGACTCGCATCACCTTAGAGACCACAACTTGCTTTTTACTACGCCAGGACACCAGATTATCCCCAAGAAAGATACACCATCCTGAAGTAGATCTTCTATCCATTTTAGAGCCTGCCCAATCAGCATCCACATACCCTTCAACGGTCATTCTGGAATCAGATTTGAAGAGAATCCCCTTTCCAGGACTTTCTTTGAGGAACTGTAGGATTCTGAAGGCTGCCTTCTGATGGAGTTTTCCTGGCCTGTGCATGAATTGACTCACTGCAAAGGAGATGTCGGGCCTTGTATGAGATAGGTAGATCAATCTTCCCACCAATCTTTGGTACCCCTCTTTATCAACCAGATCACTGTCCTCTGCATTTGTAAGAATAACAGAATTATCAATAGGGGTATAAGAGGGTTTACACCCTAGCATGCCATAGTCACTTAGCAAGTCTAGGGTGTACTTTCTTTGATTAACAAGGATACCCTGATTAGACCTAGATATTTCCATACCAAGGAAGTATCTAAGTTTACCAAGGTCTTTGATATCAAACTGAGATTTAATGTAATTTTTCAGTCTCTCAATTTCACTGTCATCACTACCAGTGATGATTATATCATCTACATAAACAAGGAGGATTACAACTCCCCTTCCCTTCAAATGCCTGTAAAACAGGGTATGATCAGAGTGAGCATGAGTGTAACCTCCTTGCTTGATAACTTTGGAGAATTTAGCAAACCAAGCCCTAGGTGACTGTTTTAATCCATATAAGGATTTCAACAGTTTGCAGGCCTGATTTTTATCAAATTTATACTCAAAACCAGGAGGCGGATGCATAAACACTTCCTCTTTGAGATCACCATTTAGGAACGCATTTTTCACATCCATCTGATAAAGTTGCCACTTGTTAACAGAAGCAAGGGACGGTATGATCTTCACAGTGTTTAACTTTGCTACAGGAGCAAAAGTTTCTGTGAAATCAATGCCAGGAGTTTGTGTGAAACCCCTAGCCACAAGTCTGGCCTTTAACCTATCAACAGTGCCATCAGAGTTGTATTTCACACAAAATACCCATTTTGATCCAACCATTTTGGTACCTTTAGGTACAGTAACTCTTTCCAGGTGTTGTTATCCATGAGGGCTTTTAGTTCATCAAGAACAACAACTCTCCATTTAGGATCAGCTAGAGCTTGAGTGATGTTTTTAGGAATAAACACATCATTCATGTTTGCCAAATAACCTTTATAAGGTTCTGTCACAGCAGAATAGGAAACAAATCTGTCAATAGGGTGTTTAGTGCATTCCCTGACCCCTTTTCTTAGGGCAATCGGAGTAGGCACATAGTTATCACTGGTACCTTCATTGTTTTGAAGTTCCATACTTTCCTCAGATTGTTCATCATCATCAAGACTTTCTTCCACCTTATTTATTGTATTCTCTACTACTTCAAGCTCAGGAGTAGGATCAGAAAGTTGAGTAGGAGCTGAACTTGATCTGGGAGGATGGACCTTTCCTTTTCTGGTATAAATGATGATATCATTTTGGACAGGGGTTCCAGAAATATCCTTACCACACTCAAGATTCTATTTTCCAGGGATCATAGATTCCATCACTGGTTCTGGAACAGTAGGAAAAGTGCTTTCCATCTCCAAGATTGTATTATGATCACTAGTGACTAAAGGATCAATAGGGTAATAAGGGACACCTTCAAAAAAGGTTACATCAAAAGAGGTATAAAACTTTCGTTTTAAGGGATCAAAACACTTGTAACCCTTTTTAGTTGAAGAATAGCCAATAAAAATGGTTTTTATAGCTCTAGGATCCAGCTTACCTCTAGTAGGTGAAAGATTATGAACAAAGGCTACACATCCAAAGATTTTCAGTGGTATAGATGATACCAAATTTGAGATTCGAGATATAAGCCTTTGAACATGTTTAAAGGAGTTTTAAAATGCAGGATCCTAAAAGGCATCCTATTAATTAGAAAAGCTGCAGTAAGCATTGCATCTCCCCAATAGGATTTTGGGAGATTCATTTGAAAAAGAAGGGCCCTAGCAACCTCCAACAAGTGCCTGTTTTTCCTCTCTGCTATTCCATTCTGTTGAGGGGTATTGGTGCATGAAGTTTGATGCACTATACCCTTCTCAGAACAGAGGGGACTTAACAGAGAGTTGAAGTATTCAGTGCCATTGTCAGATCTAAGGATCTTAATTCTTGTTTGAAATTGAGTTTCAACCATAGAGACAAAATCTTTGAAAATAGAGTACACATCAGACTTATGTTTCATCAAAAAGACCCAACATAGTCTTGTGTGATCATCAATAAAAGATATAAACCATCTATTACAACTAAGATTTGGGACTTTTGAAGGTCCCCAAACATCACTATGAACTAAAGAAAAGGAGAAGAACTCCTATAAGGCCTAGGTTTAAAAACAGACCGTGTGTGTTTGGAAAGTTCACACACTTCACATTTAAAAGACCTAGGATCCTTATTACAAAATAGATTAGGAAAAAGCATCTTTAAATAAGCAAAATTAGGATGCCCTAATCTTTGGTGCCACAAAAGGATGTCATTCTTTGTATCAACAACTTTATACACAAAACTGGAGTGTTGATTTTTGAAAAAATACAGTCCATCCTCCAGATTAGCACTGCCAATCTTCTTCCCTGATCCCTGCTCCTGAAATTCACAATGAGTAGGGTGGAAATTAGCAATACTATTAGTATCTCTAGTAAATTTGCTGATGGAAAATAGATTACAAGTAAGATTTGGAACATGAAGGACAGATTCAAGGCATATATCTTTAGATATGTGAATCTTTCCTTTTCCAGCGAACAGTAGATAATGTTCCATCCGCAATTTTAACTTTGTGCTGCCCATTAGAGGGGTGATAAGTAGAAAAAAGAGTGTAGTCCCCTGTCGTGTGGCTGGATGCACCAGAATCCACAATCCAAGGGACATTACCTTCATGAGCTATTCCACTAGTAGACAGATCAGTCAGCTTCTGCTCTTCTTTTCTCCCAAAGAGTTGATTAAGAATATCTAGTTGCTCCTTAGAAAAGGATTGAGAAGCAGCAGTAAGAGCTTGTTTCTGATCCCCACTTTGAGTAGATTTCTTTGAAGGTTGAGCTCTAGGAGGTTTCCCATGTAATTGCCAACAATTTTCTTTGTTGTGCCCTTTCTTCTTACGGTAGTCACACAGCAATTGTGGCCTTTGTTCAGTTTTTCTTTTGCCAAACATGGCATTTTCAGAGCTCGAATGAGAAGAGCGGTTGTTCACCAACAGAGTAGGATGGCTACCCATGACTCCTTTCCTACTTTCTTCATTTCAGATGTAGGCAAAAGCCTCCATAGTATTAAGTAAAGGAACTTGGGACAGAACCCTTTCCCTAGCAGCTTCAAAAGAGGGATCAAGTCCTCCCAGAAATTCAAACACCCTTTCTTTTTCAAGTAGAGTTTGAAAAGTCATAGCATCGCATCGCATGTCCATTTAATAGTAGTCAATCGATCATATTCTTGCCGAGTTTGGTCAAGGAACTGAAGTATTTTGTGACATCAAGAGTGCCTTGTTTCTGGTTTCTGATGGTAGATTTACCCCAAAAGCTTGGGCAAATTTGCCCTTGTTTGAGTAAAATTGTCCCACAGAATCCCAGCTTTCTTTGGCGGTAGAGGCAAACAGATGGTTGTTACCTATATCATCAATCATGGAGTTAATCAGCCATGACATGACAGTAGCATTCTCTGTCTCCCATATGAAGAAGGCAACAACATCTTCTTCACTCGGCATCTTTCTTGATCCAGTTAAGTATCCCATCTTGCCTCTTCCCGTCACGAAGATTTTCACCGCTGCTGCCCATTGTCTATAGTTAGACCCATTGAACTTTGCAGAGGTGATTTGTAGGCTCGGATGCTCTAATCCGAGTCCATTGGTGCGGTTGGAAGAGGTAGCAAAACTTGCTGGAGTCTCAGAAAGAGTTTCCGACATTTTTCAAATTTTGAAACAGAATAAGATAGGAGATTTAAGAAGAGAAAAAAGTGCCTGGCTCTGATACCATATAGATTATTGCAATAGAAGAAGAGTTTATTGCTTGTTAAACTCAAGAAGCTATTACAACTATGTATAAAAGACTCCTAGTCATACTAACGGCTATAAAAGGCAACGGCTATATTATATAAAATAATATTTAGCCTTTAAACAAAAGTAACTCAGCCAATACACTAGGAATTGAGAAGATATCCTAGGATTAGTTACAAGAAATAAACGATAAAAAGAGGTGAACAGTAACATGAACAGTAAATCCTGTAACAGTGTTAACTGTATCATCTTTCCATATTACATATCTATCCTATTTGCTTAGAAACCTTAGTTTCCATCAATTTATGTTCAACCAGATTTCCTCGCAAACTGCAAGTGCAATGGTTTAAAATTCTTTTTCAACACCCCTCCTTGATATTACTGTTTGGTTTTTGCTCCCCCAAATGACTATATTTCCTACACATATATGCAATATTCTGAAGTTGACCTTTTATCAGCGAGTGAACTTGTCTAATAATCTACATCCGTGTTGACATCAAGTTCATAATGTGTGCTTTTTGTGTAGACTTCTTGGTTGGGATATTTGTTCAAACATATGAAAACAAAGAAAAAATAATTGTTCTGAAACCATATGAACACACTTGAAACCCACATGCTCCCTTGGTGAAGTTTAGTCGAGTAATTTGATAGGTAGCCAAATTATTTGAATCTAAGTAGTATTCTTTGCCCACGACGGAGGTTAGGATTTTATGAGTTGCCAGAAGATTGTTGCGGATGGGTTAGGGTAAACGACAAAAGGTCCACGGTGTTGATGGTGGTCATAGGGCGACTAGGTTTCTATTTTTTTAATTTGGGTGGGAGGGTCAAATTGTACCAGTAAATTAAGTTAATGGATCTCATTGTAATTGTTTATGTTGGTGTGGATAATGTTAGACATATGTGGTGCCGAAGTAGAAATGGTAAAGTCAAAATCAAAAACATGGTGCTAGTAAAGATTATAAAAATCTCATTAAAATGTGGTGCCATAGTAGATTTCATTGATATGGTTTGGTGCCGCCTAATTTGGGGTGCCAAAGTAACTAGGGTGTGGTGCAACAACAATCTCCCTCAGTTTAAACGTTGAGTTTCTAGTTAGAAATTCGGTTTGAGTTCAGGTTGGTTTGAAATAATATATCTCTTATTTCAAAGTCTAGATAGAGGGTTTGATCATCTGTTTATATCTTACTCTTTCAACATTATATCATAATGAATTTCCAAAGCATGAGAAAGGAATAATGTCTCCTCAGGATCCAGAGATGCTTTACAGTTTGGAATTTTACCGATAAGGTAGATCTACTTCCCGGGGATTTGAGAGTTGAATGCTCTGGTGGGGAACTTAATTGCACCACATCGTCAATTCTACCCACCACCCTAAGCTCACTAGAATTTTTTTGTGGAATTGGCACAAATCATTAAGCTGGCTATAGGTAGAAGGGAAAATTGGGCTACTTGACTGGTGAAGCTGCAATGCCACCCATTGGAGTTCCCAACTCAGTCGGTGGAGTAGAGAACTCTATAGCAAGGGGCTAATGGCGTGGCTTATCAAGTCCATGTAAGCCACCATTGCCAGACTCATATGTTGTTAGCCGCAACAAAGGATATATGGGATGCAATAAAGGAATTGTACTATGATATGGAAAGTACTTGTTGGATTTATGACTGATTGGCTGTATCATGACCTAGATGAAGTATGAGGGAGAATTTTAGGAAGAAGGCCCCTACCTACATTAAGGGAAGTCTTCTCTAAAATGAGGAGAGAAGAGGCATGTAGAAGGGTGATTAATATATGCTTTGGTCATGGATCTGAAGGGCCTGCACTCAATGTTAGTAGGGGAGATGGCAACAAAAAGGGAATGATACAAAAAGGATGGTGTGAGCACTGCAATAAGGCAGGACACACCAAGGAAACTGTTGGAGTCTTCACAGAAAACGAAACTGGAAGACAATAGGACCAGGATGAGGCAATCGGGTGGTTAGAAAGGCAAACCAAGCCCCGTCTGAACCAAGTCAATAGGCAAACAAACAACTTTTTCACAAAGGACCAATTGGAGCAATAAAGTAGGCTACTCAAATCACAAACCACTCTCAATCCTGAACCATCATGTTCACTGGTTGAACTAGGTAATGGCTCAACTATATCTTTTCTGGGAGGTCACTCAAATGACTATTGGGTAATAGACTTGGGGCCACTGACCATATGACAGATTCATCTAAATTCTTCCTCTCATACACTCCTTGTGCAGGGAATCAGAGGGTAAAGATAATGTATGGGTCTTTTTCCCCATAGCTAGTAAGCGCACCATCTCTATTACTCCTTAACTGATTCCAAAAGAAGTCCTCCACGTACCTATATTATCCTGTGATTTGTATCTGAGCGCATAGGTGTAATGTTATCTTCTCTGTGAATGGTTGCAAATTTCATGACACAACCTTGGAAAAGGTGATTGACAGTGCTTGAACCCTAGGTGGATTGTACATCTAGTGGAATATACACCTTGGAAGAGTCAAGCCTTAAACCTAGTTGCTTTAATATTTTATCTGAATATGTCAGGAATAATATTATGTTGGACTTGGCCACACAAGCTTTATTTATTAACGAATCTGTTTCTAGATTTATTTGCTAATAAGAATAATTATTTATCTCAGTTTGAATGTGAAACATGTGAATTCTCTAAGCAAAACAGAGTAACCTGCCCATCTCAAGCACATTATTATGTCCATAGTGATGTTTAAGAGCCTGTTAGAGTGAAAACTTTTACATGAAAAGAGATGGTTTGTTACATTTATTGATGACCATACTAGACTCACATGGATTTATCTGTTAAAAGAAAAATATGAAGTTGAAAACGTTTTTAAAGTCTTTGATCAATATGGTCACCAAGATTGAAATATTGTGAAGCGATAATGGAATAAAATTCTTTAATAACCTGCTTTGAAAACAAAGGCATTATACACCAAATTTCCTTTTCAGATGAACCATTCCAGAATCGGGTGGCTGAGAGAGAAAACAGACATATTCTTGAGGTAACAAGGTCTTTATGAATTGCTCAAGTAGCCCAGAAGGCAATGGAGGGAAGCGGTTTTTATCTCATCATACCTTATAAACAGACATCCTTCAAGAGTCTTGAAGTTTTATACACCAATACAAGTATTAAAGCCTTTTTATCCTAGTTTGTATATCTTACAAGACCCTACTTCCTAGAATATTTGAGTGTGTTGTATCTGCACATATTTATCATAATGATAAACTGGAACTTAGATTCAAAAGGGTCTTTATTGGATATTCTAATACCCAAAAACGATATAATTGCGACAACCCGCTGACCAATAAAATTATAGTAACCAAGGATGTTTCCTTCGAAAATCAGATGTAAATTGGGGAGCCCTGTCTTCAGGGAGAGAGATCACATGAAGATGAGGATTTTAAGAAATACATAAGGTTAATGAGGTTGAAATCTTTCCAAAATCTCATGCGAATGGTGCCATTCATAACTTCATACCATTAGAAACCGAAGAAGTTAAGGAAATCTGGAATTGTTCTGAGAATGAGAGTCCAAGCCCTGCTCTAGATAGTCCTAGACTGAACATGGGACAAGAAGATATCATCTTTAGAACAGTCCTCCCAACCAAAGGTTCAAGGGACATATTTACCCCATGTTTTAAATCTGAGCCTAGAATGGCGTACACTGAAGAGGATAACACTGATCAAGTACTAAACTCAGGAAAGCTGAAATAAAACCAGACACAAGTGAGGATAACTTACCAAACTTTTGGTCATTTCCAGAACCAGAAGATCAGCTTGTGGACGTTCAAATTGCCACTAAAGCCACCCAAATCCTATGTTAAATATTTTATTGGCAATTTCCCATCTTACAATAATTACTTCTTCTTATCTTGCTTTTCTGATCCAACTCGTAGTCCCATATACCAAAATCTATCCGGGAAGCTCTTACCAACTAGATGTTAAGAATGCTTTTCTTCATGGAGATTTAAGGGAGGAAATCTACCATGAAAAGTTTAAAGGAAGGGTTTGCAGGTTGAAGAAATCCTTGAATGGACTTAATCAAAGTCAATGAGCATGTTTTGATGTGTTTACGATGTTCTTGAAAAAGTTGGGATTCAAACACGATCAGACAAATCATACTCTATTAAACGTAAATCTGAAAAAATGACGTGGACTTGAGCAATGTCATTGAGCATGTTTTGCTGGTTTACGATGTTCTTGAAAAGGTTGGGATTCAAACATGGTCAGACAAATCATACTCTTTATATTAAACGTAAATCTGAAAAATGACATGGACTTGAGCAATGTCATTGAGCATGTTTTGCTGGGTTTACAATGTTCTTGAAAAGGTTGGGATTCAAACATGGTCAGGCAAATCATACTTTCTTTACTAAACCTGAATCTGGAAAAACGATTGTGTTTATTGTGTATGTAGATGACATAATATTTACAAGGATTGGTTCTGAAGAAGCTGTAAGGATCACGGAGTGTCTACATAAGGACTTAGAAATCAACAACTTTGGCTCTTTGAGATACTTCTTGGGAATTTAGGTGGCCTGATAAGGGGATGAGATTGTGGTTTCTTAGAGAAAGTAGACTATCTAGAGGAAACATGAATAATGAGGAGTTGCAGCTAGAATGCAGCTGACTCTGTGAGTCAACATATGCATGCTCACATGCAAAAGCATTAGGAAATTGTGCAAAGGATCCTGAGATATCTCAAGGAAACCCCTGGAGGTGTAAAAGCCTTTATTGCACCGGAGAAAAGAGGAATTGAAGCTTATATGAATAATGATCGTGTTCATGTACTTTTGACAAGAGGTTTTCCACAGGTCATTGCATGTTTGTTTGAGTGAACCTTGTGGCATGAAGGACCAAGAAATAAGAAATGGTTGTTAGAAGTAGTGCTGAACAGAGTTTGGGAAGTGGCCCAAGATATCTGTGAAGAACTATAGCTGAAACAGGTGTTGAAAGACCTGGGTGTTAGCCTATCTTTCCCTAGAAGATGGCCTTGTGTGTGTGTGCGCTTTATTTACCTTCTACACGGCAGATAGCTGATGGATTGGTATAGCAAGATTGCCATGTGTTTACTGGCAAGTTGGGCATGAGGGATATTTTTATGCTCAATTAGAGTCTTTATTAATTATTTGTTTATGTGTTTTAGTAGGTATATGGATTGGTGTATTCTTGATTGCTAGTCTGTTTTTAAGTTTATTGCGTGGTTAAAGTATTGGTAGGAGGAGAACTAGCTTGGACTCTCCTTACCTTATTAGATGTTTTGAGTTTATAGGACTCTTTTCCTTCTGTGGCTTATCTAAGCAAACTCAGCTGCAGCTGTGAATAATTAGAAATAAGAGTTTATTTCTTTTCTACTCTAAAATTTCACACAACCCTATCTACACTTGACCATAAGCTATTAATATCAATGAGTTTACAGAAGCATAACCCCTGATATTAATGAATTAATAATACTTAATAACACAGAATATATTCTTTATTCTTCTACAATACTCATGACTTCGAACAAGCTTCATATGCCTTTGTACCTTAGCATACATCATAGGAGCATTGCCGTAAATTTTTCTCCATCTATGTGTTCATTTGCATGTTTGTGGAGGGCCCTTTTATATTCACATACCATTATTCTGGCAGACACTAATCGGATGCTTCCACATACTTTGTATTATTTATTTATTTATTTTTGTTTTGTGGGGAGGGGAAGGGGATTTTTATTCTATTAAGGGATGGGTATTAAAACTCTGGTTGATACCAAGAAATGGAATATCCTTTTCCAGTAGGCCAGATCCAATTCACATTACCTTGCAAGTTATTACTAAGCATAAGATGGATGTCTATCTTGCCTTCTTGGCCTGCCTGACATTTTTTGACATGCGTGTGTCTGATTACTCGCACTCTTTTCTTGTGCTCTCTCTGAACAGGAGGATGTTGATCTACATTATTCTCTGGGTGACAAACTTCCTGAGAATGGCTTCTCCAGGACGAATGACATTGGTCTTGATGGTTGTGATGAAAATGCCGTCATCCATAACTCTTCTCCTGATATGGAGGGGGAGAAATCAAAGACTGATGGAGATTCATTGATGGATACTGGTTGTGCTTTGCCTGATTTAATGGATCCCAGAATTTCCGAACGTTACGGAGGTCATAATGATGTAAATGGTGCTGGGGAAAACCGTGTCTTGGCTGATGGGTCATCTTCTCCTAAATCCAGCACGAGTGAAATGGAGGAGCAATCTGATTTGGAAAAAGATGCAAAGAACGCTAATCCTTCTGACTTTCCTCATCCACAGAATCAGAATAAAAGTTTCCAGTGCACGGCTTGTGATAATGTGGCCTGGGAAGTACATTTGCATCCACTTTTGAGAGTGATTGTATGCTTGGGGTGCAAAACCTTGATGGAATCAAAGATGCGGATGAAGGTATGGGCATTTGCTTCAATGGATCAAGTTCACTCATACTTGCTTTATCTTTATCTTAATTTTTCCATAGGTCAAGTTTGTGACTAGTTTCACCGATTTATCATTTTCTTCCGTTGTTTTGTATTATCTTTTAATTCCTGTAATATGTTTTAAAATGAATCTGGCTTCCAACATTTTGTATATCATTACATGTCTCTCAGTCCGCCTACTTTGAATATTTATTGTAAACTAGTTCATTTTATGGAAACTCATGCTTTTCCCTCTCTTAGCAAAGCTGAGTTTCTCTGCTTCTCTACTGTCAGTAGATCAGAATCAATGGGAGACTATGCCTACAACATTCTTCCCCTAAAACTTAAAATAAAATGCGTTGTCAATTATCTAAGCTTTGTTGGGTATGGATATTGAGTCGGGGAGATCACAGATTAGGCTTGTGTGAGATGCACTACAGATTCAGGATCTAGCCTGCTTACTTGGATGTGAAGTTGGTGTGATAACATGTGCACTCTGCCTTTGGGAACTAAAGGCAAGTGCAAAGATCTCGGGGAGAGAGGTCCCTATCTGAAGGTAATAACTTGGTGCTTATCAGTTTACCCCCTTACAGGTTATGGTCTGTCTTTGGGGGCTAAATGCAACTGCTAAAGCATCTGCAGCAAGACAGGGGGGGGGGGGCCTTACGGGATGGGGAGGGGTGTATCTATCTTGAGTTGGTGAATTACTTTCTGCATGTCAATCCAAATATCGAGGTCAGTGATGTAGAAACAGCTCTGAAAGAAATATTCTTTGATATGGGTTAGAAGAGGAAAGAGAATATCATTTGATGGAATGGAGGGCCATAATTACTATTATTCATTCAGGGTATATGGGTATAAGGAACTGAAGAGACTTCAATGAAGTGCTTGTAGGTGTATGGTTTGGAGGTTTGTAGACTGGAAAGAGTTGCTGAACAAAAATATTGAAGCCAGTTTAGGAAACGACGAAGAATGATGACTTGGGAAGCATTTGAGGAATGACTAAAGTGATATGTTTAGTAAACAATATTCGAAAGTATGTGGGGCTTGTGAAAAGACTGTGAGATTAGGGTTTGAACTGCAATTAGCATTTCACTCCAAGTATTGAACTATGGATCTGGTGATAGAGAACCAATTAGGTTTTTGGTTATTGTTGACTTAAGTGATAAGATCTGGGAACACATGGAATGGTTCTCCGATTCTTTTATGGGAATATCAAATAGGAAATATTGTTGCTTGTTGCTTTAAGTTTAAATCTCTTATGCTGTATAAATTGAAGGGAAACATCATGACACAGCCACTACAGGTCCTCAGTGTGCTGTTTCTGATACAACATATGATTGCTGATGTCTGGCAGGATGCTGATTGCTCAGAGTGCTATTGTGGATGGTGTGGACAGAACAGTGACTTGAGAAGTTGTAGATCATGTAAAACATTTTTCTGTATCAGCTGTATAAGAAGGAATCTTGGTGAAAATATATTGTTGAAAGTCCAGTCATCTAGCTGGCAGTGTTGCCTCTGCGATCCAAGTATGCTTCAGCACTTGACAGCACGATTAGAAGAAGTGATTGAAGCTGGAATTTTGAATGAATCTAGTTCAGACACTGATTCTAGCAGTTCAGATGACGACGTGACTAATAATAATATCAGGTATGCTGGATTTGTCTTTGATATTTCGGTAGGCTGCATCTCTTTTTCTTTAGCATCCTTATCGTCATTGAGAACCTTTTTATTTGTGAGGTCATATTTACATGATGCAATTACCGTTTTTTTTTTCACCCCTCTCTTTCAGATTTAGTGTTTCGATGTTTAGTAATGTTGATCGTTCATAATGCTACGAAATGCTGCCTTTTCTTTTCTATCCAACTTTCTTTCCTCCAGGGTGGGAAAAGAAATCCAAGCTTTCCCATGCTGGATTTGTGTTGCGATTTTTCGATAGGTTGCATCTCTTTTTCTGTTGAAGAAAAAGAGTGTCCTTGTCATCACTGAAACACCTTCTACTTTGTGAGCTCGTATTTATATGATGCAAATACTATTGTTTTTTTCCTGCTTCTCTATCTTTCTTCAAATTTCGTGTTTTAATGTCGGGAAGTAATATTAATATTGATAGGTAATACTAACAAATGGACATGCTGCCTTTGTTTTTCTTTTCTATCCACTTTCTTTTCCTCTAGAATGGGAAAGGAAAAACAGCTTTCCTAAGTGGAAGCTGAGATTTAGTGTCTTGTGGGCATAATTATGCAATTTCTCTATATGTGATAAGCATAAAAAATGTGGAGTATAGGATATGATGTGTTCAACCTGCTTATATTTTCTTCTTCATGTTTTCCAGTTCTGTTGTCATTGTTAAGAGATAAGTATGTGTGAATATTCCATGCTATTATTAGTCACAAATTTGAAATTTAAGTTTTAGTTAGAGTGATCTTATCTTGTATTTTCTACTCCTATTTACAATAAGGAATAAGGGGAGAGAAAACTTCTCCAACCTTTTCCTTTCACTTTGTCTACTTCTAACATGGTATCAGAGTCTTTGTGTTAATAAAAACCCTTGCCCTAGTCTTCAACTTGTTAACAACTTTATTCTTTTGATTTGTTTGTTATTTAAGCCTTTCAATGTGTTCCTGGTCAATACTTGCCTCTTTTCAACTAGCCTAATTCACCTCTGAACGCAAATGCTGTGGAAGAATGCCCTATTCTCATACTTTGTTTCGTCGATGGAGATGCCTGCCTTCTTTGCTGATTCTCATACTCTGAGTTGTATTTGATAATTTCAATCACCATTTAACATGCTTCTGCATTTGATATTTTTGGTGTTTTATTGGCTTGTGGACAATTCAGCTTATCTTTTCATCAATATACATTTGTATGCACGTACCCGGTTTCTTGTTTGGGCGAATACCCATTTATTGTTTTTGGACATTTCCAAGTCTCTTTGTGTGGAAGTTAGCCAGTTCCCGTTTATGGTGAATGTTACCCCTCCAAGTCATGTAAACCACTCAGTTTACTGATAACCACAATAATCTTTGCCTTTTGAAAGATTTATCTTGGAAAACTTGTATTTCAATACAAAATACAGTTGTTTCTCTGATTTTGATGAGGAACAAGACTAGAATTAAATCTGTCTCGTAGCAAGTTGGGGGCATGCTTGAGATCTATGCACCAAATTAAGGGGGAGTGTTAGCGAGATAAGTATAGGTGGTTCTTGTCATTAGACAACGATGATAGAATATCCCATGTTTAGGATAGTCATCATTTTATATGTAAGTAGGATTGATCTTATCTTGTATTTTTCTGTTTATATGAATAAATAAAGGGAGTGAACAAACCTTTTCCCTTGATACATATTTCTAAGTCGTCTTGTCTTGGTGCATTTTTGTTGTTGCATGAGAATTAGAACTTGGGTTTAAGTTGAGTCTTATCCGATCTGAACTTTAATTGGTAGGATTAATGGTTTGACATTTTAGAGTCTGGTTCAATTGTTGAGTTTATTTTTGGTTAGAAAAAATTAGATTTCTGTTGTAATAATTTTTGAATTATATTAATGAAACTCTCACATTTTTGAATTAATTATTAATCTATAAATCACAATTAATCTGATTTTTAAATAAGCGTAGTACTCAAACATAGAGCTAACTAATTCGAGTTTCTTCCTTGATTCATTTTAGATGACACTAAGTCTAAGGGTACAATATCAGTAATAATAAAAGATCATTAAATTTTAAAAAGGAATAAATTTTAGATACTACTATTCACCCTCTCTATTAGTATCAGGCGCATTACGATCCTACAATTCGCCATCAGAGCACGTTTTATTGATTTTTTATATCACTTACTTTCACTTGATCTATTGATTAGTTGTGCATGTTAATTTGTTAGCAGTTCGATTCAATTCCAGTTCATCTTATTTTAATTTTAAACCAACTCGTTTTTATACTAGCACAACTAAAATCAACTCGATTTGTTGGGAGTGTGAATATATTAATTTCTCAATTGGTTGTTTCAAAATATTGATTACTTTATTTCCAATCAGTACTAAAAGAAGACCCAAGAAGAAGATTCGTAGGATTCTTGATGATACTGAACTAGGCGAGGAAACAAAGAGGAAAATTGCAATCGAGAAGGTAAATGCAAACATTAAGGGCATTGTATGATAATAATAATCTTTTTGTAGAGTTATGAAATGTTTATATTTTTTTTAATGATTTGAAGGAACGCCAAGAACGTCTCAAGTCCCTGGGGGCACAATTTTCTATTAAACCTTCGATGTCACAAAGCTGTGTTTGGAGCTCTAGTGATGATGCCAGCATTGAAGTGCTTGGTGACACTAAAAGAGGCTATATAGTCAATGTGGTTAGAGAAGAAGGGGAAGAGCCTGTAAGGGTTCCTCCGAGCATCTCAGTAAAACTGAAACCACACCAGGTTCAGATTTATAGTTCTCTTGCTATGCTTCTAGTTTTTGATGAACATGCTACTTTCTCGGTTCTTGGTGCATGTCATTTCCATGAATCTTGACCCATGTTATTTGACACGGTCTTTGGGGCAGATATTTTTCCCAGAATGTAATAGGGTTTTTAATACCATTTTGTGGAACCTTTGGGTTCAGGATGCTTGTGATTTGATGATTTTTTATGTGGAAGAAATCATTTCATTCAAACACCAGACACACGTCATATTTGCTTATAATTTATTGTTTCCTTTACGGAATTTTCTGGGAGCTGTATTAGATCTATTGCTTCACATAGATGATGCTATGCTTAGACTGTCTAAATATTACCATATGAAATGAGAATCAAATTTTCTGGTCTTTGTCTATACCATTTTTTCTTTATTATTCTGTGTTGAACAATGGTGTTTTTTAATATTTAATTAATGTTAATTTTACTTATTTAGCATTAGTTAATCCTTTTCTTAGCTGTTTTTGCTAGTTGTTGTTATTTAGACAGTTTCCACTGTTCACTAGCCGTTGCCTTCTGCAACTTGCTTTTTCTAGCCGTTATGGCCTTTCCTATAAAGTGTAATCACACTTATCATTACCCGATAAGTGTTTCAAAGAGAATAATAAACTTTTCTTCTCTATCTCTCTTAGTTTCTACATGGTATCAGAGCTTTGCTCGATTTTCTGAAAAATTCTTCTTCTTAAATGGCTACTGAGCACTCTTCAGAAGTAAATTCAAGGGAAGAAGGAACTCATAATACCTCTTCCTGGAATTCTGAACCCTCACTAATGCCACTTCCAACTCACAAGCTCAATGGTGATAATTACCTACAGTGGTCTAAATCCATTCACCTTCTTATAACTGGAAGAGGGAAGGAGGAGTACCTAACTGGGGAAAGTAAGGCACCAGATGCTGGAGACGCCACCTACAAGAAGTGGAGGGTGGAAAATAGCCTTGTGATGTCTATCTTGCTAGGGTCTATGACCACAGCAACTGCTGAAAACTTCATTCTCCTTAATACTGCTGAGGAGATTTGGTCTGAGGCCTCTGATCTATACTCAAAGAAGGATAATACTTCTGAGATGTATGAAATTGAGGCAAAACTACAAGATATGAAACAGGGAGATTTAAGTGTAACTGAATACTTTAATCTCTGTCCGGATCTTGGCGAAAGGATTGACAACCGTGAAAGCATAAATTGGCACAATGCTAATGATGCTAAGACCTACAAGTCCTTGAAAGATCAGAGAAGGATCTTTAAGTTCCTTATGGGGCTTAATTCCAATCTTGATGATGTGAGAGGAAGAGTCTTGAGCTCAAAACCTCTCCCATCCATAAAAATGGTTTTTGCTGAAATTAAACTTGAGGAAAGTAGAAAAAGGCTCATGATGAATGGGAACACTACTAACTCATCCACTACTGAAAGTAGTGCCCTTTTCACCAAGGCGGTACCTAATGCTGCTCAAAAACAGAAGGGTAACAGACCTTTTTGTGAACATTGCAAAAGAACTGGGCACACAAAAGAAACTTGTTGGAAGATCCATGGCAAGCCTGCCAACTGGAAACCTACTAGGCAAAACCAGACCCCTGAAAGCTCTGGGAGGTTAGCCACTATTGAGGAACAAAAGTCTGAAGGGATATTTAGCAAAGAGCAGATTGAAGCCTTAAAGAGACTTCTATCTGCTCAAAATCCACAGACAAATGCTCCTCAAGGCTCCACCTCTGCTAATACAGGTCTGTGTTTTAATGCCTATTATGGTAACCACATCCTGAAAAAGGTCTGGATTGTTGATTCTGGGGCTTCCAATCATATGACTGGAAACCCCAGCCTCTTCACCAATCTAACTAAATGCAAACAACCACATAATGTCAAAATTGCTGATGGTACTATATCTCAAGTCTCTGGAATTGGAACAATTCCCGTAAATGATGATATCACTCTGAGAGATGTTCTTTATGTACCTAACCTCCATTGCAACTTGTTGTCTGTTAGTAGGTTCATTAAAGACTATAATTGTTCTGTGATATTTCATGCTAATGGATGTAAATTTCATGATTTGAACTCTATGGAGGAGATTGGCAGTGCTGAGGTCATTTCAGGGTTGTTTATTTTCAAGACTAATAACTCTAGCATATTTTTTGAAGACATTTCCAAGGGTCTGTCTAGCATATGTAGACCTAGTATGTCCTGTAATAATATTATGCTTCTTCATTACAGATTATGTCATCCTAATTTCTTGTATCTAAAGAAGTTGTATCCTGATGTTTTTAAAGGAATAAATGTTGAATCTGTTCATTGTGATACTTGTGAATTATCTAAACATGTGAGATCTGTGTTTCCCAAAATCCTTCACAAACCTTCTCAGCCATTTGCACTGTTTCATAGTGACATTTGGGGACCTTCAAAGAAGAAAACCATTACTGAAAAAAGATGGTTTGTCAGTTTTATTGATGACCATAGCAGGGTAACTTGGCTATTCCTTTTAAAGGAAAAGTCCGAAGTAGGATCCATTTCAAAAACTTCTTCACCATGATCAAAAATCAGTTTGGGACTGAAATTAAAGTCCTCAAAACTGATAATGGTAAAGAATATTTTGAAAAAGGTCTCACTTCATTCTTCTCTGGAAAAAGGGATTGCTCACCTTAGCACTTGTGTGGATACACCCCAACAAAATGGGGTGGCTGAAAGGAAAAATAGACATCTTTTAGATGTTGCCAGAAGCATAATGTTCACTATGAGAGTACCTAAGTACTTATGGGGAGAAGCTGTCCTCACAGCTACTTATCTCATAAATAGAATGCCTTCTAGAGTTCTGAATTTCAGGACACCCATTCAAGTCCTAAAGGACTCTTATCCTAATACTCATCTTATGAGTTCTATTCCCTTCAAGGTGTTTGGGAGCACCTGCTATGTTCACATTCATTCCCATAACAGGGAAAACTTGATCCTAGGGCAATCAAATGTGTCTTTGTTGGGTATTCACCCTCCCAACAAGGATACAAGTGTTTCTGTCCAACCACCAGAAAGTTCTACAATACCAAAGATGTGACTTTTATGGAAGAAATTCCCTACTTTGGTCAAGAAGTTCAGGGGGAGAACTTTCATAACTTTTACCAATCATGGGACATTGAAAATATCAGTGATACTGTGATCAACACAGAAAACACTAGAAATGAAGAAACCACTTAGAATCAGTCTGAGAACATACATGATGGATCCAATGATCTTCATGAATCCGTTCCAATCATTGTGTATTCAAGGAAAAGAAAGGCCACATCACAAAATCCCAACTGTGATAATTCAAAACCAAATTATAGTTCTGAAAGTCAGGATTCTGATAGCTATGAGAATGTGTCTGAAGATCAAAGTCTTGATAGTCCAAATGCCAGTGACAATCAAGACTCTGACACTTCTGAAAACTCCAAACAACTAAGTGATGACAATGATCAACCCATTGCTGTGAGAGAGGGGGTGAGGAGCTGTACCTCCCATCCTATTTACAACTTTCTATCCTATCACAATCTTTCTCCTAAGGAGACTGGTTTTATAGGAGTTTTGGACTCAATCAAAATTCCTAAAAATGTTCATGAAGCCATTATCAGTCCTGAATGGAAGAAAGCTCTGGAAGAAGAAATGAGTGCCTTGCACAAGAATAATACCTGGGATATCACTCAACTCCCAACTGGAAAAACTCCAGTAGGGTGTAAGTGGATATTCACCATAAAATGCAATGCTGATGGCTCCCTCAACAGATACAAGGCAAGACTGGTAGCAAAAGGTTTCACTCAATCCTATGGGATTGATTATCATGAAACTTTTGCTCCAGTTGCCAAACTGAATACTATAAGGGTTCTGTTAAGTATTGCAGTTCATATGGACTGGAATCTAACTCAACTTGACATTAAGAATGCCTTTCTTAATGGAGATCTTGAAGAGGATGTTTATATGCACATCCTCCTGGGTTTGAAAACCTAGGAAACAGGGGTGATGTGTGCAAACTCAAAAAATCTCTCTATGGCCTCAAACAATCCCCAAGGGCTTGGTTTGGGAGATTTTCTAAGTTTATCACCAAACAGGGGTTCAATCAAAGTCATGCTGATCATACTCTTTTCACAAAAATCACTAAACCTGGGAATTTGACTGTCCTAGTAGTTTATGTGGATGATATCATTCTAACTGGGAATGACCTTGATGAAGTAAAAAGGATAAAGGAATCTCTTGCAAAAGAGTTTGAAATCAAAGATTTAGGGGATCTAAAGTACTTCCTAGGGATGGAAATCACCAGGAATTCTGAGGGTATTTCTGTTTCTCAAAGGAAATACACTCTAGATCTCTTAAAAGAAACAAGAATGCTTGGCTGTAAGCCAGCAAATACCCCTGTTGAACCAGGTCTAAAACTTGGGAAGGAAAAAGATAGTCCCCTCGTTGACAAAGGGAGATATCAAAGACTTGTTGGGAAACTTATATATCTATCTCATACTCGACCTGACATATGTTTTGCTGTAGGGTTGGTGAGTCAGTTCATGCACAATCCTACTGAGAGGCATATGCAAGTTGTAGAAAGGATATTGAGATTTCTGAAGAAAAGCCCTGGTCAAGGAATTCATATCAAGAAGAACCTATCCAGAGATGTTCAAATTTTCACAGATGCAGACTATGGTGGAGCTACTTCTGATATGAGATCAACTTCTGGTTATTGCACCTATGTTTGGGGAAATCTTGTGACATGGAGGAGCAAGAAACATGTTGTGTCCAGAAGCAGTGCTGAATCTGAGCTCAGAGCACTTGCTTTGGGGATCTGTGAAGGGATATGGATTAGAAGACTTATGGCTGACCTAAAGATGCCTAACTCCAGTCCTATACAACTCTTCTGTGATAACATATCTACTCTCTGTATTGCTGAGAATCCTACTCAACACGACAAAACAAAGCATGTTGAGGTGGATAGGCATTTTATAAGAGAAAAGGTGGATAATGGAGAAATCTCACTTGTTCATGTGGCCTCAAAAGATCAAACTGCTGACCTCCTTACAAAGGCTGTTTCCAATCAAGTGTTCCAACACCTTCTTCACAAGCTTGGCTGCATTGATATCTACAACCAACCTTGAGGGGGAGTGTTGAACAATGGTGTTTTTTAATATTTAATTAATGTTAATTTTACTTATTTTGCATTAGTTAATCATTTTCTTAGCTGTTTTTGCTAGTTGTTGTTATTTAGACAGTTTCCACTGTTCACTAGCCGTTGCCTTCTGCAACTTGCTTTTTCTAGCCGTTATGGCCTTTCCTATAAAGTGTAATCACACTTATCATTACCCGATAAGTGTTTCAAAGAGAATAATAAACTTTTCTTCTCTATCTCTCTTAGTTTCTACATTCTGCACTACTTATCTGAATCAAAGTTTTATGTTATCTAACACCTTTTTTTCCCTAATACTTCTTTTCTCAGCTTTTTTCCTCTTTATATCTCTTTATAAATATGAAATCCAGTTACTTGTAAGGAATCATACGTCCCTGGTTCTCTCCTTTATACATCTGAAATCCAGATTATTGCTATAAGCGAGTTGCATTAACTAAATTTGTTTACCAAATTATTTGATGCAATGAGAACACCTTTACTCTGGGGTCCTTACGTTGCGTGAGATTTTTGAATATATTTTATGTATTTCACTTCCATATGTTGATGCAGATTGCTGGAATTCGATTCATGTGGGAAAACATCATCCAATCTGTAAGAAAAGTAAAGTCTGGAGACAGGGGTCTTGGATGCATTCTAGCCCATACAATGGGTTTAGGTAAAACTTTTCAGGTACACTTTGTCTCAGTTGAGATTTCACATTTAGATTCGTTTGCAAAACAAATGTTTTATTTGGTTATTTATTTGGAATGTTTCAGAACTGTTGTGTCAACCTTGTGGTTGTTGTTTGCATACGCATTAAATGATGGCTGAATCAAGAATGATATACATTATTATATTTTAATCATCGTTATAAGGGAAAAAGATTAATGGCTGTCAGGATGGAATTTATTTCTTTATGTATACTGTAATTGAGTGGCTAAGTTTTGGTTCGTTTCTCTGCATTGATGACTGATTATTTTGTGCAATCGGGTTGATATTTTTTTTGTTCTGGTTGTTTGATGCAAAGTTGTTAAGGCGATTGCCTAGGCATGAGGCAACCTGGTGTCGCCTGGAGTTGGGGCAAGGCGAGCAAAATGGCATGGCTGTTGCCTGGGCTGACTAAGCATCGCTTTTGGCACTTTTTGTTCATTTTTTGTTTCATGCATTGCATGCACATAAAGTTTTGAAGATAAATAGACTTTTGCTGAACTCACTTGCATACAAGTCTCACTCTCATCTACATGTGAACATAAACAGTGTTTGATTAGCCAAAAATGTATTAATATTTTGATACATTTTCCTGTTATAGGCGCGGCATGATCCAATATCTCTTCTTTCTCATGGTTTTGCGAATAGTTGTAGCATTATGCAACTTGCATTTTCTCTTAGAGTGTGAGCGATTGTTTTTTTTTTGTGTGTGTGTGTTAGTGTCCTGGCATTTCTACATATGATCATCAATATTCAGAAATGTGGGAGTATTGTCTGGTGTTGTGTAGGCATCGCCTATTCGGCCAAGTGACCAGGTGATCTCTCTCTGCCTTAGCATCGTCTAGAGCTTTAACCACTATAGTTAGATGCAGACAATGACTTCAATTAGGAAGATGTAAATGTTGTTTGATTTTTTATGCCCTTTTCCTTTCGTGATTTTCAATGAAAGTATCCTGTGGTTCTGTCTGTGGAATATAGTGAAAGGTGATTTTTTTTCTTCTATATAAACAGCAAGGCTAAGGGTTTAGCAGAAGAGTGCTCGCTGGACTTTCTGCGAAAATTTTCTATTGACCACCACTTGCTTCAAATTTGCATGGCCGTGCATTTTTTTAGGGTTGATCTTTTAGACAGGAAATTTGAGAAGGTCCAGTGTTCCAAAAAACGCTGTGCGCTAGTAGGTCGGAGGGGTGGTGGTGGTGGTGGTTGCGCCGGTGGGGTGGCGTAGGAAGAAGGGAGGGAGAGGGAAGAGGATGTCAGGCAGCGGGGTGTTTGGAGGCGAGGGGAAATCGGAGCAGGTTTTTTTTTAATTTTTTTTAATTTTTTATAACTAAAACATTAGATCTAAAAAATGGATTTAAAGTGAAGCCCTAGACCGACTAGGACCTCCTAGAATCCTCCTAGAACCCCCCTAGGACCAACCCCGCCTAAAGTGTATTCGGGACGGTGATCGCCTAGCGTCTAGGCGGCCGCCTAGAGCGACTTTTAGAACACTGAGAAGGTCTATCCTGTCTCCCTGTGTCCCAAACTATAAGTCCGTTTAGGTTTTTCATTTTGTCCCATAATATAAGTACATTCAGAATACCAATGAAGCATTTATTACATTTTTCTCCTTTTACCCCTCATTTATTATATATTCACATACTTTTCACTAAGTTACAACTATTACATTAATGGTATTCGAAGGTTATTTTAGACTTTTTCCATTAAAATTAATGACACTTAACAAACTTTCTTAAACTGTGTGAAAAGTCCATGTTGGAGTTTGACTATTAGACTGTTATTTGATCTATTATCCTGTTTAGTATTTTATTTTATATTATCTGATTATGGTTAGGGCTGTTATTCTTTTAAATAAACCGGCTAAAGTTTGTTTGGGCTGTTAGGAGTTTGTTTTTCATATTTTGAGTTGAGATAAGTTAGAGTCTTGTACATATCCAACTCTTCATCAAACATGTATTTAAAGGAGATAGCAGTCTCCATTCTCCAAGACAGTGTGGAATAAAATCAAACCTTTTCTATCCTAAATTCTCTACAGTCCAAATGGACTTTTCACACAGTTTAAGAAAGCTTGTTAAGTTAATGACACATACTCATCTTTTCCTTTTACATCCGTGATATAGATGTATAATTGCGACTGTTCACCTAGGACTTTCCTTCACTTGCGTTGGGGATGTAAAGGGATATTTTTATTTACCATGCAAATAAAGTATTCACTTATATCTTGGAATCATATATATGTTTGACCTTTTGTAGTTTGAAATATGGGAAGCATTGATGTCTAAACTAACAGTGGGAGTGCCGTTCCCCTAACTTCTGAGCTTCATTGCACAGGTCATAGCATTCCTTTACACAGCTATGAGAAACGTGGACTTGGGATTCCGAACCGCTGTGATAGTAACACCAGTAAGTGTCCTGCATTACTGGAGAAGTGAGTTTATCAAATGGAGACCATCTGAACTGAAGCCTCTTCGGGTTTTTATGCTTGAAGATGTTCCAAGGTTAGATTCTTCTGGAAATCAATGTTTTTATCGTATAATTAGTGGTTTCATTTTGTACGATAATGATAGCTCCTGCCTTCTTCCTATCTGCAACTTTTACACTAATTTTGGTGGTGGAATAATTGTTATTTTTTATTTTAAATTTTAATTATGGAAATTCATGTAAATTTCTGTTGAGCTACTTAATTATTTTGATTTCTTAAAGGATACTAATGTGGCTACTTTAGAATGTAGCATATATTCTATTTCTTTTTTGAAATGTGGATTGTGGAATGAGTTAACAGGAGTAACATCTTTCCAGTTATCATTTCCATTTTACAGTCTTCTTTGCCGGTTCTCTTCAACTGCTGATTGCGGGTGCGATATATGTACCCTAATATAATATATGGCTGAGTTAACCGGTCAATGGATCCAAGCAAAAGGATTTGTGGTTGGCTTCTTCTCCCCTCTCCCAAAAGAAACACGAGGGAAAGCAATGAAATAGTGGATTTATACCTTACTTCCATTCCCTCTCCAAACCTCATTTAAAGTGGATTGGTGACTCCTTTTCCTGACCAATTTAAGTATCTTTTGTATCTTCTATTTTCTGTACAAAATCTAACAAAAAACAGGTGAACAAGTACTTGTTTTTATCTTAGAGAATTCGATACACAAACATTTTGTATATTTTCGGGACCTCAGAAGTGCATCCTATTCACCTCATCGGGGAAAAATTTCTATCCCTTCCTGTCTCTGTATGTGTCAAAGTTAAAGTAAAGGCATCAATAAAATGCACAAAGCTCATACATGAAATGATTTTTCCCGACCTAAGGAAATCGGAGGCAAATAAGAAATACTGTAATCAAGGAAGTTCTAGTGCTGAAGATAGCCAATGCATATCAGTCTAAGGCAGAAATCGGTTGGAATTGGGTGGGAGAGGACTTGGTGTGCGAAGTTAGGATTGACAATCGTTAGCTTACTTCACTAAGAATGTAATAAGTAGTTGTTGCTAGACATTGTATTTAATAAAAATCGTACTGCTTTTAAAAAGAAATAGCTAGTCTGAAAAATTCTCTCTCATGGAATCTTACCTCTTCTGTTCTTGTAATGCATTCGTATTTAATAAAAATCGTATTGCTTTTAAATAGAAATAGCTACTCTGAAAAATTCTCTCCTTGAAATCTTACCTCTTCTCATCTTCTAATGCATTCGTATCCTCCCATCAGCCGTTGCAACCTTCCCCGCCTCTCTATCTTCCTCTACTACAGATGTTCCTCTGGGGCATTCAAGCTGGTACCTAAGTAGGATGTTCCCCACATTAGAATAGCTGCCTCAACGACTTTTGGATCTCACACCCCCCACCCTCCCTTAAGGAGGCAAATAATGCTTCAGATACAGTCCTTGCTGTTGCCTTGTGGAGCTCTTGGGTTGCCAGGGTGGGTTTTTCCTCGCTCGTCGGTCTTTACTTTTCTCCTGTGCTTCAAGATTAGCTGCCAATCACCATCTTCCTTGCTTTTTTGGTCGACTTCTCCGCTAAATGAAATTTATGCTATTGTGGGTGTCCGTGTTGGCTCAGCTGCCCCTTTTCCTGTTATGCACAAATTGGAAAGAGGATAGTGAGCAAATCTGGTCTTGTGAAGTCCAACAATTAGAGCATAGCTTCTTTCTATTTCGTTTCCAATCCGAAGATGCAAAACTGGAGAGAAATCCTCGGTTAGCTTAGTCATCAATATGGTGTTCGTCACTCTTTGGACACCGAACATGTTTCTACAAAAGGGATATGGATATGGATATGGATATGGATATGATTCCTTTTTGGATTATACTCTCTGATCTTAAATTGCCATACTACTGCGATTCTCAGTAATTTGGCTGGAGTAATTGGCTGTTTGTTGTACACTGATTGATGCACAGCCGATCATACCAGGCTGGCATTTTCTAGGATAATGTGTTGAAATGATGACAGACTCCCCCTTCCGATTCCATGAAGCTTCGGAATGAGTTTAGGGAAGTTTATGAGCAAAACATAAAATGAGTTACTTCCTTATTATTGTAAGCATAGCAATCTTTTCAGACACTTCACATGCATGTGTGGTAAAGGTAAAGTTGGTCTTCCTAAGACTTACCAGCCCAAGGAAACGAAGGAAGATGTTAACAAGTATAACGGAGCAATTAAAACCTCTCATAGACGTACTTTTCATATCGGAAGATAATTTTCATATCCTCAGTGATGCTGACACTGTGGGTCATGTTCCATCCCTTCCCGATCGGCAATTCTAAAGTGCTTTCGACCCAAAACGGGCCATTGTTCCTTTTGAACAAAATGAGCCTTTCCAGCTCAAGTCACATCAGTTTTGAGGGGCTTTTTGAAGTGGAACAAAATGAGGATCCGTTTAATCAAAAAGAGAACAAGAGATTTGTGGAACCATATCCTCTTGAATCAAATGTTTTAGCCGCAATGGTTGAAGCTGATGCTTCTCTTGATTGACATAGTGAGCAGGTTGCCACTTGCTTTGGCTCATTCTGGGTGACTTTAATGAGGCCATTGCCCCTGAAGACAGGTTGAATACAACTGGGTTTTATTTTGCTAGTGTATTGGAATATGTGGATTATATGGACTTCTTAAAATAATGGATCTTCCCTAAGGCGGTCCTAAATTTACCTGGTTTAACGGGTAAGATGCAGGGAGACAATCTGGAGTAGAATCGAGAGGGGTTTGTCTAATGGGGATTGGCTTGAACCATTTCCTACCTTTCAGCTGGAAGTGCTTAACCTTTTATCCTCTTACTATTCCCTTTTCCTGCCTGTTATAGAATAATGAATAAAAGAGATTGTCCAAGTTCATTGTATTAGGCACCATTAGTATTTAGAGTTTCTAGGATGATTCTAGAATGATGTAGAATTGATTATGATTCATTGTAATAAATCTCTCTTTTCATACTTAGCTTGTAATATTCACAAAATAAATGAATGAAACAAGGGGAATGTTAATCAACTCATTCTTTTCCTCTTCTTTTTTTGTTTTCTGACATGGTATAAGAGCCTTCCTCAAACTCCAACCTCCCTTCATGCGTCCTTCCGAGAATAGCACAAATATGTGCGTTTGCCATCTGCCATAGAGTCAAAAGCAGGAAGCTCCATAATTGGAATATTCTCCCCCACAAACACAATTCCTATCATTACATCCATCAAACTGAATGGGAAAAAAATACTTTGGCCCCGTTCGGTTGAAAATTTTCTAATCAGTAGAAGGATGAACCATCACCCCACCAACGATAAGTCGGATAAAATTTGTCCACTTGCTAGTTTCTGGAAACAAAATGACACACATATTATGTCAATGTTGTTTAACAATATTGAGCCCAACATTGGTGTAATCCTGTTGTATCTCAAGATACCAAAAGAGATGTGGAATTGATTGAAGCATATGTACTCCGAATCTGAGGATTTATCATGGATTTATGAGGTTTGCAAGGAATATTGTAATTTGGAACAAGGGAATCGAACTTTTGAAAATTATTTTTCTACTGTTAAGAGTGCGTGAAGAGAAAAATCTGTACTTACACCTTACGCAAGATGTGAATGTGTTGGAAAAGTAGTGGTACGATGTGGATGTCACCCGGTTTCTCGCAGGGTTACAGTCAGAATATGGCCTGATTAAGGCTCAAATTTTGGGAGGCACCGAATTGCCCACTATTACTGAAGTATTTTCTTGGCTCCCAAGGGCTTTATTGAATATAATAAATAAAAACATAGTATAGTATTGTTATACTTTAATTTGTAAGTAAATAGGCCGGTTAGACACTTTACAACAATAGTTAATGTTGCCCACTCTATAAAGTGTATCCTAAGTAGTATTTATTACCATGTTGCTTTTTCTCTTTCCTAGATTAGGCATGCTTACTTTATGCTCAAAGGTCACCTTGTAATGTATCTATTTATTTGGGGCTGTTTAGCCTAGTAAATCAATAAGAGTTTCTATTTTCTCTTAATCATCTTCTTCCTCATTCTCTCTATTTATCTTTATGGTAGCGAGCCCCGAATATATTTCGAAATCGATCTCGTTTCTCGTTTTTTAAGGATCTCGTATATCAAAAATGACAGATACTGAATCTAATCCTTCCCCTCTTTCACTCTCATTCAATGGATGATGTGATCCGTGATCGAATCAGATCCGAAATTGCCAAGGACTTGACTGATGGCACCAATACGACGAGCACCGCGACCCTCAGCTAACTCGTAACTAAGAACCTTGGTATGACCTCAACCCTTAGATAACCCGTATCTAAGAACCTTGGTATACGAACGCCACAAGGTCTCGCTCGTAACCTTGATAAGTTCCGTTTGGAATCTCCCAAACAACGGCGTTGGAATCCACCAAACATCAACGTGAGAAAACTCACCAAAGCTTAAAGCTTAAATAAAATATATCAAAATTTGTCTTTCTCTCTCGATGATTACAATGACTCTTAATGCCTTTATATAGGCTACGTACTCCATGACAAATTGCTTATTTAGCAATGTGGGACAAAATAACTATAAATAAAAACAATAACAAAAATAAAATATTATCTAACCAATGTGGGATAACAAAAGATAACTAAAAATAAATAAAAGACTCCAAATAAATTTGACAAGTTTCTTCTCGATGGGAATCACATCATTCCCTCCCGGTTCCAAAAGGATTCGTCCTCGAATCAAAAGGATGTCGTAAAATGCACCATCAAGGACAAAACAAGCTTCGAACCAACAACGAATATCAATGATATGCCCGGATCAAATACAAGGCGGACATGCCACTTCAAATCGAGATATCTTCGAGATGTTGATGCATACATCACCAAGGAAACCAATGAGTAGTAATCTTGCGGGTGCTCAATGCAAATAATGCTCTCCGGAGCAAGAAACATAGGCATAGGGATTAGAAGCCGGAATAACCGCACAATACACCGCAAAAGGATCAATGAAAGTGTGCTTCGGTTTTCCATCAATGTCAATTGGGACAAGAACATCCATAGGCAATATATTGGTTGGATTGGGTATATCGATGGCCCGCTTAGCTCCTCAAGCGGATGATCTTCACGTACCCGTAAAGAAGACGAAATAGAACTCGAACAAGTGGTCGGTGAAGTAGGACCAACGAGTCCCCATCCGCCTCGATTTTCTCCACCACTTTTTCGCCTCCTCGATTGCCGCTTCCACAATCGACTCTTGGACTACATCCACTAATTTTGCTTCAACAACCTCTTCCAAATTCTCCATAAAATTCGGATTATTATCCTCTACCATTCTCTCATAATCATCGCCTTCCAACTCATCTTCTTGAGTATTAGCAATCTCAACGGTGGTCTCTATAATCTTCTCTCGGAATATTAACATTCACCTGGTCATCCTTAGGTGATGTTCCCCGTAAACTACCTATTTTCTCGCCATAGATTAGGGCAATCATAATAGTGATGATCACCGCAATAAACAAAAACAACTCGTGTAGAAGTGTGCTTAACCACATTAGTACCACCCCGGTTACCTCTACCACCACGATTATCTCTACCACAACGGGTATCTCTACCACCACGGTAAGATTGCTCGCTTACTCCCTTTAACATATTCCTCATCTTATCCATCATATCATCAAAACGTCGTTCTATTTCTAAGTGTCGATCCATCACATCATTCAAATTCCGAAAATAGGCATCCATAGGACTCTCCATTACTCAAGATCGAAAATCGCCAATAGGTAGCACACGACAAGTATCCGTAATGTCCAAACAAAAATATTCGACGTTGATTTTTTTTGAGAGGTGTACTAGAATCACGGGTGTGATTAAAATCACACCTAGGTGTTAAGCCCACGTAAATTTGGCGCAAATAATTTTTTTTTTGTTTTTTTTTGTTTTGTTTTTTTTTTTAAGCTTAACCAATAAAAAAAATTCGGTTAACAAAAAACAAACAATCACTTGGCCTTAGACGGCGGCCGCCGCAAAGGAAGAAGGGGGTGTGCGGTCAGTAGAAAAATTTGGGAGGGGGGAGATGAAAATTGCGGCCGGTCAAATTGGGGTAGGGAATTGCGGCCGATGATGATGATGCAAAAGGATCAAGTTTTTTTTTTTTTTTTTTTTTTTGTGTTATGTGTATATGCGAGAACTCGCAGGAAGCAAACGAAGAAAGGATTTTTTTTTTTATTTTTAAATTGAACAAGAGTTGCTTTGGGAATCAAAGAAAACAAATTAGGTCAAAGAAGGTCGCCGGGAATTGCGGGCCGATGCAAAAGATCAACTTTTTTTTTTTTTTTTTTTTTGAATAATAAGAACATGAAAAAAAAAAAAGAAGGGCGCAGGAAATAAGAAAAAAAAAAAAATAATAAAAGAGATATTTGGATACCGTCGTGTGATCGGCTCTCGCTATCAACCGATGTGATCCGTGATCGAATCGGATCCGAAATTGCCCAGGACTTGACTGATGGCACCAATACGACGAGCACCGCGACCCTCAGCTAACTCGTAACTAAGAACCTTGGTATGACCTCAACCCTTAGATAACCCGTATCTAAGAACCTTGGTATACGAACGCCACAAGGTCTGCTCAGAACCTTGATAAGTTCCGTTTGGAATCTCCCAAACAACGGCGTTGGAATCCACCAAACATCAACGTGAGAAAACTCACCAAAGCTTAAAGCTTAAATAAAATATATCAAAATTTGTCTTTCTCTCTGATGATTACAATGACTCTTAATGCCTTTATATAGGCTACAGACTCCATGACAAATTGCTTATTTAGCAATGTGGGACAAAATAACTATAAATAAAAACAATAACAAAAATAAAATATTATCTAACCAATGTGGGATAACAAAAGATAACTAAAAATAAATAAAAGACTCCAAATAAATTTGACAAGTTTCTTCTCGATGGGAATCACATCAATGGAGTTGATAATCCATCACTCCAAATTACCTCTAAAAAATTATCTGGACCAAATTATCTATCTTGGTCTCAGTCTGTTTACACTTATGTCCTAGGGAGAGGAAAGAAAGGATACCTCACTGGATCCTCCATATCTCCTACCGACAAAAATTCAAAGGAGTTTGATACATGGGAAATCAAGATGCCATTGTTAGATCATGGCTTATGAATTCTATGATAGAAAAGATCAGTTCTAACTTTCTGTATGCCAAATCAGCCCTCAGCATTTGGAAGAAACTAGAGTCCCTATACTCTAATGAAGGTAACTATGTCCAAGTTTATGGACTGAAACTCAAGCTTCGGAATACTGTTCAAACTGGACAGCCAATTAATGAATACTTCAATACTCTAACCAATCTGTGGGAAGAGTATGATCAACTCACTATCAAGGAATGGAAATGCACTGAAGATGCTGACATTCATAACAAGGAGGTGGAAAGAGATAGGTTATTGGATTTTCTGGGAGGTCTAGACTCTACATATGAAGCAGCCAGAGAAAGAATTCTTGCCATATCTCCCTTTCCTTCTATTAATGATGCTTTCGGCATTCTGAGGAAGGAGGAGTGCAGGAGGGGAGTAATGTCTATTCCTGGAGGGATACTGCCAACTCCAGGAGGAGCAACATCAGCCTTTAAGGTGTCTGAATTAGAAACAGCCAATGCAGCTTATAACAAAAACAAAAGGAATGAGAATTGGGCTAACCTTCTGTGTGACCACTGTAAAAGGAAGGGACACCTTAAGGAAAAATGTTGGCTGCTGCATGGAAAACCACCTCACCTTCTCAAAAATCAGCAAGTAAAAACTGGGGATAAAGGACATGAGTTGAACAAGGCTTATAGTGTGGCTGAACAAAGACAAGGGTTCACTGAAGAACAGATGAACACACTCCAGTTAATGTTTAGCAAACTCCAACCACAGCCTACTGAATCACTGATTGGAGCTACTGCACATGAAGGGCAAAAATGGATTGTTGACTCTGGAGCTACCAGCCATATGACAGGTGAATTTTCTGTTTTTGAAACTTTCTCAAGTATTGAATCTCACCAACATGTTACTATAGCTGATGGTTCCTCAAAAAGAGTGTTAGGAAAAGGCAGAGTTAGACTTGAACCCACCATTACCCTAGAAAATGTCCTCTATGTTCCTAATCTAAATTGTAACCTTCTCTCTCGTCAAACAAGCTTTTGTAGAGATAAGAAATGTTCGACTAACTTTCCGGATACCCATTGTGAGTTTCAGATCCGAAGTCTATGATGAAGATTGGCGTGCTAAGAGTACTAAGGGAGGTCTCGTACTGTTTCATAGCAAGATCTTAGAAGAACCAAGAGGATTAGTGGCTAGTTTAGACTCTCAATGTAACAAGATTATTCACTTACATTTTAGACTAGGCCATCCTAATTTTGTGTACTTGAAAAAATTGTATCCTTCCTTATTTTCTCGGAATCTGTATGGAAAAATTAAAATGTGAGTTCTCGCATTCTTGGTAAACGTACTAGAAGCATGTATCATTCTGTACCTTATACACCCACTGCACCTTTTGTTCTTGTCCATACTGATGTTTGGGGTCCTTCTAAAGTCTCAAACCTATCCAAAAAACCTTGGTTTGTCACTTTTATTGATGATCATTCTAGGACCACATGGGTATATCTTATGAGCCAAAAATCTGATGTTACAGCCATATTCACAAACTTCTATAACTTTGTTGAAACTCAGTTCAATACCAAAATTCAAATCCTAAGATCTGACAATGGGACTGAATATTTTAATTCACATCTCTCTCCTTTCCTTACTGAAAAAGGGATTGTCCATCAATCCTCTTGCACAAACACCCCACAACAAAATGGGGTAGGCGAAAGGAAAAACCGACATCTCCCGGAAGTTGCCAGAACCATGATCTTCACCTATAATGTTCCTACCTTCTATTGGTGTCAAGCTGTCCTAACTGCCACCTACTTGATCAATAGAATGCCTTCTAGGATGCTGAACTTCAGGACCCCCATTGATGTCCTAAAAGGCATCTATCCTTGCCCAAAACTCATTTCTGATATCTCTCTAAAGATATTTGGATGTACTGCTTTTATCCACAATCATAACCCCAACAGAGGGAAGCTTGATCCTAGGTCTGTTAAAACCATATTCCTTGGCTATTCTCCTACAAAAAAGGGGTATAAATGTTTTGACCCCAAAACTCATAAAACCTACATCACATTTGATGTTACTTTCATTGAAGATCAGCCTTTCTATTCCAAGTCTGAAACTAAATCCACTGACCAAGACTTGCTCACTGAAAATGCTATCACCCTGCCTATTATTATTGATACACCCAATGACACTCATATTCATCAGCCTGAAAAAGAGGTCATTATTTACACCAGAAAAAATTGGGTACCCCTGCATGCTGAAACCCCCAATAATTCTCATATTCAGACCAACCAACACTCTGATTCCTCATCTACTTCACCTACTTCATCTGGATCACACACTGACATTTCACCTCCTATTCTTGAGTCAGAACTGCCTATTGCTCTTAGGAAAGGTAGGAGAGAATGCACTCAACACCCTATTCAGAAATTTGTGGCCTATAGTAAAGTCTCACCTCCTTACCAAGCCTTCTTATCTAATATTGACTCTAGCAGTATCCCTAAATCTATTGAACATGCCTTAAGTCAACCTAAGTGGAAACATGCTGTTTTAGAGGAACTGTTTGCTTTAGATAAGAATCATACTTGGGATTGTGTTCCTAAACCACAGGGGGTAAGACCAGTTGGGTGTAGATGGCTCTTTACCATCAAATACAACCCAGATGGTACCATAAACAAATACAAAGCAAGACTTGTTGCAAGAGGTTTTACACAGACTCAAGGGGTTGATTTTAATGAAACATTCGCTCCAGTGGCTAAGTTAAACTCAGTCAGAATCCTGATTTCCATTGCTGCTGTCCAGAATTGGCCCCTTTATCAAATGGATATTAAAAATGCATTCTTAAATGGGGATTTGAAAGAAGAGGTATATATGCACTATCCACCTGGTTTTAGACTTAAACCTAACCATGTTCTGAAGTTAAAGAAAGCAATCTATGGTTTAAAGCAATCTCCAAGGGCTTGGTTTGAAAGGTTCACCAAAGCTATGAAGGAAGCAGCTTATCATCAAGGCCATAGTGATCATACTATGTTCTACAAACATGATCAGTCTGGCAGGGTCACTGTTATCATAGTATATGTTGATGACATCATCATCACAGGAAACTCAGAAGAAGAAATCAGCTCCTTAAAGAACTTTCTGAAACATCAATTTGAAGTGAAGGACCTAGGACCACTAAAATACTTTCTTGGTATTGAAGTTGCTAGATCATCCAAGGGTATCATACTCACTCAAAGGAAATACACTATGGACTTACTATCTGATTATGGCCTGTTGGGAAGCAAACCAGTCAGCACACCCCTTGATAATACTGTCGATTTTGGGAAGGATGATGTTGGTACGGATATTGAAGTTTGAAAGGTATCAGAAACTTATTGGAAGATTAATCTACTTATCTCATACTAGGCCGGACATATCTTTTGCTGTTAGTACTCTTAGCCAATTTATGCATTCACCTAAAGAAATTCACTATAAGGTTGCAGTCAGGCTCTTAAGATTTTTGAAAGGGAATCCAGGAAAAGGTATACTGTTCAGTAGAGAAGGAAATACCAGAATTGAGGCTTATGTAGATGCTGATTGGGCGAGGTGCAATATTGATAGAAAGTCAACCTCAGGATGGTGCATTTATGTCTTTGGAAATCTGGTTTCTTGGAGAAGCAAGAAACAATCAGTTGTGGCCAGAAGTTCTGCTGAGGTTGAGTACAGGGCAATTCCAGTGTGTATGTGTGAGATATTATGGGTGCAGAAACTTATGAAAGAACTAAGATTTGTTGTTTCTACTCCAACTTGTCTTTACAGTGACAGTCAGTCGGCTATTGAAATCACTCAGAACCCAGTACAACATGACCGAACCAAGCATATTGAAATTGATCGACATTTTATCAAAGAGAAGATGGTGAGGGGAGAAATTTTTCTATCTTACATCAACTCAAAAAATCAAGTGGCTGATGTGTTTACTAAGAGTCTACCTAGCACCTCCCTTCTAAAGTGTATTGACAAGCTTGGTCTCGCTGATATCTACATTCCAAACTTGAGGAGGAGTATTGAATATAATAAATAAAAACATAGTATAGTATTGTTATACTTTAATTTGTAAGTAAATAGGCCGGTTAGACACTTTACAACAATAGTTAATGTTGCCCACTCTATAAAGTGTATCCTAAGTAGTATTTATTACCATGTTGCTTTTTCTCTTTCCTAGATTAGGCATGCTTACTTTAAGCTCAAAGGTCACCTTGTAATGTATCTATTTATTTGGGGCTGTTTAGCCTAGTAAATCAATAAGAGTTTCTATTTTCTCTTAATCATCTTCTTCCTCATTCTCTCTATTTATCTTTAGGCTTCACAACAAATTAAATAGCCTGCCGCTGCCGCCGATGAGTATCAAAAGGGGGGCATATTTACTCGCAACTCCTGGGGTGTTTCAGTAGGAGTATTGTCCTTGATTTGTTGTAGAATCTAATGTTGTTAGTTGGAAAATTACCAACAAGTCTTGCATAAATTTTAGGATTTTTTATTCCTAGTTTTGCTGCTTGGTTTTTGGGACTTCGTTGTATATCCTGGCTCTGAGTTCTCTGATCTCTTGGATGGCTGTATTTTTCTTCATTTTATATATAGCTGTTGCTCATTTATGGAAAAAAAGACAAAAAAAGTAAAATAAAAAAAATAACTGTCCTCCAGATTTGATAATCCTTATACAATGTGATCACCCCTACTGTGATATCTTTTCTTGTAAGCCCACCCTCCAGTTACACAATATCCAACCTTGAAGAATTTTGCTATTCCTATCACTACCACTTCAAGTTAGAAATAGTCAAATCTTCAACTTGAAGTTCGCCTGGCCATCTACTCGTTTTATGATTTTTTCCTGTATGCTACTGTAAAAAAATTGAGTTGTAAATACTCCTAGTTTTTCAGGTTAGAATTCTAGGTTCTTATTGGAAGTTGTTAGTTGCAATGTTTGAATGTCATCAAGTATCAACTTGTTGTTGTGATCTTTGTTTTGGACTTTTGGGCTCACAGAAAAAGGCTGCTGTTGTTGTAGACTTTGGTAGCCATTTTGCTGACAGCAGAAAATGTCTGCTGCTGTTGTTGTTTGTGTTGTAAGGGGCTTTTGGCCTAATATTTCTTATAGATACCTTTTCTCAATAAAAAAGAAGAGAAATATTATAGTATATTATTCATTGCTATCGCGATAATGAATCGGTTTAATGTAGTTGTGGAGTATGCTTATACAGAACGTATTTGGCTATACGGGGTTGCTGGGGGATTTTTGTGTGAACCGCCCTGAGCAGCTCATGTTATGTTTTCTGTGGGATCTTGGTTACTTTTTGGAGCTCTTTAAATTGGAATTGTCTCCTTTTTTTTAGTTTAAGTATCATCATCTTTATGAATTATGATTAAGCTGATTATGATTTTTCTACACGTTTCCAGGGAAAGAAGAGCTGAGTTACTTGTCAAGTGGAGGTCCAAAGGGGGTATTTTCTTAATTGGTTACACTGCCTTTAGAAATTTGTCTCTAGGGAAGCACATAAAAGATCGCAACATAGCGAGAGAAATTTGTTCTGCGCTCCAGGTAGCCTTTCATTAATAAAGTAAAACTTGTTTATTGCAGAAAATTTGAGTTACAATATTTTATGGGGCTCTATTGGCACCACATAATTACTTCCGGCACCACTATCACTTCTGGCGCTCAAAAAATTACTTCGAGTACCACGATTATTTTTTGCGAAAAATAACGTCATTGCCACTGACGTTATTTTTACAGAATAGTGTCACTGGTAAGTATCGTCAGTGCCATTGAGGTTAATTTTACAAAGTAAGTGGTGCTGGGAGTAGACAAAAGTAATCAAAATTATGGTGCCGGAAGTAGTTTTGTGGTGTCAATAGAACCCGCCTATTTTATTTGCTCATGATTTTCAAAAACTTGTCAAGCCTTTGGTCTGTGCTCATAAAGATCTGTGCAGTTTGCTCCCCCCCTCCTTTGGTTTCTGATTTTTATTCATTTGCAAACCCGTCTTTACTTTTAGTATTTGGCACAAAAGGCAAACTGCCGAAAATAATTGAAGAATATTGATCCGGACCCTCAGAAGAGACTAAAGTGGATAGCAAGATGTCTATACTCCCATACCGCCTCAGAAGAATATTGATCCAGACCCTTAAATTAGAGATTACAATGCGTTTTAGGAATATAAAACAAGTTGGATCCCCAACTAGATTACAACGTGTTTTACGGGTCATTGGCAAGTTGAATTCCCAGCTAAATATGGTAAACATGTCCTAGTCTTTCTTACGCAAATTAACCCAAATAAAGACATCTAATACCTTAGTAATAACACCTAGATCATTACTAATGAAACCACACCCACAAGGCCACCATGTTACGATAATAATTCTACTGAATCATGATTGTTTGATTCCTGATGCCCCTAATCTTGCGGGTTGTGATTATTTTAGTAGAAGATACTATTCAATGGATTGTAATTATTTTCTCGATAGTATGCTTATTTTTTCTGATGCTTCATTTATTGTCTACTTAGTAAGATTTCCGTTTTCATCCAACTTCATTTGTTGTTATTATTTTATGGTTTTGTTTGTTCTGTTTTTGATTTTGATTTTGTCCTTGATATTGACGTGAATACGATTGTAGGATGGACCGGATATACTTGTTTGTGATGAAGCTCACATGATCAAGAACACCAGGGCTGATATTACTCAAGCCTTGAAGCAAGTGAAATGCCAGAGAAGGATTGCATTAACTGGATCACCACTTCAGAACAATCTGATGGAGTATTACTGTGTGAGTTTCTAGAAGTTTATGACTTGGCTAAGCACCTATCGACCCATTTGGCTTGATATGCTGTTCGTCCTTTTGTCAGATGGTTGATTTTGTAAGGGAAGGATTTCTTGGTAGCAGCCATGAGTTTAGAAACCGGTAACAACCTTAAAATTACTCTTTTTTTTTGGCATCACTTGAACTGATTCGTAAGACTAATTACTTTTTTAATCATTCTCTTTCTTTTTTTAAAAATTAATCATTCTCTTTCTTGTCTTAATATTCAGCTTTCAGAATCCCATTGAAAATGGTCAACATACCAATTCAACTGCAGTTGATGTTAAGATTATGAACCAGAGATCTCATATTCTGTATGAGCAATTGAAGGGATTTGTGCAGAGAGTGGACATGAATGTTGTGAAGAAAGATTTGCCTCCGAAGACTGTTTTTGTTATATCTGTCAAGCTTTCTCCTCTCCAAAGAAAGTTGTATAGAAAATTTCTTGATGTTCATGGTTTCACCAAGGGAAAGGATTATGGTGAAAAGATTAGGAAGCGGTGCTTTTTTGCCGGGTACCAGGCGTTACTTCAGGTACATTTTGGAATTTCTGTAGGTTTACTTCTTGAACTTCAATTCTCTTGTTCACTATGTTCAATAGAATTTCATGTTTGTAAACTGCGGTGTGAGTAATTTCTCGTTATTTTGCAATAAATGAGTAACAAGTGATTACCCGTGACCGTGATTTTACACAAGGGATCTATATGGGAGAAAAAGATGAGATAGTTTTGAATTGCAATGGCTAGATTAACGTCACCCGTACGGCCGTACTCTAGATTGTTTAGAAAGCTCGACTTTCAAACGGTTCTATAAATCATTCGAAAGGTCGTCTATTCAAAGAGTTGTTGAACCAGACATGGTATAGTTGCTCCTTTTGATTGTACGTAGCATTCTGGAGAAAAATATGAGCTATACTGCTGTTCAACTTTTAACTAAAGATAAAAATGTCTTTTCTCCTGAGTTAAGAAATTTGGCAATTGGCATTGTTTTTGGTGCTGATTGATCTCATCATACCCTTAAGCCCATAAAAGAAGATGGGTTTCTCATCTTGAAAGATTGAAAGTTCACTTCATTTGCATTTTGTTCATCCTCTTTGTAGCAACATAACTTGAAGTTTTGTTAGTTCTTATACTTCAGTATCTTCATCAGTAATTGAAGAGCATTTCATCAACGTCCTGGCATTGTCATTTTTCTTGAACTAGTTAAGCTTATTGCAATTGTGATCGTATCTTTCATGTCATTGTGCCTATTGTGTGCCTGTGTGGCATGACCATATATGTCTCCCTCATTTAGCCGTATACTAGTGCGTCCCCTGTTTGTTTTGGGCACTATTTTCTGTTTAAGTCTCTTGTGTTTAAATGCACTGAAGGTAATTCTTCTTCTTCTTCTTTGAATCTGTTCGTTTGCAGATATGGAATCATCCTGGAACTTTGCTATTAATGAAAGAAAACCGTAATTATGGGAAACGTGAAGATGCTGTTGAAAATATACTTGCTGATTATAGCTCAAGCGATGAGAATGTAGACTACAATGTCATTTCTGGAGGTACTTCTCATTTAGATTGTGTACTTGTTCTTTCAAGATATGTTGTAAGATGTGTCTAGAGTCAAAATTTTGTATATGTTAATTGTTAGTTTAAAAGATGGTATTGACGTGCACTTGAACAGTGAAGGGCTTATGATGTAACCACACCATCATCAACACCAGTGGCATTGTTTTCCCACTGTTGGATGGAATACTCTTTTGAGTTGTAGCTGCGTTTGAAAAGCTACTATAATGAACAAGTGGTGAAAATGGAGATAGCAACAGTTGTTAATAGAAATGGGGGTAATGTGGTTTTGGTGAAGCCTATTGCTTCCTTGGAGGGGGAGGGGGAGGGGGGGGGGGGGGTGTTGTGTTTGTATTTGTTTTAATTTGCAGTGTGCTTCTGGTATGTTTGTTGTCCTATGTAGAGAAATGACGAATAATTTGAGAATAAGAGATTCACTTACTTTTATTAGGTTTAAACCCGAATCCGGGTATGAATAGGTATAAGTGCAACCTCTAACGACTAGAAGATTAATGCGCAGACATCTGCATTTAATTAGGCAGCTAAACAGCCAACTACCGGCACTATAAGCAACCATATTTACAGCAGACCTTTCAGCTCCTAATAAGTAAAACTAATGTTGAAGTATCTTTGAATTTCTTAATTCGTAATGATTCAGACTGTTTCAGCTGTAGGTTTCATTAGGGTGATTTGTTTCTATGCTTCCTCTTTATTCAACCTCTACAGGCCGACAGTCGACTGTTTGGTTGTCAGCGGAAAGAAGATGTAGGTTTGGGTGTTATAGTTTTCATTTCCTTCGAGGGCGCTGATTTGTTTCTTTTTTTAATTCTTTCACCTTTTAATTTAATTCTTTTAGCTTTCGATATTCAACCATCCCTTGACGGAAACCCTTTGTCCATCCCCTTTTCTTTCTATTACATTTTCCATAATTAGTTTTTTTCCTTTTTTAGGAGATTTAGAATTATGCTAGCATTCCTTAGCTGATCTTATTCACTTTCCTTTCATGGGATTTATAGCTGTTGTATGTTAGAACTGGCTCCTGTGTTTATTCTTGTAATTCATCAAGGGTTGAATGCAATTACAATTTTTTAGTTCTCATTTCTCTACCTGGTATCAGAGCCTCTGTTATGAAATTTATGACTCAAAATTTTCTCTTTTTTTTTTTTGGATACAAAACGAGGTCTGGAGACCTAAGAAAGAAAACTAGTGCCTAGAGGCAAAGGCCCCTCATGTGTTCAGCCAAAGTAGGTAAAACTTAATCAGGAGGCTCTTGAATCCTAACCACCCCTTGGCCACTCATTTGCCCCCGTCTAGCCAGCTGGTCCGCCACTCTGTTGGCTTCTCTAAGTCTATAATTGACCTTAACATTCCAAGAACCATTATCCTTCATAGCAATGTTATCATCATTCATCCATAATGGTCTTGCTGTCTTCATCTCTTTTCCGGATGCCAAATTGCCAATGGCCATAACAGCAGCAAGAGAATCCGATTCTACTACTAGAGCATTGACCCCATAGTCCTTTGCATTCCAAATGGCTTCTCTGATGGCCATCAATTCAGCTATGAAGATGGTATAGCCCCCATAAAGCCTCTAATCCAACGCCCATCGTCATCTCTGAAGACTCCTCCAATGGCAATTTGCCCAACTCCGTCAGCATCATGATTGATACAGGTAGCGTCAGTATTAACTTTGATCCAACCAGATGGGGTGTACCAAGATACCCACTCAGTTTCCTTGCACACAGGAGAGCTGTAGTTAGTACCACAAGCATGAAGATATTCATTAGCACAATAAGGGATAGAATTAGCAGAAACCAGATTATTATTCCTTTTATGCTAAAAAACATGACTATTTCTGTCTGTCCAGATCTGCCATATGCAGAAAATGAAGATAGTGTTCCTGGGTCCTGTATAATCACTGTTTCTAACAACCTCAGAATTGGTGGAGCAATAAACCACCCAGTCAAGAAAATTGGACTGATCATTCAGAAAAAAATGTTCAGGTTAGCAGAGTGTTCCAAATCTCCCTAGCATAAGTACAAGTCCTGAAAATGTGATCAAGACTCTCAGGCTGCAGGTTGCATCTCTCACAGATATCAGTTTTAGACAGATTCCTCTTCAACCTCAAACAGTTAGAAAGAATTTTACCATGCCACACCAGATACATAAAGACTTTCATTTTTTGAGGAGCTTTAGCCCTCCAAAGCTTTTTCCAATGAGAAGCCGAAATAGTATAACCTGAATTATGGAATAAAACCTGGTAACCAGACTTAGCAGAGTACTTACCAGAAGCGTTCATGGACCAAATCCTGCAATCATAATCAGTATACATAGTAAGGGGTTTTCCTTGGATCTCTGAGGCACACTGCCAAGGAAGGACAGTGTTAATCCTAGAGTGATCCCAGGCTCTCCCCTCATTAATGATATCATTAACATGTAAATTCAAGTCATTTAAGCAAATTTCACCTTTTAACCTGTCATCAAGGGTTTCCTTACCAAGCCAAGGATCAAACCATAAAGAAACATTAGAACCATCCCCTATATGCCACCCAAAAAACCCTTTCAAATGATTGTCTCCAGAAAAGAAAAGAACGATCATCTTTCCAGTATATTCAATCTGCGATCTTTCTTACGCCTCGTGCCACCCGGTGTGGGATGCCTCGAACAGTGAAACATAGATAACAACATTGTCATGACCTGGTTGATAGGGTTGATGACCCCTGAAATCAACAGCAGAAATATGGAATGCTGCTTGTGAGCTCTATTCCAAGAGGGATAATACCTTAGAAATTTATGTGAACAAGTTCAAGATCTGAAGCAAGATGTCTCTAATGTCACCCAATATTTCAATAGCTCAGCTAAATGTGCAGCAACTGGATCTATTTGAAGATTACAGTTTTTAATGTCCTGAAGAGGCTAAAAACTTAAGGGAAATTCTTGAAAAAGACAGCATCTTCAAGTTCCTCATAGGGTTTAGCTCAGAACTGATGTCAGAGGACGTATTCTTGGAAAAATTGTGCCATCTCCGAAGTCTGTGTTCTCTGAGGTGAGACATGAGGAAAGTCAAGGAAAGTAATGCTGAAACCAGATCAAACTGGAAACCATGCACAAGAAAGAAAGAACCTGCTAAAAATTTCAGAAAGAAAGAACATGTGATCATTGTAAAAAACCAGGACATTCAATAGAAACCTACTGGAAAATGCTTGGTAAATACATGGCAAACCGGCCAATTTCAATCTAGGGTCATCTATTGGAAAGGCTGGCCTAGCACTTCATGCTGCTCACATAGAAGAAAAGTTTGAGGAAGACCTCAACATGTTTATTAAGGAGCAACTTGATGCTCTAAGGAGGCTACTCTCTACCAATCCTAGTAAGGTGAAGCAACATGAATCTGCATCTTTAGCCCTAGCAAGTATGACTCCTGAAGCCTATATTGCCTTAAGGACTGAACCAAAACTAGATTGCCGACTCAGATGCATCTGATCACATTTCTGAAACAAGTTGTTTGACGCTCTTTATCCATGTCCTATCAACCTAACGGTGAAATATTCTGATTGATCAAGGGCATTGGCTCTATCTCTCTCACAAAACAATCTCACCTTTGTCCTAGGTCCCATATTTAAATGGCGATTTATTATCTGTTAGCAAATTTATTCAACACCATAATTGTTACTCTCGCCTTATCAAATGTCATATAGGTTCTTAAACTTCGATTTATTGTCTGTTAACAAACTTAATCAAGACCATAATGTTTTAGATTCCAGTAAAAACAATAAATTTTCTACGATTTGATACTATTGTTTAGGAGATCCAAATTTTGAATATTTAGTCCCAAATTATTTCGGTGTGATGTTTGTCAGTTTTCAGAACACACTAGAACTAGCTTTCCTCACAAAGGATAGTAGAGATAAAAGAAGGAAGTGTGAGACAAACTCTTCTTATTCCAACCTGTTAAAATTATAACACAATAAATATAATCTGGGCTTCAATTTTCTTGATCCCATCCTTGTCCATTCATTACTCTATACCGAAAAACATACTACATAAGTCTCAACCCTAATGGACTTTTTACTTTCTTAACACTTAAGACACACATAAGTCGGCTAATACATTGGCTGACACATCAACCGTACGTTGTTGATCTTCTATCTAATGTCAAGTCAACCCAATCTGCATCTGATGGCAAGCCAGCCCAATAACCTGTTGGATATCCCGTTACTTGTAGGTGTCCATTTGATCTGAACACAATGCCGAGGCCCGGACTCCGTTTTAGATACCTTAGCATTCCCATTACTGCATCCCAATGGGACTTTCTTGGGCTCTCAGGAAACTGACTTACCACGCTAACTGCATAAGAGATATCTTGCCTGATGATTGTCAAATATTTGAGTTTACCAAAAAATCGTCTATACTGTCTTGGATTTTACAGAATATTACCCACTGTCCTCAAAAGCTTCCGATTCGGGATTCGGGTCCATATGAGTTTCAATTGGTCTTCCTCCAAGCATACATGCATCACTTAAGAGATCAATAACATATTTTCTCTAACATAAGACAACACCTTCCCGAGATCTGGCAACTTCAATACCAAGGAAGCGATGTAACTTTCCCAGATACTTCGTACGGAATTTACTTTCCTTCTGCATCATCTCCTGTAATCACAATATACAATAAGAAATATAAAATCAGACACAATCTTTATATAAAAATGGAGTTATCCATTTGACACCTTTCCATACCAAACATTTTCGCCATTTCCGAGAACTCTCTGAACCATGCCTTAGGTGACTGCTTCAACCCATGTAGTGCATTTTTCAATCTTCATACCTCTGGTTGACTCTACCCTGAGCAGCAACCTAGGAGTTTGCTCCGTATGTATACTTCTTTCCGCGAGTAACCACAAAAAAAATTCTTCACGTCATAGGCCAACCTTTGATTGCAACAATTGAGATAAAGATGCGAGTTGAGGGCATCTTAGCCACAGGAGAAAAGGTCTTGTCATAATCCACACTGTAAGTTTGAGTGTAGCCTTTAGCTACCAATCTCGCTTTATAACATACAACGGAACCATCAGGATTGAACTTGACTGTGTACACCTACGGGCACCCTACAACTTGCTTATCTGTTGGTTGAGTAATTAACTGGCATATTATTTTCGTGGAGAGCATGCATCTCTTCCTCCATTGCCAATGCTTCATGTAAGCTCTGTGGAACAGACAAACCTAACAACTTGTTTAGAAAACAACAATAACCAGAACTCAGCTGCTGTGTAGACTAATTTTTTTCTTTTTGTGACACAAGATCTAGTAGGTTTACATACCGCAATAGGTCGGTCATCATCAAAAGATTCAGAATGTTGTGATTTTTATGTGTTGCCTATTCTGTTCATGTAAGGAATTTTTCTTCCCTTCTTTGTGTTTTAAGTTGCGTTCACAGCAACTGAAGGGTCGTGTCCTCCCAATTCTATTAATTTAATATTTCACATGCATCTATTTGATTTTGTCAGAGAAGCTTGGAATTAAATTCAAACCAGAAGGCAGAAAAAAATATAACAGCTACTTGCACGAGGTTATATTTTATACAATTTTAAGTTTCTTGTGGTCTTTGTTCTATTTTGATTTATGAAACTTATTTGCACTTACCTTATGGTTAACTGGTGCCAGGATTGGTGGAGAGATTATCAACAGGATAATGACTTCAAGGAAGTTGAACATAGTGGCAAAATGGTCATCTTACTCGATATATTGAGGAAGTGCTCCCGAGTTGGTGACAAGGCGTTGGTGTTTAGCCAAAGTTTATTGACCCTAGATCTGATTGAGCATTATCTTACAAAATTACCTCGTGGAAGCAATTTAGAGAAGTGCTGGAGACGAGGAAAAGATTGGTATAGGTATGGCATTTCTACACTTTTATATTTGCTCTATCATTATTGTGATGATAAGTCTTTTAATTCTCAATCATTTTTTTCTGGTTAATGAGCTGCTGTTTCCTGATTGGATAACTGGGTAGCGTATAGTGTATGTTGATTTTTGTAGAATGCAATTGAGAAGAATATTTCATCTTATTACGAATAAATAGGATACAAAGAATTTATACAACAAGTGACGTAGACTCTTCAACTACATAGCCGCCCAACTTAAATGATTTCTGTCAGCTTATATGGTCCCTCATCTGGTCAGCTCATCTAGAATATGTTTGGTGTTTGTATAATTATTCCAGTCTCCTATTTGACTTGGAAGATTAAGAGTCTTGTTATTAATCTTCTAGCCGTTGGACAGGCTGTTTAACTAATCTGGCAAACTAGCCGTTAGGTTTGTTTGTAATCACCTATTTAATCTCTTTGTAATCCTCCACATTCAATAATAAGAATTATCCTTTTCATCTTTATTCAAATTAAAATGGTATCAGAGCTATAAGAGTTTTTCCTTTCGCTCTTTCCGCTCCGTTTTTGTAGAAAAAGATAGAGGAAACTTTAGTTTTATTGATAGAAAGCCTTATGAGAACATAAGGGAAGGTTACAATATAAAGGAAAACCTCCAACTGCTAGAATACACTGTTCCAACGGTTATGAACAGTGTATTCTGGCCAAAAAGCAGAAAAACGACAAAACAAAGGACAAGGACCCCAAAACATCATTTAGACACTTAGGAAAAGGAGAATAAACTATTACATGAAAATAGCCTATATTTTAACACCCCTCCTCAAGCTTGGTTGTGGATAGAGTAACAACCTAGCTTGCTTCTCATTTTGATAAATATAGGTAGAGCAGACCCCTTAGTGAAAATGTCAGCCACCTGATCTTGAGAGGGTATGAACTTAATGGTGATTTCTTGATTTTCAACCTTTTCCTTGATAAAGTGTGTATCAATATCTATATGTTTGGACTTGTCATGGTGGACAGGATTCTCAGACATGTTGATAGCGACACATTATCACGGGATAGGAGAATAGGATGATCTTTCTTGATGTGTAGTCAACCAGGGATCTTTTGTAGCCACAACCCTTCACAAATCCCTGTGGGCCAAGGCCCTTAATTCAGCCTCTGCACTGCTTCTGTAGAGACCACATGTTGTTTCTTGCTTCTCCAGGTTGTGAGATTTCCCCAAAAATAGGAGCAATAACCAGTAGTAGATCTCCTATCAACAACATATCCTACCCAGTCAGCATCTGTAAAGACTTGGATATTCATTTCTTTAGATTTCATGAAAATGAGGCCTTGACCAGCAGTCCCTTTTAGGTACCTCAACATCCTGTGCACAATTTCAAGGTGTTCTTGGCAAGGATGATGCATGAACTGGCTGACCAGGCTAACAGCATAGCAAATGTCTGGTCTGGTATGGGCCAAGTAAATGAGTTTTCCCACCAGTCTTTGGTATTGACCAATATCCACAGGAGTAGTTTTGCTTTCCTTTTGTCACCCCTGGGTCAATAGGGGTGGAAGCAGGCTTGCACTCAAGCATCCCTGTTTGAGTAAGTAGATCAATAATATACTTCCTTTGGGATATGAAAATCCCCTCCTGAGACCTGGCCACTTCCATTCCCAGGAAGTATTTCATTTTTCCAAGGTCTTTAACCTCAAACTCTTTAGCAAGAGAGTTCTTAAGTGACAGAATCTCAGGGGCATCATCACCAGTGATGATAATGTCATCCACATAGACAATAAGGATGACCCTTTTTCCAATAGTTGAAACCTTGGTGAACATAGTATGATCAGATTGGCCTTGCCTGAATCCAAGGTTTTTAATCACTTTGGTAAACCTACCAAACCAGGCTCTAGGAGACTGCTTCAGTCCATAGAGAGTTTTATGTAATTTGCACATTTTGTTTCCTACCCCTGGATTGTCAATTCCAGGAGGCAACTTTAAGTATACTTCATCTTTTAGGTAACCATTTAGGAAGGCATTTTTTACATCAAGTTGGTGCAAGGGCCAATCCAGGTTCACAGCAATAGACAGGAGTACCCTTATGGTGTTTAGCTTTGCCACTGGTGCAAAGGTCTCCTGATAGTCTATTCCATGTGTCTGGATGTATCCCCTAGCAACCAACCTGGCTTTATGCCTGCTTATGATTCCATCAGAGTTAAATTTTAGTGAAAAATCCACTTGCACCCAACAGTCTTCTTACCCTTGGGAAGAGGAGTTAGGGTCCAAGTATGATTATCATTTAGGGCTTGCAATTCCTCATGAACTGCCTTTTTCCATTAAGGAACCCCAAGGGCTTCCTGAATAGATATTGGAATGTGATGCTTGTCCAAGTTTTGTACAAACACTTTGTAGGAACTAGATAGGTTTTCTGTAGCCAAAAGGTTGTACAGAGGGTACTGAGTATAGGTTCTAGTTCCCTTTCTCAAAGCAATTGGTCTATCATCATAGTTCACACTGCTTACAGACCTTTCTGGGGATTTTGAGGTAGCAACTTCCTCAGATTGATTCTGATCCTCTTGAGGATCAAGATTATTCCTGCTTCTTCTGGAATAAACCAATTGAACAGGAGGTCTTGGACACACAGATCCTTGTTCAGGACTCAGATTTGATGCAGGTTGAGTATTATTAGAGGTAATGACTTCCTCTTGATTTATACCTCCCACATCCAAAGAACTTAGGGTATTAGGACTCATATCCCATCCTTGAGAGGAGGTTATATAGTCCTGGTTCTGGATTTTTTGATCAAAGAAGGGTTTATCTTCAAAGAAGGTAACATCCATCGAGTTAAAAAACTTCCTGGTTTGGGGACAGTAGCATTTGTACCCCCTTTGTCTGGGTGAGTACCCAATAAAGACACATTTGAGAGCCTTAGGCTCAAGTTTGATCCTGTGATGAATATGAACAAACACAGTACATCCAAAAACCTTAGGAGGAAGGTTTTGGATCAAGTGTCTTGATGGTATACTGTCTGATAGGACATCAACAAGGGTTTTAAACTTCAACACCCTAGATGGCATCCTGTTTATTAGATAAGTAGCAGTCAGGACTGCCTCTCCCCAGAAATGCGTTGGCACCTGCATGGCAAACATGAGGGCCCTTGCAGTATCAAGGAGATGCCTGTTTTTCCTTTCAGCCACTCCATTTTGCTGAGGAGTGTCAACACAGGAAGTCAGGTGAATGATGCCCTTCTCCCTAAAGAATTTTCCAAGTTGTTTTTCAAGATATTCTGATCCATTATCAGATTTAAGTATCTTGATATCTGTGTCAAACTGTGTTTTGATCATGTTGTAAAAGTTAATGAATATAGGACCAGCTTCAGCCTTCTCCTTCATTAAGAACACCCAGCAAAGTCTGGTGTGATCATCAATGAAGGTGATAAACCATCTTGTACCAGTGATATTCTTGACCTTGGAAGGTCCCCAGATATCACTGTGTATAAGATGGAAGGGCTTAGAAGGAGCATGAGACTTGGAGTGATACACGGTCCTACATTGTTTAGCCATACAACAAACTTCACATTGAAATTGAGAGACATTTTTATTAATGAACAAATGAGGCATGAGCCTCTTTAAATACAAGAAATTGGGGTGACCCAATCTGTAGTGCCATAGAACAATTTTGTCACTACATTTGGTCAAAATAGAGTCGGACACAAAAGCAGAGTCTTGACTATTTTCAGAACCACATACAACAGGTAGCATGTAGAGACCAGAAGTTGCACTGGCATTGCCAATCATCTTCTCAGAGTTGGTCTACTGTAAAACACACTTGTTTTCATGAAAAATGACAGAGATGTTCTGTCTCTTGGTCAATTTGTTCACAGACAAGAGATTACAGGACAGATTTGGGACATAGAGCACCTGATCAAGGATGATATTCCTTGAAAAACTGATGGATCCTATCCCATGAACTTTGGAGATAGATCCATCTGCAATTTTCACAAACCTTTCATGTTTACAGGGAATAAGAGAGTGAAACAACCTCCTATTCCCAGTCATATATTCAGAGGCACCAGAATCAACAATCCATTGTTGTTGATCATGGTCAGAAATAGTATAAGATAAAGAAGTTCTACCAGAATGAGCAACAGAAGCTGTTGAAGTTGTGGATGGAGTGGCAGAGTTAGGAGCAGATTGCATGAGTCTTCTCAGAACTTCCATCTGTTCATGAGAGAAAGCAGGTGCCTCCCTAGGTGTTTCCCTAGGAGCACCCTCACTCATATGAGCAGATGGGAGGCCCTGATGCTCCTTTCCTGCCCTATTTCGGGTTTCCAATCAGCAGGCTTTCCATATAGCTTCCAGCATGATTCTTTTAGATGATCAACTTTCTTGCAATGATCACAAAAGGGCCTCTCCTTCTTGCTCTTTGGAGGTGGACCACCTTTTGAGAGAAGGGCAGAGGCAGAGGCATCATATTGAACAGAGGGTTGGTGAGGTTGAGTTCCCAGTATCAGTTTTCTCCCACTTTCCTCATGTTTGACTTCTGAGAAAGCAGACTTGAGGCCAGGTAGGGGAGATTTGCCAAGGATCCTACCCCTCACATCATCAAGACTGGGGCTTAGTCCCATAAGGAAAGTAAAGACCATGTCATCTTCAGTATTGCCCTTGTGGATTTTAGCATCAGCAGGGCACTTCCATTTGTGATCACTGAAAAGATCAACTTGTTGCCAGATTTTGTTTAATTGATTGTAGTCCTGAGTGACTTCTTGGTCACCCTGCCTTAGATCCTTTAATTGAGATTTTAGATCATAGATGGCAAAAGTGTTGTCCTTTTTTGAGTGGAGGTCATGAACAACAGCCCATATTTCTGCTGCAGTGTTGTAGAACATGAAGTTCTCACTTTGCTCCTTGGTCATGGACCCCACCAGCCATGACATAATCTCATTGTTTTCAGCCTTCCATTGCCTCAGTTGAGGATCATTTGCAGGAGGCTCAGTGATTTCACCAGTTAAGTACCCTTCTCTGCTCTTTCCAGCAATGAACATGAGCAACGACCTGGACCACATATGGTAGTTGTTTCCATCGAATTTGTGATTTGTGAGAAGATGGGAGTTATCATTGCCACCCCCTTGACTGAGGGTAACTCCAGTTGAATTTGGAGTTACATCAGAGGATTCAGCAGTAGATGCCATTTTTGAGAGTTTGGAAGAAGCAAAAAAATGGGATTGAGGAAGAAGAAGAAGATCTTAGGCACAAGGCTCTGATACCATGTAGAAAAAGATAGGAGGAAACTTTAGTTTTATTGATTGAAAGCCTTATGAGAACATAAGGGAAGGTTACAATATAGAGGAAAACCTCCAACGGCGTTATGAACAGTGTATTCTAGCCAAAAAGCAAAAAAACGACAAAACAAAGGAAAAGGGCCCTAAAACATCATTAGGACACTTAGGAAAAGGAGAATAAACTATAATAAACTATTACATGAAAATAGCCTATATTTTAACAGTTTTCAATCAAAACCTTTCATCTTCCTTTGCCTAGCATGCCAAAAGTCACCAGCCAAGAATCCGATTCAACTGCTAGTAACATATCAACAAATCATGGCGCTTTGCAAGGTATCCAAGCAACGTATCGTCACAATGGCAAGAACTACTTGAAATTGTCTCAAGTGGTTAAGACACTTTTGAAAGGCAAAGGGAAGTTGGGTCATATTTTAGGATCTGGTCCAGATATGGATGACCCTAAATTGCTGCTTGGGCAATGTTCTAAAAGACGCTGGATGCTAGCAGGTCGGTCGGGGAGCGCCTAGCGCCTGGACCCGCCTAGGCGGCTACGGGTTAATTTTTTTTATTTTAATAATACTACTACAAAGGCGGTTGTCCGTCATAAAGCATAAGCACAAGCATTAAGCAAAAGTACAAAAATACATAAGAAATATATATGACTAGTAATAAGTTTAAGGATTTAGGGTAATGCGGCTGGATTTTTTTTTTTTATTATCTAGAATTCTAGATCTAAAGCATTATATTTAAACTTAAGCCCTAATCCGCCTAGGACCTTTCCAGGACCCGTCCAAGACCCAATCACTCAGCCCAGCCCGCCTAGGGTATAAATGGGACGCTTTGCTTCCTCCAAGCGCCTAGGCCGACTTTTAGAACACTGTGCTTGGGATGAAGAAGACTCGGTGGTGATGTCATGGTTGTGGAACTCCATGTTTCCTGAAATAAGTGATACATGCATGTTCCTTGGAACTGCAAATGAGATGTGGGATTCAGTAAAACAAATCACTCTAAGGTTATCGATGCTACCTAAATCTATGAATTAAAGGCCAAGATTGGATCTGCCAAGCAAGGAAACAAGAACATCATTGAGTATACAAGTTATCTCCAAGGTTTGTGGCAAGAGTTAGACCACTATCAGTGCATCAAGATGGAAGATGCTGAAGATGCATCAATTCTGAAGAGGGTATTTGTGAAGGACAAGATTTATGCGTTCTTCACTGGCCTAAATCCGGAGTATGATGCTGTGAGAGTTCAAATTCTGGGAAAGGAGGATTACCTTTCCTGAATGACTCTATCTCCATCATTAGGGCAGAAGAAGGAAGAAGAGGAGTAATGCTTGATACTCCTGTTGCAGAAAGCTCGGCCCTTGCTGCTAAATCATATAAACCATGGATTTATGAGAATGGTTTTCTTTCATTGCTGTCAGCGGGTCCTTCCTTAGTTTGGGGTTAGGAAATCCTGATGTCCTTTAGAGGACCCACTAACAGCCATGAATTATGGACCTACTCTAAGAAAGAGATTTTTATCTCACCACAAAAATACATTCTTGATCTTTTAAATGAAACAGGGAATTCGGCTGCACACCTGTTGACACTCCTATTGAACCTAATCATAGAACATGTAATACTCCGAAATATAATTGTGTTAACCATGTTCTATATGAAAGGATTGTTGCTAAACTAATCTATCTGGCTCACACTAGACTAGATATTGCCTATGTTGTGAATGTTGTTAGCATGTACATGCAGAGTCCTATGCCACTGATGATTGTTGAGAGGATCCTAAAGTACCTCAAAGGGAATTAATGAAATTTAGAAAGAGTGAAGAAGAAGAAGATTAAGAGAAAAGATTAACTCTTATATTAAACTCAACCAAATAAGGTTGGTATAAATAGGTGAAATACAAAGCATGCTTATAAAGCATAAAGTGAAAAAGTAACTTTCCTAGATAAACTAAAAAGTAAGTAATAACTACCTAGATATCCTTTATAGGGTGGTTACAAACATAATAGAGTGGTTATACTCAAGTATCCTATCAAAAGTAATAAAGTTACATTTGTACATATTAAAAATAATAATACGTAGAAGTATTATCGACGGACTAATATTCGAGCGGGGTCGGTTAGACGGTTACCTGCCGAAACATCGATAGACTTATACTCGGCGGGTCGGCTACCCCGCCGAACATATTCGGCCTACCCCGCCGAACATATTATACACCAATACTCCTCCTCAAGCCGGGATGGATATCTAGCGTACCAAGCTTGTCAATACACTTCGGTAGGGAGGTGCTTGTGCGGACTTTTGGTGAACACATCAGCTACTTGATTTTTGGAGTTGAGATAAGATAGAAGAATCTCTCCCTTCATCATCTTCTCTTTGATAAAGTGTCTATCAATCTCAATATGTTTTGTCCTGTCATGTTGTACAGGATTCTTAGTGATCTCAATAGCAGATTGACTGTCACTGTATAGGCAAGTAGGAGTAGAAATAACAAGTCTTAGTTCCCTCATAAGTTTCTGTACCCATAATATTTCACACATACATACTGCAATTGCCCTGTACTCACCTCGGCGAACTTCTAGCCACAACAGATCGTTTCTTGCTTCTCCAAGAAACCAGATTTCCAAAGACATAAATGCACCATCCCGAGGTTGATTTTCTATCAATATTGCGGCTGCCCCAATCGCATCCACATAACCCTCAATTCGGTATTTCCTTCTCTGGTTGAATAGTATACCCTTTCCTGGATTCCCTTTCAAAAATCTTAAGAGTCTGACTGCAGCATTGTAGTGTATTTCCTTTGGTGAATGCATGAATTGGCTGAGTGTGCTAACAGCAAAGGATATGTCTGGCCTTGTATGAGATAAGTAGATTAATCTGCCTATAAGTTTCTGATACCTTTCAGTTTCAATGTCTGGACCAGTATCATCCTTTCCAAAGTTCACAGTATTATCAAGGGGTGTACTAACAGGTTTGCACCCCAACAGTCCATAATCAGATAGTAAGTCCATAGTATATTTCCTTTGAGTGAGTAGGATACCCTTGGATGACCTAGCAACTTCAATACCAAGGAAGTATTTTAGTGTTCCCAGATCCTTTACCTCAAATTGCTGTTTCAGAAAGTACTTCAAGGAGCAGATTTCTTCCTCTGAATTTCCTGTGATGATGATATCATCAACATATACAATGAGGATAGTGACCCTGCCAGACTGATCATGTTTGTAGAACATTGTATGATCACTATGCCCTTGATGATAAGTTGCTTCCTTCATAGCTTTGGTAAACCTTTCAAACCAGGCCCTTGGAGATTGCTTTAATCCATAGATTGCTTTGTTTAACTTCAGAACATGGTTGGGTTTAAGCATGAAACCAGGGGGATAGTGCATATAGACCTCCTCTTTCAAATCCCCATTTAAGAAGGCATTTTTAATGTCCATTTGGTAGAGGGCCAATTCGGACGCAGAAGAATAGAAATCAAGATTCGACGAGTTTAGCTTTGCCACCGGAGCAAATGTTTCATTAAAGTCAATCCCTTGAGTTTGTGTAAAACCCCTTGCAACTAGCCTTGCCTTGTACCCGTTAATGGTACCATCCGGGTTGTGTTTGATGGTAAAGAGCCATCTACACCCCATCGGTCTCACCCCCCGTGGTTTAGGAACACAATCCCAAGTATGATTTTTATCTAAAGCGAGACGAGCTTCTTCAAAAACAAGATGTTTCCAATTAGGATGACTCAAGGCATGTTCAATGGATTTAGGGATACTATAAGAGTCAATATTAGACAAGAATGCTTGGTAAGGAGGTGAGACTTTACTATAGGCCACAAATTTCGAATAGGGTGTTGAGTGCATTCTCTCCTACCTTTTCTAAGGGCAATAGGCGGCTCGTGCTCAATAATGGGAGGTGGAAGGTCGGTATGAGATTCGGAGGAAGTAGGTAAAGTAGATGAGTAATCGTGTCGTTGGATGGGTGGATATGAGAATCTTTAGGGGTTTCGGCGAGCACGGAGTCTCCAATTTTTCCCGGGTGTAAATAATAACCTCCTTTTCGGGTTGATGGATATGAGAGACATTAGGTATGATGGGTGCATCAACAATAATAGGCAGGGTGATAGCATTTTCAGTGAGTAAGTCTTGCTCAGTGGGTTTAGTTTCAGACTTGGAATAGAAAGGCTGATCCTCAATAAAGGTAACATCAAAGGTGATGTAGGTTTTATGTGTTTTGGGGTCAAAGCATTTATACCCCTTTTTTGTAGGAGAATAACCAAGGAATATGGTTTTAACAGACCTAGGATCAAGCTTTCCTCTCGTTGGGATTATGATTGTGGATAAAAGCGACATCCAAATATCTTTAGAGAGATATCAGATAGAAGTTTTGTGCAAGGGTAGATACCTTTTAGGACATCAATAGGGGTCCTGAATTTCAACATCCTAGAAGGCATTCTATTGATCAAGTAAGTGGCAGTTAGAACAGCTTGACACCAATAGAAAACAGGAACATTATAGGTGAAGATCATGGTTCTGGCAATCTCTAAGAGATGTCGATTTTTCCTCTCAGCTACCCCATTTTGTTGGGGTGTGTTTGTACAAGAGGATTGATGGACAATTCCTTTTTCAGTAAGGAAAGGAGAAAGTTGAGAATTAAAGTATTCGGTCCCCATTGTCTGATCTTAGGATCTGAATTTTGGTTTTAAACTGAGTTTCAACAAAGTTGTAGAAGTTTGTGAATATGGCTGCAACATCAGATTTTTGGCTCATTAGATATACCCATGAAGTCCTGGAATGGTCATCAATAAATGTGACAAACCATGGTTTTTTGGATAGGTTTGAGACCCTAGATGGACCCCAAACATCAGTGTGGACAAGAACAAAAGGTGCAGTAGGTGTATAGGGAACAGATTTGTAAACATTTCTAGTTTGTTTACCAAGAATGCAAAATTCACATTTCAAATTTTCCATACAAACTCCAGAAAATAAGAGGGATACAACTTTTTCAAGTACACAAAATTAGGATGGCCTAGTCTAAAATGTAAATGAATAATTTTTTTACATTTAGAATCTAAACTAGCCACTAATCCTCTTGGTTCCTCTAAGAGCTTGCTATGGAACAGGTACAGACCTCCCTTAGTACTCCTAGCACTGCCAATCTTCATCATAGACTCCGCATCCCGAAACTCACAATGGGTATCCGTAAAGTTAGCTGAGCATTTTCTATCTTTACAAAACTGTTTGACAGAGAGAAGGTTACAATTGAGATTAGGAACATAGAGGACATTTTCTAGGGTAATGTTGGGTTGAAGTCTAACTCTACCTTTTCCTAACACTTTTTTTGAAGAACCATCAGCTATAGTAACATGGTGATGAGAATCAATACTTGTGAAAGTTTCAAAAACAGAAAATTCACCTGTCATATGGCTAGTAGCACCTGAGTCAACAATCCATTTGTGACCTTCATGTGCAGTTGCTCCAACAGGTGATGCAGTAGGCTGTGGTTGAAGTTTGCTGAACATCATCTGGAGAGTGTTCATCTGTTCTTCTGAGAACCCTTGTCTCTGTTCAGAAACACTATAAGCCTTATTCAGCTCATTGCCTCTATCACCAGTTTTTACTTGCTGATTTTTGAGAAGATGGGGTGGTTTACCGTGCAACGGCCAGCATTTTTCCTTAAGATGACCTTTCTTCTTACAGTGATCACATAGGAGATTGGCCCAATTCTCACTCCTCTTGTATTTGTTATAAGTTTGCGCATTAGCAAGATCCGATTCGAAGCTTTAAAACGATGTTACTCCTCCCGGAGTTGGCGGTATACCTCCGGGGACTCGAGAATACTAAAAGCATCATTAATAGATGGGAAGGTGGATATGGCAAGAATTCTTTCTCTGGCTGCTTCATAAGTAGTGTCTAGACCTCCCAGGAAGTCTAGTAACCTATCTCTTTCCACCTCCTTGTTATGAATGTCTCGCATCTTCGTGCATTTCCATTCCTTGATTGTAAGTTGATCATATTCTTCCCACGATTGGTTAGAGCATTGAAGTACTCATTAATTGGTCATCCCGGTTTGGACAAGTATTCCTTAGCTTAAGTTTCGGCCCATAAACTTGAACATAGTTACCTTCATTAGAGTATAAGGACTCTAGTTTCTTCCAAATGCGAGAGCTGATTTTGCATATAGAAAGTTGGAACCGATTTTTTCTATCATAGAATTCATAAGCCAAGATCTCACAATGGCATCTTCGGTTTCCCATGTATCAAACTCTTTGAGTTTTTGTCGGTGGGAGGTATGGAGGATCCGGTGAGGTATCCTTTCTTTCCTCTCGCCCAAGACATAAGTGTAGACGGACCGAGACCATGGTACATAATTTGGTCCGGACAATTTTTAGAGGTGATTTGGAGCGATGGATTATCAACTCCATTGAATGAGAGGAAAGAGATGAGGGAGTAGATTCGGTATCCGTCATTGTGGGATAACGAGAACTTAAGAACACAGATCGATTGCCTGAAATAAGTTCAGGGCTCTGCTACCATAAAGAAATTTAGAAAGATTGAAGAAGAAGAAGATTAAGAGAAAAGATTAACTCTTATATTAAACTCAACCAAATAAGGTTGGTATAAATAGGTGAAATACAAAGCATGCTTATAAAGCATAAAGTGAAAAAGTAACTTTCCTAGATAAACTAAAAAGTAAGTAATAACTACCTAGATATCCTTTATAGGGTGGTTACAAACATAATAGAGTGGTTATACTCAAGTATCCTATCAAAAGTAATAAAGTTACATTTGTACATATTAAAAATAATAATACGTAGAAGTATTATCAGCAGACTAATATTCAGCAGGGTCAGTTAGACAGTTACCCTGCTGAAACATCAGTAGACTTATACTCAGCAGGGTCAGCTACCCTGCTGAACATATTCAGCTACCCTGCTGAACATATTATACACCAATAGGAATCTAGCCAGTGGAATTCTATTTCAAAAACATGACAAACTGACTCTAGAGATCCTTACAGATGCAGATTATGCTGGGTGTATTGATGACAGAAAGTCAACATCTGGCTACTGTGCATGCCTTTGAGCCAATATGGTTACATGGAGAAGTAAGAAGCCAAATGTGGTTACTAGCAGAGGCAGAATTTAGAGCTATGGCAGTTGGTATTTGTGAACTCATATGGATTAAGATCATTCTTGAAGACGTGAAAATTCAGGGGGAGAAACCTACGAGGCCCTACTGTGACAACAAATCCACAATCAATATTGCTCACAATCCTGTACAACATGACCGAACTAAACACATTGAGGTTGACTGGTGTTTCATTAAAGAAAAGATTGACAAGGTGGTGATATGCACCCCCTTTATCCCAACTAAAGAACATCTTGCAGACATCTTTACTAAAGGCCTTCCAAGCTCAACATTTCATGAAACTCAGATGCAAGCTAGGAATGGAAAACCCATACTCACCAGCTTGAGGGAGAGTGTCAGATTATATGGTCCTCATATGGTCCTCATCTGATCTGGTCCTCAACTCATCTGGAATATGTTTGGTGTTTGTATAATCAAACATTTCCGCCCATTACGTCCTTCATGTTTGGTGTTCCATAGCTTGGTCTTAAGTTAATAAATTTGAGAGGTATTCTCCAATCGGAATACATCTTCTTAACCGCATCCCACATGTCTTTGGCTGTGGGTAAGAACATGTGAGTTCTTGCAATTGATGGTTCCATGGAGTTTATCGACCACCATCACCATGAAATTCTCTGATCTCCAAGTGCTTAATTTAGGGTCTCCGTCCCTTGGTCTCAGAATATCCCCATTGAGATACCCCATTTTGCCCTCTCCGTTAATGGCTAATTTGATTATTTGAGCCCACTCCAGGTATCTTTTTCCTGTGAGTTTTAAGTTCGTTTAAGATGGTCAAACTAGACTGGTTGCTGGTTCCTCCACTCATTAGCGATCCAACCTAGTTTCAACACTAGCGTTTTCTTTTATAGCAGAACTGTTAGAAGAGCTATTGAACGAACTAGAAGATGATATGAGTTCTCCGGTCATGTCAGCACGACAATAACTCATTTTTAGTGTTAGCATTAACACGGCTTTGATATCATGTTAAGAAAAGAGAGAAGACGGAATAGAAAAGGCTTGTTTTATTTCTATGTTTTGTGTTTACAAGAAGCTGAATGGCGGCAAGCCTAGCAAACTCCTTAAAATCTAGAATACATTTTAACTCTAGCCGCCACCCACATTAACCAAAACCCTACCAAGATAAAAACAAAATACATAGGCCAACCGCAATAATGAAAACAATAAACTAATAAGAAGCATACACTATCTATCCTTCAACAACATCTAAACCTTTTAGTCCCTTCATCATAGTTTTAATCATGTCATAAACGGTAGGAATGTCATTTGAGATATCAACTTTATGTTTAAAGAGGTATATCCCAGTTACCCTTGTACAATTTTCAGTAATTTGCGCAAATCATCTTCCACTACAGATATTTCGAACTGTTGAAGGTTCATTAGATCTAGTATGACTTGATGGTGGGGTGCGGTTAGATGGTAGGGTGGGTGAGGTGGGATATGGTAGGGTTGTGGGGTGTGGTAAGGTAGGGTGAGGTTGGGCCACCCACCACACCCCACCTAATATTACCCCACCCCAATGCCCACCCTACCCTGCTAACCCTTACCCCATCACCTACCTACCCCTACCTTACACTACTATACCTCACCACCCTATCCTACCTTACGCACCCTACCCCCAACACCCTATCCTACCATATTTACCACCCCGCCCTACCCCACCACCCACCATCACTCAGGGCCACCTATTATGGTATGTATTTTATTTATTCTTTCACGTTTCAAACGTAGTAACGGAATGAGTAATTCCATTCCATTCCTTTGATTTCATTCTATTTCATTTTTCATTCATGGGAAACAAATGTGCCATAAGGGTGCAATTACTGTCTCATGCAGTGAATACTACCTTCGCCAAAATTACTCCTATTAAGGTGGTGAGTTAATGCTAAGACGTTAACAATGAAATGCTTAAAAAATCATTAGTTATAATTAATGGACTCTTCTTTTTTTAATCTCATTTCTAGTAATAAATAAGGGTATTGTGGGAAAAAGACGATAAATGTTGCTTTGGCAATGAAACAATATCAGGTAAATAGGATTTTTTTTATTTTACCACTGCCTCTTTTTAATAAGGAACGCAGGAAGTACCGCTTAGAAGACCCAAACAGGTATAATCTAGGTTTCTGTTTTTCCAGTTATGTTTCTTGATATGTTTATATTGCATGGATGGTGAAGTATTAGCACTACCTGTTAAATGTTAAATAGCAGTGGAAAGGCGAGAAGATACAAGGGTAGGATAGTAAAAAAAAATATTTGTGTGTGTGGTTGTTTTTCCACCTTTTCTGATGTGGGAACTGAATACTATCCAGAGTCTGATCAGTGTGTTATGTATAACCAAAAAGTTACTCTTTGAGACGTTGTCCAAAGGGCATGCTAAGTATCCCCTCCCAGAAAAAAAAATGTAACCATCTACTGCATTTTCCGTTCTCATTCCCTCAGACCTTTTGCCTCCATAATCCATTTGAAGAATGCATAATCTTCACCATCTTTGATTGTTCGACCATGAAATCACTGCTAACTATCACAACTGCCCCGGCAAACCTAGAAAATTCAACAATGGCATAGTCACCACATATTACCAAACTTCAACTGAATCTCGAGTAATCATTTGCTATACCTGCTAGGATTCATGGCTGGCTGCTGCAATTCCAAAGATCTAAGGTACCTGAAACACTGGTCCAGTTTCTGTAAGCAAAACCTAGACCCTGTTCTACAGTTTCTGACTGCCTGTGCTAACTCATCAACCCTTTCAAAGTAATACTTTCATATACGTAGTTCCATTTCCATTTCCTTCCAAATATATCCCCAAAACTGTAGTGTGTAAACTGCACTTTACGAATCTGATATGACCTCGATTGCAGCAGCCATGGTGAATTTAGAGACTCAAATGGCAAAGTACATCTCTTGTCTCTGATTCTCTCGTGGTGATTGCTTTCTTTATTTCATTTTCTCCTGTTTCTTTTCCATTATTGCTAAACTTTATGTTCTATAAAATCGGTGGTCAATTGTTTTTATTGCAATCATACTGCATTTGATTGTAATTCTTTTTGCCTGGTGGATAGGTTGGATGGAAGAACTGTGGCCTCTGAAAGGCAAAAAATGGTAGAGAGGTTTAATGACACAACAAATAGAAGAGTTAAGTGCGCTTTGATATCAACAAAAGCTGGATCTTTGGGTATCAATCTTCATGCTGCTAACAGGGTGATCATCATTGATGGCTCATGGAACCCGACATATGATCTTCAAGCTATATACCGAGTCTGGAGGTGGGTTATGCTCTATATTAATCACCAACCAAGACCTTCATGGCTTAGGAGAAATGTAATATTGCTGCTATTGTTACAGGTATGGGCAGACGAAGCCTGTTTTTGCTTACAGGTTGCTGGCACATGGAGCAATGGAGGAAAAAATCTATAAGCGGCAGGTCAAATAAATAATAGTTGTAGTGTGTATTATACTCATCTCTCTATCAGCATGAATTTGAAATGTAAAAAGAAAACAATGTGCTCTGATATAGGTGACAAAGGAAGGACTTGCAGCAAGGGTGGTCGATAGGCAACAAGTACATAGAACTATATCTAAAGAGGAAATGTTGCATCTTTTTGAATTTGGTGATGAAGACAACCTGGACTTACTACCCAAGAGTGAAGGAGAGCAAAGGGATGCAAAGCAGAATGTGCTCTTTACTAATGGACGCTCATCTTCTGATATGTTAATGCAAAACTTGATAGACAGCCATCAGCCCAGGTAGGCTACTTATCCTAATTCAGCATGTGTACGGAATAACTACATAATTTACAATTATATTCATCATGTTCTATGTTTTGTGGTTCGTGTTTTCCTTCTTTGTTTGTCCCAACGTCTACAACGTTATACTCAATTAAATCAGTCCCCATCCCCTTCCCCTATGTGTCACCCTCCCCCACTGTCCATCCCCCCCTTCATCCCCCTTCTCCCTCTCACCCTTGCCGTCTTTCTCACACTTTCGCTCTCGTTTGACGGTTGGCGTAACTCAGTACAATTTTCTTCCTGCTATATCAACAGCTAGCTATCCAGACTACAGACAATTTTAGTCAGCTGTCTATCATTACCTGGATAACATCACAGTTGCAATTGCAAAGATTGTTTTATTAACATTAGTGCATGACAACTCGTAGATAAGTTTGTGACAAGACCAGTTTTCCCCTCTCATCCTTTGCAAGTTAGTTAAGGTTTCCTGAAATGAAATTACCATTTTTATATTCTGTTCAAGGTTTAGCCACCTACATTTTAATGTGACAACAACCACGGGGTAGCCTGTAGCCACTTACACTCGGTAATGTTCCCTTCCTATGCCCCTTTGACCCTTTCCATTTGTGTCCATCTTATGGTTTAAACGACTAAGATGACAAAAGGTGTCGATTGGATCAGCAGTTTTGACTTCCGTGTTTTCCCACATCATATGGTCAGTCTATTTCAGGGTCTTAAAGTCTGCATGTTAAGGCTTCGATATTGTAAGAAATAAAGCAATGAGGAAAGTAATCTTTTGTTATTAGAATAGAAAGCTCATTACAAACTAGGAGGCATCTCACTTCTATTTATAGAGTGGATGCTCAACGGCTATAAAGTAAAAAGCAGGAAACACTGTTCCAACGGCTAGTTGGACAGTGTTTCATTTGCTAAAAGACAAGGAAAAACTCAGCCACTAATTTATATAATTATTAGGGCCAAGTTAAGGATAATAAAAGACTAATACAAAAACTAAAGTGCTAATAAAAGACAACTTAAGAAACCTGTTTTAACAGATATAATATAGGTGGCTTGGTTTATGATAGAATATTTTCCAGTATAAGTAAATCATTTGTCTGTAGTCCTATATCCTACACAAACTTATCCTTGAAACTCTGCCCAGTTCGCCTTTTCCGATTGAAGGGCTTGTTGGTAGGATTCGGCGTCCCTAATATATTTCAAGTTTAACTTCAATTTGTTTACCATAGTCATCCACTTTACATCACTTATGAGTTCCAAATCAACCACTCTTGTTTCAAAAAATCACTTCTGTCAAATACCATCAGTACGTTCTTGGAATATCTAGTCTTGCATTCGAAACACTATTAACACATTCATGTATATTTTGGAACTTGTAGTGATTTGTAACTTTTATGCTGTGCCTTTAGATGGATTGCAAATTATCATGAACATGAAACTCTCTTACAAGAGAACAAAGAAGAAAAGCTGTCAAAAGAGGAAGAGGAGATGGCTTGGGAAGTGTACAGGAGAACATTCGAATGGGAAGAGGTCAAACGAGACCTACCTGGTGCATATGAATCTGAGCCTCACCGGAGTTCCATAGATAAAGCTAGTAACATGCAACAGCATAAACAGTTTGATCAAAAGGCTGTGCTTGTCAAAGAAAAGCTCATTCCTACTAAGGAAGTCTATGGTCCACCTTTCTCTAGGCGTATAAGACATTTTGTTTCGAGAAAGTGCACAAATCTTTCACATTTGCTTACACTTAGAAGTCAAGGAACAAAAGTTGGTTGTACCACAGTATGTGGTGAATGTGCTCATGATATAAGCTGGGAGGACCTCAATAAAACGACATGTGTGTAATGGGGGTTACTGTCGGTTTCTGATGCACAACTCTGGTAAGCTTTGTTCGCCTCAAAGTGGTGTTTGTGTTGTTGTCGCCCCCCACCCGTGTTCCACTGACCTTTTGCTGGAGATACTACAAGCTGAATTATTTTTTACATGGCCTTGTATCTATATAGTCATTCTTAATTGCTTTTGTTTTTCCATGTAAATGTAATCCCATTAGTGATGAACAATCACGTATTATGATTGTGTGAAATTTCTACCAAAACTATTTTTTATTTTTCAAAAGCAGGGATATTTCATCAAATTTAGCTTTAAATGCTTCTGTTTTGCTTCTTAGATTAGGGCTCAAAATTCTTGCTTATTGCCTTGCCTGCAACTTTATATGATGCCTAATTTAGGAAAATTGAAGGACATAATCTTTGTAAATTCTTTGGCCAATGTTTTATTGAAAATCTTTGTAAAATTCTCGGGCTTTATTTTCGTGCGTACTTATAATGAGCATTTAATTATCATCAATTGGCACATTGTTTAAAAATTCTGTGAAGTTCTTCTATGGTGAGTCCATTTAAAGAGTAAAACATGTGGATGAATCTGGACCCACGGTTTTAACTTGAATTCATACTGTGTTGTTTAGAATCATTCACGTGTGTCTACGGTGCAAATGGAGTCACTAGACAAGAATTGCCCTAAAATTCTCGCACATCATATACTCATAATGAATTCTCTATCATACTGTCTTAAATACACGCTTTTGTAGTTATAGAATCTCTTTTCACGATAAAATGTGTTAACTATCTATGCTACACAATGCTGTAGATATAAAAGAAAATATACAGAATCTGGATGAATGCGATAGATATAAAGAAAATTTTATGTAATCTGTAGTTTACATTAAATAATAGAGAATTTGCTGCAGTGTTATTTTTATAATTAAATTTTAAAATAGGATTTTAAAAAATTTACGATATCTACTGCAAGTGCTTAAATGCCGTGAAATATTGGTTTGATAGCTTAGTAGATGTAGGTGAGAGAGCCCCCACAGATGCTTTTATAAATTACGAATACCTGTCATTTATCAAACGGGGCGATTAATTCTTAATCACATTAGACGAGGAATATAATATCTCTACCATTTCAAAATTCATACTCTTTTCGTTTTTTTTTTTTTATTTTATCCGACGTACATAATAGATTCACACAAAGGAAATTCATGGTGCTCGGTGGGCCTGCTCCTCGGCAGAATCCACCAAATCAGCAACATTAAATTTTTTTTTGCGGCGCTATCAGAATTCGCCATGCATTTGCCACTCACCGGAATTCTCTCCTCGTCGGTCGCATTCACTTCCGGGAATGGATTGGCATCAATAAGTCGGGACTCATGATTTTCATTAATTTCTCAACCAGCAATATGAATCCGTGTTGCATTCACTTCCGGGAATGGATTGACATTAATAAGTCGGGACTCATGATTTTCATTAATTTCTCATCCAGCAATAGACATGCACTGTAATATATATTAAAACCTTTATCTCGCTATTGCTGCTACAAGAGCACTTTTGTGTCACGAAAGGTGAAAAATGTTTTTTTGAAGCATTTCTTCATCTATCACTTTTCGCCACATAGTTTCAATTGTGATTGAATAAAAATGGATGAATTATATTCAGTGACAGATTTAAAATCATGTAGTCGTTGTTTGATGTAATAAAAATGGCTGCATTATATTCAGTGACATATTTAACATCCCGCAGTGGCTAGGTTGAGACGGTTGAGCCAATCATGTTGTAGTCGCAGATTGAGCCAATCGTGTATGGCTTTCGGTAAAACGACCAACCTCAAGTCTCAAGTGGTCGAACATTTCTCTCAAATAATTACACAATTCATACGGATCTTACACTGATAAATACTCATGTTCACTCTCTGGTCGAACATTTCTTTCTAATGGTTCCTATTAGAATATTACGTAGAATATTTTCCTTTATTGTGTAATATTCTTTATATATTGCGTAGTTATTACCCTATTCATTACTATGGATCCTTACCATAGATAGTATTGATTCTAGGCATGTACACAATTGTATTCTTGTATATATTGACTGTACAAATCAATGACACAGCGGGAAACATTTTTCCCGAAAATATCTTTCATGGTATCAGAGCACTAGGTTGGAAATCCTCTGTCTTGTGCCTTCTTCTTCTTCGATTTTTTTTTCCCGTCTTGTGCCTTCTTCTTCTTTGATTTGTTTAGCCATGGCAGACACAAAAACTACCATCCATCCTGCTCTCACCGTGTCCAACATCCAAAGCTTCATTAAGGTCACTCTTGACATTGAAAATGGCTAGTATATTACGTGGTCCGAACTATTCAAAATTCAAGCTCGGACATATCAGGCAATCGATCATATCATCCCACCCCTCACTGATAAGGGTACTCCCAAATCGACCCTGAAGGATACAAACCCCGACCTCTGGTCAAGAGTCGACGTCGTCGTTCTTCAATGGATTTATGGCACTATTTCAGATGATCTCCTTCACACGATTCTAGAAAAGGACTCCACTGCTGAGATAGCCTGGAATAGGCTCAAGGACATCTTCTACGACAACAAAAATTCGTGAGCTCTCTACCTCGAACAAGAGTTATCTAAGGTTCAAATGGACGATTTTGCGGATGCGTCCTCTTATTGTCAGCACCTTAAGTCCCTCTCCGATCAGCTGTCAAACGTTTGTGCACCTGTCTCGAATGAACGTTTGGTACTACAACTCGTTTCCGGTCTCTCCGATGCGTACACCACTGTTGGATCTCAAATCCATCATGGCGATTCCCTCCCTCCGTTTTATAAGGCTCGGTCGATGTTGGTTTTGGAGGAGACAGCCCGGGCTAAGAAGGCTACCATTGCAGCTTCTAATTCAGCTTTTCAGTCCTCTAATAGTGATGTATCAGACGCTATTCGGGGACCCAATGCTCAGCCCCACAGCAGCAATCGCAGCTCCAGCAACCGAGGAAGAGGACGCGGTGGACGGGGCAGAGGACGCGGCACCGGCGGTGGCAGCAATGACAATGGAGGTCGGGGCAATCATCCTTCACAGCAGGCAGCTCCAGCCCCACCACAACAATGGTTTTCCGGCCAGCCATGGTTTTCCCCTTGGACCGGCCATTGGCACCCATGGGCTATTCCTCCATGCCTTATCCGACAGCTCCCTGGCAACGTCCCCAAGCTCAGCCCCAACCAGGTATACTCGGCCCAAGACCACAGCCCCAAGCTCATGTTGCCGATGCCACCTCACAGCCGGAACAGCCCCCTTACGTTCCCACTGATATTGCTGCAGCAATGCAAACTCTCTCCTTAATTCCACCGGACGATCAGTGGTATATGGACACCGGAGCCACCTCTCACATGACTGGTAACGGTACTACTCTTACGCCTTATTTCAATTCGAGTTTAAATCGTAGTATTATTGTCGGTAATGGTCACAATATACCAATTGTTGGTTGTGGAAATGCCGTTTTGCCTAATTCTCACCCTCCCTTTACCTTGCAAAATGTCTTACACACACCTAAATTGATTAAAAATCTCGTTTCTGTTTGTAAATTTACTAGTGATAATAATGTTACCGTTGAATTTGATCATTTCGGATTTTCCGTGAAGGATTTCCAGACGGGGAGGAATTTAGTGAGATGTAACAGCAACGGAGAATTATATCCCTCACCACCGGTATCACCAGTGACCAGTCACCACCTTCTGCCTTTGCAGTTGTCTCTTCTGATATATGGCATAATCGTTTAGGACATCCGGGTGTCCCCGTCCTCCATTCTCTTTGCCACAATAATTTTATTTCTTGTAATAAACTTCGTGATGATTTTTTTGTGTGTAATATTCTAATAGTTCCACAATTCATAAGGATCTTTCACCTTAAATATTTTCAAATGGTTCCACAATTTATATATATCTTTCACCGTTAAATACTCATGTTCAATCCCTCGTCAAGATGATGACAGAGAAATATCATTACCTTTGCACGGTCTTGGTTTGTCTCAGTATTATTAAATGACAATTATTTTACCAAGATCTATAATTTTTAAATGCATTTCAATATCATGGATGATAAATAAATTTCCCTTATATCTTTAGGGATACAAATTCTTGTTTGATAATGTTAGACATTAGAAGAAAAAAAATAGAATAATGCACAAAAATAAAATTTTAACTTGGTTGAAATTGAACAGATAGAGTCTTGTGCTGATATCGTGTTATAAAACTTATACATACTACATCTGTCCCTAGGGGTGGATGTACATTGGAGGTTGGGGTGGCAATCCCCCCCCCCCCCCCCCCCGGGTCGGAAAAATGCACTAGTATTTATAGATGTATTTTTTTTGCCCCTCTTAAATTTAGGGGGGTTCTATTTGGACCCCCTTTTTACTACTTGCACCCACTTACTACTTGTACCACAAAATTTTACTTTTGGCACCACAAGATTATTTTGATTATATTTATACTTCTCACACTACACAATTAATAAAATAATTACTACCTACACCACATATTTATGAAATTATAAACTAGTCCTCCTAAAACCTAAATAAACAATTTTATCATTCTATTCAATTAACATCTTAAAACATAAAACACACTTCTTCATCATCATATAAAACATTTCTTCACTTCATCACTTAAATATAAAACATTTCATCATCTACATCACTTCTTCACTTCTTTACTTCTTCACTTCTTCATCTTCCTCCTCTCTACATCCATGGAACCTTCATCATCTCCCAATTCAAATTTTGAAAGTCAACATTTTGAATCAATTCATAACAATGAACAACAAATGCATTGTGATAGAGAAGATGTAGCAATCTCACTTGAAGATATACCATTTTCAAGCCAAATTGAGAAGAAGATGGATTCCTCAAAAATGGTAATTTCTTGTTTGAAAATTTCGTTCTTTATGTTCAATGTGTGATTTAAGTTAATGGGTAATCTTCCTACATACATATTATCATGTTTAGAGGTCATAATTGGCGTAAAATAGTGTTATTTCGCCATGTCCGATCACCCCTGGGCTTCCCCGTCGTTCTTTTACGTTTCACGGCGTCAATGGCAAGCTTCGGAACGTCACCCAAACTCGTCGCCCGTAATGCATTAGTAACGTCACCATGGGTGACGTTTACACCAGCAAAGAAGATGAATATGCATGTCCCAAACGTTACCCTTGCTGACGCTCCTCTTACAAATAAAACGTCAGCCTGGATGACGTTTTTGTTTCCAACCAACTTTAAACATATTTGTTGTTAACGTCAGCATAACTGACGTTTATGTTTACCTTTCAACGTCAATATAGCCAACGTTTTTCTTGACTCTTGCCTGGAAAAGGCTTCCTTTACAACGTCAAAGAAGGGGACGTTGTTTTGGCCAACCCAACGTCAGTTTCCCTGACGTTCTGTATCTGTAATTTTTCATTTTGGCAGTATGTGTTTTACTTGGTTTTATTACTATTGAATCCATAGAAACAATTAAAACGTCATCACCACTGACGTTTATACATCAATTAAAACGTCACTATGGATGACGTTCTGTCCCAGAATCAACATTTTTCTCTTTCTTTCCCACACCAATTCAAGTGACACCATTTCAAATAGGAAATCAACGGGGAATAAAAATACAAAATCCAAATACTAAATATAAACACGATTTTAAACAACCCAAACATTAAACTTATGAAAGTAATAAGCGTGTCAAAGTTATAAATGTGTCAATGTTTTAAGACAACTAAGTCTTTTTCGCGGCCCTCGAACGCTTCTTTGGTCTTTCAGCTTGTATCTGACTAGATTCTTGTGCTTCGACATCATCATCTTCAACATCTTGTGTACATGCACCTGTAGTCAGGAACTCTTCGCCATTTGAAGCGCTTTCACTAAATCCTTTTTGGTTTTTTAGAAGCATTTCCAATCGCATCTCGTACCGCATCAATCACTCTACCCTTGCATTCATTCTCCTACATGTTAAACATAAAAACGGTCATTAAATTGAAAACGGAAACAACAAAATAGATTGTATATTCAAATACCTCTCTTGAATCTCGTTGCTTTCTTTTGCTGACACCGGTCAAACGACGCACGGCAACACCTCGATACCAAGTCATATACTCAGATGTGCATTCCCAATCAAACCTAGCTTTTCCCATCCTTTGTTCCTTATTGACTAGATGATTTGCAAAATGGATAAAGTCATCGTCGCGTGATTCATGAGTGACATTGTACTGTTTCGCCTTCCCGCTTCGATTCGATGCCTTTGGAGGTATTGGTGACCGAGGGGGATACCTTGAATATGGCCAAATTGACGAACGACACGGTTTGGGTGATACACCTCTTCAATGTCCAATGTCCTTATGCACCCATAGAACCAACGTACGTCATTCTCGTGCACCGTTCTAAATTGCCGATAAGCATCCCAAACAACCTACAAAATAGATAATGTAAGTTGAACGAACCGCACAAGTTACATTGTCCTATTATAAATTTAGTTAACTTACTTCTCGGGCCTCCATCAAGTCCAAGTCCTCTCTTGTATGCCTTAACGATGACAATGCCACGTTGTCATTAATTCCCGTAACATTTTTCCACTTTAATGTCCGTACCATCTCCCCTTCAATGAATTTCGTGTTTGGTGGAGGTCGCAATGAAGGAAAATGTTCGTACACCCATGCTCGCATAACACATATTACAAAATATTTCTTTAAACATTCAAACATAAAGACAAAAAACAAAAACAAAATTTATAAAACAAGTGTTACCTCCAACAATGTTAGGTATCCGAAATTCCAACAAGATCGTTCCTAGTGGCCTTCGATAGTCGTCGATAAAGATTTGCCAAGTGTGGCGACCCCAAGCCCAATCACCAACCTTATCCAGATCCCGTAGAAAATGAAGGTAGTTAATGTTTATCTTATCCCCACTACGGTCTTGCATCAAAGTACATGCAAGAAGATACAACGATATCCGCGCACGGCTTGATCCACAAGTAACTATCGGCGCAAATCGACCGGAACTCGATGCCTCACCCTGATTGCTTCTTACACCGCATTTACCCGCAAGACTGTTCTTTAGCCAACTTTTGGACACTCGTAGGCCACCAACATGTTCTAACTCCTTTGTCACGTCTGCTATTGGAATCCCTAACAGTACTCGTGAACAAATGTAACTCGGGTTGTCCTCTTTTGCAAATTCATAGTTCACGACCATTCCATCAACCGGTAATCCTGTGATATATCGGACATCGTCTAATGTGATCGTCATCTCACCGAATGGCAAATGGAAAGTGTTTGTTACCGGATTCCACCTCTCAACAAAAGCACAAACTACCACACGATTCGCTTGGCTATATGAAGATTGTACCGCATTGTACAACGGGTTAGCTCTCACCCTTGCCTTGAATTCGTCACATTCTTCATCAATCTTCCATATCTTCAAGGAAGATGTGTACTTGCTTACATCCAATTATACCTCGGTCCCGTTCAAATGAGTTTATATATAAAGTTAGATATGTGAAAAAAATATAAGTTCACCAAATATGTAATAAGATTATAAAACCTAAAAACATACATTTTTATTCAACAACGTGTAACCAAGATGCTCCTTCCAATCCTTCCCCAATAGAACATCGTTGTCTACCACCACACCATCATCACCGTCATATTGTAAACACTCACCGTACATACCGCCTCTCGTCGGTGCCCCGGCACTTCCGGATGTCCGTCCTATACTTGCACCAACATTACCTGATGTGTAATACCCTACTCCCGACCCCTAGGTCCACTGGGGTCATTCTAGGAGGGGTTGCGAAGCTCTCGCCGCGACTTCAATAACAATACTAGAAAACCCAAGATTATTCACTAAATCCACAAATTAAAATTACTATTACTTCAATAATGAATTTCATTACAATATTACCACAAATCAATTTACATAAATCACTAACTAATTCCATTAAAAGATTACAACACATAAAATTACAATAGCTCTTAATAATAATTCAAGGTACCATCCACAACATCAATTTCTATTTCCTCGAAACTCGATCAATATCAACGCCTATACTCTTCAATCCCCACGATCATTAACCTGTATTTATATTTATACAAGAGACAAAAGAGACGAAGAAAACAAAGAAAACGAGGCGTCAGCAAAGGGCTGGTATGAGCCACGTGTGCAAGTGTTATACTATATATATATATATATATATATATATATATATATATAATAATTTATAAAAAAATATCTTGATCAACTTTTAAAACTAACAGCGGAAGTTTTTTAATTATTAATTGATTGAACATATGAAACGATCAATTTTTAGTATTGAAGTGCACGAGCATTAAGAAAACATATCAGGTTCATTTACAAGCACCAGCTTTGGCCGAGCCGATGAGTCAAGTACCGCCCTAACACCGTTTTACCATATGGATTTCAACCGCACTCCACGAGAACTAGCCATGCCTGACAACTCCGGCCGATTGTCAGGGAAAAGGAATCAACCTTCGTCGTGCAAACCTCTTACACGGTTCCAGCCAACCCTATCCATGCCCTAGGACCCACGCACCAACCGTCAGCCCTTGCTTTCCCGGCTGTAGCATGAATTTTCGGGGAAAAGGTACCGTCCCCACTCTTACGAGTGAGCACTCTAGCTACTGTAGGAAAGACTTCGAATCAAGAGGCCCCGAGACCGGTGACTAGCCGTTCTCCTAGAGCAATAACTCTAATCCCCCTAGCCACCAGAGCTTTGACACTTTCGTGCCACGAGCGAGCGAGCGAGCGAGCAAGTATTGTCCGTCAATTCCAAGTATCAGTTTTATTTATTTATAAAAACGTGCACTAGCTCAAATCAAGTCGTTTAATTTTAAAGAAATCATTCGAAAAATGACTTCCGAGTTTACAACATCTTTTTAATATAAGTAAAATACTTGAAAATAATTAAAAACCACACTTTGGCTTTATATCAAAATAAAAGACTCACCCATCGTCCAAGCATCCGATTAATGCTATGCTATATACCTCGACCAGTTCCCAGATTCTTGATTCGAAATGGATTCCACGTTTTCAATATGCATCTATTTAAAACTTATTTGTTTCCTATTTCCCATCAAATACAAAACAAATGCATAAGTCTTTAATCCCCAAATTAATTACTTCATCGACTTCTCGTGCGTAAACATCTCATGCTCCAGCTATTTAATGCCAAACAATTATTTTAATGCCATATTCATACAACCAACACTTCTCTAAATGTTTAACTTCTTAACCTCGATCAAACTCCAAATTCTTTCCCCACTTGTCATGATCATTCTGTATTATGTTCAAGAAATTTGCCGTTAATAGAAGGTAGACTGTTTTGGGTATCTTTCGAATCCGAGGCACTGCTTACGATACTGGTAGAAAGTTTTTCAATGTAGTAATCGGCTATTCATTGAGGAAGAAAGACCTCAATGGAGATGATAATGGTGACATGAATGGCTAACAATATATATATATATATATATATATATATATATATATATATAGCAAGGAAGGAGACTGTTTTGATGATTCAAGTGGTTTTGCAACAGTTAAAGCCAGGTGGTCGGACATGGTGAAGTAGGATGATAAAGGGTAGAAAATGAAATAGCTTGAAAGATGAATTTTATTACACAAAACTCTCTTTTATACTCAATAATGATCAGTTACGAGTCCGGCGATTTAATAATAGTAAATACTACATACGTTTTACATTGAAACCGCTCAGACCTACACTAGAGAAAAGATTTATTGTTTCCTTACTAAAGAATAGGTATGATTTAAAACGGAAATAATTTAAGTAGGAGTTGCACTGGCTTTGTTCTACTACAATACAAACTTAAATGGAATCATTATTAGCATTTGCTGTTGGCTTCAAAAGTATTTATTAATACTTGTATTTTTTTTTTTTTTTTTTTTTTTCCTGAAACGAAAGGAGGGAAAAGGGGGAAGGGGGATCGAACCCTGGACCTCTCACTTAGGCCAGGGTAAAACCCAGGTGGCTAACTACCTGGGATGAGCCTTATGCTCATTAATACTTGTATATACTATCAACGTATTTACTGTATATATATCAATATTAACTTATGACTTACATGTTCCTATATAATCTTATGGTATAAACTAATACCAATAATTAAGTAACATCTATTTAATATACTTGTAAGTATATAATCTTTGACAAAATATCTTGAAAATGATTTAAAATCGACTCACTCATTAAAATATTTGTAATTTATGTCTAACTTTTACTATGAAATAATATCGTTTTCGATACAAAAACTTTTAGTATAAAATAATAATGTCACAACAGAATTATATTTTTAAAAAAAAATGTCTAGACAATTATTTAGAAATGTCTATAAAGTCCTTTATAAATTAATGGCAAAAAAATCGGGGCGTTACATGATGCCTCACCTATAGTGGCCCCGACTGGATTGGCTCTCTGTTCTGTAATGGCACCAACAGTACTAGAATCTGCAACTGGATCAACTGTACCAGAAGGATGCTGCACTCCCGATTGTGTCTCCATATCCACTGACTCAGTGGTGGCCTCAACAGTACTGGAATCTGCAACTGGATCAACTGTCCTAGACACTGGAACTGGATCAACTGGATCAGTTGCAACGGGATCAACTGGATCAACTGGATCAACTAGATCAACTGGATGAACTGGATCAGTTGCAACTGGATGAGTTGCAACTGGATCAACTAGATCAACCGGATCGCCTGCAACGGATCAACGCAATCGACTCATTGGTCTCAACTACCTCGTCTCGCTTGCACATTCTTTAGTCGTTTACTCTTTCTTTTATATGGCACACTTGTATGTTCTCAAAACAATACTAGGCTGAACTTGAGCTTCGAGGGGTGCTTCAGCAGCACCTTCATCCATTGCGGTACCTTCATCGCTATCTGCAAAGCGTACAGTCTTACCAGACCTCGTCTTAGTCATAATTTCCTACACATGATACAAGAAATAAATTGTCGAGTCAAATGAAGAAATCAACTAACAAAGAAAGTTGACATTCATAAACAAAGCTCAAGGATAAGACATAAACCTCATACAATGTAACATTAACAATAATTTGATAAAAAAATTCATAAAACAGACTAACCATAAACAAGTTATAACCAATGTAATCTCTAAAGTAACAAAACCTCTAAACTGTCATCAAACGTCAACACCACTGACGTTGAAAAAGCCTCTACAACGTCATCACCAGTGACGTTTATAGTGCAAGACATTGGCATGACAACGCTGCGGAACGTCACTTTGGTAACAACGTTTCATAGGTCAATACAACGTCAAAACCACGACGTTTAAGGGCTAACATATTGCCAAGTCAATGTTCTAAAACGTCACCCCAACCGACGTTGTAGGAACAACTACAACGTCATGTGTACCGGCGTTCCGGGGCTAAACTAATTTTCCCACACACGTGTGGGACGTCGGTCCGGTTGACGTTGAAACCTACAACGGGCGTCGGCCTCACTGACGTCCCCTGTTTCATCATCTTCTCCGGCCTTCCAACCGGAAAAATGGCCGGAAAAACCAAAATACAACCCAATAAACATAACCCATTACATCCAAATACTAACCCATTACATAGAATTTAAACCCATTACATCAAACACAAATTCACTTCCATTTAAACACAAATCCACAAACATTCAAACACATTTTCAAAGATTCACATACCTTGATTATTCTTCTCTCCTTCTTTTCTTCTACAATTCGAAGTGAACTCTCCCTTCTTCTTCCCTTCTTCTTCCTCTTCTTCTCTTCTCTTCTCTTCTCTTCTCTTCTCTTCTCTTTCAATTTACAGTTTTTTTTTTTTTTTTTTTTATTTTGGTAACCACCAATTAAATTTATTTTCGCTCCCAATATTCGTTTTGTCATATAATAGTATCGAATAACTTAACATTTTTGTACTAATAATTACCAAAGTGATACATTATAAAAAAAAATTATTATGATTAAAACAATAGAAAAAGAAACTGTGAAGTCGTAATGTTGTATTATATTATTATTAGGGGTTTTATTGGCACCCTCATTTTTACTACATGCCCCTATTACTCCCGGAACCACAAAAAAATACTCCGGCACCACGATTATTTTTAATGAAAATAACGACAGTGACACTGACGTTGGTATTGAAAACCAAAATCAGTGACAATGGCGTTGCAATTCAAAAACTAAAGTTAGTGCACTAACGTTTACGTTATAAAAGTGTCAATACTTAGTAACGTCAGTCAACTGTCGTTGATATCGAATAGGAACGTCAGTGACGTTGACGTTGACGTTTCTGTTGGAAAGGTGTCCTAAACCCAATCGGGTTGGACCGGATCCGACCGGGTCGGGTCATTTACAGTCTATTTAGTTCATATAATAACTTTATTATGATTAATAAAAGCACTTATGTTATTGTATATTGTTTATCTTCATGTTATTTGTTGTACATATATAGTAACGTCCCTAGTATCAATCAGTGATAGAGAAACCATGATAGTGATTATGGTTGATGAGATCTCTAATCACTATAACAAGATTGGTACTTAAATGTCTATAGTCTAACATATTATCAAATGTGACATTGATAGTATAAATCAAACTAGCACGTATTGGATGTCCTCTATCTTTTAGAAGATAGTGATAGATCTCGTCTATCGAAGTGTAGGGACACTTGGACTGTACATGGACGTGTATTAGAGAATGCGTACGTTAGACTGACCCACTTACATTAAGTGTCACACTATGTGGCGGTTGTGTAATTATCCTTTTGACCGGAGTCTTCATGGCATCACGGTGTGTATTGTCATGCTTTGACACTATTGAGATTTCCCCTAGCCACGGGGCGATCATGCGGTAGTGATTGGGTATGATATTGAAGCATGCGGAGTATACATGATTGGTCGTCCGGGAATCGCGTATCCTATGATTGGGATCGAATATCCGAAATGACCTTCTTATAAGGAATGTATAGCTCTCGAGAATCTTTGCAAAGTGGGAGTAAATGTGTTATCCCGAGAGAAAATGATATCCGATTATAAGATACGATCGTTAATGTATTGACACTCGAGATACGATCGTATGGATATTATTACGGCGATAGATTGTAAGTTACACGGTAAGCTCGCTTCATATGAAAGGTAGTAGTCATTGCTTTTGACTCTTCCGATGATTGGGGGTCACGGTGTGTTGTTAGACGCTATCCCGTGATCGTTGGGTATGAAGGGCATTTTAGTAATTTGCACTTTGTGTCTACGGCCAACCTATTCGGAAACCCATCGGGTCACACACATATGAACATCGAGTCGGATTAAAATGCGGTTATAGTTGATAACCAAATAAGGAAAGTTTATCTCTAGACTATAAAGGTTATAGTGGTAAATTAATATGGTGGTATTTATTTATTATAAATAAATAAAATACAAGATATTAATTATATATAAATTATATTAATTAAAGAATATTCCGGAAGTCAATTAATTGACTAATGGGGCGCCACTTTTAAGTGTATGAGATACACTTGGATTGTGCACTTTAATTAATAATATTACCATAATATTAATATATGATATTAATTGATTTTGGAAAAATTGATTTATGGTAATAAGATAATTATATTCAATATAAGATATTGGCAAAATTAATTATCATTAAAGAGATAAATCAATCTAGAAGATTTTCCTTATTTTATTGGGAAAATGTTTTCTTCTCCTCCACACATATGGGGCGCCAATTTTGACTATAAATAAGAGGTGGGTGTCAAGCTCTTTTGTACAACACAATTGCAAGAGCTCATAGTTCTTGTGTAAAATAGAGAGCAACCTATAGTGAGTTTGTGAGAGAGGAAAAATGCCGGTCTAGCAACCGGAGTTTTCCAATAGCAATCCAAGGAGGATTCCGGCAAGGGGTTCGTGTGGATTAGCGATAGAGGCCGGACGCGTGGACGGCTTGCGCACTGAACTACTCTCCGTTGACGGTCAAAGCGACGATCTTATAGATCATCAAGGTATAACCGTCAAACTACTTAACGTATTTATTGCATTAAACGAAGAACGATCTAGAAAAAGAAATTAAATTTTAAATTCCGGTGCGTTAAACTAGTGATTTCCTAACAGTTTCTAGTGTGGTGCCGGAAATAAAACCAATAATATATGTGTGGTGCTTGAAGTAGAAAAAAACAATCAAAAAAGGGTGCCGATAGTAAAACTTGGATGCCAATAGAACCCCATATTATTATTGTCAAATCAAAGTAAAAAGATCGATGATTAGTCGTGACTCTTATTTATAGATTGTGGACAATTTACTCTATTATCTTTATTATACAAACAAAACGTACTCGTCGGACTGTGAAAAAAAAACCCGCTATCGTATCGCTCCCCCTCGTCCAGAGGCCTGCGTCCACTCATGCCCCTCTCAATATATAAATCTATTTAACTTTTTGGTTTTGTCCTATAATGTAAATCCATTTAAAAAACCAATTAAATATTTATTATATTTTCTTTTTTTACCATTCGTTTATTATATTTTACCCACTTTTCATTACTTTGCATCGATAACATTCAAATGTCATTTTAGAATTTTCTCATCAAAATTAATGACACATAATCAATTTTATCAACTTTCTTAAACTATGTGAAAAAATCCAAACAAACTTACATTATAGGACGGATGTTGTACTAATTATACATAATCGAGAAAGAACACGAAAAAAAGAACACGAAAAAAAAAATAAAGTTAAGAAGAAGAACTAATACATACTAATTAATACATAATCGAGACAACATGAAGAGAAAGAACACGTGGAAAAATAAAGTAAGAAGAAGAAAATGTCTATCTCGTATTTCAATGGTATAATGATATATATAGGGGTCAGAGTCCATAAAGATATGTTTTAATCTAAAATGGTTGAGAAGAACAGTTACTACATGTGTTACTACATGTTTGTCATTCTTAACCATTTTAGATTAAAACCTGTCCTTCACAACCTTTAACCTGATATATTTATAATAAAGATTACAATGTGAAACAATAGTTACACATATAGTAACACATGTACAAAAATGTAGTAACACATATAGTAACTATCATTCTCGACCATTATAATAAAGATTACAATGTGAAACAATAGAGTAAATAAACCAAAATATTCATTAAATCAATTTGAATAATAAATGACCGTAATTTTATCTTTTTATTATAATAAATTCATGCTTTATTTTGGTATTCTAAATATACTGTATAATGCCCGAAAGTAGTATTATTGTTTTCTTTATAGAAAAATGTTATTAGTATGTTAACCTCGTATTTTCGAAAGATTATATAATACAATTGGTGTATCAATGCATTGTGACTAAATCTGGGTTTCAATTACCCACCCATCGTAGAGTCAATGTGGCATTGGTACAGTGATACCTACTATGTCTTCTCTAATCCGAAATATTCGGATTGAAGTTCTAGTAACTCAAAAAAAATATCTGTGCGTATATTTCGTTTTCCGAAAAAAAAAAAATTACACATTCTAAACCCTACCCTCTAAATTAACTGACGGCGTCCTGCACGGCGTCCCGTTTCAGCCTTAAACTGAGCCCTCCCTCACAAAACCCCCCTTTAATAGTCAGCCACCAAAATTCTTCCACCGCCGGCAAAATCCCCGGCGAGCGTCCATCCCCCATCCCTTCTTCTTTGCACCGACCAACTTCCTCTCCTCCTTCCTCTGATGGACACTGTTCCGGCATCACTGCCGTTGTGCTCAACCTGATTTTTTTTAATCTTATGATGTTGATTACAAAAACAACAGGTACCTCTATATTTCTGCTTACTACTCATTTTCAATCATACCCACTGAGAAAAAAAAAAGGTTTTTGGGTTTGGAAGTAATCACACATGGGAAATTCTACAGCAAAGGAGGGAGTTTCACTTGTATGTAATGAAAAAAAATGTGGCATGCTTTTAGTGTAATTGTGGTGGCTTACTTTGTTTGTAGCCTATCACTTAATTCTCTTACGCTATACTCCACATGATAATGTCGTTTGTAGATTTGCATATTGGGACACACTTGTCATTCATAATCTTGTAATTTCCTTCTGGTAAATTTTCTGATAAAAGGGCTTGTGATTTTGCAGGTCTAGTAGTCCTCAGGTAATTGGATGTGGAATGGAATGATTAATAGACCACTTTCGACTAGATCATTGAATATATGCATCACATCATTTTGCAAAGCTAAACACTTGCGGACAGCAGAAGCAGTTTTGGTTGACGCTATACGACTAGGAATACTACCAGACATTGTTACATATAATACACTGATGGATGGCTATGGTCGCTTCTGTGGTTTTGATGCAGGTTATGAAGTTCTCCACCGAATAAAAGAAGCTGGGATGTGTCCGAATGTTGTCACATATAATACTTTGTTATCTTCTGCCAGTAGGTACAGGTTGCTACCTCAATCGCTTGATTTATTTGAGGAGATGCTAAATCTAGGAATTTTTCCTAATGTTTGGAGTTATAACATACTAATGCATAGCTATTTCAAGTTAGGTAAACCAGATGAGGCCTACAGAGTTTATAAGGAAATCATAATAAAGAACGTCAATCCTTGTCCAACCACGTTTAACATCATAATCAACGGGCTTTGCAAGAACCAATACATTGACAATGCCATTGGTTTATTTAAGAATCTAAAAGTTAACGGGCTAGTGCCTCAGGCTGTAACTTACAACATCCTCATTAATGGCCTTTGTAAGTCAAGAAGGTGGAGAACGGCAATGAGGTATCTGAAGGAAATGGAAAATTTTGGCCACAAACCGAATGCTGTTACTTATACAACCGCATTAAAATGTAGCTTCAAATCTAAACATTTTTATGAAGGGTTAGAGATTTTTGAAGAGATGAAGACTTTGGGATATACCTTTGATGCCTTTGCTTACTGCACAGTGATTGCTGCTTTCCTCAAATGTGGTAGAAGAAAGAGGCTAAGGTGTGCTTGGCAAAATTATTTACAAGTGGTATTGAGCTTGACTTAGTAAGTTACAACACCTTAATTAATATGTTTTGCAAGGAGAATAGGTTTGAAAATGCTTATAAATTATTGAATGAAGCAGAAAACATGGGGTTGGAATGTGATAAGTACTCACATACAATTTTTATTGATGGCTTGTGCAAAGCTGGTCAAGTTGATTTGGCTCAGGAATATTTACTGAACATGATGAACTGTCATGCAAATCAGGTTACTTTGAATTGCTATTTTGATGGGCTGTGTAAACTTGGTGACATTGACAAGGCAATTGAAGTGTTCGAATCTATGGAAACAAGAGATGGCTTTACATATTCATCCTTGATCCAGGGACTTTGCCGTGCTGGGAGATATCATTCAGCAGCTAATCTACTCCTTTCTTGTGTTAAAAGTGGCATAAGATTTTTAAGAGCTGATAAGCAAGCTGTTCTTTTTGGTCTTCGATCTATCGGCCAAATTGACAAAGCAAGGCATCTCAAGTTCAAAATGCAATTAGCCAAGTCAAGCGCCTAGTTATCTTATCGCAAGCTCCTGAAAACGTTGGGGTCATTATGATGCAATGGTACTCCTTCTTGATACAACTTCAGAATGAGAACAAAAATATTTGGATGAGTATCCTACATATGAATAAAGCGAGGTGAGCCCCTTTATCCAAATGCTTTCGCAAGTATTATTTGCCTGTGTATGTGATGTATATGTCAAGTAAGTAAGTTTATTGATAGTATTAGTGTATTGGAAGGATAGGTAATGAAATGGAAACCAGATTTTATATATTCCTTTAAGCTTCCATCTTTCCTCCTCATGTACCATAGCCAGGGTCGAGTGGTGTGAAAACTGTTCCAAATAGCAAGGATACCAACAGTGTGACCTCCCTAATAGTTGTTTCACCCCTTTTTAGTGTCTTTTATGGCATCTATTGATTGAAATAGAAAAAAGTCCAAGTTAGTGCTTGAAACTTTAAAAGTGATTTTGTGGGGTTAGCTTTGGGTGTTCTGTGAGATTTTTTTTTCTTTTACTTTTCGGGGTTGCTGATAGTAATCTGACTCTGGGAAGGCCGTGAATTGTGGTGATTATCATGCTAAGTTAACGTGTAACCAACCAGGCGACATGGTTGCCTAATTCTTGTGTGTGCTTACGTGCATAGTTGTGTATGAGTGAATTCTGGAAGATAAGATGTGTACTTCTTGGTACTATTTCTATTTGAACTACTGATATGGATTTTTCGTAGAAATGGGCTTGGTCTTCCCACCTATGCTATCTGTATTTATTTGCCTTGCCTTTTTATTGGACGGAAAAATATTATGCACCCTTGTTTGCGTTTGATGATGTTGGTGATCGTCAAGAGACAATTGGGTCCTCCGATTGGTGATTTGATCGTCTCCTGAACAACCTGCAAGACAAGGCAATCCCGGAGTTTGTTCTTCAGGAATCTCCCCCGATGTTCAAGTCAGTAAGAGAACAAATGAATATGTATTACGACTCCTTTACCATCTAAAAAAAGAAATTGTCTGAGATGATTAACAGAAACTTAATTGTACGGATAAAACTCTCACAAGTTTACACAGGTCAATTAATGGGGTGTGCAAACTTGTTTTTTATTGTTTAAATCAGAGCATCATATAGACGAGCATGAATATGAACAAGGCCTGAGGTAGGGGTCACAAATAAGCATAAGAGAAGAACCCCTTTAGGTTCCAAAAATCCGAAAATCTAGGCGAAAGTTAAGAGCTATGTTCCAACTAAGTCTACTCTTTTCTCACTTTCCTCCATCTAAAAACATAAAGTCTGAAGGTGTTAAGCATCTCAGCTTTTACAACAAAACAAAGAGAAGATTTCCTGTTGGAAAATCCTCCGGCTCCTTTCAAGCCTAATAATATAGATTATAGCAGCAAAACCAATTTTAAGCAGCTAGAATCGTTGGAGAATTTGAGAGTAGAAAGCCGAATTAGAACATCATTCCACTGGAACTGCCTAGTTGAGAAACCAAGCTGTCTCAAAAGAGTGAACCAGATTCTTTGCCAAATTTATTAATGACAATACCCTGAATGTACCATTTCCATCAGTCACATGCAATTTGCATTCTGGCCTGTGTTTACCCGGTTTCCATCACTGCCTGCATGCATTTCTATCATCGATACAGGTTTTCTGATAATCTTGTTTTGCTTTCTCTGAATGGTGTGGTCTTTTTATTTATTCTTTTGCATAATTTTTATTACTTGAATAATAATGTTCTTGGAAATTTGTCCTGTAGTTCTACTATTTCTCCTTCCTCGTATTGTTTATGCCATTGTAGATTTTTAACTTTAAACCACACTTCAGATTGAAGAGTTTGGAATACAAAGTTTCCGTTTTTAGTAGATACAATGAAGGACTTCTAAAATGTGTAGATAAAATACACAGTGAGCTATTATTACATTCACTACCATAAATTTAGCAATCCATTACAGACCACTGCTTTTTTGTTGCTATATCAGTTCTCCAATACAGAAGCTCCCTACATTGCATTTTCCCGTGCATTTCAAAAGTATGATCGATCAAGAACAAAAACCAAGCCCAGTTCATTTTCTTGCGAGGAAAGTTGATGGATTCCTCTTACATTGGTGAATTCTCATTCATTGTCTGTCTATTGATGGATTGATTAATTTCTACTCATTTATTTTACCAGATATCTTTCTTCCATTTGCTAAAACCGTAATTGTTTTTTACCAGATATCTATCTTCTATTGGTAAATCCATAAAGTAAAATTTTAAGCCTTGTTTCTAATCTGTGAAAGCCAACCAGATCAGCATTTGATTGCTGGGTTTTTTTCCAAAGCTTAAACGATAGAAACAATAAAATTGAGGACCATAACATATGAATTGAAGAACAAAAGTGAGAAGGGAACTGATTAGTCTTTCTATCCTTCTAATACTGTATTGTAAGCTTATTGCTTACGCAGAATTTGTTTCACTGTAAGTGAGCCTCCTCTGGGATTTACTGTCCTTTGGTTTGTTACTACAAGTACTTGACCCACAGACAATGGTGAACTCAAACCCGTATGCATTTCCAAAGCAAGAGAACAATCCTCCATCTGAATGCCTCCGTGAATGTTTACTAGTCGATTCATGAGACTTCTCAAAATTTCTAGCATCTTTTTCATGTTTAAATGAAACCTCCTTTCTCCACCTTGCTATATTTGATGTCAACCCTTTTGCTCTAGCTTCTTCTATTGTGAGGTCCTCCACTATGGAGTTGCCGCCATTATTTTCTTGTTTAGTGTGCAAAATATTTGTTGACTTGTCTGGAATTGGTGGACGATATCGTGATTTTTGTGCAATTTCTGCAGCCACAATTGAAGCAGATGGACCTACATCTGAGCATAACTCGGAGCCATTTACCATTGAACTGTTGCACATCGATCCGTCCACCATTGAACCATTGCATACAGAGCCAGCTTTTGCAGGAAATTCTTCACTAACATCAGATACACTATATGATCTCCAGAGCTGGATTTTGCTAGGCATTTGCTGCTCATCATCATCATCATCATCTTCGACTGTTTTATCTTGTAAGTTCATTTTATCAAGCGTCTTCTTTAATGTATCATGATAATCTGTATCAGATGCATTGTTTGCTCTGCTGATTGGCATGCTTCTTTTGGTACCATCCATTAGAGCAACACCCATGTTCAGTTTCCCTTGAGCAATTCCAGACGGGCGACGAATTTGAAGGGCGACAAATCTCGTGCTATTCCTTGCATAAGGGGTTATGAGATCGCTCATGAGGACACGAACTGTGCCAACTAGAACATCCCTAAACCAAGAGACTGTATGGATCTCCACGGTAACTGCAGCTTCATCAGAATAAAGCAATTCATGATCAACACGAAAGGCAATCCGATCATTCCACGTGGGATTGTTATGGCCATGTTGATCAACCCGTGTCGTTCGCTTGTGGTTTGGATGAATCCAGGCTACAGCATACGTGTGCATGGATTTCGAGACTTGTGCCAAATCTTGGGCTGATATAAGACTAATCTCTAGGACATGAAAAGCTTGAACTGGGGAAGAAGTAGTTGAGGAGGTGGTGACGGTGGAGGTGGGAGGTGGTGGTGACGGTGGTGGAGGAGGCGGACGGTGTAGAGATGGTGGTGGGGTTCATTTCGCCGTCCACGGGCTGGACGACGAGCCCAGATCGACGTCAATAGAGGTGGCAGGAAGAGTTTGTTGTGTTGTTGAGTAGTATGCATTGCTGCGGAATGCTAGGAGAGTTGTTTTTGTTGATGCTTGTGCACCACTAGTCAATAGAGGTTGTCATATACATACTCTCTGGCCTTTGACCGTTTTACTACTTATAGGCATTTGCTTTTGATCCTTTTACTATTTTTAGTCATTTTATGATGAAGGGAAACAATTTGTATTTACCTTTGGTGTTATATATCACGTGACCGTTAGAATATTTATTTTTAATAATTTATTTTATGTAGGGTTTATATTTTTACTATTTTATGCACTACTTTACTATTTTATGTAGGTGGGTTCTATTGGAACATATCAAATTACTTTTGGCACTCATTTATTGAATATTTTTTCTTCTGAACAAAACGTCATTCCCACTGGTGTTTCTTCTTGAACACCAACGTCAATGTTGGCACTCATTTATTGAATATTTTTTCTTCTGAACAAAACGTCATTCCCACTGGTGTTCCTCTTTACGTCAGTGTCGACGTTGTGTTCAAGGAGAAACACCAGTGGGAATAACGTTCGTCTTTTTAAAAACAGTGTGGTGCCGAAATAATTTTTTGTGGTCCCAGAAGTAATTTGACATGGTGCCAATAGAACCCATCTTTATGTATTGCCTTTTGGCCTCTTACTATTGGTATTAGTGGGTTCTTAGGTTTAAAATCAACTGTGAAAAAGTCTATTAGTTTCGTTGTGGTGTCACAAGAAAAAGAAAAAAAAAAACACTGTGGTGCCCTTATAGACGTATATGTAACTAGATCCTTTTATATGGTGTTACTGTTTGCAAGTTATTTAAATTTTTTTTTAATCTCCTTAGTACGTTAATTTTTTCATTTGTTTCTGTTTTTGAGTAAAAATCAATTAACACAACAACCTTCAAATTTAAAAATCACAATGAAACATAAAAAGAAACTTTGAAACTACCAAACACTTGTACATTAAAATTGCCTCAAACAATATATGTTCAAATCCTCAATGTATGAGGTTGGAACAAGATCAAGTGATTCTAATGTTGATTAAATGATAATAGAACACTTGTTATATCCTTTCCAACTCAATATAAGCCAAGAGAGACTTAGATCAACCAGATTAGATCAGATAAGCAGAGTGTGACTGATTGATTAGATTGCTGAGAATGTGTTCGGTGTTCTGATGTTTTTTTGATGTAAGTGAGCATGCAAATCAAACAAGTCACGAGATTCTTTCAATGAGATTCTTTTTATTGTAAACCTCCATTTAATGAGATTCTTTTTATTCAGATAGTTGGTGTTATAAAAGATTACACACCAAGAAATCACAAGTCACAACCCGATCACAAAGACAATCTCTCCTTAACCACTCTCACATATTTAATGGTTGAAACTGCGACAGTTGGCGATGACAAATTAGGTCACCTTAATTATCCGGGCCCCAAAATGAATCTAGTGATGAATACAAGAAACCCTAATGCCAAATTATGAATGAGGGGGTGGGTGTTTGTGTTTGCGGCTGAGTCTAAGATTCTCTCTTAGATTGCCTACGTATCCTGTTCAATTCCAGGAATCAAGCCTTACGTAGTTCCTGGAATGGGGTATTTATAATGACAGCACTTGCCTAAACCCTAAGGTTAAGTCGGCTTAAGCTATTGTCACCTTTACCCTTAAATGGGCCTTGACCCTTGCCCAAGCTATCGCTGTTTATGGGCTTAGTAAGCTGATGCGGACTCTGTCCTCGATGTCGATATACCGACCTGCGGTTATCGACGCCCAGGCTCACTGTCCCACATTGCTAGCTGGTGCGGACTGAACGTCCTACACTGCTCGGTAGTCGATAGTCGATCATCGTAGCCTGGCGTTTATGAGATGGCCTTGGCCTCGAGCCTGAGCATCGACATGAATACACTGACGTTATTTATAGCGTGATGACCAACCGATAGATGACACGTGGAGGGAGTGAAACCCTGTATCGTCATAAGCCCCCGAGACTTGAGAGAGGCGACTTCCGTTTTCCGAGGTCGGGTCTGTCACTTGAATCGTCATCGAGTTGGGTTTTCCTTTGGGCGGGAAAAAGCCCGCCTTTTCACAACCCAACTGCTTTCTGCCACGCGGCACGATACCTGGTACACAAGACGCTTCGAATCCCGTAAAAGACGCGTCATCACCTTGATTGTCGCGATTTATAAGGGGCTATAACTCCCCATCCCTCACATCTTTTCAGTTCATTTGCAAATTGCTAGCATATAAGGAGGGAGATAGAAGTTCAAGCAAAAGCTAATTCGCCATTTTCTTCTCACAAATCCAAAACGCAAAGTAAGCCTTTTCTTTCCGTTTTGATCATCTTTTCTGTGATTTCATTCATGTCTAGTAGTAATAGCGCAACTGAATCAGATAGGGGTAGTGAAACGCCCATTCATAGCCAATCTCCGGCACCTGTTGTCTCCGATCCTCTTCTCCGGCAAGACTCCGGCGAGCCCGCAGCTTCCTCTCCTCCCCGTCCCTAACCACCCAAAAAACTAGTAACAAGGATGGATGGAAAGGGTGCTAAGGGGTGTCTTAGTACGTTCTCCCCGAAGAGGTCTCTAGACCGTGTCAAAGATACAACATCTCTATCCCTCCATTCGAGGCTCGGCTTCCATCCGGCCTTCATAAGTTTGCCGACGAGCCCCCGGAGGGGGTTTTGTCTTGTCTACGAGAGTCAACGGCGAGTGGATTAAGGTTTCCACTCGTCCCGCCGTTCTTGCGATCCTCGAGCATTATGAGGTCAGTATTTCCCAGATAGCCCCGAATGGTGTTAGGACTCTGATGGGGTTCATAATAGCATGTCGAGTAGCTCAGGTCTGCTTCTCAGTGCCTTTGTTTCGATACTACTACAAGATAGCTGCTACACCCGACAAGTTATGGTATTCATTTCAAAGAAGAGCTAACCGACATGAGTTCATAACCAAGGGGCCTTCTTCTCACGGGGAGTGGAAGCCTCGATTTTTCTTTCTCCGTCATGGCTGAATAACCCCTACATAGGGCGGTGGAGGTCGAGAGACGGGAAACGGGACAAGCTTGGGAAAGATCCGGTTCTACACGAAGCTCGTCTCCCGGTGGACATAATTTCGAGGTGTGTACTCGAGACACGAGTCTCTTGTATCACCCGGCCCACCCGGACGAAGGCGGGCCAATGCCATATGTGGGTCTTAACGTCCCGGATCACGAGAACCGTAGGATGTTCCCTATTTGACTTGCTTTTACATATTTGTCATTTGTTGAGTCGATGACTTGTTGTTTGTTGTTCAAAAACTAACTTGTCTTTTTTATTTTGCGGTGGGGAGGTTCTCCAAGGTCACCGACCCCGCCCGTATCCCGAGTCGGCGGTCGTTGCTACTCCATCCCTCGGAGGTCGTGCTACTCCCGACTTGCCGGTGGCGAGACCGGGCGCCTTCGACTTCCCGAGAGGGGGATGCTCCTCCACCCGAAGCAAACCCCGATGCCGTCGAGTCGTCTGCTTTGCGGCCGGATCGACCGAGCGCTCCGACCACCGGCAACTTAACGGTCCGATTCGGTTCCCTTCGAGATGAAGACGAGGAGGAGCTTGTCGATTTGACTTCGAATGTCGAGGAGCGAGCGACACGAACAAAGAAAAGACCAACGTTGTCGAGGTGGTGAGAGAGCGATTCGAGAGGCAAAGAGGAAGAAGGTTGCGAGACCTGCCGAGTCGTGGGATCGGTGTGGACCGGGTTGCCGACGATTACGGCCGGTGTGGACGACAAGAACTCGTCCTCGTCTTGCGAAAGTTAAATCGTCTTGTAAGTCGATCCTTCTTTTTCCTATTAACTTCTCTCGAGGCCTATGCCTTGTCCATTTTTTGATATACTCTTTATGTTCGTAGAATACCCTTGTTGGTCGGGAGGCGCCCGACGGCTAGCCAAGACGGGGGAGTCGGCGGACGAAATCAAGAAGGAGAATGGCGGAGATCGCTTCAAGACAATGTCGCCAAAAGTGCGCCCTCTCTCGCTTTGTGGAAAAACAATACAATTCGGCCGAAGCACGAGTCGGTCGCCGAACTCGAGAAATTGCAAGATAAGTTGGTGGTCGTGCGAAGCAAAACCGGCCACTTGCGAGCGGGAGTTGGGCCGACTACGGGAGGAAAGGCACGATCGGGGTAGGGAGGGCGCTCAAGGCGGCTCGAAGACTATGAGATGTTGTTTGAAAAGGCGAAGGTCGCGGATGAAGAAGCTAGGAAGGCTCGCCGTGATCGAGATGCGCTACGGGCCGAATTGGATCGAGCGCATGCGCAGATCGAAGAGGCTAAGACCGAAGCCATCATGGAGTACCGCAAGTCGACAAACCTCGAGGACGACTTGGAGGTGATCATGCGCGCCTCGATGATGGGCGGATATACACTTGCAGTAGATCAGGTGAGAGCGGCCATCCCGGACTTCGATATGTCAACTCTCGAGACGCCGATGTTTTACAACCCCGATTCGGAGAAGATTTACGATCGGTACATCGAAGAGTTCCAGCGAGGAGAGTCTTTGGCTATAAAGTATGCCCCTTCCACGTCTGCCCCTACCGCCGATCCGACCGCCGCTGATCCGACCCCTGCCAATACTGAGCCGACCCCGGAAGCCGACCCCTGATCTTGATATTTTTTAAATCTTTTGTTGATTTGTAATTCAAACTTGAAGTTTTGTAATAGTATTATTTTGACAATCGACTTGGGCTGGTCTTTCGACCTGGCCGTGTTCTTATGCTTCAAATTTTTATTTGACTTTGCAATTTGTTTCTTTATCTTCTCTCTTATTGCTTTGCTCGTCTTCTTGATGTCTTCTCGATACTCGCTACTCGCTTTATTTGCTGTACTTGTTGTTGATATTGTGTTGCCCCCCAAGTGTATTATGAACCTTTGGTTCTTATTGCACTTGAGATCGACTTGCTTGCCTTAGTCTTTCGCCCCTTAGGCTTATTTGACCTTAGGCTGAGCATTTTAATGTGAACTGCCCCTGGTTTTAGTCTTTTTTGCCATTTAGGCTCTTTCGACCATCGACTGGGACAGGTGGCCCGACTATGCGAACCATCCTTTGTCCAGGCCTTTTTCGCCCCTCGAGCTTATTCGGCTTTCGACTGGGACAGGTGGCCCGACTATGCGAACCGTCCTTTGCTTTAGCCTTGTTTGCCTCTTGGGCTCGTTCGGCTCTTAGCTTGGACCTTTGGCCCGACCCTGCGAACCGTCTCTATGCCTTTGCATTCGTCGCCCATTAGGCTAACTTTGCTTTGGCTTTATCGAGATGCCCGACCTGCGGATTTCTCTACTTGTTTTCGATTGTTTTGCCTTTAACTTTTCTGTCACATTGGACTTGTATCGCTTTGGCTATAAATCCTAACAAACACAGAAAGCATCTCGAAAAGATACAAATTTATTAGAATACTCATAAAATTGTCTCATGGACTTATTACAAGATTCATAAGTGAAAAGTAAATAAGTTCATCAAAGTAAAGCTTATCTCAAACATAATACTTCCTCAGATTGTTGGCGTGCCAATGTCGAGGAACTGTGGTTCCATCTGCTCGACCAAGTTGATAAGACCCTTTGGGGTGAACCTTCGAATCTGATATGGGCCTTCCCAATTCGGGGTCAACTTTCCGATCGCTTCTGTCGACTTGCTTCATTTTTCCTTAGAACCGGATCGCCAACCTTGAAGTATCCGTGTCTTACCCTCGAGTTGTAATACTGAGAGATCTTCTGCTTGTACCTTGCCATTCGGGCTGAGGCTATCTCTCTTCGCTCCTCGACATTATCCCTTTCCTGTCGGAGTTCAGGATCGTTTGTCTCAACATTGTAGGCCAGTACTCGAGGAGAGGGGACTCCGATCTCGGCGGGTATCACCGCTTCACACCCATACACTAAAGAAAAAGGGGTTTCCCCTGTCGATGAATTAGGAGCTGTCCTGTATGACCATAGGATGCTCGGAAGTTGAACTGCCTAATCTCGACCTTCTGCCTCGAGTCTCTTTTTTAAACCCAGCTTGATCTGTCGATTAGTTTGCTCGACTTGACCGTTTGCCTGTGGATGAGCAACCGAGGTGAATCGCTGGTCGATATGGTATTCGCTGCACCATTCTCTGACTTTTCGATCTTCGAACTGGGTACCATTGTCCGAGATTAGAGCTTTCGGAATTCCGTACCTGCATAGGATGTCGACCCACAGAAACTTCTTGATGGTTGCAGCTCGGATATCGGGCAAAGCCTTAGCCTCTACCCATTTCGTAAAGTAGTCGACATCAACGACCACGTATTTAAGATTTCCCGAGGCTCGAGGTAAAGGTCCAACAATGTCGACTCCCCACTGATCGAAAGGCCATGCTGACGAGATGACATTCATGTCTTGCGCTTGTTGATGAGAGATATTATCATGAATCTGACAAGCGTTGCATTTCTGGACAAGATTATTTGCATCTCGTTGCATCGACGGCCAAAAATATCCAGCTAACTTGCATTTCCGAGCTAACATTCTAGCCCCACAGTGATTCCCACATGCTCCTCTATGAATTTCTTCTAAGAGATATTCGCCTTCGGTCTCAGAAACGCATCTTAACCATGGACTTACAAAAGATTTTCGATAGAGGATGTCGTCGAAGAACGCATATCGAGTGGATTGGAGTCGAACTTTTCTAGATTGCACCTTATCAGATGGTAATATTCCGTCTTTGAGGTAAAGAGCGATCAAGTCCATCCACGTGGCCTGCTGAGTGATCGGCTGGGCCTCCGTCTCGATGTAACTCCTCTCGGTCAATAACTCGACTAGAACCTTCTTATTCGACATGAAGTTTGATGCCAACTTGGAGAGCGCATCGGCTCTCTTGTTCTGACTTCGGGGGACTTGCTCGAATTGAACTGTTTTGAATTTTGGTATGAGGCTTTGGACAACTGCTAAGTAATTCTTCATGGTTTCTTCCTTAGCCTCATACTCCCCTTTCACATGATTGACCACTAACTGCGAGTCACTGTAAACCGACAAATCTTCGACACCCAGCTTCAAAGAGAGCTTTAAGCCAGTGATCATAGCCTCGTACTCGGCCTCGTTGTTCGTTGCTTTGAAGTCGAATCGAAGGGCGTATGGGAATTCCTCGCCTTTCGGGCTTACCAGAAGGAGCCCCGCTCCCCGCCCTCCTTACTCGATGCTCCATCGACCTGAAGAGTCCATTTTTCTTCTGGACTTCGCTTTTCTTGATCGAGTTGGACGGAGATCCCTTCAGCTAAAAAATCCGCCAAGGCCTGTGCTTTTATCGCAGTTCGAGGGACGAACTCGATGTCGTACTGGGCCATTTCTATCACCCATTTCGCCAGCCGACCTGAAGTATCAGGTTTTGCCAAAATCTGCTTTAGTGGTTGGTCCGTGACTACCACGATAGGATGAGCTTGAAAGTACGGCCTCAACTTTCTCGAGGCATGAACTAGGCATAGTGCTAGCTTCTCAGCTGGTGAGTACCGGATCTCGGGGCCATGCAACGCTTTACTTACGAAGTATATAGGCACCTGGCCATGTACCCCTTCTCGTACTAGAACCGCACTCACTGCTTCTTCACACACTGCTAAATACACCAGCAACTTTTCCCCTTCTCGAGGAGAAGTGAGGGTTGGTAACTCCGACAGATAAACTTTCAACTCTTCAAAGGCTGTCTGACATTCATCATCCCAATGGAAAGGACTGGCCTTTCGGAGTATCTTAAAAAACGGTAGCGCACGCTGCGCGGATCTCGATAGAAATCTGTTGAGTGCTGCCATTCGACCCGTGAGTCTCTGCACTTCCTTTACATTTTGAGGTGCGGGCATATTCTTCAACGTGTCGATTTTGTCCGGGTTCGCTCGAATCCCGTCCTTCGAAATCATGTAGCCCAAGAACTTACCCGACCTGACTCCAAAAGTACATTTCTTCGGGTTTAGCCTCATCTGTGTTTCTCTCAACACTTCAAAAACCTCTCGAGCATCGACTAGGTATTGTTTCATAGACCGACTCTTGATAAGCAAGTCGTCTACATAAACCTCCATACATCTACCAATTTGCTTTGCAAATATCTTGTTGACTGCCCTCTGGTATGTTGCCCCAGCATTCTTCAACCCGAATGGCATGGTCACATAACAGAAGGTGCCGAATTCCGTGATGAACGTTGTTTTCTCCGCGTCTCGAGGATCCATTAGAATCTGGTGGTATCCTTTATACGCATCTAAAAAACCAAAAACTTCGAAATCGATGGTCGAGTCTACTAACCTGTCGATTTTAGGCAGCGGATATGAGTCTTTTGGGCATGCTTTGTTTAGGTCTGTGAAGTCCACACACATGCGCCAACTCCCATCAGGCTTCTTGACTAACACCGGGTTAGCTAGCCACTCTGGATAGAAAACCTCTTTTACTATCTGAGCTGCTAGTAGCTTGCCGACTTCCAACTCAATTGCCTCGAGTCGATCAGAGGCAAAGTTTCTCTTCTTCTGCTTGACTGGCTTCTTGGCCTGGTCAATTTCGAGTCTGTGAACCGCGATATCAGTAGATAGTCCCGGCATGTCAGTGGCTTTCCAGGCAAAGATATCCCTGAACTCGGTTAATAACTCAATCAATAGTTGCTTTTCTTTCGAGGGGATCCAAATCCCGACCTGCACGCACTGATCGTCCTCTCCTTCCCAGAGTCGGACATTTTCCACTGCATCACTGGATACCCAGTTCTTTTCCTCTTCTTCTTCTGGAATCAGTTCCTCGACCAGGAACTTGTTGAACCGCCATCTTCCCATTCATGACAACAGAGTTACAACTCCGAGCGACTTCAACATCTCCCTTTACTTCGTGGGAACCGTTCCTAGTAGGGAATTTCATGCTATTATGGAACGTCGAAATGATAGCGCGCAAGTCGAAAAGCGCTGGTCGTCCCAGGATAACATTATAAGCAGAAGGAGCCTTGACCACCACATAGCTTAACTCGAGTGTCCTACCCTTCTCGCCGTCCCCAACTGTCGTGAGTAACTTTATCGAGCCCATGGGATGGACTGCTTGCCCTGTAAATCCGAACAGGGGAGACGCTATGGGGGCTAGATCCTTCTCTTTCAACTTCATCGCTTGAAACGCCGAGTGATATATGATGTTCACTGCACTCCCGTTATCGATACAGACTCTCGATACACGGGCTCGGCTAATAACTGCCTCAATAACTAACCCTTCGCTATGACTCCTCGACTTGGGGATATCATCTCGAGGGCCGTATCCGACTTCTGTCGTGAATCTGAGCTGCTTGCGCTCTCTCGAACTACTAGCTGGCTCTTCACTGGTCTGATCCTTATCACTTTCATCTGGACCGAAGATCGTATTGACATAGTTTACAGGTCGATTTTCTTCGTACCTGTCCCGTCCAAAGTTATCCCTGTTGTTTCCTTCCCGACCTGGGGATCGATTCCTCGGAGGTGATCGATCCCTTCGTCTTTGGGCATCTCGACCTCGGTTCCTATCTTGATCGGAGTTTTTCCTCTTAAATTCTCCACGCCCCCTGGGCCCATCATACCGAGATCTGTCAACAACTTCGTCTAGCTTTCCTTCCTGAATGCAGACGTCGATATCTCTTTTCAGATCGATACAATCCTCTGTTGTATGACCTATATCTTCATGAAAATCACAATACTTGCTTGCATTCCTCTTTTCTCGAGGTTTCTTCAATGGTGGCGGTTTCCTCGCCAAGTTCTTTGAAAGCATAATCGACAACACCTCGGATCGAGGTCGGTTAAGTGGGATAAAATCCTTATCACGCGAGGGTCCCTTCTTGCCCCCGCGGTCTGAGGTGGGTGTGTCGATACGGTCCCATACTGAAGGCTTACTCTCGACATCCTGCCTCTTAGACTGATTCCTGCTCGGACCTCGGGTGTCTTTCTTGGATTCCATCCAGTCGGATTGGGTGTGCCTTCGCACTGCCTCCTCCCCTTGACAAAATCGATGCACCACATTGACGCATTCGTCCATGGTGTGCGGGACATCTCTGCTCAACTTCATATACAGCTTAGTATTACGCAGCCCTCCCACGAATGACGTGATCAGGAGTCGATCATCGGCATCTTTGACCCGCATGGCCTCCGATTAAACCTCTTTAAATAATCCATTACTTGTTTCATCTATTTGTTGCCTCACGTTCACGAGGTGCGTGGCACTCGATGAAACTTCTTATTGACTATAAACGCGTCTCGGAATTTTCGAGCGAGCATGGCAAAATTGGAGATCGACCCTGGTCGTAGCTTCGTGAACCATTCTCTTGCTCGACCCATGAGTAGCGTCTCGAATGCCCGACAGCGCATTGCATCGGGTGCCCCATCCAACCTCATTTGAGATAGATACCTGTGGAGATGGTCCTCCGGGTCGGTGGTGCCATCATAAGGTTCTATTTTCGGTATCTTAAACCCTTTGGGTTTAGGAAAGCTCTCGATCTCCTTCGTGAAGGGAGACTCGAGCCACAACGACACCTGATTCTTTCCCAAAATTGCATTCAACTCCTCCCTGGCGCTGTCATCGTCCCCTCTCTGGTGTTTTTGGTGGATCTCGCGTCTCTTCCTTTCCACCGAGCTAGATGATGCGCTTATTTCGTCTCCAGGAGTCTGTTTAGGTTTGTCCACAGCCTCTTTCTGGCCGCCTTCAGCCATAGCTTCTTTCTCGGGGCGCAGCGGCGTACGCGCTTGCCTTCGCGCCGTAATCGCCTCGGCGATTATTCTCGGACATTACCTCCAAATCCGCCCCCGCCCAACCGATCCGCAAGCGCCCGATATTCGAAGCAAGGGCTTGCTTTTCTCGGTTGGTGGGTTTCCTGGATAGGGTTCAAAGCTTGATCTTTTTCCCCTTGTTTCTGCTGAGGATCGTGCTGAACAAGATCCAAGGCTGGATCTTCTTCTCCTTGCATATCAGGATCGATTGGCTCGTTCATTTGGGAGCCTTGATCGACAGCTTTGGATGCAGTTTTGGATGCGATTTTCTTGGGAGGCATCGTGTTCTTGCCCGTTCAATCAATAGAAGGCCCTCCTTCTAGCGCCAATGGCGATGACAAATTAGGTCACCTTAATTATCCGGGCCCCAAAATGAATCTAGTGATGAATACAAGAAACCCTAATGCCAAATTATGAATGAGGGGGTGGGTGTTTGTGTTTGCGGCTGAGTCTAAGATTCTCTCTTAGATTGCCTACGTATCCTGTTCAATTCCAGGAATCAAGCCTTACGTAGTTCCTGGAATGGGGTATTTATAATGACAAAGACTTGCCTAAACCCTAAGGTTAAGTCGGCTTAAGCTATTGTCACCTTTACCCTTAAATGGGCCTTGACCCTTGCCCAAGCTATCGCTGTTTATGGGCTTAGTAAGCGATGCGGACTCGTCCTCGATGTCGATATACCGACCTGCGGTTATCGACGCCCGTGCTCATTTGTCCCACATTGCTAGGCGGGTGGGACCGAACGTCCTACACTGCTCGGTAGTCGATAGTCGATCATCGTAGCCTGGCGTTTATGAGATGGCCTTGGCCTCGAGCCTGGGCATCGACATGAATACACTGACGTTATTTATAGCGTGATGACCAACCGATAGATGACACGTGGAGGGAGTGAAACCCTGTATCGTCAACAGTCTTTCAATCTCTAAAACATTTATGTGGTGAATTAAGAAATCTACTCATCAAGTGATCAAGATTGCTTATATTTATTAGCAATTCACTCTAACCAAACAAACCAAACTATCAATCAAGACGGTGAAACGAAACCAATAGGTTGTCACTCCTTTATAGGCGGAAGATGCAACAACTATCAATTTGGAAAATAGCTACCACGGTCCGGTTACCGATTCTGAGTGGGAAACCCTTGCATTTGGAATTGTGTTCAAGAAATCTGCCATTTGAACTTCAAGGAAGCTTCCTTCCTTCTTCCCTTCTTCTTGTATATATTATTATTAGATGACAAATGAGTACCTAGCAAGTGTATAATGTGATGATTGTACTTGCAAAGACTTTAGACAACTTTCTAACCCCTATAGCAGGATGAAGATCAATGGCTCTCTATGTCTCATCATGGATGAATAAATCGAGTTAATTAACCTTGATTAATGATACAAATGAGTATTAAACTACATCACATGAAGATGAAGTTGATCAAACATAATTGTATGAAAATCTTGATGTGTTCTTGATCAATTGTGGATTTACTTTATGTTTGCGTCTTTAATCTTGCAATGTAGCTTGATTAAATGTCGTCAGACACTTGTATAATACCTTTATAAGATCAATAAAGCTTTGTGCATTGTAGTGTAAGTGATACACTTCAACTGGAATTAGTACATGATGCAACACATATAATGACGGGGTTTAACAGAAAATCTGATCTTTAATGCGGGGAAATTACCATGAAATATATTATAACATTAAGAATAAACCTTAGGCTTATCAATTACGTAGATTTCAATCCAATAGCCAATTATACCTCATTAGCAGTTGAGTTAACTTTGAAACAATCAAATAAACAAAACCAAATAAGGGTATTTGAGAATCAATACTCAACAATATCTCCCATTTTGATTGTTTTCCATATAACCAACTCTGTTTCAAATTAGTTCTCCCCCTTAATGACCTGCCTAAACATATGCATATATAGATAGTAATTAAGCACATAAAAGGTTAAGGCAAGCATGTAAGCAACAAATGCAATATAAGACAAGATCCAAAAGTCTCGGTTTGTTTGCATCAAATCTGGTGTGTGGTAAACCCATAAAAAATATATCTCTTTTCACTTTATAACTAGTATAGGGTAAGTAGGGGTCGAACCCTTAGAGAATGGATGATTATTTCAGTTTGGAACGAGTAAAATCACAAGAGGAAATTTGAGATAGTAAAAATAAATGAGCAACACACACATTGGATTCTAATAGTATCATAAAAACCAATTTTAAGTGATTGAGAATCAATTAAGATAAAGGCTCCAGATAGAATAGTTATTTTCACCCGATTTACTCGATTGATCATTGACGCAAAATTGAATCACTAATTTATTATTAAACTGGTTATAGCCACTGCCAATCGAATAATCTCTCCTAAATTCGATAATTAAGACATTGTCGGTACTTATTGATTTTATAGGATGAGAAATGGTCAGTGGAGAATTCTATAGCGGATCATTTACTTTGAGAATTCTCCACTGATCAGTGGAGAATTCTCAAAGTAAATGATCCGCTATAGAATTCTCCACTGATCATTTTCCATCCTACTTTGAGAATGGAAAATGATCCGCTACAGAATTCTCCCAATGATCAGTGGAGAATTCTATAGCGGATCATTTAAGTCGCATTGTTAAGGATGAAGAGTTGATACCTATCACAGAGACATTCCCGGATGAGCATCTTTTCCACACCACAAGTAAGTTAAGTAAGGAGCCATGGCCAAAAATTATTTAGTTAGTGGCATCCTTCTCTCGAATATGGCCAATGCCAAGAGAAATAAGTTAGAAAGTGAATCCAAATACCATATATAGGATGAGCTTTATATATGGAAGCTTGGTTCCGACCAAGTTATAAGACAATGCATTCCAGAAGATGAGAGGCAACCCGTCATTTTCACTTCGATCTTTGTTGATCTTATTTGTGCTGATTGACATCTCATTTTGAGTGTTTTTGATTCGTGGGTTCCAAAAGAGAAGTGGCTCAAGTGTTGTGGCGAAGGCACATAAACTGCGGGTAAAGTTTTTACGATGTGATCATAGCATTATGTTGAGCTTTCATTAAGAATTCAATCCACCAGAAACTGCAAGCGAAAAAATATGATTTGATCACTCAATTTCTCTTCCAATTACCGCCCACACCACATCCTTCGAACCCACCAACACCTGAAACACCACCTCCCCATCGATCTCCGCCTTCACCCAAACATCAGCCCGTAAGTTACATCCAACTCCCAAGCCATTCCGTCCGGCCACAAACACCCATGAAAACTAATTCCATCTTCCTACTAGCCCCTTGTCTGATCGTCTGGAATCTTCACGCAACCACACTTTCCTCTCAGCACCGAAGCACAAAAAGGCACGACTAGCATGTGGCGTATCCTCTCTGCCACCGGCTACATCTCATTTGAATAGTCATTTGAAATTCCCAAATAAGCTTAATGAAGGTATGATGATATTGATCCTAGGCCTTTTCTACCTTATGATGATAAGCTTAGGTTTTGTGACGCGTGAACTAGTTGCCTCTTGAATTTTCATAGTATAGATGTGACCACCTTCGTGAATTTGAGAACAATCAGTCACTTCGTTGGACACACATGACCAATGACCCGTCTAAGTCTTTTAGCCCTCAACAGTCACAAGATAGTTACATCATAGACCCGACCTTGCGTTATCTCCGTCGTTTCTTGGCCTTTAGTTTTTCGGGAAGAATACCTAGTCCCACCATTTGTTCCAAAGTTGAATTTTATATCTTGTGGTGTATGGTGAATGAGGTCAAACTGAATTTTGCATATTGGATTGCGGGGCAATTTACATCAGTTGTGTAAAACCAATCTGTACATAGGCATAAAAGCTTAATTTTGGGCAACTTGATCAAAATAGCTATTAATTTGAACCGCGTTGAATCAGATAATCACAATTGTCGACTAGCATAAATTACTTACACAAACAAGCTTCATTTAACCACACGATATCACAAGCCATGTGCAAATTGTGATTATCAGGATCAATGCGGTTCAAATTAATATTTATTTTAGTGATCTAGTTGCTTAAAATTAAGCTTTTATGCCTATATACACATTGGTTTTGCACAACTGTACTAAATTGTCCTGCAATCAAATATGCAAAAATTTGTTTGACCTCATTCACCATTCACCATTCACCAGTCACCATTCACCACAAGATATTGAATTCAACTTTGGAACAAATGGTGGGACTAGGTAAATTACCCAAAAAACTGAAGACCATGAAATGATGGAGATAACGCAAGGCCGGGTCTATGATGTAACTATCTTGTGATTGTAGAGGACTAAAAGACCTAGACGGAGCATTGGTCATGTGTATCCAAAGCAGTGACTAATTGTTCTCAAAGTTAGGAAGGTAGTCACATCAATACTGTGCACGTCACAATAAACAAGGCAACATTGAATTCAAAAGGGAAAAATCACACCCCTCGTTCATTAATCGAAACTGAATCACAAGTGGAGTTTTAGTGGGCATGTTCTTTTTCATGTTAAAAAGAAAAATAGATTTGAATTCTTGGGTCGCATTTCATTTTTCCCAAAATCCCCCTCTCAAGAGGCTCTCTCTTAATTTACTTGTGAATTGCAAGCATAGTTATCAAATCCGGCCTATCCGGTGGTTCGACCGTTCAACCCGGTGATCCGGTCATGGAATCGGGTCGGTTCAAGCATCAACCCGTTTAAGAAAACGACATGCTGAAACTTGGCAAACCTACTGGTTCAACCGGTGACCCGATGGATTCTGGTTGAACCAACGTGTCAAGTAAATTTAATGAAAAAATGTATGAAGTTGATATCCAACTGGTTTTAAGTAGCAAAAGTACTATGGGTTTCTGTGATATGATGCAAAAATACTTATTTATTTTTCATGTTTGCATAATATTTACTACAGATCTACACCCAAATGATGATTTACTTGAAAAAACTTAGAAATTTCATATATTTTACTTAACATTTTGCTAAAAATGCAAGCCATACTTTTAAAAGACAATACATTTAATTTTTATAATATTGGCAATAAGTACATCACCATTCAAATAAAAAAATACTTATATGAATCAATAAAGTAATTAATTATAAGAGTCGAGGATATTTTTAATTTTATATTTTTCCGCATGTTCTCTTGTAATAATTACATAAACTATACTTTGAGCCTCTAAAATGGTAACTCATAAGTTGGTATATAGTTTCATATCATTATTTATTTGAATATGAATTATCAAAAGATATGTTTTTCATTATTTTATATATTATGTACTACTATGCATATTTCTCTAGTTGAATCAGTGACCCAACGGTCAAACCGTTGACCCGGCGATCTAATGCTCTTTCCAGGCTATTGATCGCGTCGGGTCTGATAACTATGATTTCAAGTATTGTCTATGATACAAAAAAACTTGGCCTAATTTTCCATTTATAGGAGTGGGTGAAGCCACATCCCAACCCTAGGAGGCTTGAGATAGCTTTTTGACTTGGTGTGGGGAATAAAAATCTTTTTACTAATAGAATAAGGATTCGGGATTTTAATTAAATACTCATTTAATTAATTATGCAAATATTAATTACACCACAACATATTGTTGCAAACATAATAAAATCTTTATTTGGCTATCGCATAAGTGTAATTTATTTCCGGATAATTATTCATATGTGTGTGACTCGAAAGACATATGAATATGTTGTCCTTAAGTATAAATTGTATTTACAGAAATACCTTTCACACTTAACGATCGTAACTGCCATCGAGCAATGTGTCACGACCCAATCATCGGAAGAAGTCAAGTGTTATGGCTACATCAAACACATGGTTCATAAAAAATAGACCATTAAACAATTATTTTAGTAACAAATTGACCCATAATCAGTACATATTAATCATTTCGGTATTACAAACCAAACTTTTGATTACTTTTGATCACACCAATCCATTACTCTTACAAGAGTTCTACGCATCAAACGACATAAAAATCAGAATTCAAAATACTCGCCCCGTGTTCAACATTGACTGCCAAAATTGCTAATGATTTGACGGTCCATTTTTATGTCGTTTGTTGCGTTGAACTCCTAGAAACGAGAGTTGTCTACTGACATGATATAAATATGGGTTTTATATCGTGAGGGCTATATATGTCACTTTTAATTGATTATATGCCAGCATGTTACAAAAGATTGATTAGGATCCAGTTTGTTACACAACTATAGATTTGGGTCCATGCCAATTTGCTAACAACAAGAATTATTGTTTTTTGTTTTTGTAACGGTGACTTATACTATGCATACTATTTTGATCAACTGAGTGACATACTCAACTGAGTATGGAGAAAGCCTGTGGTCTGGCCAGCACAGTAGTGGGCTGCTGCTGAGTCTAGTGTTCAGCAGAAGGAAGTCAACATAGTTGACCATCTACCGAGTCTGCTGAGTTGGTTCTCAGCGTTACTTGGGGAACATGTTTGCATTGGTTTTCCATATTTGTTAAGTTACTTTTGGGGTATTTCAGTCATTACCTGGTTTGGCTGTTAAGACGGTTAAATTTGGGTTCTCAAGGCCTATAAATCCATCTATATTGCATGTAAATTGTAACTTTCTCATGATAATAAAATAATGTTTGTGGAGTAGTAGGCATATTTCCAGAAACCACGTTAAATCTGTGTTCTTCTTGTTTCACTACTGGTAATTAGTTTATTTTCTGATCTTTATTCACAAACACCATCACTCCTGATCGGTCCGTCATAACAAACTGGTATCAGAGCGTTCTGGTTTATCAAGAATTCTGTTATCTATCTAAAGCAAGGTTGATTGGCACCAAGGTCATAATTGACGCTAGGATCTGGGATCAACGTGAGCTTTTTTGATGAGAAATATTTCTGCTTTAAACGTTCAAATTGACAAGTTTACAGGGAGAAACAACTATAGTCTATGGAAAATCAAGATGCGCGCTTTGTTGAAACAACAAAGACTATATGGTCCACTGTCAAAATCAACAAAAGGAAGTGTTGTTGAGAGTGCTAGTCTGGAGGAGAATTCACATTCATCTATTATGTTGTGCTTGTCAGATGATTTCATCACAGAAGTTGCTGAAGATGACACAACATATAAGCTGTGGTCCAAGCTTGATAGTCTCTACATGATTAAGTCTATAACCAACAAGTTGTTGTTAAAGCAACGTGTGTTCAGCTTAAGGAAGCATGAGGGAACTCAGTTGAGGGATCATCCTGATCAGATGAACACAATATTGCTGGACCTAAGGAATATGATGTGAAGATTGAAGATGAGGATGCAGCACTGATCTTATTAGTGTCATTGCCTGCATCATAAGAGAACTTTGTGTAGTCTTTTATTGTTGGTAAGGACTTTGTGCCATTAGAGGACGTGAGGTCATCTCTCCATGCTCGAGAGGTATGCCATAAGGCATCTAGTTCTGGTACATGCAATCACTCTGTTGGGTTGGTGGCCAGTGGATTCAGCAGAGGATTAGGAAACCCTGGAAAGAAGAAATCCAATGAGGGTGGTTCCAAGGGTCTTAAGGCAAATCATGTCTGTAATTACTGCAAGGAGCAGAGACATTGGAAAAATGATTTTCCAAAGAGGAAGAGGCACCGGGATCATCAGTCAGGCACTGCTGCCTTGGCAAACAAGACACCACCTCTGAGGAAGATCTGGCTTTAGTAGTCTCAGAATCAGCAAGGCGTAGGGATGTATGGATTTTAGAAATTGGGGCATCTTATCATGTGTGTCCAAACAGAGAGTGGTTCTCAACCTATGAGCAAGTTGTGAGAGGCCATATTTCTATGGATAACGACAAGGTCAGCAAAATAGTTAGAATTGGCTCAGTTCAGTTGATGACACGTGATGGTAGGTTTTGCACACTGAAGGAGGTTAGGCATGTTCCACAGATGACCAAGAACTTGATATCACTTAGTCTTCTTGACAGCAAAGGGTTCAGGTTCAGAGGTGAATATGGAGTGATGAATGTCTATAATGACTCAGCTGTGATTCTGAAGGGTATCAGGCAGGGGATATTGCATATCCTACATAGGTCTACTGTATAATGTTCTGCTGATGTTTCATTATTAGAAGTTCACCAGTCACAGCCGACCAAGCTGTGGCATATGAGATTGGATCATATGGGTGAAAGAGGGATGCAAATTCTGTCTAATTCAGATCTACTTGGGGGACATTAGGTCAAGGAGCCGTTTTGTGAGTAATGTGTATTTGGGAAGCTACATAGGAGCAAGTTCCCAAAATCAATTCACATCATAAAATGGACACTTGATTATGTCCATTTTGATTGCTGGGGGCCTTCAAGAGTGGAGTCACTGGGCGGTCACATGTATTTTATGTCTTTTATAGATGACTATTCAAGGATAGTTTGGGTAGTTATGATGAAGCACAAAGGTGATGCATTCAAGCACTTCAAGCGATGGAAGGTATTGGTTGAAAAACAGACAGGGAAGAAGATCAAGAGGCTTAGGACTGATAATGGTCTGGAATTCTGTTGGTCTGAGTTTGATGAATTTTGCAAAAATGAAGGCATTGCTATGCACCATACTGTCAGACATACTCCGCAGTAGAATGGTGTTGTAGAAAGAATGAATCAGAATCTTCTAGAGAGGTCAATATGCATGCTCTCTAATTCTGTCCGACAAGAAGATTTTAGACAGAGGCTGTCTGTACAGCCTGATACTTAATCAACGGGGGGCCTCACACTGGGATCAAACTCAAAACACCACTTGAGGTCTGGTCTAGGAAGCCTGCAGATTACTCAGGGCTGAGGGTCTTTGGAAGCACATTCTACTAGCATGTCAGTGAAGGTAAACTGGAACATAGAGCCAAGAAGATAATATTTGTAGGGTATGAAGATGGAGTCAAGAGGTATAGAATCTGGTCATCAGCTGAAAATAGGTTTATACTCGGCAGAAATGTAGTCTTTGATGAAAATTCTATGCATAACTCATTTGTGAAGACCACGTCTGAATCTCAGATTAGATATGGAACTGAGAGGGTTGGCAAATAGGTGGAGATTCAAGTAGAATAAAATGAATTGAAATACTCAGATGAAGATAGTCAACACTCAGTAGAACTAGTGCTGGATCTAAACCAGCCTACTGAACAAGGGTCAGCATATACTCAAAAAACTAGAGTTGGTCAGCAGAGTATAGCTCTTAAAAGAGCTAGAAGGACCAATGTTAGACCCCCTTCAAGGTATGGGTTTGAGGACATGGTTGGATATGCACTTCAGGTAGCAGAAGAAGTGGATGGTTCTGAACCAAACACTTACAATGAAGCTATGACATATTCGGATGCATCTCAATGGATTGTAGCCATAGGAGAAGAAATGGAGTCTTCAGAAAAATGAGACTTGGGATTTGGTCAAACAACCACATGATAGAAGGGTGGTCAGCTGCAAATGGATCTTCAAGAAAAATAAAGGAATATCACCTGTTGAAGGTATTAGGTATAAGGCACAATAGGTTGCAAGATGGTTCAGTCACAAGGAGGGGTGGACTATGAAGAGATATTCTCACCAGTGGTCAGACACACTTCAATCAGGGTGTTACTCACGCGTGGAAGCACATCAGTTGCTATGAAGACATCATTTCTACATGGGAATGTAGATAAGGAAATATATATGACTCGGCCAGAGGGTTTCCAATTTCCTGGTAAGGAAGGTTTTGTTTGCAAGTTGAATAAGTCCTTGTATGGACTTAAGCAGACTCCAAGGCAGTAGTACAAAAAGTTTGACAGTTACATGATCTAGCTAGGCTATAAGAGGAGTCCACATGATTGATGTGTTTACCACAACAAGCTGAAGGACGGTTCAGTCATCTATCTGGTTCTATATGTAGATGATATGTTGATAGCTGCTGTGAACAAGTCAGACATTCAAGATCAGAAGCTTTTGCTCAAGGCTGAATTTGAGATGGAGGATTTGAGAAATGCAAAGAAAATTCTGGGGATGGAGATCTATAGAGGTAGGAAGTAGGGGAAGTTGTTCCTGTCTCGGCAGGGGTATATTGAGAAGATATTGTCCAAGTTTGGCATGTCAACAGCCAAACCTATAGACACTCCTATGGCACCAAATCTACACATGTCTGTTGTGTTTACTCCACAATCAACTGAGGTGGAAGAATACATGTCTATGGTTCCATATGCTAGTGCAGTGGGCAGTCTGATGTATGCCATGGTTTGCACTAAGCCTGATCTGGCTCAGGCAGTCAGTGTTGTCAGCAGGTTTATGGCTCAACATGGGAAGGATCACTGGAAAGCTGAGAAGATGATGTTTAGGTACCTTAGGCGTACATCTGATATTGGACTCATTTATGGAGGTGGTACTCAATGTTTAGTCACTGGGTACTCTGATTCTGATTATGCTACTAATGTGGACAGCAGGAGATCTATGACTGGGTATGTGTTTACTTTGGGTGGTTATATGGTAAGTTGGAAGACAACTTTACATGCAACAGTGACATTGTCTACTACTGAAGGAGAGTATATGACACTGACAAAAGCGACAAAAGAGGCTTTCTGGTTAAAGGGCTAGTCAATGATCTGAGTCTGCATCAAGATCAAGCCAGGGTGTATTGTGACAGTTTGAGTGCAATGTACTTGGTCAGGGATCAGGTTCACCATGAGAGAACCAAGCACATTAATGTTAGGTACCATTTTCTGAGGAATGAGAGAAGGGTCAAAGTGGATAAGATCAACACTGATGTTAATCCTGCTTATATGTTCACTAAACTAGTTCAAAAAGGCAAGTTTCAGTTGTGTCTGGACTTGCTGAAAATCCAAAACTGTTAATTTGTATCTAGGGAGTATTTAGCTGAATTGGAGGTTCTGCTGAGGCATTCAAATCTGAAGACAAAGATGAAGTCTGGCACTTGGTTGTGCATGTGTTTCTGGTTGGTCTGCATGAGTTCAAGTCAAGGTGGAGATTTGTAATGGTGACTTAAACTATGCATACTATTTTGGTTAGCTGAGTGGCATACTCAGCCAAGTCTGGAGGAAGCCCGTGGTCGGTCAGCACAGCAGTGGGTTGCATAGTTGATCATCTAGTGTTCAGCTGAAGGAAGTCAGCATAGTTGATCATCTATTGAGTCTGCTGAGTTAGTTCTCAGCGTTACTTGGGGAACACGTTTGCATTGGTTTTTCGTATTTGTTAAGTTACTTTTGGGGTATTTCAGTCATTACCTGGTTTGGCTGTTGAGGCGGTTACGATTGGATTTGCCTATAATTACCATTTGTAATGAATATTGTAAATTGTAACTTTCTCGTGATAATAAAATAATCTTCGTTTGTCCGTGGAGTAGTCGGCACATTGCCGGAAACCACGTTAAATCTGTGTTCTTCTTGTTTCAGTACTTGTCGTTAGTTTATTTTCTGATCTTTACTCACAATCACCATCATTTCCTGATCGGTCCGTCATAACAGTTTTTGAGAACTTTCACAATAAAAATTTGAAGGCCAAAATGTTACAATTACAATACTTTGGAACTATTAGTATTTGGTGTTATTAGTAATACAAAAGATACAACATTAATGTGATACCCCGTATCTCCGTAAAGGGTATAAATGTCTTCTTACGATTTTTTGTGTATCTTGATAATTTAATGAGTTATTTTTTAATTAAATAAATAGAGTCAAGATATTTGTTAAAAGGTATTTATGGTATTTTAAACGTGTTATTTTAGTAAGGGAAAAACGGGAATTTATTCAACCTCTATTTATACCCCTTCACCCCCAAAACCCATTTCATTACCTTTCCCAAATTTCCTGCGGGTGAGTGAGAGAAATGGAGAGGAAAAAAGAAAAGAGAGGAAAAAGAAGAGAGATTCCGCCTTTCCGGTCAATCCGACCGTCGGAATCACAAACCGTCTTCACCAAAATGCGTCCCTTGTTGAGAGCTTCATTTTTGTACAAGTGTTTCTATGATCGGGTAAGAGTTTCGAAAACCTATTTTCTAGATCTATAAGTGTTCTTGGGTGTTTTCTTAGCTTTTTAATATTTTAAAGGTTGTAATGATCGTAGAACCTGTTTTGTTTGCGAGCTTTCAAGTTGGTGGTTGAATCTTCAAGCTTTCTTCATGGTGCTCTTGGTGTTCTTGAAGCTCAAGTTTGAAGAATCATCTTTTGGTCTAAGGATTCGAGGTAAATGGGTGTTCAACCGTAATCTAAAAAGTGTAAATTGGTGTTTTAGATCTATATTTTTGATATGAATGAGTATGATAATGTTTAGTGAAGATTCTAGCATGTTTTGGTATGATTTTGGTGTTGAAAGTGGTGGCAAAATCGCCATGGAAACGAGTTGAAAGTTGTTGTTTTTGATAATTTGCAAGCTCAGGACCATGCCTGTAAGAGGCAGGCCCACTCTTGACCTGAAAAGTATGAAACATGATGCACATGACCACGCCTGTAAGAGGCAGGCCCACTCCTGACCTGAACAGAGTGCTCAGGAGTATGCCTGTCACTTACAAGCCCACTCCTGACCCTGTTTTGTGTGAAAAATGTATTTTTAAGCCCGTTTCGAAGCATGATTTAATTTAGAGCCTTTTGTGGTATGTTGTAAAGTTAAGTGTATGTGTTCTAGTGACTTTGGCTCAGCACCGTGTCTCACGGGAGCATTGGAACACTCTACACTTAGCCTTACAAGATGTTGACTTGAGATCAATATCGTACTTGTAACATGATGAAGTTAAGGGTTCGGTTTCTGGTGTATTCGGCTCAACACCTTGTGGAGACCCTCTGTGGGGAGATACTCGGGATCACGGGAAGCCTTATTCCTTAGCCTCGTGGGTAATGGATTAGATCCCAATATTTCTATGCAATGTGTTAAGTAGTGTAATGTAGAGTTGGTCTAGGGTCTAGTGGTCTCTAAGAAGCCTTTTATGTGGAATGAACTTAGGGGGTTGGATTAATCACTTAAATACGTACGTGATGTGTCTAAAAGCTAAAACATGTTATTCCTTGATAAGGCACGTTTATACATCGCTTCAAGGCATTATTACGCCTCCACATGATCAGATATCAACCGGACTCGCGTAATAAACCACATGGTTAGCAACCATGTCCATTAGAGGTGTTGAGGAAATGTCTCGGTGCATTCTCACCCGGAAAAGTGTCCTTAGTTTAATATGTAACAAATGTCTTATGTGGTTGAGTCAACTAGTGAGAGTACTAGTAGAGTGTGGTGAGCGAGTGAAACATATATGCAAATATGATTGTTTGACTTGCCCTGTGATATTATTAGTATTGTTATTATTGCTAATCCGTGTTTTATAGTAGGTTGCTTCTACCCTTTTTAAGTACGTTTGTACTTACCCTTTAGTATATTGTTTTCCCCACCCCGAGAAGGTGGTTTTGTTGTAGGTTGAGATCGAGATCGCTTAAGAGTGATTCCCGGAGTTCCAGCAGTTGAAGTCTACATTTCTTTTTTTTGTTGTAGCAACGGTATATAATCTTCTCTTTACTTTTGTAATAGATAAGATAAAAGTACCTTGGGTTGTAATAGAGAGTTGTAATAGTTGAATGGATATTCAACCTTGTGTATTATTTCTTGGGATTTTGTTTTAGTTGTAGCCCCGTGTTACTTGTCGATCGTTGTAGTGATCTTTTAAAGTTTTTTTTCCCGAGTCTTTGGTTTCGTTTTCGCTTGTTTTCTGTTATTGATGATGTCGAGGCATACGTATATAATTGATTTATTTTAATTATATACGTGCCGGACGTCCTTTTCCGGTTAAGGAACTCGGTATCCGGATCAGGGTCGTCACAATTAATGTCTAGAAAATATGTGCAAAAAGGTTGATATGGGGTGGTAATTTTCTTTGTCCAGCTAGTTAGTTTCCAGATTTGGAGAAGAATGACTAGACATGTTAGACCTAACTAATATATGTGGAGGGGGTGTGGTTTTAGAGGAGTAAGAGAGAGAGGGTGCATGTTCTTGCAAATTACATGATAAAAAAGAAAGAAAAAAAAAACGTCCCATTTTTTTTTCTTCCAAACAAAACCAATGGCAACATCCTAACAACAAACTATCGGATGAACCAATTTTTTTCCCTGTCCTGTCTCATAAATTCTTAATCAATCATCCTTCAAACGGATGATTGATTCTCCTTTTGAAAAACCGGCCACAACATAGATTTCTTATTTCAAGATGTCTCAAGTTATCCCTTTCAAGCTCCTGGAAATCGTTATCGTTTCTGCACAAGATCTTCCTCCTGTCTCGAAAATGTTGCGTACATTCGTTGTTGCCTGGATTGATCCAGACAACAAATTAAGCACAAGAATTGATCATCATGGCCACACCAATCCCACATGGAATTACAAGCTCGTTTTCAAAGTTGAAGATCGTTTCCTTCGTTCTGAATCTGCATCCATTAACATCGAGATCTATAATGTTGCATGGTTACGTGATCTTCCTATCGGCACCGCTCGTTTACTTATTAACCATCTTTCACCTCCTTTGGTGTTAAATAATCCCACAATGCGTTCGGTTTCTCTTCATATTTGTCGTCCTAATACCGGCCATCTTCAAGGTATTCTTAATGTTGGAATCAATATTCTTGACAATTTCAATCCTGGGATGCCTCCTCCTGTTGGAAGCGAATTAAGCGCTTCGTTGACGGATTACGATGCGTTGCAAAATCAAAACGATAATAATGAAGAAAAAGATGATAGCAAGAATGAGGAAGGAAAGATGGAAGAATGGATGGATTTAAAGATTGAAAAGTTGTCTAATATAAGCTCTATAATGAGCCCTTTCGATGAAGAAAACATAAAAGTTCCATCCGAAAAAAGCACGCTTTCCGATAAACTTTCGAAATTGGAGGTTCAATCAAAAGGGACTACTGCAAATCTCTCAATGATATCAGTCATGAAACCTATCCCATCAGAAGTTGCAGTCAATTTCAAGAAAGGGTTGTATTCAAACGCAGGCGAAGAATACGGGAGTTCGATTTTCGAGAATTGGAGTGAAGGTGGAGACGGATCGAGTGGTTTGAAACCGAAAACCGACACATCGTGGAAGGAAGATCAAGTTCCGGAGATAAAAGATCTTCATTATCTTAAACAACATCATACCAAGAAAACGCGTCAAAAAAGACGAAGCCATTCGGATGGTGGGGGGCTATTTTCGTGTATCGGGAAAGGTTTCGAGTTCACCTTCATGTGTGGATCTAATAGCATGAAGGAAAACAGAAAGAAGAAGCATCATCACCATCATTGTAACCATTCTGATGAGACTATGAACAGGTTCTTCAATTGAGTTTGTAATGTGAAGGATGTAATTAATGCCATAATTAAATAGTACTAATGTTGTTGTCCATTAATTCCTAATCTTTGTTTAGTTTGTTTAGCTAGAGATTCGCGATAAATTCTTGTACGAAGAGTCTTGAATGCAGCACACAGTATTGGATGAGTGACGTGTGTATAAAAACGATAAAACGACACCTATCCGACTGTTCGATGTATCAGAGACTCCCTATCTTAGAATCTCTTATATGTTTAATGTTTTTTTTGGATCTAAATGTTGATTTGTTTTGGTGTCCAGTGCTGTTGAATGAAACAGCAGCTAAAATTTGCATAACAAAAGACTGTAAAAATACTACTAATATTCCAAATGGATCTTCGAATTTGCGCCCGTGCCCCCGCTGGAAAATTTTCTGGGTCCACATCCAGTTGAATAGCTTTTGGTTTACCTTCAGAATTCTGCATCATATTAAAAAATGGTGTTTAAAATCGTAATTAAAAACAGAAATCGAAACATACATGATTATATGTACGTACCGTCTTTATTCTTGCCCCGAGACCGGCAGTAATAGCAGAAGCCAATTGCTGTAGAAACAGCAATTATACCACCAATGGCTATTGCTACCAGTTTATTTGAATTTCTTCCTCTTGGTTTAACTGCTAACCGAACACAAAAATCGAAATGAACTTAAGGTCAATGTAAAGTCCTACAAGTGTAAAGTAATAATAACCTGCTCACCTCCATATAAGTGTGAGACATAAAAATCTTGTCAATTCGGGTTAGTCTTTTTAGACCAAACGAGAACGACGAGACAGTCTAAACGTCGGGCCTCCCTATAAGAAAGCATCCACAATGGCCACATGTTTTTTCTAGTGGTTCAGCAAAAAATCTGACAAAATTAAATTATTATTTTAATATGATAAACTTTACTACTACTATAGCCTATTATTCTACCTTTCAAAGAAAATACGTGGCTCAAGGGAAAATAAAACAAAAGATTAAAAAATTGTTGTATTGGTATTATAGTTGCCCGTCTCGACTCATATTAATATATATTTAATTATAAAGAAACCTTGTGCACAACCGGTGGAGACAAGTCCCCACTTTCCCGAGGACGTTTTTGAGCGGAACTAAAATTTAATTTTTCGACAACTTTTCCACAAGGTGGTATCTTAAGCCATAGGGGAGAGAATGGGACTTACACAAAGATCTTGTCGTATTTATGACTTATTTAGCGCTACCAGGCCTGGGGTCTAGGGGCGTTAGTATCCAGAGCCGACTGACTCATCTGGTAGGGACGAATCTGGGACAAGTCCTGGGGGAGAATGGGACTTACATAAAGGTCTTGTCACATTTATGACTCATTTAGCGCTACCAGGCCCGGGGTCTGGGGGCGTTAGTACTCAGTGCCGACTGAGTGCTTTGGTAGAGACGAAACTAGGACACGTCCTGGCAAGGACGCCAGTCCCCTAAAAGGGGGGGGGGGGGGGGGGGGGGGGAATTGGACTTATATAAAGGTTTTGTCACATTTATGACTTATTTAGCGCTACCAGACCCGGGGTGTGAGGGCGTTAGTATTTAGAGCCGACTGACTCCTCGATGGGGGGGATTGCACTTACATAAAGGTCTTGTCATATTTATAACTCATTTTGCGCTATCAGACCCGAAGTTTGGGGACGTTACACTCAAATAAGACATCTGATAATGGTGGTGCATTGAGTTTATATTTTTACCTTTATTTGAGTTGCTATTGATTCCGTTGTTATTATAATTGTATCGGATATAGCAGCCATCCATGTATATTTCTCCAGAAACCGAATAACCGCATTCTTGTTGAGCAAAATCCATAGCATTGTTTACGCATCGAATACAATCACATGCTTCTAAGTTTCCATCACACTGTGCCATCAATTCCATTGATTCGTACTTCATTTCACAATATCCCTCATCACCTTGAACACATTCTTGAATAGCTGAAAACGCACCGTCTCTCTGTTCTTGTAATGAAGTCGAACCTGTTTTCTCACTACATGATTTGTGAAGCATATTAAGCCGCGATGTCTGGAATTTCATATCAATATGGTAATGAATATGACAGCCGAAGATTTGAACACGCGCTGGAATGGTTGAACCGCATACTTTTCTTGATATTTCTGGGAGTTTTCTAACACATTTGTTGCAGTCGTCGTTACTTAGATCACCTCTGCATTGAAACAAGCCGGAAATTGCTATTTGATCGTTTCCTGCATTGGCTTGAAAGAACTTTGACCGGGATGATCCTTGCATAAGTTCTTGATAGAAATTCGATATGATTGATGATCGCGATAATGTATGATCGGCCTTCGATGTTTGGTTTTCACAATACTTGTAAATTAACTGATTATTGTCTATGTATAAGGCATGAACAGATGAGAAAAAATTGAAGAGAGAAAATATTAGAAAGAAAATATAAATTTTGGTTGAATCCATTTTTGTAATTATTTTTTTCCAGCTCATGTTGGATAATTTAAAACTTCCCTTTGAGAAATAATTTGTTGCTTTCCCAAAAAAGAAATTCTTGCCTAACTTCATCTAATTTCTGACCACTTGAGAACAATGCAGTAACATTCTTATACAAGACAATTGGAAAAGGACAATGTACAATCAACCAATTATAAAGTTAGGGAAAAACTTATGGAATTGATGAAATTGTGTCAGGATTAGTTGGAAATAGAAGATATATAATTAATGTAGTAGTACTGCAAAGTGCAAACTGCAAAGCCCACAATTTTGTATATGTGGCAATGTCCTATTTCAAGAACCGTGTTTAAGTCTGTAGGTTTGACCGGAATGTGTCTGTATAAGGGTGATTGAGTCAAAAATCCACTTATTAATACAAAATAAATAAACATGACACATTCTTTTTTTTAATTGCAATAAGGACAAATAATTTTCGTGGGACACAAATACCCTTATACTAATGAACGCGCGCAACAAACTAATGCTGATGTTGCTGGTTTTTTTTTTTTATCCGTAACTTTTGACGTAGAACTCCGATCATCAAAAAAAAAATCACCAAAATTCATGTTTTTTTTTTTTCTTTATTTTGAGATCTCATACGATACACTTCCGACGTAAAATTTTAAAGCCGAAAAAACATTTGCATTAATCGGAGCGTTTTTCTTATAAACGACCATAACTTTGATTTAGAACACCGATCTTCAAAACTCTTTCACCAAAGTTCATTTTTTTTTCCTCTTCATTTTGAGATATCATATGATACCCTTTCGACGTAGTTATTGAAAGTTGAATTTAATCGCAACATTTACAGTAACACAATAACAAAGTTTCAGTAACATCATTACCATTACCATTACCATTACCATTAACAATAGCAGTGTGGGATTAGACAAAAATCATGGACTCGGCAAGCTTTACAACAACAACAACACTGACACCCCAATATTCCTTTATGGATTAAAACGGAAATAAACCGTGAACTAAAAATCATTTGGACAATAATGTAATCACATTAACACCCAAAAAACTTGTGTATTTTCAAATAACACATTCAATCACAATGAAAAAAAAATTACAACATATATGATAAACAACTTTAACATCAACATATATGATAATTAAGTTACATCAAGGAAAGGATTACTCATTCCATTTCTATAAAAAACATAGATTTACGAGAACCAACTAACTAGTAGTATGTAAATGCAACATATGGATCTTAGGTATGTGATGATCTTGATTTTTTCTTATATACTTGTGATGAAACATTAGCATTGCCTCACAATTTTGAATCAACAACCTTCAATCACCTGGCCAAAACCACATGCAATGACACATTTTACTAACAATACATTGTGATATTAACAGTATCACTAACACAGTATCAGTAACACAACATCATTAACATAGTATCAGGCTCATATAATGCCCATTTAAGGGTTAATTCTTCAAGGCACACATACTTCAAATTCAACGGACACAATATCATATATGGCTCATATAAGACTCGTATAAGGCACACATATCAAGTAACAATATCATATAAGACACACAGTATCAGTAACACAATATCAGGCTCATATAAGGCTCATTTAAGGCTTAATTCAAGTGCAATGCTAATAAACGGTAGCAGTCTATCCATAGATTCAATTAATTTCACCGAATAATCTACTTGCTGGAATCCATATTCTAGCAAGTAATCAGCATCTTCACTCCACCTTCGAAACATACCACCACTACCTTGTACTGCTGAGATTGAACCCCCACCAACATTCAATCTCTGAATCAATTCAAGTGCAATGCTATTATCAACTTTGTAGAAACCGTTACTTTGACCGATTACATGGGCGCCTAAATTATCATCAAGGGTATAATAAATCCCTATAGGCATTGAAATTATCTCAATACCATTTACAAGTGCATGAATTTTACTCATTTTGCTTCTCTTGCTGCTCGGAGAGAAACTAATTTGCAAAATTCCAATTTCGTTTATATTTAAACAGAAATCCTTAACTTCAGATTCTATGCCCAAAGACTCAACAGCAAATTAAGGACTAAAATTATGCAGAAGGGTGAATGAATTAGCTTTTACAGTGAAAATATCTTGAGAATTTTCAAATCCACGATACCGAGCAGGAGAAAAGTGAAGGTGAATGAATTTCTGACCTGGATTGACTTGGAAAATTAGGAAAACGGAGTAAAAGAAATCCTTGCCGTTAAGTATGGAGTTGGATCGGCAGTGGGCAACTTGCGAAGTGAAGTTGAGGTTTTTGATTTACCTTTGGGGAGGAGGAGGACGAGCAGTCCCCATCCAATCAACCATCTCTCACACCTTATTACGACTTATGGAGAAGAAGACGTCAGGGATAAAATCCTTACAGATTTGATGATGACTCAGGAGGTAATTATGGTGCGCACTTATGATGAAGCAAGAACCGTCCTCACATATTTGATCATGAGAGGGGATGCGGGGATCGGTGTTGTTACTGAAAAACTTCGACGCCGACGATAACGAAAAGCTGCTGCGGAGTCCAAATGGACCGGACCAGGGGAACCGGGAGTAGGACAAGAGCGGGAGAACCAAGTTCGTTATGGAGAACCAAGTTCATTTTCGTATGAACGGACGGGGTGATTGATATCGTTCAATCGGACGAAGAAAACTCAAGAACAAACACGAGTCAAAGGCTTAACAAGAGAAAATTCTTATGATTTTATTGATAGAAAAGATGTGTTGAATACAATGAGAGCCCTCTCTATTTATAGTGTAGTTGAATAAAAGTATCTCTAACTAAAAAAGAACTAGAAATCTTCTAATATACTTGGCTCCCTAAGAAATAAAATATCTTGCTCCTCTAATTTTCATAATTAAGGAAATAAAATCACATCAAATATTCCCTATTTATTATTCTCATAAAATAAAATAAAATACTAATAAATAATTCCTCATCATTCCCTTCCACTTAATGCGCAACTCGTCTCTGAGTTGTCGTCTGGATAATAGGGGTAGAGATCAGCAACGTTGAATGTCTTGGAAATCCTCATGTGCTCGGGCAAATCAATGACATAAGCATTGTCATTAATCTTCTTGAGAATCTTGAACGGACCAATCTTACGTGCATCAAGCTTATGTTGTCCACCTCCTCGCTCCTTACGCAAGTATACCATCACCAAGTCTCCAACTTGAAAAATCTTCGCACGGCGATGTTGATCGGCGGCGGACTTGTAACGAGCAGTCATATGTTATAACTTCTTCTTCACCTCAGCAATAGTATCCACGTGCTGATGAGCCAAAAGATCCACAACTTCACTCTTCTTGAAACCGGTAGGAAGCTGAATAAGGTCAACAGTGTAAGCTGGAACTCTCCTGTAAACAATAGAAAATGGGGACATGCCCGTGGCTCGATGTTGCGCACTGTTATATGCAAATTCAGCTTGAGCCAATGCAAAATCCCATTGCTTCTTTTGCTCAACACATAAGCAACGTAGTAAGCTACCCAAAGTACGGTTTACAACCTCAGTTTGACCGTCTGTTTGGGGGTGAGCTGAACTACTAAACTTTAACTCGGTACCAAAACGCTTCCACAATGTAGACCAAAACACCGCAAGGAATTTTGGATCACGATCAGAAGTAAGTGTGCGAGGGATTCCATGAAGACGAACAATCTCTTGAAAGAATAACTTAGCCACATGAGGTGCATCGGTAGTGTGCTTGCAAGGAATGAAATGCGCCATCTTGGAAAAATGATCCACCACAACAAAGATAGAATCAGAACCTCTCTGAGTACGAGGCAAACCCAAAACAAAATCCATAGATAAGTCTTCCCAAGGCTAATCGGGAATAGGCAACGGCATATAAAGTCCAGTGTTCTGGCCTTGACCCTTTTGAGTTTGACAGATTGAACACTTTTGCACGATCCTCCCTGCATCTCTCTTCAGTTATGGCCAGAAATATCTCTCCTCAAGCCTACTAATTGTCTTGTCTCTCCCCAAATGAGCACTAAGACCACCGGCATGAAGTTCCCGAACAAGCTTCTCTCGCAACGAAGTTTGTGGAATACAAAGTCGATTGCCTTTAAACAAATATCCATCTTGAACCAAAAAGTCTCCCATGGGTTGCTTGGCAAGATACTTGGTCCAAATTCCACCAAAATCTGGGTCATCAACATAAAGCTCAGGAAGAAAATTAAACCCAATAACTTCATTGCTCACAGTGACTAGAAGAGTTGCACGTCGACTCAAAGCATCGCTACTTTATTAGACGCTCCAGACTTGTGCTTAATCACATAGTTGAACTGACCAAAGTAAGCGGCCAACGAACATGCATTTTATTTTTGAGATCACGTTGAGAGCGAAAATGCACCAATGACTGATGGTCGGTATATAACACGAACTCCTTAGGTAGTAAATAATGCTCCCAAGTCTTGAAGGCACGGACAATTGCAAAGAGTTCCTGATCATAAGTAGGCCAACTTTAGCGTGACTCATTGAACTTCTCACTAAAGAATGCAATAGGGCGGCCTTCTTGTGATAGAACGCCTCCCACACCTGTCCCACAAGCATCACACTCAACTTCAAACACTTTGTCAAAATCAGGTAGCGCAAGAACTGGGGCTGAAGTGAGTTTCCGCTTGATCTCTTCAAACGCTCGTGTAGCCGCAGGGGTCCACTTAAAGGGACGTGATTGCTTCAGACAATCCGTGATAGGTGCAACAATGCCGCTGAAGTTTCGGACAAAGCGTCTGTAAAACGTAGCCAAACCATGAAAATTGCGTACCTCAGAGATAGTAGTAGGAGTAGGCCAATCAACAATGGCTTGAATCTTCTGTTGGTCAACTTGTACTCTATCTTTGCTAATCACATAGCCCAAGAATAAAACTCTTTCCACCATAAAGTGACACTTCTTCAAATTAATATAAAGCTCATTATCTTGAAGAGAGCATGAATCGACGACATAACCACCGATTGCTAAGACTTGCCTCAAAATGTCCTTGATGCTCCTCAATGCTTTTTACCGTATATAAGTATGTCATCAAAATAAACAACAACAAACTTGTTAAGAACGGTTTAAGCACCCGATTCATAAGCCGCATGAATGTGCTTTAAGCACCCGATTGCATTAGATAGACCGAATGGCATCACTAACCACTCGTACAAACCTTCTTTTGTCTTAAAAGCTGTCTTCCATTCATCTCCTGGGCGAATTCGGATTTGATGATAACCACTTGTCAAGTCAATCTTGGTGAATACGACTGATCCAGATAGTTGATCAATCATATCATCCAACCGAGGAATAGGAAACCGGTATTGAATAGTGATACGGTTGATAGCTCGGCTATCCACACACATACGCCACTGATTGCCTTTCTTTGGGACTAAGAGAGCAAGCACGGCACACGGACTCATGCTCTCGCGTACATGTCCAATCTTCAGTAAAGCCTCAACCTTTTCTTGCAAAATCTTGGCCTCCTCAGGATTCAATCGATAGTGGGGCAAATTGGGTAATCTGGCGCCAGGAATAAAATCAATATGGTGTTGAATGTCTCTCATTGGAGGTAACTTAGTTGGTTCTGAAGTGAGTTCAGGAAACTCTGCCAACAAATGTTGAATAACTTCCGGAATCTCCTTCTCGCCATAATCAGGCTTGATAACCAACCATAAGCTCCACCACTTTCTTTCACATCTGCACTAAAAGATCCAGGAGAATCTGATAGAGAAACAAATGTCCGCCCTTCCACTTTAGAAGGCAACTAGGACTTCCCAAAGGTGCAACCACAATCTTCTTGCCTTTCCATTGAAACATGTAGACATTGTCACGACTCTTATGAGTGGCATCCACATCAAACTTCCAAGAACGGCCCAACAGAATGTGGCATGCATCCATCTCCACAACGTCACATAAGACGTCATCGAATAAAACTTTCCCATAGCTATCGGGACTTTACAAACACGATTCACCTGCAATTTAGGACCTTTCTGGATCCAACCAATCTGATAAGGATTCGGGTGTGGTTCAGTTGGAAGTTTCAACTGGTCCACCAATTTTTGAGAAATCAAATTCTCACAACTGCAACTCTCAATGATCAAGCTACAAATCATCTTCTGCACTCGGCATTTAGCTTGGAAAATACGTCTACGTTGAGTCGGATCTTCTTGCTTAGGGGAGCAAAAAGTACGTTGAACAACGCACACGAAATCTTCATACTCATCACCACAAACATCATCAGCTTCGTATTCTTGCTCTTCATCACATAGGTCTTCCTGGACATTCTCTGGTGCGGCATCAACAACGTGCACTGGCCTACGATTTGGACACTCATTAGACTTGTGTCCGGGTTGATTACAACGATAGCATATGGAGGGACCAGGTAGTTGATATGGATTTTGGCTAGTTGGTCGGGTTTTGGGACGAGGCGCGGCCTGAGTCCGACGTACTTCTGGTGGGACACGCATGGTCTCAGCTGCGGTTGAAGAAGATGGCCGGGTGGGAGTTGGTGTTGGCACTGGTGTGCGCTGCTGCACGTTCCCGGGTGCACGTGGTTGTTGAGTCTCCCACGGGGGTCGTCTATTGAATGTTTGACGTGGGAGTGGCTGAGCTAATCTGGCTTCGGCTCTTGCCGCCATTTCTCGTGCATCCATCAAAGACATAATGGCTTGAACTCCCATGCGCTCTTGAATTTCTGGCTTCAAACCTCGAACATATCGAGCAACTTGTAGGTCATCATCTTCACGAATGTTACACCTTGTTGTTAGACGCAAAAATTCTTCTGTGTAACTTGCTACCGAGCGATTGCCTTGATTGCTGTCAAGTAGTTGCCGGTAGAGATTCTGAGTATAGTCACGTGGAAGAAACCGTTGTTGTAAAAGCTCTCTCATCAATGGCCAATTTTGAACTGGAGGTTGGTGAAGGCGATAACGTTCTTCTCGTACATTTTGCCACCAAGCTGCTGCTCCTCCTCTTAATTTGTATGCGACAATGGCCACCTTTCTCTCGTCACTGACTTCCATGATCTCAAAGAACGCTCAACCTCATTGAGCCAATCAAGGAATGACTCTATCTCCAAGCTGCCGTTGAAAACTGGAATTTCAGCCTTGATCCGATATCCATCATAATCCTCTCGTCGGACAACATGGCCTCCATTGGGCTGGACTGCATTGACAACTGCATGTGGTTGGTTGGCCGGGGCAACAGGGACAACGGGCGCATCCGGTTGATGGAGGTCCATCAACACATTGAAAGCTCTTGGAAGGAAGCACGCATATCCTCCATGGCGTTAGCTATGGCGGTAAGTTGTTGCTCAAGGTTGGTGCAACGTTGGTCTACGGTGGTTTCTTCCGCCATGAAGATCACTTTTTTCTTCTAATGCTTTTCGTCGTCTTTTTTGATAACTTCCTTTTTTTGGTCGCTTTTCAAAGCTTTTTTTGACGCCTTTTTTTTTCGCAGCTTCTGACTTCTTCGCCGCTTTTGATGCCTTTCGATCCTTTTCTTGATGCCTTTGATCGCTGGAAAACAATTGGATGGATAACTATTGACTGCAAGCATTCTATGATGAAGGAAAATTAATCACCGAGACTTTGATGCAGTAAAGAAGGCAAAATTAGTGATTTTAGTCTCTAAGTTTCTACTTATTTTGGATTTTAGTCACCTGTTTCGCTCAACCGTTGAGGAAAATAGTCCTATAAGTTGGATTTTTTTTGGATTTTAATCTATCCACGGATATTCATTGACGCACCGGAATATTTTTTTAAATTGATGACGTGGCTGCCACTAGGCTGCCACGTCGGATCCTACATGGCTTGTGGGTCCCATTTACTAAAAAAAAGGTTAAGGGAAGAAGGATTCGAACAGGTGACATTGTGGTAAAATATCAAGCATTTTGCCATCCAAGCTATAACTTCAATATGTATATTATGACACAATTAATTACTTATGCACAATAACATTTCTTCCAACATTGTATGTGCCTAATTTAAATAAACTTATTTAAAAAATTAATTTAACTGTAGATGATATATATAAGAGCTCTTGCATAAATTTTTTTTTTATAGTTTTTTTATAACCTATTATTCTTAATATTATTATTAATGTAAGTCGACCTTACATTACCAGAAGAGTAATAATTATAAAATCTTTCTTATCTTACTATTAATTTGTATATATTCGGTCAACTTTTTTAATATCATAATTATTACAATTAATGATAATCAAATTGTATATCAAACACTATAGTCTTTTTTGAGAACCAAACATTATAGTCTAATATATTTAATTACTGTGTTTCAAAAAAAAAATTAATCATTGTGTTTCAAAAAAAAATTAATCACTTTATTAATGTATATGATAGTTCTAAATCCACTTACATTTAGGGACGTAGATAGATAGTTTTTTTTTAAATTTATAAAAAAGAACTACATCAAATTAACAAGGAAAATTAAACCAAAGGAAACCATATTATGCATAAGTAATAAATCTTGTCATAGTATAAACATTAAAGTTGTAGCTTATGGCAAAGTATTGATAGTTTACCACTGGTTCTTTGGTTCGAATCCTTCATGCATCAACTTTTTATTTTTAGTAAATAGGGTAGAAGTGGGACCCACCGCCACGTAGATCCAACATGGCATATGATGTGGCGTCCATATAAGTTATTTTTGATGAAGATCCAACATGGCATATGATGTGGCGTCCATATAAGTTATTTTTGATGATTCCGGTGTCCAGTCAGCATAAACCGGCGGATAGGACTAAAATCCCAAAAAAAAACCAACTTAGAGGACTATTTTCCTCACCGGAGCAGGAACAGGACTAAAATCCAAAATAGGCCAACTTACAGGACTAAAATCCTAATTTTGCCCAGTAAAGTATGTAAGGCCCAAAATAAAAACAAGATACGATTTTTATTATTTTTTTCAACTAATGAAGAAAACAACTACGGATACCAAACCAGATCTGATATGAAATCTGATGATACTAATTGTTGTAGTCGTTGTCCAAGTTGATACGAAACCTATGACTCTGATAACAACTGATGTAGGACAGGACCGGGAGAACAAGTTCGTTATCGTACGAACGGACGAGAGTGATTGATATCGTTCAATCGGACGACAACTCAAGAACAAACACAAGCCAAAAAGCTTAACAAGAGAAAATCTTATGATTTTATTGATTGAAAAGATGTGTTGAATACAATGAGATCTAAAATGAAGAACATTTCCCACCAAAAAATCAGTCCAATAATACCACTCACCGGTAAATAGCGCAAGACTTCTCCGTGAATCTCCGCTATTTGAATATGAAACATCAAACAACGAAAAGGAATGAAACGGATATAGCTCCTATCTCTATTTATAGTGCAAAAAGGAACTAGAAATCTTCTAGAATAACTTAGCCCTTAGAAATAAAATACTTATTCCATAAGAATAAAATACTTGCTCTCTAATTTTCATAATTAAGGAAATAAAATCACATCAAATATTCCCTATTTATTATTCTCATAAAATAAAATAAAATACTAATAAATAATTCCTCATCACCTGGATTGACTTGGAAAAAGTAGAAAAAGGAGTAGAAGAAATCCTTGCCGTTAAGTATGGAGTTGGATCGGCAGTGAGCAACTTGCGAAGTGAATTTGAGGTTTTTGATTTACCTTTCGGGGGAGGAGGACGAACAATCCCAGTCCAATCAGCCATCTCTCTCACCTTATTACGACTTATGGAGAAGAAGACGTTAGGGTTAAAATCCTTACAGATTTGATGATGACTCAGGAGGTAATTTTGGTGTGCACAAGAACCGTTCACACATATCTGATCATGAGGGGGGATAGCAAGGATCGGTGTTGTTACTGAAAAACTTCGACGCCGATGATAACAGAAAAGCTGCTGCGGCTTCCTTCGCTCTTGTATTAATTTCAAAGGCCTCATGGAGTTTAATGCCGATCTGGTTTCCTCTCAGTCATCTCAGGCTGCCGTCTCTGGTCCAGCTCCACTCGTCCCTGCTCTGGCTCCACTCCAGGTTTTGACGTTGAGAATGAATAGGGGTTTTCCTTAATGCAACTAAAAATTTGAAGCTTGATTAAAGATTAAATAAGGAGGAAAATGTGGACTTTTACCTAATTTTTCCCGTCTGTATAATGGTAAAGACTTGTACGCTCTTAAAATAGAATAATTCCATTTATTTATTTATTCCTTCATTTTTGAGATTTTTAACGATAAAAGTGGTATTTCACTCAACCAAAGTCTCCAATATTGTCAGAGATTTGATGAGAGTCAATCTTACTATACTACGGGGTATGTATAAACCTTTGTTTACAGAATTTTTGGCATGTTTTGGGTATGTTTAGATGAATAATTGGGTAAAATCACAAACACATTCACCTAGAGGTAAACCGTCACATAGACGGGAAACCATGGCATATTTCGATGATTTTGACCCTATTCGAGCCCTATCATTCTTGTGGATTTATGCAAGGAGTAAAGAGTATCTTGTACAAATAAAACAATAACATATTGTCTTTCAGACAATGTTCCGGACCTGGGACGGAGCTGTATAGTGGGCTGGGGTTGGCTAGGTCCACCCAACCCAGTCTCATTTTTCTTATATAGAGGTTTATATTATTTTTTGATAGGTTTTATTGACACAATTAAAATGCTAATTACATTAAAATTTGTGTAATCATATTGTTAGAAAGTATTTTGTAATGTCAATAAAACACACCTAAATTTATGTTTGATGTTTTATCCGGTCTATCCAATCTTTAAATTTAATCGGCACATCTCAATTTTATTAACGCATCGCATCTGAATACTCATATTAAGTATATATCGAATGAATTTTTTTTTGTTATTTTAAGAACTTAAAAAAAAAGAACTTCAAGAAATATTTGCACCGTAAAATACCATTATAATTTTTTTTATCCCACTCAAGCAGAAAATCTTATGAGTATCGAGTGAGTCGATTGTTAAATTTTAAATATCTTAGAAAAATTTTCATGAAATAACACTATAAATAAATTCACCCCACCCAAAAAAAGAAAATCAAAATAGCACGACGGAAGTCTCTAAATGATGATATCCGGATATGTCTTCGCCATGATGCATTGAGATTTCCAACGATCAGACATGGAAGGCACCCCCCATCAACATGAGGGGTGCCAAACAAGTGGTGGCTTGTGCTCTTCTTGGTGTGGAATTTGTCATGTGCCTTTTTTTGCTCTCTGTTGTGTGTTGCTTCTTTTTCAAGGGAGGGCGAAAAACTGTACACGTTGGGTGATGGTACCTAAAAATCAGGAATTCTGGATAATAGCGATGGACATCATTGGTCGCACATTACACTACATGGTTAGGGTGAAAATCAGGATTGCTGACGAGGACCGCGATAACGAGGAAGAGACAAAGATTTCGCGGAGGACCGTTCTATGGCTAAGACAAGATCCCAATTGTGTTGGAACTTAAATTGCATTTTTGTAATTCTATTTTGGGGTTATCGGAGATTTGTAGACCGGGACATAGGGTGTTGTACTCTTTCCTATACACCTGGATTTTCCCACACTGGGTTTGCCAGATATAGGTTTTAAGGAGGCAGGGCTATGTCTCGATGACGCATTGCATGGGGGGCAGGACACGGCATGTACGGATTTTATTTTTTCAACAATAAAATAAAATAATTTTCCGTTAAAAAAATGGTTCTTTTTGTTGAATGATAATCAAAATGATACAATACTCTCATTTACTTAGGAAATAAATGAGACAACAACTAGATTCAAAATAAAGCTAAAGATAGAAAAAGATAATATCACTTAAATGATTTATTTCAGCCAAACTTTATCCCATGTCTCCCTTGAATAACATTTATCTCTCCACTAAAAAAAAACATTTATCTCTTCTTTGAATTCCATTACGATCTCTTATGCCTTTGATCTTTAATATTGTAACACCTCGAATTTTTAAGAAGGGTATAATAGTAAATGAGATTTAAAAAATATTTATTTCCTATTTATTTTTAACCCAATTAAATAATTAAAAGGAAATTAATTATTAAAAAAGATTAATTATGAAAAGGATTTTAATAATAAGGATTTATGGTTTCCCCATTACTTCCCTCATAATATTTCATGCCAGTATTCTGAGAAAAGAACAACGTAGGGAGAAAGCGGAAGCGAAGAAGAAGAATCTTCATCCTGGAGCTAATCCGTCGGGATTTCGAGCAGACCATAGTAGACGGAAGATTTTGTCTCATCGCAACGGACGTTTCCACACTAAAAAAAATCCTAATTTCGTAAATTTTCAGTTTAGCCCTAAATTTGGAATCTTGATCGTTCTTGGTAATTTCTTGAGGATTAGATGTTTTGGGGTTGTTAGAATATATTAATAATTGTAGTTTTATGTTTTCGAATTCGTAGATTGTTCATAGAAGTCAAGGATTCGATAGCACACTTTGTTGAATCGTTTTGGATCGCTTTCTTACCGATTAAGATAATGGGTGTTCTTGATCGGGTTTTTATTTCATATTTTATGGTAAATTTGTTGTTGGAATATGTATGCACTATTACTGCAGGATTGGTGATGATTTGATACTTAAAAGGGTATATATTTTGGGTTAAATGCCTGAAAAACTGAGCTGGAAATCGTACAGGGATGAAAAGGCAAGAAACATGTCGCAGCCATGATAAACGTGCGACCATCTCCTTGTTAGGCGTGCGCCAATGACCAAATTTGAGAACTAAGTGTATGTTCTTCGGGCGAGCGCCTGGCCTTTTGTTAGGTGTGCATCTACTGATTCAGAGAGTTTTGGGAGTTACCAGATGTGCTGGGCACGCGCCTAAGGACCCGTAGGCATGGACCTAACTCCCAGAAGCATTTTTTGGCTTATTTTTGAATGCCATTCGATATGTTATGGTCCTATGAACATAGGTCGCTTCCTCAAAGCAATGTTTAAGCATGTTTTGGTGTGTTTATCTCTATGAATTGGTATGTATGCCTCTGGGGCATTATGTTAATTTGCAATGTCTAACTTCGACTTCCGGTAGCCTCGACTCAACACCACAACTGAGACCTTCTTCGGGAGAAGGTGGGAGCACCGGAAGGCGATTGTTTAGGCCTTGCGGGTTGTTGACTTAGTAGTCAATGATCTCTTTACAATGTTCTAGGTAGTGTATTTAGAATGTCTACGACTAAATGTCAATAAGAAGCCTTTTATGTGAATGTTGGTTATACATAAACTCGTAAATTACATATGTGTGTCTAAAAGCTAAAACATCTTTATCATTAGTGATACATTTACATTTCTTAGTATGAGGACTATTACACTTCCACTTGGCTTGGTGTCAAGGGACTCGTGTAACTCTCACACGGTACCACGACCGTGCCCTTAAGAGGTGCTTCCCGTGTCATGGTGCAGTCTTCACCATGCGCACCGTTCTTTGATCTTGATGTTACAAACTTTACTTGTGCAACGACATACTACGAAGCTAGTAGAGGGTGCGTGGGCTCATACTGTTACAACTTATATGGTAGTGATTGTAGAAATTATTCCTGTTATATATATATATATATAAATGCATTGCCATTAATTGTGTCCGTTTTTTCTACCTCTTACTAAATACGTATGTACTTGTCCCTTTCTTTATTGTTACTCACCCTGAGAAGATGGAGTATTGTAGGTTATTTTCGAGGCCACCGAGGAGTGACCCCGGAGATGATGCAGTTGAAGTTATTTGTTCTTATTTTTCAGTTGTTAATTGGGTATAGACTCTTACCTTTGTAATTGTTAAAAACACGGACGAGAAACTTGCAATTGAAAAGATAAAACAGATGCAATCTAACAATAAGTAAAGGCGGAAAGTGAAAAGGCACAGAAACAAAGAGAACACAGTGATTTAATGTGGTGTCTGGCATTGTGCCGACTAATCCATAGGAAGAAAAAGAGATATTTTACTATTACAGACATTTTTCTCGCTCTTGAAAAACACACACAACATTGATTACAACGGATGGTATTTACAGACACAAATCCCTAAACCCTAGCCGCCATAGGATCTTTGTTGGATTTCCATAAATGCCCTAGATGTGGATCCTAGCTCAAACGGACTCCACCAGATTAAAACTCACTTTTCACTTGTAATCAACCAACTCAGATGTAGAACTCACTTGTATTCAGCAAACTCAGTTTTCTCAGTTTCCACAAAAACTTAGTTTCTACCAAAACTCAGTTTTCTCAGCTTTTCTCCAAAACTCAGTTTCACTTCACAGAACTGACTTTTAGATTATTTCCACCAGTTTTAGAGATCAAGTCAAAAACCGACAAATCTTCACATTGACTTGAACTCTCATTCAACGTCACCAGATTGCATAATTCAAATGTACTTTTCGGTCCCAGAGAAGGGTGAAATATAGTCACAGGGGGTGAATGACTATATTTTGATTTTAAAACTTTAAACTTCACAAGTTACAAAAACTTCTCCGATGAAAAGCTTTTGTTCAGTGGAATATTATTGACCCTTCTTAAACGTATTTTCAAAACACTTAAACAATCACAAACATATAAGTGAATGTATATGCAGAAAGTAAATTGCAGTAAGTAAATAACACAAAGGCTTTATAGTGGTTCAGGGTGGTGTAATCCCTTAATCCACTCTTATCCCGTGATGATTGGAGGAATTAACTATTGTCTTTCACCACTACAATAGTACGATTGTCCTTGGCTACACAAGCTTTACAATCTTAAGACTATCACTCATTGACTCCAAAAGCTTCAGTGATTCAGTCTTGTACACTAATCATTGAGATCAAATCCTTCAGCAGCTATCACAACTAACTTGCAATTCCTTCTTAGATGATCTGATTCAATTGCTGGAAACAGGTGTGAATAGGATTCACAAAAAGGTTGATCAAACTCAGTGATTGATGTGGATTTGTAGCTCTGAATTCTGAGTTGATCTTTTCTTGTTTTGACAATGTAAATCAAATATGAAGGCTTGTGAAATTGACAGAGTTTCAGCACTTAGTGTTCTTGATTTATTCAAAAGTTATTCGTCCTTCAGTCAAAGCCTTCTATTTATAGCCGTAAATCCTTGATTTTGAATTTCCATCCGTTGGCTATTTAATTCTCAAAATCATCCTTGATTCTGGCTTGATTTAATCCTCCTTGATTTGGGTGATCCGGATTTTATTCAAACGTCCATCATATAATCCGGCCTTGATTGATTATGCATTAATTGCTTGATCTTCGATTTAATTATACAGCAGAAATTTGAATTTAAACTTACATGGCTGTTCTGAACATTACTTCGCCGTTGTGATCATCATCGCTATTGTCCAGTCGGCAGAGTCCTTACTCAGCCGTTTTGTTGTCTTCTTTATTTCTATCTTTCTTCATAGATCCTTTCAGTCCATTGTATGTTTGTACTTCACTGATCCTTGATTTGAGTGAGATCAGTGTACACCATATTCAAAGAATCACTTCCAATGCATATCTTAGACTTACCCAAGGCCATCACAGACTTTCTTGGTTGTAAGCCAGTCCATATGTCTCTGCTTCACTTTGCTGGTTCCTTGGCGATCCTCACTGGGTTGGTTCCCAATCTTTACTTAGCCGTCCTACCAGTCTAGTACAATGTTTGTCTGACTGAACTTATACAACATGTCAGACTCTAAGTAAGACATATACAAATGATACTAACTCATTTAAGACTTATTTCAGGTTTGCTATAACAGGTAGTATGACCATCATCAAAACAATAAAATGTTCCTAATAGTACTTGAACCAGATGCATTTGTCAATGCCAGGATGTACTTGTACCAGAATTCTCCACAGAATCCACTCAGCTGACCTGCCCTCAACTGAGTTTCCAGAAAACTGATTATAAGCTTTGAATGTTAAGCAAGTCTAGACACAACTGAAACTTGTTTTGTTGAACTGGTTTAGTAAGCATGTCAGCAGGATTTTCCTTGGTGCTGATCTTCTTCAATACAACCCTCTTCTCATTTCTCTGACAATGATATCTCACATCAATATGCTTGGTTCTCTCATGATGAACATGATCCTTAGCTAGACAAATTGCACTCAAACTTTCATAATAAATCTCAGCTTGATCCTGATGTAACCCCAAATCACTGACTAAACCCTTCAACCAAATTGCTTCCTTGGCTGCTTCAGTAAGAACCATATACTCAGCCTCAGTAGTTGATAAAGCTAATGTTGCTTGCAAAGTTGCTTTCTAACTGACAACTGAATTCCCCAATGATAACCAGTCATTGATTTTCTACTGTCTACGTCACCTGCATAATCAGCATCACAGTACCCTGTGACCAAACTCTGAGTATCACCTTCATAAATGAGACCAACATCACTTGTACCCTTAAGGTACCTGGACATTCTTTTTACAGCTTTCCAGTGTTCCTTTCCAGGTTGAGCCATGAACCTGCTGACAACACTGATTGCCTGAGCCAAATCAGGCCTAGTGCACACCATGGCATACATCGACTGCCAACTGCACTAGCATAGGGAACTTTTGACATATATTCCTCCTCATCACCGATTTGAAGCATAAACTGACAAATGAATATTTGATGCTAAATGAGTATCTATTGGCTTTGCAGCAGACATACCATACTTGGAAAAAATCTTCTATATATAGCCCTGCTGAGATAAAAACAGTTTCTTCTGACTTCTATCTCTCTAGATCTCCATCCCTAAGATTTTCTTGGCTGCACCCAAAATTTCAAATTCAGCACTAAGAAGGTCTTTCAGATTCTAAATATCAGACTTCTTTCTTGTAGCTATCAGCATATCATCCACATACAAAACAAGATAGATGTATGATCCATCTTTCAGCTGACTGTTGTAAACACAGCAATCATAAGGACTTCTGCTATAACGCAACTGGATCATGTAACTGTCAAACTTTTTATACCACTGTCTAGGAGCATGCTTCATTCCATACAACGACTTCTTCAACTTACAAACAAATGCTTCTTTACCAGGAACTTGAAATCCCTCTGGCTGAGTCATGTATATATCTTTTTTTTTGCCTCACCATGTGGAAAAGCTATCTTCACATCTAATTGCTCAAGTTCAAGGTCTTGATGTGCCACCATTGCTAGTAACACTTTGATTGAAGTATGTCTGACTACTGGTGAGAATATCTTATCAAAGTCCACCCATTCTTTCTGGCCGAACCCTCTTGCAACCAAACGTGCCTTATACTTGACTCCTTCTGCCTCAGTCATTCTTTCCTTTTCTTGAAGATCCATTTGCATGTAACTACTCTCATATCAGCTGGATGTTTAACAAGATCCCAAGTATGATTCTTCAGTAATGACTCCATCTCATCTCTCATGGAAGCAAGCTATTTGGATGACTCAGAACATTTCACTGCTTCCTTATAAGTAGAAGGTTCAAAACCACCACTTCTTCTGCAACTTGAAGTGAATATCCAGCCAAATCATCCAACCCATACCTTCTGGGCGGTATCCCAACATTAGATCTTCTAGCTCTGCTGACAGCTATACTTTCCTGACCAATATCAGTTTGATGCTCAACTGACCCCTGTTCAACGCGACTGGCTTGGATTCAGTTTTGGTTCAATAACCATATCAGATGAAAAGTAACTTTGATCAATTGATTGTTGCATTTAAATCGACTCCACCTGAAGCTCCACCGTACTGTCAGTTTTCTCAGTTTCAGCACTGGTTCCAGTTTCAACAATCCTCTCCACTGATGAGCTATTCATAGAATTCTCATCGAAAACAACATCTCTGTTAAGAATAACTTTGTTCTCTGCTGATGACCAGATTCTATAACTTATCACTCCATCACCATACCCCACAACACTCCTTTCTTGGCTTTTGGTTCCAGTTTCCCTTCACTGACATGATAGTAAACTATGCTTCCAAATACCCTTAGAACTGAGTAATCAGCAAGCTTTCCTGGCCACATTTCAACTGGTGTCTTGAAACTGATCCCTGTGTGAGAACTCCTGTTGATTAAGTAGCAAGTTGTGCTTACAGCTTCACTACAAAAAAAACTATATCGCTTGACAACACTCACAAAAAAGTGTGGCTAATAGTACTTGAGCCACGCTACAAAAATAAGTTATAGCCACTCTTTTTGTTGTGTGGCAAACAATAGTGTAGCAAAAAACTCGTTTTCTTGTAGTTTCTTCTTGACAAACCGGCATTCATTCTTTCCCTCTCACCTCTCGCCTTTACCGAGGGGTATTCCATACAGTGTGATGTCTGACAATACCCTCAGTTTTGCAAAATGTATCAAACTCAGTCCAGCAGAATTCTAGACTATTATATGTACGAAGCCACTTGATCTTCTTTCCCAACTAATTTTCAACTAGATCTTTCCACTGCCTGAAGTTATTAAATGCTTCACTTTTGTGTTTCTTTAGCACCACCCAAGTCATCCTTGAATAGTCATCAATGAAGGACACAAAATATCTATGACCACCCAATGAATCCACCTTTGATGCCCCCCAACAATCAGAATGAATGTAATCAAGTGATGACTTTGTGTTGTGTATCCCTTTTGAGAACTTGCCCCTATGAAGCTTCCCAAAGACACAATGCTCACAAAATCCTAGATTCTTGACCTTACATCCCCCAAGAAGATCTTTCTAGAAAGAATCTGCATCCTCTTTTCACCCATGTGACCCGGTCTCATGTGCCACAGTTTTCTCAGTTGTGACTGATGAACTTCAGTAGATGCTACAACAGCAGACCCAGACATAGCTGATCCTTGCAAAATATACAAGGTTCCTCTTTTGACTCCTTTGAGAACTGAAACTGAGTTTTTGTTGACACTCAGTTTTCCACCTTCACCCTTGAAACCGAATCCCTTGATGTCTAAAAGAGAGAGATACCAAGTTCTTGGTCATCTGTGGAACACGTCTAACTTCACTCAACGTACAGAATTTACCATCATATGTCCTCAACTGAACTGAGTCAATACCAACTATCTTGCAGACCTTGCTGTTTGGCATAACTATATGACCGCCATCTATCTATTGATAACTTGATAACCACTCTCTGTGTGGAAAAATATGATACGATGCTCCAGAATCCACACATCAGCATGATGTGCTAACTCTCCTGCTACTAGAACCATGTCCTCATCTGAATCAAACTCGAGTTTGCTACCGCAAATGTACCCATCGAACTTGTTCTCCCGTCGTTTTCTTTTTCTTTGGACAATTGAACTTTCAATGTCCCTGCTCCTTATAGTAATTGCAAACATCTTTGGATTTAGGACCTTTGAACCAAGTCTTCTTGGATTTCTTCTTCTTCCTGGACTGCTGCCCATGCCCTTTTCCACCACTACTGCTGACTACTAGTCCAACAACCTGATTGTCTGCCCTAGCTGCCTTATGTCTCAGGTCCCTGCCATGTAAAGCTGACCTGAAGTCCTCTAATGCCACTGTATCCTTCCCAACTATAAAGGACTGCACAAAGTTCACATTAGAAGCTGGTAATGATACCAACAAAATCAAAGTTGCATCTTCATCCTCAATTTTCACATCATTATTCCTGAGATCAAGTAATATTGTGTTCAACTTATCAAGATGATTTGTCAGCTGAGTCCCCTCATGCATCCTTAGAATAAATAGCCTCTGCTTTAGCAGCAACTTGTTGGTCAATGACTTAGTCATATACAGTGTTTCCAGCTTTGACCATAACTTAGCAGCGGTGTCTTCCTCAGCAACTTCTGTGATAACATCATATGACAAGTACAACATGATGGTAGAATGTGCTTTCTCCTCTAGGCTGGCGTAATCTGTTGCACTAGCATCCCTTTTACCGGATAAAGGAGTCCACAATCCTTGTTGTTTTAACAAGGCCCGCATCTTGATTTTCCACGACTGAAACTGTTTTTCCCTGTAAATTTATCAATATTTACGTTAACTGCTGACATCATTCTTTTTAAAGAACATACCTTTGATCACAAAATCCTAGCACCGGTCACCGGTCTTGGGAAAATCAACTCTGTTCAACCTACAAATCTCTCTGAATCTTGAACCCTTCGCTCTGATACCAGTTTGTTAAAACACAGACGAGAAACTTGCACTTGAAGAAAGATAAAATAGATGCAATCTAACAATAAGTAAAGGTGGAAATTGATTAAGCACAGAAACAAAGAGAACACGGTGATTTAACGTGGTATCCGGCGTTGTGCCGACTAATCCACGGGTAGAAAAGGAGATATTTTATTATGCACAAAAGTTACAGACGTTTTTTCTCGCTCTTGAAAAACACACACAACATTGATTACAACGGATGGTATTTATAGTCACAAATCCCCAAACCCTAGCCTTCATAGGATCTCTGTTTGATTGCCATAAATGCCCAGATATGGATCACAGCTCAAACTGACTCCACCAGATGAAAACTCACTTTTCACTTGTAATAAACCAACTCAGATGTAGAACTCACTTGTATTCAACAAACTCGGTTTCTCAGTTTCCACAAAACTCAGTTTCTACCAATACTCTGTTTCCACCAAAACTCAATTTTCTCACCTTTTCTCCAAAACTCAGTTTCACTTCACAAAACTGACTTTCAGATTAGCTTCATGATGGCCAAATTATAGTCAACCAACTTTAACCGGCAGAGTACCGGGTCGGTTGTACTACAACGGCGAGCAATGTCGTATCCCACGAGGAATTGGTCAAGTACCACAATCACTTTTGTATCTAGTTCAGGCTTACAAATATTGGTGGAAGTAATTAACTATAGCTAAGAAAATAAATACACAACCTAGTTACCATACATTCGGTTCAATGATCCCCTACATGAGATTTAATTGACCTAATATGATTAAAACAATGAGACGCTCCGCATCCACCGAGTTCACGGCTTAGCTAGAAAAACCTTACCAAGGAACAGGCTGCGAAAAACTCGACTAGTTCGTGCATGACAATCCTAAAATTCTAGTTCGCATATTCCCTCGCAAAATACATTTATAAAGTTTGTGCGTATGATCAATTAATTGTTCACGACTCCACTAAAGGCATTAAGATCAAATTTTAGAACACAAACATTCAAAAGATTTAACTTTTAAGACATACTCATCCCTAGATCATCGTTTAGGCATCTTTCGTAGATCCATCACATAATTTAGCTATAAAAAATTTAGCTACTCATACTAATAATAAAATCACCGAAATAAGTCAAGAAATACATAACAGGCATCAGAAAAAGATAAAGAAAATTACCAATAAAAAACTAGAAGCAATTCACCAATCGAATCGTTACTCGTTGTGCACCAATCGTAAAATAACGGGAAAAAAGTTGCTATTGTTCTAAGGGAATTTGCAGAAAAATAAAATAGATCTACTCTAATGGAAGAGAAAAAACTATTACAGAGAAAAATAAAATTGTCTATGAAAACTGTGTTGAAAATTGACCTAGGTAGCATATATATATATATATAAAATTCGCCGACGCTCCCTTATGCTTTGGAAATTTTCCTCAAAATAAAAATAAGCAGCGTCCTCCCTTATTCTTTACTTTGATCTCATTAAAATGCACATTGGCCGTGGGCCCCTTTTTACCCATAAAATCAGCAGCTTTTATTTTTTCCTTCTTTTTCCTTTTCTTTTTTTTTTCTTCTTTTGATTCTGATGATAATAAAAAAGTAACTTCCAACGAAAATTGTTACTGCGACCTCTTATCCCATTCAACATTAAAGTTGGGATCCCGATAATGTTGGATGATAATCTTTTTTCCGAACGTTTAAATTTGCGTCCCGCATCATTTTCTTATACAAACTCTGTTTTGGACAATTTTCATACCGTTATCTTTCTCGTCACGCCCTCTATCACGCCGCATCTATAACAAATAAAAAAAGAAAAATCCAAGCGTGACAACGCCAACGAAACGCACACAATTCATCCAAAAATATGGAGATTTCGGACGTAAACGTCATATCGTCTCGATTCAACTAGTGGTAAAATGTGCCTATAATAACCACTCAACTACACCAGGTTTAGAGATCAAGTCACAAAACTGACAGTAATGATAGAAATCGATGAGTTGAGTTTGTGGATATCGGATGTAATGGGTTAATTATATTTGACAATTATAGTAAAATCTTTTGATGATGTATTAGATGCAGCCTATATTGTTTCTGATCGTTTGTTAGTCGTTTTAGTTTCCCGAGTCTATTTGTCTTCCACCTTGTTTTCTGATGTTGTTTACGTAAGACTTACGAATATAATTAGATTAAATTTTAATAATATGTGTGGCGGACGTATTTTCCGGATAAATACTTGACATCCGGGACATAGGCGTTATTACCTATTTTCCAAAATCGGTGGTTGGGGCCTTTGATAAGTTTCCTGAGTTGGTTCCCTTTGCTGGGCCTTTGATAAGTTTCCCGACTTGGTTCCAGATGTCTTCCACTTGCTCAAAACTGGGGATGCTTAGCTGGCTATGATATTTTCACACTTTAGACATGTTGGGGTTAAAACTACTGAAAATTTGATCATACTTATGAAAAAGATAAACTAATGATTAAATTGACGTGAAAATCACCATACAATTTGCTAGCTTACGGTATCCAAGATAAAATATATCAGATTCTTTATTTTAATAAAACGATAGATATAAAAGAAAATTTAAAAAATATGGATGAATGCGCTCAAGCCCGTCTCTGGGCAAGGGCAAGTTGGGCGACAACCAAGGACGGAGGCATGTGTGATTTGAGGGGGGCTAAGTCCATCCGGATAAAAGATATTACACTAAAATGTCTATGTAGCTCAGTTTGATCCATAAAATATATTCTTAATCCAGTCCACTCAAGAAACTCGATATAGTCCATTAACCCACCCCAAATTGAAATCCTGGCTCCGTCCCTGACGACAACCCAAGGCCTATTTTATATGCCCCCCTAAATTTCTTGTCATTAACTTAAAGGTTTAATTCAATTGTTTATCAAATCTTATTGACTATGCCTATGACTATACCAGTAACTAAGAGAAGTTTCACAAACTTAATATTATTGAAAACCTTTGGATGGTGATGGGGCACAGAGCTACTCCTCCGAAAAAAGCTTTTTGTCTATTTTATAAAATAAAATACAAAAACCTATTTTTCAAGTCGTCAATGTAACAAAAAAGATTCAATGTTTTGGCTCTTTTTTATGTTGAAAGGAATATGTTCGACAATATTGATTTTGAAACTATTATTGATGGTTTTTAATCTACAAATGCGCCAATTTTTTTATTTTAACGATCATTTTGTTTTCTTGTTAGTATAATTATGTTGTCCATTGGTGTTTTGCAACCCTGTTGATGTTGCTGATGTTGCAAAAAATTAACACTCAGAATAATGAACAAACATAAATGAAATCCAAGGCACGCAATATGCATTATCTTGAAAGAGATGTTTCGTCCCTTAAAATAGTTACTCAAGTTAACTGAGGGCTGATGGGTTGTTCCACCGTCCCTAAATCTGAATGGTGAAATTTCTAAAATACAGTGTATAGTGGTTTTACGGTATCTACCACCGCAAGTGCTTTAATAGCCCGAAATAAAGTATAAGGAGAGAGTTTATATATACCACTCAAATACAACATTGCATATCACATAAACTTTCAACGCATCAATCACAAGCACCCCCACACCCACCACATCCGCCGCCGCCGCCGCAGCCACTACCACAACCACTGCCACCACTTTTATCGTGGTCAGTTTTACTGACCACGGTTGTTGTTGTTAGTGTTACTGCCCTGGCAACACCAGCAACAGAAGCTGTTCCAAGAATTATCATGCCTCCGTCTTTCACGACACCCGGTAATTTGGACTTTCCAGCAACTACATTGTCTCGATAAGACGTGGTCGTCCGTTTCTTGTTTGAGGTTTTTGCCGCTGGCTTTGGTGAATTAAAACCCTTTTTTGTGCTCTTTTTTCCACAAAAACAGCACAGCATATTATTTTTAATTTTTGAAGGAGAAAACCACATGAGAACGAACTCTATTTTTGGACGATCAGTGTTTGAGGAAAGATTTTTTGAACATCACTTTTATAGTTGTCGAAGTGCTGTTGAAAGTTGAAACATCACAATGATATTTTTTAGTACAACTTGTTATCGTGTAATGACTCAGAAACTTGCTGGCATTTCCATATAACGTGGACTTTGAGTACAAAAACTTCTTCAGATAAGAAAAACAAAGCAAAGTCAACTTGGTTTTTTTTTTTTTTTTTTTTTTAAAGTCATGAGACCAAAATTGCCTAATAAGAATGGTAGAAACAAAAGTTGTTATGATTCGAAAGTAATAAGATCAATTTTACTAAATTAGAATCGTATAAGACGAAAAGCCTAAAATAGGTAAAACTACCAAAAGGCCATGATTAATTCAAGTATAAATTAATGGAGGAGCTAAGATCCTCAAGAGGATCAGAGCACACCCCACTGTAATAAGAGACTGGGAATAAAACGACATTGTTTTGGACCAAAGTGTAAAAAAAAAAAATTGATGTTTTGAATGTTTGACGCTTGCATAGCAGAGGGTGTAATATGGGATGTACACAGCAGGGGATCTTAATGCTAAATCGAGTACTAAAACATACATATCCAAAAAAGCTAATCTCATAAACCATGCGCAAGCAGCAAGCAGCAAGCTCATGCTCATATGTAATACCCCAAGAAATTAAGAAATGGTGAAAGGGTAAAATAGAAGTTATTTATTAAATATATAAATATAGGCTTTTATTTATGTATCTAATTATTAAATTAATGGAATTTAATTTTCTTAAAAGTTAACCAACCACCCCTTAATTCCCCATTAGTGCGCTTCAGCTTAAAAAAAAACATGACACATAATTTGGAATATTGTAATTTGATTGATTCAACGTGAATAGGAGAGTACAAATATATATGCTTGACTATATAAAAAAAATACTAAATATTTAAAATACAATAGTATAATTATTTTAGGTTTTTGTCACCAAGGACATATTAATAAATAAAACAGGATCCAAGTATACTGATAATTAGAAAGGACAAACCTGTGTAAATTTCCCAAAACACCCTTAACCTAATAATTCTATCCCTAAAACACTCAAACAGCCGTCCCATCTCTCTTTTTGAACAGCTATGGATTCGCAGCTTTCTTGAAGTCTTCAAAGCTGTGATTCGCAGCTATGGATGCCATGTTCTTTATTCCGATTCCGGCATCGGATGCCACCACCACCAGCTGTGATTCGCAGCTATGGATTCACACTCACAGCAGCGACGCCGATCAAAATTGCAGCAACACCGATCAACAACAGCAACTCCTACCAGAAATACCGATCAACAGCAGCAACACCGATCAACAACAGCAGCAACAGCAGCAACTCCTACTCGATTGAATCATCTCCTTCTTTTGGATCTTAGAACCCAGATGAATTCACCCCACTGAGTTCCAATCCGAATGCTATCTCCTCCAATTCTGTCTCATTCAAGAAGAACACGAGAAGGTTGCATCAGATTGAACGATTTGGGGATTAGGGTTCGGGGATTTTTGGCAGCAACCACTGCTCCGCCCATGTCCAATTTCCGGCCAAGAAGGCATGCTGATTTTTATTTTTTTTATTTTTTTTCGATTTAGGGTTGTTACTATTAATTTTGTAACGTTACTACATTTTACGGGACTGTTATGACTACATTTAGGATGTTACGACATTTTACGGGACTGTTACGACTTGTTTATTGGTCGTTACTGTTTTTTACGTCTTTATTTACTACTTGTTTATAGGTACGACATTTTATGGATCGTAACTACTTGTTTTCGTGAACTATTCCAATATATCATCGACAATTTGTCCTTTCTCACGAAACATAATCCCGTGGGAGAAGAGTAGACACGGAGATTGACCTTGAGGGAAGAAAACCGCGGCTGCCCCAGAGGTTTGGTGAGAAGATCCGCAAGTTGGTCTTGAGAAGTAATGAAAGAAATTTCGAGCTTTTGAGCTGCAACAAGTTCCCGAACATGATGGAAGTCGATCTCAATGTGCTTTGTGTGAGCGTGGAAGACCGGATTGTGAGAAAAATAGATTGCACCGATATTATCACACAAGAGCGTCGGCAGGACCGGAAGAGAGATCGGCGTTTCACGCAAGAGGTTGCAGAGCCACTGAACTTCCGCAACAGTATTGGAAAGGGTCTTTTATTCGGCCTCGGTGCTGCTTTTGAAGAACGTGAAGTGTTGCTTGGAACGACAGCTAATAAGGTTATCTCTAAGGAAAATGCAATAGGCCCTAATAGAGCGGCGGTTATCGAAGTCGGCCGCCCGGTCAGAATCAAAATAAGCTCGCAATAAGAGTAGAACGTCAAGAAAGAAGTAACCCATCCGAAATAGTATGCTTGAGATACCGAAGAATACGCATAACAACCATCCTATGAGCCTCTGCAGGAGAATGCATGTACTTACTGACCTTATGAACCGCAAACGCAATGTCAAGACGCGTGAAGCTGAGATAATGTAAACCACCAAAAATAGTGCGATAGAGAGACGGGTCAGAGCAATGAGGTCCTGAATCCATGGTAAGCTGAGCAGAAGCAGACATAGGAGTTCGACAAGGCGTAGCCTTGTCCATGCATGCACGCTGTAAAAGCTGGAAGATATACTTCCGCTGAGTAAGAAATAAGCCATCAGAGTGGGGAAGAACCCCAATACCAAGAAAATAAGAGAGAGATCCGATATCCTTAACCGGGAAGTGGCTGGAAAAAAAAGCGACAACCTGCTCAACAAGTGAAGAAGAGGAGCCAATAATGATAATGTAATCAACATATATAAGGATATAGACATGAGCACCTGCATGAGAATAAATATAAAGAGAGGTATCGGCTTTCGAGCCAACAAAACTAACTGGGAGAGAACATTTGTTAACCGAGAAAACCGCGCTCGAGGACCCCGACGAAGGCCATAGAGACTACGGTGCAAACGACAAGCATAATCTAGATAATCAGGGTGCACAAAACTCGAAGACTGCAACATATAGATTGGCTCAAACAAATGCCCATGGAGAAAGGCATTTTGAATATCAACCTATCACAAAGTCCAACCCTGTGAAATAGCAAGAGACAAAAGTAATCAAATAGTATCCGGTTTGACAACCGGACTAAAAGTCTCATGAAAGGCGACACCCTCTACCTGATGAAAACCTTTGGCAACTAAACGTTCCTTGTAGCATTCCAAGCGGCCATCCGCATGGTGTTTGGTCCGGTATGTTAGGAAATCAACTAGTCTACGCAGCGGAATTTAAAAAAAATTGATTTCCGATCCTAAGATCGACTTCGTTTAATACAATAAACACATTAAGTAGTTGACGGTGATTACCTTGGTTGATCTAATAGATCGACGCTTTGACCGCCAACAGAGAGTAGTAATGTGCGCGGCACGTGTCCGGGCTCTATTGATATCCACACGAACTCCTTGCCAGAATTCTCCTTGGATTGCTACTAGAAAAATCCGGTTGCTAGACCGGCCTTTTTCTCTCTTTAATCTCTATAGACGAAGCTCTCTACTTCTCTCAAGAACTATTAACTCTTGGAATTGTGATGTACAAAAGAGCTAGCCAACCCTCTCTTATATAGGAGAGTGGTGCGTCCCTATTGACTCCTAAACTCATTAGGAGAAGCTTCTAGTAGATTGATGAGAAAGAAAAACATTTTCCTAATAAAATAAGGAAAATCACTATGATTGATTTATCTCTTTTATTTTAATATCTTATATTAAATAAATCTAAGATATTGCCAATATCTTATATTGAATATCTTTATCTTATTACCATAATTCTATTTTTCCAAAATCAAATAATATCTAATATTAATTTATGGTAATATTATTAATTAAATTGTACAATCTAAGTGTATTTTATACACTCAAAAGTGGCGCCCCAAATACCATCAATTTGGCAACTGGAGTATTCTTTAATTAATCAATATAATTAATATCTTGTATTTAATTTATTCATAATAAATACCGTCATATTAATTTATTCACTATAACACTTTATAGTCGAGATAAACTTTCCTTATTTGGTTATCACTGTAACCGCATTTTAATTCGGCTAGATGTTCTTATGTGAATGACCTAATAGGCTTCCGAATATGTTGGCCGTAGACATAAAGTGCAAATTACGAAAATGCCCTTCATGCCTAACGATCACGGGATAGCGTCTAGCAACACACCGTGACCCCCGATCATCGGAAGAGTCAAAAGCAATGATTACTACATTTCATGTGAAACAGTTACCGTGTAAATAGAATCTTATCGCTGTAATAATATCAATACGATCGTATCTCGAGTGTCAGTACATCTACAATCGTATCTTATAATCTGGATATCATGCTCTCTCGGAATAACTCATTTACTCCCACTTTGCAAAGATTCACGAGAGCTAGACATTCCTTATAAGAAGGCCATTTCGGATATTCACTCCTAAACATAGGATACGCGATTTCCGGACGAGCAACATGAATCCTACGCATGCTTCGGTATCACACCCAATCACTACCGCATGATCGCCCCATGGCTAAAGGAAACCTTAATAGTGTCAAAGCATGACAATCCACACTGTGACGCCATGAAGACTCCGGTCTTAGGATAATTACACAACTACCACATACTGCGACACTTAATGTAAGTGGGTCAGTCTAACATACGCATTCTCTAATACACGTCCACATACAGTCCAAACGTCTCTACACTTAGATAGACAAGATCTATCCCTATCTTCAATAAGATAGAAGACATTCAATACGTGATTGTCTAATCGTACCATCAATGTCCTGTTTGATAGTACATACGACTAGAGACATTTAAGTATCAAACTTATTATAGTGAATAAATATCTCATCAACCATAATCACTATCATGGTTTCTCTATCACAATTAATACTAAGGACGTTACTATCCTCTCGTATAACATTACGCAAATGGGGGTTTTTGGAGGCTTCAGTGTAAGAGGTAAGATCGGTATTGGTATCCGTGGTGACAAGAGCTTTCTGAAGCGGATAGTGGATTAAATCAGGCATGGATACCGGTTTGAGAGAGTTGGTTTTGGTGCGACTAACCATAGGATGGGGCGGAGGAGGGGGACTCGGAGTGGGAGAGGGAGAGGAAGCCGAGACAATGACTGGTGATGAAGGCATATTAGTAGGAGTCTCGATTTGTGGAGGAGAGGGGATTAGTGCAGAAGAAGCAGGGACGGCATGAAGAGTAACAAGGAGGGGACCATTTGAGAATCCGAGACTTGGAGGAGGGAAGAAGTCGGAGTATACGGGAAAACTGTTTCATCGAAGACCACATGGCGAGCAACGTAGACACGGCCACTGACAAGGTCAAGACACCCGTAAACATGGTAGGAGGGGCTATAACCAAGGAAGATATATGTGACGGAGAAGAAGTCGGTTTTATGGTCATTGTAAGGTGGAAGATAGGGCCAGCAGACACACCCAAAGACACAGAGAAATGAGTAGTCAGGATGCCGATGATAGACCATTTTGAAGGGAGTTTTGTTATTAAGAGCTGTAGAAGAAAGGCGATTAATAAAGGTAGGTGGCGGTGGTGAAGGCATCCTCCCAATAAGGTAATGAGAGATTGGATTGGGCAAGTATGAAGAGACAGACTTTGACTATTTGGCGGTGACGCCGTTCAATCGCGCCGACTTGCTCATGGGTGTGAGGACAAGAAAGGCAATGTTGGATGCCAATGGAGGTGAGGAGGGTTGAGATGCGATGATATTCACCACACCAATCAATTTGCACTGATTTTAATTTAGTGTTAAACAAGCCTTTTATCATAGCTAGAAACGAAGGGAAAACGGTTTCAACATCCGATTTATTTTTCAAAGGGTATAACCACAAATTTTTATAATCATCAAGAAAGCGAACATAATAACGAGAACCATAAATAGAAGGTTCAGCACACAGACCCCAAATATCTGAATAAATCAAATGCAAAGGTGCAGTAGAAGTAAAATCAGACAAATATAACGGTTGTCTATGGATCTTAGCTAATTGACAAGGGGCACACAAAACATGTGGTGCTTTATTAGGAATAGAAATATAAAAACGACTCAAAACTTGACGGAGCACGGAGTGGGAGCAGTGACCGAGACGTTGATGCCATGTGGTTGAGGGAATGACGGAGAAGTTAAGAGTTTGAGCTGAAGGACGGTTGAACGTGGTGGAGAAGTGGTAGAGGCCATCTTTCACATAACCTCTAAGATGGACGCGACCCGGTAATCCTTCACAAGAAAATACATGTCATGGAATTCAAAATATATAGAGTTAACGGAAGCAAATTGATGTACCAACAAAATATTACGTGTAATAGATGGAGTAACAAGAATATTAGACAGATAAAAAGTTTGGGAAAGGGGAATATACAGAAGAAGAGCCGTAATGGGAGATAGATAAACTTGTTCCTTCGCCGACGTGAACCTTATCAGGGCCTTCATAAGGTTCGGATGATAAATTCATATTACAGAAATCCGATGTAAGATTATGCTGAGCTCCGGTGTCGGTGATCCAGTCAACATTAGGTTGGGAATACGGGTACGCTGCATAAGCCTGAGGAGGCCGAGGTGGAGGAGGCCTAGGAGCCGGCAGGTGCGAATATTCATACCGGAAATAGCATTCTGCGTCCGTATGTCCTGGTTTGGCATAAATTTGGCAAATTGGAAACTGCTCACCATTATAATTGCCGGAATACTGAGGACGAGGGCCGTCACAGTCGCGCCCCCGGCCTCGAGAATTATTGGAACCGTGGCCACGATTTAAATTAACATAATTGGAGGAGCTCGCATAGTTTACATAAGCTTTCAACTGGGGCGTAGCTTGCGTGTTCAGAGGAGTTGAGTTTGTTATAGTATATGTGCGATGGAAGTGCTGAGTGCAAGTCAGCTGAACTCTGAAGACTCAGCTGATCATATGAAGACTCAGCAGTTTACTGAGTTAGTCAGCACATCGCGTATTTATAAAAATTAGTTTCTTAGTTAGAGTTTGTTAACCGTCTGTAACTTACTTATAACTGATTCATGTGGTGTTTGAAGCTATAAATACCCCATGATCAACAGCATTGTAACTTAACTTGTTGATTATTCTTTGAATAGTAAACTTTCACATTTTTCTTTCGTTTTTGTTTGTTCTTTACAAACTTCAACATGGTATCAGAGAAGAAACTTGAGAGCTTCTGATGCTTTTCTATGTTTTTCTCTAGTTTTTTGAAGAATCTTGAGGGTGTTCTTCATTCTTTCTGAGTTTTCCCATAATTTCTTGAGAGTATACTGCGGTTATTCACTGTGTTTTGATCATTTGTTGATCGTTTTTCTTTTATCTTCTTATCAACTACTAGATTTCTGGAGTTCTCGAAAGCCATGGTAGCTAAAAGCAAGAATTAAGCCCCTCCAGTCCATTATATGTCCATTCTAATGAGAATCCTTCATTGGTACTTGTTCATTGATCAATCCAAAGGCTCATCTTTCTAACATCAAAACACCTCTAAGTTTAATCTAAACCCTATAAACGACGCCATTGATGAATGGTAACAACTATAATCCAATGAAGATGTCCATGGAGATGATGTTGATCACCAAGAACAAGATTGGCTTCGTAGAAGGCACAATCAAGAAGCCAGAAGCAGATTCAGGAGATTTTCATGCATGGAGACAATGTTAGTGAGATCATGGATTTTGAATTCTGTTGAGAACACCATTGCACAAAGTTTGATGTATTTCAAGAGTGCACATGCATTTTGGAAGAATCTTGCTGCTAGATTTTCTAATTTAGATGCACTGAGGCTTTCAGATCTTTTAGAAGAGACGCATCTGCTAAAACCAGGTACTGATTCTGTTAATCAATATTTCACAAAATTGATGGTCTATGGGAAGAAATCAAGACCATAAGGCCTATGCCAGTGTGTTCTTGTGATCCACAGTGTCACTGCAATGCAATCAATACTTTGGTGGATCATATGGAGACTGGACATGTCATGAAGTTCCTTACATGCTTAAGAGATGAGACCACATTCACCATATTCCGACGTAATTTTCAAAAATCCGCTGTCGAAATTCACTGCTTTTCGGGATTCACTATCGAGATTCACGGAGTGAATTTCGATATTGAATCTCACGAAAAAATGATGTAATTTTATCGAACCAAGTCTCAAAACGAAGAATATGAAAAAATAAAAAATTCAGTGACATTTTCCTCATGTTTAGAGATCTAGATCAAAGGATACGAGTGTTTGAAAATTGAGGAGGAAAGAGAAAAAAAATTAAGCAGGCAAAGCAGCGGTGTAGCGCGTGGGTTTTTTTGATTTTTTTTGTCCTTTAGGCTTTAAAAATTATATAAATTGTCATTCTCCTCATAAAAAATATTTGGGTGTCATGTTACTTAAATATATATATATATTGGAAAATTAGGGATAAGGACACAATAATCCTGGAATATTTTTAAGTAACGGAGACAAATACATATTTTTTATAGGGAGAAGGACAACCGCATAATTTTTATAGCGAGAAGGACAAACAAAATAATCCCGAAAATCGGTGAATCTCCCCGGTGAATCCCGAAATCGGTGAATTTCGACAGTGATTTTTGACAGTGAATCCCGAAAATCAGTGAATCTCGAAAATGAATTTTGAAAATTAGTAAATTTCGACAAAGTGAATTTCGGCGGTGAATTTAAACAAATGAATTTCGAACACAAGTGAATTTCGACAGTGAATAAATAGTTTTGTCATTTATGCAAAAGTTTCAAAAAACTGTCCTTCTACTCAATTGATGAAATATTTCTGTCCTTCTCCCTCATTCCCCCTATATATATATATATATATAATGTCAGCAAAAAAACAACCTTAAAAAATGTGAGGGGTCTAGCATAACTTGATTTCTAAATCTATAAATCGAGGGTTATGTCTCAACGATTCAGTTTTTAAATACTGCATTTTCCACATTTTTCTTGCTAAGTGAAATAGAGCATATCAAACTCTCACTACTTAGTTCAAATACAAAATTGTCACCACATCACTACTTTTTTACAAGCGAGTGATGCCCTTTTGATGCCCGGTCCCCTACTCTTTATGGCATGTTTGTTACGCATGAATGAAATGGAATAGAATAAAGTCGTAGGAATGGAATGAAATAGAATGGAATAAAGTCATTCCATTACTGCGTTTAGAATGCGAAAGAATGGATCGAAACAAATTATATAAAATGTGACACATTGAGTGATGAGTAGGACATGATAGTGAATTAAGGTTGGGTGGGGTGCAAAGGGTAGGATACGATGCATAAGGTAGGATAGGGTGGAAAGGGTTGGGTGGCCCCACCCCACCACACCACTATACTCACCCTTCCTTAGGTATCGGCAATGGCTCTCTTTACCAACATGTGAAGCGTCTGCCACACTTACTTTTTTGTTGTTATCACCACAATAGCCTAATCAACCACACCAAAGTGGGTATTCATGTGGAGGTGGTAGTGGGACTATCCACCATCACTCTCACGTTTGTGCACACCATCCTACTATTGCACTCCTTTGAATCTCTCAAAATCTAAAATGCTATTGGTCAGGTTTCCTTTTATATATATATTTTTTTAGCATTGTAGGCAACGTTGAACTCATCTCTAAAACTTGCATTAAAAAAATATTAAAGTTACAGCTTTTTTCACTTTTAGACCCATTTTAACGATAGGCCATTTTAGCAATCACTTCACTGCACCCTACCTCGTTACCCCATCTACCCTACCTCGCTACCTCAACCTACTCTACCACCCACCTACCCAACATTACCTCACCCTACCCTACTCACCTTACCTTACAACACTACTCTACCTTTCCGGTAACGGAGCCAACTGATATTGTCGGAAATATCACAAACGGGTGATGCGATGGATATCTAGCTATTTATGTGTGATATTGTCTAGTTTTATGTCACGTTATCTCAAAAACAATATGAAGATTAATCATAGTACTTAAATATCATTTCAAGTCAAGTAAAAAAAGGGTGTTTTGGGAGGATTATGGCTGTGCCGAGGTGGCTGCCTACGTACCCTTGAGTGTAAGGGATGAAGCCAAATGACGTACTTCTGGGGGGAAGAGAGACACTACTATTTATAAGGCTATAGTCGGCGTTACACGGCAGTTACAGTATAATGCGCAAGTACAAAATCGTGGGCGAGTTGTGTATGGCGGGCTTATGCTGAGGTCGTTGCGAGCTCTTTGTCTGTAACCGTTGTGGACTTTTGCCTAGTCAAGCGGGCTTTGCCAGAGCTGATGGAGGGCGAGTTGGAATAGCGAGCGGGCTGGCCCCCAGTGTTTTGTACCGACCTGGACGTTGCTTTACCGATGCTCGTTGCCTTGGTCGATGTTGAGAATCGTGAGACGGGCTGGATTGCTCTAAGCTTGACCCGGCTTAGGATGAGGCGGGTTGGTTGGGCCGATGACCCTATCCGTTGTTGGGCCGTTGTGTGGGCCTCATCCGGATCTGCGGGCTCGCTTTCGGACTTGGTTTACCACCTTGTAATCATACACAAAAATTAGAATTCCATTAATTAATGCGTTACAAACATACATTAGTCTTTACCCATCAAATTTTATTTAAGGGTCTTTACCAATCATTAGCTTGGTTGAAATTAAAGAAGACCACAATTTTTAGTATCTCACATCATTATTCAGGTGTCGGAATCCGACACCAAAAATTTCGTCTCCTTTTGCTTGCAATTATTAGTGGCAAGTTGTACTACTACTTAGACATAGTAGGAGTAGTAGTACAACAGTCCAGTAAACAATTCACTCAGCCGCCACTTTCAGAATTCCCAATCAGATTCCTTTTTCGAGTTTGCAAAGGTTCAGTTCTCAGCTCTCTCTTTTGCAACTTTTTTTTTTTTTCTTGATTTATATTTCTTTCATGTATTGAAAAATGAAAACTCATTTCTTTTATTTGTTACTGCATAGAAAGCTGATTGGTTGACTTAAGTGATAACTTGTTTCAGGTCTTGGTTAAAATTTGATGAATGTTCCTTGTTAATGTTGTGGTTTTAGTTGACTAATTATTGAGATTTTAGGAGGGGTCTGTAGAATCAGTTAATTTCGATATGATTTTCAGTTTGATTTTTTTCTTGGGCTCATTCTCTGTTACAAATTTGTGATCTGGATGATTTCTCTAGATTTCATTTTGTTTAGAAGGAAAACATAAGCTTATTGTGACATTCATCTAGCTTTATGTTATCGATTATAGTCCACATTTTAATTTTAGTTTTCGAGTTATGGGTAAGATGTTATACTCAGAAATGATTCATGAAAATGAGTGTATATTTTTCACAGTTGATGGACAAAAATGGATGTGCATTCTTCGTTATTTCGTCGAAGAACATCAAAGCTGAGTAGTATGGGTGTCTCGGGGGCTACGTCGAAATCTTTACCCAGTTTGCCTTCTTTGTTGTCAGAAAAGTATCCAAAACTTCCTGATTCCCTACAAGTTACATCAGAGCCTGTATTTGCAACCAGAAATCTTTCCTCTAATTTTGCTCCATTGGATTCTAGTAGTGGGATGCTTGGCCATCAATTTAGACCAAATGTTTATCCTTTTATTTCTAAGTCATTAGGCAGTGAACCATCTGTGGAAGCGAATCATCCGTCTCTGTTTTCGGGTATACATTACTCTTCTCCATCCGACAGTTACAATACTGGAAACATCGATATTCTTGAAGATTTATCCAATGAAAATCCAGCTGGAAACGAACGAGTGGATAGTCTTTCTATCGTGTTAGCATCTGAAGACGATAGTACGAAGACTGAGTGGCAAGAATGGGCAGAAAAGTTGTTAACAGTTGATGATGTTTCGGATTCTAATTGGTGTGATTTGTTTGTTGATGTCAATATCCCTAATCCAGAGTCTAAGGTTTGATTTTCAGTTCATTAAAATGCGTATATATATTTCGATTTCTTCCTCGTGGTTTACACATTTATTACTACTATTATACTGCAAAATTAGCTTTTGGAACTAGCAAATACACCACTTTCTCGGGAAATTTGTGTTTTATCCGGAAACCATTCTAGTCCATCATCAGCTGCACCATTGATGAAACCTCGAATGCGTTGGACAACCGAGCTTCATGAAGTATTTGTGGAAGCTGTCAACAAACTCGGTGGTAGTGAAAGTATGCATTTTTCGTTTACTTGTGTCCTAATTTATGAATTCGTGATAATTTCAAAACTGATCTGCTAAAACTATAATGATTTAATTTTGCAGGAGCTACTCCAAAGGCTGTTTTGAAGCATATGAACAAAGAGGGCCTTACAATTTATCACATCAAAAGCCATTTACAGGTTGAAAAGAGTTTTTTTTCTTCTTCTTCCTTCCTGTTTTTGGTGCAATTAATTTCAATGATGTGTGTTTGAAATATTTCAGAAATACAGGACTGCTAGGTACAAACCGGAATCTTCAGAAGGTAGACTTACGATATGCATCCTTATCTTATAACTCTATTAGAAGATTTTTACGCGGTGTTAAACCGTGACTTTTGCTCAGGAACGACAGAAAAAAAGTCGAGTTTTGATGTTGCAGAGATGTCTTTTCGTGACTTGAAAACGTGAGTCGTTCTTCTTGTCTATGCTTTGATACTTACTCCATGTAAACAGTGGGGATGGAAAATAATCTTAACTATTTTTCATTCTTGAAATTATGTGCCAGCACTAAAGGAATAACCGAAGCGTTAAGAATGCAAATAGAAGTTCAGAAACAGCTGCATGAACAGCTTGAGGTAATATATATATATCCCTCAAAACCGTTGAATTTTTTGTTTGTTTGTACATTAATTTGGTGATCTAAGAAACACTCGTTTTAATTTCCGTCAGATACAAAGAAATTTGCAGCTGCGAATTGAAGAACAGGGAAAATACATTCAAATGATGTTTGAGAACCAAAAGAAGATGGAGGAAGAGAGGCAGAAGACATCTGCACGGAAAACCGATGTGCCTTCTCAGTTTCTAAGCAAAACTACGTACCCCGAGCCTTCCTCAATCAACGACGAATCAAAAGAGTTAACCAATCTAGATATTGGTGATGACAATGGATCTGGTTCAACAAATGTTTCTTCTTCTTCTTCTTCTTCTTTACCAGAAACAATTCATGTTTCATGTGAGGAAGAGGAATCACAGGGTCCTGCTGCTAAACGAGTCAAGGTTGATGGAAGCTCAACGCCATGAAAAGCTATATATATAGCATTCTGTTTGTTAGATTCCTGGTTATAGAATTGACATTTCATTCGTGGATGCTCAGACTTTTGCTGTCAAAACTCAAAACCGAGCTTAGAAACATTTCTCAAGGCTTGAAAGATGTTACCAAATGCCTTTAATGACTTAAAAGGTTGATTGAAAGAACTTGATCAACTAAATTCACTGAAGTGGAAGTGTTCTACTGATGGGAACAAATATAAGACTCTTCAAATATAAGACTCTCATTGACCAAGATAGAGTTTATGAGTTCCTAGGTAGATTGAATCCTGACTATGATGCTTCTAGGGTGAAAATTGTGTCGCGGAATCCTCTTCCTACTATTACGGAGGCTTTTGCCTATATAAGAAAAGAGGAATGTAAGAAAATGACCATGTCTCACTGATGTGATCCGTAAACGAATCAGATCCGAATTGATCCATCCGAATTGATCCGTAAATGAATCAGATCCAAATATGTCCAAGGAACGATTAAAAGTATAAATAAAGAAAGATCACAGTGACCCTTACCTAATCCGTAATCAAGAACCTCCTTGTATAACCCCAACCCTTAGATAACTTTTACCTAAAAACCTTGACACTCATAACCAAAAACAACCTTGGTATAACATCAACCCTTAGATAACATTTACCTAAAATCCTTTAAACCCGTAACCAAAAACCTTGGTATAAACTCAACCTTGGATAACATGTACCTAAAAACATTGGTATATGAACGCCATAATGTATGCTTAGAACCTTGATAAGTTTAGATTTCGAATACTCTACGAAAAAATAGTCACAAAAGCTATAATTATCAATAATTATTGTGTATCATTACACTGACTCCAAATGTCTTTATATAGGCTACAAATTTCAAGTAAATAACACAACTAAGCAATGTGGGAGAAAAACCATTAAAATGCATCTTTACCTATTAAAAGCCTGAATAGGCTTTTTCGCAACATTTAGGCCCACATAGCAATTATTCATAGCAACTAATGAAATCCAAGAAAATAAAATACGTACTAGCGCCACATTCTTGGGCTTAGGCCTTATTAACATCACAAATAAAAGACTTTAAATATTCTTCACAAACCCAATAACATAAATAATGGATTTGATTTACTTCTTCTTCAATGCGAATTACATCATTCTATTCGGAAAAGATTCGTCATCGAATCAATAGGATGTTGTAAATGGATCAGCAATCACCAAGCTCGGGCAAGGCCCAAAAGACACCAATGAAAGGAGACAAAGAATCCTCTTGCCTAATACCTCTTTCCACGGTGAAATTCACGCGTGGGACTACCATTAATCCACCTTCTCCATCAACGTCCGAAATTCATATGTTCCATAACCGTATCGAGAAATTCCAGTTAACCAAGTCGAACACCTTCTCAAAATTTACCTTGAAGATAAACATTTACAATTTTTCTACGTTTCACCTCGATAATCTCGTTTGAAAAATAGATTGATCTTCTCCCAGTGACAAAAATTATGGATCTTCACTTCACGATAGTACAAAATCAAAACAATTATGTTTACCAAAGTTGTAATATTCCAAGTTTTGGAAAATGGTTGGCGTGTCTTTTTGCATAAAAATTAGAATATTATATTTATTTAATTATAGATTAAAGTTTTATTTTCAAGGGAAAATGGTTAATAACTTATTGGGAGTTATTTTCAGAAAAGAAATAAAACTACATTATTAAATGGAAGTTGTCATAAAAATTGGTTTTCAGAGTAAGTTCGAACTGTGAGAAAAAAAAACTAAAAAGAGCAAAGGGAATCTCCCAAAATTCTTACAAAGTTAGTGTCAAAATTTAGATTCAAGTAGAGAATCAGAATTAGCGTGAAAAGGGCTTCGTGTTGATATCAAGATCTTGAGGTTCTAAAAAGGTATCAAGTTCTAGAATCTTTTAGATTTGATCAAGTTCTGTGGTGCTAAGTTGTTCAATTCATAGAATAGATTGTTTAGAAACCTTTGATCAAAATTAAATTCAGGTTTAATTGTTGATCAAATAGGTTTTGGGTTGAGGAATCATGAGTTGTTTCGCAGTTTGCTTTGAAGTTTTGCTTGAAATTGCTTTGGATTTCAAGTAAGAGGATCTTCCTATTATGCTTTTATTATTTTGTAGTGTTTGGTAGTGTTTTTGTGAAGTTTTGCAGTTGTTTATGTGTTTATTTTGTTGCAACAATGTTGGGTTTTGGTTTGCTTTAGAAAAGTGCATAATTATGTAGATTTATGGCAAATCGACCCTTTTGGCGCCCGCCAAAGAGGTTCGGTGCGCACCAAGGGTGGACAGAGAGCAGGCAGAATTGTTTTATGTGTTTTAGCGCATGCCGAGGATTTTAGCGCGTGCCGAGGATGAAGCAAAACCAAAACAGATTGTTCTCTCTGTTTTGGCGTGTGCCAACACGGAGCAGAATGGTGTACAAGGTTCTGGAGCGTTTCAGCGCGTGCCAAAGGGCTTCAGTGCGCGCCAAAGGGCATGTTTTGTGATTTTGGTTTTCTAAGGCCCCGAATTGAGTTTTGATTGATGTTTCATGATATGTTAATGTTGGGTGGATCACTCCTTTGTGGAGCCCACCAAATAATAGAAAAATAAATAAAAGAAAAATAATATATCAAGTATTATTTAAAGGATTAAGCTAGGTTAATTTTCCATAATCTAATCTTCACAACGAAAGAGGCAAAAAAAAGAGGAGAAAATTCGCAGCTTTATTGGTGTTGTAACAACAAATTTTCGGCTATGATCGGGCATCGAAACGGACTCCGATCGGCACAAAATTTTGAGGGGTTTTTCATCTCAACTTCTTCTTCAATCTGAACGGTAAAATTGTTGTTTCAACGGTTTAATTTTCGACAATCAACCGCCGACCTGACTGCTGCGTTTTTTGTAATATTTTTCAACAACTATTGTAATTTACATTCTTAGTTGATGCTTTGGTGTAGTTGAGTTGGTTGATGTGTTGGGAACACTTTTGTAACACCTTTTGCTGATTGGTGAAGATTTTTGTGGGCCTCGTCCTTGTGGTTTTAACTTCTCTCACATCGAGAGGGGTTTTCCACGTTAAAAATTGTTGCGTTATTCTTGTTGTGTTTTGTTTCAATTTATTTTTGATTTAGATTCGTTGGGGCTGACTCGTTAATTCCGTTGTGTGTCATTGGGAAGACTTTGTGGGTATTTGTGATACGTGTGGTATTGTGGTTGTTTTTCCTCAACAAGTGGTATCAAAGACCCGGTTAGTTGATTTGGTTTTGAAGTATTTTTAGTGAACTTTTTTTTATTGGCGAAGTGGAAGCCAACCTGAATAGAATGATCACTTTGAATGAGTCTAAATATTCCATATGGAAAAATAAAATGAGGATCTTTTGTATGTGAAGAATTATTTCTTGCCGGTCTTCAGTGCTAAAAACACCTCAAGATAAAACCGATGAAGAGAGGAATTTGTTGCATAGGCAAGATTGTGGTTATATTAGACAATGGGTTGATGATAATGTTTTAAATCACATTAGTGAGGAAAAACATGTCAGGTCTTTGTGGAAAAAGCTTGAAGACTTGTATACCGGAAAACCGGAAACAATAAGATGTTTTTGATGTATAAATTGATGAATTTGAGATATTATCATGGAACTCCTATGGCTGATCATTTAAATACTTTCTTGGGTATTATGAACCAACTTAATGCTATGGGTATTAAGGTTGATGATGAAGTGCAGGGGTGGATGCTTCTTGGTGTTAGGAAAACTAGTTTATGCAGCGGAATTTAAAAAATTGATTTCCGATCCCAAGATCGACTTCGTTTAAAACAATAAACTCGTTAAGTAGTTGACGATGATTACCTTGCATGAGATTCTTGTGTTTCAACTTAGTCTCGTGTGTACGAGTGATTGGCTTTAGTCCAAGTGGGAGATTGTTGAAATAGTGTCCTAAACCCAATCGGGTTGGACCGGATTCGACCGGGTCGGATCATTTGTACTATTTCTTTATGTTTATACATATGATAAATGACTTTCTGTTATTATATATACTTTGTTCGTTTAACGAACCATTTACGATATTTTATATGATAACGTCCTTAGTGTCAAACTGTGAAAGAGAAATCATGATATTGATTATAGGCTAGTGAGATCTCGACTCATTTTAAAATGTTTGATACTTTAAATATCTCTAGTCGTATGTATTATTAAATGGAACATTAATACTAAGATTACACTAGCACGTATTAGATGTATTCTATCTTATTGAAGATATGGATAGATCTCGTCTATCGAAGTGTAGGGACACTTGGACTATACATGGACGTGTATTAGAGAATGTGTACGTTAGACTGACACACTTATTTTATTAAGTGTCGCACTATGTGGTTGTTGTGTAATTATCCTGAGACCGGAGTCTTCATGACATCACGGTGTGGATTGTCATGCTTTGACACTATTGAGGTTTCCCCTAGCCACGGGGCGATCATGCGGTAGTGATTTGGTGTGATACTGAAGCATGCGTAGGATTCATGTTGCTCATCCGGAAATCGTGTATCCTATGATTAGATGTAAATATCCGAAATGGCCTTCTTATAAGGAATGTCTAGTTCTCGTGAATCTTTGCAAAGTGAAAGTAAATGAGTTATTCCGAGAGAGCATGATATCCAGATTATAATATACAATCGTTGATATACTGACACTCGAGATACGATTGTATGGATATTGTAATAGCGATAGGATTCTATTTACACGGTAACTGTTTCACATGAAAGGTAGTAGTCATTGCATTTGACTCTTCCGATGATTGGGGGTCACGGTGTGTTGCTGGACGCTATACCGTGATCGTTAGGTATGAAGGGCATTTTTGTAATTGCACTTTGTGTCTACGGCCAACATATTCGGAAGTCTATCGGGTCACACACATATGAACATCTAGCCGGATTAAAATATTGTTATAGTGATAACCAAATAAGGAAAGTTTATCTCGACTATAAAGTGTTATAATGATAAATTAATATGGTGGTATTTATTTATTATGAATAAATATAATACAAGATATTAATTGTGTTGATTAATTAAATATACATATTTTTAATATGTATGTGGCGAAATATGTATATATGATATACATGTATTTTACAAATTAATTAATCATAGTTTTATATTAATTAAGAATATTCCGGATGCCAATTCTTTGACATATGGGGCGCATATTGATGTGTATAAAGATACACATAAATTTTGCATTTAATTAATAGTATTATCATATATTAATATAAGACATTAATGACTATAGATTTGTACATATGTGTAAATTAATTTATTGTAATATGATAAAGATAATCAATATTAGATATTGACAATATCTTGGAAATATTTAATATGAGTTATTAAATTAAATGAGATAAATCAATGATACTTTCCTTATTTTACTAGTAAAATATTTTCTTTTTCCTCAATCTACTAGGAAATTTCTCTCGATCAGATTGGGAAGTGCATGGGGCACACCACCCCTATTTAAAGGAGGATTGTCTAGCTATTTTGTACATCACAATTCCAAGAGACTAATAGTTTTTGTGAAAAATAGAGAGCTTCTTAGAGAGAGATTTGAGAGAGAGAAAATGTCGGTCTAGCAACCGAGTTTTTCTAGTAGCAATTCAATGATGGGATTCCAGCGGGTTGTTCGTGTGACTAGTGGTAGAGGCCGAACGCTTGGCGGCTCCGTGCACCACTACTCACCTTAGACGGTCAAAGCGTCGATCTTTTATCAAGCAAGGTATTCACCGTCTACTACTTATTTGTTTATTGTTTAAACGAAATCGATCATGATTAAAAGAAAATAAAATTTTAAATTCCGCTGCGTTCCCGCGTAGATTTCCTAACATACTACTGATTTATGCATTACTTTTGGTTGTGAAAAAATGGTGTTGGTTCTTCCAAGTCTACTTCAAGGTATTTGGTTAAATTTGCGGGGAGGCTGTGTCATGGCAATCAAGATTATTGCAAAAATGTGTTGCACTTTCTAACTACTAAAACTGAGTATATTGCAGTAACTGAAGCGTGTAAAGAGTTGTTGTGGATGATGAAGTTTCTCCGAGAGCTTGGTTTGAAGCAAGATCAATATGTGTTGTTTTGTGATAGCGAGAGTGTTATTCGTCTTGGTAAAAATGCGGCTTTTCATTCTAGGACCAAGCACATTGATATTCGTTATCATTGGATTCGGGATGTGTTGGAGTTGAAGTTTCTAGCATTTGAAAAAGTGCACACAGATGATAATGGTGCGGATATGATGACAAAAATATTGGCAATGGAGAAGCTTGAGATATATCGTTCTATTGTGAGAATGAAAAATTCCTCCACAATGTCGTGAGAGAGAGATTTGTTGGGTGGATCACTCCTTTGTGGAGCCCATCAAATAATAGAAAAATAAATAAAAGAAAAATAACATGTCAAGTATTATTTAAGGGAATAAGCTAGGTTAATTTCCCTAATATAATCTTCACAACAAAAGATGCAAAAAATGAAAAAAAATCGTAGCTTTATTGGTGTTGCATCAGAAACTTTCCGGCAACGATCGAGTATCGAAACGGACTCCGATCGGCATAAAATTTTGTTGGGTTGTTCTTCTCAACTTCTTCTTCAATCTGAACGGTGATATTTTCGTTTCAACGGTTCCGTTTTTGGCAATCAGCCGCCGACCTGACTGTTGCGTTTTTTGTGATATTTTTCAACAACTCTTGTATTTTACATTCTTAGTTGATGCTTTAGTGTAGTTGAGTTAGTTGATGTGTTTGGAATACTTTTGTATCACCTTTTTCTTATTAGTGGAGATTTTTGTGGGCCTCGGCCTCGTGGTTTTTACTCTCTCATTCGAGATGGGTTTTTTTCTTGTTGTGTTTTGTTTCGATTTATTTGTGATTTAGATTCATTGGGGCTGCCTCGTTAATTCCGTTGTGTTTCATTGAGAAGACTTTATGGGTATTTGTGATACGTGTGATATTGCAGTTGTTTGTTTTCCCAACAGTTAACCTTAAAGAAACTTTACAAATCCATGATTAAGTTTCTGATGCGCTTAGTTCCGGCACCGAATAGATTCTTCTAAGAGTTGAAGTTCGGTACCGTCGGAAGAACATTATTGACCTTTTGCTTTGGTGGATTAGTATCCATCAATGTCGGTGTATGTGATATGCTTTTTTAGAGTATGGTTGCCTAAGCGAGGGTGTAGAAGTGTTAAGTGAGTCTTTTCCTTGAAAACATTTAAGTGGCTAGTTAATGGTTAATAACATACGCATTTGTGTAGTTAAAAGCATAACATCAATGTGATTCTTAGTAAGGCACAAAACTATATCGCGATGTGTGGTGTGTCAGATAAAGTGGACAATTTCACTGATCTTTAAGAGATACCAAGAGTGGAGGGACTTCGCCGAACACACACACACACACTGTCGGGACTAGCCCGTGGCTACTAGTGTATGTGTCGGTAAAGTGACTTAAACTCTACATCTGGTGGAACCAATCTGAAGACTCAGCTGTGTGATGGACAGCTGAGAAGTGTATTCAATTCTGTGCTTCAGTAGGGTGGAGTCTACTGAGCTTCTGTCAGCAGGGTGACTATCAGCAGGGTGATAGTCTGCTGAGTACTGGAATACAGCAGGGTCCCACATCTGTTAATTCTGTTATGTGACAGCTATACAGTGTCATTAAAAGGAGGACACATGTAGGGGTATTTATGGTGCCACAGACAAAGATTCCTGGCGGCTAGGGTTTAGGGATTTGTGCCTATAAATACAGTTGTTGTCTCATTATCCGAGTGTGTTGAAATCTGTAAAATTCAGTGCATAATAAAATATCTCTTTTCGGCCCGTGGTTTTTTTACCTCTCCCACCGAGGGGTTTTCCACGTTAAATACGTGTTCTTCTTGTTTCGTTATCTCCTTTGATTGTTTATGTTTGATTGCTTCGTTTCGTTTCTTGCATCCGAAGTTATCTCCATCCGTTTTATAACAAGTGGTATCGAGCCGGGTTCGGAGAAAACAATCCGTACGATCAACTTCATCTTCACCAAGGCCTTCACAAGGTGCTAGGATCCGTGATAAAGTTGTGATCTTTAGCAAGAAAAGATGTCGGCGGTAAACGTAAAAATCGATAAATTTACGGGAAGGAACAGCTTTTGGTCCGTGGCAAATCAAGATGCGTGCACTTGTTGAAACAAGCGGGGTTTGTGGAATCCTTTATCCGACAAACCAAATACAAAAAGGTGCGGCGATTATGCCGATCTTGAAGAGAAAGCACATTCAACCATCATGTTGTGCTTATCCGATGATGTTATCACCGAGGTTGCCGAGGAAGACACCGCGGCCAAGTTGTGGAAAAAGCTTGAAAGCTTGTATATGACCAAGTCACCGACCAACAAGTTGTTATTGAAACAGAGGTTGTTCAAATTTGAAGATGCATGAAGGGGAGTCCACCGAGGGAACATCTTGACCGGTGAACACAATATTACTTGATTTAAGGAATATTGATGTTAAAATTGAAGATGAAGATGCACCCTAATCCCGTTGGTGTCATTACCGGCATCATATGAAAACTTTGTGCGCTCTTTCATAGTTGGAAAGGATACGTAGCTTTGGAGGATGTGAGGTCCGCCTTACATGCCGGGGAGCTTAGACACAAGGCCGCCGGGACGACAAATGAGCTTTGGGCTAGTAGCTAGCAAAGCAATAGTGGAAAAGGATATGGGCGAAGAAGAAAAAGAAGTCGTGGTCCAAAGGTCCTAAGTCTACCGATGTCCGTAATTATCGTAGGAGCGGGGACATTGGAAGTCCAATTGTCCAAGGAAGAAGAAACGGCGGGAAGGCAATTCGGCACAAGCAGCCTTGGCTACCGAGCAATCCGATGAGGATCCGGTTCTAGTTGCGGGGGATTTTACACACCACAATGATGTGTGGATACTTGATTCTCGAGCATCCTACCATATTTGTCCAAACAGAGAGTGGTTCTCTACTTATGAGCGAGATAGATGGTGGTCAAATCTATATGGCCAACAAGCAAGGTCCGTAAAGTTGTGGGAATTGGCTCGGTAAAGTTAAGGACGAGAGGATGGTAAATTTTGTACACCGAAGGATGTAAGACATGTTCCACGATGACCAAGAATTTGGTATCTCTCGCCTTGGACAAAGCCAAGGGGTTCAATTTCAAGGGTGAAGGTGGACAAACGAATGTCTTCAAAGATTCGGTTGTAGTCCTCAAAGGCATCAAGAGGGAACCTTGTATATATTACAAGGATCTACCGTATCCTTGCGCTCGTCGTTGCATCCTCGCGAGTTCACCGGTCTCCAAGCAGACTCACCGTGGCACACGAGACTTGGTCACATGGGTGAAAGGGGTATGCGGTTCTTTCTTCAAAGGGTTTTCTTAGGGGATATAAGGTCAAGAATCTGGACTTTTGTGAACATTGTGTGTTTGGGAAGTTGCATAGAAGTAAATTCTCAGCAGGGTTGCACAATACAAAGGCATCACTTGATTATATCCATTCAGACTGCTGGGGTCCATCAAAAGTTGAGTCATTGGGTGGTCACAGATATTTTGTGTCATTCATAGATGACTATTCAAGGATGACTTGGGTGGTGATGATGAAGAACAAAAGTGATGCATTCAATAACTTCAAGCAGTGGAAGGCCCTAGTGGAGAATCAGTTAGGCAAGAAAATCAAGAAGCTTCGTACGGATAATGGTCCGGAATTCGCCGGACGGATTTTGATTCATTTTGTGCACCGAGGGTATTGCCGTACATCATACCGTAAGGAATACACCTCGGCAAAATGGTGTTGCCGAAAGGATGAATCAAACTCTACCGGAGAGGGCAAGATGTATGCTTTCTCAAGTCGGTTTATCAAGGAGATTTTGGGCGTGTCGTTAAGACGGCTTGCTACTTAATCAACAGAGTCCTCACACAGAATCAATCTCAAGACACCATTTGAGATGTGGTCGGGCAAGCCCGCCGACTACTCGGTTCTAAGGGTTTTTGGGAGTACAAATTACTATCATGTTAGTGAAGGGAAGTTGGAGCCAAGAGCCAAGAAAGGAGTGTTTGTGGGGTATGGTGATGGAGTGAAAGGATATAGGATTTGGTCATCGAGAGTCCGCAGTAATCCTCGGCGGGGATGTTGTGTTTGATGAAAATTCTATGTTAAACTCATCGGTGGGGAGGTCTACCGAGTCCGAAACCGGTCGAATCCGATAGTGTTGAGAAACAGGTGGAGCTTCAGGTGGAGTCTACGATATGCAACAATCGGTGGATCCAAATCAACACTATACCGATCCGGATAATGAACCGAGAATCCGATCCAAGCCGATCCGTGAGACCTCGGCGGGCGTCATACAAACATTGATCGGCGAGTCTAGGCTGCCACAGTTGCCTAGAAGATCTAATGTTGGGATACCTCCAAGGAGATATGGATATGATGATTTGGCCGGATATGCACTACAAGTTGCGAGAAGAAGTAGAGGTTGCCGAACCAACTACTTACAGGGGAAGCGATGACATGTACGAAGCATCCCGGTGGCATGCTGCCATGGGAGATGAAATGGAGTCATTGTTGAAGAATCAGACTTGGGAATTAGTCAAACACCTACCGACAAGGGAGTTGTGACTTGTAAATGGATTTTCAAGAAAAAGGAAGGAATAACTAAGGCGAAGGGGTCGGTATAAGGCACGTTTGGTTGCAAGAGGATTCGGTCAAAAGGAAGGGGTTGACTTTGATGAAATATTTTCACCAAAGTGGTCGACACACTTCAATCGTGGTGTTACTAGCAATGGTGGCACAAACAGATCCGGAACTTGAACAATTAGATGTGAAAACCGCTTTTCTACATGGTGAGGTGGATAAGGAGATATACATGACACGGCCTTCGAGGGTTTTCAAGTTCTGGAAAGGAAAACTATGTTTGCAAGTTGAAGAAATCATTGTATGGTTTGAAGCAAGCTCCAAGGCGGGTATAAAAGGTTTGACAGTTTTATGCTTCAGCAGGGTTACAACAGAAGTCCTTATGACTGTTGTGTTTACTTCAGTCTGCTGAAAGATGGATCATATATCTATCTTGTTCTGTATGTGGATGACATGCTGATAGCTGCAGCAAGGAAGTCTGATGTTCAAAATCTGAAGAATCTTCTTAGTGCTGAATTTGAAATGAAGGATTTGGGTGCAGCCAAGAAAATCTTGGGGATGGAGATCTGGAGAGATAGAAGTCAGAAGAAATTATTCTTGTCTCAGCAGGGTTATGTGCATAAGATATTGGCCAAGTTTGGGATGTCTGCTGCAAAACCAATAGATACTCCTATGGCATCAAATGTTCATTTGTCCGTTTATGCTTCACAGTTAGCTGAAGAGAAGGTGTATATGTCAAAAGTTCCCTATGCTAGTGCAGTTGCCAGTCTGATGTATGCCATGGTGTGCACTAGGCCTGATCTGGCTCAGGCAGTCAGTGTTGTCAGCAGGTTTATGGCTCAACCTGGAAAAGAACACTTTGGAAAGTCGTTAAAAGGATATTCGAGTACCCGAGAGGTACGGTGATGTTGGTCTCATTTATGGAGGTGATATCGGTCCGGTCACAAAGTTTACCGTGATGCGATTATGCAGTGATGTTGACAAGTAGAAAATCAATGACCGGGTATGTGTTTACATTGGGAAATGCGGTGGTCACCGGAAAGCTACTCTTCAAAGCTATAGTAGCCTTATCAACTACCGAGAATATATGGCTCTTACCGAAGCCGCTAAGGAGGGTATCCGGTTGAAGGGGCTAGTCGGTGATTTGGGGTTGCATCGGATCGGTCGATATATATTGTGACAGCCTTAGTGCAATATGTTTAGCCAAGGATCGGTTCATCATGAGAGAACCAAGCATATTGATGTCGGTATCATTTCTTGAGGAATGAGAAGAGGGTTGTGGTGAAGAAGATTGGCACAAAGGAGAATCCTGGCGATATGTTCACTAAACCGCTTCAAATCGAGAGTAAGTTCCAGCTTTGCCTGGACTTACCGAATATTCAAAGCTTATAATCGTTTCGGAAACTTTACGAGGCGCATCGGTGGAGTGGATGTTTGTGGAGATAGTCCGGTACAAGTACATCCGGCATTGATGAATGCATCCGGTACAAGTACATCCGGTTATGCAATGTTTGACTCTAGTGAGAGTTGAAGTCAATGTGGAGATTTGTCGAAAGTGACTTAAACTCTACATCCGGTGGAACCAATCGAAGACTCACTGTGTGATGGACGGTGAGAAGTGTATTCAATTCGTGCTTCGCAGGGGTGGAGTCTGCGACCGAGCTTCGTCGCCAGGGGTGACTATCGGCGGGGTGATAGTCCGCCGAGTACTTGGAATACAACGGGTCCCACATCCGTTAATTCGTTATGTGACGGTATACGGTGTCATTAAAAGGAGGACACGTGTAGGGGTATTTATGGTGCATCGTACAAAGATTCCCGGCGGCTAGGGTTTAGGGATTTGTGCCTATAAATACGCTTGTTGTCTCATTATCCGAGTGTGTTGGTATGTATCGCTAGTAGGTTGCAAAAGATGCTTCGCGATGAGCAACGTCGTGCGTGGTGCTCTTGAATACTTGATGTAACAAAGAAAAGCTAAGTTAGAAACAAAGGACATTGGAATAAGGGTTGTGCGTGTTCACAGGGATCACTTGGCTTCTTCTTGAAGGCTCTAAGCTAAACGCACACGAAATCTACCAGCAAAACGTTGGCCTATTCGTATCTATATAATGACAACTGAAAACCCATCAAGAAGTTTTAAAGTGCTGGAAATTGCTGGACTAGTAGTATCAATATTCAGTTGAAATTCCACAGATGAATCAATTTCATGTTCTACAATGATGATCCAAACCGTCCACGAATGAAATGTCAATTCTAACCAGGAATCTAACAAACAGAAGGCTATATATATATATATATATATATATATATATATATATATATATATATATATATATATATATATATAGCTTTTCATGGCGTTGAGCTTCCATCAACCTTGACTCGTTTAGCTGAGGGACCCTGTGATTCTTCTTCCTCAATTGAAACATGACTTCCTTCTGGAAAAGAAGACGAAGAAGGAACATTTGTTGAACTATCGAAAAGGCGTATACCTTCTGAAGGTTCCGGTTTGTACCGAGAAGTCCTGTATTTCTGAAATATTTCAAGCACACATCACTGAAATAAATTGCACCAAAAACAGGAAGAAAAAAAAAAAAGAAAATTGATCATAGAAATTAAGAACTTTATTTCAACCGGAAATTGGCTAAGGCTTTTGATATGATAGATTGTAAGGCCCTCTTTGTTCATATGCTTCAAAATAGCCTTTGGAGTAGCTTCTGCATAATCAAATCATTGATCAGTTTTTTAGCAGATATATATACAATTCACAATTATCACGAATTGGTAAATTAGTACACAAATAAACTAAAAAAATGCATACTTTCACTACCACCAAGTTTGTTGACAGCTTCCACAAATTCTTCATAAAGTTCGGGTGTCCAACGCATTCGAGGCTTCATCAATGGTGGTTTATTTACTAGTTCCAAAGGCTAATTTGCAGTATGATAAAGTAATAAATGTGTAAACCACGATGAGCAAATAGGATAATATATATATGTGATATCGGTAAAATAAGTGAATGCTCACCCCATATAAGTGTGAGATATAAAAGTCTTGTCAACTACCAAGCGAGGACGGCGGTCTAAGCAGTTGACCGGACCATTTATGACTCATTTAGCGCTACCAGCCCGGGGTCTGGGGGCGTTACAGAATGGTATTCAGAGCCGACTATCAGGCCCGGGGTCTGGGGACGTTACAGAATGGTATTCAGAGCCGACTATCAGACGGAACTATGCCCACTTCGGTAAAGTAAGTGAATGCTTACCCCCATATAAGTGTGAGACATAAATGTCTTGTCAACTCGGGTTAGCCCTTTTAGACCAAGCGAGGACGGCGGTCTAAGCAGTTAACCGGATCATTTATGACTCATTTAGCGCTACCAACCCCCGGGGTCGGAGGCGTTACAATATATGTAGGGTTTTTAATGAACTGAAAATCAAACCTTAGGCTCTGGAGGGATATTGACATCAACAAGAAAATCACTCCAATTAGAATCCCAAACATCATCAACTGTTAATAACTGCTCTGCAGACTTCATCACTCCACCTGATACAGCAGACTTGATTATTCACTTTTCATTGCAGACTTTTAATCTGTTCTCACTCGAAATCCTAATTTGATAATAAAACAACCTAAAATCGCACAAAATTAATAAAAAATAACACAAATATATTAAATTCTTTGAAAATTATATCAAAATTCTCGAAGAAAAATCAACAACATAAAGATTCTAAGCTTATGTTTTCTTTCTAAACAAATGAAATCTGGAGAAATCCTCCTCCTCAAATCTCAATAATTAGTCAACTTAAAAAAAACCACAACATTAACAAGGAACATGAAGGAAGTTCATTCATAAAACTTTAACAAAGACCAAACAAGTTATCACTTAAGTCAACCAATCAGCTTTCTATGCAGTAACAAATAAAAGAAATGAGTTTTCAATGCATGAAAGAAATATAATAAATCAAGAAAAAAAGATGTTGCAAAAGAGAGCTGAGAACTGAACCTTTGCGAACTCGTAAAAGGAATCTATTTGGGAATTCCGACACCTGAATAGTGATGTGAGATGCTTAAAATTGCGGTCTTCCTTACTTCAGTAAATAAATAAATAATAAAGGTGGGGTTTAATATTGACGTTAATATGGAACACTACATTTACCAATTGTCCCGTTTTTATTTTTTGATTATTTTTTTCGATGAATTTTCCGAATCTAGCCGGAAAAGCCTCTAGCCGGAAAAGCCAACTAAGTCGACCTTCTCCCTCACTCATTTTCCGACGTAAAATGCTGATAGCTGCCACCTAACGCTGACGTGGCCACCTAGTCCTATTGTTTTGCCAACTAAGTCGAAGTAACCGGGAATGAGTCAATTTCCTTCTCCCTCACTTCATCTTCCCCAAATCAACCTTCCATTCGAACAAAAAAAATCTGCAACAAATCTGGCATCAATGTAACTTTACCATTTTTCGATTTTCGTCCTGTTTTTATTCCGGCGAGAATTTTAGTAATGCATCTTTTAAAACGTTGCAAAAATGGTCCTGTCTAGCCGGAAAAGCTGACTGGACTCATTTTCCGATGTAAAATGCTGATAGCTGCCACCTAACGCTGACGTGGCCACCTAGTCCTATTGTTTTGCCAACTAAGTCGAAGTAACCGGGAATGAGTCAATTTCCTTCTCCCTCACTTCATCTTCCCCAAATCAACCTTCCATTCGAACAAAAAAATCGCAACAAATCGGCATCAATGTAACTTTACCATTTTTCGATTTTCGTCCTGTTTTTATTCCGGCGAGAATTTTAGTAATGCATCTTTTAAAACGTTGCAAAAATGGTCCTGTCTAGCCGGAAAAGCTGACTGGACTCATTTTCCGACGTAAAATGCTGATAGCTGCCACCTAACGCTGACGTGGCCACCTAGTCCTATTGTTTTGCCAACTAAGTCGAAGTAACCGGGAATGAGTCAATTTCCTTCTCCCTCACTTCATCTTCCCCAAATCAACCTTCCATTCGAACAAAAAAAATCTGCAACAAATCTGGCATCAAAGAACTTGCAAAATCAGAGAGCTCTCATCTTCTTCCCTCTTCTTCCCTCTTCCATTTATCATGGTAAAATTTTAATTTAATTCATATGTTTATTATCCAAGTTCATCGATTGCTTGGGAGATGTTTAAAGCTGAAAAAGTGGGTTTTTTTCCCATCTAAACGAGTGTATTTTCTCTGTTTTGTGACCGCTTGATGCAGAATCTGCAGGGAAGTGTGAACTTTTCCCCCAAAAATGGGTGCATTTGATACTCAAATAGCCCAAAAAGTCACAGCAGCATTGAGCAAAGATGTTGAATGTGTGAAATGTGAATGTTGTGGACTAACATAAGAGTGTACAGAGGGGTACAAAACTAGGGTTCAAGAGAGATTTCATGGAAGATGGATTTGTGGGCTGTGTTCTGAAGCTGTGACAGATGAGGTGATGAGATCGCAATCACAGATTGGTAACGAGGAAGCTCTGAATCGACATATGAGTTTTTGCAAGAAGTTTAGGTCACTTAAGCCACCTCCAAATGCAGCTGAAGAACTCATTTCTGTTATGAAACAACTTATTTTCGAAAGTTTGGATTCTCCGAGGTCGGGACCGATGAGGAAGAATTTATTGGTTTGATCCAACAACAACAAAGAAAAAGAAGAAGAAGTTGTTTCTCTGCAATGGGAATTCAAAGAAATGTGTATTTGCTTAGTTCAAGAAGGTCTCTTGAGTACTTTTGATTTGCTTACTATAAGCTTAGCTATCATTTTCATAATTTGACAAATTCTTGTACTAATTACTACTAAATCCCTTTTCATTTTTTAGGTAAAATGTAAAAATTTATACCAAGGTACGTAATAGTACGAGATTATTACATCCTAAACAATAAATAAAGAATACAAGGGTCATATGAGAGAATCTCACAGAGCATATCCCAAAAAAAATTCAAAACCACAGTATATACAAGAACTATATCAGCAGAGTGTAGAAATACAACTCTGCTGATATAATACACCATATACAGGTGATAAAAACTACAAAAATGTATACAGGACCACAAGAGATAAGCCATTAAAAAGGAGGCCTGTATTTTGCAAAACCAAAATCTAACATCCCTAGCTACTAGGAACCCTTGCAAAACAAGAACCAGCAGCAATAGGACATCAGCAGGGTGACATCAGCAGAGTGACATCAGTAGACTCCATAAAAAGATCAGCAGAGTGAGGAAGATAACCAACTAAGGACAGCAACAACACTTGCAGGACCAATCCAGGGCCAGAACTAGGCACACTTAGAAACAATCCCAAATGTGCACCCAAAAAACACAAAGGAGCTGAGTAATCCTGTAAAACCAAAGAAGAACGTGGACAACCGGCTCACAAACAAGAAAGATAACCTATTGAAGAGGAAGTCTGCTGAAGATGTAGCAGGCACACAGGAGAACAACAAGGCTCAACAACAGGAAGGAGCAACATAGCACTGACCATTGACAAATCAGCAGCAAGAGCAAACAGTAGGTTTCAAATATAGCAAACAAGACATCAGGAAGGACCTGATATGTCAAAACCTGATATGAGGCTAACACACACAAAATCTAAGGTTCAAAGGCCAAAGAACCACCACAACCACAAGTAAAGAGGAACCAGCAGGCAAAGAAAGAAGCTAGAAAAAGGAGCAAAACTCTTCCAAGCAACAATCAAGACCTACAACCCCTTTGCAACAGTTAGCATCCTGAACCACCATCAAAAATCCAAGAAAACAAAGCAAAAGAGCAATATCTTCAGGACTGAAGAACACAACAGCAGAGGATCACATAAGTCTCTTTGAAAATCCAAGGGACTACACTAAAAACAAAGCCCCAACAGAAACAACAAAGAACCAGAGGGGCAGCAGGGTCCAAGCAGAATCAGAGGAGACCGTAACAAATTCAGAACAACATCAGGAAATGGATACTGAAAAGGAGGGACAACATTCCTTTCCCTCATCTACCTGAATATCTCCTCAGCTACATTTACCAAACCAAATCTTTCATATACCCCGCAATCAAAGAATTCCAAGAAGGCAAACTTCTCCTAGGCATTTCATCAAACAACATGCGTGCATCAGCCAATTCCCCAAACTTCGCATAAAAATCAATCAACGAAGCACCAACATACAAATCAAACTCCAACCCACTTCACAAACTAAGCCTATGAACGCATTTCCCTAACCAAACACACGATAAATTTGAACAATATGGAACACCTACACCAATGTTGCTATTCAAAAACAAAAGTCGCCGGATTGACGTTTCTAAGTTGTAACATTTTTATAACGTAAACGTCGGTGTCATTGACTTTCGTTTTTTAACACCAACGTCAGTGACATTTGGTTTTCAATAGCAACGTCGGTGCCACTGACGTTCCGTTCATCAAAAATCATCGTGGTGTCGGAATAATTTTTTTGGTGCCAGAAGTAAAAATGAGGATACTTTTAGAACCTCCTAAATAAATTTTGCCGTCTTCCTTGATTTCAACCAAAGAAATGATTGCTAAAGTATCGGAGTGTCCAAAGGGCACTGAGTCAAAGATCATGGCGGATCCAGAAATTTAGTTCAACGTGGTCCGAAATATTTTTCTATATGTAAAATATAGTTTTTATTTTTATTTTTAGCGGGATTCGCAAACCCCATTTGGGATGGTGTGCATCCGCCTCTGGTCAAAGAGTAATAACGTTTTAATAACAGTTTTGTCTTTGTGTTGAGATCAATAATCAATATCGACTTCATTCATTAAAAAAAGTGCCCCATAATAAATTGCAAACTTGACAACTCATGTTTAATGTTACTCAAATATAATTAATGTGGCAAGAGTTTCTAGTGTTCTCTGATTGAAGGTACACAAAGACAAAACTGTTATATTGTTTTGGAGTGTGTTCTTGACAACTCATGTTTAATGTTACTCACTTTGTCACTGTTCTATTGTTTTGGAGTGTGTTCTTTGCTCTATTTAGTTTAAAACAGTATAGATACATATGTTAGATATTTTTTTATAAAGTAAATATTTTATAATCGTTTGCAACGAAACCTAAACGGATACATGCATCAGCTCATGGTCGAGATTCATGCATTTTTTCTGAATCCATGCATCAGTTCGTGAACGTATTCATGAACCTACAAATGGATGCAACTCAGAAAATTCAAGAGTTGCATGTTTCAGGCCGAACTGATATGATGTTACCTTTTCGTGCAAGGAGTACCTCCATTCGTTTATGGGGTACCTTCTGCATATAAAAGGCACAAGTATGCATACGAAAATCCATAAGTCTTACAGTCATCATCAGAACCAATTTTCTGGAGTGTCCTCGGGTTTGATTCAAACAAGTCACTGTTTGAATCAAACACCTCCATTGTATCCTGAGAGAGATTTTCGATTGATCTCTAAGTGGCAATTGAGTGGGACGAAACATCTCTTAAAAGACAACGCTTTGCGTGCCTCGGATATTTTCTGAGTCTATCAAATTCTTAGCATCAATTTTTTCCAACAAGATACTGGTAATATGTGTATCCAGTTATGTCTCTGAACCTTTGATTGGTGGAATTTTGACAAACCATTGTGAAGAAGCGATCACAAGATTACTTGGTTTAAAGGGCCAAGGTTCTGATACTAGGAACACTGCTCTGATACCAATTGTTGGTCCCAAAGAAGTGAATAGAGTCAGGGGGTGATTGACTCTATTATGAGTTTAAAAACTTTCTTGATGAAAAACTTTTGTGCAGCGGATTAAACCCTTCCGAAATGTTATTTTCAAAGTAAATAAGCACACACACAATTAATCAGATAGTAGAAAGTAAATGCTGATGGTAAAGTGCATAAATATAAAATGCAGAAAATAAATGAACACAAGTTTATAGTGGTTGAGGGTGGTGTAATCCCTTAATCCACTCTTCTAATGTGATGATTGAAAGAATTCAATATTGTCTTTCCACCACTACAATAGTATGATTGTCCTTAGCTACACAAGCTTCACAATCTGTAGACTATCACTCCCTGGTAAATGATGCTTCGGTGATTGAGTCTCTTTCACTACTCATTGAGAACAAATCCTTCAGCAGCTATCACAAGTACTCCGCAATTCCTTCTCAGAAATTCTAATTCAATTGCTTGATAACAAGTCCTTAATGAGAATGTGAATTTGGGAATTCACAAGTTTGATCAACTTCAGGATTGATATGACTTTTATCTCGTTTTCTGAGTTTGATCTTTACAAGATATCACTTTGAAGATTAAGAGTGAAGGCTTGTGAATTTGACAGAGTTTTAGCACTTAGAAGTTCGTAGATGTTCTTGTTGTTGTTTCTTTCTAGCTACCTCATCTCCTTTTGACTTGCATGTCTTTTCTGATGCTGACTCGGGTGCAAATAAGGATGGTGGTCTTAGATCTCAAAGAAGAAATCCTCTGTAGCTCGGGCTTCCGTCAGGGGCGGACGCAGGATCCCGAGTGAGGGGGCGATACTATGGGCGAGTGTAAATTTTTAGGGGGCAAAAAAAATACACAACATACATAATAGTGTATTTTCCGGATCCGAGTGCCCCCCTAACATGCATGTGGGTGGATCCGCCCCTGGCTTCCGTTGTAGCCGAGTATCTCTTTAATGCCTCCACCGCTGTTGAGTTGTCCTAGATTACATATCTTCTTCATGATCTCGGTTTTGCTTCCGCTGCCACGCAATTATTTTCTATGATAATGTTTGTGCTACTCAGCTTTTTGTCAATCCCATCTTTCACTCTCATATGAAACATGTTGCCATCGACTACCAGTTTATCTGGGAGCAAGTTCAGCAGGTTCGTGTTTCCCATGTTTCCAGTGCTAATCAGCTTGTTGATGCCCTCACCAAACCGATTGGCCGCATTCCGTATCAACACTTCATGTTCAAGTTGGGCCTTCTCACCCGCAGTCCCACTTGAGAGGGCGTATTAGGATATATTACTGTAAATTATTATTTAATTATTGTGTAATTGTAATTAGTTGTAGAACCTTCTAGATGACTTGGGGAGCACTCCTAATTATTTGTAAATATACATTATACAATATACCAATTCAATCAATGGAAAACACTTTCCACCAATTATTTGTTACCAAGGATTTGTGGTTGCGGTGAGATGAGAGGCTGCTCTGTGATGTAAGGAAAGATCGACATGGAGGAATGGTTTATTGAGGATGAGGTGAATCCTTATCATCTTTCATCTAATGGAGTGCGCGTCTTCTGTTTTCGGTATGTAAAGTATTGAGAGAGACTTATTTAGAGGAAGAAGATGATATGAATGGCAATTTAGTCCAGTCTAATTGTGCTTATTTCAACTTTTTCCTGGACGTGTATATTAAAACTTAATCAATGCGAAAAAATTGGATTATAAACCAATTTCCAGTTAAATGAATACGATTATAAGAGCGCGCTGTCTTGTTTACCTTAATGAAATGTAGAGATGTTACAAAGAAATAAATATTGGGAGGATGACATCTTTCCAATTATCGCTTAATTTTTATCATTACCTTTATATATCATTTTCACATTTATTCCCTGAAATTTATATGAATGTCACAGATACTTATATTTTGTAAATTTTTATATTGAAATAGACTTCCACATAAGATATTATACACTTCTTTAAACTGGCGTCCACTTTAAATTTATATTATCTCACACAGTAAGGATAGTTATTTAGTTAGTAATACGTCCCTTCAAAAAAAAAAGTTAGTAATAAACGTGGGATATGTATTTTTTTTTTTGTTTTTTGAGGGGTAATGGGATATGTATTTATATGGTACCAAACTATGCTTAGAGCACTTGCAGTACATACTGTAAATCCTTGAAAAACTGTATTTTAGAGATTTTAACATTCAGATTTTAGAAAAGTATCGTTGCAAAAGATACTCTATATTTTACTGTAAATTACAGATTCTGTAAAATTTTCTTTACATCTACCGTATTTATTTGACTCTGTAAATTTTCTTTTATCTCTAAATCATTATGTAAAATATAGAATCTGATACATTTCACTTTAGATAGATATTCTGTAAACTAGAAAAATATGTATTTAAAACTTTAAAATAGAATATTCTCTTAAATACGTATCAAATGCGAAGTATAATGCTTTCTTTACTCAACTATGTTCAATATACATGCATGTGTTAAAAGGGGAAGTTACATTGTATAGTAGTTTTTTTTGTCACAACTAATGCCCCCAAAATCAAAGTTGATAGGTGAGATTTTTTTTAATCTTTTAGTTTTTAATTAATTCAGTGTATGTATAATGTTAAGGGTGATTTTATACGATTTATAACGCTATATTTTATGTTGATTTCCCCCATATTTGTATTAATTTGCATAAGAAATGTGTGTTTAATGGAAATATTGAGTAAATGATATTTTAGATGAGTTAATCGCAAAATAGGTTGATTTATGTGCTTTAATTATGTTTTTACGATTATTTGAGCGATATTACATTTTGTGGTGTTTTTATATGATGTAGATACATTTTTTTCAAGGCTCAGATGATGATCAAAAGAGATAAGAGTCGAAATATATGGTGATTAAAAGAGATAAATATGAAGAAATCACCTTCAAGTCATCCTGAACGAGCGTCCATACTCCGTCCAGACCAAACGGGCGTCTGAAATCCCGAACGAGCGTCCAAGGTGCCAAGAGTGATTCAGAGAGTTTGAACTGAGGCCGAACGAGCGTCTGAAGAGAGTTCAAGAAAAGTGAACGAGCGTCCACCATATTGAACGCTCGTCCGTCCGCCGACTCGGCGGAACCGACTTTAATCTCTATAAATACCCGCCTATTTTCGCACACAAAAACAACAATTCGACATTATACAAACCCTAAACCCTAGGGGCGGCTAAGGCTGCGGTTTTACTTCTTTTCCTTTCACTTTTCTCGCAATTTTAAATTAGATTAGTTTAGAGCGAGTTTTTATGTTCTTTTTAAGCGTGTTGCTTGAGGATGCTCGGGAGCTAAGGCTTCAATCGAACGAGAATTGTGAAGCCATCAACTTGGATTGATTTCGTATTTCGATTATACTTGTGAGTTATTTATTTAAGGTTGTTTCTTATTTATGTTTTATCTCGTTTAATTGCGTTTACATCGGAAGATTTGCATGTATGATTATGTTTATGATTGATGGAAGTCATGATTAACCTTTAGATCACCATAGATAAGAATAGTCCTTAGATTTATAATAACGGAAGTTAATAAGTCTAATCACTAGATTTAAACGTAAAAGTTGACACCTTTGATCTTAAAACGCGTTAATCTAGCATTGGAAGATACTAGGTTAATAGACGAATCACCTAAGGAATTAGGGTTCATGTTTAGGTAAGGTGAATCACAACCTAGATAAATACCACATATAATCGAGATAGGAGATCAATACATGTTGATAGGTGGATCAATCCTCGTTTGCCTTTTACAATTTGATTTTAAATCCTTGCAACTTGAGTCTTGTTTCGCTTCGTTAATTACTTTTTGCAATTAGTTAGTTTAGTTAATAAGTTCGTTGCCCGTATCTTTCCTAGCCTTGGATAATCTCCTCTGTCTAGTTTATTTTCTGCAATCTTTGTTTAGATTAATTCACTGTTTAGTGTAGTTCGTGACATAGTTAGTTAAAACAACAACTAGGATTTACAACTGTCTACATGTATGATATTTTGAGAGTCTAAGTGTGTTATTTTGAGAATATTTGTTCATTTGAAGCCGGCAACTTATTTTCTTATTTTTAAGGTTTAATATTTTCTATTTTGAATAAATAAAAAAAATTATATGTGTTATTTTGAGAAGATTTGTTCATTTGAAGCCGGCAACTTATTTTCTTATTTTTAAGGTTTAATATTTTCTATATTTTGAATCCAAAAAAAAACATTTTCTATATTTGTTTTATATTATAACGAATAGTTAATTTCTTCATTTAAGATAATTAATTTTTCAAATTAATCCTCGAGTTCTATAAATTGTGAGATCAAATCATGCTTCCTCCTCGATTGATTATTTGTATTTTTTTTCTATTGAACTCCTTCATAATTAAATTGTCCGTTTGATTATTTGTGCATTATATATATACAGGGCCGGCCCTGAGCATAGACCCAAAAGGCCTAGGCCTAGGGGCCCCTAATAATATCTTGAATTTTAGGGCCCTTCGATTCCATATTTTATCTAAATGAAATTGTATAGAATAGTTCAGTAAAAAATATCGAAGTCCAACCTAATACTAATAATAACCTCAACGATTTTTTACTTTGTTTTTCAATGAGTTTTTCTGTTGGTCCAATCGACCTCTTTATTTTATATTTAGAATTTCCCAACAAATACCAGTATTATTCAAAATTAAAGACGCATATATGTAAAACTGGCCTAGGGCCTCAGTTAATTACCATATTCCTTCACGTTAAATAAAAAAAAGAAAACACAAGTAAATAACATTGAAAAATTTGGTTTACCATAATTATCTATTATTTAGGCACAAGATAAACATAAATTGAGGAATCTTGAGATAAGGAAACACATTATTATTATTATTATTATTATTATTATTATTATTATTATTATTATTATTATTATTATTATTATTATTACCAAGCAAAAGTAATAACATAAAAAAATTGGTTTACATAATTCTCTATTATTTATAAATAAGATAACATAAATTATGAAGCCTTGAGATATGAAAACACATCATTATTATTATTATTATTATTATTATTATTATTATTATTATTATTATTATTATTATTATTATTATTAACTTTATTTTTTTTTAATTTTTTTTTAAATTTATTTTCAAGAAACACGTACTTGAGATAAGGAAATGCATTAATTTTTTTTTTGAAAGTAACATGTAATTTTATTGTAGTTTATTTTGACCGAAACAAACAATTTTTTTAGGAGTGTCGAATTATTAATTAATTTAGTTTATACATGTTTTTTTTTTTTTGAGAAATATTTTTTAATTTATTTTAGGAATATGAATCACATTAAGGAATCATTTGTTATTAGGGACTATCACTAAGTAGGTGATTGAATTGTCCATTTTTGTTTTTAAGAGAGAAAGGAAAAGACGAACCACGTATTGTTGTGGTTTGAAAGATAAATAATGTCAAGAATTGAAAGATTTTTTTATTAGCAAGATACATTATATAAGATTTTTGCTCCTGATACAATAGATAGCAACACAAACATTTAGCCCACAATCATGGTACTGTGGTAACCTTGATACAATTACACTATTGGGATGAAGATCATAGGCATTTCTTGCTGCTCTAACGTTGTGTGCAGCAGCACCAGCAGTTACAAAAACAAGCTTGGGAATCCCAGTTGCACCTAAAAGCAATAAATTGTGAAATTAATGGTTAGTTCATCAATGGTAGAAATAGTAACATTGGAAAATGATATAACCAAATTAAGGAACTCTTAATACTATTATTATTTTTGTTCAAAGTGAAATGAAATAGAAACTCAAGGCTCATATCATATCTGGCTCATATAAGGCACACAATATTACTAACAGTATCATATAAGACACACAGTATCAGTAACAATATCAGTATCAATAGGCCTGTAAACGAGCCGAACCCTACCGAACCCTGGCAGGGTTCGGCTCGGCGTGTTCGAACCTTAGGCTTGGCTCGGCTCGAAATGGCCGAGCCTTATATTTTCATTATTCGGCTCGGGTTCGGTCTGGTATTTGGGGAAAAAAGCTCGGCTCGGTTCGGCTCGAACATGTCGAACCGTTCGAACATGTTCGGCTCGAACTGGGTTTTAAAAAAAAATTAGAACATGTTCGGCTCGGTTTTAAAAAACATGTTCGGCTCGAACTGTATATGAATTTATGATATCCGAGCCGAACATGTTCGAACATGTTCGGCTCGACCACCGAATATCTAATTCGTAAGGTTCGGCTCGAAGTTCGAATCCACGAAACGAGCCCGAATCGAGCTTTTTCGAGCCGAATACTCCGGATCGAATCGAATACTTAGGTTCATTTACAGCCCTAAGTATCAATAACATTAACAGTATCAGTATCAGTATCAGTAAACAGTATCAGGCTTATTTAAGGCTTAATTCAAGTGACTACTTCAAGGCACACATAGCTGGCTCATTTAAGGCTTAATTCAAGGGACACAATATCACATGCAACGAAGAGAAGAAGATGAGAATGCTCATTTTGTAAATGACTTTGTTAACAAGCAACACGTACTAATTCAAGTCTCTTATTGACTAAGGTAAAACCAAACAATGTGCATATACAATCAGAATGTGAATTTCCAAATTTTATGTCGGTCCTCATATATAAAAGCTCATTGACTGCAACGTTAATCATCCAATGCAACATTAGGGGTCTTTATCAACATGACAACATATTGAATTTGAATAATGAATTCCCAGATTTTGGAAGTTGAAGAATTGAAAAATGGATTCCCTCTAGAAGTTCCAATCAGTGGTGGAGCAATACCACTCTTCACAATCTTTCCCCCATCAAACCAAACACCAAAATTCCAATCAATTTGGCAACCTCTTCTAATGGTTTCCCATTCTTGTATGATGTTGAATATTTCAATATTTCAATCAAAATATTGCATTGTAAACTTCCATGAAGCAATATCTTCTGCAGCCTTTAGCAATCTAATATACTCAACAAAGTCGAAGTCAGGAGTAAAAGTTTGCCGAGCTTGCAGCCAGCATAACCACTCCCGTGTGCAATCTTCAAGAACCCCAAGTATGCAATAACCATGACAAATTAGAGCCAGAACAATCCGGCCACCTTCAGTTCTGCCGAAAAATCGATTCCTTACGAATCTATCAACAATTTTGCGTACTTCTATTGTTGTAAGCTTACATGTTACAAACCCAACCATCTTCGCATTGGCCTCGCAAAGATCTCAAAAAGGAAAGCATTGACTGGAGTTGATTTCGTCTGTCAATCTGTTTAGAATACATGATACTAATACTGATACTGATAAACTACTCTGTCAATATGTTTAGAATACATGATGCCACCATAAGCTCAGGCCCGACCACTTGGAATTTGAAAAAAAAAATGCTCCAGCTTTGCTTCTTCTAAATCGAAATATAACACAAAATGGCATGCAGATTATCAATTTGCAGCTCACAGACATGTATGGTGGCTCAACAAATTTCCAGATAATACTGGAAATTCACTTTCTTTTCATATTTGGTAGACTTGTAATTTTTGAATCTCAAAAGCACAATTCTCACTTTTTTATTAATGGTGCACAATATTCTCGGTGAACACAATGAAAGCTTCATATATGAGTATGTGAAACTTAAAATCCAAGACTGCAACATGGAAAAATCCACAGTTCCCAGCTAATGAAAAACAGGGAAAAACTAAAAATGCAGAAATCTTAAGCATTTTCAACATAAGTTGAGATCTGAAGAATTAAAAGAATCTATGTAGCTTGAGATTATCTGCTACTTGTCGTACAAAATACCAATTTTCATCACCGATTAAGCACGCAAAATTGTTATTAATATTTATTAAGTATAATAAATGATTGATATAAACGATTAAATATTAAACTACATTTTGTTCTTTAAAAATATTAAACTACATTTTCTCTTTTCTACTACATTTTGATAGTGTCATATCTTTTGATTTACGCCTTCAATAATGATAATTCTTTTGAATTTTGTTGTTCTTTTTATTTGACGTCTTTTAGACACGATTTTTTTTTATTTTTTTGGCAATTACATGTTTAACAATATAATGACAATACACAATGACACATTATTGGCATATTGCAGTAACTGTCACTGATACTCTGTCGGTGTAAATTACACTCAGTGTCTTAAAGATATCAATGTCAATGTGCATGCTTTGACAATATTAAAAAAAGTGTTGATGTACTATCTCAGTATAAAAAAAGTGACAGTATACGATGGCATCGACAAATTGCATCAGAATTTTCAAAACCCCATTTATTGTTTCCACAATATTCTCATGGCTATTTTTAACGTCATTGCTACATTGTATTTGCTTTAGCTTATGGATTGAACTTAGAGTTCTTTTAATACCACCGTTATCAAATTTCATGTAAATTGTTGAATGAGATACTGGAAATTAAATGTCGAATTACCAAAATTACATCACATGAAGCTTAGTCAACGGTTAGTCCTTAATAAACCATCTATTTAAGTGATGTATCGCTATGTGTCGTTATAACACGATGTTGTAATTACAGAGTACCGGTACTACCCGCAAGCTACAAGCCGGGTTCTGTCCGCCAACAGTAAGCCGGATCTTGTCCGCCAGTCCTATGTCGGATCCGCCTTCTCCATGAGATTTCTACCCATATAGTCAAGCTTATTTCAAGACAAGGCACAAATGAGTCCGCTACTCGCCATATTTATCGACGGTCGCTGATCGCTGCTCGCCGTTCTTATCAATCCAGCTGGACAAAACAGCTGGCCACTCCTGACAGCTGGCTAGGACACTTGTATTGCATGTATAGTTAACTTAGCAATGTACCCTCAGTTGTCTTATCGATGAACAGTGGACCGACTTACTTTATTAGCCTATAAATATGGGATCACCTTGTAATAAAATGGATGGATCTCTTTCAAGCTTTAAGTTACAATCTAATACAAGCAGAAACTCTGCCAAATTGTCGACTGATTAACTTGTTCTCCACAAACATTTAAATCGCCACCGTGCCCTCACCGTATAAATCACACATCACAGCCTTATATCCTCAAGATAAACACTGCTACCGCAAATCTGGTGTTCAACGCAACATCAGTTGGCTCCGTTACCGGGAACCTCATCATCATTCAGCTTCTGGAGATCATTTGCTCCACCACAGAAACGAGTTCACAGTGTCTCAGGCGAGGTTGCCATCATCTTCAGTCTGTCGGTCACTAAAGCTTTGATATTTAGGGATAATACAGCTCAGAAGCCGCTGCTCTCCTCATCTCAACAACCCACACAGAAGAGATCACCAACCTCATCGTATACTCACGCTTGAGTCCCTATTTAATACCCAGGTTGGTTTATACACCCTTTTGTCGGTTTCAGATCTTCAAGTAAAGAAAGTTTGGTTATTTTAGCCACAAGCTATCTGGAGAACACAAACAACTTTCGCCCAAGTATTACCAGAAAAATACCCACAAAAATCATAAGGTCATGGCTGGCGGGAAAAACTTGAACCCAGCAACACCGACTAAACCAGTCAATCAACGCCCGACACGTGGAGCGAGCACGCTGCGTGGAGAGGCTAGTCGAAGGGTTATGTCAGATGGGGCAGATGTCAACCCTGCCCTCACAACCGACATGCGAGCATACATACGGGAAAGAGTTAAAGCCCGCGAAATACATGAGGAGGCGGTCAGAAAAAACAAAGGAAAGGGAATCGCTGGGACATCTAACCCAAATAGCGAACAAGAGGCTGTTTCAGCAGGGGGAGCTCCCCCACAGCAAGATGCATATAGAATAGCTCTACAGGCACATATGGAATACGTAGAAGAAATGCGAATGGGAAATACATTGCTGATTGTTGAGGGATTACCACCTCAACTTATCCGCAAATTCAACCCTCCTCAACCCGCACAAACAGAGATACAGCCAACTTTCATTCCTCCAAAAACCGTTCAATCCCAACGGTCAGAAATGGAAGAAAGCAGCCATGCAACGTCTCAACCAAGAGGAGATAGAAGATCAACACTTGGTCGACTGGGGCCCGTGGTCGACGACCGCGGTGCAGCCCCAGGACGACCACGGAATCCTCGACAGGTCCGTACTCGCACAGAGGGACATGGGGACTCACAAGATCAGGGAGGGCATATGGCGTTCCCGCCCATTCCCCAACTCAAGTGGAAATGGGCATCATGAAAAGACAGATAGAGGAGCTACAGAAAGGTACAAAGGGGATTAAAGTGGTTCCGACATGGGGAACGAGTGTGCTTCATCCAAGTATATTGAAAGCGGCGCCAAGAGGGGGGACTCACTACCCCAATTTCATTAACTACCATGGAGTTACGGATCCTCTGGATTGGCTGTCAGCTTTTCAAAGTAGAATCAGTTTATGTACCTCTAGCGACGAGGCCTGGTGTATAGCATTCGTAGGGTCGATGCAGGATCGGGCAGCATCTTGGATCCGCAGTCTTCCTCCGGGTTCGATTCTATCATGGGATGATTTGATCAACAAATTTATAGCAGAATTCAGGTCAGTAGGGGGACCTAAAAAGACACACATCGACCTACATGAGGTTAGACAAGGCGACAACGAAGGTACCCGCAGCTATTATGAACGATTTTATAAAGTATATGAGCTAACAAGGGGTATAGCAGACAACGTGGTCATGAGCAGTTTCGAAACAGATCGAAGCCGGGGTACTTGAAATCTTATTTTGCTTTATCACCACCGGCGAACTTGCAAGAGATGTTGAGTTCGACTAGGAAGTACATTGCTACAGCGGGAAACGAAGGAGCGTCTTCGTCCAATAAAGGCAAACAGAGGACTGAGCGTAGTCCGCCTAGATATACCCGCAGGAACACAGATCGGGAAATTAAAAAACCCGAAAGATTTAAGGAGGAGCATTTCACACCACTCAGAATTTCTTATACTCAGATGTTGAATGAGATAAGAGATGAAATACCTGAGCCCTACCCGATGGTTCCTGACACACGTCGCGATGCATCCAAATATTGCGGTTATCACAGAGACAAGGGGCACACTACTGATGAATGCATTCAGTTTAAACGAGCAATAGAGAAGTTACTCGCTCGCGGACATCATGATCACCTTAAAATAGATACTGGCGGTCCGGACAGGAGGAATCAGCAGGCTCGCCAATTCGACAGGAACATTAGAATGATAACCGAACCTCCTCCCAGTAACAATCAGATCAAGAATCGTATTGGCTTCATTAACAAACACGTGGAGAAGCCTATAGTTCTACGAGGGAGCGAGCAACCCCTTGCCTTTACTCGAAGTGAGCTGGTGACTTCGACCAATACAGAGGATATGTGCCTTTGCATTTCAGTGGTCGTTAATCGGGCCTGTGTCAATAGAGTGATGATCGATACTAGAGCTTGCCGCGATATTTTATATTACGACTGCTTCAAAGAGTTGGGGTTCAGCGATTCTAATTTGAGGCCACATACTGGCACCCTTGAGGGCTTCACCAATCATAAGATACAGGTCAAGGGGGCCATCGACCTGGATGTGCAGATGGGAGATTATGCACCCTTTCGCACTGAAAATGTGATGTTTCTGGTAGTCGATCTTCAGTCCAATTACAACATGATAATTGGGACACCAGCCTTAAAACAATTTCAGATGGTAACTTCCATCCTGCATCAGCGGGCAAAGTTTTATGTTGGGGACCGGATCGGAACGTCGATCAGCGAACTACAGCTGTCCTAAAATACATACATGAAATGAGAACAGGGAATAAGAAAGCACGAATCGAGCAAACACCAAACATGGAAAAAATCGACACGATCAGGGTAGCTGTCAATCCCGAGCCAGCCAAAGTGGAGTGTGAAACATTGCAAGTTAGGGATGAACCTGATTTCACAGCGGAGGATGAGTTACTCGAGGTAGTCATCAACGATGAATATCCCGAGCAAAAGGTCAAGATAGGAGCTCGGATGAGTCCTGTGGAAAGGGAAAAATTGATACAATTGCTCAAAGACAATATGAGCGCATTTGCCTGGGTAGTTACAGACATGCAAGGAGTCGAAGCAGACGTCGCCCTACATCATCTTAACGTCGACTCTACTTTCAAGCCAATACAACAGCGAGCGCGACAATTTTCAACTGAAAAGGAAGCGGCGGTAAAAGTAGAGGTCGGGAAGCTTCTACAGGCAGGGATTATAAAGGAGCTCGCCTATCCTACTTGGTTGGCAAATGTTGTTATGGTAAAAAAGCACAATGGCAAGTGGAGAATGTGCGTCGACTTCACAGACATCAACAAGGCTTGCCCCAAAGATCCGTATCAGCTTCCCCGAATTGATCGGTTAGTAGACTCTATTTCTGGCTTTGAAGTTTTAAGTTTCTTGGATGCATATTCTGGGTATCACCAAGTACGAATGGTTGAATCCGACAAAGAGAAAACGGCTTTCAGAGCCGCCGGAGGGCTATTTTATTATGAAATGATGCCATTTGGGTTGAAAAATGCGGGTTCGACCTATCAGCGAATGGTCAACAGGGTCTTCAGTTCGCAGATAGGCAGAAATATGGAAGCTTACATAGATGACATGGTTGTCAAGTCCGCTGGGGACGGCCACGCCGCTGACCTTCAAGAAACTTTCAACAATGTCCGAAAACAATCGATGAAGCTCAATCCGGCCAAATGTACTTTTGGTGTCCAGGCGGGTAAGTTTCTGGGATTTATGGTTAGTCGTCGTGGCATCGAGGCTAATCCAAAAAAAATTCAGGCTTTAATCAACATGCAAGAGCCTACAACTATCAAGGAAGTTCAGAGGCTTAATGGCCGCATCATCGCGTTGGGTCGGTTCATATCAAAGTCAGCAGAGAAGTGTCTTCCATTCTTCAAAATTCTCAGAGGTGACAAAACTTTTTCATGGAGCACAGAGTGATCACAAGCGTTCCAAGCTCTGAAGGAATATCTAGGGAAGCCGCCTCATTTGGTTAGCCCTGTGGAAGGAGATATTTTGTTTCTGTACTTGGCGGCTTCAGACCGGGCTGTTGCCGCCGTTCTTGTCAAGGAGGCCGGAACCCTCTAAAATCCCGTTTATTATGTAAGCAAGGCTCTCAGTCCGGTGGAGAGTCGCTATTTTAATGTTGAAAACTTAGCCTACTCGCTTGTCATTGCTGCCCGCAAACTCAGGGCTTACTTTACTTCACACACAATAATTGTCTTAACGGATAGTCCAATGCGTCAGATATTGCATAAACCGGATCTTTCAGGTCGACTCCTTAGATGGGCTATCGAAATTACTGAGTTTGACATACAATATCAACCTAGAAAAGATATCAAGGGTCAAGCACTACCAGATTTTATTATAGAGACAAGTTTCAACTCGCCACAACCTACTTCGCCATTATCACAAGAGCCCGCGGCGGCCAGAATTAAGCCCAATCAGTGTTGGCATTTATATGTTGATGGGGCGTCTAATCGAAATGGTTGTGGGGCCGGAGTAATATTGATGGAACCCGGAATGACGGAAGAAATCGAAAAAGCTTTGAGGTTTGAATTTCCGGCCACGAATAATCAAGCCGAGTATGAAGCGGTAATAGCCGGACTTAAACTGGCCAAGGAGTTAAACGTGGAAAATGTTGAAGTCTTTTGTGATTCCCAACTCATCGTCAACCAAATCTCAGGGGATTATGACACGCACTGTGGTATTCTCGAGAAGTATGGTGAGATTGTTCGACGACTAAAAGGCAACTTTAATTATTGCGAGTTCATCAGAATTCGAAGAGAGGAAAACGAGCGAGCAGACTATCTCTCCAAACTATCACTCAAAGGAGAGATTGCAGATCCTTCAATAATGATTGAATATCTAGCCATACCTGCTATTGGGGAAACACAAATCATGGAAATCGACGCACCAGCGCCGACTACATGTTGGATTGAGGAGGTCCAGGCTTACATAGAAACAGGCATATTACCAGATGGAGCGGACAAAGCTCGCGCACTTAAGAAAAGAGTGGCCAGGTACATTGTAAACAACGGAATACTCTACAGAAGGTCCGCGACAAGGCCTCTTTTACGATGTGTTCGAGAAGAAGAGAGCAAGACAATCCTTATCGAACTTCACCAAGGAGTGTGTGGGGGCCACCCCGCTAGCCGCTCCTTGGCGCAAAAGGTTATAACCGCAGGGTATTATTGGCCAACAATTCTTAAAGACTCAGAAAAATTGGTTAGAGAATGTCCAGAGTGTCAAAAGCATGCGGACATCCCCCGGATACCATCTGTCGAACAAAGCATCGTCACCGCACCGTGGCCCTTCGACATGTGGGGACTCGATCTCATAGGACCTTTTCCACCAGGAAGAGGCGGATGCAAAGTTATCATAGTAGCTGTGGATTATTTCACAAAATGGATTGAAGCAAAGCCTATGGTTAAGATAACCGCGAAAGCGGCGGGTTATTTCTTACATGATCAGATTTTTTCACGTTTTGGCACCCCACGGGCAGTTGTATCAGATCACGGCCCACAATTTAGGAAGGACTTCTCAAACCTTTGTGAGAAATTCAAAGTTAAACATTGACAGTCGTCCGTGGCCTATCCTCAAGGAAACGGCCAAGCTGAGGCCGGCAATAAACAAATAATCAAAATGTTGAAGAAAAGCGTGGATGACAAAGTAAAAGCAGGAGGGTGGGTTGATGAGTTACCCGATATACTTTGGGCACTCCGCACCACGATCAAAACACCCACGGGAGAAACGCCTTTTGCTCTTACTTATGGATCAGAGGCCATGACTCCAGTCGAAATGGCTCTACCAAACATTAGGGTCACCTTATATGACCCAGCGGACAACCTTTTAAACAGGCAGATTGACTTGGATCTAGTGGAGGAAAAGAGACTAGCGACATACCATCGACTCGCGAACTACAAGCAAATCGCTAAACAACAACACGATAAGCGAATCCGCGACCATTCATTTAAGGTCGGGGATTTTGTTCTTCGAAATAGAAAGGCCACTGGTATGGAGCCGGATAAAGGCAAGCTAACAGCAAACTGGGAAGGCCCTTATCAAGTCGCGAGGGAAATCAAGAAAGGGACTTATGTTCTCAGAAACCACCAAGGCTACGAACTCAACAGACCTTGGCATGCGGACAACCTCAAAAGGTACTACATGTAATAAATCGGTTAGGGTTATGGCTATCCTCTCGTTTACGACGTGAGTGGTTAGGCTTTCTTATTTTGCTTGTAATCTTTACTCATCTAGCGGGATGAGTCGAAATTAATAAAGCCCTATTTTACATTCTCTTTTTTATATGCAAATTATTACAAGTATGCACGGGTAAAAAAGAATTGTGCTCGAAGAATTTTTCAACAAAACTTCGGCCAGACTTCCTAGCGAACAAGTTGTTTCAGATAAGATTCAAGGGGGGCATATCTCAAAGAGGAGTCCGCACATAAGCGACCTAGAATCTTATCTAAAACAAGGGGGCCGGATGCTATTATCATCGGACCCAATTTAATCAATAAATTCGAGCAAGCATACATCAAAGCGAACAGAAAACAAACTTGGATAGAGGAGCATACTAGTTATTACAGAAACAAATGTGCGGACAAAAAATGCGGAAAAGAAAAGAGTTATATAAAGGCGGAGTCAAAATAATGTTTTACAAAACAGAGGGGTATAAATTTAAGAATTCTCAGGCCGCATCTCTTCATTATGGACATTCTCTTCACGAAGAGAATGGTGCAGCATCTGATCAGCATTAGTCTCAGATTCAGTGGGCTCTACCGTCGGCTCAACTGTTTGCTCTACCTCTCCTCCAGCCTGCTCGCCCCCTTCAGCAGCTCTTTCCCTCGTTTCTGTAGCCAGGCGCACACGCTCCCTCAGATTCGCTTCAATCACAGCGGGAACCACCCAATCAGGATCATACATTGGGACATAGCGTTGAAGCTCAACATCGGAGAAAGGTATGCGGTCATGGAATTCTCTTAGATAATCAGAAAAGGGATGGGTGAGAATCCATTCTTCCAAGACATCAAGGCCGGGAGTACCACCGTCATGGGCCAAGACGCACCTCGCAATGTGATAAAACCCTTGGTCATATCCCATCATAAAACCATCATCAGCAGCGGTCTTGCTCGCGGCCTCAATCTGGCCTTCAACACTTGAGCCTAGATCCTTCAATTGCTTTCGCAGGTCCGCACACACTGTTTTCTCGGCTTCCCAATGATCTTGAGCCTCGGTTATTTTCTGCTTCATCTCCTTCATAGTCCGATCAACAGACTTACCCTGCTCCACCAGATCAGAATTAGCCTTTTTGGCCTCGGCAAGCTGTGCTCTCAGTTTCTCATTCTCTGCCTCAGCCGCACTTAACCGCCCACGAAGACCAGCCGACACTTCATTTGCGGCGCCAAGAGATTTCTTGGTGTCAACCAGCTCTTTTCTAGCATCAGCACTCTCAGAAATGGTGTTTCTGTAATCAATGATGAACTGCGCCAAGCCAGTGCCAACCTGGAAAAGTGTAAAAACAGCGGGGTCAATATTAACTTGCGAAAAAACGACAATAAAAAGAATGAAAAACAAAGGCAAAAAAGGTGGTTTACCATGCTCACCGTGGCGCCGTATAAGCCCCACAAATCGTTAACACTCCTGAGAAAGGAACGGCGGGGATCAGTTTCGTCCGCCAGCACAACCCTGTCCGCTATCCCGCGGCCTATCTCCAACTGAATGTCATTAGGGATACCCCATCTAAAATGCCTCGAGGGAGGCACGTCGGCAATACCCCTAGAAATTGTCCGCGCCATGGGCAGGTCGAGAGGCCGTTGCCGCATAAACTCTTTGTCCAACCAAGCAACAGGACACCCTCTAGGCCCAGCAGGGACTCCAGTAAATGGCACCACTGTTCTCGTGCCCGCCGGAACAGCATCTGCGGCCACAGATTTGCTTTTACTCTTTTCAGTGGCATCTTTCCTCTGGGGATCATCAGTTCTGGTTTTCTTATGAAGAGGGACATCCTGCTCGCCTGCGGGCTCAATCTCCGCAACAGCAGCCCTCTTCTTCTTATCACCCGTCGGCGGCTTGGTCAGGGTGGTCTGTTTCATGGTTTTTCCTACCGCAGTTTTCTCTACTACTGGCGGCTGGACTGATTTCACCACCTGAGATCCGGAAGCTCCAGCCGCCCCTTGCCTTAAGTCCACCATTGGGAGTGGAGTCTTGACCCCCCTCAGCTCGGCGGCTCTCTTCACCTCGCCAGTAGTTTTCTTCTTATTCAACTGGCTACGTAGAGCTAACTTATCCATGGTACCTGCAAAGAGCAAAGATTATTAGCGACCAGAATGTATGAAAGGAAACAAGCTATGAAAAATATCAAGTAAAAATCCTACTCGGGGCCCGCTTAGTAGGGTCGCCACCGCAGATAAGACATTGGGAGGGCATACGCTGGCCGTGATGACACTCCCCATACCAGTCTGGGTGAGTCGGCAAGGGTTCTACTACAACTATGGGTTCACCAACACCGGCTCCAGAAAGCCCAGCCTGTAAAAGATAAGACTCGCTAACGTCTAGCAACAACCTCCAATTAAAGGCGCGGGTTTGTTCCTCACCCTTACGGGTATAGCCCAGATCATCTTTCAGCTCAGATATGAACTCATCATCGTCGTCTTGGGTTTTTATTTTGTTCAGATGGTCGGTTTTAACAGAATTCACGGGCAGCTTCTCAAACGGCCACCCTATCCGAGACTCTACTTTCATACATCTCTTATCCCAGTCCGCCACTTTATCTGGGAGGTCGAAAAGTAACCGGGGCCTACCAGTGCTTGATCGACTACGCGGTTGAATCTGACCAGCCCCGCCTTTCCGCACAAAAGTATAAAAATACAACAAAACCGCCATCGACGGTTCGCGTCCACTCAACCTACTGATTATAATGAAGGACATCACTACGCGAACCACTCCCAGGCTAAGGTCGCAGGGCATCACCTTCAGCTCCTCCATGAATTTTACGAAAAACGGGTCAAAGAGAGGTCTGAGCCCAGCCACGAAGTGGTCATAATGCAACCACAGATAGTCTTGCTGTTCCCGGCCACAAACCTATGACACGTTGGTAGCGCCCATGCTAACAAAACGATAGTCCGCCGTGATGTCATATGCACCTAACGCCATGGTATAATCCTCCCGATCTCTAAACTCCCTCCATCGAGTTATAAGATCGCTATCTGCTCGCTTTTGTTCTGCGAGCTCACTCTCAACAGCGGCAGACCTTCTTTTGGGCACTCTTTTCTTCTTAGCGGGCTCATCCATAGGGGCGGTTTTCTTCTTAAAGACAACAACCTTTGGAGATTTTTTAGGCTTCTCCGGCACCACAACAGTTTCCACGGCTTCCTTGACCTTGCCGCTACGTTTGGCGGCTCCAGTGTTTAGGGCCTTCTTCATCCTGGTAAGAAGACCGCTTAGTGCCATTTGGTCGTCATCTTCGACCTCGCCCTCAGCCGCGCCCTCACCGATAACGGAGACCTTAGGGTCGGATTCTATACTAATGGGTCATGGATTTGGATTTTCTTCAAACTCCACCTCAGTGTCGCTAGAACTAGCGTCCTCCATACTCACCTCCTCTGACCCATAACCCGTAGCGGCCCTGACCTCTTCATCCGACTGAGTGTACTCTGACGACATTCTGGAAAAGAAAGAAAAAGGGCAAGGTGGATCAGTTTATCACCCGGACATGGAAATCGGACCAAGGCAAAAGCGATCACACCTCAACACCTTTCCCTTCCATCTTCCTAGAAACGAAAACCCCCAATTTCCCAGCAAAACCCCAAATATCTACCCAGAAAACCCTAAATTCAAACCAGAAAAGGCTTCAGATAACGCATATTCAAAAATTCTACCAAACAATCGCCAACAACAGCAATTAAGCATACATGCACTTGGGGATATTTTCTGGGATAAAAGGGGTACAAAATCACAAAAACAAAGGTTGGGCTCATAGTGTGCTTCAGAAAACAAATGAAGCAAAATCATAAAGGATAAATCACCACATTCATGTCACTAGCAAGAACAGACGGTGATGGAAAGCACAACTGATCTAAAAAACAATAAGAGATTGCGAATTCACACCTGATTGATAAGAGGGGAAGAAGAAGTGCTGTTCGTTGCTTGGTTTGACGCCTGCCGGAACCTGCTTGCAATCGCCGGAGATTCTTGATACAACCGATGGGAGAAATTTATCAGAAAGAAGAAAGGGGAAAGTGGAGGAGTTGGGGATAACTTCTCTATTTATAGAGGGAACGACGCTTGGGATTCAAAATTCAAACGTAATGATGGCAGGAACGGTTACCGATTTTTTCTCCGCCAATCAGAGCAAGGGACGGTTCAGTTCCAACCGCCATGTCAGAGCCCGTGACTGATGTGACGTTTCGTGTACCGATGCATCCGTTTGTACATACCAACCGTTCAAACCTCTCCTAAACGACCACCAACCTATCCGCAGAATATACGACCTCAGCTTATTACTATCTCCCAACATTATTTCAAGCGGCTATCATCGATCAATGCCCGCTGTGGCTTATCCTGGGAAAGCATCTTTGATAGAGTGTTATCACTTATACAAGCCCGACAGAGCGCTGTCGGTGATCAAGCCTGTCCGCTACGGATGCGCAGCATATAATCGGTAATTCGCTACGCGATACTAACACTGATTCAAGCCCGATAGAACATTATCGGTGATCAAGCCTGTTAGCTACAAATGCACAGCATAAAGCTAGTGGTTTCCACCAACACTGATTCAAGCCCGATAGAACATTATCGGCGATCAAGCCTGTTCGCTACAAATGCACAGCATAAAGCTAGTGGTTTCCACCAACACTGGTTCGAGCCCGATAAAACGGTATCGGCATGCCTCTGTCACGAGCGACCACAAAATGGAGTTTCATCTAAAGTTCTCCTTCAAGTTCTACTCTCCGCCTTGGCGGACACGCCAGGCGCAGAGTAGAGGGCCATTGATATACCCGGATCTGAATGGGGCCCTGTTCATCCATATTGGGCCTACCCTCTTGGCCCATCAAAATAGGTAAATGGGCTTCCATCTCCTCTGGCACAAACCGTACTTACTACTATTGTATACGAGCTTCTCTGTTGTTTATTTACGAAAACCCAAAAAATTGGAAACTAATAGATGCAATGAAAATGTACTAAAACATATTTTTGGAGATATAGATGAAAAGATATGGTCGCTTAATTCAGGGGCGCCCCTGGGGGAGGGTCAAGGGGGCCATGGCCCGAGCCCCCCCCCAAATCTATGAATTTAAGGGCCCCACAAAATTTTAACTCAATAATACGGTGTGTGTATATATATTGCATATTTGAAAATAAATAAGGCATTGCTCTAATGGTAAGTAGTCAAGTATAAATTGATATGCAACTAGAGTTTGATTTTGCTAGAGGCAAAAACAATATATCTTTTTTTGGTTAACCTTTTTTTAGAAGTGCCTAAAATAATATTTGGTCCCGAGCCTAAATTTGGACATGGACGCCCTTGGCTTAATTACTATTAATGGTGCAAGAGAGAAATTTTTTAGAGTGGCGATGCAATGAAGAAGAGAATGGAGAAATTTTTATTTGGGCGAAACCGGATATTTTATTAAGAAAGTTGTACAAAAGTTAAGATTAAAAAAAAACACTACAAAATTTGTAGGCTAGAAAAAAAAAAGTAATCAAGTCCAAGCTAATCTAAATTTCTGGCTTTACGAACAGCTTCAGAAATAAAAATCAACTTCGGGGATGTGCCACCACCATGCCTTTTTTGGTTACGCCAACACCAGATGCTTTGAAATTTGAATGAGTTCACGAAATAGATATCTCCAAAATTTGATGGTATCGTGCTTTTACATAATCACTTTATGACATTTCTCGAGCCTCTCAAAGTCAAGGTAAAATAGGTTCAGTGTTGCCGATGAATAACATTTCTCCATATATTGTTTACCCAACGGTAGTTCATCAAAGCGTGCATGCTGGATTCAAGGAACACACCACATTTATAAAATGTTCCATCGTCAATGATATGCCTTTAAGATAAGAGTCAGTTGTAGGAAGAGTTCCCCGTAGTACATGCCGTAGTAAAACATCGCCTCTAAGTGGCCCTTTAATGGACCAAATTGATTTCTAGACACATGTACCGGTTGTCGATGAGGGTTCATGTTGACTATGAAGTTCAGAGTATGCATTACTGAAAGCTTACCAGAGAGGGTCGGTTTCCATTTGATATTTATGTGATCATCGAGATCAAAAGCATTCCGGAAAGTGCAGCAAAACAGATGTGATGCCATATAAAAGAGCAAGTGGATTTGGGCGCGTCAAGAGGTGAGCCATATATATTTGTATCTTAAGATTTGCTCGATGCTTAGTCGAGAGCGCGCCAAGTTTCACCCAATAATTTACCATGCTCACTAAGCAATTTCCACGCAAGTTTAGCCAAAAGCGCGGTATTCATGTATTGCGATATAATGTTAATTATCTACGTCCACATCAGCTTAAGATTTTGGGATAGATGCATGGTAATTCAACATTTTATCAGAGCAGCAAGTCCGGAGTTCAAACCCGCTTCAAACATAGTTTTCCCAAAAAAAAAAAAAGAAGAGAAAAAAACTGCAAGTGTTGGGTCCTCTCTTCCTCTTACATAGGCCCACACTTGAGGGGGCGTATTGCGATATAATGTTAATTATCTACCTCCCCATCGGCTTAAGCTTTTGGGATAGATGTAATTCAACATCATGTCTCGGACAGTACGTATTCTTAAGTCACCGTTGAGTTTAGGTCTACATATGGATTGTCATGCTACAAGATGTAAAGTTATCTTCTCCATATCATGGTCCCACAAAAACAGCATGCCATTTTGTCCAGTTCATTCATGACAGAAGCAGGTAGGCGAAAATTTTGCATTTGGTAATAGGTTGTCGTGGCGAGAACCGTTTGTGTTAATACGACTCGCCTACTTTGAAGAGAGTGGAGGCTTTCTAGGTCTGTAATTTTGATAGGACTTTATCTATATAATTCCTTGAAAATCCTTATTAACCCGACCATGATGCAATGAGACGCCAAGATATTTTTTAAAATAGAGAGTGGGACATATCGAGTTCTTCTGCGATGTTGTGTACTACTTGAGTATTCGTGTTGGGTGAAACAATGAATCTTGATTTAGAGATACTGATTTCTGTCCCGACATATCACAAAAATGGATAGACGCAGTTAATTTCTCTCGTCTGGTCTATGGTCGCTTCCGAGAAGAGATGGAAGTCATCCGCAAAGAAGAGATGGGAAATTCTTGGCTCTCCAAGTGAAACAACAATCGGTTTCCATCCCCAGCACTAATAGATTGATTGGTTAATCAACTCGGCACTTGCATAATGAGTACGAAGAGATACACAGCTAAAGGATTGCTTTGTTTAAGTCCATGATGAGGTCAAAATCCTTGGAGGGGGTATCATTCCAAAGTATCTCTAATGAAGTGATAAATATTGTGAACATGATCAAATCGACAAGACTGTTATTAAATCCCACTAGATATAGAATTTTAAGAAAGAAGGACCGACTGACCATGTCGTAGGCCTTTTCAAGATCGACTTTGACAGCCAATATCCCTTTGTTGCTAGATTTTTTCATCATATAATATAAACCCTCTAGAGTCACAAGGATGTTGTACAAAGTCTACCTGCTAGGAATGAAGGCGTTTTGGTTGTTGTCAATGATCAAAAGCAGCCGATTTGTAATAAATTTTTTGATAGTCATGGTGGTGGCATTCGCAAGAGCTATGTGGCATAGCTGAGAAACAGATTCGGGGGGATTAACTTTAGGAATTAAGATGATGAAGGACTGGTTCATATCACGTGGAAAGTTATTTTTCTGGAATACCTTGGTGATCCCAAGCCTTGATAGAGGGGCCAAACGTGTCCCAGTTCTTTTGATAGAAGATTGGGAGGAAGCCATTTGGTTTGGTGATTTGAAGGGACCCATTTGAAAAATTGCAAACTGTACTTCCCCTGCTCTAACAAGGCGGTTTGGAAGTCTCTTATCAGCATGATTAATTAACCGGCGGATTTAGACTGTTACGTTCACCGTCCTCAATCCAACTAAGATGCGATTTTTGGTGCCAATAAATATCTTCCTAAGATAGAATGTCTTCGTAATCCTCCTGTAATTTCTTGTTCAGCTTAGTCAAGAAACCCAAATGATCGTTTGAGAGAGAATGTTAAACTCCCTCAATTCTAGCTTTACATATCTTCTTCCGGTAGAATACATTCTTGAAGACCCTTTTATTCCATTCTTTGGCTTTTGAAGCAAAAGTATCAAGAGGCCCCTACAAATTATTGTCATTAACATTCCAAGCATTAAGAACATTATAAAAGTCATTGTATTTCGTCCAGCAAGCTTGGAATCAAAAGGGCCTGTCAATATAGTCTATGACATGTATACTCTCTAGAGCTAGAAGGATGACTGATGATCGTAATGCACATGAGGTAGATTGTACACGGAGGAGACAAGATATTAATGCCACCACCTAGAGTTGCACAAAGCTTGATCCAACCGCTATTCAATCGCATGAGTATTATGTACAGAGGTGGACCATGTGAAACAGACCTCGGATTACATAGATATTTACATATCATATCTACGTGGACAATGTTGTTATTTTCTTTTACTTCACATAGATTTTAATATAAATTAGGTTTTATATATAATATCTACATTTGATTTCATATATTTGGATGCTTCATATCAATGTTTTTTTTTATTTATGCATTTCATTAACACCAATAATCATAAAAACGTCATAAAACACTTTTATCAAATGTAAATGTATCCAGTAAATGATACATTGTCGTGCAAAGATCAATTCGTAATACATTTATGAATGATTATTATCTTTAAAAAAATGATAAATGTGTCAAGTAAATGTGTCTACGATTTCAAAGTAGAAACAAAATGCAAAATGTATCTTTTTAATAATATCATTATTTAGCGTGTTTATAATTAATGCATTAATAAATACTTGATAAATAGTAATATTAAATTTTATTGTTAATTTTGTAATTTTATGAACTTTATTTAAACGAAACACGTGCAACGCACGTTCATTTAATATATTAAAAAGGCAGTATAATGGTAAGTGATAGTATACTCCATCCGTTCTAAAATAACCGATTATGTGGAAATAATCCTTCAATTTTAGCATTTGTAATGACAAAAACAAAAATTGACTATAATTAATGCAATGATTTTTATTCTCTCACCACTTGATAAATAAGCATACAATTCAAAAACTTTCTCAAACGAAGTGTTTTTTTTTTTTTTTTTTTTTTTTTTGAATAATCTCAAACGAATTGTTACAAGTTTGTTATATAATAAATGATGATCCGTAAATCTTCATTTTAGGAAAATAATTTATGCACCGACCCCATCCCCACTCATCAATGATAACTTGGTTCAATAATTTTTTTCTTTTTTAATGAATTCAAATGTATTGCTCAAAATGAGTTTCCGTTATATATATCATATTGTTGTAAATTTTATGTGCCTAAATCACTCTTGTTCATATTCTTGTAGAAATCAGAACCCTTCAAAAAAAAAAAAAAAATTTGTAGAGATGAGGAACCAACTGAACATCATACGAAGCGTGTTACATGCAGCTCTTATGTTCTTATTATTAATCACAAAAAACTCTTTTCAAGTTTTTTTTTCTTTCTTGAGCCGTTTTTGTTTTCCTAGTCATTTGTGTACAAAACGAATAAAACCACAAAGGGAGGAGAGAAAGGGTTTAGTGGAAGAAGAGAAAAAAAATCAAACGAGAACAACACGAAGAGGGTTGCGTTTATCAAGCTGTTTTCTTTCGCAGATTGGAAGGATGTGGGTTTGATGTTTTTCGGGACATTAGCGCCGCTGGAAATGGTCTGTCTCCTCCATTGATGACTTTGTTTCTGGGTAATGTGATTAATTCTTTTGGGAGTTATACTTATTCAAGTTCCGATATGATGCATCAAGTTTCAAAGGTAACAAAAAAAAAAAAATCTTTTCTGCCTTTGTGAATTTCATTTTGGGGTGTAAAAGAAAAGTGGTTACCAAGCGTTTTAGAACGAACTCCGATTTAGTCGGGCAGATTTACTAGTATTACTTCTTAATATGGAATTCATCACAACTAAACAAACAAAACAAAAAAAAAAATGTCAGTTTCAGTACTAAAATTACTTTCTTAATTTCAGGTGGCACTTGATTTCGTGTACCTAGCCGTCTGTTCAGGTGTTGCTTCATTCTTAGGTAAGTTTATCTTCTTCTTTGTATTCAAAATCTATCTTGAATCAACGATCGATGATACAATAACCGACAAAAAGCACCGAAAATGTTCCCGAATTTATATATATATAGGATGACTTTTGGGGAAATTCGAAAATACCTCTTTTCCCAAATTTAGTACGAAAAATACACCCCAAAAAAAAAAAAAAAAAGGAGTCTATCCCCGCCTTAAGATGGATATCGTCTATATATTACCCATAAATAGCCCAAATTGAAAAACACGAAGATTTTTTCGGTTTAAAATGTATTTTCTGATATCTATTTATTACCATGTGTAATTTTTGTGTATAACATCGGTGCCCATATATTTTTCCATCTTGAATTTTGCAGAAACGACATGTTGGATGATAACGGGAGAAAGACAAGCAAGCCGCATAAGAGGGTTGTACTTGAAAGCCATATTAAGACAAGACATTGAGTTCTTCGACACCAGATATCAACGGGAGAAGTCGTCGAGAGGATGTCTGGAGACACCATTCTTATTCATGGAGCAATGAGTGGAAAGGTTAGAATCTTCCCATTCATTACCTTTCAAAATCATCATATATAGCTTCTTTCAAATTTTTGGAAATTAAAATCATAATTTTAAATTTTTTCTAATCAGAAGAAATAGAGAAATTTTACCGACCGATTATGATTTTTTTCCCTACTTATCACGATCTTCTCAATCTTTCCTTACTGATTTATACTGAGATTTTTTCAAGGATTGGTAAAATTTTATGTCCTAATACTTTTTACCTGTAAAATATAACGAGTCTTAAGCCAGAACTATAACAAACGTCATAAGATTGTTACGTATGATCTCATACAAGAAAATTTAAAATTAAAAAAATAAAAATAAAAAAATTTAACAACACACATATTTTTTAAGGAAATATCTTTTCGCATCAATTTTTATCTTATCACATAGAAATTTATTTCCAATTTCGCCCTTATTTTTTTTATTTTACGAGCGTTCATTCTGACTCAAGTTTGGTCAGAATGTGACACATTATCCATACTGAAATATGGTCAGAATATACGTGTTGAAAGTCCACACTGGTTGATTCTGACCATCTTTTAGGTAGAATGTTTGAAGTTTTCCAAACTCATATATAGTCAGAGAATCATTCTGACCAATATTGAGTCCGAATACTTTACACATTCATACTAAATTGGGTCGTGATAACAACAACAATATAAGAGCACCACTATTGTTTCTGACTGAATTTCAGACTGAATATTAAAAGTTTTTTCACTCAATTTTAGTCAGAATGTCTTTCTGACCGGTATTGAGTATGAAAAACATTCAAAATTCTGACTAGAATAAAATCAGTATAATAATCGTATTCTGACTCAAATTGGGTCAGAATAGTTGTTGTGTGAATTGACCATAAATTGGCCAGAATAGTATATATTTTCCAGACTCATTTACGGTCAGAATGGCAGGCGTGTGGAATATCCAAACGAAGCCACTCTCGGCTCTTGGTAAGTGTAAAACAACATTGGTGTGAAAAGATAGTCCCTTTTTTAAAGGTAAAAACACCCACATTTTAAAGGCTCCATATTTTTTGGCTAAAACAAAGCAAGAATTTTAATACGATCAATGAATCTATACAAATTAGTAGGCCTAAGAAGACTCTTCTACATTCCTAGGACTACTATACACGCCATTGCTTCATGGCATTGTCTCATTCATTTTGTGCTCTGGCTGAACCATTTTTTTTTTTGCCTTGTATTTACCGTGTGCCAACATTTTGGGTGGAACTATTTGTTATCATCATTTTTTCCTCAAATTTCATCATATCAAACCTCAAAAAAAAAAAAAATGTTGTCTTTAGTCTCATTTGAACTCGAGGTTACAGAGGTACGATCCCATAGAACAGATCTTGTTCAAGTAAAGTCGTAAAAAAATGTTGTCTTCAATATAGGAAGAGGTCATGGTTTGTTCAAGTATGCAACAGTTTCAGCTTCAGCTCTGATCGACAGATTCAGACGTAGAGATCAAGTCACCATACTAACAAGTGATCTCTCAAACTACAATTGTTTTTAAACATTATCAACAAAACGTAGTTTTAAAAAAAAAAAAAATCTATGGCTAGATCATTTTAACATTTTGAGTGTGATTAGATCAGATGTACTTAAATGAGAGAACAATTAAGGCTAAATACTTGAGGGGGTCCTGACTCCTTAATTTCATATATTTATGAAGAGTTGTCCACTTTTTAGTACAATTACTTCGCATTCGTCCATATTTCATGGGTTATATATAAAACTTATGTACTCCGCGATACAATATTGCATACATTTATTAATATAATATTTAACAATATTTGCAGGTCGGGGATTTTATCCGATGTATATCTACTTTTGTTGGAGCTTTCGCAATTGCATTTTCACGGGGTTGGCTTCTATCTCTCGTCTTGTTTGCTTGCATACCTTTCGTGATTGCGAGTGGAGGAATAATAACAAAGTTGTTATCTAAGATAGCCAGTCGCGCGCAAGCCGCTTATGCAGATGCTGGAAATATAATTGAACAAACAGTTGGAGGAATTAGAACGGTAACACGAATTATGATATATTTTTTATAAGAAAATTAAACTATATATACGGGGAAGAACATTTGTGTCATAACGATCGTCTGCAACCAAACGATGTTTGTGATTAAGTTTTGATACAAATGTTGTGCCCGTAAGCGTATTGATATGATATTACGTTCAATATGTCATCTCATTCTTTGTTGGCATGAATATTGTAACAGGTGGTATCTTTCAATGGACAAAATATAGCTATTCAGAATTATAATGCAGGTTGGAAGCAGCTTATGAAGCTACGATGAAACAAGGACTAGTTTCGGGAATCGGTCCAGGGATTTTCTTCTTGTCAATGTTCACTTTTTATGGACTTGCGGTTTGGGTCGGATCCAGGATGATTATTTATCACGGATATAACGGCGGCACTATAATCAATGTCATGACGGTCATAATGATGGGTGGAATGTAAGTCGAATTCGTGATTAATGAACACGAATATATACATGAATCGAATCATGAATATATATATATGAAATTTTTTCTTTCCAATTGAATCATGCAGGTCACTCTCTCATGTAACTTCAAGTTTATCTGCATTTGCACAAGGCCAAGCAGCAGCATACAAAATGTTTGCTACTATCAACCGTAAACCACGTATCGATGCATACGAAACAAATGGACTTGTCTTGGCAGATATGAAAGGAGAAATCGAGTTTAAAGATGTCTACTTCAAATATCCGGCTCGACCAGACATACAAATTTTCTCTGGATTTTCATTACATGTTACCGCAGGTACTACAGTAGCTTTAGTTGGACAAAGCGGGAGTGGAAAGTCGACGATCATTAGTCTTCTCGAGAGGTTTTACGACCCTGATGCTGGAGAAGTTCATATAGATGGTGTAAATTTAAAGAAAATGAGACTTAATTGGTTAAGAACGAAAATCGGGCTCGTAAGTCAAGAGCCGATCCTTTTCGCTACTACGATTAAGGAGAATATATTGTATGGCAATGTTCATGCTACTGATGCCGAGATAAAAAATGCTATAGAGCTTGCGAATGCTGCCAAATTCATTGACAGACTACCAATGGTATTTTTCGTTCTTTGCTTCTCTTTATGAGTAGCAGGGGAAGCACATTACCACGTTATAGGTGTGAGACAAAAATTTCTTGTCAATTCGGGTTAGCCTTTTTAAACCAAGCGAGGACGACGGTCTAAGCAGTTGATCGGATGATTTATGATTCATTTAGCTTTACCATACCCGGGGTCTGATAGCGTTACAAAATGGTATTCAGAACAGATTATCAGACGGCCTAAGTGCCACACCGTGAGGCCTAGATCCTCTAGGTAAGGGACGAAATTGGGACAAGTCCACGTGGGACAAGTCCTGGCGAGGACGCCAGTCCTTTCTAAAGGGGGAGAATGTGATATCCCACATTGATTGTGGGGAAGCACATTACCACGGCAAATACTTACCCGCACTCTCCTCGTGCGCACTACTCCGTTGGATGCGCGGTATGTGCGCAAGAAGACAAATTAGTATTTGTCTTATTGCCCACATGTCGCGCATCCAACAAGCGGTGCACACGAAGACTCTCCGGGCCGGTAAGAATTTCTCCATTACCACCTTATAAGTGTAGGAAATAATTTTTTTGTCAACTCGGGTTAACCCTTTTAGATCAAGCAAAGTCGATGGTCTTAGTAGTTGACCGGACCATTTATGACTCATTTAACGCTACAATGACTGGGGTCTGGGGGCGTTACACTTTATTTGTGACTAAATCTCTAGACGACGTCTAGTAGTTGACCGATCATTTATTACTCATTTAGCGATATCTAAGCAGTTGACCGGACTATTTATAACTCATTTAGCGTTATCAGTCCCGATGTCTGAGTGCCTGGGGGCGTTACACTTTATTTGTGGCTAAATCTCTGGATGACGGTCTAAGCAGTTAATAGAACAATTTATAACTCATTTAGCACTACCAGACCCGGGGTTTGAGGGCGTTACACTTTATTTGTCTCAAACAAGGCTTAATCTCTGCTTGGAAATCAAATGTTCAAAAAGGTTTTTTTTTCTTTTCATTATTATTCAGGGCCTTGAGACAATGGTAGGTGCACACGGAGCTCAACTCTCTGGTGGACAAAAACAGAGAATCGCAATTTCTAGGGCCATGTTGAAGAATCCGAAAATACTTCTTCTTGATGAAGCAACAAGCGCGTTAGATGCAGAGTCCGAACGGGTAGTACAGGAGGCCCTTGACTGGGTCATGGTAAATAGAACTACTGTGGTTGTTGCACATCGTTTGACAACGATTAGAAATGTTGATCAAATAGTAGTAGTACATGCTGGTAAACTTGTGGAAAAAGGTAAGCAAAAAAAACCCTTGTTTTCCTTTTCGTTATATTGATGGGGTCTAAGGCTAAAGGTATGTCAAATGATATATTGATTACAGGAACTCATTCTGAGCTGATTAAAGACCCTAATGGAGCTTATTCCCAGCTTATGCACATGCAAGAAGGGTCTCAAAAAGTTGGTCAACAATCATTAGACTTGATAAAGTTAAATACGGATTTTGAAGACCAAGGCTCAAGCGTCGGATTTCCGCATGTTGTTCATGACATCAAAGAAAATGAGGCTAGAGACCATGAAACAGAAGATATTAGCAGGGATATGGGGACGAGCAAAAACGCGTCTATCATACGACTAGCCTACTTGAATAGACACGAGGTGCCACAAATGCTAATCGGATCAATAGCAGCGTGTGGAAACGGCGTAATTTTTCCTGTATTCGGGCTCTTAATGGCTAAAGCTATTCGGATTATGTATGATCCTCCACTAGTGTTAAAGAAAGAAGCCGAATTTTGGGCACTAGTTTATGTTGGACTTGGAGTTATGTCTTTACTAGTTATGCCAATGCAGAATTACTTTTTCGGAATCGCTGGAAATAAATTGATACAAAGAATCAGATCCTTATCATTTGAGAAACTTGTTCATCAAGAAATCAGCTTCTTTGATGACCCCAAAAACTCAAGGTGCCTTTTATAAGTTTATTCCTTCAATTTCTTTTGAATTTTCGGTTTTTTGAACGATGAACCGTTTTTTGGTGACAGTGGTATAATTGGAGCAAGGTTGTCAAGTGATGCATCAACCTTAAGAAACCTCGTCGGTGACGCCTTAGCATTAGTTGTGCAGAACATTTCCACAGTAATTGCAGGCCTTATATTTTCCTTCACAACGAATTGGAAACTCGCACTCATTGTTCTAGCTTTGTTACCGTTCGTTGGACTACAAGGATTCTCTCAGATGAAGTTCCATGATAAATACAGTGGCGATGTCAAGGTACGTAACACATATACAAAATATAATAGTAAAAATCGAATCTTGAGGCTAAAAATGTAAGATTGTATTGTTTTTTTTTTTTTTTTTTTGCAGGCCATGTACGAAGAAGCAAGTCAAATAGCGAACGATGCTGTGGGGGGCATTAGAACAGTAGCCGCGTTTTGTGCTGAAGATAAGGTGATGGAAATGTACAGAAAGAAATGTGAGGGTCCTATAAAAATCAGTGTAAAACTTGGCCTTATCAGTGGTGCTACATTGGCTGCTGGAAACTTCTTTAAATATTGTTCGAATGCAGCGTGTTTTTATATAGGTGCGATTCTTGTTCGCCATGGAGAAGCGACTTTTGGGGAAGTATTTAAGGTAAAAAGTTACAACATGTTAGTCATCATGATAAACCGTAAAATTTATGATGAACGATAGTTCGTGTTTTTGCAGGTTTTCTTTTCTTTAACAATGGCAGCGACGGGAGTTTCACAAGCAGTCGGTATTGCACCAGATCTTGGCAAAGCCAAAGCATCTGCAGTTTCGATATTTGGGATTCTCGATAGAAAATCGAGGATTGATTCTAGTTCTAATGATGGTCTTACCTTAGAAGTAGCAATGGGTGACATTGTACTGAAAAATGTGTGCTTTAAGTATCCAATAAGGCCAGACATTCAAATTTTCAAAGATTTATCCCTATCAATCCCTTCTGGAAAGGTAATAAATGCTAAAAAAAAACCCGAAAACCGGTTGATTTTGTTATGTTTATTCTTTTATCCTGTGTTTTTTTTTTTTTTTGGGACAGATGGTTGCTCTTGTTGGGGAAAGCGGTAGTGGAAAATCGACGATAATTAGCTTAATCGAGAGGTTTTATGATCCTGATTCTGGTCAAATATTTTGGATGGTGTGGATATCAAGAGGTTAAACATCAATTGGCACAGACAACAGATTGGATTAGTGAGTCAAGAGCCTACTCTATTCAATGAAACAATACGAGACAATGTCGCGTATGGTAAACAAGGGAACGTTACTGAAGACGAGATAATTGCTGCTACGAAAAACGCTAATGCACACAACTTCATATCATCGTTGCCTAAGGGATACGATACAAATGTTGGTGAAAGAGGTATACAACTATCAGGCGGACAGAAGCAGAGGATCGCTATAGCACGTGCAATATTGAAAAATCCCAAGATTCTTCTACTTGATGAAGCAACAAGTGCGCTTGATGCAGAGTCGGAGCGGATTGTACAAGATGCGTTGTATAATGTCATGGTAAACAGGACTACTGTTGTTGTTGCACACCGTTTGAGTACGATCCGAGGAGCTGATGTGATTGCTGTAGTGAAGAACGGTGCGATCTCTGAGAAGGGGAGACACGATACGCTAATGCGAATTCCGAATGGCACATATGCATCACTTGTTGCATTGCATTCAAGTGCAGAATAATGTAGAGATGGGTGTCTACTCATGCATTGTATACTTTTAGAATACCGTAATTCATAGCCATGGATTGAGAAAATTAAGTCAATTCAAGCATATATGTGGCTTCATTTCACTATGTGAATGTCTTTTCATATATATATTTTTTTCAATTTTATCTTTCAAATTTTCCTATATATTTATTCTATCCGATTTTAGGCATAATGTTGAATTTTTTTGTCCTAATTTGGGTCAGAATGTATGAAATAGACTTTCTGACCGACATTAAGTCTAGAAAATACTTAAGTTTTGACTGAAACTAAATCAGAATAATACACCACATTATGACTTATATTTGGTCAAAATAGTATGTGCCCTATGAAAAGATGTTCCCTTCGCTATTTTGGACAAAATTAAAGCTCCAAAATGACTCCAAGTGTAAAACCCCGTTTTTCCTATAATTGTATTTTCGTCGATTGAGAAATATTTGAACTTTTCTAATTTCTTCTATTTATTTAATTCCATAAACCCTTGTATTTTAGTCAATCGAGTATGAACATGGGATTGGGACCTTTTTTCGAGCTTATTTAGGGATGTGTACGGATATCACTAAACGGAGACAAAAAGATTATAATTAAGATCTTGTTGAAAAGTTACTTGATAAGCAGAACACCTATTGAGAATTGGAGTAGGCATGCAGTTTATTAAAAATTAGAGTAATCGGCGCAAAACACCTTATCTTTTGGGTCCAACATTGACATTGAGGCTGCCCTTATCTTTAAATTTTACATTTTTTTCCCTCTATGTTCGATAAAATTTTGCAAGAAACACATTTTTTTCGAATTTGAGATTAAATTTAACGGGAACCACACGTGACATGCACTCTCTCCGTCAACCCTGGAAATAAAAACGTTTTTTTTATTATTTCCCCAAAATCCACATTAATTCGACTACCAAAAAAAAAAAAAAAAAAAAAAGTCCAGATTTGAGGATTCTGTAATGTATTCTCCCCGATTAGCACCTTTACTCTCTAAAACACGGTCTACGACTTATCACTTATGTGCTTTGAAGTTGATTAGATATATTATGTAAAGTGAATCTCTAGACTTTTGATTATTATGGAAGCCTTTGATGATGAAAATCATTGAAATTGAGCTTGTTTTAATACAAGGTGTTGTGAAGCATTTATTTTGAATGATTTTCTACTAATGATAATTTCAAAGCTTTTGTATTGGGGGATGGATTCTTATGTTCTTGAGATTTCATAGGTTGAAAAATCTGATTTTTTTGTTCTTTTAATAGGTGGTGTCTCTTTTTCCTCCATCTGATAAACTTGGAATCATTTCAGTACAGAGCGAGAAAGAGGAAATTATACCGACGAAGAAGATGAAAATGGACCATATATTCCCCTGGAAAATCGGTATATGATGTTCTTTCTGAATTTTTGTAAGTCATTTTGGGGAAATAATAATAAATAAAAAAAAAATTTGTTTGTTTGTTCAGGGTTGACGGAGAGTGCATGTCACACGTGTGGTTCCTGTTAAATTTAACCCCAAATTCGAAAAAGAGTGTTTCTTGCAAAATTTTATAGAAGATAGAGGATAAAAATGCAAAATTTAAAGATAATGGACAAATCTCAATGTTGAACCAAAGATAGGGGTGTTTTACGCTAATTACTCTAAAAATACTATTGTAGACGGGAGCGGCTACATGAATTGTGTTACACGGGTCAGGGATCGAGAACGACACACCGTATTACAAATTTATAATGTATTATACAAAATATATGTATAATTATGGGTCAAAGGGTAAATATTTAAAAAATTAGCAGGACAATGTGTACATATTAGTACATAAACATTTTAAATTGTTAATTGTCTATTATGACACATTTAGAAAGATGTCATGATTTTAGGACTATATAAGAAAAAATTTTGTCAAAAAAGAACATTTTTCTAGTGAAAGTGAATTACGTTGGTTTGTGCTGAAAATAACGTAATTCACTTTCAAATTCACTTTCACTAGTGAAATGTCTTTTTTGACAAAAATCTTTTCTTATAGTCCTTTTTGCTTGACATCTTTCATATTGTTTCATTTAGGACCCTTATCCCAATTTTAAATGGTGTAAGAAAATACATTGATTTTTTTATTTTTGGAGGGTGGGAATAAAGGACAAGAAAGAGGTGAAAAATAGTAATCAGGACTAAAAAAGGAAGATAATGACAAATTCAATGTTCGTTGACTTAAATCCACTGTTCGTTACAATGGAATAGACCCAAATCCACTATCCCAAAATGACTTTGAAAAAGGCATCGAAAAATATTAAATGAGATGTTAGAATATAGAGGACGAAAAAAAAAAATATGGTGAAAAGAATTACGATCTTTTGATGTTTAAATCAAAAAAAATACGTCTATTTTTGTAATTGAGAATAAGAAAATATCAAATTAGTGAAATTTTGATCGTTCTTTTCGCTCAATAAAAATTTCGACTGGACTAAACGTTTATTTTCAACACTACATTGTCCATTTTCACATTTATCTTTTTTTTAGGGTCAAGTGAAGTGACCCAAATAGCACAAGGTGGCGCCGCCCCTAGCTGTAGACAAGGCATAAGTCCAATAAGTAGAGGGCAGCGGGTATTGGGGTAGGCATGCGGAATATTAAAAACAACATAGAAAAGACATAAGCCCAATAGGTACAGGGAAGACAGTAACGCCCGGTTTCCGGATACCTAGTTCTTATTCGGAAAAAACGTTCGGCACGTATAACATTAAATGTCTCTAATCCGAGGCGGATTCAGGAACTTTTTCCAGTGGGTCACCGGTAGTGCTGTAAACGAGCCGAGCCGAGCCGAGTAGCTGATGTTCAAGCTCGAACTCGTTTATTATCGAGTAGGCTCGGCTCGACTCGTTAAGACAAACGAGCCTAAAAGCCTGTTCGAGCTCGGCTCGATAAGAAAGAAAAAAGCTCGAGCTCGAGCTCGAGCTCGAGATCAAGCTCGCGAACGAGCTCGAACTCGAGCTCGGCTCGTTCAAAAGTGTTTTTTACGAACCGGTTCGACACCGCGCCCATACAAACTCAAAAAAAAAAAACAAATACAGGGGACACATTCACAAATACACAAAATAACCCGATAGGCAATAGTCCAAATTCAAATACAACAACAAGCAAGCACAAGTTACAACTTAAAGGGTTCAAAATGAGTTAATTGACCGCCGACCGGATAACATTACATAATAAATTCTTAGACAAAACAGTCCAAATGTCTAATACATAAAAAACCAACCAAAATCCTTCTTCATGTCACCCAGCCACTAATACACAACACGGCACCTGCATTTGAATAACAAAGAAACTCATTTAGATATTCGCCTTAACCGAAAATCAGCTTTAGTTTTGGGGGTGAAAAACAAAAACAAAAAAGATGTATACTTTTGGATAAAATACCGATGTCGGATTTGCCTAACCTCCGTAATAGAAGTAATACCGATCAAATCAACCATGTGACGGAACACATCTTGATGAGACTGAAAAACAAAAACAAAAAGATGAGGACTGGTCTATACAATAAGATCTCAAAATCTAAACCATACGCAAAGCATAAATATTAAGGGGAATACACTTGCTCTTAGACACAATTCACGCTAAGTCGATAAATTCGAATACAGAAACAAGAGAGCAAGAGAATAATCAAATCTACAAAAGAGCAAAATAGATGCATCATGAAAGTTGAGGCTTATGGATCACCCCATCCCTTGATCAATTTCAACTAACTTTCATGTCAAAAGTTGCAAACAGCACCAAGTACCATAATCATGTAAATATCAAACAATATTTCACAACAGAAACTTCTATGGATAAGAGGCTTGATATTACAACGGATATGAAAAAGGAAACCAAAAGTAGAATTATATAACTCGTTAATCTAACAAATTACGATTCCCCATATATATCAAAGTGCTCCCAGCAAACTAAAGCTCATGCCAAGAAAAGGCTTTCTAGGTTATCTTCTGAAGTAGATGAACTTTGAGAAGGATGATGAAATTATAATATAATATCCATGACAAACTACTCTAGTAAAGCTTCAGACGAGCAACAACGGACTGCATAATACTAATTTACATTTACATTTAGAGAGAAAGATCATGTTGCAAAATTTGCACTTCAAAACCTTAGTGGAAGATTCTATGCGGTGAATGTTCCTTATTTATCCAATAATCTAATACGATTCTCTAATCAATCATTCACCGTGCAATATTGGTGCAATATTTATGGCCCCTTAAATCCCTCGCTACAGCTACAAACCTCTAGAACTTGATCTCAAAGATAGAGGCTGTTAGTTCACTCAGATTTCTAGCAAATTGTCAAAAAATTTAGACAAATTTCGAAATTTTTCTGTTTTTATTTCCTAACAAAGTTTAGACAGCATTTTATGATCTACTCGTGTATGTATCTTCAAGTAAAAAAAAGTGGTCTTCAACGGCATCTGAAATTAGTATTCCCAGAAGGTGATTCGATACAACATCTTTCAGCTCAATCCTTGATTTGAAATGAAGGAATTTGTGTGTGCAAACTGCAAAGGCAGCCAAAAACAAGCCAAAAACGAGCCAAAAACCAGACGAATCGATTCATACCTGCAGGCTTTAGGGAGAGGCGGAGAGGCGGAGAGGCGGTCCAGGCGGAGAGCTCAGACTTCAATCAGAGGCAGCCGCAGAGCAGAGCGGCGGCGGGAGTCTAGGGTTGAATTGCGAACTTGAAAGCAAAAGGAGAATAATTTGGGGTGAATCCGTGAATGACTGAATGAGAGCTCGATCCTCGATGTATATGTGTAAATTGTGTTTTTATATATTTATTATTTATATAATATTATTAATATATAATATATGTTCACGAGCTTAAACGAGTGTTCGCGAACATACTCGTTTAAGCTCGTTTAATAAACGAGTAGTAAAATCAGCTCGAGCTCGGCTCGATAGTGATACTGAACGAGCTTGAACGAGCTTAAACGAGCCGAGCTCGAGCCTCGTTCGCGAACACTCGGTTCGTTTAACACCCCTAGTCACCGGACCGTAAAACTATATTTTAAAAAAAAAAATTGTTTCAGTAGGTCACCGGAGCCTAAAACTATATTTTTAACAACAAAACTACATCGTTTTAGTACTAAAAATTCTCTGGAGCTCAGTGGGGTCACGTGAACCCCTTAGGTCACATAGATCCGCCCCCGGCACATACTTACCCTTATTGATATTCATTTTAGACACATTAACATATTAATGCGTCAAAGGCATCTTCACACATAGATCTGCCCTGGCACTACAAAACGATATACACTTTTGCACCAATTTTTCAGAAATGTGTGAAAAAATCTTTCTGTTTACTAAAATTTTCATATTCCATTTCAACAATTTGTCTAATTTGCTTAGAAGGAAAATAATTTTGTTTGACAAAAGTTGTAGATGCAAACAGAAACAACTTCTACAAACCAAATACACTGATTAACAGGTTGCAATATTATGTCTTAAGATTGTTAGAAAAAATAGTAATGTACTGATTCGTTTATTTTGAAAAATCGCATAGGATAAATTGCAGAAACGAATTGTCAAATATAGATGAACACATAACATGAATAGAGTTTATTCACATAGTAAAATACTACAAGACATTCAAACGAAAATGCAGAAAGCAAAATGTAAATGCGAAAAATTATAGTGACTGAGGCGAGTTTATAAGACATAATTACCCCGACTATATGCATACGGATATGGCACTACGTCTCCGAAGATACAACAGTCTACCTTTATGTATTCTGCACTTGAATGAGGAAACCAACGAACATATAAGGCCTTGAAATCTCTAACTTTATGCAAGTGGTTGTGTTTTTTTTTGTGTGCAGAGTTTGTGTGTATGAATGTTTTTTTATTTTCATTCAGGATGTTGTTTATTCATATAGACAGAGTGAGTTGCAATTGAAGAGAAGTATCTCTTCTGATTTCGTGAGGAGCCATTTCGAAACAGAAAAAAAAAAAAAAATTGTTGCTTCAGAACAGTTTTTTCTGGTTTCGGTTGCAACAGCTCATTTCGAACTGATCTGAATTCGAACATATACATTGCTGAACCGAACAGGTAAAATGATTATTCAAATTTGTACTTGTTGAGCTAGCCCAAAAAGATTAATATTGTGCTGAACCAACAAGTATCTACTAGTAGAGAAATATAATTGTGATTGATTGATAATAATTGATAGAACATTACAATATTTATTGCCTAATTAATGATAGGTAGAAGTTTATCTAAACCAAATAATATATCCTAACATAATTCAAATTCAAACAATAATATTTAAACAAATCATAACTCAATCTTGTCATTATCTCTAACATCTACGTCCTCCCTCCTCTATAAAATTCTCTTGGCAGTTGGGGCTTGCCTCTCAATAGAACTCTACATCTTAAATGTTAATTTGAAGCCACCTTCCTATGGGGGACAAATATTTTACATTACTTCATTAACAACCCACATATTTCACTTTATATTTAGGTATTAATTTCTCATTCACCCGATATCGGAATCGAGTGATTCAAAAGCTAACATCAACTACTATCTTAGTAGTTCTCAAAGCTGTTTTTAGATCTTGAAAATTCATTCGGTAAGTCATTCAAAATCGAGTCTGAAGTGGACTGCTCGCCACTTACACTTAGACCTGGTTTAAGCTAAAAACTACTTAAAATCCCAACAAGAGAACCTATTTAAATAGCTGATATTTCGGGTCTCCAACCAGTTGTCAAGTCTGCTATTCTTATTAATCCTGAAGCCGGAGATATAGTGGAACCGGAAAAAGTTAAAGTTGCAAAGGGAGATGATTTTTCTTGGTCATATTACATTAATAATAAAAATCTTGGACAGAAAAAAAAAATCTACTTTGACAACTTTAACATTTTCCCATTCCATCATATCTCTGGCTTCTGATTTAATAAGATTAGCAAACTTTACAATTGGTTGGAGACCCGAAATATCAACAATCTGAATAGGTTCTCATCATTGAGACCGATTGTGCGTTTTTCGATATTTATGCAAACATGTTCAGAAGCTAATGACTGACCTTATTTAAAAATGACAAAAGAGTTATTGTTTATTGGTGTCAAGGGCCATATAGAGCAAAGGTATTATACTATTGTGTAGCGATTTTTTTTTCAAACTTTCATGCACTCTTATTAAACGTTCGTAGTATAATAACTTTGCTCTATACAACCCTTGACACCAATAAACAAAAACTCTTTTGCCCTTTTCAAATAAGGTCAGTTGCTGTCATTAGCTTTTGAACATGTTGGCATAAATGGGAGGGAAATTCTTTCCATTTCATTAGCTTCTGAACATGTTGGCATAAATATCGAAAATGGGGAATTCTTACCATCTCATTAACTACTTTTTAGTAATCATAAAACAAATTTGTTTAATTGCTTTGTTAAATATTAAATAACTTTTTTCTTTTTGTATATATGGTAAAAACAAATTCTTTTGAAGACGCCCTAGCTATGAAGATATTGGGCGCCTTATTACGTAAGTGTTAATGAATACCGTTTTATTTTTTTTTTATTAAATTTTGTCTCCCTCTTATTAAGATGATGCCCAATGAATATTCATTTGGTTGATCAAAAGGAAAAAATATAATAAACGGAAGCAAAGGAAACATCATATGTATCCGGTGGTAAATCATAAACCGGTAGAGGAGCTCGTAAATGATTATGTTGGATCGATAATGCGCAGAGACATTCTAGAAGGGGTGAATAGAGTGTGGGTAATTTTCTTCAATTTCTTTAAGGCGATAGGTCTAGGCGTCAAAGATTCCGGCTTTGAGGTGGGAGTAGCCGGTTTGGGTGTTCCCGAACCACTTGCTTGTTTCCCTTTTTCTTTGATTGAAGTGAGTTGTCTGTGGAGGTAAGAATTTTCCTCCTTAAGTCCTGAAATGACTTGTTTATATTTGACAACCTCTTCTTTCAAAGAATTATTCTCAATCTCGGTATCTTGATGCTTAAGTTCTAAATAACTTAGTGTGTTTATTAGTGAGACCAGGGGGCGGATGTATGTGTATTATAAGGGGGTCCACCCTGAAAAAATAATAACTCTACATTTTACCTATAGAAAAATATTTTGGACACCGTAAAAAAATTATTCTACTTAGAAAAAAATTACGGACCCCCTTGAAAAATATTCCTGGATCCGCCACTGAGTGAGACGACTTCATCGTCGTGATGCAATCTAAGTTCGTTTATATCTTCGAGTCTAGCCTTGAGTTCTAAGTTCTCTTTGGCTAGAGACTCGTTAAGTGAATGCAGTTCATCATTTGTGAATGATGATGGGCTTGATACCTCATCTTCTGTGTCATTGGTGGGTTGCGAGTAACCCATGAGACATAAGTCGCTTGTTCGTAAGATTCAGAGTTATTGTCATTGTCTGATTCTGAGCTATCTTCCTATGTGACCAAGGCTTTCTTTGTTTTTAGCTTTGAGTTTCCTTGGGAGTTTGAGTTGCCAGAGTTGGACTTTGACTGTGACTTAGACTTAGACTTTGATTTCGATCTGGATTTGGATCCAGAACTTTGTTTCGTCTTGCCACTTTTCACGTTCGGGCAGGCGTTTGCAATGTGCCCAAATTGTTTACACTCGAAGCATTGTGCTGTAGTGGTCCAATCCTTTTCTTTACTGCTTCGAGTCTTTCCACTATGTCTCTTGGCGTTCTTGGAATTTTGTCGTTGAAACTTGTAAAACTTTGTGAAGTTTCGAACCGCCATTGCATAGTCCTCGTCTTCATCTTCACTCTTAGAAGCCTCGGATTCAGGTTCAGATTCAGATTCATTTTCTTTAAGAGCAGTGTTACGGGGAGTGCCTCTATCACGCTTACGAGCTTCTAAGTGCATCTCGTGAGCGATCAAGATACCGATAAGCTCATCTTTAGTAAGAACCTCAGCACCCTTACCCTCATCAGTGGCATACGCCTTGGAATCCCATTCTGGAGGAAGACTCCTAAGAATCTTGAGGATTTTGTCCTTATTAGAGACGGGCTTACCGATCGCTTCTAGTGCATTTACAATATCGTTGAATCTAGTGTCCATTTGTTTAACTATTTCATTAGATTCCATCCTAAACATCTCGAATGCACGTAGAAACCCATTTATTTTGGAGCGTTTGACTCGGGATGTGCCCTCATGCCGTTGGGCGAGAGTCTCCCAAATTTCTTTGGCTGACTTACATGAGTTCACATCTCGAGTTTCTCCAGCACTGAGAGAGTTCACAAGTATGGCCATGGCCTTCGAATTTAGAGACAACATTTTAAAGTCATCTTCATCGAGATCATGGTCTTGCTTGGGAACCCATGTAATAATCCCAGTCACAGTGATGGACTTCATAGGAAGCAATGGACCATTTTTAATAATCCGCCATTGTTGATAGTCCATTGATTCGATATGTAGTCGCATCGTATTCTTTCATTCCATATACCCTGATCCATCAAAGTAGGGGGGCCTTGCCAGAGACAAACCCTCCCGTGGAGTCATGGTAGATGCCATGGAATTATGCATTGTTTAAAAAAAATGATCTAATCTATATGATATGTAATTACAATGCAATCTATATGCTCAATATAAATATGCAGTGATTACAATGCAAATATGATAATATGATCTATGGAATCTCAGAAACACTTAATAGTAGGACAAATGATTAAATAGTGAAGTGTGTGAGAGTTCCTAAATCAATTTATTATTAATTACTACAGCCTCAAATTAAAATGTGATTACGTAAAGGGGGTTGTAACACAGATAAATATGAATTTAAACCGAACCCTTAGCAGTGAAGCAGTTGTATGACGATTAAAACTTGATCGAACATAATCATGCAAAAGCTCAACAAGACCAAGTGTAAAATCAAGGTAAAAAAAATGCACTCAATCAAACTACTAGTATCGTCACTTGATCACTAGGTGACCTTCGCTCCGATACCAATTGTTGGATTGATAATACGCAGACACACTCTAGATGGGGTGAATAAAGTGTGGGTACTTTAAGCCTTTTAAAAATTTATAGCACTTAACAAATTGCAGGCAAACAATATGTTATACAAATCAGAGTTTAATAGTCTAACACACTTAAGAAGAATCTGGCAGCGGGACTTCTAATTAAGTTATAGTGTTTAACTATATACCTAGATCAAGTTTAGTAAAAAGTTTGAATAATACACTTAGCACAGAAACACTTGAACCACAAATATTATTCAAATAGGTGGGAGATAATTATATATGCAGGTTTAATTCAGTTTCTGATCAAGAATATATATATAGATATATACGCAAATAAATTTCAGATCAACAATGCTGCACTAAAAAAAATATGCAAGTCTATACAAAAGACAAAGAAGGTATAGATTCAAAGCCCAAATGTTCAGGTAACAAACAAATTTTAAGCAAATTTATACCAATTATAAATTCAGTTCAATTATAGTACAACAGGCTCATAAAATTGCAAATAATACAACAACAAAACCTAGTAACACCTACTTAGCAGGTTTAACTGAGTTATAGAAAATAAATGTTACAAAGCTCACCAAATTACAAGAATATTCAGCAAGATAAAATAGAACCTGAACTTATCAGTCAAACAAATAGGAAGGATAATCTAGTCCAAAAGACAAGATTATCAAGCCCGTAGTTTTTACTAGACCGAATACACAGTTTAGTTGCCTAACAACTACAACCTATAATTATTACAAGGTGTTCACAAATCAGGTTTAGCAGGATAATCAAGATAACAGTAGGATTCTGCAGCAAGTCAGCAAAATTCAGGAAGCAGGAATCAGGTTATGACAGATTTAAACGGGAATTTGCAGACTCAAAAGGAACAGCAAAAGGGTGTTCTAAAAATTATTACTAGACCGAATACACAGTTTTTACTAGACCGAATACACAGTTTAGTTGCCTAACAACTACAACCTATAATTATTACAAGGTGTTCACAAATCAGGTTTAGCAGGATAATCAAGATAACAGTAGGATTCTGCAGCAAGTCAGCAAAATTCAGGAAGCAGGAATCAGGAATCAGGTTATGACAGATTTAAACGGGAATTTGCAGACTCAAAAGGAACAGCAAAAGGGTGTTCTAAAAATGATTTACAGCAACACAAAGTGTATGCTAAAGATCAAAATCAGAACCAACAAGTTTAATGGGGAATCAAAACAAGACACGGCAAATCACACAAAACGTGATAATCACTTAGTCAAATTTCTTACAGATTTTTGACTAACAGACTTAACAGTGATATGTAATTCACAACAACAAGGGAAGCACTAAGACCAGAATCACAAGACTTCTGTCAAAGTGCAAAAACAAAGACTTAAGGCACTGATTCTATTCAGACTCAAAGCACATACAATAAACCTCACTAGGCACTCAAACTTGGTACTTTAGACCAATACTATTTTGATCACCAAGAATCAACTACCAAAATCAGTGCCTTAAGTCCTTGTTTTTGCACTTTGACAGAAGTCTTGTGATTCTGGTCTTAGTGCTTCCCTTGTTGTTGTGAATTACATATCACTGTTAAGTCTGTTAGTCAAAAATCTGTAAGAAATTTGACTAAGTGATTATCACGTTTTGTGTGATTTGCTGTGTCTTGTTTTGATTCCCCATTAAACTTGTTGGTTCTAATTTTGATCTTTAGCATACACTTTGTGTTGCTGTAAATCATTTTTAGAACACCCCATTTGCTGTTTCTTTAGAGTCTGCAAATTCCCGTTTAAATCTGTCATAACCTAATTCTTGCTTCCTGAATTTTACTGACCTACTGCACTTGAGTAGATTTGTCTACTAAACCTGATGTTATCTTGATTATCCTGCTAAACCTAACCTTGTAATAGTTATAGGTTGTAGTTGTTATGTAATTGAACTGTGTATTCAGTCTAGTAAATACTACGGGCTTGATAATCTTGCCTTTTTGGACTAGATTATCTTCCTGTTTGTTTGACTGATAAGTTCAGGTTCTATTTTATCATGCTGAATATTCTTGTAATTTGGTGAGCTTTGTAACACTTTTTTAAGTAGGTGTTACTAGGCTTTGTTGTTGTATTATTTGCAATTTTCTTAGCCTGATGTACTATCATTGAACTGAATTTATAATTGGTATAAATTTGCTTAACATTTGTTTGTTACCTGAACATTTAGGCTTTGAATCTGTACCTTCTTTGTCTTTTGTATAGACCTGCATTTTTTTTAGGACGGCATTGTTGATCTGAAAATTTATTTACGCATATATCTATATATATATTTATTTTTGATCAGAAACCGAATTAAACCTGCATATCCCACCTATTTGAATAATATTTGTGGTTCAAGAGTTTCCGTGCTAGGTGTATTATTCAAACTATTTAAACTTGATCTAGGTATATAGTTAAACACTATAACTTAATTAAAAATCCCGCTTCCAGATTCTTCTTAAGTGTGTTAGACTATTAACATCTGATTTTTATAACATATTGTTTGCCTGCAATTTGCTTAAGTGCTATAAAATTTTAAAATAACGAAAATTACTCATACTCTCTTTACCCTCTAGAGTGTGTCTGCGCATTATCGATCCAACAGATTAGGTGTCTACCCAAGTTCTCAATCATTTACTGGCTCCGGGTCATCTTATCTTTCCTTTCTTTTCTTTCCTTTCATTCCATTTGTTATTTTTTCCTTTCGATAAAGCAAAAGAGTATTGATTACGCATCATCTTAATATGACACAGAGAATAGAGAAAAATGAATAAAAAATAAAACAATATTGATATACACTAAGACATGTGTCTCTATAGAATATTAAAACAAATTTGTTTTTAACACCAATACCCAAGGAAATAAAATAAAATAAAAAGTTATCTAATATAAAAAAACAATTAATCGGATTTGTTTTATAATTATTAAATACTACATTTGTCCCAAAATATAAGTCCGTTTAGATTTTTGTCAAATATAAGTCCGTTTAGGTTTTTGTTTTTATCCCATAATATAAGTCCATTTATAATACCAATGAAATATTTATTACGTTTTCTTCTCTTATCCCTCATTTTTTACATATTCATCTACTTTTATAATACCTATGAAACATTTATTTAATTGCATTAATAACAGTCAAATGTTATTTTAGATTTTTTTTCCATAAAAATTAATGAAATATAACCAATTTAACCAATTTTCTTAAATTGTGTCAAAAAAACCAAACGGACTTATATTTGGGATAGGGGTCATTCCGTTCCAAAATAACTGAGCAGTTCTAAAAAAAATTTATTCCAAATAACTAATGCAGAAAATCTTCCAATACAAAATTTAATGCACATTTCCTTTTACCCATTTTTTTTTTCCAATACAAAATTTAATGCATATTTCCCTTTTACCCATTTCTTTATTTTTGTTCGTACACTGTCTTAAATGCACCAGCATTATAAATCCATTTTCTATAAAGGTATTCTAGTCTTTATCTAATCAAATTCTTAATGATCACTTTATTTATTAATCTGTATGTTTTTGACAACGCCTTAGTTATTATGAAATGACGCTGGTGGTTGGGGTGGAGTTTGGGGGATGGCGCTTTACTGATGTGCTCCGTAGAAAGGTTTTAGTGCAATGTTTGTTCGCTAGTGTTGTTGTCATGCTCTCTACGGGAAAATTAAAATGGTATAAAGGCTAAGTGAACGTTAAATGAAAACCAACTTATTCGTTAATTGGTAATTAGTGTTTCTCAATTATAACAACACCATATTCCCTTATTGACTCATTGACTATAAGTAATTAACATGCACCTTTTGTCATGCAATGAATCGGGAAAATCTCAGCTAGACTGCTTATTTCATTCATGTCTCTATGTTAAGATAAGCGTTTTTACCGTTGTACTAATTTCATTTATGTCTCTATGTTAAGATCTGTCCCAACACCCCTCTCAGTGTTGTTAATCATCTAACACTTGCATAGTTTTTTTTAAAAGTGTAGGCAATCTTTCCCAACACCCTCCCAAGTGTGGGCAATCTGTCTCAACACTGTCACAATTTATTTTTTTAAATAATGTTCCAACCAGGATTCGATCTCATGACCACTGGCTCTGATACCATGTTAGGATCAAACGCTTATCTTAATACAAAAATCAATTGGTGTTAATAAATGTGTTAATTTATTTCCTTATCATTTAAGAGTGTTGGGCAATCTATCCCAACACTTTAACCATACCAAATCAATTGATGCATTCTCCTCTCTGACAAACATCACACTTGTGATCTAAGAGCAACAGAAATGGCCATTGCCATTTTGGTGGGAGGCTGACAAGAATTCTTGCAATTTTTATTAGTATTTAATAAAAGACTTATAAGTGGCACAATGACCTCTCTTTCCCCAGCCAATAAATAGTGAACAAGACCTCAAAAGCAAGCACACGCATTTAATATCTATAATTATTAATGAATTAAAAAAGAATAAAATATAATATAAACTCCCGGGACATTTTGCACAAAGGTGAGAAGGAGGGTGGGCAGAACCAATTTCACCTCCACCCTGTATCCCATCTGGAGGGCTTCCGATGAGCTATAGTAAATATTTTATGTGCCACTTTGTATAAACTATGCGCATATTAACTTTTGCAGTGTGAAAAATAGTAGAATAAAACCAATCCACATAAAAATGTAAGGAAACATTCAACAGATTGAGATCATTAGACAAGCAAACATATATCTATCCCTAATGTCAACATTTACTGATAAAGCATGAAAAGTGCAAAAGTTATACCCCGCAAGATAACATACAGGGGCGGACCCACCCTATGTCCTGGGTGGTCTCAAGCCTCCCCAAATGGTCACAAGCCCCCCCCCCCCCCTCCATATGGTCCCAAGCTCCCCTCCCAAATTTTTATTATTGTATTAGTAGTAGTGTTAATATTAGTATGTTATGTGTCTTTTTCTTAAGTAAAAGACCTTATGTCCTAGTGGTTAAGAACAAACTATTTTCAGTTTCCATAATTCTAGCTAGGTTGTAAGTTCAAATCCCACTACCAACATTTTTTATTTTTTTCCCGGATTTTTTTTAGCTTTGCAATTTATATACCAAGATCACCCCGAAATTTTTTCCTGGTTCCGCCACTGATAACATACAAGAAGTTTGTTGCATTTAAAAAGAAGCATGAACACTTTAGTTATTACCAGGCATGCTCATCACATAAAGCTAGGTATAAACACCAAAATAACACATCTAGATTTACTTGAACGTCCATTTACCTCAAATCGTTGAAGAAAAACTTAGATCCAAAAGTTAAGACTCAAAGAAGACTCACCGAAAGTTCTTTCTTCGATTCCTACAACAAAAACAAAGATTTAAGCTTACTAAACATTTAGAAACTAAGAAAGATCCAAGAAAAGTTCTAGATCTAGAAAATGAGTTTCGAACTTTTACCCGATCAAAGAAAAACTTATGTGGAAACGATCCTCCTGTCGGGATGATTCTCGTTGTGTGATTGACATGTAAATCCGTCGGTTAGATCAAACACAAGAATGGAATTCATCTTCTTTTCTTCTATTTCTCTCTACTCTCTTGCCTCTCTTCAACTTGAAAATAGATGAATGAAGTTAGGTTTTCAGGTTATGGGGGTTTTAAAGAAGTTTTTCTTTCCTAAAATGCCCTTTACTAAAACCCATTTCATTTTTCTTTTAAAAAATGAAAAGGGGAAATATAATAACCACTCCCATTAATTTCTGAATTGACAATTGTGCCCTTCGTGATATTTTTTTTAAGACCCTGAATTTCTACACATTCAGTCTACGAGTTATACTACACATTTTTTTTTTCCATTTTTTTTTTTTTGGTGCACATAAAGTTTATGAATTATAAGAGTAATTGCTTTGAACTTACCTGTAAGAAAAATTATGTCGGCCATTAATTGAGCCCGTGTAATTTTCTTCCCCGTGATAATAGTCTTATAGGAAATTCGTTTTTCCTAGGAAATATGTTATTTATTATTTATTGGTTATTTAAAAGGAGTTTTAATCCGATTAAAACTCGGCTTTGATGGACGGCCGAGATTAAAGCTAAAACCTAGATCATTCGGATTTCGGCCCTCTCTCCGCCTATAAATGTAATGCTTTACTCCATCATAAAGCATACGAAATAAACCAACACATAACGGTTGTAGGCAAGGAGAGAGATATCCGAATCCTCATCAAGGCGGCTACAACAACGGTAACAATGGATGTAGGAAACGATCCTGATGATTTCTTCCGCTATTAAGGTACTCTGAATCTAATGTTTATTTTTCATGTGGTATCAGAGAGAACCTACGATTCATGTTATTCGTCTATTATTTTGATCTGCGTTTATTAACTATACGGCTGCTGTATCGATTCCTCATATTTACGGTAGTGTGTTGATCCTGTTGATCCAACCTCTATTAAAAAAAATAAAAAATAAAAAGTTTCCGGCAATTCTCAGATCCCAATTGTCAATCCCCTTTGTTGTTCACGTTGGTGGCCATAGTATATATTAAAGGGAATACTTTATTATTGTGTGATTGTGTAGCTTTTCCGTTGGCCTTTGAGTACGTTTCTGTGAGGTTTCCGTCGAACGGAGCATCAATTGAAATAATTCTTTATAATGGATAATTACTGTGCACTTCGTGATCAATATTATAACCTGTTTGCCCTCTTGAACTTTGGACAATTGGTTGTAATTATATGGAATTTTCTTTTTAGTGCCGAAGAATACCTTCATTAGATGACGGCTGTATGAAAGAATTAGAAGTGCGTTAGGGTTTTTGCATTTTCTTTAAGACCATTAAACCAATTGATATTGACAATTATAACCTTTTGGACAGCCTTGGCAACATATTGGATAAGTCAAAAAAAAAATATAAAAAAAAAATAAAAAAATAATAATAATAATAAATAAATAAATAAATAGTTATGCCTGTTTAGACACCTTACTGCTGGACTCAAATAATATTCCCATATCTGTGGCCACTTAATCGCACAAGGCCATTCGTTAGATGCAGGATATTGTTTACTCATTGCCAAATATTTTGTGACTTATTGAAAGGCAATTTTTAATTGCTAATTTTAAAATAAAATAATGTTTGTGTCAATTAAATTCTGCATATTGAATGTATGAGAATTAATCTTTACGTTAACCTTTTTGTAAGAGTTTGATGAAAGTATAGTCTTTCTTTTATGTGTTGGCAATATTGCTTGTTATTTTGTTTTATGTACCTATAAAATGTACATAACTATTGTCAGGAAGACTAATAATTAAATATGATATGTATCTCATACATAATAACTTATCACATCCAGTAGTGATAAATAGTGGCACATAAAGAAGTTAGTCATATAAAACTGATTGATTAGTATATTTGTTTCTCTTTATATAAATGATGATTTAGCACATTAAGTGATAAATAATATATGACTAATGAAACTGATCATTTTATAATAGCAGCTAATTCCTGTTTTTACTTTTGGTATGTGTACTTAGCGTGTACATGCCTTTATGATGAGTTGGAAAGGCTACTCTTTTGTATTAGTTGTCACATATCACGTGTTTAATCATTTATTGCTAATGATTAAGTTATTACATCTGAAGCAACAAAGTCGCATATTGATAAAGTGATTAAATATCATTAAAGTGCAAATTATAGATTTTTTTGTTGATATTTGGTTCATATAAAAGTGTTGACATTTCACAAAGTTTTGGCCTTTAATTTATTGAATTATTGTAAAGAGTATAAATATGTCTTATAATTGTGTCAAGTTTAGAGTATTACCACAACATCTCAAATTCTTGATATATAAAGACTATTCACATTATGTTTAATGATTAGATCGTGACATATTTATTCTGTAAATTTAAGAAAGGCAATATACATTATTACTTGAACCATATTTGAATATTACATTGCATATAGTTGTGTCAACATAATGTTTAGTTGACTTCTGTATGATTGTCAACACTTGAATGTCAATGGTGTCAAATGTTGGGTATAGCCACAACAGCCTGACATGAGGATGCATCAATATTTTAATCACATTCTGAGCAGTGATTGAAAATTTATTGATATTCAGTTGAATTGGCAAATGATTCAAATTAAAGGATATGTTAAAATAATGAATAAATTGGTTTTGACCCTAGTTAGTTGGTATAAGCAATTTTTATGTTGTATTAAGTTTTTAGCTTTTAAGTGTAGCCCTTTATTAAACTTATCTTAATACCATTTTTGCTGAAAACTCATCTTATCATCACAACATAAAGATAAATGGAGTGTATATTACGAAGGTCAATGATATCCACAGATACCTTGTTCGTCTTCTTTACAAAAATATCACTCAATTATGTGTGAGTATCACGACATTATGTGAAGAATTTATGGTGACTACCCACAGGAGCACCTTATTTTCTTGTCTATACTCTACTCTTGTGTAAGTGTTGTTTAAATTAGTCTCATTAAATATTTTGTATCTCAATTTAGCCACAAGAAGTACCCAGCTTCTTGAAATAATACATATAGACATTTGTGGACCTTTGATGATCCCACCTTTGGAGGAGAAAAGTATTTCATCACCCTTATCGATGATTATTCATGTTATTGTTATGCATACTTGTTGCATGACAAATCTCAATTTGTGGACACTTTACAAATGTTCATAACTGAAGTCGAAAGACAACAAGATAGAAAAGTGAAAATCATAAGGTCGGATAGAGGTGGTGAGTTTTATGGAAGGTTTGACGAAAGAGGACAACATCCTGGACCTTTTGCAAAAATTCTCCAAAAGATGGAATTATTGCTCAATACACAACGCCTGGATCTCCATGGCGGAATGGTGTAGCAGAAAGGCATAATCATACATATATGGAAATGATTAGATCTATGATGAGTCATGATAATGCCTATATCATTATGGATGGATGCTTTACGTACAACTGTTTAAATTTTAAATAGGGTTCCTAGTAAGGCAGTTCCAGAGACACCTTTTGAACTGTGGAAATAGTGGAAACCTAATTTGAAACATCTCTAAATATGGGGTTGTCCAGCTGAGGCTAGAATTTACAATCCACAAGTAAAGAAATTGGATTTAGAACAGTTAGTGGTTACTTCAAGGTTACCCAGAAAAATCCAAAGGATATAGGCTTTATTGTCCTAACCATATTACGAGAATTGTTGAAACCGGTAATGCTATATTCTACAAGAATGGCGAAATATGTGGGAGTGATAAAATTCGTGATGTGATCATAAAGGAAATAAGGGTACCCGTCCCGTTAACCCTATTCCGAAAAATATTGGGAATCTCTTCATTGTTGAACCGCCGAACAATGAAGAATATACAATAAATGATCAACAACTCCATGTTGAGATTATCGCCAATGAGAATATAGATGAAGCACCACAGACTATAATTAAAATGATCTGCTAATCCTTATGATTATATGCTTTATCAAGTAGAATATGAAGAAGGGACAAGTAAAGATCCGGTTTCGTTTTCACAAGCCATTAAGGAAGTTAATTCTAGTAAGTGGATTAATGCCACGAAAGATGAATTGAAATCTATGGATGAAAATCAAGTATGGGGGTTTTAAAGAAGTTTTTCTTTCCTAAAATGCCCTTTACTAAAACCCATTTCATTTTTCTTTTAAAAAATGAAAAGGGGAAATATAATAACCACTCCCATTAATTTCTGAATTGACAATTGTGCCCTTCGTGATATTTTTTTTTTAAGACCCTGAATTTCTACACATTCAGTCTACGAGTTATACTACACATTTTTTTTTTCATTTTTTTTTTGGTGCACATAAAGTTTATGAATTATAAGAGTAATTGCTTTGAACTTACCTACATACGTCACCAATAAATATACATAATTAACTACATTCCTATTTCTCACAAAAAATAATAGTAATAAATTAATAGTAGTATATAACTACGTGTTAAGCAAATTAAATGCGTCCGTATATGAACTCCAATTTTTTAGAGCTACACATGTGAACGACCACACTGCTGCAAGTTTAAACATTTTAATTTTACGGTCGAAAATTCATGTGCCATGGAGTATAAAACAGAAAGAAAAAAAAAATAAAAAAATAATAATAATAATAAAAAAAAAATGATATAAATGCCGGACTGTGATGACCATGATCCGGATACCGAGTTCTTAACCGAAAAAAACGTCTGGCACGTATATAATTAAAATAAATCGATTATATACGTAAGTCTGATATAATCAACACCAGAGAACAAACAGAAAACAAAAAAACATAGACCGAAATGAATGTTGCCTTGAAGATCAACAAACCTCAGCAATGTATGAAGATCAGCAGACCATATATGTACTGAACTTCATAAGACAACATACATTGTAAATGCCTGTGGAGCATTTCATCAAACGCCAACCATAAACGGTTGAAGGTTGTTATGTTCGTTTTAGTCAGTTGTAATCGTTTCCTTTTGCAATTGGCTGTAGTATACTATTATATATATGTGTAAATTGTACTCTAAAGATTCAATTTGCTTAAATGAATAAAAACTGCATTTGCTCTCTGACGATGCTAGATCTCGTCTAGCAATAATTCAGGCCGTATATCCTTGAGTGACAACGATTCAAGATCCACAACCTAAAAAAGATGTAAAGACGAGGGGTGATTTTGTGTATTTTTAGACTGAGCTCGTGAGTTATCACCCTCGAGTTGCCTACGTATCCAATGGATATATTGGAATCAAGTCTTTCATAGTTCCTTAGGGTTGTTTATATAGGGGACGATTTATCCCATTCCTTGTTCTACAAGGAATTGTATTATTATTATTCCCTGAGGATAAATACACGCAAATCCCTATAATTTAGAGATAATTATGGACCGATTTAAATGTCAGGATCAGAGTCTTTATGACTCAAGATTTGTTAAGGGTGATTTTATATGATTTATAACGCTATATTCTATGATATTTTTCCCCGTATTCGTACTAAATTGCATAAGAAGCATGTGTTTAATGAATATATTGAGTAAATGATATTTCAAAAGAGTTACTTGGAAAATAGGTTGATTTATGTGCTTTAATTATGATTTTTACGATTATTTGAGCGATATTACATTTTGTGGTGTTTTTATGTATTGTAGATGCATCTTTCAAGGCTCAAATGATGATTAAAAGAGATAATGAAGGAATTGACAAGATGAAAAAGAGATAGAGATCAAGAAATCAAAATTCAGTCATGTTGGACTGGCGTCCAGGTCCCGTCCAGTGGACGGGCGTTTGCTGAAACTGAACGAGCGTCCAGGGATGGAAAGTTGATTCAGGAAGTTTGGACGCCGAGGTGGACGCCGGTTGGACGAGCGTTTGATCATAACTCGGCCCGATTTGAAGTTCATAAGAAGATTGGACGGGCGTTCAAGGATCCGGACGGGCGTCCGGTAGCCGACTTGCGAAACCGACTTTAAAATCTATATATAGTCGGCATTTTCTCCACACAAGGACACAATACACTCATTATTCGAAACCCTAAACCTAGGGGCGGCTTTAGGCTGCGTTTTTCTCCTTTTTATTCCAGCTTTTATGCACTTTAGATCTAGATTAAGTTAGTTACTTTTTATGCACTATTTATACAAATTTGAGTTGCTGAGGATGTCTAGAGGCTAAAAGCTTCATCAAACGAGTATTGTGAAGCCATTCAACGATTGTTGATTTCGTTTTCTTCGGTTATACTGTGAGTTTTTATTTAAAGGTTGTTTCTTATTCATGTTTATTACGTTTAATTGCTTTTATATCGGAAGATCTGCATGTGTGATTGTTTATTGTTGATGGAAATCTTAATAAACCCTAGATCATCATGAGTAAGAGTAGTGATTTGAATCTATCGTAACGGAAGTTAATAGGTTTAATTGCTAGATTATAAACATAAAGTTTACACCTTTGGTTAGAAAACGTGTTAATCTTGCATTGGAAGATAATAGATTAATATATGAACTTTCTAAGGAATTAGGGTTCATGTTTAGATAAGGTGAATCACAACCTAGCTAAAAACCACAATATAATCGAGATAGGAAATCAATGCTTGTTGGATAGGTGGATCAATCCTCGTTTGTTCATTATACACTTGAATCAATCCTTAAAACTTGAATTCGTTTAGTTAGTTTAGTTTTATTTGCATCTTAGTTTAGTTAGTTTAAATTGGTTCGCAGCCCGTATTCTTCCTAGCTTTGGATTATATCCTCTGTCTAGTTTTATTTTCTGCTCTGTTCGATTTTTATTCACTGTTTAGATTAGTTTTCGTGACAATAATTAGTTAAAAACAAAAGCTAGGGTTCACAACAGTCTAGTTCCCCGTAAGATCGACCCGGCATAGCCTCTACACTACGATCCTTGCACTTGAGGTTAACCGGTTTATTACTTGTTGTTTTGTATTGATAAAATCCGGGACAAGTTTTTGGCGAAGGGGAATGTTTCGATATGTCTACACATGTGCTTAATTCGTACTGTTTCTATGCAAATGAGCTAAAATTTTCGAAATTTTACGACACTTTTGTTTCTGTTTTGTCCCGAGTAGGCAATTCGATTCAATGTTCGCTATTTTTATAGTCATGTAAGCTATATATCATATGTTTGATGAGTTAGTTGTTTCACACGAGATCGATTTTTCACGAGCCATAGTAAATGATGAGCTATTTATAAAGTTATACCCCTTTTGGATTAGTGATTTTTGTTTTCTTATAAGTCATGTGCTTAGTGCTACGTATATATCTCGCGATTTATGATAGTTTGTATTTAGTTCCGAAGTATGACATACTTGTGAATATCTAGAAGTTTGAATGTGATAAGTAACACGAACTTATTGTCAAATGAAAAAGTTGAAAAAATATGAATTAATTGGGTGTGTCGAAAGCTAGTCGATGATTTGAGTGCGATAGGGTATGCCACGTATGTCCTATACCACTATGATGACTAAAAGCTCACGACGATCGGAAGAAGCGCCTTATGATTTGAGTACGGTAGGGGATTATCTTGAAATGTCCTATTCTCGCTATGACGGGGCAATAGCTCATTCGATGTGTGTTTAAAAGTGAAAAAGTTAAATCAATTAATGAAGTGTTATGAAATGTGTATAAGACTTAGTTTTCGTTAATCTTATCCCCAGTATAAACTGAAAGATATGATGTAGGGATTATCCTCTGAGTATTTCAGAAAGGCCCTAGATATATTCTATCATCTTTTTCGGGTTGTATCACGTTTGTAGGGTGCATCTTATGAGTGTCATTTATTACTAGTCTGCAAGGGGGTATTAGCTAGTTTTTGCTTTGAGTTTCTCGAGTTTGGATATAGTGGAAGTTTTCTATGGCTATGCACACACACAATGGTGAACTTCTGATTTATTGGATATGTGTTATGTATGTTTAGATGTCTGTTCTTTTCTCGAGCCTAATTTTTGTTTTGTTTTGCTCGGGACGAGCAAAAGCTTAAGTGTGGGGGAGTTGTTAAGGGTGATTTTATATGATTTATAACGCTATATTCTATGATATTTTTCCCGTATTCGTACTAAATTGCATAAGAAGCATGTGTTTAATGAATATATTGAGTAAATGATATTTCAAAAGAGTTACTTGGAAAATAGGTTGATTTATGTGCTTTAATTATGATTTTTACGATTATTTGAGCGATATTACATTTTGTGGTGTTTTTATGTATTGTAGATGCATCTTTCAAGGCACAAATGATGATTAAAAGAGATAATGAAGGAATTGACAAGATAAAAAAGAGATAGAGATCAAGAAATCAAAATTCAGTCATGTTGGACTGGCGTCCAGGTCCCGTCCAGTGGACGGGCGTTTGCTGAAACTGAACGAGCGTCCAGGGATGGAAAGTTGATTCAGGAAGTTTGGACGCTGAGGTGGACGCTGGTTGGACGAGCGTTTGATCATAACTCGGCCCGATTTGAAGTTCATAAGAAGATTGGACGGGCGTTCAAGGATCCGGACGGGCGTCCGGTAGCCGACTTACTTTGAAACCGACTTTAAAATCTATATATAGTCGGTTTTTTTCTCCACACAAGGACACAATACACTCATTATTCGAAACCCTAAACCTAGGGGCGGCTTTAGGCTGCGTTTTTCTCCTTTTTATTCCGGCTTTTATGCACTTTAGATCTAGATTAAGTTAGTTACTTTTTATGCACTATTTATACAAATTTGAGTTGCGAGGATGTCCGAGGCTAAAAGCTTCATCAAACGAGTATTGTGAAGCCATCCAACGATTGTTGATTTCGTTTTCTTCGGTTATCTTGTGAGTTTTTATTTAAAGGTTGTTTCTTATTCATGTTTATTACGTTTAATTGCTTTTATATCGGAAGATCTGCATGTGTGATTGTTTATTGTTGATGGAAATCTTAATAAACCCTAGATCATCATGAATAAGAGTAGTGATTTGAATCTATCGTAACGGAAGTTAATAGGTTTAATTGCTAGATTATAAACATAAAGTTTACACCTTTGGTTAGAAAACGTGTTAATCTTGCATTGGAAGATAATAGATTAATAGATGAACTTTCTAAGGAATTAGGGTTCATGTTTAGATAAGGTGAATCACAACCTAGCTAAAAACCACAATATAATCGAGATAGGAAATCAATGCTTGTTGGATAGGTGGATCAATCCTCGTTTGTTCATTATACACTTGAATCAATCCTTAAAACTTGAATTCGTTTAGTTAGTTTAGTTTTATTTGCATCTTAGTTTAGTTAGTTTAAATTGGTTCGCAGCCCGTATTCTTCCTAGCTTTGGATTATATCCTCTGTCTAGTTTTATTTTCTGCTCTGTTCGATTTTTATTCACTGTTTAGATTAGTTTCGTGACATAGTTTAGGTTAGACAAAAGCTAGAATCACAATCGTTTAGTTCCCCGTAAGATCGACCCGGTATCAACCTCTTTACTACGATCCTTATACTTGGGGAATACCGGATTTATAAATTTTATTACTTGTTTGCTTTGTTAGATAAAATCCGTGACAAGTTTTTGGCGCCGTTGCCGTGGAACCGGACGGTTGTCTAGTTTTTGTTTTCTGTTTCTCTGTTTGTTTTTCCTGTTTTATTTCGTTTTAAATTCCTGTTTTTAGTTGATAATTGGTTTAGGTAGTTGCTAGTAGATAGTTAGGGTTTAAGACTTTCCCTTAGTAGTTTTCTTGGAGTTTAGATCTTAAATTCTTCTGTTTTTCGACGTTCTTTCTTACCTTCTTTTATTCTCTGCAAATTCCTGTTTCTGTTCTAGTTTTCCCGCTACCAAACGGGCGTCTAGGATATTGGACGCCCGTCCGCTGGAAAATTATCAATTGTGTTTTGTTTTTATTCACTTAGACGAGCGTCCATAATATTTGGACGCCCGTTCAGGTATTCCGTATGTCAGACGAGCGTTTGGATCACTAAACGCCCGTCCGATCTCAATTTCATCTGGACGCCCGTCCAAACCTTTGGACGTCCGTCTGGTCTTGTTTTCTTCAACACTTTTTGTTTCCTTTTCTTCTTTCCCGTTCTTTTCTTTAGGCTTTTAATTTTAGTTTAGGCTTTTACTTTCTTAGCTTTTAGGTTTCGTTCCACTTGTTTTTGGTCCGGTTTATGCAAACTCGGAGTCAAAAGGGACCGTTATTATACACCCACGAACCCGAGCGAACCGTAGTCCGGCCAAACGGGCGGAATTTTCGTTCGCGGTTACGCGAGACGAGAGCCGAGCGAGATCTTGAAGAACAACTAGCAAGAGAAATCAACGACTTTGTGATAATGGCCGCTAATAATAGACGTACGTTGGCGGACTACGCCATGCCGGGCGAAGTCAAAGTCAACCCGGCTATTGTGATCCCGGCCATTCTTGCACAAACCTTTGAGTTAAAACCGGGACTTATTCGGATGATGCGGCATGCATCTATTTTTCATGGTTATCAATCGGAGAATCCGCATACCCACTTACATACATTCCTAGAGATATGCGGGACTACACGCATCCAAGGTGTAAGTGAGGACGCTATCAAGTGAAACTTTTCCCATTTTCTTTGAAGGGAGAGGCTAAAGAGTGGTACACCTCTCTTCCCTCGAATCTATCACCACACAAATTTGAACTTGAAAGAGAATTTCTAAGTCAATACTTTCCGCCTTCAAAGACAGCCCAGTGCTTGAACGACATCTTTACATTCTATCAGAAAGAAAATGAGTCGTTCTTTGAATGTTGGAAGAGATTCAAGTCTCTTCTCAGAAAGTGTCCCCATCATGGCTTGCCACTGCAAAGGCAAGTCAATACATTCTTTAGTGGATTGACCGAGCTTACAAAGGCATGGTTAATAGCTCTTACGGTGGGGCATTTCTTAAGAAAACGCACGATGAGGGATGGGCATTGTTTGAGGACATTGCAAAGTATAACTATGCCCCTCTTATCAAGCAATTCAAGCACCTCCTCCTCCCAGGTTGAGGAAGTCAATTTGCAAAGTTTGATCGCCATGCTACGAAGCGAGATGGTACCACCTCAAGTTTCAAATCCAATAAATCAAACTTCCTCTTTTCCACGAGAACCCTCGGGTTACATACGTGAAAATTGCGTCGGACGGGCCATATGAATGGCCGGTGCCAATTTAATCCCCCTTGCACCTTATCAAGTAAATGTTGTTCATGACTATGGACGGTACAATCAAGTCACATGTCGAAATTGTGACGAGGTGGGGCACACTTCTAAATTACGCCTATGAACGGACAGAATGCGGAAGTGAATGCATTCTATGGCCAGAACAATCAAAGGTTCAATCAGTTTCCTGGCCAGGGCAATTTTCAAAACCAAGGGTTTAATCCATCTTCAAATTTCAATCCTAATTCGAATTTTAATTCGAATCAGAATTTCAACAGAAACCCTGGGTTTAATCAGAATCAAAACTCGAATTTTTCCAATCCTACGCAAAAATTCAATCAAAGTTGGCCTTCCAATTCAAACTCTCAATTTCAAAGTCGGCCCAGCCAGCCCTATGCCCCAAATCTCCAAAACTCTCAAAGCTCCTCCCAATCTAACAATCTTGAAGCCAAGTTAGAGGAGCAAAGCGAGTCAATGAAGAATCTCGAGAGACAAATTGGGCAGGCGGGGAGCGGTTGGCTTCAGACCCCCGGGCGGTGCCCGGTTTCAACGAGAAGAATCCAAAGGGTGGTCAAGTTGCTCGGGCGACTTGAACAAAGGCCCATGTCTTGACCTCGTGCCATCAATTCAATACGGTAAAGAGGAGGCCGGTGCAATGAATCTAAGGAGCGGTACTCAAGTTAGTGGTCCTTCCCATCCGGGAAACCACTAGCCCCTCCCCGCCATTGATAAGGCGGGGAGGGAAGGCGAGCACCTACACTCCCCTCAACTGCAAGAGAAAACTCAGGTGGCTGATCCCCTGAGAGGTGAAGAAGTTGGTGATCCTCAAGTGGCGATCCCTTGAGGGCCCGAAAAAGCAATCGAAAGTCGGGAGGCCGATCCACGACTACTAAGAAATACGAGAAAGGCTGTTCGATGGAAGGATGCGGAAGACGAGAGCGTAAGTGCATCCTCAAAGAAAGTTTTTACGAGAATGACCTTAAGAAACTTCCATTTCCACCGAGAAAGAGCAACATTCCCTTGATTGAGGACAAAAAGTATGAAAAGGTGCTAAACCTTTTAAAAAATACTCAGGTGAATCTTCCATTATCAGACGTCTTGGTCGAGATGCCTAAGTATACAAAATTTATCAAGGATGTTGTGTCTTCGAAAAAGAAACTAGCAGGCATGGAAAGGCAAATTGGCGAGGATTGTTCCATGATTAATTATGAAGACTTGCCAATTAAAAGAGGTGACCCTGGGAAGTTCGTACTTACAGTAGTAATGGGAGGTCTAGTCTTCCCTAATTCTTTGTGTGATCTAGGTGCCTCTATAAGCCTTATGCCAATGTACGTATGCAAACGGCTCGGTTTACAAAGCCTTCTAGAACCCACTACTATGAGTTTACAATTCGATAGATCTTCTAAGAAAGCTTCGGGGATCTAAAAGACGTTTTGGTTCGATTGATAGATTTACCTTTCCGGTCGATTGGTATGTTTTAGATATGGAGAAAGATGAAAACGTTCCCCGATTCTTGGAAGACCTTTCTTATCTACGGCTAGGGCCCTCATCGATTGCGATGGTGGGCAAGTGACTATCCGAGTTGGTGATCAAGAGGTGAGTTACAATGTCTTAAAGTCCATTCAAGTACCCTCGGACCCCCGACCGGCTTTTCCATTGATTATATGACGGATGATTTTACCGATTATATGGATAAGCAAGTCATGGGCTGTAGAAGCGAGAATATGAGCGATTGGTTGACAACACGAATACTCATGGTGTGGTTAATCTAGACCAATTAGCGGCGATTTTGAGGAAGAATTATTTGAAGGAGAAGCTTTGGCGGTGGGACCACGAGTAAACTCGGCGATGTTGAGTTGAAAAGTGGAGATCTCAAGTCTAGTTTAGAAGACCCCCTGCGATTTTAGTGCTAAAGCCGTTGCCTAAACATCTCAAGTATGTGTTTTTAAGAGAAGGTGACAAGCTTCCACTAATTATATACGCAAGCTTTCTCGTTTAGAGGAAATGAAACTTATCAACGTCTTGAAAAAGAATGAAAAAGCCTTTGGTTGGCAAGTAGGAGATATCGAGAGGGATATCTCCGGACATCTGTATGCACAAGATCAAGACGAATGAGGGTGCAAAATGTGTTAGACAACCTCGGAGAAGGCTCAACCCTCGTATGCAAGAGGTGGTTAAGAAAGAAATCATTAAACTTGGACATGGGAATCATTTATGCCATCGCGGATAGTGAATGGGTTTCCCCAACTCAAGTAGTTCCCAAGAAAGGTGGAATTACGATTGAGAAGAATGAGAAGGGAGAGGAGATAGCATTGAGACTTGTCACTTGGTTACGAGTACGCATCGATTATCGAAAGCTCAATGAGGTAACCATGAAAGATCACTTTCCCCTTCCGTTCATTGATCGGATGCTTGAGCGTACGGCGGGGCACGCATTCTCTTGCTTCCTAGATGGATATTCGGGATACTTCCGGATTCCCGTTGATCCGGTGACCAAGAAAAGACCACCTTCACACCTTACTTATGGTACATTCGCTTACGGACGAATGCCATTCGGTCTCTGCAATGCCCCGACTACTTTTCAACGATGTATGCTTGGCTATCTTTGACGGGCTTGTAGAGAAGTGTATGGAGATCTTTATGGACGATTTTTCGGTTTTTGGTCGGTCCTTCGATGATTGCCTCGACAATCTTGATCAAGTGTTATCCGGATGTGTGGAAAAGAACTTAGTGCGGAAGCGGGAAAAATGCCATTTCATGGTAGATGAGGGAATAGTTCTTGGCCACAAGATCTCCGCCAAAGGTATAGAAGTTGACGGGGCAAAAGTAGAAGCTATCGAGAAGATGAGCTACCCTAAGAATGTGCGGGAAGTTAGAGGTTTTCTTGGACATGTCGGTTTTTACGAAGGTTCATTCAAAACTTCTCCAAGATAGCCAAGCCCCATGTCCACTTTACTAAAGGAAGACGTTGAGTTTAATTTTGATGAGAAGCGCAAGCAAGCGTTTGAGGAGCTCAAGGATCGTTTAATATCTGCTCCAATTCTTATATCGCCATTTGGAACCTACCATTTGAGCTTATGTGCGACGCATCAAACTATCTTGTTGGTCTTGTTCTAGGGCAAAAGATCAAAGGGAAATTCCGACCTATCTATTATGCAAGTCACACATTGAACCCCTCTCAAGTTAACTATACTACTGCGAAAAGGAACTACGGCCGTAGTCTTTGCTATGGACAAGTTTCGTAGTTACTTGTTAGGAGCTCAAGTGATCGTGTGGGCGATCACGGCTGCTTTGCGTTACACGATGACTAAGAAAGAGGCTAAACCGCGCCTCTTGCGTTGGATACGACCACAAGAGTTTGACGTTCAAATTAAGGACAAAAAGGCGGTGAAAATGTAGTGGCGGATCACGTGTCTAGAATGTTAAATGAGGAAAAGGATGAACCGGATGATATAGATCTTTACTTTCCTCTAGAAAACATTATGTTGATAGACGGTTGTCCTCACGATGTTCCATGGTATTCTTCCATTGTGAACTACCTTCATGCCCGTTATCTCGATCCCGAAATGTCTTATCGGGGAGAAGAAAAAGTTCTTCTCTGATTTGAAATATTTCGTTTGGGATGAACCTTATCTTTTCAAGATCTGTAAAGATGGGTTGCTTAGGAGATGTGTTCCAGAATCCGAGCAACGCGATATTATTGAGCAGTGCCACAGTGGACCCACAGGAGGTCACTTTGGTCCGTGGAAAACCGTTGCTAAGATCTTTCAATCCGGTTTCTATTGGCCTACGATCTTTAAAGATACAGAAGCTTTATGTAAAGCTTGTGATAGGTGCCAAAGAACCGGTACTCTGACAAGGCGTTTTGACATGCCTTTAAAACCCATCCTCGAATGCGAAGTCTTTGATGTATGGGGTATCGATTTTATGGGACCATTCCCATCATCTTGCGGTAATAAATACATCTTAGTCTGCGTAGACTACGTGTCTAAATGGGTGGAGGCCCAAGCCACTCCTCACAACGATCATAAGACGGTGATGAAATTTCTAAAGAAGAATATCTTCGTGAGGTTTGGATGTCCACGTGCCTTGATCAGTGATGAAGGGACGCATTTACGCAACCGACCCCTAGAGAAAGTACTTGAAAAGTATGGTGTTCGTCATAAAGCGGCACACCATATCATCCGATGACTAGTGGTCGGGTTGAAAGGAGCAACCGAGCATTAAGAAAATCCTGGAGAAAACGGTAAACGGTCATAGAAAGGAATTTGGAGTTTGAAATTGGATGATGTACTTTGGGCTTATAGAACCGCCTATAAAACCCCTATGGGGACATCTCCATATCAAATGGTCTACGGGAAACCATGTCATCTGCTGTCGAGTTAGAGCATAGAGCTTATTGGGCTACAAAGTTTACGAACTTGATTCCCAATCTTGTGGACAACATCGGCTACGGCGATTACATGAGCTAGACGAATTCGGACTCCGGGCCTATGAAAGTGCCGGGATTAGTAAAGATAAGATGAAGCTACTCCACGATGCTAAGATTAAGAAGAGAGAATTTCTAGTCGGCGAACAAGTTCTTACATACAATTCTAGGTTACATCTGTTTTCTGGAAAGTTAAGGACACGTTGGTCCGGCCCTTTCGAGATTCTCCAAATCATTCTGGAGGCGTTCTAGAACTTCGTGGTTATAGTGGTGACCCGTTTCGAGTAAATGGCCGGAGGTGCAAGCACTATATTGGTGAACCTAAAGAGAGACCTTCGAATGTCCGTTGCCTCGACATCCTAGGGTGTGGTGCTACGGAAGTCGAAGAATTCGACGAGTCTTCACTCAACTTTGTTTTCGAGAGGATGGGTTTGTAGTGGTCCTTACGAAGAAGTTCTAGGCGGTAGTTGGGATATGGAAGAATTGGAGAGGGAGCGTCGGTTGAAGCGTCATCGAGAGGACTCGAGAGAATGAAGAGGTCACCCATGGGGAAGTTCAAGCGTATGTGGAAAGCTATTAAAGATTTCACCCCGTGTGTGAGATGCTTGTTTACGCGGCCACACTGCGATCGAGCTTACACGAGGTAGTGGGCGGCGCGAAAAAGTCAAATGGCACGACCCGGTGAGTTTTCAACGGTGTCGAGCTAACGACATTAACCAAAAGCGCTACTTAGGAGGCATCCTAGATATCCCTTAGTATATTAGTTAGGTTACGTTCACGCCATTAGTGTTTTATTTATTTAAGTTTTAGTTTAATTAAGTTTTAGGCGACCGAGTTTTTCTATTTATATCGTCGGTTAGTGTGCTTTTTAGATATGGATTACGGAGTTCTTCTGAGGAGTTCCCCATCATTAGTCGGATCCCACGATTACGATGGGCGATGGACCGGGAGGCACTATAGTCTTGCACGTAGATTTTGAGCTTAGTACCCGTACGAGGACCATCACCTATGTTCTCATTGTACCCCGGCTTGTTCGGGAGGTAGTGACTTCACTGCGAGGAGCTACGGGAAGCTATAGGACGTCCATATACGATCCTAAATGACCACTATCTTTGACGGATCTAGCGGCGGTACTACGGGATTCACATTTTAGAGGTTTAGAGGTAGGCGGAGATGAGCGGGGTGTACAAGACGACTATGATTTCCCTCTTGCTATTGATATGCTTCGTCGTCTCATCCGTTTGGTGGATTGGGACGAGATTTATGCGGACTAGCGTTAGTTAGATTTGTTTCGTCGAGCAAACGACGTAAAACAAAAGCGCTTTGTGGGAGGCAACCCACTTGTTTTCTATTTGTTTTTCTTTATTTTCTAGTCACTTTATGTACTTTGTTTGATTTAAAGTTGTATTTTTGAAGTTTTAATTAAGTTTAATAAGAGATGTACTTTTGAATTTGGGTTATATGGAATTTTATGATTTTTGTACTTTTTGCCTTACCTTACGGGACGCCCGTCCGAGAAAAGCGGACGCCCGTCCGCTATGACAAATCCTTAGACGGACGTCCACAAAGCACGGACGCCCGTCCGATATTTTCCCTCCAATCTGTATGTGATTTAAACTCTTGGACGAGCGTCTGCGGGCGGGACGCCCGTCCGGTTCATCGATTTCCCGGTGGACGCCCGTCCACGCGAGTTGGACGAGCGTCCAACATCATGTCTATATATACCCCCTCGCTTCGATGAACCCTCGCTTTTCGGTTTTTCAAATCGCAAACCGTTTCCTCTCCCTCTTTTTGGCCTAAAATCTTCATTTCTAAACCATTTTGAGCGATTCCAAGTGCTACAGGCCGCTCTTGATCCCCTCTCTTTGATTTTCATAACCAAATTCCCCAACAAACCATATTCTTGGAGAATCAGGCCCCATTCAAGTCCGACTTTTCAGAAGAAAAATTCGATTTTGGAGTCCATTTTGGTGTTGTTTGGATTGATTTTCACCTCGATCAACATCCACTCACCCTACTTGGTAAGTTCGTAGCAAAATTTCTAGTTTTTATTCACGTTTTTGCGAGTACGATCTTCGGGTCGGCTCGTTCACTTGAATATTGGCTTAATTCGTTTTTTTTTTCTTTTTTTTTGTTTCTTGTTGCTTTGTTTTGGTGATATGGTGTTGTGATGGGTGATGCATTGGGGTTGTTTGGTGATGGTTATGGTTGTGGTTGTGGTTTGGTTGATTTGAAATCCCGCTTTGGATGTTAAACGGGTATCTTGTTGTGAATCGGGGTTGTTTTGGTTAGTCTAAGCTTGAATATGGTTCATAAGAAGGGAGTGGTTAAGAGGCATGGAAAGGAAGTGGCTAGGGAGGCCGGAAAGAAACGCAAGGAGTTTGATCCTACTTTGGTCGATCCTAACCGGGGTGTGAGTATACGAGAACAACCTCCTAGAGCCACCCAAACTAGGGCTACTTTGAGAGATGAGCCGACCTCGACTGCGAGGCCCGATGACGATGTGCCTTGGTACGGATGCACAGAGTTCGAGAGGTGGAGGTTCGTCTAGGGGCTGAGAAGCTGTCGATGCTACCCGGGAAGAGGAACCGGTTGTACTGGGGCTGCCCCTCCAGAAAGAAATCCAAAACCGTACCTCCTATGCCATTACCTCGTCGGTTCGTGAACCACAGAGCTCACGATGTGTATAAACGGCATTATTTCTCGAGGACGATGTTGATTGAGCGGGCCATTTTGGAGGCCAAAGTCGATCCGGGGTTCGTTAAGTTGCTCAAGGATCGGAAATGGGAAACCTTGATGACAATCCCGACTACCCCGGTGAATAGCTCCCTAGTTCGGGAATTTTATGCTAGCGTTCGGAAACCGATTTGGGGAAAAAGGTAGTTGTGGTTCGAGGGGTAGAAGTTCCTTTTACACCGGAAGTGATCAATCGAAATACAACTTAGCGGCTTTCGAGGGTAGGGATTACAAGGAAGAGATTGTACATAGGCAGAGTTTGGGGCAGGATCCTTTGGAGGAGTTGCGACTTAGAGTGTGTCCGGATGTGGCATGGACATTAAGGCCGGGAGGCGACCGGAAGGAGTTGGTTACCACGACCTGGACGGAGGATTGGAAGGTCCAGTGTCGGTTTATTCGAAATCGGTTGTTGCCTAAGAACAACTTGACGCACTTTCACATTGGTGACCTAGGCATGTTATACGCATTGACATTTGGCACGAACGTGGATGTGGGACGGGCGTTATATGATGAGGTGGCTATTAATCGGAAGATCTATACCCGATGCTTGATTATCCCTCACACGATCCACGGTCTACGTATCGATGCCGGTGTGCACGAGTATGGAGCCGATCACAAACCGAAGAATCCAAGGCCGATCCGGCGAGAAAAAGGCAAGCCTTCGGGACGGGCGAGACGGAGATACCTCGGGAGCCTGGTTCTTCGGCACCGCCTCGTGCATCCTCCCTTCCTACTTTATCTCCCGCGGTTAGGATGCGGTTGAGCATGGCCAACGGTTTCCGGGAATGGGCCGAGTGATATCCGGGACACACGGAACAATATTTTATCGATTCTTCGGTGTATCGTGAGGGCCGGCGGCCGAGGGACGAAAGGACATTCAATCCGAGCTCCGTTGATTTTCTTTTTGCCGATGAGATCGAGCGGGTCATTGCGGATGTTCTACACGACTGCGAGACATCTTCGGATGAGGAGCGACGACTCGGCAGCTAGGGGTACGGCACCACCTTCTGGACCCTCATCCGATCCTCCAGCCGATGATTCTGGGACACCGAGCCAGTCTTGATTTTATTTTGCTGATTCTAGTTTTTCTTTTTCTTTGCTCCGATGGATGTATGTTATTGATACTTTTTCTTATATGATTCGTTGTAATTTTGATATTGCTACTGTTACTTTTCCCGATGGATCATGTAAGCCATAAGGCACCAGTACTTTCACTTCTACTGTGTTTATACTTTCTGGATGTATTGAATGTTTTCACTTTTGCTTTATATTCATTTTTGATATCTCTTTTCATTTTGGTATAACTCCCCGTTTTCCCCGAGATGGTTCCATGTTTGTCAAGACGTGCAGGTATATTTTTAGCGGTTTCGTCGAGCTACATTGTACGGTTACGCATTCTAAAGTGTCATTATGTAGGCTCCGGCACGACCGACGATTCGCATTTCGATTTAAATCGGCTAAGTCTTTTCCTTTTTCTTTCGATCGCACAACATGAGGACATGTTGAGTTTTTAAGTGTGGGGGAGGGGAATGTTTCGATATGTCTACACATGTGCTTAATTCGTCTTGTTTCTATGCAAATGAGCTAAAATTTTCGAAATTTTACGACACTTTTGTTTGTTTTGTCCCGAGTAGGCAATTCGATTCAATGTTCGCTATTTTTATAGTCATGTAAGCTATATATCATATGTTTGATGAGTTAGTTGTTTCACTGAGATCGATTTTTCACGAGCCATAGTAAATGATGAGCTATTTATAAAGTTATACCCCTTTTGGATTAGTGATTTTTGTTTTCTTATAAGTCATGTGCTTAGTGCTACGTATATATCTCGCGATTTATGATAGTTTGTATTTAGTTCCGAAGTATGACATACTGTGAATATCTAGAAGTTTGAATGTGATAAGTAACACGTAACTTATTGTCAAATGAAAAAGTTGAAAAAAATATGAATTAATTGGGTGTGTCGAAAGCTAGTCGATGATTTGAGTGCGATAGGGTATGCCACGTATGTCCTATACCACTATGATGACTAAAAGCTCACGACAGTCAGAAGAAGCTGCCTTATGATTTGAGTACGGTAGGGGATTATCTTGAAATGTCCTATTATGCTATGACAGGGCAATAGCTCATTCTGATGTGTGTTTAAAAGTGAAAAAGTTAAATCAATTAATGAAGTGTTATGAAATGTGTATAAGACTTAGTTTTCGTTAATCTTATCCCCGGTATAAACGAAAGATATGATGTAGGGATTATCCTACGAGTATTTCGAAAGGCCACTAGATATATTCTATCATCTTTTTCGGGATGTATCACGTTTGTAGGGTGCATCTTATGAGTGTCATTTATTACTAGTACGCAAGGGGGTATTAGCTAGTTTTTGCTTTGAGTTTCTCGAGTTTGGATATAGTGGAAGTTTTCTATGGCTATGCACACACACAATGGTGAACTTCGATTTATTGGATATGTGTTATGTATGTTTAGATGTACTTTCTTTTCTCGAGCCTAATTTTTGTTTTGTTTTGCTCGGGACGAGCAAAAGCTTAAGTGTGGGGGAGTTGTTAAGGGTGATTTTATATGATTTATAACGCTATATTCTATGATATTTTTCCCCGTATTCGTACTAAATTGCATAAGAAGCATGTGTTTAATGAATATATTGAGTAAATGATATTTCAAAAGAGTTACTTGGAAAATAGGTTGATTTATGTGCTTTAATTATGATTTTACGATTATTTGAGCGATATTACATTTTGTGGTGTTTTTATATGTAGATGCATCTTTCAAGGCTCAAATGATGATTAAAAGAGATAATGAAGGAATTGACAAGATGAAAAAGAGATAGAGATCAAGAAATCAAAATTCAGTCATGTTGGACTGGCGTCCAGGTCCCGTCCAGTGGACGGGCGTTTCTTGGCGAACGAGCGTCCGGGGATGGAAAGTTGATTCGGGAAGTTTGGACGGCGAGGTGGACGGGTTGGACGAGCGTTTGATCATAACTCGGCCCGATTTGAAGTTCATAAGAAGATTGGACGGGCGTTCAAGGATCCGGACGGGCGTCCGGTAGCCGACTTACTTGAAACCGACTTTAAAATCTATATATAGTCGGTACATTTTCTCCACACAAGGATACAATACACTCATTATTCGAAACCCTAAACCTAGGGGCGGCTTTAGGCTGCGTTTTTCTCCTTTTTATTCCGGCTTTTATGCACTTTAGATCTAGATTAAGTTAGTTACTTTTTATGCACTATTTATACAAATTTGAGTTGTTGAGGATGTCCAGAGGCTAAAAGCTTCATCAAACGAGTATTGTGAAGCCATCCAACGATTGTTGATTTCGTTTTCTTCGGTTATCTTGTGAGTTTTTATTTAAAGGTTGTTTCTTATTCATGTTTATTACGTTTAATTGCTTTTATATCGGAAGATCTGCATGTGTGATTGTTTATTGTTGATGGAAATCTTAATAAACCCTAGATCATCATGAATAAGAGTAGTGATTTGAATCTATCGTAACGGAAGTTAATAGGTTTAATTGCTAGATTATAAACATAAAGTTTACACCTTTGGTTAGAAAACGTGTTAATCTTGCATTGGAAGATAATAGATTAATAGATGAACTTTCTAAGGAATTAGGGTTCATGTTTAGATAAGGTGAATCACAACCTAGCTAAAAACCACAATATAATCGAGATAGGAAATCAATGCTTGTTGGATAGGTGGATCAATCCTCGTTTGTTCATTATACACTTGAATCAATCCTTAAAACTTGAATTCGTTTAGTTAGTTTACTTTTATTTGCATCTTAGTTTAGTTAGTTTAAATTGGTTCGCGACCCGTATTCTTCCTAGCTTTGGATTATATCCTCTTGTCTAGTTTTATTTTTACTTTCTGTTCGATTTTTATTCACTTTGTTTAGATTAGTTTCGTGACATAGTTTAGGTTAGACAAAAGCTAGAATCACAATCGTTTAGTTCCCCGTAAGATCGACCCGGTATCAACTTTACTACGATCCTTATACTTGGGGAATACCGATCCCCCGCCGTATACTTGGGGAAACCGGATTTATAAATATTTATTACTTGTTTTCAAGCCGCTTGACCTCCTCGATATGCTACATTAGAAAAACCTGAAGTTTTCCTAAAACTCAAAACCCTTAGTAAATAGCCGAAAATTCTAGGCTATGTTACTACCAATATTTCGAAATAATCATGTGATTTTAGTCTTATGAGAACTCTCCTTATATAGGAGAGAAATCCTAGTCTCCAAGACATTATTTAATTCATACAAAATCAACCAAAAATAATCCTTTTCCTTAAAAAGATAAATCTAGAATATTCCTAAATTAATTAGTATAAATAAAAGATTTTCTTTTCCTTAAATTATTTAACAAATAAATAATTTAATCACATGTATTATAATTTTCAAGAAAACAAATTTCCTAATAATAATAACAATACAAAATGCGGCCATGCACCTAAATAATTAGGTCATGCCCATTTTTCATCACATTGGGCCGAGTCCACAAAAAAATTTCTTTTCCATGTATTTAATTATCTAGTCCAACTAAACAATTAATTCATATATCAATTAAATAGTCCAATCCAACTATTTAATTATAATTGAGGTGAAACGACGAGAAAACATATGCTGTGTTAGGAGCCGCGTTGGGGACCATGCACCCATATTCAGTAGCTACAATAAATTAAATAATATCATCCGTCAGACCGAACAATAATATTCAATCTATTAATTCCGGGATAACACCACCATAAACCCGAAAATGAACTCTGCCGAATATAGATAACTTATACTCAACTATGAGTTGATAAGCGTCCACTGATATAATCATTACATACGGATGAATCCTCCATAGACTGTTCGTTTCGATTTGGGATATCTCCGAAAACCCTTCTCGAAACATCTTATCATTATTTACCATTAACCCCTAGTGATCAATTCGTTTATAACTAATATAATATGAACTGGCGCCATCGATCAATTTCTAGGATTAACAAATAAGGGAACTGTCTGTCTACTTCCCGAGGGAAGGAATAAATTCCATATCTGTGATAGCACAAACTGCTCACTTATCCTAAAATAGAGCCAACGAGAATTGTTGGACCACATACTACGAAGTGACCCTTAATAACACATCAAACCCTACCCTAGTCTAAGCATTCGTCTGTGATCACCTCAGGATTGAGATTAATCCATATGTGATCATCTTGTGATTCGATAAGACTTCTCGATCACGGAATTATATCGAGAACTCAAATCAAATCGGTCCACCCTATATGATTATCATCATATATAAATGCCCCACTAGGTACCCTATTACCGACGAAACCGGATAAGATTGTCACACCTAAAGTGTTCTGGGCGCATTATTAGCAAATTAATCTTGAGACCCGTACTCAGATTAATAAACACTACGGAATAAGTTAATTTTAAATACATCCCACTAACTCAATCCTCTTGTGTATAGCCATACACTGAGTTATGTGATTACATAAACGAGGTACTTAGGGTTTTCATAGTGTCTTAATTATAAGCATACATCCATATAATAAGATGAATTATTAATTCTGTCCTGAAACAATTATATAATTGTCTTTCGGGTACTACACCTTAATGTGTCAAAATATACCAAATATGCATCAAAATGGGGGCTAAAAGAGTGCCGGAGTCATGCAAAGTGACTCCTGTCAACCACCCCACACTTTGCCTTTTCTCGTCCTCGAGTAAATTAGGCGTTTTAAAACAAACCAAGGGATTCAACTTTGTGACGTACGTGCAATACTCACACTTTCGAGGTACTTGACAAGTAAGACAACGAATATGTACACCGCAATACAATATTATAAAGTAAATGGAGTGTGTGTGTGGTGCAAAGCTAGAACAAGTACCCAAAAAGGTTATTGGGTTTGAATCCCAATCAACATGTCTACACTCAAATCTCATACCACCTAGCATCTCCACTAATCGAGGCCATAAAGGATAGATACGATCAAGTAGGACTTTAATGTTATAACGTTATGCTAGGGTATTGGGGTTAACCGAAAAGGATATTTAGGAACTGGAGAAAAAGAAGTACGAGTGAACCTAATCAACAAGTGTACCACTTCATCTCTACCATAAAAACCATCCAAACTCCTCTTTGATTACTTTAAGCACTTGGGAACTATAGGATACTAACATACCCGAACTCATTGCCAAACTCAACTATGTTTCAAACGTCATGAGGTGAGATCGAATACATTAGCACCTATCTAACTATCCAAACTCCAACATCATAAAGATCACTTTTAAGCTCATCACTTTGATTCCAACCCTTTATTTCTATATACTTTGAGCTTTTATTCATTGAGAACTTCTCAATTTATTTTGAACTTTGAATTTTTATTTTTATTTTTTATTTTAAACATACTTTTCTTTTCTTCTTGGGCCAAATCCAAACACAAGGCCTGATTGAACTCCTCCTCTCCTTATAGCTCAAAACCGAGAAACCACCAACCCGAACTTAAATCACCATTTCCCCCACCCACACTTGCCTTAGCAAGTGTGGTCTAACAAAAGACTAGATCCACTCGTAGGGTATAAAATGAATGAAACGTGACCAAAATAAGGGCTAGGGCTAGGTTTCTGACTAAGTAACAAAACAGCTATAAAACGATTGGTGGTCAGACCATTCTAATCAGGCTGAGAGGGGTTATGATGCACGGTCCAAGTAATAAAAATACTCGATACCTAAATAACACACTAGCAAGAGAACTAGGTTCAATCGTAGTATAGTTAGATAGAGTCGAGGTCGATCCCACAGAGACTCGGCTTAAACGAAATATAACTTAACAGACCAAAAGTAAATTAAAAGCTGTCTACGACCAACGGATAACGCAGAATTAAAATCGACACAATAGAAACACAAAACTAACAAAAAGACACAACGACACTTATTTTTATTGGTTTGATAAATGATTGACAAACGGTATTGATAACGCTAGTAGTAATTACTCCCCCATGCTATGTAGATTGACGACGAGACAATACAAGACATTTAAGATTAATTATTCTGACTACGGGAGTCATCCCCTAAAATAGATCTAGCTCCGGTTAGGCCATCTAGATCATAGTGTCTCCATTACGTGACTTCACATTTTTAGTCTCCATCTCATATAACTTCTGACACAATTACGAAACTAGGGATGCCGGTATGAACCGTAACCTCATCTAAGTAACATTCCTATGATTAGGCGTACTCCTTAGACACCGATTCAATCTCTGTCCTAAGTAACAATCACTTTTTGGGTCTCATGTTAAATTACGACGACAAATAATTAAGTTGATCAAGTTTAATTACTCGTTTGAATTACAAAGCAAAGAACCTGACGTAGTCAAAGCCGTTCACAGACAAATCAAGAACATCACAGATCTTGCTACCAACGAGACATAGGCTCGCGCCAACAAGCTCGGATCGAACCGTTTGCTCGTGAAACGTCTTTTACGTCTCGGATCTACATAAACATGGGTTCGATAATTAACTACATCATGAAATCAATACACAAAACGACTACTCCATGATGAAATAAATTAGATCTACGAATAAATATTGCATAATAGAGTAGACATTACCCTCGAAGACGAGCGTGATTCCCACTCCTCGATACGATCTCTAACCTGAGACTCTAACGACTCCGTAATGAAAGAACATAAAATAAAGAAAACATATCTTGAAAATAAAACAAATGTTGTGAATTGTATTCTGGAGTATTTCTCTGGTGTGTATGGCGTGTGGTATATGCCTCTATTTATAGGGGTTCAAGCTAATTAAGAGATATACTTCAAAATATCAAACAAATAAGAGATAACTCCAAACCGATCATAAAAAAATGTCATGCGCCCCCTAGAATGCGTGTGCCACAAAGTTGGCGCCATCTTGGATTGGTTTGCCGGCTTTTGTCATGCTTTACTCCTCTTCTCGTGCTTATCCGATATTTATCTTCAATGCATCTTGGATTTATCTTGAGATTTAATTCTTCCATTTATATTTATCCTCCAAAAATTATCTTTATAAGCAAAATAAATATTTATCCCAAAATAAATCATATTTAAATAAAAACGGATAAATACCAAATTATATAATAAAAACGGATAAATATAATGAAAACGGATAAATACCAAATTATATTTTATTAATCACATAATAATAAATAATAAATATAAACAGGTGATTTATCATAAAATATATATTATTAATCCCGATTTAAGGGTAATGTTGATGACTTTTACGGGTATAATTTGACCGTCATCAACTACCCCCCACTTAGACTTTGATCGTCCCGAACAAAGCATCAATAAGTCACTCCCCAAGACAACATTTCCCGTGGTCAAATCATACTTATACAAGAAACTCGAGTCAACTCATACCACTTATGCTCATAAGGTATCCATTATTCATTACTCGTCATGAATCGAAGTGACGTGTGCATGTGCATTTAGTTTTATATATTTGTAGCAAGATCAAAGTTTATGCTAACTTCGAAATCTCAACCTACCAACATCAGCATTCCTACTTCTTAAGCCTCGCAATGGGTAAAGAGATGGTGCAATAAGCAAGAGCGTCATCCATAAGGTTTTTGGACTTGGAGACCGAGAAAAATACTCAAGCCTCTTAAAAATTTGAATTTTTTTCGCATTTCCGTAGTTTCAAACTTTACCACTTCTCAAGAAAGAAACTTGCTTTAAAAGTAAAGTATGCATTGCAAGAATCCCTCTCTCACGGATTAGTGGAAGCATTGAATATACCACAAGCGCGAAGCTACTTTGGTAATGTTACTACAAGCCCAGTGTCTAACATTTCGTTAAAACACAGATAAATCTCAAGCTTATTACTCCGCTTTGATGGCTAGAAGCTAAGAATACATCGACGAGATAAATATCGACTCTAGGTCTCGCATAACCAATCATCTACGCAATGTACACATAATTCTTCTTAGTTATTATAATTTGTGCGGAATTCGTCGATTCAAATTGAGTAAGCAAATAATAAATAACTACTTGCACTAGTTGGCATGATCAATATCCTTAAGTTTACATTCACATAAGTATAAAGTGATCATGTACTCAATCAACTTGGTTCATTTCCTATTAATTCTATGTATAAGAACTCACAATTCTAAGGGTACGAGATAATTAATTTGGCATTTGTTCAAAAATTTTCATTTTTCACCGTTTCATTCAATTTTCAATTATAACACATCATGGCTATGTCTCCTACCCCCCACTTAACCTGGCATTGTCCCCAATGACAAAGAAAAAATGAGATTTTAAGAAAAAGACTTAGCTCTGGAAACGGCTCTCAAGTAGATGCAGAATGTAGTTGTAGACCAAGCACGTCGTGGAGAAGCAATCAAAACCCTGTTTAAGCAAACCAAACAGAAACTCCACGAAACCGTTAATGACGTGTCAATGGAAGTTATAAAATAAAGTGGCAGTAATTAGATATAGAATATCCAAAAACAATTTAAGCCATTTTATTTCATACAACCAATGACAAGGAAAACCAAAGAGTTAAAACTACAAACTCACATATCGGCTATAAAGGAAAAAACCTCATTTATTCCGAACATAGAATCGGACCATGGCGAGATGAAAAAAACCTTAACAGTCTCATGCTACTTTATTCAAACAAAACAAAAACAAAAGATAGTTTTTAAGAAATAGTTCTGTGTTTATAGTCGTCAGCTCGACTTAACTCAACGATGGTTTAAGTATAGGTGGGATCTTCAAGAGTGAAGACTTCCTCCTCCTTACCTTGACCAAGACCAACATGATGTTTCACACGGTGTCCATTAACCACGAAAGTGGATTGATCTTTCAGGTTCAATAATTCAACAGCTCCAGAAGGGAAAACCTTACTCACTCTATAAGGGCCATACCATCGTGATTTTAACTTGCCAGGAAAGAGTCTCAAGCACGAATTGTAAAGAAGAACCAGATCGCCTTCCTTAAAGGTGCGGTCCAATATCTTCTTATCATGAAACTTCTTCGTGCGCTCCTTAAATATTTTAGCATTCTCATAAGCCTCCAGACGAAACTCCTCTAGGCGAGTCAACTCTAACAACCTTCTTTCTCCATCCAAACTCTCATCAAAATTCAACATACGCGTAGCCCACATGGCACGGTGTTCAAGTTCAACCGGTAGATGACATGCTTTACCAAAAACAATCTTATAAGGGGACATACCAATAGTCGTCTTATAAGCAGTCCTATAAGCCCATAAAGCATCATCTAATCGCAACGACCAATCCTTTCTAGTCGTATTCACAGTTTTCTCCAAAATGCGATTTATTTCTCGATTTGTAACCTCAACTTGTCCACTTGTTTGAGGGTGATAAGCAGTAGCTAACTTGTGTCTAACCCCGTACTTAATCATCAACTTTTCAAACGGCCTAGTGCAAAAATGGCTTCCATTATCACTAATAATGGCATGAGGGATTCCAAACCGCGTAAAAATATTCTTCTTCAAGAACTTCAGTACAACCTTCGCATCGTTAGTAGGCGAAGCAATGGCCTCAACCCATTTGGACACGTAGTCGACCGCCACTAAAATATAGCGGTTGGACAAAGATGAAGTAAAGGGTCCCACAAAATCAATACCCCAAACATCAAAGAGTTCCACCTCTAGGATATTCTTTAGTGGCATTTCATTCCTTCTCGAGATATTTCTTGTCATTTGGCAAGAATGACAAGATTTAGCATATTGATGCGCATCTTTGAACAAGGTCGGCCAGTAAAAACCACATTGGAGAACTTTCACAGCAGTCTTGCCTCCTCCATAATGTCCTCCAGCCTCATAAGCATGGCAATGTCTAAGGATATCATACATCTCTTCTTCCGGCACACATCTCCTAAAGACATTGTCGGATCCTAGCTTAAAAAGATAGGGCTCTTCCCAATAATAGTGCCTAAGATCCTTAAAGAATTTCTTTCTTTCTTGGGGGTTGAGATTTGGTGGCAAGTATTTCGCGGATAGATAATTCACAAAGTCTTTAAACCATGGTTGTTTCTTCTCCTTCACAACCTTAATACGCGAAGATACTGCAGCGCAATCATCGTTTCCATGTATGGCCGTGATGGAAAATAATTGTTCATCAGGAAATGTTTCTCCAATCTCGGTCAGTGGCTCATTGTCCTCTATTTGTAAACGGGAAAGATGATCCGCAACCAAATTCTCAGATCCTTTCTTATCACGAATTTCTACATCAAACTCTTGCAATAGTAGAATCCATCTCAATAACCTTGGCTTGGAATCTTGTTTGGCTAAAAGATACTTCAGAGCCGCATGGTCAGTCCAAATAGTGACTTTAGATCCTACTAGATAAGATCTAAACTTGTCAAACGCAAAGATAACAGCTAGAAGTTCTTTCTCAGTAGTTGCATAGTTCCTTTGAGCAGCATTTAAAGTTCGACTAGCATAGTAGATGGGCCTAAAGATCTTGTCTTTTCTTTGTCCTAAGGCAACACCTACAACTGTATCGCTTGCATCGCACATCAACTCAAAATGTAGATTCCAATCAGGCGCAATCAGAACGGGTGCAGTAATAAGCATGCTCTTTAACTTATTGAAAGCTTTCATGCACTCGTTAGTAAACACAAATGGCACATCTTTGCCCAATAACTCAGTAAGAGGTCGAGAGATTAAGGAAAAGTCCTTCACAAACCGACGGTAGAATCCTGCGTGGCCAAGAAAACCTTGCAATGTCTTAAGATTGGTTGGTGGAGGCAGTTTTTCAATCACCTCAACTTTTGCCCTATCCACCTCTATACCGTTCTTAGAAATACGGTGGCCAAGAACTATGCCTTCAGTAACCATAAGATGACATTTCTCCCAATTGAGCACCAGATTCGTCTCCTCGCATCTCTTCAACACTCTTGCCAGATGCGTGAGACATGAATCGAAATCATCTCCAAATACGGAGAAATCATCCATAAATATCTCTAGGAAATCTTCAACCATATCGGCAAACAGAGAAATCATGCATCTTTGAAACGTTGCTGGTGCGTTGCACAAACCAAAGGGCATTCTATTGTAAGCAAATGTTCCATATGGACATGTAAAAGTGGTCTTTTCACGATCCTCGGGTGAAATATGAATTTGATAATATCCAGAGTAACCGTCAAGGAAACAATAAAATGCATGTCCGCTCAGTCTCTCGAGCATTTGATCAATGAAGAGAAGAGGGAAGTGATCCTTACGAGTAGCATCATTCAGCTTCCTAAAGTCAATGCACACTCTATGACCAGTAATGAGTCTAACGGGAATTAACTCGTGTAACTCATTGGCTTGTACCGTAAAACCTCCCTTCTTAGGAACTACGTGGATCGGACTAACCCATTCACTATCAGAAATAGGGAAGATGATTCCCATTTCTAACATCTTAATAATTTCATCCCTAACCACGTCCTTTAATTGTGGAGTCAACCTTCTTTGGGGTTGTACAACCGCTTTCTTTGCAGGATCAACGGAGATTTTATGCATGCAAACGCTGGGACTGATGCCTTTGATGTCGGCTATAGTCCATCCAAATGCTCCGCGATACTCTCTCAACACTCTCATCAGCTTTTCTTCTTGTATTTCAGTCAAGGCAGAAGAAATAATAAGCGGCAAGGTCTCGTCTTGAAGAAATACATACTTCAAATGTGCAGACAGATGCTTCAACGTCAGATTCGTAGGAGGTTCTTCTAAAGAGGTCTTTAACTTTTGTCCGGTTAGCTTAAGTTCAAAGAACTTATGCCATGTCGGTCTATGGTAGAATTTCTCAACCTCGGTAGACTTCATCTCCTCGACATGTCTAGGGGTTCCTCTACTACATCCAGGCCATATCACTTTTTCTTCCTCGCTCTTTTCATATGGCACTTCATCCTCTAATTCCAAGGTAGCCTCGAGGAAATCCTTAATATCCTCATACTGTTGGAAATCACTGACAAGCTTGTTGACAGACCTAAACCTAACCTTGGAAACGGCGCCAGAAAGCTGACGGACATTACCTAGGCTATACCGATCCTAACCGGCAGTGTACCGGGTCAAATTGTAGTGCTAGTCTGGTGAGTCAGGTCGTATTCCTCAGGGAAAACATGGTAATTCTTTTAAGTGGGGTTAAACACCAAGAAGCTATTATTAACTCGATCTAAGTCGCAGGTTTATCAGTTTCCTCGGGTTAGATTATGTTAGATCAGTTAGATTAGTTAGTAATGTTAGAGTTAGATGTTAGTAAAACAGAAAATAAAACAAATAAATACTAATATAATATATAGATATATTTTTGGATCTAGCCAAGAATACTTTACTGAATCAATATCTTTTAGTAGAAATAAATGAGACGAGATCTTCCTTTATTCAAGGTGTAAATTATGTATGAATCGGTGTACTCCTAAGCTAGACAACTCCTCCTCACATGAGCGTATGAAATTGTCATTTGTCAAATGTCATCATCCAAGGTCCACAACCCCCCATGCTAATCTTAGTTAGTCCGAAGTGTACCGAGTACAAATCTACCCCGGATAAAAGAGGTTATTCCGTTCGTCAGACGGCCGATGTTATTCAAGAGGCTCCGGTTGTCAAGCGGATCGATTTAACACAAACGGTGTAGTTTCAATTAAACTGTGATTTTAACATTATTAAGATCTCGAGTACAAATTTCAATAAGATTCATCTTTCCAGGACAAATCTGCCCCCGGGTAGGAAATCGGGTTCCGTTGTCACGTTTTCACTCGGCCAATTTTACCCTCCGGTTTTTCTATTTTTTATCTCATATCCTAACTTCTCTGGTCAGTTCATCGTCAGGTTATATGTGGTATTCATCATGATTAATTACGTCAATCCGAATATATTATCAATACGTTGCAAAATAGAAAAAGATTCATTATAATTGATTTTAATCATGATTACCAGAGTCGATCATTCATTTTACCAAAAGATTAACTAATTCAGATTCATATCTTGGCTAGATATATTTTTAGTTTAATATCATATATAAATAGAAATAGAAATAATAAACATAACAATTTTAGAATATATTACCGGTTATGACTATCGAATCGGGGTCGTTTCCACCGGATCTAACATGCCAAAGCTTCGAAATCAACAATCTTCGATAATTATTCCGCCATTACAACGATACTATAACCATTTTATTTATATATGTGAAAAACATATATACATACATACATAGACATATATATGTATATACGGGCCCGAAAATAAAAGAAGATAGATGAAATATATATATATATGGATGTATATATATATATTAGGATGTGTGTGTGTGTATATATATAGATATATCTATATATATGTGTGATCTACAACAAAAAATAAAAAGAAGAAGCAGAAAGGGACGAGAAAAGAGGGAAAGAAAGGGGCAAGAGTCTCTGTTCTCTGATGCTCGTATATATAGCAAAATGGGGAGGCCGGATCGATCCGGATTGGTGCCGGATCGATCCGGTGGTGATCAATTCTAGATCCTTCTAAAACTTCTAAAATTCATATCTTGAGTTGTAGACCTCCAAAAATTATGATTCAAACGTCAAATTAAGCTCTCGGAAAATTCTTCAACTTTCATGAAGGACTATTCTTCAGAAAACGCCTTTTTGATGGGCCATTCCCATTACGTGTCGTTTTGCGACATTTTCCTTAATACAAATCAATTAGCCACTTGACCACCATTTGAGTTGTAGAAGTCCGATTGACTTGATTCAAAATCCATTGGAAATCTTTCTTGAAGATATACAACTTTTATTAAGGAAACTTCTTCGAGAAAATGTCGTTTTGATGAGCCATTCGTATTACGAAGATATTTCGGGATTTTTACTAATCCGAATCGGTTAGTCACTTGACTACTATTTGAGTTGTAGACCTCCAATTGACGTGATTCAAAGTGCGTTGGAAAGCTTATGTGAAGATCTACAACTTTCATTAAGAAGTCATCCCCTGAAAATGCCTCTAAGCTGGGTCAAATCTCCATCGAAAATAAATTACGGTTTAAGTACTTAGGAAAATTTGCTCCGTTTGAACTCGTAAGCTTGTGGCACCTTCTTCTAACCCTCTAAACACCTCTTTTAAGGCTCAAAACACGTCGTTACGTAGGATTTTGGTCCACTTATGATCCTGCAATGAACCACCAAAATACCAGACGTAAATCCGACACGACACACCGGTTACTAAACCGGTACAAAAACTTATAAAAATACGATAATTTATATAATAATTACTACTTATATATTTAGATAAAACATAGCATTTATGACTTGATTTGATATAATAATGTTCAAAATGGTATCAGAAATGGGGCGAAATGTTATAAAAACGATCATAAATTTATCTCTCATCACAACCCCCCACTTAGCTTTTGGTCGTCCTCGATCAAAACAAGCGATAAAACAAAATGAATAAGAGATAAATTTATGAAGATAGAAGGTATAAGAAACAACCAGATGTTGCAACCGTTAGAATTACAACCAGGCGTTAACCTCAATATAAATGTATAACAGAGTGTGTGTGTGACAAGCCTTTTCAATTTCCACTATCCTCTCTTGAATAATTCAAGCAAACGCACAAATATCCATTCAGAACTGACCCTAATGACTTTCCTAGGTATAAGCGGGAACAGCCCACACAAAGTCCTCCCGTGTACTTATTAGGATAATCCCTAAAGCATATCATTCAGTTTATACTGGGGATAGTCAGAAGATAACTAAGTTTTCAACCATTCTTAAACTTTTTTTTTTCTTTTTATGAACTTAATTTCACATGTGTAGCATATGCCTTCATTCCCAGCAATAGGACGTTTCGTGATAACACCCTAGCTGGACTACTATCATCAGGCAGTCGGGAGCTTTTAAACCTCATAGTGATATAGGACGTTTCGTGATAACGCCCTACTGCACTCAAATCATTGGTAGCTACAACCGACATATATATAGTTCATCTCTTTCTTCTTCTTCTTTTTTTTTTTTTTCATAAACTTAACTTATATCCTTTCTATCACATTCAAACCTTCAGATATTCACAGTACACGTTCAAAAGTTAGGTACTAAGTTACTGTTATTATCTAGAATAACCACTAGGATACTGAATGGATACAGTTTAAAATTTTCCGCTTCAATATCAAAGGCTTACGTGAACAATGAATTCATGTTACACAAATATATTTGGAATTACAATGCACTTACGGTTCACATTGGTTATACACATCCAAATCGATCATTACATCTTCAAATCCATGAAATATATACCTTATACAATTTATTTTAATCAACTAAATAATGCTCGAAAAAATCAAAAACTAAGGGATTTATTGATACAAAATAAACATTAATTCCATTGCTAGACCAACGACTCCACTCCCCACTTACGAACTTACATTGTCCTCAATGTAAAGTGAGTGTAAATAAGTTGTTGGGAAAGCAATGGTGCACTAAAACAAGTCAAAACAAATACTCGGATGATAAAAAAGGGTGGGTGGGTGGGTCAAAGTTATGACCGTTGTGTGTGCAAATAAAATAAAAGTATGTGGAGTGTGACACTGTAATGCAAAAGGGTAGATAAACACACCACATAAACTTTTATTGATTTAAAACACACAATATTCCACAGTAGTTGAACTAATACATGTCACACATTATTTGAAATTTAAAACAGACTAGATCATGATATGAAATATGTGAGAAAGTATTAACTCTGAGTCTTTTATACCCAGATCCTCAAGGGTTATTTCAAATCGTTCTAACAACCTAAGTCCAAGAAATGATGCATTTGAATTTTTCTCTTTTTTCTCCATCAGGATTTTCGGATAACCACCTAATCGTTCCCTTTTTTAATGACATTCAAACATTCATCCTAAGACTTGGTGAAACAAAATGAAAATCAATCCTAAGTATTAGCAAAGTATCATCCAAAGTATGAGTAATTATTATATTTAACATTTTTACGGGCTGCCTCCCGGTAGCGCTTTTCGTTAACGTCGTTCGCTCGACCAAAATGATAATGATTAACTAATATAATATACTAAACAAAACGGGATACTTCTAACAATTACTCACAAAAGCACGTAACAATTAAGCACATAATCCACTAAAAATAAATGCTTAAGGAGTAAAAAAGGAAGGATAGTACCCGTCATTGACTACATTTATAGTCTATAGCCAGACTTTATCGTGCTTTAGTTTTCTAATGTACTGGTGGTGGGTCATCCTCACGCACCGCATCCTTCTTCAATACCGGTTTCCAACGAGGTTAGACAATTTCCACCAATCCACACGATTCTTGAACTTTTCCTTTGATTTTCGAGCTTTCGGTTTGCGAGCCTTCATATTATTGCTAAAGTCATCTTCTTCAATTACCTCGCGTGTTAGTACAATCCACAACAAGGGGACACAAAGTGTCTACACAAGAACTAGATTCTAGTGTAATGCATGGATATTTCAATGAAATGTAAATGTTGAAGACAACGCTCTCATGATTAACTCCCAAACTAAACTCTCCCTTACAAACATCGATGAAAGGGATATTAATATTTAAGCACCGAAAAGTGTCGAGAAAACATGCATACTTCTCATCGTTAAACGAAGATGGTAAAGCTTCCTTGAATGATTGTGCCTTTTGAGGACATTGTGTGTCATCATTCAGTACCTTTTTCTTCAAAATATGCACTGGATATGGTGTTGTCCTATCTGGTTGAACCGAGATGAATTTGGATTGAGCCGGATAAGGTTTGGTTTGAATTGGCCCTTCCAAACTTGATTCATTCTCAACATGATCATTGGTCAAGGTTCTACTCATTCTTGGATTTTTCAATATTCTAGGAATCTTGACCCATTCCTCATTTTCAGGTTCAATATATCTGTTCTGTCTTAGGAAATCTTCAATAATGTCCTCTTCCTCTTTAGTGAATTCCGGTTTATTTTCCATATCCTTTTCAAATTTACCATCTAAATCATCCTCTACTTCATTAATTCTCATGTTTTCTAATCCATTACTTCCACAGATTCTTCTACTTCTAGTAATAACAAGATTTACCTCTCCCGGGTTTCTTTCGGTATTACTTGGCGCTCTCCGGAGGTTTACTTGTTTTTAGGTTCCTCTTCTCTACTCAAATGATATTCCAAATTCCGTAATGAAGCTTCTACAATTCTCATTCTGGTATCATGTCCACTTATAGATGTTTTCAACGTACTCATATCCTTAGTGACTGTACCTATAGAAGTCATCATGGTTTCCATATTTTGAGCTTGAGTTGACATCATACCTATCAGATTTTCCATTAATTTCTCCCATTTATCAACTCCTTCAGGTTGAGTTGAACTTTGGGTGACTGGTATGCTTTGAGTGGTATGTTGTGGATACGGTCTAGGTAATGATTGTAGGTTCTGATTCGAGGTATCTCCTTGATAAACTAGATTATTATATGGATTCTTGTATTGAACTGGATACGGTGGCTGTCCTTGCTTACTAGGGTTTTCAGACCAACGAAAAGTAGGGTGATCTCTTTTAATAGCATCAAACGAGTTTGAATACGCGTCGTTCAAATTCCTATGCTGTAAAAAACTCACCTTTTCCCTTGAATATCCTTTTGGTTCTTCCATCCCTAATGACACATTATCATGACTTGAGTATTCATTTGGTAAGATATTTTCTGAGTTTACCTTTTACTTGGCTAATAAGCCGTCAAATTTCCTACTCAAATTCTCCAAGTGTGCAAGAACTTCTGCATTCGATGTACATTCTCCTGCAAAGGCTACTTTTCTTGTGCTAGAACCGGTTTCCCACATACGATTATTTTTGGAAATCTTTTCTATAGCATCGTAAACTATTTGGGCTTCACTCATCATTAACGAACCACCACATGCATGATCTACATCTGCACGTGAGTCTTTCCTTAATTTACGACAGAAAAGTTGGATTTGCATATCTAAGGAATAACCATGATCGGGACAAGCTCTTAATAATTTTTTAAATCTTTCCCAAGCATTCCCAAGCATTTCTTCAGATCCTTGTTTAAAGTTGGCAATTTCGACTATTAATTCCAATTTTCTACCAGGAGTAAAATACTGCTTTAAAAACTCGGATTGAATCTCCTCCCAACTAGTCAGTGAATGATGTGGAAGTGACAAAAACCAATCTCGTGCTCTTCCTTTTAAAGAAAAAGGAAACATAGACATCCTCGTTAATTCCCGATGAGCACCATGACTTTTGGCTGTATTACACAATTCTTCGAAAAGATAGAGATGATGATGTGGATCCTCATCATCTTCTCCTAGAAATTGGGCTCTTGTGTCAATTAAACCAAAAAGATGAGATTTTATTTCAAAATTATTTGCTCCTTTATTGGGTAAACGAATTGGATTATTAATCTGGTACCTTCTTACGGTCTGATCACATATAGGTCTCGGGTTAGGCTGGTTTCGATTATGCTTATTCCGATTCTGATTATTTCTATTATTCTGATTCTGGTTTATTAGGTTGAGGTAAATTCTGATTAAGGTTTTGGCCATGCCCTTGAGCATGAGCAATCCCTTGTTCAGGTGTTTTACCAACGGTTTCGACCATTTTCGTAACTCGATATGACAATTCTTGTGGAATAGAAAATATCGAATAGAAAATAACACAAAATCGATAAAAAAACCACATTTTTTTTTCTCCTCGGTAATTACCGAATCCACCCGATATTTACCGAGTAGTTTTTTTTTTTTTTTTTTCGGTTTTTTTTTCTCTCTCTCTCTCGGTAATTACCGAAGCCACTCGGTATTTATCGAGTATTTTTATAAAAAAATTGATATCTTACCAAATAGGTAGGTACCGATGAAAATAAAAATACAAATGAGATTGAGAAATGTATTGACTTATCCTCGGCTGTTATGACCACGTTTACTTTCTACTATCGAAAATAAAAAATAACTCGAAATTGGTAGAAGAAGAAAATTGGTAACTAAAAGAAGGTAGATACCAACGGAAAATAAAAATAGAAATGTGATAAGAAGAGTGTTGACTTATCCTCGAGAATTTTGAGCTAATACAAGTAGTAACCCTAGACACAAAGAAAGAAATTAGCGACGTTTTCCCCGGCAACGGCGCCAAAATACTTGACGAGACCTAAACCTAACCTTGGAAACGGCGCCGTAAAAAGCGACGGACATTACCTAGGCTATACGATCCTAACCGGCGGTGTACCGGGTCAAATTGTAGTGCTAGTCCGTGAGTCGTCGTATTCCTCGGGAAAACATGGTAATTCTTTTAAGTGGGGTTAAACACCAAGAAGCTATTATTAACTCGATCTAAGTCGCAGGTTTATCGGTTTCCTCGGGTTAGATTATGTTAGATCGCTTAGATTAGTTAGTAATGTTAGAGTTAGATGTTAGTAAAACAGAAAATAAAACAAATAAATACTAATATAATATATAGATATATTTTTAGATCTAGCCAAGAATACTTTACTTGAATCAATATCTTTTAGTAGAAATAAATGAGACAGATCTTCCTTTATTCAAGGTGTAAATTATGTATGAATCGGTGTACTCCTAAGCTAGACAACTCCTCCTCACATGAGCGTATGAAATTGTCATATGTCAAATGTCATCAGTCCAAGGTCCACAACTGCCCCATGCTAATCTTAGTTAGTCTGAACAGGTACCGAGTACAAATCTACCCCGGATAAAAGAGGTTATTCCGTTCGTCAGACGGCCGATGTTATTCAAGAGGCTCCGGTTGTCAAGCGGATCGATTTAACACAAACGGTGTAGTTTCAATTAAACTATGATTTTAACATTATTAAGATCTCGAGTACAAATTTCAATAAGATTCATCTTTCCAGGACAAATCTGCCCCCGGGTAGGAAATCGGGTTCCGTTGTCACGTTTTCACTCGGCCAATTTTACCCTCCGGTTTTTCTATTTTTTATCTCATATCCTAACTTCTCTGGTCAGTTCATCGTCAGGTTATATGTGGTATTCATCATGATTAATTACGTCAATCCGAATATATTATCAATACGTTGCAAAATAGAAAAAGATTCATTATAATTGATTTTAATCATGATTACCAGAGTCGATCATTCATTTTACCAAAAGATTAACTAATTCAGATTCATATCTTGGCTAGATATATTTTTAGTTTAATATCATATATAAATAGAAATAGAAATAATAAACATAACAATTTTAGAATATATTACCGGTTATGACTAACGAATCGGGGTCGTTTCCACCGGATCTAACATGCCAAAGCTTCGAAATCAACAATCTTCGATAATTATTCCGCCATTACAACGATACTATAACCATTTTATTTATATATGTGAAAAACATATATACATACATACATAGACATATATATGTATATACGGGCCCGAAAATAAAAGAAGATAGATGAAATATATATATATATGGATGTATATATATATATATATTAGGATGTGTGTGTGTGTATATATATAGATATATCTATATATATGTGTGATCTACAACAAAAAATAAAAAGAAGAAGCAGAAAGGGACGAGAAAAGAGGGAAAGAAAGGGGCAAGAGTCTCTGTTCTCTGATGCTCTGTATATATAGCAAAATGGGGAGGCCGGATCGATCCGGATTGGTGCCGGATCGATCCGGTGGTGATCAATTCTAGATCCTTCTAAAACTTCTAAAATTCATATCTTGAGTTGTAGACCTCCAAAAATTATGATTCAAACGTCAAAATTAAGCTCTCGGAAAATTCTTCAACTTTCATGAAGGACTCTTCTTCAGAAAACGCCTTTTTGATGGGCATTCCCATTACGTGTTGTTTTGCGACATTTTCCTTAATACAAATCAATTAGCCACTTGACCACCATTTGAGTTGTAGAAGTCCGATTGACTTGATTCAAAATCCATTGGAAATCTTTCTTGAAGATATACAACTTTTATTAAGGAAACTTCTTCGAAAATGTCGTTTTGATGAGCCATTCGTATTACGAAGATATTTCGGGATTTTTACTAATCCGAATCGGTTAGTCACTTGACTACTATTTGAGTTGTAGACCTCCAATTGACGTGATTCAAAGTGCGTTGGAAAGCTTATGTGAAGATCTACAACTTTCATTAAGAAGTCATCCCCTGAAAATGCCTCTAAGCTGGGTCAAATCTCCATCGAAAATAAATTACGGTTTAAGTACTTAGGAAAATTTGCTCCGTTTGAACTCGTAAGCTTGTGGCACCTTATTCTAACCCTCTAAACACCTCTTTTAAGGCTCAAAACACGTCGTTACGTAGGATTTTGGTCCACTTATGATCCTGCAATGAACCACCAAAATACCAGACGTAAATCCGACACGACACACCGGTTACTAAACCGGTACAAAAACTTATAAAAATACGATAATTTATATAATAATTACTACTTATATATTTAGATAAAACATAGCATTTATGACTTGATTTGATATAATAATGTTCAAAATGGTATCATAAATGGGGCGAAATGTTATAAAAACGATCATAAATTTATCTCTCATCACTTGTCAACAGAATCCAACATGAAACATGCATCCTCTTCATCATCAGGTGTCTTCATAGTGTCAAGCACGTTGAATGCTATTTCATCTCCATTAACTCTTAACACTAACTCTCCTTTGTAAACATCGATAAGCGTCCTACTAGTGGCCATAAAAGGTCTTCCTAAGATTAGGGGCACTTCGTAGTTAGCGTCCATATCTAGCACAACAAAGTCGACAGGAAACACAAACTTCTCGACTCTTACTAGCACATCTTCAACCACTCGACAATGTTCCTTAACTGACCGATCAGCTAATTGCAAAGTAATTGAAGTCTTTTTAAGGTCTTTCATACCTAGATTTTGAAAAATGGATAGAGGCATCAGATTTACGCTCGTTCCTAGATCACACAAAGCTTTGTTCAAACATACGTTACCTATGGTGCATGGAATGAGAAAACTTCCTGGGTCCTTGCACTTGGCGGGTAGCTTATGTGAATAATGGCTGAGCACTCCTCATTTAGGCAAATGGTCTCCAAATCTAGGAGTTTCCTCTTAGTGGAGACAGCTTCTTTCAAGAACTTTGTGTACTCAGGCATCTCAGCAAGTGCTTCAACTAGAGGTATATTGATGTGTAGCTTTCTAAAGATATCAATGAACTTCTTATACCTCTTGTCATCAACCTTAGGCTTAGGTTTGTGTGGAGGATAAGGTAAGGTTGAAGGATCGACATCAGTGAAAATAGGATACTTGTTATTGTAAAGTTCAACTCTAGGGCCAGCAGGTTCCTTATAGGTTTCTTGCTCAGGTGAGGTTTCAGAGGCATTTCCTTCCTTGCTTGGCTCACCATCCTTACTCTCCTCTACTTTCTCTTTTTCTCTTAAGGATGGTGGAGTTACTTCTTTCCCACTTCTAGTCATGATCGCGTTCAAATCCTTAGGATTCTTATCAGTATTGCTTGGCAATCCTCCAAGAGGTCTAGTTGAGACTTGCTCAGCTAACTGTCCTATTTGGTGAGTGAGATTCTGGACTATGGCTTCTTGGTTGGTTACCTTAGCATCGGTCTTCTGACAATATTGGCTAAAGTTGAGCTAGGGCTTGGTTTCCATTATTAGCATTATTAACATTATTGGCATTATTAATAACTTGTTCAGGATTAGGTACTTGGTTTGGATTGTTCAGAATGCCTTCCATTTCTGCCTCAGATTCAAAATGCTTAGAATGATCAATGGTATGTCCTTTTTCTGATTCGTGCTCGCTTTCCTCAAGATTTGGATCCTCTTCTCCTTTCTTAGCCAGTTCTCTAGCTAACTTTCTATTTCGCCTTGCAAATTTCTCTATTTCAGGATTATATGGCTCAAGCGGTTCCTTCGATTTCCGAGTAGCGTACTATAAAATAGCAAAAAACAATAAAACAATTAAAAACTTAAAAGGCTAGGCCTTTGACTAGACTAAATAATAAAAACGAAACTAAAACAGACTCTATTCACAATATTTACGAATTTACTTTTAATAAAATAAGCTATATTTGATTTAATGACACGAGTCTCCGGCAACGGCGCCAAAAACTTGATGCACGGTCCAAGTAATAAAAATACTCGATACCTAAATAACACACTAGCAAGAGAACTAGGTTCAATCGTAGTATAGTTAGATAGAGTCGAGGTCGATCCCACAGAGACTCGGCTTAAACGAAATATAACTTAACAGACCAAAAGTAAATTAAAAGCGGTCTACGACCAACGGATAACGCAGAATTAAAATCGACACAATAGAAACACAAAACTAACAAAAAAGACACAACGACACTAAAACACTTATTTTTATAGGTTTGATGAATGATTTACAAACGGTATTGATAACGCTAGTAGTAATTGATGTATAACATTTATATGATAAAAATTACGATGTTTTATATACATTATCGACTCTTTTTATATAAAATATAAGTAATTATAACGATAATCTTATAAAATATTAATAGTTATGAATAAATCTAAATATTATAAAAATCAAGTAAAAATGATAAAAAGTTATAAGTTTTGTACCGGGTTAATAACCGGAGTGTCGTGTCAGATTTACGTGGGTATTTTTGGTATTTTATTTACGGATCTTAGGTAAACCAAGACCCCGAGTGACGACACTTTTTGGAGTAAAATCATATCTTTTGAAGGAATTAAGGAAGTGCCACGAGTTTTAAAGTTCAAGTGGATCAATGGTTCGTGACACCATATTAAGTTATATTTTCGACGAACAAATGGCCCATCAAAAAGGCATTTTCTGAAGAAAAGTCCTTCAGGGAAGTTGTAGATCTTCTCAAGAGCTTTCCAACGCATCTTGAATTATGTCATTTGGAGATCCGAGCTCAAGTTATGATTTTATCAAGTTTCGGATCAAGTTTGGAAAAAATCTATCCGGATCGATCCGGAATTACCTCGGATCGATCCGAAGAGACATGATGATTACCCGGCATGTGGCCCTGCGAGAGAAATCCGGGGGATAAGATTTTTTATTCCCGGATCGATCCGGCCCTTTCTCGGATCGATCCGGCTTGGAAAAATCTGCCTATAAATAGAGCAGCATTGCAGGCACATAGGAGGGTACCAAATATATTTTCTTTACCTCTTTTTATTAGTAGTAGATATGTATATAGGCCTTATGCCATAAATAAAGTAGTATCGTTATAATGCTCGAGAAATTATCAGAAGATCAATGTTGTTGAAGTCGTTGTAGCATCCGGAAGAATACAGCTTCTGATTCAATTGTTGTAATCGGGTAAAATTTCTAAAGTATTTACGTTTGTTATGTTTGTTTTTATTTTCGTATAATGTTAGTAGGCTAAATCTAATAACTAGCCAAAGTTATGTAATCGTTTTATTTCGATCTTTTCGGTAAAGGAATGTTGTCTAAGTAAAATTGACTAAAATTGAGATAATTGAATCTTTTTCTATTGATAAAGTTCGATTCGAAAGAATTCATAATCTAATTATGAATTGACGCTCGACGATTAGGTTATGAACTCGTTAATAGAAAAACCGGAGGGTAAAATTGGCCGAGTGAATAACGTGACAACGGAACCCGAGTTTCCTACCCGGGGGCGATTTGTCCTAAAAAGATGAATCTTATTGAAATTTGTACTCGAGATCGTAATAATGTTAAATCATCGGTTTAATTGAAACTTAAACCGGAAAGTTGAATCGCCCGGCCTTGACAACCGGAGCCTTTAAATAAAATTGACCGTTTGACGAACGGAATGACTCCTTTTTATTCGGAGGTAGAATCGTACTCGGGACTGTTCGGAAAAACCGTAACGGTTGTAGATCTTGGAGTGATGACAATGGACATATGACAATTTCGTACGCTTATGTGAGGAGGAATTGTTAACCTCAGGAGTGCACCGTTTCATTTACTCAATTGAACCTAATATAAAAGGAAAGACCGAGCACATTCCATTCACTGAAAAGATCGTATAAATCAATTATATAAACTGTGGCTAGTTCTCTAATAATATATTTGGCATCTATATATTTATATCTATATATATATTACGCAACTTATGCACATCTATATATATTTATATATCTATATATATTATATTAGAATAACTTTTAAATTACGTATTTATTTTATGTTGACTAGAATAGTAGTGATCTGTGTTATAAAATTGCGGTTTAGATCGAGTTAATAACAGCTATTTGGTGTTTAACCACACGTAAAAGAAGTTATCAAGTTCCCTGTGGATACGATACTCTGACTCACCATACTAGCACTACAGTTTGACCCGATACACTTTGTCGGTTAAGGAATAGGTATTAGCACTAGAAAAGGCCACGTCAGCTTTATGGCGCCGTTGCCGGGGACGACGCTAACTTTTTTTTTTGTGTCTATGGTTACTACTTGTATTAGCTCAAAATTCTCGAGAATAAGTCAACACTTTTCTTATCTCATTTCTATTTTTATTTTCGTCGGTACTTACCTTATAGGTAAGTTACCAATTTTTACTACTATTAATTTCATGTTATTTTCTATTTTCGTTAGTTGATGACCGAAGTGGTAAGGCCCCACTCACTCCTTATAAGCCCGACATAAACACTTACGAAAGGCGAGTTAAGAGTAGAGAAAAACGTGGTCATACTAGTCGGGGAAATCCGACGAATCATCTTCAAACGAAAATACGAGAATGGGCGAAATCGGTGATGAAACACACGAACAAGGGCTGGAACATGCTCTAGGGCATGGACAAAACCCCGTTAACCTTAATAATCAAAATAATAATAATAATAGAAATAATCAAAATCGGAACCGAATAATCGTAACAACCCGGTAAACCCAAGGCCTATCGTGACCAAACCATAAGAAGAAATCGGACTAATAATCCCATACTTTTACCTAATGAAGGAGCGAATAATTTCGAGATTAAATCTCATCTTTTTGGTTTAATTGACGCAAGAGCCCAATTCTAGGAGAAGATGATGAAGATCCGCATCATCATCTCTATCTTTTTGAAGAAGCGTGCAATACGGCCAAAAGTCAAGGTGCTCACAAGGAATTAACAAGGATGACTATGTTTCCTTTTTCTCTAAAAGGACGAGCCCGAGATTGGTTTATGTCCCTTCCACATCATTCACTTACAAGTTGGGAGGAGATTCAAACTGAATTTCTGAAACAATATTTCACTCCTGGACGGAATTTGGAATTAAAAGTCGAGGTTGCTAACTTTAGACAAGGATCTGAAGAAACGCTCGGGAATGCCTGGGAAAGATTTAAAAAATTGTTAAGAGCTTGTCCCGATCATGGTTATTCCTTAGATATGCAAATTCAACTTTTTTGTCGTAAATTAAGAAAAGATTCACGTCTTGATGTAGATCATGCATGTGGTGGTTCTTTAATGATGAGTGAAGCTCAATTAGTTTACGATGCTATAGAAAAGATTTCCAAAAATAACGAGATGTGGGAAACCGGTTCTAGCACCGGAAAAGTAGCTTTTGCGGGAGAATGTACGTCTAATACGGAAGTTCTAGCACATTTAAAAATTTTAAGTAGGAAATTTGATGACCTACAATCGAGCAAAAACCAAAGTTCAGAAAATAGTACGCCAACTGAATACTCTATTCAGGATAAAATGCCATTAGGGATCGAAGAACCAACAGGATACTCCAGAGAGGAGGTGAGTTTTCTTCAGCAGCATAGGAATTTAAACAATGCTTACTCAAACTCGTTTAATGCTATTAGAAGAGATCACCCTACTTATCGATGGTCTGAAAACCCAAGTAAGCAAGGACAACCGCCATATCCGAGTTCCATATAAGAACATGAATAATAATCAAGTTTATCAAGAAAACACGTCTAATCGAAATTTACAATCATTACCTAGATCCTATCCTCAACATACCACTCAAAGTATACCGGTAACTCAAAGTTCAACTCGGCTGCGAAGGAGTTGAAAAATGGGAAAAACTAATGGAAAATATGATGGGTGTAGTATCTACTCAAGCTAAAAATATAGAAACGATGGTGACTTCTATTGGTACGATCACTAAGGACATGAGTTCAATGAAAACATCTATGAGTGGACATGATACCGGGATGAGAACGATAGAAGCCTCATTAAGGAATATGGAAGATCATTTGAGTAGGGAAGGTGAACGTAATAACGACGGAGACCCCCGGGAGGATTACCAAGTAACAACGAAAGGAACCCAAGAGAGGTAAATGTTGTAGTTACGAGAAGTAGGAAGCTCAGTGGAAGTAATGGAGTTGAAAACTTTGGGAATAATGAAGTAGAAGATGACTTAGATGGTAAGAATGATAAAATTAAAGATGAACTTGAATTTACAGATGAGGAAGAAGAAATTATAGAAAATTTCTTGAAAAGAAATAAAAGTTCGGAACCTGAAAGTGAAAGGGAAAATTGGTTAAAAATCCCTAGGATTCTGAAAGATCCCATGGATAAAGATTTAAGGACTTTATTTAAGGAACACGTTAGAATGGAAGATAATGAAAACAAGGATGAGAAACGGGAAGAAGCTGAAGGAATCTAAAGTAGAGATTGATTCGGGGAACAATTTAAAAGAAAAAATTCAAGAACCTGAAACATGGCAACTGAGTAATACTCGAAGGTTTAAGGAAAAAGGAAAAGAGAAACTGACAAAGGAGCCAAAGGTCATAGATTTAGAATCTTTACCTTACCCTCCTAAAGATCAAATCAAAAAGGCAAAAACTGATAAGAAGTATGCTCGTTTCCTTGACACTTTTCGTCATATTCAAGTTAATATCCCCGTTATTGAAGCTCGATTAACATACCTGCCTATGGAAAATTTCTGAAAGAAATTCTGTCAAACAAGAAAAAATTAGAGGAATATGAGAATATATGCCTAAATGAAGAATGTTCCGCGGTTTTGCAGCATAAGTTACCACCTAAATTGAAAGATCCTGGTAGTTTTACCATTCCGTGTGAAATTGGAGGATTTCTGTTTAAGAAGGTCTTATGTGATCTAGGAGCGAGTATAAATCTAATGTCTTATGAGGATTATAAAAAGCTAGGCATAGGAAAGCTTACTAAGACTGAAATGACTCTGCAAATGGCAGATAGATCGATTAAGTACCCTAAAGGAATTATTAAGGACGTATTGGTTAAAGTAGACAAATTCTATTTTCCAGTAGATTTTGTAGTTATGGAAATGGAAGATGGCTATTCAGCACCTCTTATTCTAGGTCGTCCATTTCTAGCTACAGGAAGAACTTTAATCGATGTTCGAAAGAATTAATTTTGAGAGTCAATGAAGATGAAGTTGCTTTCAATATTTTCAAAGCTATGAATCATCCATCATCGAATCGTGTTCTTTTATAGAAGATGTTCATTACGTCTACGACAATCGATTACCAACTTTTGAAGACAGATTAGAAGAATGCTTAACTCGTCTATCTATAAAGAAGATGAAGAAGACATTGAAATGAAAGAGATAATTCTTTCTTTAGATACGAAAGTTTTACCTTTAAGCCACCATGGCATAAGTATTTGGAATTAGAACTAGAAGGACCAATTCTTAAATCATCAATAGAAGATCCGCCAAAGAACCGGAATTGAAACCGTTACCTTTAAATCGAAATATGCTTTTCTTGAAACTAATAATCTATTACCGATTATTATTTCATCAACTTTAACTGAACAACAAGAAGATCAACTGCTTAGAATGTTGAAAAAGCATAAGAAATCTTTTGGATGGACAGTTGCCGATATTCGAGGTATTAGCCCTGAGATTTGCGTTCATAAGATAATTCTGAAGGAAGATGCTAAGCCTTGTATTCAACCGCAACGCCGCCTCAACCCAAATTTGCAGCTAATTGTTAAGAAAGAGGTCATTAAACTATTAGAAATGGGAATAATTTTCCCCGTATCGGATAGTGAATGGGTAAGTCCAACTCAAGTGGTACCAAAGAAAGGAGGTTTCACAGTGAAAGAGAATGATAGGAATGAATGGATTCCAACAAGAGAAATTACAGGCTATCGAATGTGCATTGATTTTAGGAAACTAAATGATCATACTAAGAAAGATCATCATCCACTTCCATTCATAGTTCAAATGTTGGAACGTTTAAGTGGTCATAAATATTACTGTTTCTTAGATGGTTATTCAGGTTATTTACAGATTTTCATTGCAGCAGGAGATAGGGAAAAGACTACTTTCACTTGTCCTTATGGAACTTTTGCGTATAAAAGAATGCCGTTTGGTTTATGTAATGCTCCTGCTACGTTTCAAAGATGTATGATGGCTATATTTTCCGATATGGTTGAGAAATTTTTAGAAATTTTTATGGACGACTTTAGTGTTTACGGAGATTCTTTTGGTAAATGTTTGTCGCACTTAGAAAAAGTGTTACAACGTCATGAGGATACCAATTTAGTTTTAAATTGGGAAAAATGTCATTTAATGGTATCGAAGGAATTGTCCTAGGCCATAGAATCTACGAAATAGGAATTGAAGTTGATAAAGCCAAGGTGGAAGTGATTGAAAAATTACCACCACTTGTTAATCTAAGGACTCTAAGAGGATTTCTTGGACATGCGGGATTTTATAGGAGATTTATTGCCGATTTTTCAAAGATAGCAAAGCCTCTAAGTCATTTGCTTGAAAAGGAAGTACCTTTTAACTTTGATAGTAAATGTAAGGAAGCTTTTCGGACCTTAAAGCGAGGTTGACTCTTGCACCGGTGCTAGTAGCACCGGATTGGAATTTGCCATTTGAGATTATGTGTGATGCCAGTGATTTAGCTGTAGGAGCAGTTTTAGGTCAAAGATATAACGAAATTCTCAAAGCTATTTACTATGCATCTCATACATTAACTGCAGCTCAATTGAACTATACAACTACAGAAAAAGAACTGTTGGCTGTAATTTTTGCCTTAGATAAGTTCAGATCGTATATTGTTGGTTCTAAGGTAATAATTTATACAGACCATTCAGCTTTGAAGTATTTACTAAGTAAGAAGGATGCGAAACCACGTCTTCTTAGATGGATTCTCTTACTTCAAGAATTTGATATTGAAATTAAAGATAAGAAGGGAAGTGAGAATGTAGTAGCAGATCATCTAAGTAGAATGGAAAATGATGTTGAGAAAGGAATAGAAATTAAAGATTCATTTCACGATGAACAAGCTTTTTAGAATAGATACTCCTTCAACCATGCGGTTATTAAAAAATAGAATTCCTTCTAAAGAAATGTCACCCTGGTTTGGAGATATCATTAATTACTTAACTTTGTGATTATATTCCGTCTCATTGGACTTGGCGACGAAAGAAGAAATTCTTTTATGACTTAAAATTTTATTACTTGGGAGGAACCGGACCTTTTCCGTAAATGTTCGGATGGGATAATCGGAAAGTGTGTGCACGATAATGAAATTTTAAGTATTTTATCATTATGTCATGATCGTGAGGCGGGAGGTCATCATGGAGGTTGGAAAAGCTTTTTTAAGTTTTACAATGTGGTTTTTATTGGCCTACACTATATAGAGATGCTTATAAGCATGTTAAATCTTGTGAGTCTTGTCAAAAATGGGGAAATGTATCTAAAAAACATGAAATGCCTATGCAACCTATTTTAGAATGTGAGTTATTTGATGTTTGGGGTATAGATTTCATGGGACCATTCCCTATATCTTTTGGAAAAAGATTTATTCTAGTAATGGTAGATTATGTTTCGAAATGGGTAGAAAGCCGAAGCTCTTCCCACTAATGATACCAAAGTTGTCATACGATTCCTTAAAAAGAATATATTTACACGTTATGGCATTCCGAGGGCTATCATTAGTGATAGAGGTTCACACTTTTGTAATAGACCATTTACCAAGATAATTGAAAAATATGGTGTAACACATAAGTTAGGAACGCCCTATCATCCGCAAACCAGTGGTCAGGTAGAGGTGTCTAATAGAGAGATTAAAAGAATCGTAGAAAAAACAGTTGATTCAAATCGTAAAAACTGGGCAGTTAAGCTAGACGATGCATTATGGGCGTATAGAACAGCTTTTAAAACACCAATTGGTTGTTCTCCCTATAAGTTAGTTTTTGGTAAGTCTTGTCATCTCCCAGTTGAGTTAGAACACCGAGCCTTCTGGGCTATTAAATTTCTGAATTTCGATCCTAAGGCTGTCGGTGATCATAGATTGCTTCAATTGACAGAACTAGAGGAATTCCGTCTCGATTCTTATGAAAACGCTCGAATCTACAAGGAACGCACGAAATCTTTTCACGATAAGAGAATCTATAGGCGTGAGTTCCATGTAGGTGATCGAGTACTCTTGTACAATTCACGTTTAAAGTTATTTCCGGAAAGCTTAAATCAAGATGGACGGGTCCATTTAAAGTAACAAGGGTTTACAAATGCGGAGTTTGTTGAACTAGCGATGGAAATACAACTTTTATAGCCAATGGCCATAGAGTAAAGATATTTGTGGAAGGAGAAGGAACCGCACTAAAAGAAGAAATAATGCTACTAACGATCCTCCGACAAAGTAAGAAGCGAGAGAAACCAAGAAACGAAAAGTAGAGGAACTAAATTCGACGAATACCGGGTGCTATTTATCTTTACTCTACTTTTACGTGTTTTTTATTTATGTTTAAATTAGTTTCGTCTTTTACCGGATAGACGTAAAAGAACTGGATGTCTTTTTTAGATAGAATAGGAGTTTTTATGTTGCTTTTGAAATTAGGCTTGGATAAAGATATCGCGTTTAAAATAGAAGCTTCGGTTTTTGAGAAAAACGAGCAATTGTTGAGAGAGATCAGATTGAGAGAAGTATGTAATGGAAAGTCGAGAAGTTCGATAAAGAGAAGGGCAAAGTTTTTAAGGAGATGCAGAATCTGTGGAAAAAGTGAGCATGAAGGGAAATGTAGGGAAAGCACAACCAAATCCCAGGATGAGTGTTTGAATGTTGTTAAGAAGGGAACGATTAGGTGGTTATCCGAAAATCCCGATGGAGATCAAAGGGAAAATTCGAACGCTTCATTTCTTAAGGTTAGGTTGATAGAACGTTACGTCAGAACTCTGGAAGATTTAGAAGTGATGGAATTAGGACCCTCGTGAATTTTGTAATATTTATAAAATTTTTATATAACTTTTGAAAATTTTATAAATAGGATCTTTATGAAATTACTTAAAAGTTTTATAAAATTTTTATTTAAATTGTAGAAGTTTTATAAAGGGTTTATAAAATTTTTTATTAAGTTTTATAAAGTTTTTCAAAAAAAAAAATAATAATAATAATAATAATAATAAAAAATAATAAAAAATAAAAAATAAAAAATAAAAAAAATGTGGTCGGATCGATCCGACATGACCCCGGATCGATCCGGAAACTAAAAAAACCTAAAAAAGGGAACGGGGTCCCTTCTTCTTCTTCTTTCATTTTTCTAAAAACAGCCGCCCCTCCCCTTTCCCCCATTCGAATTTTTCTTCAAAATACAACACAACATTACTATTAAACTACCCCAATTCTTAAACTTTTCTCATTTTCCTCTCCTCTCTTCAAATTTTTGTTTTAATTGAAGAATTTTTCAAGGGAAAGCTTCAACTTTCATTCCGGCGAATTTTCATCTTTTCCGGCCAAATTTCAATCTTTTAAGCATTAGAAGGTAACATTGTAGTCAATTATTTTGTTAATTTCGTTTTTTCTATGCAACTTTTTATTTAATTTTACTATATTTGTTACTCATTTGTGTTGTTTTGGTTGTTTCTTGTGTTGTTTTGTTGTTGTTTTGTTATTTTGTCATTATCGTAGAATGGCCGAATCATCGAAAGCCAGTAAAAAACGTAAACCGCATATCCCTACCCAAATTCCAGTCATAGAAACTAGGCCTTTAACAGAAGAAGAATTGACTGTTAGTTTTGATAGAACCGCGTCTGCTGCAGCTAAGAAAGCCTTAAAAAATAAATTTGGACAGTGTTTAGTTGCAGTCGAGAGGGGTTTGGATTTTAAGGATTTGGGAAGGGAGGTAAAAGAAATCTTTGAAAGGCGACAGTGGATGGAATTAGCCAGTTTAAGGTCGGGAGAAATTAACACCACCTTAGTAGCTGAATTTTATTCTTTGGTAGCAACTCACTATGCTACAGAAGATGGTGAGTTAACTTCTGTCAACCTAAGAACTAGGACAGTGCCGTTTACTCCTCACATTATAAATGCTATTTATGGTATTCCTGATGTACCAGAGAATGAGGATTATTATACAGTTTGGAATTTGGATGAGCTGCAGGACTTTGATTATATTGTTTCACTAGCCCGAATGAGTTAGATCCCACTTGCCGTCGGCATGAAAACGGGTTTTCTTATGGAAAATGTATACGGGATATGAGAGCCATTAAACGTTTTATTAGTCACACTCTTTACCCTACTCGACATTTTACATCTTTTGGTAAAGAGGATTTGTGTATTGCTTGGGCTATAGTTAATAATATACCCGTGGATGTAGGCGAGTAATGTGTAGAAGGGCCAAGGAATTTGCCCCGATGCTAGACCCGGCGATCACATGCCTTTTCCATGTTTTATTTCTTCCTTGTGTCGCCGGATAGGTGTCCGTGAGCTCCCAAGTGATAATTTGATAATGGTGGATGACACACTTATAGGTCCTAGTTTACCACTTAGGCCGGCGGGAAGAATAGATTTTTTGGACCCTAACCGTCAACGACCTCGGCTACTCCTTTCCATCCACCGATGTCCCTCCTTCATCCGGTCGGACTCAAACTCAACTTCCGAATACCATCACTTACGACATGTTTCAATCCATGGCCTATGATGTTCATCGTGCTAATGCCAATATGGTCATTTTTGCGGAAAGGAATAAATTATGGTCGAAGATTTACGTCAAGGCATACGAGGTTTATATCAAATGAATTTACTACAGAACCCTACCTATGCCGAGATGGATATTCCGCATTCCCAAACCCAGCCTTATACCTTGCCCGATTTCATTCCACCGTTGCCACTTCGCTCAGACTTCCAACAAATGCCACATTCTTTTGGATTTCAAACTAGTGGTGTAGGGGATTTTTCGACGGGTACTACGGCGGTGCGACATCTGAATGGGCTGGATCTGGATCATTTGGCCATACCACGACGGGATGGGGAAGCACTTTTTCTGATATTACGAGAGAAATGAGCTCGATGGGACTAGATAGCTCGGTACGGATGTCAACTTATTTTCAAGATCCATCCCAAGAATCGACCCGTTATCAAGCTATGCCAAGTTCTAGCCACGTCGAGATGAGTGATGAAGAGGAGTAATTTTAAACATTCTATGATTGTTGACATTGAAACATTTTATTTTTCGAACAATTTCGTTTTCGTCAAATTTTAGGTTATTTTGATAGGATTTTATTACGATCTTCATGTTTTCGTTACATAGTATGGTATTACGCATCGTGTAGTAAAATTTATGGTTATAACACAATGAAAATGAACCAAAGATAGGGAGAAAACGTGTCATCTAGAAAAATCTAGGCATTTTACAAGCAAAATCAACTCTGTCCGTGAACAGTAGTGTTCCGGATCGATCCGGCCTTTTACCGGATCGATCCGACTGAGTGTACCGACACGACGGGATTACTAGTTCGGAGGCCGGATCGATCCGGCCCTTTCTCGGATCGATCCGGCAAGTACAAAAACGCCAAAACAAGAGATCTTTTCTACTTTTGCTTGATAGATTTATTTCTATAAAAGGAAAGAGCGACGACCTTGAACTTTGCTCATTTCTTCTTTCCTCTATCTAGCTTAGTAAAAATCTCGTGTCGAAAATGTCTAACCGCTCCTCTCCCTCGGTTAATAGTTACGAACCACATACGCCCGATGGTGTGATTCACGAAGGGCATGCCTCTTGTTTTCATAATGAAGTCCCGAGACATCTAAATTTCGTCCGTTCTCTATTCGATGGAGAAAGGATTAAACACGAAAAAAATTGATCAGTGGGGACGAAATCTAATCCGAGGTTGCGGATGGAAAAAGTTGATTAGGACTCCCAGAGGTAGAATAAACATTTCAATTGTCAAGAGATTTTTATGCGTCTCTCACGAGATAACGTCAGTAGCCTCGTCTCAACTTATAACAGTTAGGGGAATCGTTATTTCATTTTCACCAGTCATCATAAATCAAATCTATCAAATCCCACCATGTACTTTTGATCGAAACCCACACTTCGAGTTTCTTTGGGAACTTGGAGATGCGTATAATGTTGTAAATCGTACTGCAGAAGCCTTTCAGTTCGTATTTCCGTTGTTTGATCATAACTATGATTCTTCAACTACGGCCTTACCCCTCATTTAAGGGCGTGGAAGCGCTTCATTAATTCTCGGATCTATCCAACTAGAGATTTTTATAGGGTTACGGATGATGAAATGCTGTTTGTTGTATGCACTAACCATCGGAGCATACATTGATTGGGGAGTTTTGATGTTTAAAGCGCAATTAATTTTGCGGTAGAGAGACGTAATAGGGGAAGACCGTTACTTGTTTGCACAGGGTTATCTCTCATCTTTGTGTCCAAGCTGAATCACGTACACGAGTTTACTACGGCGAGATTTTTCCATCTCGTGATTCTCGGTTAGGACTACTTCCGGTGGATACTCCCGGATGTTCATCTACGGGTTGATAATCGAGTTAAAGTTTATGTTTTTATATGATAGTCGTTTAAGTAGATCGTTTAATTGTTTTTTAGTTTGTAATAGTTTCCTTAATGTTTAATATATATGTCATTTACTTTAATCAAAATAATATATGTTTGTTTTTTAAAAAATAATAATAATAATAATAATAAAAATCAATCAAAATTATGTAAAATTTTAATTTTATTTTCGAACTACTTTTATTTACTCACTGAACATCGGGACGATGCCATTTCGTACGTGGGGAGTAGAGGTAAGTTAGTAAATACAAATTAAAATTTTCTTATATAAAGTTATACTTAATTGCTTAATACTTAGTTTAATTTGTCTTGGATCAAAATAACTAGATAATATATAATTAATATGGATAAAAATAGTATAATTTGGTAAGAATAGATTTCAATTAAGTAAAGTAAATTTGATATATTATAATTATATTATATATGTCAATTTTAGATTTTTATAAGATTTTAAGTATATGTAACTATACATAAATATTATCAAGTAAATTTCATATGAAATTTAACGAAAATACTTATATTTATAATGAATTCTTTTAGAATAATTTTCTTTGCAAAACGAAATATGAATATGGAATCGGATTAGGAATGATGAGATTTTTGACACCACAAAAACTACTTCAGCCTTGATTAGAGTGATTAAGACCTCACTCGAAATAGCCATTTTTTATTATAACCGACCCTTGGTTTATTTTGGTTTACATTTCCTAAAAATCCCACGAGTTTGTACGTACTTATGAAAGGAGATGATGGAACAGAAGCTAAGAATGGTGTATGCTGAGGTGAAAAAAAAAAAAAAAAAAAGAAAGAAAGAGAGAGATATATATAAGAACGAAGCACCATATTTACACAGAATTAATCGAATACCAGGTATCTTCCTTATCTTTGATCGACAATTACAAAAATCGGTAGCAGCTTCCAATGATTTGAGTGCGGTAGGGTGTTATCTAGAAACGTCCTATATCACTATGAGGTATAAAGCTCCCGATAAAAATTCGAATCATAAGATCTCAAGAATGATTACGAGTTTAAGGAAACCGGACTCGTAATTTTAGATCGAAAGAGTATTATTCCGATCAATCTTGATGAAGCAATGCTTGTAAATTTGATTTTTCTACACACACTCACGCTTTTAGTTCTTAATATTGAAAAAGAAGAGAAAATCGAAAAATAGTTGGAATAAGAGGATATTATTAATCGAGATTGTTTTTGATCAAACGTGAAGGTGTAAAGTACGTACGACTTGCCTCTTTCTCTTTTTGATTTCCTTTTCTATCTTTTCGATTAATCAATGTCCCATCCTAAAAAGTATAAGCCGGTTTGTCAATTACTTGACTTAGTCTTTGATTCCAAATATTTCATACAAGTTGAAATAGGAAAATAATTCTAGAATTTTAACTATATTTATTGAGTAGATTTTGTGAAATTTAATTTGAATAATAGTTGATAAATAATTTATCAAAGTTATCTACACTTTTTATCTTGTTAATCTCTAAGAAAGATATAATTAATATGTTTATAATATTGAAATGCTATTTTACTAATTTGAAATATAATCTACCACGTATATTATTTTTATCGTCATTTTTATATATATTACCGCTTATTTTGCTCGAGGACGATCAAAGAGCTAAGTGGGGAGTAGTTGATGTATAACATTTATATGATAAAAATTATGATGTTTTATATACATTATCGACTCTTTTTATATAAAATATAAGTAATTATAACGATAATCTTATAAAATATTAATAGTTATGAATAAATCTAAATATTATAAAAATCAAGTAAAAATGATAAAAAGTTATAAGTTTTGTACCGGGTTAATAACCGGAGTGTCGTGTCGATTTACGTGGGTATTTTTGGTATTTTATTTACGATCTTAGGTAAACCAAGACCCCGAGTGACGACACTTTTTGGAGTAAAATCATATCTTTTGAAGGAATTAAGGAAGTGCCACGAGTTTTAAAGTTCAAGTGGATCAATGGTTCGTGACACCATATTAAGTTATATTTTCGACGAACAAATGGCTCATCAAAAAGGCATTTTCTGAAGAAAAGTCCTTCGGGGAAGTTGTAGATCTTCTCAAGAGCTTTCCAACGCATCTTGAATTATGTCATTTGGAGATCCGAGCTCAAGTTATGATTTTATCAAGTTTCGGATCAAGTTTGGAAAAAATCTATCCGGATCGATCCGGAATTACCTCGGATCGATCCGAAGAGACATGATGATTACCCGGCATGTGGCCTGCGAGAGAAATCCGGGGATAAGATTTTTTTATTCCCGGATCGATCCGGCCCTTTCTCGGATCGATCCGGCTTGGAAAAATCTGCCTATAAATAGAGCAGCATTGCAGGCACATAAAGGGGTACCAAATATATTTTCTTTACCTCTTTTTATTAGTAGTAGATATGTATATAGGCCTTATGCCATAAATAAAGTAGTATCGTTATAATGCTCGAGAAATTATCAGAAGATCAATGTTGTTGAAGTCGTTGGAGCATCCGGAAGAATACAGCTTCTGATTCAATTGTTGTAATCGGGTAAAATTTCTAAAGTATTTCTGTTTGTTATGTTTGTTTTTATTTTTGTATAATGTTAGTAGGCTAAATCTAATAACTAGCCAAAGTTATGTAATCGTTTTATTTCGATCTTTTCGGTAAAGGAATGTTGTCTAAGTAAAATTGACTAAAATTGAGATAATTGAATCTTTTTCTATTGATAAAGTTCGATTCGAAAGAATTCATAATCTAATTATGAATTGACGCTCGACGATTAGGTTATGAACTCGTTAATAGAAAAACCGGAGGGTAAAATTGGCCGAGTGAATAACGTGACAACGGAACCCGATTTCCTACCCGGGGGCGATTTGTCCTAAAAAGATGAATCTTATTGAAATTTGTACTCGAGATCGTAATAATGTTAAATCATCGAGTTTAATTGAAACTTAAACCGGAAAGTTGAATCGCCCGGCCTTGACAACCGGAGCCTTTAAATAAAATTGACCGTTTGACGAACGGAATGACTCCTTTTTATTCGGAGGTAGAATCGTACTCGGGACTGTTCGGAAAAACCGTAACAGTTGTAGATCTTGGATGATGACAATGGACATATGACAATTTCGTACGCTTATGTGAGGAGGAATTGTTAACCTCGAGAGTGCACCGTTTCATTTACTCAATTGAACCTAATATAAAAGGAAAGACCGAGCACATTCCATTCCTTTGAAAAGATCGTATAAATCAATTATATAAACTTTGGCTAGTTCTCTAATAATATATTTGGCATCTATATATTTATATCTATATATATATTCTGCAACTTATGCACATCTATATATATTTATATATCTATATATATTATATTAGAATAACTTTTAAATTACGTATTTATTTTATGTTGACTAGAATAGTAGTGATCTGTGTTATAAAATTGCGGTTTAGATCGAGTTAATAACAGCTATTTGGTGTTTAACCACACGTAAAAGAAGTTATCAAGTTCCCTGTGGATACGATACTCTGACTCACCATACTAGCACTACAGTTTGACCCGATACACTGTCGGTTAAGGACTGGTATTAGCACTAGAAAAGGCCACGTCAGTAATTACTCCCCCATGCTATGTAGATTGACGACGAGACAAAACAAGACATTTAAGATTAATTATTCTCACTACGGGAGTCATCCCCTAAAATAGATCTAGCTCCGGTTAGGCCATCTAGATCATAGTGTCTCCATTACGTGACTTCACATTTTTAGTCTCCATCTCATATAACTTCTGACAGAATTACGAAACTAAGGATGCCGGTATGAACCGTAACCTCATCTAAGTAACATTCCTATGATTAGGCGTACTCCTTAGACACCGATTCAATCTCTGTCCTAAGTAACAATCACTTTTTGGGTCTCATGTTAAATTACGACGACAAATAATTAAGTTGATCAAGTTTAATTACTCGTTTGAATTACAAAGCAGAGAACCTGACGTAGTCAAAGCCGTTCACAGAAAAATCAAGAACATCACAGATCTTTCTACCAACGAGACATAGGCTCGCTGCCAACAAGCTCAGATCTGAACCAGATTTGCTCGTGAAACGTCTTTTACGTCACAGCACCAAAAAAGGCTTTTAAGGGCGTTTCAAAACGCCCCATAAACTGGTGTATTAGGGCGTTTCTGAGCTCAGGGCGTTTCCATTGAACGCCCTTTCTGTCGACGTTGTAATAGCCTTTTAAGACATTTCTGTAAGTCATTATAGAGTACCAAGAAAACGCCTTATCCGGGCTGTGTTAGGGCGTTTCCAAACGCCCTGATACGTGAGAAATCAACCATTTTTAGGGCGTTTCTCTTAGTCCTAATAACAGCTGTATCGATGCAATTTCAAACGCCCTTATAGAGTCCGAATGAGGCTGTTTAGAATGTCATAACATGTGCGAAATATAACGGTCAACAGGACCCTAATAGGGCGTTTCATTGAGTCATTATATAATATCTATTTTTACAAAGAAAAACGCCCCAACAAAGACCTAATGGGGCGTTTTGAAGCTCCCTAATAGTTGCGAAATACAACAATCCAGTTCCAATTCCAATTCCAATTCCATTGAACACCAACTGACATTTTGAATCAATCAATCAAATAGCAAATCACAGTCCTTAAGCAAACAACAATCATACCAAGAAGACTTAACAAGATATATACATAATTGCATATAGTTGAAGATCACAAGAAGAGATCTTACTTCACAACAAGTTGTCAAAAAATTAGTTAAACCAAGTAAAAAAAAACACACCAAGTAGTCCAAAGATTAGTTAATCCAAGTAGCAAAAAACGTTCATCAAAATATAACTTAAAACCTTCTTCTGCCATATCAACCTACAAAATGAGTAATCTCCTTCGTCCTCAACAAGCATGCATCGTTGGTTCTTGTAGATTGTTATCCCATTGTCAATAATATCATTCATCCTCAACAATGACCTACAAAATGAGTAACAACAATTATGAAGAGGAAAAATATATATGTATAGCACCAAACTATAGGCATGTAATGAATATGCACTAGTTTTATATAAGTTAATAACATGGGATACCTTCAAATTCTTTCCTTCAACAGAGCAATCTTTTCAGCTGGATTTGCAAATATGAACTTTGAATTCAACTGAATCATCCATGTCCGGACTGCGATAATAGTTGAAGAAAGGCTTTGTGGATAGAGTGCTGTTTGGATACATTATCTTCAAGTTGTCATATCTCATAAAAACTGTAATCAATATGTTCATTTCTTCAACAACCATCTGCTCTTTTTTTTTGCAAAGTTTCACATTAAAAAACCAAGAAAAAAGAAAACTTGTTTCGATCATCGTTTAGTGATTATTCAATAGAAAGCCAAGATGGCGGTTTAATTACCTGAACTCCATCTACTTCACAGCGATCACCAACGTCGAAAGGGTGTTTTAAGAACCTTCAACAACATCCATTGTTTTAAGAGCCTCCTCTTCTCGTAAGAAATGCAACAGATCATCGAGGTAGATGTATCTGTCATTTGATCACAACAGAATTCAAAATGTTCAATGTAATCAATAATTGTGATCAAAATGTCCACACTCGTATAAATGCCAAGGTCATATTATAAACCTAATGAATATGTAAGGATATTGTGGTTCGTTCCGAATTCGATTCAAGAAAAGAGACCATGTATGCACAGAACTTGTGATACATATACTCAGCTAGAGTTGCAGCAAAACAGGGCACAGAACTTGTGATACATGCGAAAAAAGCAATCTTCTTATTGCTTACTTTCCTGAGAGTCCAAATTCCCTTGGGACCGCGAAAATCGGGTATACCACAAGAGGTAGATATGCCTTCTCTTGTAAACACTACTAAGTGCTTAGTCTGCACAGAAAACAGGGCGATTACAATTAATGAAAAGCAGCTCATATAGCCAATTAGACATCATTAAAAGAGAACCCTTTCCGGCTTGTACCTTTTCTAACATACCAGCTAGTTGTTTGATCTGCAATTCCGAAAAACAGAAAGTTGAATCTCCCAAAAAAATAGTATTAATAATCAAGATACTATATGGATTGATATAAATATAAAGATAATGATGCATGAATATTTACACAAGCACCAAATCCTTACGAGAATGTAAATAGATTGACAAAAAGTAGACTGTGAAAGGTTGCAAAATACATTTGATTAGCCAGAACTTGAAAGACACATATACAAACTTAAAGCTGGGAGAAACACCACAAGCAATAGTCACTCAAATAAAGCTGATCAGAAGGCAACCAAAAAGCATAAAAAAAAAAGATCCGAGGTCGAATGGGAAACATACAAGATCATGACAAGATCACAAAAAAATAATTGTCGGATCCATTCATTGGGGTTGATACAGGCGTCCAATAATTTCCACTCGTCTGTTCCTTCAGTTGGTTGCTACATATCACATAAAACAACAATACACTCCTCAAGAAAAAAAAATCCAAACTCAGAATCCACATTGAAAAACTCGTGATATACAAGTAGGTAAATATGGTCAGTTATCAAGAGGAAAAAAATATATGCTTACAAGGTCATATTCCCAACGAGCAGTAAGAGGAAGAGAAACAATAATGCTCTCAATTCTGCCCCCAGTCTTGAGACCAAATGTAGTTCCATGTATAGGATTGAAGATTCAGAAGAGTGAGAAGCATAAAGGATTATATGTGCCTATGTCATATACAAAAAAAAACAATTGAAGATTTAGCAGAAACGAGCATAATAAAACAATTGAAAACAGAAATGATTAATAACCAAATAAGCGGACACCTTTAAAAGAAGTGCGAATAATACGAATGATAGCACCAGGAAACAAAACTTATTACATATCAAGTTTCTTCAACATTTATTTCAACTCCATGGACACCCTCGCGTACTACACTAATCCCTTCATCTCCATCATTGCAAGTTGGGTCATTAATTCCACCTTGTAGATATGTGTCAACATCATGTATGCCGAATACATCTTTATACGCGGATCTTGAGGATGTGGTTATAACCACTTTCCAATCCTTTTCAGTTGGGTCTTCCACACAAAACACTTGGGAAGCTTGTGATGCAAGAATGTAAGGCTCATCGTGTGGCCTTATGTTTGCGAAATTAATCAATGTGAAACCATTCTCATCTTTTTTCAGCCTCTCACCAGTTGAAACCCAATCACATTCAAACATGACCACTCTACGACCTCCTCGATAGTATAATTCAATTATAGATTTGAAAATCCATAATAGGCCACCTCGCTTTGTATTGGATTGTCATCTCTCGTACTCAAGAAACTACTTGTGCTTGCATTGACAATCACTCCACTATTCTGAGTTTTCCTCCTCTGCTCAACGTCTCTTGTGTGAAATCGAAATCCATTTATAATGAACTTCTCATACTTCAAACCTATATGGTTAGGTTTTTTAGCTAGCATCTTCAAATCAGCATGTACTCGAGCTTTTTCCCGTCATTGGCCAATCGACAACCTAAAACGATTAAATTATTTATACGACAATACAAGTCATCACAATGTCAAAAAAATAGTTTATGAACTTCGCAATTACATGATCAGCAAACCAATCTACAAAACTTTCACTGTGGACACGCTCAAGTTCAAGCCTTATTAAATGAGGTTTTTCTCTTTGTAGCAACGTAAGATGTTTCCTGCATTGTAGTTCTCCGTGAGCTATCCAATAAGTATATCCTTTGATAAAACCTTTCACTATCACATGCTCTCTTACATCAACCTTTGTCCTCATCACTCCATTACCACAATCAATGCATGGTCCAGCATGGACATAAAATCATCCCATGTAGGCTTGCTTTTTAAAATGTGAAACTCAGAAAGCTCTCAACACCATCGTGATATTGTGGGCTAATTCTTGATAAGTTCATCCAACTTTTAACCATACTAAAAAAGGAATGAAATTAAATCAATTAAATATAACACTTATGCAACTTTGATAAAAAAGAAAAGAAAAGAAGCGATCAAGTGTTGATGAAAAAGAGAACCTTAATGAAAACGAGAAAATGTGAACTTCGGGCATAATTCATCAAGTTTTGTTGATTGTTTTGTAGTTAAGAATGAAATGTAACCATTTAGAGGACTATAGTAATTCTTGCAACAAGAAGCTAGAAACGAAACCAAAAAAGCTGTTTTATAACGACTTGAAATTGAAATTCCAAGTGCTACTTTTGGTCACATAATGCATATATTGTTTTTTCTTGTGTGTTGATAAACAAATAAAGCTATATACAACTAATTATAATAATACTAATGTCAGTCGATCACAGTTCAATTCTTAAGTAACAACCAATCAAGTTACTCCGGTCATTTAGAAATGGTCTTAGAGAGCAACATCAACAACTGTTAGACTATAAAAGCGGTACTCATTTGTTTTATTGCACCGTCTATCTTAATAAACTAACAGTCTTATCAACTGTTAGACTATAAGACTAATCAAAATCCTAAAATTACAACTAATAAACCAGAAAGACTAACACGGAAATATATATTGAAAATTCTATGTGAATTCTCTAAATTTTAACATTCTATATAAAAAGGCAAATTCTGCTGAACTGGCACAAGTACAAACAAAAATTTTGTAGCTGGAGACTCATATTAGATTAGCTTAACACCACCTGCTGGACCAATTCCTAGCATCAGACAGTTTAGAAGAAAAAAAAGGAGATGCATAAATAAACCACTAAGCTACAAAGTAAAGAATGAAAGTCCGTTTTACAAAAAAATAAGATAGAAAGCCTAAGTTTTACAATTTTTTAGTTATTAAAGTAAACGTATCACACTCAGTCAGTTAACCTCTCAGTTCAACATTAAACAAACAAGAACGTCAAGCAGACCAAGACTGACTTGCAAAGACACAGTGCCGACCATACAACATCATCAAATCAAACTCTGTAGCAGATTGGCAACTCAGATATTAGAACAGATCATGTATGCAAGACTCAGTAGCAAGGAAAAACAAGTTGCTCATAAGAGTTACCAAACTCAGTAAGGCTGTTTCTTAACACATAGGCATCCAGATTCAGGACAAATTACTCAGTTAGATAGAACTAAGACACATGGCAGCAACTTACTTATTCATATCAGATGCAAAACAAGGTACACATCCATTAATCATTGAACATCAAGTTAAAATCTGAAATAACTTGAATATTGACAGGATTTATGAATGAAACAGAGAGTAAGAAACACCCAGATAAGTGATGTAAGTATGGTAGAATACAAGTAACATAACAAGTAGCAAGAAAAGTGATGCAACTACGGTGAAGGGAGTTGAACTAGCAGAAATGCAGAATAGAGCCAAATAAATGAATGCAGAGATGTCAACTATCGATTTACCAAACCACTAAAATTGATACAAAGATGAAGAATACTAGCAATCAAAACAGAAATGGATGGACAAAATAAAAACTACACAAGCACACATTGCCAAGATCAAGGAAACGGATGCTATAAAACATCCACCCACTCTCTATAGACAGTGCCGTACTCCCATCAGGTGTGAGTACCAAATCAAAGCCAAAATTTTCAATCTAAAAATTGCACTTAGAAAAATAAAAAATAAACCAGGACCTGTGAAGATTCAGTCCGCTCCTAACTGCTATAAGATGGATTATGGTGCGAAAATTGGAGGGTAAGAGCAAGAGTCAAATTTTGCGGAAGAAGGATGGTCCGATTTTGAGTACAAGACGGACTGGAAGACGAGGTGCAAAAGGGGGCAGTCAAAGATGGAGGTGCCCTAGCAATTTTGTGGAGGAGGCGGGTGTTTTACTCAATGAAAAGTTAGGGAAAATTGATAAGGCGGGTCTTTTACCCGCTATTGCAAATTATTTTATTTTGAAAAATAAAATAGGAGAATTGATGAGGCATTTATGAACGCCACGACTATTAATAAAATAATAATAAATTGTTCATTTTACTTTGTAGCAAAACGCGAGGATCGTGGCAAACGCCCCATTACGTTTCTGATAGGGCATTTCTTATTAAATGTCCTAAATTTAGTGTCTTAATAGGCATATTTTGTAGTAGTGCGTCTCAGATCTACATAAACATGGGTTCGATAATTAACTATATCACGAAATCAATACACAAAACGACTACTCCATGACGAAATAAATTAGATCTACGAATAAAGATTGCATAATAGAGTAGACATTACCCTCGAAGACGAGCGTGATTCCCACTCCTCGATACGATCTCTAACCGGAGACTCTAATGACTCCGTAAAGAAAGAACATAAAATAAAGAAAACATATATTGAAAATAAAACAAATGTTGTGAATTGTATTCTGGAGTATTTCTCTGGTGTGTATGGCGTGTGGTATATGCCTCTATTTATAGGGGTTCAAGCTAATTAAGAGATATACTTCAAAATATCAAACAAATAAGAGATAACTCCAAGCCGATCATCAAAAAATGTCATGCGCCCCCTAGAATGCGTGTGCCACAAAGTTGGCGCCATCTTGGATTGGTTTGCCGGCTTTTGTCATGCTTTACTCCTCTTCTCGTGCTTATCCGATATTTATCTTCAATGCATCTTGGATTTATCTTGAGATTTTATTCTTTCATTTATATTGATCCTCCAAAAATTATCTTTATCTGCAAAATAAATATTTTTCCCAAAATAAATCATATTTAAATAAAAACGGATAAATACCAAATTATATAATAAAAACGGATAAATATAATGAAAACGGATAAATACCAAATTATATTTTATTAATCACATAATAATAAATAATAAATATAAACAGGTGATTTATCATAAAATATATATTATTAATCCCGATTTAAGGGTAATGTTGATGACTTTTACGGGTATAATTTGACCGTCATCAGGCTAAGAGGATCATATGTTGGGGTTTAGGCTTATTTGGCTCTGATCGGGTCAAAGAAGCGCCAGGAAGTGTCATCCCGTATTACCTAAGCAACCTTTCTCTTTCGCCTCGAATACTAGAGATATGAGTGAGTGTAGCAACCAAATTGTGTACAAATGTAGCTTAATGTGTATAAAAAGCCTCCATTTCCAATATAAGACTGAATCAAAATGCACACGTTTGAAATCCCGTTAAAATAAGTACCACTCAAATGTGAGCATTACATAAAACAAGTACCACTCAAATGTGAGCATTACACATACCCACGGTGTTGAAAACCCTTGAAAAATTTTAAAAATTGCCCAAAAAATCGACTCGAAACCGGTGAAAGACTGAGTTTCAACACATATAAGGTATAATGCAACTCAAAACATTGAAAAATACTGAGTTTCAACACATATAAGGTATAATGCAACTCAAAACATCGAAAACGGCTAAGTCCACCACCCCACACTTTGAAATCACCACTGTCCTCAGTGTGTGCGAAAAAAGGAGTAAAAGACTTAGCTGTTTTAGAACCCGGCAGAAAGGCGCATTAGAAATCTCGTGACATCTTCTTTCAATGACCATCTCGAGCACCTAGAGCCCTGTAGACAGAAAACAAAGCAAACACATGCACGGGAAAAGTCCACATGCCAAAGGATAGCAATAGGTACGAGTTATAAAGGTAGAAGCCATGCCACAAATATCAACCATACTAGACGGGAATCGCACTGGATGTAAAGATAATCAAAAGAAACACAGAGCATCCACGCATAAAATAAGGCCACAGAGGCTCACATAAAAATATCCCTGTCTACGTACAAGAGCCGGAACCAAAAGGAAATTCTCACCCCAACTTCTCTTTTAAGACAAAACTCTCCCCTCTTGCACCCAAAGACCACTCCAAACACATTATTACTACCAAAAAGGTGGGTTGCCTCCCCCAAGCGCCTTTGTTTTGTGTCGTTGGCTCGACGGGATGACTTATACCGTGCCAATTTTTTCAAAGTTATACTATTGGCACAGGCGAGAAAAGGTAGAAGTGTTTTGTTTAACGTCGTTAGCATCGACTTAATGGTACCTAACAGACTCATACCATAAAAGACTCAAAACAACGACCCGAACCACAAAGCATCACAAAGCACCCTAACACATAGCATATCAATTATAAGTATATTCATGAGAGACACCGCGATGGGGTTTTAAAGGTATGGAGTTAACACATGGGGTACCTCTTCTAGCTCGCGAAGTTACCTCTTGCCAAACACTCAATATTTTCTTTTCTAGTTCCCGCTCCGGTTTCTCTTTAAGGCGCCCTTTGCTTGGAGTGCTTCTTTTCTTCACATTGCCTTTGAGTTCAATTCCCAGTTCTATGATGAGCGGCTTATGGTCCGGTTGAGACAATGATGGTGAGACGGGCGATCCTGGTTTATCCTCGGTCTTGATCTTCAGTCTATCAACGACCTTTTGTGCATTCACCACGTCCTCTTCAACTAGCTCCTTAACTTCCTGTGGGTTAGTGGCAACACAAGCACAAGCAAAAGTGGATTCGATAAAATGACAAGCAAGGGATTTAGACTTATACACATTCAATGTCACGCTCTCCTTACCCACATAAAAAGTAATATCACCACTCTTCACATCTATGTTAGCGTCACTCGTAGTCAAGAAAAGATGACCAAGAAAAACCGAAGTCTTAGAATCCATCGCCATGTCTAACACGACAAAATCTACGGGAAAGGTAAATTTATCTATTTGCACAAGAACATCCTCCGCTACCCCCATAGGTGTCCTAACCGACCTATCCGCCATTTGCAAGGTCATCCCCGTGGGTTCTAGCTCACCCAACCCTAACTTTTCGTACAAGGCCCTAGGCATTAAGCTCACAGAAGCTCCTAGGTCACACAACACATTTTCAATCACAGTATCACCAATAGTAATAGGGATGGTGAACCCACCTCGATCTCTCATTTTCGGGGGTATCTTACTATCAAAAATCGTCGAACACTCTTCATTCAAACATACCAAACCTTCCATTTTACTCTTATCATTTAACAAGCCTTTTAAGACATTACAATAAGCAGGCATGTTTGCAAGTGCTTCAAGAAATGGAATGGTCAAGTCAATTTTACGCAAAATTTCAATGAAACGGTTCTGAGCTTGGTTCAAACGACTTTGTACATGACCTTTAGGTGGGTAGGGTAAAGTACTTAAATCAAAATCGGGAGAGGGAGGCAGGATTATACCATTCTTACCTTTCACGCGTGGAGGTGAGGTCTCACTTGTGCCCTTCTTCTCCATTGCTTTACTCAGTTCCTCTTCTTCAATGTCAATTTCCACAAACTCCTTCTCCTTGTCTGTCACTTTCTCTTTCTTTGAATTCGACAAATATTCTTTTACGGCCTCCAATTCTCTTCTCATTGCTTCCAACTATGTCTCAATATTCCCTTTTTCCAAGTCTTCTTCCTCAACCGGCCTATAGAAATCATCATCTTCATCAATACCCCTTTCTCTCTTTGACAGATTTTGAGTCCTTTCTCCTCGAGCATTATCAACATTCACCTCTTTACCACTTCTCAAAAATAGGGCCTTCACATTTTGGGGATTATTTTCCATGTCGCTCGGTAAGCCTCCTTTCAAGTTCACCACGGCATTATCGGTGATTTGCCCCATGTGTGTTTCGAGATTCCGAATGGCGGACCCCGTGCTCACCTTGAACTCTCTTATTTCCCGATTTTGTTCCGCCATAACCCAAGCTTGATCTTTCAAATGTTTGCTTTGTTCTAGCATGGTCTTGCACATTTGTTCCAAAAGATTTTCGGTGGAGCTCTTTTGCGGAATGGGAGCAAGTGGTGGAGGAGATGCTTGGTAAGTACCCCCTTGTTGTTGTCTTTGGTGAGAGGGTTGATAGAATTGAGATTGTCCGTGAGAAGGTTGGCCTTGCCCTTGACTTTGGCCTTGGCCCTGATTTTGCGATTCAACTTGAGGTTGTTGGTAGTGAGCTTGTTGTTGATGTTGAGATTGTTGAGGATAGTATTGGGCTTGTTGGTTAGGCGCTTGATAAAATGAACTTTGATTTTTGCCTATAAGCTTGGTGTTGGCCTTGGTCAAAATACCGGTTCCAATTCTGTCCTTGATGGTTTTGAATCCAACCTTGATTATTATTTCTCCAAGAACCATCACTTTGTTGATCTTAATTACCATCTTGACTTTGCCCCACATAATTCACCTCATAACATTGAAAATTATCCACAACCGGTTGCTCGTTTTGTTGGCCTTGTTCGGCGCTTTGAAATTGATTCGTAACTGGATTGTAGCCCAAGTGCCCCGCACTCAGTTGCCCCATGGCATACATGTTCATCATTTTCTTGGCTAGATCGGTTGGACTATCTTGTGACGAAAAACTAGCTTGTCCTTGCATTGAGGATCGTGGATATGACATATTTTGAGATTTCTGTGTCATCCCACAATCCTTAGCCGAATGTTGGCCTCCACATATTTGGCAAAGCCTTGCCTTTTCATTTTCTCTTTCAAGGTTCTCCAACCTTGCTCCATCATTTGCACCTTAGCTTGACATTGCTCATTTGTTTCCACCACTTCAACAAATCCCGGATTTTTACTCCTTGGCCCTTTTCTACTTGAAGACACGTATTGCTTTGAGGTTTCGGAATTTTTCTCTATTTGGTTCATTGCTACTTCGGCCACCATACTCATAATATCTCCATTGCACAAAGCGTGCAAGGTACTTTGATGAACTTGTTCCAAACCCTGGAACAAAGCATGAACAACCTCATAAGATCTCAACCCGTGCCCCGGGCACTCTCTTAACAAAGCCTTAAATCTGTCCCATGACTCATTTAGCTCTTCTCTTTTGTAAGCGTTGAATGACATGATGGCCTCTTTCATATCCATGGTCTTCGATGGGGGATAATACTTGAGTAGAAAAGTTTTAATTACATCCTCCCATGTGTGTAAAGAATCATTAGGGAACGAATCATACCACCGCTTAGCTTGCTCTTTCAAGGCGAATGGGAAAAGCATAAGTTTGAGCGCTTCATCACTCACCCCATTGATCTTCGTTCTGTTGACTATTTGGAGAATGTGATCAATGAACAAGTGAGGGTTTTCCATGGTGGTTCCCTTGAATATAGTATTGTCTCCCAAAAAATGTATGATATTTCTATTCAATTCCAAATTATTGGCGGCTACCGGTGGCAGTCGAATTGGACTATGCCCCGTGGTCGCCGTGGGAGCCATCACGAAGTCCCTACAAGTTAAACCGCCTTGATTTTGCACTTGCAGACCGTTAAACCAATTGGGAATCGCGTTTACACCTTGATTGTGAGCTTGATTTTGGTTCTGTTGAAATTGGTTCAACATCCACGCATTGAACTGTTGCATAACAAAGGGATCCATTTGATTCCCTTGGGCCCAATGTTGACCATTATGTGGCATTTGCTCATTCACATTCCCAAAGTTGTTTCCTTGTCCATTCCCACCTCCTTGCGCATTGTTGTTGACAAGAGGCGGGTTTTGATTCGGGACCCCATTATTGTCCCCCAAATTTCCTTCAAAGCCTTGTTCACCGTCTTGTGCCATACCGGATCCTTCTCCCAACTCACTCAAACTACTCTCTTCAAAGACCGGAATCGACTCCCCTACTTCATAACCTCTTCTTCTTTGACTATTTCTACGCCTCGCGTAAGCCTCAATCCCGTCTATGTATGGCTCGAGTGGTGTTTGAGATCTCCGGGTCATGCACTATAAAAAGCAAACAACAAGAAAACAATAAAATAAAACCTAGGCCCAAGCCTTCGGTTCACTTGCAAGATATCAAAAATAGCACACATTTCCCTGGCAACGGCGCCATTTTGATTTAGCTTAAAATTCACCCCTCCAAAAACAATTTATAAAGACTCGAAACCGTGGGCAAACAAACTCTCTAACCGGCAGTGTACCGGGTCGATTGCTAGCATAGCTACAGGAGTACGAGGTCGAACCCAAAGGAAAAGTGTTTGTGAGTACCAAAGCGAACGTTTTACTTAGTCTAGGTTATCAATCTTTTTAAAGTGCTTGTATATTACAACGACACTAAGGTGATTTTTACTAACGAGTCTAAAGATAGAAAAGGAAGAAAGAAGATTAACTACTCGGTTTTTAAACGTTATACTAAGGGACATAGCCGAACCATGATCAAAGTAGCTAGTTTCAACCCTAAGGGTAGACAAAACCGGAAGGGTGCATTATAACAAACGAACTCTCGCATTCAATTTCATGGGTGCGTGCTCCTAATTCCGGTGCTAAGGTCTGAACAACTCTCTCCTAACACCTTATGCCATGTTAACTACCCTTACTTTTAGAAAATTCACTAACAAGACATGTTATGCACTAGAGCCGCTTAAACGTTAAAACAAGTAACCTCACTTTGGGCCCGGGCTTAACAACTAAGCCGAGTCTACTCCTCAATCTTAGAACCCCTTTATCCCACGTCTTCCCGCAAAATACATATGTAAGATTGATGTGTGTGATTACTAAATTGGGTGTACATTCCAATCTAGCGATGTTATAATAAGTTCTAAGACGTGAAACAAACACGATTAAACAATAAAAAGCACTACCACTCCCAATTTCATCACCCAAAGGGTGATTTCACCAAATTTCACATGATTCGACTATGTTAAGGAATTAGCTACTCATTATACTAATTAAAACATACATATAACAGTAAATAAAAGCCATAATAAGTAAGTGAGGAGAGAAATATACCATTAATTAAGAGAAATTCGAGTTGAGATCCATAAAGTATAACTTAAAGAAGTAATTAAAAGGTGGTCTCTTAGTGTTTGGAATTGAGATTTGAGCTTGGAAAGAGTAGAATCTAACTATGTTTAAGCTAATCAAAGCTAAGAGAAAGTGGAATAATCCATTACAATATTCGTGCTAAAGAGTGGGTATAGTTTAGCTAAGAGAGGGGAGAAAATCTAAAGAAATTCGATGGAAAGGGGGTATTTATAGGGGCAAAAATCTGCAGAAAAATGACTCCAAACGCGCGTTTCGCTTCATGTGCTCTCTGTCCAAAATTTGGGGATTATTTCTGGAATGCCACCCATTCTGTGGTGTAAATGTGGAAATACCACTTTAGTGTAATTTTCACGATTTTGGTTCACGATTTTTTCCCATTTTTTTCACAAATGTGCACGATCTTAATGTACACAAATCCCCTATTGGGGTTCCCCTTCCCAATTAGGGTTTAGTTTGGTTCCAAAAACACCTAAAACGCAAAAACCGGAGTGGTATTTCGACAAATAAATGGTAGTCCAGAAATTTTCTTGCCTCAATAGTGGTATTTCGGCAAAGGTCCCCAAAATTTGCAATTTGAAACGCGCGTTTGAGAGTTGAAACGCGCGTTTGAGATGATGCAGTTTTCTGGCTGCAGTAAAACCATGATATCTTTGCGTGTAGAACTCCGATTTGAGTGATTCAAAATGCGTTGGAAAGATCTTTCAATTATCTACAACTTTCATGAAGAATCCATGACCAGAAAATGCGTCCATAATAGGTATAATTGCTGCTGAACAGAACATATGGGTTGAGATACTAACACTTCTCCCCCATTTTCTTCATTTTTCTTCTTCCTAGGTTCATTTTTGCACCTTGATCATACTTCTCATCATAAATCTTCGACTTCCGGGTTCTCGTGACACCTAGACCCTACAATATCATGAACGAACAAGACACACAAACGATTCCGGAGGGTAAAAGTGCTCGGAATGGGGTTAATATCAATAAAAACGAGGCTTTACCATCAAAAGATGATAAAAGCCCTTGTGCTCTAAAACATGTGATACCAACCCGTTTTGAGACCCTAATGTGTCAAAATATACCAAATATGCATCAAAATAGGGGCTAAAAGAGTGCCGGAGTCATGCAAAGTTGACTCCTATCAACCACCCCACACTTTGCCTTTCCTCGTCCTCGAGTAAATTAGGCATTTTAAAACAAACCAAGAGATTCAACTTTGTGACGTACGTGCAATACTCACACTTTCGAGGTACTTGACAAGTAAGACAACGAATATGTACACCGCAATACAATATTATAAAGCAAATGGAGTGTGTGTGTGGTGCAAAGCTAGAACAAGTACCCAAAAAGGTTATTGGGTTTGAATCCCAATCAACATGTCTACACTCAAATCTCATACCTCCTAGCATCTCTACTAATCGAGGCCACAAAGTATAGATACGATCAATGTTATAACGTTAGGCTAGGGTACTGGGGTTAACCGAAAAGGATATTTAGGAACTGGAGAAAAAGAAGTACGAGTGAACCTAATCAACAAGTGTACCACTTCATCTCTACCATACAAACCATCCAAACTCCTCTTTGATTACTTTAAGCACTTGGGAACTATAGGATACTAACATACCCGAACTCATTGCCAAACTCAACTATGTTTCAAGCGTCATGAGGCGAGATCGAATACATTAGCACCTATCTAACTATCCAAACTCCAACATCATAAAGATCACTTTTAAGCTCATCACTTTGATTCCAACCCTTTATTTCTATATACTCTGAGCTTTTATTCATTGAGAACTTCTCAATTTATTTTGAACTTTGAATTTTTTTATTTTTATTTTTTAAACATACTTTTCTTTTCTTCTTGGACCAAATCCAAACACAAGGCCTGATTGAGCTCCTCCTCTTCTTATAGCTCGAAACCGAGAAACCACCAACCCGAACTTAAAACACCATTTCCCCCACCCCACACTTGCCTTAGCAAGTGTGGCCTAACAAAAGACTAGATCCACTCGTAGGGTATAGAATGAATGAAACGTGACCAAAATAAGGGCTAGGGCTAGGTTTCTGACAAAGTAACAAAGCGTCTATAAAACGAATGGTGGTCAGACCATTCTAACCAGGCTGAGAGGGGCTAAGAGGATCATATGTTGGGATTTAGGCTTATTTGGCTCTGGTCGGGTCAAAGAAGCGCCAGGAACTGTCATCCTGTATCCTACCTAAGCAACCTTTCTCTTTCGCCTCGAATACTAGAGATATGAGTGAGTGTAGCAACCAAATTGTGTACAGGTGTAGCTTAATGTGTATAATAAGCCTCCATTTCCAATATAAGAATGAATCAAAATGGACACGTTTGAAATCCCGCTAAAACTAGTACCACTCAAATGTGAGCATTACATAAAACAAGTACCAATCAAATGTTAGCATTACACATACCCACGGTGTTGAAAACCCTTGAAATTTTTTAAAAATTGCCTAAAACATCGACTCGAAATCGGTCAAAGACTGAGTTTCAACACATATAAGGTATAATGCAACTCAAAACATCGAAAAAGACTGAGTTTCAACACATATAAGGTATAATGCAACTCAAAACATTGAAAACGGCTAAGTCCACCACCCCACACTTTGAAATCACCACTGTCCTCAGTGTGTGGGAAAAAGGAGTAAAAGACTTAGCTGTTTTAGAACCCGGCAGAAAGGCGCACTAAAAATCTCATGACATCTTCTTTCAATGACCATCTCGAGCACCTAGAGCCCTGTAGACAGAAAACAAAGCAAACACATGCACGAGAAATACATATGTAAGGTTGATGTGTGTGATTACTAAATTGGGTGTACAATCCAATCTAGCGATGTTATAATAAGTTCTAAGACGTGAAACAAGCAAGATTAAACAATAAAAAGCACTACCCACTCCCAATTTCATCACCCAAAGGGTGATTTCACCAAATTTCACATGATTCGACTATGTTAAGGAATTAGCTACTCATTATACTAATTAAAACATACATATAACAGTAAATAAAAGCCATAATAAGTAAGTTAGTAGAGAAATATACCATTAATTGAGAGAAATTCGAGTTGAGATCCATAAAGTACAACTTAAAGAAGTAATTAAAAGGTGGTCTCTTAGTGTTTGGAATTGAGATTTGAGCTTGGAAAGAGTAGAATCTAACTATAGTTAAGCTAATCTAAGCTAAGAGAAAGTGGAATAATCCATTACAAAATTCGTGCTAAAGAGTGGGTATAGTTTAGCTAAGAGAAGGGAGAAAATCTAAAGAAATTCGATGGAAGGTGGTATTTATAGGGTCAAAAATCTGCAGAAAAATGACTCCAAACGCTAGTTTGGAGGTCCCCAAATGCGCGTTTCGCTTCATGTGCTCTCTGTCCAAAATTAGCAGTTTGAAACGCGCGTTTGAGAGTTGAAACGCGCGTTTGAGATGATGCAGTTTTCTGGCTACAGTAAAACCATGATATCTTCGTGTGTAGAACTCCGATTTGAGTGATTCAAAATGCGTTGGAAAGCTCTTTCAATTATATACAACTTTCATGAAGAATCCATGACCAGAAAATTCCTCCATCATAGGTAAAATTTCTTCTGAACAGAACGTAGGGGTTGAGATACTAACACTTCTCCCCCCATTTTCTTCATTTTTATTATTCCTAGGTTCATTTTTGCACCTTGATCATACTTCTCATCATAAATCTTCGCCTTCTGGGTTCTCGTGACACCTAGACCCTACAATCTCATGAACGAACAAGACACACAAACGATTCCGGAGGGTAAAAGTGCTCGGAATGGGGTTAATATCAATAAAAACGAGGCTTTAGCATCAAAAGATGATAAAATACCTTGTGCTCTAAAACATGTGATACCAACCCGTTTTGAGACCTTAATGTGTCAAAATATACCAAATATGCATCAAAATGGGGGGCTAAAAGAGTGCCGGAGTCATGCAAAGTTGACTCCTATCAACCATTCTCTAGCCCTTCCTGTGAACAGCGTAGAGAAGGCCTTACACTTCATCTCATCATAGGAATTGTACAAATTCATATGTGATATGTAATGATGCATATGATCATAAGGATCCTTAGATCCATCATAAGGTTCAATCTTGGGTATTTTGAAGCCTAGTGGTCGAGGATAGTTATCAATGTACTCGGTAAGCGGTGACGCACAGAGGAACCCGTCTGACCGTCGGCCGAGCAGGGCGTCCAGTTCGGCCCTAGTTGTGTCTTTGGGCTGCTGGTGAACGTTCTTCTTCTCCATCTGAAAACTAGACTCCACTACCTCCTGCTTTTTATGAGTTCCTTGGGGGAGGATCGATTCTGAAGTTTCTGGGGGGTCTCTCCTTCAATGTTTCCTCAAATATAACTTTGAGAGTGTTGTTATCCATGTTTTTTAGTGTTTCCACCAACGCCTGGTTGGTGGGATCTTGGAGAACCGGATCTGGTTGATGGGTCTGATCCTCATCAGGGTTTGCACCCTTTTGTGCAGCCGTAGTTTGGCCTTCCTGTTGGGTGGTGGTGGCAGTTCCACCTTGCTGATTTGGATCCACTGGATCTTGAGCACCTTTCTTGCATGTGTTCTTGTCCATGATCAACGAAAAACAAGATTATAGGATTTCTTGATCGATTTGTCAGAAAGGAAGCCCTCCTTCTAGCGCCAATTGACGATGCTGGATCTCGTCTAGCAATGATCCGGGCCATATATCATTGAGTGATAATGATTCAAGATCCACGACCTAAAAAAAATGTAAAGACAATGGGTGATTTTGTGTATTTTTAGACTAAGCTCGTGAGTTATCTCTCCTGAGTTGCCTACGTATCCAACGGATATATTGGAATCAAGTCTTTCGTAGTTCCTTAGGGTTGTTTATATAGGGGATGCTTTATCCCATTCTTTGTTCTACAAGGAATTGTATTATTATTATTCCCTAAGGATAAATACAAGCAAATCCCTATAATTTAAAGATAATTATGGACAAATTTAAATTTCAGGAGAAGAGTCTTTATGACTCAAGATTCTTTTCTTATTTATATTTAACCGTTCAGCACGGGGGCTAACAGCTGGGGTTTCTCTGTACGTCCCGCGTCGAGCCCCTAAGGCCATTATGGCCAAGCCGGGGCAGCTCCTCTTCACCAGGCCTTGGCCGAACTACGGTGGCAGGTGGAGGAATTCCTGCCGATCTACCACCTGGGTTAGAGACCTACCCTTGGGCATGTCTCTAGGGCTCATGGCCCTTAATTCCTACTTTTAGAGGCCATTCATTTATTATATGCTTGTAAAAAGATGACACGTGGAGTAGCTCGGGTCGGCCATCATCACTCTCTTTTTCTTTAGTTTCTGCGATTTCTAACTTTTCAAATTTCTTGTTAATGTTTGAAGTTCTTAGCTGAATAACTTGAATTTCTACATAGACTCGAGATAACTTAAAAGATCACTGTAACGATCGACAAGTAACACAAGCTGCAACTAAAAAAACATCCCAAGAAGTATCACTGAATATTCAATCTTCATTAAACTATTACAATCCATTCTTTACAATCCAAAGGTACAACTAGCTCAAACTATTACAAAATAAAAAAGGAAGATTATATACCATTAATACTACAGAAAAAGAAAGATAGACTTTAACTGCTGTGACTTCGGGAATCACTCTTAAGCGATCTCGAACTCATCCTACAACAAAACCACATTCCCGGGGTGGGGATACAACATTATAATGAGTAATTACAAACGTAGTTAGTAAAGGGTAGAAGCACCGAATCTACACGTGCTATAACACATGGAATATCAATAATAACAATAATGATTATATCACAGGGCAAGTCAAACAAACATAATACATATGTTTCACACGCTCACCACACTCTACTAGTCTCCCTAGTCGACTCAGCCACATAAGACATTTGTTACATATTAATCGAATGACACTTTGCATAGTGAAGTGCACCATGACACATTCAGCACCTCATATGGCACAAGCATCTGAAAGTGTGGAGTATTACACGAGTCCGGCATAAATATCTAAAAGTGTGGAGGTGTAATAATTCAATGCTGTGAAAAGTAAACGTGTCTCACCATGGACTAACATGTTTTAGCATTTAGACTCATCAAGTACGTATTTAAGTGATGAGAGTCAAATTGGCTATCGTTTACTATGTGATTATACTCCTTTTATACCTCGTTTTATATGTACTCGGAGACATTTAATTTGGTTTTATGCATTTCTACACCCTGGTTGTCATTTCGAGATCTAGGATGTAAATTCCGGAAATCTCGTTATTTTTTTGGTGTTTTGATGCATTCTCGGTCACTCTAGTGTCCGGTAGGGGTTACGTACGGTATTTGTTGTCATTTTGTGCAGGAAATAGGTATTCAGGAAGGCCAGAAGGTGAGTTACGAAGGTAGGAGCATGTGCCCGAAAGTGAGTTGCTAGAGTCGTTATTGGTTGGTGTATGTTTTAGTTCAGGGAAAGTGAGTTCATTGTTCTATACATTGGATCGTCGAACCAATCATGGTGGTGGGGATTGAGCCCCGTATTTCTCGTATTTCATTTTTAGGGGGTGCTCAATTCCTATGATTTTTGTAGGGAGAAGCAACAGTTTGCTCTCCTTTGGTACAGCTATCCTTGACATTGTTCGGGGTAGAGAGTCGAGCTGAGGACTATAAACTCGGAATGTGTTTTTGTATTTCCCTTTCCCCTCGGGTTTCACTGTGTTTCTTTAGTGTGTATTATGATACTTCGGGTAAGTTTTGTTGTAATATAACCCAAGGACGTGTGTTTTGGAGGGTTAGTGTGGTGTTTTTGGATTTGATGAGTTGTGATAATCCGGGTAGTTTCATTGTGTTATCTACATACCTGTACATCTCGTATATTTGGTGTTGCTTGTTGATATTAGCACATATACCCTGGGAGGAATTTTATGTTGAAATAGTGTCCTAAACCCAATCGGGTTGGACCGGATCCGACCGGGTCGGATCATTTCTACTATTTCTTTATGTTTATGCATATATTAAATGGCTTTTCAGTTGTCATATATATGTTCTTTTAAAGAACCAATTATGAATTGTTATATGATGACGTCCTTAGTATTAAACTGTGATAGAGAAACCATGATAGGCGATTATGGTTGATGAGATCTCTAATCACTTTAATAAGTTTGATACTTAAATGTCTCTAGGCTGATGTACTATTAAACAGGGCATTGATAGTATAAACAGACTAGCACGTATTGGATGTCTTCTGTCTTTAAGGGCAGGGATAGATCTCGTCTATCGAAGTGTAGAGACACTTGTACTATACGTGGACGTGTATTAGAGAATGCGTACGTTAGACTGACCCACTTACACGGATAAGTGTCACACTATGTGACGGTTGTGTAATTATCCTTAAGATCGGAGTCTTCATGGCATCACAGAGAGGATTGTCATGCTTTGACACTATTGAGGTTTCCCCGAGCCACGGGGCGATCATGGGGTAGTGATTGGGTATGATACTGAAGCATGCGGAGTATACATGATTGGTCATCCGGGAATCACGTATCCTATGATTGGGATCGAATATCCGAAATGGCCTTCTTATAAGGAATGTCTTACTCTCGTGAATCTTTGCAAAGTGGGAGTAAACGAGTTACTTCGAGAGAGCATGATATCCAGATTATAAGATACGGTCGTTAATATTTGACACTCGACGTACGACCGTATGGATGTTATTACAGCGATAGGATTGTAAGTTACACGGTAACTGTTTCACATGAAAGGTAGTAGTCATTGCATTTGACTCTTCCGATGATTGGGGGTCACGGTGTGTTGCTAGACGCTATCCCGTGATCGTTAGGCATGAAGGGCATTTTCGTAATTTGCACTTTGTGTCTACGGCCAACATATTCGGAAGCCTATCGGGTCACACACATAAGAACATCTAGCCGGATTAAAATGTGGTTATAGATGATAACCAAATAAGGAAAGTTTATCTCACGACTATAAAGGTTATAGTGGTAAATTAATATGGTGGTATTTATTTATTATGAATAAATTAAATACAAGATATTAATTAAGTTGATTAATTAAATACACTTATATTGATAAGTGGCGCCACATATGTGTGTGTGATATACTTGGATTGTGCAATTTAATTAATGGTATTACCTATTATTGATATTAGATATTAATAAAATAAAATAATATATATATATATATATATATATATATATATATATATATATATATATATATATGCGTGTGTGCGTACACATTAAATGCAAATTAGTGATTTGCTTTTATGCGCACCAATGTATGATATTAATAGATTTTTTATTTGTGTAATATATATGTGATATATACACATGTGTAAATTGATTTATGGTAATAAGATAAATATAGTCAATATAAGATATTGACAATATCTTGGGAATATTCAATATAAGATATTGACAATATCCTAGATTTATTTGATATAAGATATTATAATAAATGAGATAAATCAATCAATTATATTTTCCTTATTTTATTGGGAAAATGTTTTCTTCTCCTCCACACCTAGATGGGGCGCCCCTACACTATAAATAAGAGGTGGGTGTCAAGCTCTTTTGATCATCATAATTCCAAGAACTAATAGTTCTTGTGTAAAATAGAGAGCATCCTGTAGAGAGTTGGAGAGAGGGGAAAAAGGCCGGTCTAGCAACCGGAGTTTTCCAATAGCAATCCATGATGGGATTCCGGCGGGCTGTTCGTGTGGACTAGCGGTAGAGGCCGAACACTTGGGCGGCTCTATGCAGAACTACTCTCCTTAGACGGTCAAAGCGTCGATCTTTTAGATCAACCAAGGTAACCACCGTCTACTACTTGTTTGTTTATTGCTTAAACGAAGTCGATCTTGGGTAAAAGGAAATCAAATTTTTGAATTCCGCTGCGTTCCCGCGTAGATTTCCTAACATTTTACGGATGTCACATGATCGTACTCGCGCATTTTTCGGTTGTAAGCTAACTTTTCTAACCTTATCATTCGTGTTTCATTTTAAAGTAGGGGTGGTTGGTTTAACTTCAATGTTTCATTTTCATGTCGAACGAGTTATAGTTATCGATTGTTATCCCTTTAGTATAAATGAGTCTGTTTTCAAGAATTTTGATGGCTTTGACATTGGTTTTGATACATTGAGCTTCAGCATTGTTTTGTTACACATATAGTGATTTTACTATTGCATTTTATTTGATTTGGGATCTTGTATTGAGAAAGGAATAGTTATATCACGTTACCTTGGACGTCATTTTTACTCGACTAGTGAACGATTATGGTAGTTATTAATGACCCGGTTACCTACAACTTATATGATTAACTTTGAGGCGAAATAGAAAGGTCAGTCTTGGTTAAGTAGGGGATGACGGTTATGGCATTTCCTTGACCCGATCAGAGCCAAATGTCATCCTTTATATGTATATCCTCAGTTCCCCCTATAAGCCCTTTGTAGGGTGGTTAGACCCCCACCTGAACTAACCGTTCGTGATGATTAGCTCGTAATTACTGATGCCCTTAACCTTTTTTTCGGTCTACATTTCTTTGTCTACCTTGCAATGTTGAGCGCAATGTTTACGTATTTCCGAATATAGTGTGAGGTGATTATGAGACATATCTTTCAAGTGGTGTTGTAAGTACAAGTGTATCCTAGAAGAGGTGGAATATTGTGTTGTTTCGGCTTTGACTCGTGATCGTTTTGTTCAAAAAGAAAAAAAAGAAAAAAAGCAACAAAAAAGAGTATATGTATATTTGTATATATATGAGTTCAGAGAATGCCAAGTTTTCGGGTGTGATTTTTGTTATTGTGATGTTGGTGAAGGGGAACTTATTCTAATCTAGTACGGAGTTGAGATATTGTTGTGTTCTGTAGTGGTTTGTTCCTGGTTGACGAGCTTAGGTACAAACTAGACCTGGATGTGACGTACGTCTCCAGCTTGTGGAATGATGTGGGGTTGGATGAATTAGAATTTGAAACTCGGTTGATGGTTTGTACTATTCAGACGATTATCCTTATGAGGAGTTGAATCTTCTGATACTACAAAGGGAAGACTTATGGTTTGTATATATTTGGTTCAGTAAAGCTCACTTGCACTTTCTACTTTCTATGTTATCGTAAATATCCCTCTCGTTAGCCCCGACCCTAGCTTAACATTACAACATTTCAAGTCCTACCGGACCCTACTAGACTTTGATTGACCTCGATTAGTGGAGATGTTTATGAAGTATAAGCTTATGGTGTAACCTCGGTACATTATACGACTATAATCTAAACCGGTCATAGGTGTTGATTGTTGAAGAAGCTATACACAAACACACATTCTTTTCTCAATACAAGGTTGAACTTAAATCCTATGCATTTGTGTCAATTTCTTCTATTTTACCATTGCAATGCTTTAGACTAAATGTATGATTGCAATGTTGACTCCAGCTTACTTTTTGAATCACTCATTTTTGCTCGAGGGCGAGCAAACGCTAAGTAGGGGGTAGTTGATGAGAGTCAACTTGGATATCGTTTACTATGTGATTATACTCTGTTTATACCTCATTTTATAAATATTCGGAGACATTTGTTTGGTTTTATGTATTTTTACACCCTGGTTGTCATTTCGAGACCTAGGGCGTAAAGTCCGGAAATCTTGTTATTTTTTTTGGTGTTTTTATGCATTCTCGGTCACCCTAGTGTCTTGTAGGGGTTACGTGTGGTATTTTTTTGTCATTTTGTGCATGAGGCCGGAAGGTGAGTTACGAGGGTAGGAGCATGTGCCCGAAGCTTAAACGTTCAAACGGATCAAAATTTATTGGTATTACAACCCCAACTTCACTTTATCTGCATCTTGATCCAATTCAGAGGCATTTTCTGGGCTGGTCACTGGCATGAAAGTTGTAGACAATTGAATCGGCTTTCCATTTCATTTTGAGTCATTGGATTTAGAGATCTATACACAAAGTTATGGCTGATTTACTGAAGATGTGTCAGCAGGTGGACACCTAACGATATGGTAGGTGCACACCTACAAGATCAGAGATACCCCTAAACAAGAGCACTTGGTAGGTGCACACCTAACAAACCGGTAGGTGGACACCTACCAGTACTGAGAGTTGGGGAATTTGGCTTACTCTTTAGGTGCACACCTATGAAAATGGCAGGTGTGCACCCACCGACCTTTTTACCCACTTGCACCTCCACCTATAAATACCCCCATTTTGACATTAGGTCATACCTATCATCTTCTTCAGCTTGTTTTTTCTGCACTTTTCTTCATTTTCTTAGATTATCTTAGGTTGTAAATAGTTTTAGCTTAGATTAGTTTTAAATTTTTGTAATCCGAAGGCTCGTGCTACTGGCTATTGCTATTTCGGCTTGTATTTCGTTTTCTCTACGGATTTCTTCATTTCGATCTCCATATTTCGGTATTTTGATTTCTTGTTTCGATCTTTGATACTTGTTCAATTTCATTTTAATTCCTTGTATTTTGCTTAGATTAATGAGTAGCTAATCGTTATATAGCCGAGTTATGGGATAATACGAAACTGAACCCTAGATTGTTCATGTGATGTTTGATTATTGATTCTCAATGTTACCGTAGTTCTAGAACTTATTTTTAAAACAGGTTTGTTGAATTGGCCTTTTGATAATCTTATTACACGTATCATCTTTATATATGTATTTTGCGAGAGGATATGGGAACCGGGGTTCTAGGAGCACCCTGTAAAACCGGCTGAGTTGTTTAGATTCGGTTTCGTGTGTGAGGTTTATATCGACTTTGTTGAGCATTTCATTGAACTTAGACCGTGTTAGGTCAGTTAAATCCGGTCAGTGGACTGTTGAACCTAACATAGGAGGGTAGATTATTGAAATAATGTCTATCCTCGGAATTAGGAAACGACACCCTTCGACTGACATCGAGAACGTTTAGGTAGGTCAAGAACACTTTCGGATTTAGCTAGGGTATGTGAGTATTAGATTGGATCATTTCTCGGGTATCTCTTTTATATAGTTTTAAACCTTTGTTTTGTATAGTAGTTTGTACAACCGGTGATCCGACAAATCACCACGTTCAATAATAGTGTTGACCTAAACTAGGAACGATACCGACTTTGATACTTGACCAGATTCCCTGTGGGATACGACATTGCTCGCCATTATAATACAACCGACTCGGTACCATGCCGGTTAGAGTTGGCTTTACAGTAAAACGGCCATCATTAAGCGACTAAACTAACCACCTAAGTTTATTACACATAAAAGGCTTCTTAGGTACCACTAGACATTAGACAAACTTTACATTACACTACTTAGCATATTGCACAGAAATATTGGAATCCAATCAAATACCCATAAGGCTAAGAAGTAAGGCTTCCGGTGATCCCGAGTATCTCCCCGCATAGGGTCTCCACAAGGTGCTGAGCCAAATCCACCAGAAACCAAAACCTTAACTTTGCCGTGTTACTAGTAAGCCATTGATTTCAAGTCAACATCACGCAAGGCCAAATGTAGAGTGTTACAATGCTCCTGTGAGACACGGTGCGGAGGCAAAGCCACTAGAACACGTACACTTGACTTTACATACAACAATCCACATAAGGCTTTACACTAAGGCATGCTTTAAAAGAGAAACATTCCATGAAATTTCTATTCCATTTTTGCCTAGAAAATCAGGCAACACTCAAGAATTGAATTCCATGTTTTCTCCACCCTTTTAAACACTAAATATATTCCAAATCCATAAAAAAAAAAAATACGAACATTATTCTACAAAATGCTTGTAACATTATACCAGATCTAAACACCAATATAACATGAAATTCAAGCCAAAGTGATTTGAAATTATCTAAAACATGCTTGAAATGAAAAACTACATCTATACACTAAAATAACACACTTAGATTTGGTTGAACACCCCATTACCTCAATTTCTTGAAGTAAAGTTGAATCCAAGCAAGAATCTTCAAGATAACACCAAGAACACTTCAAGGAGATCTGCCCTAAACATCAATCAAAAACTTATCTTTAGATCCACAAGTGAAGCTCCAAAATTCTAAGTAACCCACTTTGAATCTACTACCAAGACGAAGTTTTACGATTATTACAACCTTTTAAAATTGAAAAGCTAAGAAAAGCTCAAAAACAAATATAGATCAAGAAAATGGGTTTTCAAAACTCTTACCCGATCTGAGTGAAACTTGTATCAAAATTAAGCTCTCGTAAAGGGAAGCATTTTGGTGTAATTAGTTTGTGATTTCAACAACCGGATTGATCGAAAAGCGGAAGTTTCCTCTTCTTTCTTTCCTTTCTCTCTTTTCTTTCTTTCTCTCCTTTCTCCTCTCCATTTCTCTCAGAAGCCGACTCCTTTGCTTTTGGGAATGTGAAATAAGGGTTTTGGGTGAATAAAGGATATATATATATATATATATATATATATATATATATATATATATATATATATATATATATATATAGAGGTTGAAACATTTACCTTTTCTTACTAAAAGTTACACTTTTAAAATACTGTAAATACCCTTTAACAAATATCTTGACTTCATTTATTTTATTAAAACATAACCCACTGAAAATTATCGGGACACAAACAAAATCGTAAAAGACTTTTATACCCTTTATGAAGATTCGGGGTATCACACTGACGTTCATCGATTTCTGTTGCTATCTTTCACTTGACTATGCAGATTAATCATCTCCAACAATTTATTCGAGGCTAAAAATATCTTAATTCAAACAACCTCCGGCGTATCTTAAATTTGGGCAAGACTCTCTTTGTATTGTATTCAGCAATAGTGACGCACACTCGTGGAATGACTCCTAGTTCCACCATTGTATTACTACTACCATGCCCGTGATGTTCTACAGTTCTTGAAATGTAAAGACATGAATCTTTTAGTATTGATGTCATGACTTGCATACACACCGAAATCGTGCTAAAGATTTCACGGGCAACATTTATAGAATTTCTTCTACAACTTCCTCAGGTAAGGAGTGAGTAGACAATTTTCCAAAATTTTCTCTTTCCCCCTTTTTGATGCTTCATGCCAAACCGAACCTGCAAAATCATCCCTTAAATAGCGGAGGAAGCCATAAAAACATCAAAAAAACTTTTATATTCTAATCTACCGGCCGTGGGAACAGTGGCGGAACCAGGAATTTACTATTGGGTGGTCTTGGTTATTTTGGGGTGGTTTTGGTTATTTTGGGGTGGTCTTGGTTATCAGTTTGGTCTTTATTATGGGGTACTACAAACATATTCTCACTAGTTTTTTTTTTTTTGGGTGGGCTTGAGACCACCCCGGCCATCACTTAGTTCCGCCCCTGCGTGGGAAAGCTATAAATTTGCATATATATACCAGTAACTTAAGGGACACCCCAATACAATCTAACGAAATATAAGTGAATGAAAGGTCAACTCTCTTAGCGTATTCTCGAGTGTTTTGGATAACTGATTGTGATAGGAGAATGACCTCTTCTTCGGTACGCTCCCAGGCATTAACGGATCCAGAAATTTGTTTCAGTGGTGTCACCGGAGTCCAAAACTATATTTTTGATCTATAAATTTGTTTCAGTGGAGTCATCGGAGCCTAAAACTACATTTTTAACCATAAAATGATATTTTTAACAACAAAACTACATCATTTTAGTACTAAAAAAATTCCCCGGATCTCAGTGGGGTCACGTGACCCCACCCTCAAACATGTAGCTCCACCCCTGCCTCAAATATTATACGTAAGCCTTAACGCCGTCGTATCGAGTTAAGCAGCGTTGAAGCTAAAGAGACTCAGGTAAATCATACAAGATACTAAGAATTACATTGCCATCCAAACTAAAGATAGAAATGAGTAAACTTACAACAAACGAAACATCTTACAACATATCTTACAACATACGAAGTCTTAAACAGAAGTTAACTTATCTTATAACAAGTCTTAATAAAAGCCAAATGAAATACAACATGTCTTGAAAAGGAAAATGCATAGTTTCATGGTACGACATAGGAATAAAAACATGATAAAGACTTCAAGCATAGCATCAAACGGCATCCTTAACGTCATCAAATTCTTGTTCATCATGCACATCTTCTCAAGAAAGAAAACGTACAAACAGGCAAAATAGATAAGTACATTGAGTACTTAGAAAATTTTGAAGCTATTGAACAAACACGTTTTTATAATGAAAGGACAACGCATTATTGTTTATTAAAAGTTATCTTCATGATCTCGACTCAAAGACTAAGGTTCACTTCATGCTCATAACATGTCGTGAGAATCTTACTTTGTTTCTAGCTTAGCTTATCTTTGTTACATCAAGTATTCAATGACACTACACATGATGCTGCTCATCATGAAGCTTCATATGCAACCTACTAGCGATATATACACTAGTAGCCATGGGCTAGTCCCGATAGTGTGTGTGTGTGTGTTCAGCGGAGTCCATTCACTCTTAATAATCTCTTAAGGATCAGTGAAGTTGTCCACTTTATCTGACCACACCACAAATCGCGATATATTCTTGAGTCTTACCAGGAATAACATTGACGTTTATGCTTTTAACTACACAAGTATGTACGTTATTAACAATTAACTAGACACTTAAGTGTTTTCAAGGAAAGTCTCACTTAACACTTCTACTCTCTCACTTAGGCAACTAGACTCTAACAAAGCCTATCACATACACAAACATTGATGCATATTAATTCATCAAAGCACAAGGCTATTTGTAATCTTCCGACGGTCCCGAACTTCAGCTCTTATACGAATCCATTTGGTGCCGGAACTAAACGCATCATAAACATATTAATGGCTTTGTCAAATTTCTTGAAGGTTATTATAACATTTAGCATCAACCAAAACTCAATTCTAGGTCTTAAAACCCAAAATCACAATAAAAGCATATTGACGCGCGATGCAGCACATTAAAACCTTTGCAGACCAAAGAAGTTCGGCGCCCACCAAAACATACAGAACAATCTATTTTGAAACAGCTTAGCTTTGGCGTGCGCTAAACCTCATGGGCACGTGCTAAAGCTACAACAGAGTTATGTTTTGCTTCTATTTCTTGTCGGTGCGAGCTATAGCTATTCGTGTCAGGAAATCACTAGTTTAACGCAGCGGAATATAAAATTTGATTTCTTTTTTCTAGATCGTTCTTCGTTTAATGCAATAAACACGTTAAGTAGTTTGACGGTTATACCTTTGATGATCTATAAGATCGTCGCTTTGACCGTCAACGGAGAGTAGTACAGTGCGCAAGACGTCCACGTGTCCGGCCTCTATCGCTAATCTACACGAACACCTCACCGGAATCCTCCTTGGATTGCTATTGGAAAACTTCGGTTGCTAGACCGGCCCTTTTCCTCTCTCACAAACTCACTATGGGATACTCTATATTTTACACAAGAACTATTAGCTATTGCAATTGTGATGTACAAAAGAGCTTGATACCCACCTCTTATTTATAGCTAAAGGTGGCACCCCATATGTGTGTAGGAGAAGAAAACATTTTTCCCAATAAAATAAGGAAAATCTTCTAGATTGATTTATCTCTTTTATTATAATATCTCATACTAAATAAAATCTAAATATTGTCAATATCTTATATTGATTATATTTATCTTATTACCATAAATCTATTTTTCCAAAATCAATTAATAGCATATATTAATATTATGGTAATAGTATTAATTAAAGTGCACAATCCAAGTGTATCTTATACACATCAAATGTGGCGCCCCTGTAGTCAATAAATTGACTTCTGGAATATTCTTTAATTAATATAGTTTGTATATATAATTAATATCTTGAATTTTATTTATTCATAATAAATAAATACCATCATATTAATTTACCACTATAACCTTTATAGTCTAGAGATAAACTTTCATTATTTAGTTTTCAACTGTAACCGCATTTTAATCCGACTCGATGTTCATATGTGTGTGACCCGATAGGCTTCTGAATATGTTGGCCGTAGACACAAAGTGCAATTTACTAAAATTCCATTCATGCCTAACGATCACGGGATAGCGTCTAGCAACACACCGTGACCCCCAATCATCGGAAGAGTCAAAAGCAATGACTACTACCTTTCATGTGAAGCAGTTACCGTGTAACTTACAATCTCATCGCTGTAATAATATCCATACGATCGTATCTCGAGTGTCAATACATTAACGATCGTATCTTATAATCTGGATATCATGCTCTCTCGGAATAACACATTTACTCTCACTTTGCAAAGTTTCTTGAGAGCTAGACATTCCTTATAAGAAGGCCATTTCGGATATTCGATCCCAATCATAGGATACACGATTCCCGGACGACCAATCATGTATACTCTGCATGCTTCAATATCACACCCAATCACTACCGCATGATCGCCCCGTGGTTGGGGGAAATCTCAATAGTGTCAAATCATGACAATCCACACCGTGATGCCATGAAGAATCCGGTCAAAAGGATAATTACACAACCGCCACATAGTGTGACACTTAATGTATGTGGTCAGTCTAACGTACGCATTCTCCAATACACGTCCACGTACAGTCCAAGTGTTTCTACACTTCGATAGACGAGATCTATCCCTACCTTCTATAAGATAGAAGACATCCAATACGTGCTAGTCTGATTATACTATCAATGTCCCATTTGACAGTACATAAGACTAGAGACATTTAAGTACCAAACTTGTTAGAGTGATTAGAGATCTCATATCATGGTTTCTCTATCACAGTTTCACACTAGGGACGTTACTATATATATACAATAAATAATATGAAGATAAACAATATATATAATAACATAAGTGCTTTTATTAATCATAATAAAGTTATTACATGAACTAAATAGACTATAAACGACCCGACCCGGTCGGATCCGGTCCAACCCGATTGGGTTTAGGACACCTTTCCAACAATCTCCCACTTGTCCTAAAGCCGATCACCCATATGCCTAAGACCGTGCAAGTGAACATGTTTCTCATGCTTTGCTTGAGACAATGCCTTGGTTAACGGATCAGCTATGTTATCATCCGTGTGGACTTTCTCTATCTTTACATCTCCTCTACCTACTATCTCTCTAATCAAGTGATAGCACCGTAACACATGTTTGAACTTCTGATGAGACCTAGGTTCCTTTGACTGAGATATCGCCCCATTATTATCACAGTACAAAGGCACTGGACCTTCAATGGAGGGAACCACACCAAGTTTAGTAATGAACTTCTTCATTCAAACTACTTCCTTTGCCGCCTTCGATGCTGCTATGTATTCGGCTTCCGTTGTAGAGGCTGCAGTAGTCTCCTGCTTGGAACTCTTCCAGCTCACTGCTCCGCCGTTAAGCGTGAAAACAAATCCAGATTGTGACTTAAAGTCATCCTTGTCGGTTGGAAACGGCATCCGTATAACCTTGTAATACTAAATCATCATTCCCGAAAACCAGGAACATATCCCTGGTACGTCTTAAGTACTTGAGGATATTCTTTACAGCAATCCAGTGACCATCACCTGGATTGGACCGGTACCTACTAGTCATACTAAGAGGGTATGAGACATCTGGTCTTGTGCACAACATGGCATACATGATAGACCCGATTGCCGAAGCCTAAGGGATCTTACTCATTTGTGCCCTTTCCTCCTCTATCTTAGGACTCATTCCCTTCGACAGATAGACCCCTTGTGACATGGGCAGCAATCCTTTCTTGGACTGCTCCATGCCGAATCTCATCAGCATCTTGTCTATATAGGTGTATTGCGACAGACCAAGCAACCTCTTAGATCTATCTCTATAGATCTTTATTCCTAGAATATAGGCTGCTTCACCCAAGTCCTTCATTGAGAAGTTCTTGGATAACCAGGATTTGACTGATTGCAACATCGGCACATCATTCCCTATGAGCAATATGTCGTCTACATAAAGCACTAAGAACACAATGGCACTCTCACTAACCATCTTGTAAACACCGGGCTCATCTTCATTCTTGAGGAAATCAAACTGTTTGATTATCTCATCGAAGTGAAGATTCCAACTCCGAGAAGCTTGATTTAATCCATAAATGGATCTTTGCAGTTTACATACCATCCTGGCATCATTGGTTGTGAAACCATCAGGCTGTGTCATATACACTTCCTCAGATAGATTCCCGTTAAGGAAAACTGTTTTCACATCCATCTGCCAGATTTCGTAATCATGGTATGTTGCAATAGCGAGCAAAATTCAGATGGATTTTAACATGGCAACAGGCGAAAAGGTCTCATCATAGTCAACTCCTTATCTTTACTTATAACCTTTTGCCAATAACCTAGCTTTGTAGGTAGTCACGTTACCGTCCATGTCGGTCTTTCTCTTAAAGACCCATTACACCTATTGGAACTATTCCTTTAGGTGGATCAACTAAGTTCCAAACTTGGTTGTCTTTCATGGATTCCATTTCAGAATTCATGGCTTCTAGTCATTTCTCTTTGTCATGCCTTAATAGCACTTCCTCATAATTTCTAGGGTCCTCATCTTCCATGAGATACACTCCAGTGTACCTTTCAGGTTCACGGCGTTCCCTGGTGGATCTTCGAGGTGCTAGTGTGTCCACAGTAGGGGTTGGCATCATAACTGCATGTGGTGTCTCCTCTACTTCCATCAACTAACTGTTATCCGTAAATGGTTCTCGAATTTCTTCAAGATTAATTTTACTCCCACTGACCCTATCCAGAATAAACTCTTTCTCTAGAAAGTGGCCATTCCTGGCAACAAACACCTTTTGTTCCTCAGGATGGTAAAATTGGTACCCTTTGGTTTCCCTAGGATATCCCACAAATAGACATTTGTCAGACCTGGAAACTAGTTTGTCAGGCTTCATCTGCTTCCCGTAAGTCGGACAACCCCAAGGTTTTAGATGACCTAGGCTCGGTTTTCTCTTAGTCCATACCTCGTATGGCGTAGAGTCAACCGTCTTTGATGGAACTCGGTTCAGTGTATAGGATGTGGTTTCTAGAGCATACCCCAAAAATGATTTTGAGAGAACTGCGTAGCTCATCATGGATCGCACCATGTCTAACAGGGTGTGGTTCCTCCTCTCAGACACACTATTCATCTGTGGCATCCTAGAAGGTGTCCATTTAGGTATAATCCCATTCTCCTTCAAATAGTCTTGAAACTCTCAATCTAGGTATTCTCCACCTCGATCGGATCAAAGTGTTTTGATTTCTTTACCTAGTTGTTTCTCCACTTCACTTCTGAATTCCTTGAACTTTTTGAAGGCTTCAGACTTATACTTCATTAAGTATATATAACCATAGCGAGAATGGTCATCAGTGAAAGTGATAAAATAAGATTATCCTCTTTTGGCTTGAATTAACATTGGGCCACATACATCAGTATGTATGAGCTCAAGCAATTCATTAGATCTTATCCCTTTGCCACTAAAAGGTGACTTTCTCATCTTACCATGTAAACAAGACTCGCATGTATCAAACGATTCATAATCGAATTGATTTAACATTCCATCTTTATGGAGTTTGGAAATGTGATTCTTATTTATATGGCCAAGTCTACAATGCCATAAGTAGGATTCATTCAAGTCATTTGTCTTGGCTTTATTGTTATTTATATTAAGTACGTCAACATTCATATCTAATAAGTAGAGACCGTTGCTAAGTATGCCAGTACCATAAAATATTCCATCACGTGAAAAAGAACAACATTTTTTTCAAACGTAAATGAAAATCCATCAACATCTAATGCGGAAATTGAAATAATGCTCTTCGTAAGTGATAATGTTCTAAATGGTACCAATAATTATACCTATATTCACCCGAATTCTGTTCGAGAGAGGATAGATAGACCCGTTATTATGTGGAATATATGTTAAATGCTATGCGAGTGTGTCCAGGATCGTAATTCTGCATCTATGCTATTTTCTCGATGTTTTGGTACTCTTTTGTCTTGTTTGTGTGTTTATAGGATGTACCGAAAATGGAGCATTGAAGAAGGGATCTGGACCTAAAGGAATGCATTGGGCTGAGTGATTGAAGTCCAAGAAGAGCCTGCTGAAGAAAAAGAAGAATAAAAGGCCCGGTAACCCGAGGGTTAGGCCCGGTAAACTGGTGACTTATTCAACACGAAATTTATTCTGTCGCATTGTCTAATTCAGTTAGGGTTTTAGAGAGTATTAAGTCGGTCATTGTATCTATATAAGGCCGCATTAACAGAGTTCTTCATATGATTCATAGGTTTTAATAAGAATCTCATATCTTATCAATTTTATACAATTATTATGAAATAAAGTTTTCTTGAGCTTTGGAGAGTTGTTTTTGGTTTCCTCCCTTCTTCCATCATCTCTAGCTAGAGTAGATCGAGCTAGATCTCCATTGCTGAAGGTATGAAGCTTTGAACATTCCTTTTTGTCTTCAATATGGTAGATCTGTTCGTATTTATGTGTTTTAGTTAATATGCATGTTTAACAACCCCATAATTTACTTATTTTAATCGTACTGAGCAATGTAGATCCAGAAATTAGGAAAAGCCGCCCCCGGTAAACCGGCGGTCTATACCGGTTTACCGAGGCATATTTTAGAAAACCTAAACTGGGATTCACAATAGCTACGTTGATCGGCAGGAATAATTAAAACGAGTAATAGGTCTGGCCAATCCAGTATTCGTAATTCGTAAATTAACATGAAGGACCGCAAGTGAAGTGTTAATTAGGACATAGTCTTGATGGACCCTAGGAACGTGCTGGTCAATGTCGATAGCTGTCTAGGCGGGTTCGCGGTATGAGGTAACGTTCAATATCGGTAGTTCTAGTTCTTTATGCGTATGGGCTATTACAGACCAATTAAGGAGGGTAGCTTGCGTATAGATTGTCTACTGCCATTGTCGGAGTAGATAGGAGTAGGAATTGCACCCGTAGCTGATAAATATGATAATAATCATTAAAAGCTCGCAATTAATCTAAGGAAATTATGTGGTGAAGTAAGCATAACGATTAACTAATCTAAGTTAGTAGATCGGGGAGAAGAGGGAGAGGTATACCATGTTTATTTTCTTTTATGTTATTGTTGGTCAACGACCGCCTCTATGTTGCTTCTTAATTATGTTAGAATTGTTTATATGTATAAGTTGTATTGTCTCTGTGGGATCGATATTGACTCGCATTTACTATACTGCGATGTACCTAGTATTCTTGCTAGTAATATCGACGTTAGTGACTTACACGCGATCAAGATTTTTGGTGCCGTTACCGGGGACAATGGCCAATTTTTAAATATAAACGCTTTAATTCTAATTAAGAAGTCATTTTTTCTATTTTATTTTATTTTATTTTATTTTGAGTCTTGAGTCGTTCTGCATCAATCATGCACATGTTAAACTGCCAGAATTAGAAAATTCAGGGAAGGTTACCCGAAGGTAACCTCCGAGTTACCGAGGCCTGGAAAATCAATTTCTGAACAGTTCATGTTATTCTGTGTTATTCCCTGTTGATTTTAGTTAGTAGGTCCGCAACAGTTGGGATCACACCCAACTGAAGCGTTGCTAACCTTTTCTTTGTTTCATTTTGTCTTTTTTGCAGGTTGATCAGAACACTTCAGAAATTCGATCGATTAAGAGTTGAAAGAGCGAATAAGCCAATAAATATACCTAGAACGATCTTGAACATCACACCGATTTCCATGTATCATGGATCTGAAGCATGAGAGAATTATGCAGCGGTAAAGAAATGGTTGGAAAAAGAGGAAAAAGCAATCAAGCAAGAGCCTGAAGATGACCTGAAGGAGTATAGCACGTATCGTCCGGGTGAGTTTCCTTGCGAATTAATTGATATATCATCTTCGGATTACGATTCTGATGATCCTGAAGAGGATCCTAACACGATGTTTTCTGAGCCTGAGGATTACCCAGACTCAGACACCGTGGTGAAGTTATGAGACCCTAGCACGTTCAGACTGCCAGTTTCTGTCAATGGAATATCCGTTGGATTAGGTCTCTACGACTCTGGCTCGAGTTGCAATATTCTACCTTTTTCCCTCTGTCAAAAGATAAGACTTCCAGTCATATTGAATCAAACCAGGACCATGACCTTCATAGATAGAACCAGAGATATGCATGCTGGTCTGCTTAGAAAGTGTACAATTAAGGCAGGAGGGATCATGTGTCCTATTGACTTTACGGTTATAGACGTACCTGAGGACCCGAGTGCGACGACCTTTCTTAGCGACGAGTAGGGTAGTTATGGATTTTGATTAAGGGGAGATTACTCTTATGTTGAATAATGATGCTGTATCTTTTAAGATCCTAGAACCCCTAGAAATCCGACCGGAGAGATGTAAAATGACGTATGCTTCATGGAAGGTGGAGATCTTGGAAATCGAGAGGCATAAACATATAGAGGTTGCCATAGAAACCGTTGAGCAAGAGTTTATGAGATTAATACTGAGAGAGAAAGAAGATAAGGACCACAACAAGATGCTCACGAAAGCTAGTCCTTCCGTGTTGCGTAGTGAACGAGTCGAGCTGAAGGTAGAAAATGTGGAGTCCTTGGGTTTAAAGTCTAAATCTTGACGCAGAGGCAAACCTAGTATGAAATCTAAAATGGAGAGGCGTGCTAGGAAGAGAGCGCAAAAAGGTTCTTTGAAAGTGCAAACCTCTGGAGCGAAAGTTTGGCGAGTTAAAGCTCCAACCCTTGATTGATCAAAGATCTGAAGAAAGTCGAGCTAGCGACTATAAACTCAGAACTATTTCTTCAAACCCTTAGGTAGTTTAGGATTGAATAAAAGTAGCCAGATGAAGGGACGAGCTTTTTTTTCATCTCACCACAAACTTAGGCTTGAAACTGAATGGTTGTGGAAAGGTTTTTTTTACCTCGTTGCGGGTTCTAGTGAAGTATGTTAGGTTTTGAGTCAGAATGACAATTGAAGAATAAAATTCAAGTCAATTTGAGGTCAGAATTGAGCAAAAAGGTTGAGTAAGAAGTGTAGCAAAGGCAGATCAAAAATCTGGGCAAAAGATACCCACGGTATCTCGAGGGTAACCTCCGAGTTACCGAGGCTTGGCTTTTATATTTCTGAACGTCAGTTTATAAATTTGAATTTTTAGAGACACGTGGAGGACACACGTTGCACTAGATACAGTCAGTCAGCAGAAACCGAACCATTTTCCCCTCTTTTCAAATTCTTCATCCTTTCCCACACTCCACCATAACTGCACCTCAATCCCATCAATCACCTCCTCAAATCCCTCACCCTAATAACTTCTCTACCCATTATCCCACTAAACCATCCACATTCATTCCATTCTTCCTATTTAAACCACCCCTTCATCACCAATATCATCATTCCTATCATTTCCATCTCTTTCATTCACCAAACTTCTACCAATTCTTCCTTCTTCATAAATTTCGGCCACCACCACCACCACATCACCACCAAACCACCACTATACCCAAACCAAATTCCTTCCATTTTCCAAACTCAGTTATTGAAGGCTAATGGATCAAACTTAGTATTTAAAGTCAAGGATATGGAATCAGAATTTAGGGAAGTCTGTGATGACCTAAATTGATTACATATACCTTGTTAGAAATAATATATGTGTTTTGATGATGATTTGTCGCGTATTTTAGTAAGATCGCTTACAACCCATGATGATGAAGTCATAACTAACTGTTATAGTGCATAATGAAAGAAGAAGCAAGAAATAGTCTAGAGAAAAATGTATAAGTTCTATCTAGAGTCTGAACTTTGTATAGGTTGTTTCAGACAAGCATTGTAATAGATAGGAACTAGGCGAACAGATGAGTCACAGCAAGCAAACTGAGTATATATATGAAGAACTGAGGGATTAGACTCAGTCATAAGAAAACTGAGGAAGATAAGTTCGCTGAGGGACACAAACTCAGTAGGCTTATCTAGAAGAATGAAGAACTGAGGGACACAGACTCAGTTATTGAAGACTGAAGAACTGAGGTGGCAAACTCAGTTAGAAGCTGATTAAGTCATGACAATAAGACAGGATTCAGGAAAGTCTGTGGTGACCTGAAACTGAACTATAGAGCATGTAAATGTGAATATTCTTAAGGACAATGATTATCAGTTACCAGGAAAAGAAGAAACTGAATGGTTTACCCTGACTTAGTCAATTAAGGTCAGATGTCAAGAATACGAGGTACTCAGTTCTGAAGAAGAGTAGAAAATTGAGTTAAGGCCTTGTTTAACTTGAAATAACGAAACGACAAAAGGTCGTACATATGAACGTTGGCCAAACGACAGATGTAACGGCTATAAGATTCATTTGACCGTTACATCATCCCTATAAATACTCAGAAAGAAGTGCGTGAAAAGGAGAGATCTGGAAGAAGCTTTACAAAGCATATATCTAAAGATCCAGATTCAGAAAATCAGATTTCATATCTAGAAAAGGGGAAGCCAATGGAATTGCCTTGAAGATTACAAAGAAAGATCCAGTAACCCATTAAGGGGGAAGAAGGCATCTTGGAGCTACAACGCCATATCCAGAAGAATCAGACAGCTCACTGAATTAATATTTTGATTAATTCTAAACCTAACCTTTGTGAAGAAGGGTTGGATGTGCATAGTTTGAGGAGAGCAACTCCACCTTTCCTCACACGGTTGCAACTTGATTGCCACAGCTGTTGGTGCAGTCTGCAGACTGTGTTTGTGTTAGTGGTGAGCTGGTGAAAGAGTCATTCCACCTCCGAAGGATCAGTGTGCAAAGTGAATGGAGCAATCTTACCTTTCTTCATTATGTGTAGACAGTGAAACTAGGGTGTCGTGAAGGACTGTCATTGGGCTAGGATTTTGTAACAGTTATCTCAAGATTCTAGTGATACCTCCTACACCACAGGAGAAGGGGAGACGTACGGGATTACACCACCCGGAACTTCCATAAACAAACTCTGTGTTGATTTACTTTACGCATTTATATTTACTGCATAATCATTTTATCACTACACTCAGCAAACATTAGACACTGAGTCAGCACAGAACTGATACATAGGAGACTTAGATCTTTATTGACACATCTATTGCACAAAAGGCTTGATCTTATCCGTTGCAAGTTAGTTCAGTTATAGCATCAGTTAAACTGAATTAGCTAACTCCTACACGGGATTAAAGGGCTGGAACGAAACTAAACTGAGTCATATTGTACATCAGTTTGATAGTTCAGTTTAAGTTTAGTAGAAACTCAATTCCTGGGGTTCTTTCAATTTTGGGAAATTTTTTGGTGACAAGTTTATTCACCCCACCCCCCTCTAAACTTGTGTTAGCCTTTCCAAGGGACCAACAATTGGTATCGGAGCGGTTCTTCTGTTTGGAAGTGATCTAAAGATATCTAACAAACCAGTTGTTGAAAACCCCTCACTGTATCAGTTGTAAAAGCACTTAATCGAAATGGTTACATCTAGAATTAGAAGTTGGCTTATTCATCCCCTGACTAACTATTTGCAAAATGTATCTGATTTTTAGGATCAAGTATTTGAAAGGTTCAGTACTACAAATTCACATACAAATCCAGAACCTCAACTCAGTGATGATGTGGATATCAATATCAATGTACATGATGACAAATCCAGAGGAGTTCCATCACTAAGTAACTTCTCAGAAGAAGAAGAAAAGAAGTTGTTGCAAGAAACTGACGATATAAAAGATTCATTTGAGCAACCAAAGAATGTGCATTCATATCGTGAAGCTGTAACAAGTAATCAAGAAAAGGTACATTCTACAACTCAGTTATCATTCGCTGAACTAAGTCAGAGAAACTATGAGCTTGCCAAGTTAACAGAAAAACTCACACTAGAGTTGAAACTTAAAGATATAGAACTTGGCAAAGCAAAAGATTGGAATAAGTTTCATGAAACTGAGATGTCAAATCTAGCTGAAAGGTTACTATCTAGTAAATTTGACAAAAGCAATGATAATTCCCCATCATTACCCAGTCTTAAGATCTCAAGGAGTATAAACTCTAGACATCAAAATACTGGAAGACCTAGTGGATTACATAGAGAAAATAAAGATGATAAATCTAAAAGAATCCTTGTGAAATCAACTAAGGTTGAGCATAATGGCCTATCTAGAAAAGAGATGAGAAAGGTTAATTCTCTCATCAAAGAAATTGAAGTCTGTACTTCAGTAACTAATCCAGCCGGACCCCAGAAGATATGGGTACCGAAGACTTTAGCCAGCTGACAGATATGTACATCATCAGACTAAAACAAGTCAGATATCTGCTTAGTATAAATCTCGATTTAATCAAGGTTACATTGGAAGATTACAAGGATAAAGCCTTGATATTGTCAACAAATCAATGGCCAAGATTAAAAGAACGTTGGAAAGATTCAGAGGATTAACCAATGGACACAAGTCAAAGGGTGGACAGACTGGAAACTGACAGAAAGCAAACTGACAGTGTCAGTACTATGAATAGAGACAGAAGGCAAGTCAAGATGGAGACAAATCTGAAACGGCTATGTTTGAATTTCAAATATAAGTCACAAGAATCTCACCTATAAATAGAGAACTCCTGATTCAGATACAGATGATGAAAAATAACAATTTGCTCTAAGTTATCAAGTTATTATCAAGAAAATCACCCTACTGACTTCACTGTGCATAAAGCTATTGATCCAGAAAACTCTTCAAGTGTAACCTTCTATCAAGTTACATCAAGTTCACACACTTGAAGACATCAAGCTGCTGATCATTTCATCCTGATCAAGTTGTTGACTGGTGAATCATTTATTTGATTCAAACTTTCTTTTACAAGAAACCTGCTGAAAGACAGAGAAGCACTTAGATGTCAAGAACTGTTGTTTATGGTGAGCTAGTGAAGAGGCAATCCTACCCTTCAAGGCAGTGGAATACTTTGGAGCAGCATTCCTACATGTTTCAAATATTCAGTTTGTGAAGCCGTAGTTATTGGTGAAGGACAGACAGCTTAGGGATTTTTGTAACTGAAGCCTCAAAGATCTCTTGTCAATTTCCTCCAACGTCACAGAAGAAGAGTGGACTGACAGGATTACACCACCTTGAACCACTATAAAATTACCTACTTACTTTCTGCATTTACTTACTGCATTTAGTGTATTAATCAAATCAATTTACTAAAACTAGCAATTGAATCACACTTACACTACTGAGTATCTAATAGTTAGTATCATATTTAAACAACAAGTAATAAGGCTTAATTTGAATATATTCTGCTGCAACAGATTTGGTAATATCAATAGTCAGGAGACTACTAAGTGGTCAGCAGACTAATGGGCAGTCAGCAGGCTACTGACCTTGCTGAGTTTGTTAACTCCAAAAAGTTTTAAATGTTAAGTTTATTCACCCTCCCCCCCTCTAAACTTAACCAAAGCCTTTTCAAGGGACCAACAATTGGTATCGGAGCAGTGCTTCTGTTCTGAAGTAACCCTACTTGTTGTGCTTGTGAAAATACTTTGAAAACCTTTTCAAGTTTCTGATTTTCAAATATTTGCATCATGGATAACAACCAGTATGCTAGAACTATGTTGATGTGTTCCTTAGATCGTTTTGATGAGTATAATATGCAGGCTTTTCTAGCTGCAACACATGATGAGATGATGGATGTGTTGGCTGAAGGACCACTGGAGATCACTAAGTCAGTAACTGTGGGAAGTGAAACTCAGTATGTTCCAAAACCAAAAAGAGAATGGAATGCTGAAGATAGAAAAAGAGCAAACCTCAACAATATTGCTATTGATAACATATACAGAACCTTGGATAGCAATATGTACATGAAAGTGAAGGATTGCAAGACTGCAAAGGAACTTTGGGATAAGTTACAATTAATCTGTGAGGGCACTGATGCTATCAAGAAAAACAAGGTCAGTGTAGCCAAAAAGAAGTTCCAAGATTTCAAGATGAAATCAAATAAAACCATTGAGAAAATGGAGTCAAGATTCAATGCTATCATGGATGAAATCACCCTACGGAATGTGATTTACAAAAAAAGAGAGATTAATACAAGATTCTTGAAAGCCCTACCTGCAAAAGAGGTTTGGGAGATGAAGGTTACATCCATAGAAGAATCCAGGAGTCTACATGAAGAAGACACCTTCAAACTGTTTTCAGATCTCAAAGCATATGAATTCAATAAGAAACTTATTCCTGAGACTGAAAAAAAGAAACCAAAGACTACTGCATTGGCTGCTGCACATAAAGAATAACCATCGGGTGACCAAGATGATCTACTGGATGAGATGCAAGAGCAAATTGCCCTACTAAGCAAGAAAATCAGAATGATGAAAACATGAAGGGGTTCTCTAAGGAATTTCACAAAGAAATCAAGTGAAAAGAAGAAGGAAGAATCCAAGAAAGATAACGATTACTTGTGTTTTCATTGCAAGAAACCGAGGACACTTCAAACCCGATTGTCACGATCTAAAACGAAAAAAAGGAACACGATTATCGTGCTTCAACCGCAAGAAACCTAGACATTTCGGACCGATTGTCCGGACCTGCGAAGAACGAGGAATCGGCAAAGAAGACCGGATATGAAGTTGAATCGAGAAAGGAAATAAATATGATGATACTTCACTTGTTGCTGATATGGATGATTATGCTTTAATGGCAAATATGGATGAGACTGAGGAGGTATACAATTTTGTATCTATAAATACTCCTGCTTAAAGTGATTGTGAATCGACTTGTGGTTCAAATCCTAAAAATTCTGACAATGAAGAAACTTGGATGCCATCCTTAATCAACTAAGGAAAATACAATCTGGTTATGAGATTGTGAAGGCTGAAAAGAAGCTCTTCAAATAGAAGTTGAAAGGTTAAAAGTTGAATTAAAAACTCTCAAAGGAAAGGAAAAGGATTTTGATCAAAATCAGCATAAGTCTGATGTATATTCAGTAGATGCTGAGACTGCTGAACAATCTAGTTCCTCCACTTTATTCAAATCTGGAAAGCCTTATGGTGATAGAATAGGCCTTGGATTTTGAACTCAACAATCTAATAAGAGTGGATCCAGTAAGGTTACTGAACCTAGTACCAGAATTGGTCCTAAGTTTGTACCTGCACAAGATCCAACTCCCAAAAAGGTTGTTGAGGAAGCGAAGCCTACTGAGAAGACTTCAAAGAAGCAAAATCAGAAGTCAAAAAGGTCAACAGTACCTAAAAAAAAGGGTAAATCCAAAAGTAGGACTGATGGACCTTCTAGACCTACTGATAGCAGACATGCTGCTAAGTCTGCTGGACCACAAAAGGGTAAAAATCAGAAATATTCCAAGGATAAGAATCCTAAACCTAATAATGTTAATCATTCTAGGGATACTTATCTCAGAAGGAAAGGCAGATTGTTCCCTACTGATGATGATTGGAATATTCCTAACCCTACTATTAGAAACAATAGTTATAACCATAATGCTAGGGTAAAACCTCAGCAGAGGACTTATTCAAGACCTCAGCAGAGACCTCAACAGACTCCTTATTATAGGGATGCTCCTAACAGATAGCAAACCTATGGTTATGCTAGTGCTTCTAACAATATAAATCACTTCAAACAACAGATTATGTACCAAAAGGCCAGAAAGCATATGTGAATCCTACACAACCAAATGTTAGACCTTATGGAAGTGTGGAATACATGTATGAACAAAAGTATAATACTTTTCAAAGAAGACCATATGGAAACTTGCCAAGGGTCATGCTTACCACTACCACTATGGACCGAAATAGTTTTGGGTACCTAAAATGCATTAACTTTGTTTTGTAGGGTGTTTGGTACTTTGACAGAGGATGTTCCAGACATATGACAAAAAATAAGCACTGTTTGCCAAATTATGTGGCAAAGGATGGTCCTAGAGTCAATTTTGGCAACAAGAACACACCAGGATACACAAAAGGATATGGCACACTTGTGAGGAATGGATTAACTATTAGGAATGTTGCATTTGTGGAAGGACTGGACTACAACCTACTAAGCACTGGACAATTTTGTGACATGGGTTACAAGGTCACTTTTGACAAAGTCTACTGTGTTGTCATTAGTGAAAGAGGTGAACAAGTTGTGTTGGCTGGAAGAAGACAACAAAACATGTATGTAGTGGATTGGTCTACTGCTGTTCCAGAGACATGCATGATTGTGCATACTAAGTCAGAACTGAATTGGTTGTGGCATAAGAAGTTGAATCATCTTAACTTTGATGATATCAATCAGTTGGTGATTGGTTTACCAGAGATTACATTCAAAAAGGATGCTATATGTGATGCTTGTCAGCAAGGTAAACAAACCAAGTCAAGCTTCAAGTCAAAGACTAAACAATCAACAAAAAGAGTTTTGGAGCTAATGCACATGGATCTATTTGGACCCGTAACACCAACAAGTGTAACAGGAAAGAAGTACACTCTGGTAGTTGTGGATGATTATTCAAGAACACTTGGGTAGTATTCATGAACAAGAAAAGTGAAACACTTCAAAAGATGCCTGAACTTTTGAAGAGATTTCAAAATGAGAAAAGTTTGACAGTAGTGAAGATCAGATCAGACAAGGGTACTGAGTTTCTCAATAAAGTCATAAGAGAATATTGTGAACAAAATGGTGTGTTGCATCAATTAGCAGCTGCTGGTACACATCAGCAAAATAGGGGTTGCTGAGAGAAGAAACAAAACCTTGAAAGAAGCAGGAAGGACTATGATTTGTGAAGCATTATTACCTGAAAGATAGTGGGCTGAAGCAATCAATACAGCATGCTATACACAAAATAGGACCTTATTGAACAAGAAGCTGCTGAAGACACCTTATGAGATATGGAATGGAAGAAAACCTTATATATCTTATTTACATCCATTTGGAAGCAAATGTTTTATCCTGAATCATAAGGATCAATTGAAGACATTCCAACCAAAATCAGATGAAGGAATCTTTTTGGGATATTCTTCTGTCAGCAAGGCATTCAGGGTACTGAATAAAAGGACATTGAAACATGAAGAATCAATACATGTTGTATTTGATGAACCAAAGTTCACTGGAATGGAAGATGAAGTTTTAGAACATGCTGAAAATCTCCAAGTCACTGATCCAGAACGTGTTGATGTTTTGGAAAGGATAAATGACTTAAAAGTTTCGACACTGTCCCTGCTGAAGAACCTGCCGGTAACACTACTGATGCAACAACTGAAGTAGTACAAGGATTCGCTGAACCACCTACTGAAGCAACATCAGAGCCTACTGAAGATGAGGTTCCTGAGAACCAAACTAACCAAAATCCACAATGGTTAAGGGATCACCCTGCCGAACAAGTTATTGGGAACATACAGCAAGGTGTGAGGACTAGAAGACAATTGGAAGCAATGTTCACTTGTTTTCTTTCTCAAATGGAGCCTAAAGTTGTTGAAGAAGCAATATCTGATCCAGATTGGATAATTGCTATGCAAGAAGAATTGAATGAATTTGAAAGAAATCAAGTTTGGACACTAGTGGAAAGACCTACTCATGCAAATATAATTGGAACTAAATGGGTACAGAAACAAATTGGATGAATCTGGTACCATTGTAAGGAATAAGGCCAGACTAGTGGCAAAAGGCTATTCTCAAGCTGAAGGAATAGATTTTGATGAGACATATGCCCCAGTTGCAAGATTAGAAACTATAAGATTATTCCTGGCATATGCTGCTTACAAAAACTTCAAAGTATACCACATGGATGTCAAGAGTGCATTCTTGAATGGCATTCTAGATGAGGAAGTTTATATTTAGAAACCTCCTGGTTTTGAAGTTAAAGATCAAGAAGATAAAGTGTACAGACTTAACAAAGCACTTTATGGTTTGAAACAAGCACCAAGAGCAGAAACCCTATCTCAATTCTTGGTGGACAATGGTTTTACAAAAGGAACCATTGATAAGACTCTTTTCAGAATCAATGAAGGGGACAACACTCTGCTGGTACAGATCTATGTTGATGACATAATTTTTGGTTCCGAAAATGAATTTCTATGTGAAAGTTTGCTAATCTCATGAAAAACAAGTTCGAAATGAGTATGATGGGTGAAATGAACTACTTCTTAGGATTACAAGTCAAACAAATGAAAGATGGAATCTTCATTCATCAAACTAAGTATACCAAGGAGCTACTGAAGAAATTTGGTATGGAAAATAGCACCAAGGTATCAACTCCAATGAGTACCAACAACAGATTGGATGAAGATAAAGAAGGCAAAGATATTGATTAGACTCTATACAGAAGGATGATAGGCAGTCTGTTGTACCTCACAGCCAGCAGACTGATATATCCTTTGTTGTAGGTGTTTGTGCAAGATTTCAATCAAAGCCTAAGGAAATTCATCTAGCTTCAGTCAAAAGGATTCTCAAGTATCTAAAAGAGACTCTGGGAGTAGGTATGTGGTATACAAAAGATGGAAGCTTCAAGTTTATATCCTACTCAGATTCTGATTATGTAGGATGCAAGATTGATAGAAAAAGCACCACAGGAACCTGTCAGTTGATGGGAAATAGACTGGTTTCCTGGTTCGGTAAGAAACGGAATTCAATATCAACTTCCACTGCTGAAGCTGAATATATTGATGTTGGAAGCTGCTGTGCACAAATACTATGGTTAAGACAATAATTAAGGGATTATGGAATTGAAGAAAGAGAAATTTCTATAATGTGTGACAACACAAGTGCAATTGCAATCACAGAAAATCCTAGTTTTGCATTCAAGAACCAAGCATATTGATGTAAGACATCATTTTATAAGAGATCATGTTGAGAAGAAAGATGTGGTGGTTCTTTACATCCCTACTGAAGATCAACTTGCTGATATATTTACAAAACCACTGGATAGTGAAAGATTTGCTAAGTTAAGAACTGAACTTGGCATCATAAAAGTTGACTGATATACTCATAATCAGCAGTGTATTGGAATTCACCAAGGGATTAGTCTTTGCTATGTTGGGTGAGCTCACTTAGCAGATTAGTCATTGGTATCAACAATTCCATGTACTTAAATAAGTTTGGACAATTGAGCAAATGAAGTTGCCAAGGGGATTGGTCTTTGTCCTGTTGGGTGAGCTCACTTGACAGATCAGTCATTGGTATTAAACTTCATCTTGTATTATCAGTTGGACAAAACAAGAGTGTAAGAAGATCAGCAGAGTAACCTTGTCAGCAGGCTGCTGAGCCATTCTTGTCAGCAGGCTGCTGATCCAAGCTACTGAAGTTCAAGCCTACTGAGTTATACGTTACAAGACAGTCAAATTTAAATGAAAGTCAACAGTAATTGGATATTATTCTTATCTTTATAACTACAGTTACAAATATCCAATGGTTACAACTCTATGGAATAAGTTAGTGGGACATGTGGCAACATCACATTTACTCCAACTTTAATCGTGGTTAAATGCTACGGTACGTGTACAATACTTATCTGACAGTTACTACCCACTCTCTTCTTCTTTATATACATACCTATACACACAGAAGCAGCTTACATATTTTCAAATCGATTTTCTCTAAAAAACACCATGTGAACACAGATTTACGAAGCTTTTTCTTCATCTTTCTCAAATTCTAATGGCGGATAAAGGTGATGTTCACATTGGAACGAGCCAAAGTGTTAGAGGGTTCGTTGTTGATGCTAACAAGACTGGGCTAGCTATCAACATTGGTAGAAGAATCAGATGTTATGAAGGATTATAGGATGTGCTGAATCTAAGATTGGAGAGCATCTCGTATACAAATGTTGTTGATTTTTGGAGAAATATAGAAATTAGTGAGGATACAAAGGCATTTACTACCACTGTACATGGTCAGCAGATTCAAATCACCTCAAACGTGCTGTGGGAGGTATTCGGATTTGGGCCTGGAAATGGTGCTCCTACCAATCCTGAATCAATGGAGCTGTCTAGAGTGGAGTTTGTTGATGCAATAAAGACCAACAAATCCATAAAATCAACAATGACCATCAATGTGAAGCATATCAAAATGGAGTACAATCTACTGATCAAGATCATTTCTAAAAACATCCTTGGATTCGGTGGAAGCCTTGATACATTGTTTGGACCCAAGATTGATCTGCCGATAATCATACGCAAGAGCATGAAGTTTGATTGGGCCGGATTATTTGTCCATTACATGAAGAAGGTGATCACAGAGGACAGAGATGGGACAAGGAAGTCCAAGACACTGCCTTTAAGTTTGATGGTGCAGGCCCTACTGAACCCGTTTGAAGGTTGCTGATGTTGCACCTACAAAGATCAACAAGTCCAGATATAAACCTGAAATCAGCTATCGCATCCCTGGTTTGGATGATGATGAGGACTTGGATATTGAAAGGACAGAGAGTGATAGTGATGGAGATGATGATGCTGGTGATGAGCAGGTTAAACAAATTGCACAACCTGCACACCAAAGAAAACTACACAGAAAAGAAATGATGCTGACACAAGAAAGATTACTGAGTTGTTAAAGCCAAAGAAGACAAGGCAGCAACCAGTAGACACTGCTGAGTCTACTGAGGTTCCAGTTGATGTTGAGGCTGCTGAGCCTACTGGAATTACAAAGAAAACTGATGCTGAGATTTTGAGAGAGCAGCAAAAAGAAGATTCAAGAAAGTAGAAAGCTGCTAAAAATCTTGAAACTGAACAACCTGCAAAGAGAATGAAGTAGGTTGTGAAAAAGAAAAGGCATGAAAAAGGAAAAGAATTAAGGGTTTTGGAGGCCCAAAAAGAATCTAAAAGTGCTGTTGAGAAAGCACCTGTACAAGGTGATGAGCCTACTGAGGCTAGAGAAATTGTTGAACCTGTTCCTGACCCTGCTGTGGATGCTACAACTCAGGGGGAAGAACACATTGCTGCAGACCCTACTGATACACACACAAGTCAGGAAGAACCTAGTGTGGAACAGTTGGAGGTAGTAGGTACATATGTACAACCTAAAGAACCTACTAACTTGTTTGTATCTGCTATAGGTACATTGGCTCACCTTGTTAATGCTTTTGGAGGACAACTGACTGAGAAATCTGCACCAACAAGGCCATCATTGCCTTTTGAGAGAAAGGAGAAGAAATCAAGGAAAGATAAAGTAGATCCTAACATCAAGAAAATTCAGGACTACTTTGCTTGGAAATTTGGTTTCTATAAGGGACAGAAATCAGCTGCAGAGCCAATGACTGACTTTGAAGAGTGGTCATTTAATAAGCTGGGTGTGGAGAACTTACTTGGTTTGATTGATACATCCGAGTTACAAGTAAGGTACATTGGATCTCAAAGTGAAAAACGAGTGCAAGCATTAAGATCAATGAACCACACTGCTTGATGATGATGCATTGTTCACGGATTTATCTAATGCAAATAAACAAGTAATAATATTTATAAATCCGATATACCTCAAGTGCAAGGATCGTAGTAAAGAGGTTAATACCGGGTCGAACTCACAGGGAATCGTCTTTGTCTAGTTTGATTAATTTTCCTAAAGTTGTCACGAGAAGTAAGAACGTCCTATCCTAAACAATTTAAAGACTACAGCTAAAATAACAAAACAAAATGAACTAGTAATGAAAATAATAAAGCTAAACTGGACAGAGGATTGGGATCCAAAGCCAGGAAAATATGATTACCAACTAAATTAACTAACCCTAATTTATTCTAAAACTAAAACGCGGTAAAGATTTTAACTTACTAGGCAAATTCTAACACAAGTGGGTTGATTTCAAGACTTAAAAAGCGAACAAGCTATTGATCCACCAGTTCTACCAACAACCGACTCCTATCCAGATTATCTTGTGATTTCTATCCCAAGTTGTGATTCACCTATCCAAGGTATGAACTCCTAATTTCTTAGAAAAGTTCGTTTCTTAATCTTCTATCTCTCGATTTTAAAGATTATTACTTTCGAAGCAACGGTGTAAGATTTCTCAATCTAGTTATCTAGAAATTCAACCTAATTAACTCTCGTTATTTTATTGATTAAAAATCTAATCTTTATTATATTGATTCTAGGGGTTCAATTATGATTTTCATCCAAATCAAACAAACAATCAATCATGCAATAATCTATCGACATAATTGCAATAAACAATGATAAACAATAATAAAGATACAACTTTGGATAAAATACTCACAAGATAACCCGAGAAAGAATCAATTCATTGATAGAACGGCTTCACAACGCTTGTTTTAGAGGGATTTAGCCTCTAGACATGATATGGAACCAAGAAATTGCTTGATTCGAGAACATGGAATAAAAAGATGATAAAATTGTATGTAAAATAGAAGAACTGCAGCCTTGGCCGCCTATTATGATTAGGGTTCTGAGGTTAATGTATATCTAGGGTTTAACATCGCTGCTTTATATAGAATGCTTAAGTCGGCGCTCCAATTTCGTAAGTCGGCTGGAACAAAATCGCAATTTGGACGCCCGTTTGCTGGGCCCGGACGCCCGTCCGGGTTTAAATGAGTTCGGGCCGGCTCAAATTCATCTCCAAACGCACGTCCTTCTTTATTTTGAACGCTCGTCCACTGATTTTGATCCAATCCTGTCCAATTTAACATCATACGGACGCTAGTTCAATCATATCAGACGCCAGTTCACTCTAGCTCACCCTGGACGCCAGTTTGATGAATCTGGACGCCAGTCCAGCCTGATTTTACCTCCAATGTGATTGAATTCTTGAATCAACTCCTTCTTCATCCTTCCTTTCATATAAAACCTCAATGAAAACATCTTTTAAACCTCTTTAACATCCACATTGTATATCTACAAGGCATCAAAAACATCGCAAAGCGTGGTAATATCCACATAAATAGAAATTCGACGATAAAACATGAAAAACCTCAAACTTTGCGAAGACATCGTTTAAAACCTCACTTTCTCAATAAACCAATTTAACACTTCATTTCTATGTGAATTATACGAAAACGGAGAGAATTGTTATAAAATACATCGATATAAAACGTATAAAACCACCCTTAACATGCATCATCATCTGATTCTGATGATGATTACCCTTCTTTCCCAGGCCAAACCAGTGGCACTGCTTTGGAAAGACTTACTGAGTATGTAGGACAAGGATCTAGAGACACAACTGACAATCAATCTGCTGATGATGGCAAGTCTACTGAGGGCCAACAAACTAATCAAATGGATGAAGACATGGAGGATTTAACCATGGATGACCTGGAAGCTCTAATAAATGATGGGATAACTTTTGGAGATAACAGGGTGATCTTTATGTCTGACACATTTTTGGTTGTAGAGTCTGATGCACATTCTGACAATCACCAGACTGATATGATAAATGAAGATCTGAGAGTTGTTTTTAATGAAGATTTAGAGAGACAGCTTGTTGTAGCAACATCCATGGAAGAGGCCATAATATTTACCTTTGATGTTGTTGTTATATTTGAAGAAGCTGATACAAGCTCAGAGGACTCAGCACGGTATCAGGAGTGGTTTGACACTCAAGAAACCTTGTCACAAGTTGTAGATCATTTGAAAAAGTTGTTGATGCTAATGGAGTATTAGAAGAAAATGATGCTATATTTCATCAAGCTTTTGTTGAAAAGGTGGTTCAGGTTGCTGAGTTACAAACAACACATGAATACATGTTGGAACAGGAGGTTCAGGCTGCTGAGGATCAGATAGCACCTGGACAAAGGTTGGAACCTTTGATGGGATTGGAGGAATCCCCTGCAAATATTATGGAAGTGACTGCTGTAGTTCAGTCTACTGAAGCTAAGGCTACTGAAGTTAAAGATAGTCAGCAGACTGTTGTTGATGATAATGAACAGCTGTTGGATTATGACTTCAGTGATGAGGAATTCCAAGTGCCTGAGGAACCTCAACCTGCCCAAGACCCTATCTTGGAAGACACCTTTGGAGATGTGATTGAAGAAGGTCCTGACCCTGCTGGATGGGATAGGACAGAAGCATTGGTTGTCAGCACACACAGAGCAAATTACAATGTTGAAGAACCTGCTGATGATGATGCTGGACATATGGGTGGAGGTATGGCCGGTGCAGTACCGGCACATGTTTTGGATGAGTTGAGGGCAGTCAGAGATGATATTACACAGTTAAGGACTCAACTCAATAGACAAAAGCAAAGATTTGAATACTTAATGAATCTGGTGGAAAATAGAGGAAGAACCACTGAAACAGTTGCTTCCAATATCACTTCAACTCAATATGCACTTGCTGACCTAACAAAAGATGTGAGAGGTATCAAACAAGGCAATGCACACAGAGATAAATACTTGAATGAACAATTTGCCTTTCTGCATCAAAAGCTTGACAAGCTTGCTGAGTCACCCAACCATATCATGGCTTACCCTGCTGGAACACCTCAACCTGCTGTATTGGATCCTAAGGTTACTGAGAGGATCAATCTGCTGAAGAAAAACCTGGAAGAAAGGATCACTGCAGTTGACACAAGAACATAAATTATGGAAGGTCAACTTGCTAACTTAGTGATCACACAAGAGAGTATTCATGCCTTACTGTCCCGGTTTGTTGATGATGTCAATAAGGGGGAAGAGGGCCTTACAGCAGAAGCAAAGGAGGCTGCAAGGATATTTGCAAAGAAAAGATGGGAGAGTGACATTAATGAATTCAGGAAACCTGCACCTGGCAGGATTCAGCTAACTGATGACCTCCTACAAGAATATAGGAAGCTGTACAATGGAAGGAAGAAACCCTATGATGGCATGGGATTTCAGGAAGGACTCAATTCCTTCCTGGGACTGAAACTTTGGGAAATTAGGGTCAAAGAACTGAGAGCTTCTTATAGAGGTGGAAGAGGTGGAAGAGTTGCAAGAGTGGGAAGTAAGCAGTCAGCAAGGGATTCACTGGAAGAATTTAAACATCTTTACATGGGACAGGGCTTCAGTGTTCATAAAATAAGACTAACTCTACCAGAAGCCTGGAAGTGGTGGAAAGAACTGAACCATCGGGTTGACTTTACACATGTTGAAAACCAATGGATGTTGGATGTTGTCAGGTAGATCCAAGAGTTCTATGAGAAAAGAGAGAGAGAGATAATGACAGAAACTAGATCAGCATAATTACATTATTTATTTCATTCTACTGATCCTAGTTTGTAATAGTTTGAACAAATCTGATTATAATGAGAAATGACTGTACTTGTTCTGTTTTTGTTTTTATCTTTTTGCTTTGCTGTAAGGAAGGTATTGGCATCATCACTAAAAATGGGGAAATTGTTGGAATTATTTTAAGTTTTAATGATGAGTGCCAGACTAGATGTTATAGAGCAAAGGCAAAAAGATATCTAGATCAAATGTATAGGTTTATTAGAGTTTGATTTTTGTATAGGTTTGATCAAACAAGCATTGTACTTAGGTCAGCTGACTTTATCAACAGGCCTGTCTAGGTCAGTAAGGTAACTAGGTCAGTAGACTAGTTAGGAATCTGCTGAAGACTGAAGGCTGAGGGGTCAAACTCAGTTATTGAAGGCTAAGGGATCAAACTTAGTATTTAAATTCAAGGTTATGGAATCAGAATTTAGGGAAGTCTGTGATGACCTAAACTGATTACATATACCTTGTCTACAAGGTCTAAGTTCCATATGTTAAGTGGTGATTGGAACTTAGTTATGTTAAAATGGTGTACTCTAACTTTATAATAAAAAGTTAGATGAAAAGCAGTCAGCTGAAGTGTTTTATAAACACAACAGACTTTAGCCAGCTGACAGATATGTACATCGGCAGACTAAAACAAGTCAGATATCTGCTAAGTATAAATCTCGATTTAACCAAGGTTACATTGGAAGATTACAAGGATAAGGATGAATTAAAAGCCTTGATATTGTCAACAAATCAATGGCCAAGATTAAAAGAACGTTGGAAAGATTCAGAGGATTAACCAATGGACACAAGTCAAAGGGTGGACAGACTGGAAACTGACAGAAAGCAAACTGATAGTGTCGGTACTATGAACAGAGACAGAAGGCAAGTCAAGATGAAGACAAATTTTAAACGGCTATGTTTGAATTTCAAACATAAGTCACAGGATTCTCACCTATAAATAGAGAACTCTTGATTCAGATACATATGATGAAAAATAACAATCTGCTCTAAGCTATCAAGTTACTTATCAAGAAAATCACCCTACTGACTTCATTGTGCATAAAGCTACTGATCCAGAAAACTCTTCAAGTGTAACCTTCTATCAAGTTACATCAGGTTCACACACTTGAAGACATCAAGCTGCTGATCATTTCATCCTGATCAAGCTACTGACTGGTGAATCATTTATTTGATTCAAACTTTCTTTTACAAAAAACCTGCTGAAGACAGAGAAGCAAGTCAAGAACTGTTGTTTGTGGTGGAGCTGGTGAAGAGGCAATCCTACCCTTCAAGGATCAGTGGAATACTTTGGATCAGCAATCCTACCTGTTTCAAATATTCAGTTTGTGAAGCCATAGTTATTGGTGAAGGACAGACATCTTAGGTATTTTTGTAACTGCAACCTCAAAGATCTCTAGTCAATTTCCTCCAACATCACAGGAGAAGAGTGGACTGACAGGATGACACCACATGGAAACCACTATAAAATTGCCTACTTACTTTCTGCATTTACTTACTGCATTTAGTGTATTAATCACATCAACTTACTGAAACTAGCAACTGAATCATACTTACACTACTGAGTATCTAAAACTTAGTATCATATTTAAACAACAAGTAATAAGGCTTAATTTGAATATATTCCGCTGTAACATATTTAGTAATATCAATAGTCAGGAGAACTACTGAGTGGTCAGCAGACTACTGAACAGTCGGCAGGCTACTGACCTTGCTAAGTTTGTTAACTCCAAAAAGTTTTAAGTGTTAAGTTTATTCACCCCCCCCCCCCCCCCCCTCTAAACTTAACCAAATCCTTTTCAAGGGACCAACAATAACGGCCTAGGACAATTTTTGAAAAAACCAACATAAAGAAAACATTCACATATATCCTATTGGTCGAGTCATGATCAATCGGGTCCATATAATCACATTATATCTACATATCAACTTCATACAATTATATCTTATGAATAAATCAAATTTTAATTTTTAACTACTTATGCGTCTTTATTTTATCACATCAAATAATTAACTAACTTTTAATAAATTATATGACTTAATCGAAAAATAAAATTAACATTTAATTTTAAATCGATTTTAATTTCAATTTTATTAAATTTAAAATTAAAATTATAAAGTCTCTAATTTGTTTCCTTTCCTTTTGGTTCTTAACCAAAATAGATGCTTTGGTTTTCTAAACCAAAAGGCATCTTCCTAAACCAAATTTGGTTTAGGTCTGGCCACTTTCCAAAATCAAAATTTTGGAAGTGGCCTAAGCCTAGGCCTTTTACAAATCAAATATTTGAAAAGGGCCTAGGACTATTCCAAATCAAATATTTGGAAAGTCCAAATAATTTTGGTTTACGCCTGGCCACTTTTCAAAATCAAAATTTTGGAAGTGGCCTAGGCTAGGCATTTTACAAATCAAATGTTTGAAAAGGTCCTAGGCCTATTCTATATCAAAATTTTGAAAGGCCAATAATTTGGTTAATATGTCACTATGGTCTCTCAATGGCCCAAACTATTTGAACCATTGGTTGACCATATGACACAACTAAACAAAAGAGATATCTATGCACAATAAATATCACAAAACGAAAAAGGTCGATCTCTCCGTTTGAAAGAGGTAGCCGATGACGGCAGCCCTAGAGCCGCCGCCGCCGCCGCCGAACAAGACGGGGGCCGCCGCCAGTCGGCCGAGCCCCCCATATCGTTTCCCTTTTTTTTGTTTTAACTGTCTTGTGATTCAAATCTTGCATCTATCGATTAATTACTACGCAATTAAATTGTGCTTATTGCTTAAGCTCGAAGTCTAGCTCTGATACCATTGTTAGGAAATCACTAGTTTAATGCAGTGGAATTTAAAATTTGATTTCCTTTTTCTAGATCGTTCTTCGTTTAATGCAATAAACACGTTAAGTAGTTTGACGGTTATACCTTGATGATCTATAAGATCGTCGCTTTGACCGTCAACGGAGAGTAGTACTGTGCGCAAGCCGTCCACGTGTCTAGCCTCTATCGCTAATCCACACGAACTCCTCGCCGGAATCCTCATTGGATTGCTATTGGAAAACTCCGGTTGCTAGACCGGTCATTTTCCTCTCTCACAAACTCACTATGGGATACTCTCTATTTTACACAAGAACTATTAGCTCTTGCAATTATGATGTACAAAAGAGCTTGACATCCACCTCTTATTTATAGCTAAAGGTGGCGCCCCATATGTGTGTAGGAGAAGAAAACTTTTTTCCCAATAAAATAAGGAAAATCTTCTAGATTGATTTATATCTTTTATTATAATATCTCATATTAAATAAAATCTAAATATTACCATTATCTTATATTGATTATATTTATCTTATTACCATAAATCTACTTTTCCAAAATCAATTAATACCATATATTAATATTATGGTAATCTTATTAATTAAAGTGCACAATCCAAGTATATCTTATACACATCAAATGTGGCACCCCTATAGTCAATAAGTTGACTTCCGAAATATTCTTTAATTAATATAATTTGTATATATAATTAATATCTTGAATTTTATTTATTCATAATAAATAAATACCACCATATTAATTTACCACTATAACCTTTATAGTCTAGAGATAAACTTTTCCTTATTTGGTTATCAACTATAACCGCACTTTAATCCGACTCGATGTTCATATGTGTGTGACCCGATAGGCTTCCGAATATGTTGGCCGTAGACACAAAGTGCAATTTACTAAAATGCCCTTCATGTCTAACGATCACAGGATAGCGTCTAGCAACACACCGTGACCCCCAATCATCGGAAAAATCAAAAGCAATGACTACTACCTTTTATGTGTAGCGATTTACCGTGTAACTTACAATCTCATCGCTGTAATAATATCCATACGATCGTATCTCGAGTGTCAATACATTAACGATCGTATCTTATAATCTGGATATCATGCTCTCTTGGAATAACACATTTACTCCCACTTTGCAAAGATTCTCGAGAGCTAGATATTCCTTATAAGGAGGTCATTTCGGATATTCGATCCCAATCATAGGATAGCGATTCCCGGACGACCAATCATGTATACTCCGCATGCTTCAATATCACACCTAGTCACTACCGCATGATCTCCCCGTGGTTAGGGGAAATCTCAATAGTGTCAAATCATGACAATCCACACCGTGATGCCATGAAGACTCCGGTCAAAAAGATAATTACAAAACCGCCACATAGTGTGACACTTAATGTAAGTGGGTCAGTCTAACGTACGCATTCTCCAATACACGTCCACGTACAGTCCAAGTGTCTCTACACTTCGATAGAAGAGATCTATCCCTACCTTCTATAAGATAGAAGACATCCAATACGTGCTAGTCTGATTATACTATCAATGTCCCATTTGACAGTACATAAGACTAGAGACATTTAAGTATCAAACTTGTTAGAGTGATTAGAGATCTCATCAACCATAATCACTATCATGGTTTCTCTATCACATTTTGACACTAGGGACGTTACTATATATATACAACAAATAATATGAAGATAAACAATATATATAATAACATAAGTGCTTTTATTAATCATAATAAAGTTATTACATGAACTAAATAGACTGTAAACGACCCGACCCGGTCGGATCCGGTCCAACCCGATTGGGTTTAGGACACATTTCCAACAATTCGGCGTGTGCTAAAACTCCCTGAACCGTTCTGCTTACACCATGTTCACCCTTGGCGCGTGCCGAACCTCTTTGGGGCGCCGAAAGGGTTGAAACAACCTTAATCTGTTGGTTTTCTACACAAACCAGATCCAAACCAATTTCTAACATTTTTGCAACAGATACATCATAAAAGTAGCACCAAAACATCACCAAAATACTACCAAACAACTACCAAACATTACAAAACATCAAAGGCTCAATAGGAATACCCTCTTACTTGAAATCCAAAGCGATTCAAAGCAAAAACTCCAAGCAAACTGCAAAATACTTGAACTTCTCCAACAAAACCTAATTGATCACCAATTAAACTTAAATTAACTATGATCAATGGTTTCTAAACAGTCAAATCTACGAACTGAACAACTTAAAAGCAACAAAACATGATCAAAACTTGAAGATTCCAAAATAGGGTAAAATCAATATCTTTTCCAATCTTCAAACTTTTGGTGTGGAAATGAAGTCATTCTCACAAGGATCAAGAATCTCTACTTGAATCTGCAATTTTCCAGGAACTTGATGAGAAATTATGGAGATTCCTTTTTGCTCTCTTTTCTGAAATTGAGAGGACAGACTTCGAAGTTTCGGTTTGTTTTTTTTTTTTATTCTGACAACTCTCCAAGACAAAAGGAAGTTTTATTTTTTTTTTTCAAAGTAACTTCCCATCATCTAATCTTTTTTGTACTTAATTCCATAATTAATAAATATAATATTAAGAATTTTCTTGAAAAGACAATTTTGCCCTTTTTGAAAATTCAAAATATTACAAGGCAGACATGATGAAGCATAGCAAGACCGGTTTCAATGATGTTTAGATGATGACGTTCAGGCGCACCATTGTGTTCAGAAATGTTGGGAGGGGTGGAGTGAAGTGAGAGATACCGTTATCAGCTAAACAAGTGCATAAGACAATGCATGCTCCATCATCTCTCACAATGGTTTTAAACAGTGGAAAGACATGAGAGACATCACATTTATTTTTTAAACAATAGAACTACATATATATCGAGAGAAATGGTCGAATGTTTATTTTATATTGTCCGTGCATGATGCATGGGTTAATGAGTACTCCATCCGTTTTAAAATAACTGATGCAGTTGTCAAAAAGATTTATTTCAAAAAACTCAGACAATTAAATTTCCAATGCAACATTTTTTTTTATATCTACCTTTGTTTATTAAAGAGTGAGAGAATAAACATAACATTGTATTAATTATATAATAAATTTTTTTTAGTTATTTTGACATTCAAATTAAAGTAATTAACTTATATCCTTAATATACATATTTTTGATAACTACATCATTTATTTTTGAACGGAATAAATGATTTATACCTACTATAATATTAATATTAGTTTGATTTTTCACCAATTAAGTAATGCACATACTTTTCCGTTTCACAAAACCCGAAACTGCAAAAACACACATGGGAGCAGTTATTAGTTGTCAGCAGTTTCTGTTTAGTTTATTTTAGTGACCGGCTTTTGTTTGGTTTTGAAAATTTTAGTGACCGGTTTTTATATTTATTGTTATCTCCGTCCCATAAAAAAGCGTTTATTTTTATGATATACGTATATTAAAAAAATAATTAATGTGTTGTATTTTAAGTAGGGATAGACATATATGCTCCTATTAAATAATAAATACTCTTTTGAAATATGAAATCAATATATAAACGTTAAATGTTATGATAGAGATATGTTTGAAAAAAATACATTAAATAATATATTGGTTTTAAATAGATGTTTTTTATGGGACAATCCATTTTTAAAAAATGGATATTTAAACGTAGGTAGTATTATAGGTTAAAAGAACAAGGTGATCACAGAAATGGAGATCAAGTACTCTGGCTCCCACAACCGCAATCCCAAACTCCCAAACGCAGTAGGTAACGGGGTCCAACGGGAAGTTATTGTGTGGTGAAAGAATTTAAGGATGAAGTGACGGGTGAAACGATCAGAAACATACAATTTAAATACAGAATAAAATTATGTGGTGTGGAGGCTGTCATACGGTGTCTCCGCACCGTGTGAAGACACTAAACAATAATCTCCCGGGTCCAACATGCAACAAAAACATCTCCATTAAACTCTCAACGGTCGTGGCTCCCATTTCTGAAATACCAATACTACCCTTTCCGTCATTACTAGTAGTATTATATGTCTCTCAACTGTTTCTCTATCTTTACCGTTTCAACGTTTCTTCTTCCCTGACAACATCCTCCTCACTACCTCTCCCCCGAATCCCCCAGTTCTCCAGTCGGCCGAGCCCCCCATATCGTTTCCCTTTTTTTTGTTTTAACTGTCATGTGATTTAAATCTTGCATCTATCGATTAATTACTACGCAATTAAATTATGCTTATTGCTTAAGCTCGAAGTCTAGCTCTGATACCACTGTTAGGAAATCACTAGTTTAATGCGAGTGGAATTTAAAATTTGATTCCTTTTTCTAGATCGTTCTTCGTTTAATGCAATAAACACGTTAAGTAGTTTGACGGTTATACCTTGATGATCTATAAGATCGTCGCTTTGACCGTCAACGGAGAGTAGTACAGTGCGCAAGCCGTCCACGTGTCCGGCCACTATCGCTAATCCACACGAACTCCTCGCCGGAATCCTCCTTGGATTGCTATTGGAAAACTCCGGTTGCTAGACCGGTCCTTTTCCTCTCTCACAAACTCACTATGGGATAATCTCTATTTTACACAAGAACTATTAGCTCTTGCAATTGTGATGTACAAAAGAGCTTGACATCCACCTCTTATTTATAGCTAAAGGTGGCGCCCCATATATGTGTAGGAGAAGAAAACCTTTTTTCAAATAAAATAAGGAAAATCTTCTAGATTGATTTATCTCTTTTATTATAATATCTTATATTAAATAAAATCTAAATATTACCAATATCTTATATTGATTATATTTATCTTATTACCATAAATCTACTTTTTCCAAAATCAATTAATACCATATTTATTTATAGCTAAAGGTGGCGCCCCATATGTGTGTAGGAGAAGAAAACATTTTTTCCAATAAAATAAGGAAAATCTTCTAGATTGATTTATCTCTTTTATTATAATATCTTATATTAAATAAAATCTAAATATTACCAATATCTTATATTGAATATATTTATCTTATTACCATAAATCTACTTTTCCAAAATCAATTAATACCATATATTAATATTATGGCAATCTTATTAATTAAAGTGCACAATCCAAGTATATCTTATACACATCAAATGTGGCGCCCCCTATAGTCAATAAGTTGACTTCCGGAATATTCTTTAATTAATATAATTTGTATATATAATTAATATATTGAATTTTATTTATTCATAATAAATAAATACCACCATATTAATTTACCACTATAACATTTATAGTCTAGAGATAAACTTTTCTTATTTGGTTATTAACTATAACCGTATTTTAATCCGACTCGATGTTCATATGTGTGTGACCCGATAGGCTTCCGAATATGTTGGTCGTAGACACAAAGTGCAATTTACTAAAATGCCCTTCATGCCTAACGATCACAGGATAGCGTCTAGCAACACACCGTTACCCCCAATCATCGGAAAAGTCAAAAGCAATGACTACTACCTTTTATGTGTAGCAATTACCGTGTAACTTACAATCCCATCGCTGTAATAATATCCATACGATCGTATCTCGAGTGTCAATACATTAACGATCGTATCTTATAATATGGATATCATGCTCTCTTGGAATAACACATTTACTCCCACTTTGCAAAGATTCTCGAGAGCTAGATATTCCTTATAAGAAGGCCATTTCGGATATTCGATCCCAATCATAGGATACGTGATTCTCGGACGACCAATCATGTATACTCCGCATATATGCTTCAATATCACACCCAGTCACTACCGCATGATCGCCCCGTGGTTAGGGGAAATCTCAATAGTGTCAAATCATGACAATCCACACCGTGATGCCATGAAGACTCCGGTCAAAAAGATAATTACACAACCGCCACATAGTGTGACACTTAATGTAAGTGGGTCAGTCTAACGTACGCATTCTCCAATACACGTCCACGTACAGTCCAAGTGTCTCTACACTTCGATAGACGAGATATATCCCTACAATCTATAAGATAAAAGACATCCAATACGTGCTAGTCTGATTATACTATCAATGTCCCATTTGACAGTACATAAGACTAGAGACATTTAAGTATCAAACTTGTCAGAGTGATTAGAGATCTCATCAACCATAATCACTATCATGGTTTCTCTATCACAATTTGACACTAGGGACGTTACTATATATATACAACAAATAATATGAAGATAAACAATATATATAACAACATAAGTGCTTTTTTTAATCATAATAAAGTTATTACATGAACTAAATAGACTGTAAACGACCCGACCCGGTCGGATCCGTTCCAACCCGATTGGGTTTAGGACACCTTTCCAACAATTCGGCGTGCGCTAAAACTCCCTGAACCGTTCTGCTTACACCATGTTCACCCTTGGCGCGTGCCAAACCTCTTTGGGGCACCGAAAGGGTCGAAACAACCTTAATCTGTAGGTTTTCTGCACAAACCAGATCCAAACCAATTTCTAACATTTTTGCAACAGATACGTCATACAAGTAGCACCAAAATACTACCAAACAACTACCAAACATTACAAAACATGAAAGGCTCAATAGGAATACCCTCTTACTTGAAATCCAAAGCGATTCAAAGAAAAACTCCAAGCAAACTGCAAAATACTTGAACTTCTCCAACAAAACCTAATTGATCACCAATTAAACTTAAATTAACTATGATCAAGGGTTTCTAAACAGTCAAATCTACGAACTGAACAACTTAAAAGCAACTAAACATGATCAAAACTTGAAGATTCCAAAATGGGGTAAAACCAATATCTTTTCCAATCTTCGAACTTTTGGTGTGGAAATGAAGTCATTCTCACAAGGATCAAGAATCTCTACTTGAATCTGCAATTTGCCAGGAACTTGATGAGAAATTATGGAGATTCCTTTTTGCTCTCTTTTCTGAAATTCAGAGGATAGACTTCGAAGTTTCGGTTTTTTTTTTTTTTCTGACAACTCTCCAAGACAAAGGAAGTTTTATTTTTTTTTCCAAAGTAACTTCCCATCATCTAATCTTTTTTGTACTTAATTCCATAATTAATAAATATAATATTAAGAATTTTCTTGAAAAGACAATTTTGTCCTTTTTGAAAATTCAGAATATTACAAGGCAGACATGATGAAGCATAGCAAGACCGGTTTCAATGATGTTTAGATGATGACGTTCAGACGCACCATTGTGTTTAGAAATGTTGGGAGGGGTGGAGTGAAGTGAGAGATACCGTTATCAGCTAAACAAGTGCATAAGACAATGCTTGCTCCATCATTTCTCACAATGGTTTTAAACAGTGGAAAGACATGAGAGACATCACATTTATTTTTGAAACAATAGAACTACATATATATCGAGAGAAATGGTCGAATGTTTATTTTATATTGTCTGTGCATGATGCATGGGTTAATGAGTACTCTGGTGATATATGAGCCTAGTGGGTCGGATTATTTGTAATTGGGCCAGGCCCAAAGTTAGATAACAAGGCTGGATGAGCCGGTAGGGCAGGACAGCTAGGGCTGGCCAGGTTAATAAGATGGACAGAATAGTCAGAGGAGCAGGACTCCCACCTTGTTCTGATCAGAATGGTTCCTGGACAGAGCAACAGGCTAAACGTGGTGAAGACCAAGTCAATAACACCTCAATTGCTTCTGTACGTGGGTAGACCCCACGTCCAGAGATAACCGGTGATAACTTCCCAACGCTCCAGGAAGACAATCACGATCTACAGCTATATAAGGAACACCCTGAACTACGAGGGACTTGATTCCGCTTATGACTTAAATTGGATACGTAGGCGAGCTTTCTCGAGAGTTCATCCATTACCCGTTTGTAATATTCGTACTACATCATACTCCATCCGTTTTAAAATAACTTATGCAGTTGTCAAAAAAATTTGTTTCAAAATAACTGAGATAATTAAATTTCCAATGCAACATTTTTTTTTATATATACCCTTGTTTATTAAGGATTGAGAGAATAAACATAACATTGTATTAATTATAGAATAAGATTTTTTTAAGTTATTTTGACATTCAAATTAAAGTATTAACTTATATCCTTAATATATATATTTTTGATAACTACATCAGTTATTTTTGAACGGAATAAATGATTTATACTACTATAATATTAATATTAGTTTGATTTTTCACCAATTAAGTAATGCACATACTTTTCCGTTTCACAAAACCCGAAACTGCAAAAACACACATGGGAGCAGTTATTAGTTGTCAGCAGTTTCTGTTTAGTTTATTTTAGTGACCGGTTTTTGTTTGGTTTTGAAAATTTTAGTGACCGGTTTTTATATTTATTGTTATTTCCGTCCCATAAAAAAAGTTTATTTTTATGATATACACACGTTAAGAAAATAATTAATGTGTTATATTTTAAGTAGAGATAGAAATATATGCTCCTATTAAATAATAAATACTCTTTTGAAATATGAAATGAATATATAAACGTTAAATGTTATGATAGAGATATGTTTGAAAAAAATACATTAAATAATATATTGATTTTATAAATAGACGTTTTTTACGAGACAATTCATTTTTAAAAAATGGACATTTAAGACGTAGGTAGTATTATAGGTTAACAGAACAAGGTGATCACAGAAATGGAGATCAAGTACTCTGGCTCCCACAACCGCAATCCCAAACTCCCAAACGCGGTAGGTAACGGGGGTACAACGGGAAGTTATTGTGTGGTGAGGGAATTTAAGGATGAAGTGACGGGTGAAACGATCAGAAACATACAATTTAAATACAAAATAAAATTATGTGGTGTGGAGACTGTCACACGGTGTCTCCGCACCGTATGCAGACACCAAACAATAATCTCCCGGGTCCAACATGCAACAAAAACATCTCCATTAAACTCTCAACGGTCGTGGCTCCCATTTCTGAAATACCAATACTACCCTTTCCGTCATTACTAGTAGTATTATATGTCTCTCAACCGTTTCTCTATCTTTCCCGTTTCAACGTTTCTTCTTCCCTGACAACATCCTCCTCACTACCTCTCCCCCGAATCCCCCTGTTCCCGTCCGTGATTTTTATTATTATTTGGTTGGCATTTTGTTGTTGTTTGTTGAACCCTCTCATAAAGGGCCTGTCATCAGTCATCACAGAGATCACAACATATTCTTTGAATTTCTGATTAGCTTTTTGGTTCCAAAAAAAAAAAAAAAGGTTCTGATTTTGACAACCCATTTCAACATTGTGGCTGAAAATTGCTTCTGATTTTGCCGACAACCCATTTCACATTGTGGGTTATTTACATTTGATTTACTGTTTCAATGGCCTTCTTTTATTTATTTGGTCTAATATTTTGATTTAGTTTCAGGGATGAAAATTTGTGTCTTCATTGCTTTGCCAAATAGTGTTTCCGCTTCTATTCTGCTAGATAATGGTATAAAAAAAAAAAAACCGAGCTTTTAGTTTAGGATCTTCTTTTTATTTAGATATTTGTTGTCTTTGGCGAATTTTGAGTTTTACTCTGAAACTATATTGAAAATGTTGTTATCTATAATGAAATACTTACAAGGTTTTTATGATAAATATCGATCTTTAGATCAGGCTTTCCATTTGGGTGGGTGCAATGTAACAGAAATCTTGGTGCCATGGATTGTAATTAATAAGCTAGTTTTCTTTTTCTTTTCTTTTTTTTATTTATTAAAAGAGAATGATCTTTAGGAATTGATATCTTATCTCTAAGGTTTTATGCTAGATATTAATGCCTTTTTTTATAATAGGTTTAGTGAGCTGCTTATGAAATTTGATGGCTACTTAACAAACAGTGGTTCAGTAATACAATACTCAACTCATCTATGGTGTTAAAGGTTTATTTAAACAACTAAATTTGAGAAATTGGTGTTTTATAATGACTGTATTCAGTGATTTGAAGATAAACTTGGTCAGAAATGGGGAAGAAAGGGAGTTGGTTTTCAGCAGTGAAGAAAGTCCTGATCCCTGAATCTAGAGAAAAAGACAAAGAAAAGGTAATGCATTTTATAACATCAAGCAAAGAAACAGAAAATCTAATCCTTTTCTTTTCTTGGGAGACTGAATGTTTTCTTGTGAAATTGTTGTTTCTAGAAAACCCGTAAATCGAAAGGATGGTTTGGGAGACAGATGAAGCAGGAACCAGACATTTTGAAGACAGAGCCTACATTAGTACCTTCAACTACAGAGGAGATTAAACTGATCGAGGCCGAGAACGAGCAGAGCAATTATGCTTATTCTGTTGCTCATGCCACTGCTGTGGCTGCAGAAGCAGCAGTTGCTTCTGCAAAGGCTGCTGCAGAGGTTGTTCGACTCACGGCTGCAGCACGGTATTCTGGTAAATCAAAGGAAGAAATAGCAGCTGTTAAAATCCAATCAGCTTTTCGTGGTTACATGGTATGGTCAAAGACTTCATTTTTAGGATAAAATTGAATTTTCAAGAACTCAACAGAAAATTCTAATTGCCAATTGTTATGTTTAACAGATTAGGCTTTTAAAAAAATGTTGTCTTTCTGAATCATTGTTATCTTCACAGATCCCTCTTTTACTTGCCAATAAAAATTGGGCTTGTTAATATTTTTGCTTAAAGATCTAATTTACCAAAATGGGATGGTCTCTCTGAAATGTATGTTTATGACTACTGGTTGTACAATTTGTTAATATTAACATCATGTCTATTCTAATTCAAAATATAACAAATTGATTTTGCAACCTCCCGGTTTACCCGTTGTAATGTGTATGTTTACTACAATGGGGATATGCATAATGAGTATTGCATCTTTGAGTGGGACCGAATCGGATTCTTTTAGTTATCTTTGCAGTTTATGTTTTGTACAGGCTAGGAGAGCACTGCGTGCTTTAAAAGGACTAGTTAGATTGAAGACTATGATTCAGGGGCAATCTGTTAAACGTCAGGCAACAGCAACATTAAGGTGCATGCAGACTCTGTCGCGTGTCCAATCCCAGATCCGTGCTAGAAGAATCAGAATGTCGGAGGAGAATGAGGCTCTCCAAAGACAACTCCAGCAGAAGCATGAGAAAGAACTCGAGAAGTTGAGGGCATATGTTAGTAACTTAGTATATAACACTTACGCGAATCTTATTTTCCTTAAAACTTAGAAGCTAGTTTTATGAATTTCTACATGTGCATGTTATATTCTCGTTTAACATGTATGAGGTTGGTTGTTTTACAGGATGGAGAGAACTGGAATGACAGCATACGAACCAAAGAACAGATGGAAGCAAACCTACTAAGCAAACAAGAAGCTGCTTTAAGACGAGAAAGAGCAATGGCTTACGCATATTCCCATCAGGTAATGTTTTTGTTGTCTCCCATATGTTTCTTGATGTAGTAAAGCCCAAGAAAATGAAAAATTGCAGTCTTTCAATGTGGTTTTCGTTTTTTGCGTTCCTATAAGTAAAGCCCTGAACTTTGGTGCAAATGGGCTAATTTTCTTTCAAACTGACATTGATTCAATTTGTTTTTTCTGCAAAAGCAAACATGGAGGAATTCGTCTAATAAGACTGCAAACCAAACATTTCTGGATCCAAATAATCCGCATTGGGGTTGGAGTTGGATGGAGAGATGGATGGCTGCCCGGCCTTGGGAATCGAAAACATCAACCGAAAGAGAATCTAGTGGTAGCAGTGTTTATGTAAAGTCCACACCAAAAAAGACATTTTCTGTTGAATTACGTAGGGTACCTAGTTATCACTCACCTTCCACTCCTAAATCAAAGGCACCAAGCTCATTAGCAGCCATAACACCATCTACTAAACTAAGGTCACCAAGTACTAGGGGAAGTGATCGTGGGACAGACGATGATTCACGAAGCATGTATAGTGCGAGGTCAGAGTATCACAGGAGGCATAGTATTGCAAGTTCTTCAATTAGAGACGACGAAAGTTTTACAAGCTCACCAGCTTTTCCTAGTTATATGGCTCCTACTGAATCAGCAAAAGCCAAGTCTCGAGTGCCAAGCCCGTTAGGCATTGGGAAGAACGAAACATCAGATAGAGGATCAGTCAGTTCTACAAAGAAGAGGCTATCGTTTTCCGGTTCTCCTGTTGGTCTTAGAAGGCACTCTGTTCCTGCCAAGTTAGACATTCCCTCCATGAAAGACATTACTGCTACCTCATAAGGAAGGATGGTTAAGTGCTTGAAATTTCGGCACTTGAGAAATATTTTTTTTCAAATCTATATTAAGATTTACGGTATTGGGGGAAACCGGGAAAAGGGTTGTTTCATAATGTTGTTATGGAGAGGTAGGTGATGATTTAAATTTGAATAAAGGATATTTTAGGCTTCAGGAGGGATCTTTTGGGAGAGGAGAGTGCATTTAATTTAGTTTGATTTGTCTGTTGTGTGCAGATTGCCTAACTGTGTATGTGCAAACATTAGCGAATGTCTGAAAAGTTTTTTTTGTTTCATGCCATGTTCAAGACAGTTTTAAGAAGAAAGAGAATGCTAATGGTCCAGTGTTCCTTTGCTTATTTCAAGGGGTGTTATTGTTATTGATTTTAAGTCAAAGTATTAATTATTTTTCTGAATATGTTTGTTTTTTTGCAAGTGCGACGGTTAAATAGGAACGATAGGGAATATCAGATATATCTGATCATTCATTACTCCCTCTCTTCCAAAATAACTGATGCAGTTGTAAAAAAACAAAAATATTAAGGAAGTGAGTTAATATTTTAATTTGAATAATTAAATGACTAAAATATCCCTAGATTATAATTAAAGCATCGTTGTTTTTATTCTCTCACTTCTTAATATATAAAGATAGATGTAGGAAAAAATACAATAAATAATGTATTGAAAATGTATATGTATCACATAAAATGGAACAAATAATTTTGACAACTACATCTGTTATTTTGGAACGGAGGGAGTATATTTTATTACGGATACCAGTGTTTTGGTAACAAGACTCGTATCTTATAACTCACCGAATTTTTTTATCAATTCTGGCCACGATCACCACCTCTTCTCCACCTCCAGCCGCAACCTCGACACAAATGGCTTCAAATCCTCACCAACCGCCTGTGTCGGTTCGAGTACGCACCATTAATTCGTGTCTAACGATTTTTCTCCGTTGATTGAAGAACTCACCGGAATCTCGGGTATTGAGCGAACCGTTTAGTTGTTGCACGATTCACTCATATCGATTTTTTTATTACGTGATTCATGAGTGTGTTCGTCAAATTGCTAGTTCAATGTGAAAATTGGGGATAATGATTAATGAGGTGAGTAAAGAATCGAAATTGCTTTGCCTCTAGTGTTTACAATGCTTTGCTGAATTTGTTGGTGAGTTGTTCATTCTCCTTTGCATAAGCTTGCTTGAAGCAATAACCTGTTGCTTACTTGAACGTGTTTGTGTACATGCGCCTTGTAACGTCTGTGACTATAGCTTGAAAAGGCACAACTCTTTGTGATTTTTGCCGAAAAATTCAAATTCTTGACCTTCGGTGTCGATATATTAATTTAAAATTTTTGTGCAATGTCTCCGATTCTATTTGTAAACCGGCATTGTATTATTCTTTTGCCGTATTATTGAGTATAATACTTGTTGAAATTCGCAATTAATCGAACACTCCCTTGAACTCAATCTTTTTCAATTTTGTTTTCTTCTTTATTTAAGTTTTCTTTCATACAAATGTGAGAATACACGATATCCAACCTTAATTATAATTTGACAAATAATATGCCGTAAATAAAAATAAAAAAAGACATATAATATGTCGTATTTAATTTATATTTTTCTTGTTGATAAATAATCATCTTTTACAAATTATATTATTTTGAAGGTCAATTTTTTTTTATAATATCTTTTGAAACCATGTAAAGATTAATTTATATTTTAGATAGGTAGGTTATTTGACAAACTCATATCAAATTATTTTTTGGCAGCCCATTTACTTCCGGCAACAAAAATTACTTTCGACATCACATTGTTTTCAAAAAGACGAACGTCCATTCTCCTCTATCTTTTTAAGGCATACAACCACAAACACTTTGCACCAAGTTACTTAAATAAAATCACCCGGGGTGTTCCTCGCCGCGGGTGTTCAAGGAGTGAACACCGGTGTCACTAACATTCACGTTATAAAAGTGGCTTACACAACCCGATATTCCGACTTCGGCACTCTTTCCTCGGCGGTTGCAATACGAGCAGTGTTATGCTATCATAATGGTGGTCTCTTGTTGGATATGCATATACCCGTGACCGTGACGAAAAATCCGGTTTGTTTTTTCATGAAGATAACAAAATTTGTACTCCAATGCATAGAGATTCGGTTATAACACATGAAGCTCAAGTTTCGAGAGGTCATTATCGGACGAAGTAGAAGGAGCCACTTTAGCCCATGATGGTTCTTCTCCAAGCTATCGCTCCTATGGCAGCCATTTATCAAGTTCATCGCCTAGATAGAGATTGTAGATGGGATGGATGGCGTTTTAGTAACTTGATTAAACATCTCATCTGTTTGGTAGTTGCTATGTTGTCACGGATTTTACCAACACAAAACAAACAAGTAATAATCCGGTTAACCTCAAGTATAAGGATCGTAGTAATAGTGGTTAATGCCGGGTCGATGTGTAACGAGCAAACGAGGATTGATCCACCTATCCAATGAAGCAATTGATTTCCTATCTCGATTATATTGTGATTTTTATCTAGGTTGTGAAAAAAACCACTATTCCTTAGAAAGTAAATGAATGTCATTATCTTCCAAAAGTAATTATGCGTGTCAAACTTTATGTTTACAATCTAGCCTATTAACTTCCGTTATGATAGATTCCTACTATTCTTATTCATGCATTTAGATATTCGAAGAATTTACTGATTAAATATTTTACTTTGTCTGGTTATTCAAATTTTTTTGAATATTATTTATTTTTTTTGGATAAATTAAATCATATTTACGTCATAAAACCTCCCACATGTATCACGTGTCGCCGACGTGACACGCTTAATCATGTCCGTGCTTCATACGTAAAATGATGAGTTTGGTAGAAATTATTGAAAAACCTTCTGAAAATGAATGAAAAACTATAAAAAAAAAAGAAGAAAAACTACCACAAATGAACAAAGCCTTTAAAAATGTTTTTTTCCCTCTTTTTATTTTTTTTATATTTATATTTGTGTCCATATTGTTTTATCATTTACGTTTTCATCCTCATAATACAATAATTTGCACATATACCCTATATCCTTATCTTATCGTTTTTTAATATCTTGCATCCTTTCATATCCATGTATTTGTCTCGGGGCGGATTCAAAAAATTTATCAGTGGAGGTCACTAGATTATAAAACAATATTTTTAATTAAAAAAATTGTTCTAGAATATATTGACGTTCTGAAAATCACCCCGTGGACTTTCCCGGGTGAAAGGCAAAGAAAGCGGCCCAATGCTTAGCGAAAAACTCCGAAAACACGAAATTCGTGAAGTGTAGGGCTATCTTTTATAGATGTTTATGAGACTATGCCGGTTCTTAAGTGACTTGAGAGCCAAGATAGCTTACTTAACCTTATAATATTAAAAGAAAAACCTGATTATCAAAAAGACAAAAATACCCTTATTAAGAGATCGGGGTTTCACGGTTTATCCTCATGGACAACATCGTTAAAATAAAATGAAATGTTGAATATATACAAAGGCTCCAATAAAATGAGATTGAGGTTTCCTTTTCCATTTATTGACTTGGTTTGCAGATGCGTCACGAGTGTCTCCTTTCGCGTCCTGATTAACGGCAAGCTTAGCTTGCAGATCTTGCCTACACGGGGCATCCGCCAAGGTGACCCGCTATCTCCTTTTCTCTTTATCATTTGTGCGGAGGGGTTCACGGCCCACTTAGATGACTATGTGCGCAGAGAGGGGTATTAGCTTTGGGCGCGAGACCGGGGTCACTGTCTCCCACCTGCTCTTTGCTGATGATTGCATGGTCGTTTTTGAGTTATCGGATGGGGTAGCGGAGACGTTGGTGGATTTGTTTACCAGGTATGAGGCCCTTTCTGGACAGGCCATCAACTTTCATAAATCGAGTTTGTATTTTTCGGAGGCGTCTCTCTATGGAGCTGTGAGATGCGGTTTCTGCTATCCTTCAGATTCCTTTGGGAGATGGGTCTGGCAAGTATTTGGGGTTTCCGTTTGTGATCGGTCGCAATAAACGTCAGGTGCTTGAGTTTTTGAGGGATAGGATTAGTAAGAAGGTGGCAGGGTGGAAGGATAAACTGCTTTCTCCGGCTGGGAAGGAGGTCTTCATCAAATCAGCACTACATACCATTCCCACATATGTTATGCAGTGTTTCAAGGTCCCCACCACACTGGTACGAGAATTGGAAAAGCTGATCAGGGGGTTTTTCTGGGGCGACACGGAGTCGAGGCGACGGATACATTGGAAAAATTGGGAGGCATGTTGTCTGCCTAAGAATCTGGGCGGTCTGGGATTCAGAGACTTAGAGTGTTTTAATCTGGCTTTGCTGGCCAAACAATCGTGGAGGATCATGTCCTCTCCGGGGGCGCTGGCGGCCCAGGTGCTCCATGCAAAGTACTTTGAAGAGGGCACCATATTGTCAACTAGACTGGGATCCCGGCCGTCGTTTATGTGGCGTAGCATTTTGGACGGGAGAGATCTGCTACTCAGTGGGATGCGATGGAGGGTAGGCGATGGGGAGTCTGTATTTGTGTTTTATGACGCGTGGACGGAGCGGCGACCGTCCTTTCGAATCCTCATACCGGTCACTCTCTCCCGGTTAATGCAAAGGTTTCATCTTTGTTTATCCCACACACGTGTCTTTGGGATGCCCCTCGCATCCGGGATCTATTCTACCCCTGGGAATCAGATGCTATTCTAGCCACATCGGTTGCCTCAGGGGCTCACTCAGATCGGCAGATTTGGGATTATGACCATAAAGGCGTTTACACGGTTAAGTCTGGGTACTTCTTGGCGCTCTCGCTTTATCGGCCTACATTAGTGGCAGGGCCGGGGAGTTCGGATGGGGTTGACCGGGTTTGGCGGCGGTGTTGGCAGCTTCCGGTCCAGCCTCGTATTCAACATTTTTTATGGAGGTGCCTTCATGACTGTCTGGCAATTGGTCAGGGCCTTATGCGGCGTAACCTAGGGACAGGTACTTGCTTGGCGTGTGGAGAGACTTTGGAGACCCTACGACATGTTTTGTTTGAGTGTGAGATGGCGGATCGGATTTGGAGGGCCTTTCCTTATTATGAGGTTTTGGGGTATCTCCGTACCTCTTCCGTTGTGGATTTTTTCTTGCGCCTCTTAGCTGAGCGAGGGGTATCGGACAGTGTGCGGTTGGTTGGTTTGATGTGGGGGATATGGAAAGCTCGTTGTTCGGCAGTGTTTGATGGACAAGCAGTTTATGTGTCGGCTGTGTGTGCTCGCTCTTTGGCACTGACTGCTGAGTACACGGAGGCTCTGGTCGCTTATCGAGTACAGGGGGTGCCCCAGCATCTAGCGGCTTCTTGGGTTCGCCCACCACAGGGGGTAGTAAAATGTAATGTTGATGCTGCGGTACGTGATGATCGTGCAGGTGTTGGGCTGATCTTCCGGAATTCTGCTGGGGTCGTTTTGTACTCTGTGGGCTATCATTTTGATGGAGGGAGTCGTCCGGAGTATATGGAATTGCGAGGTATTCACCTGGCGATGGAGGAGGCGCAGCGATTGCATTTACCGCGGGTGGAGGTGGAAAGTGACTGTTTGGCTTGTGTGCAGCGGCTTCGCCAGCCTGTGGAGGACATCACTGCTCAGGGCTGTCTTCTACAAGATTGCTTAGCACTGCTCCCTAGTTTTGATTCCATTTCTTTCTCTTTTGTTCGCCGTACTGGCAATGTACCTGCGCATCTTCTTGCGCGTCATTCTTTGTCTCTATTAGATGTAACCTCTTGGGGCAGTTTGCCTCCTGATGATTGACGATACCGAATATCGCACCTCCACGTGGCGTCACGAGATAGTCCTCCTGAAACGAGAATAAGTGATAGCCCAAGGGTCGAGTTACGAGTTGAGACATCGACAACCGACATGATCAGAGAATCGAGACGATGGGCCTCATAGTTGGTCCCCGCAATACGAACAAACGTCCACATGCAGGTCGGTTCCCCGACTCGGGAATACGACGATCGACTCTAAGCAGTGTAGGATAAGGGTCCCGAGCTCGACTAACGCAAGTCGATTAAGTCGGCCTCGAGGACAGAGTCCGCACCAGCTGAAGAGGCCCATTATCCATAGGATGACTAGGGCGATGGGCAAAGCCCATATAAGCTAGTAAAAGCCCAAAGGGCTAATACGGTATTTTACCCAAACCGACATGGTTTAGGGTTAGGGTAATGATCCCTATAAATATACACTTCCGGGAACTACGTGTGACTTGATTCCCGGAACATAACGGGATACGTAGGCAACCTGAGAGAGACTCTCAGGCTCAGTCTAAAATCATCCCCAAAACCATCCTTGATTCAATCATCCCTAGATTAAACGGCCCGGATTTATTCATAGACGAAATCCAGCATCGTCATTGGCGCTAGAAGGAGGGTCTTCTATCGGTGATGGATCAAGGAGTGGTGGTGATTATGTTAATGGGAAAATAAGGCAAAAAAAAATGCAGCAAGATCGGCGGCTGATTTATGAAGATTGAACCGTTGGAATGCAGATTCCTCCGGTCAAATCGAAGAAAACGAAGAGAAGAACGATCCCTCAAAATTTCAGGCCGATCAGAGTTCGTTTCATGGCCCGATCATCGCTAAGAAGTTGTTGCTTTGTATCAAAAACGCAGCAAAACCCTAATTGGGGGCAGACAGATCGGCAGCCTATTCCCGCCGATTCAACCGTTGGAAAAACAATCCCACCGGTCAGAATCATTGATTATTAGGAAAGAACAAGACCTAGAAGTTTCAGGACGATCAGAGTTCTTTTAATGGCCCGATCATCGCCAAGAAGTTGCTGCTTTGTATCAAAAACGCAGCAAAACCCTAATTGGAGGCAGACAGATTGCCAGCCTATTCCCGCCGATTCAACCGTTGGAAAAAAATCTCACTGGTCAGAATCATGTATTATTAGGAACGAACAAGACCTAGAAGTTTCAGGCCAATCAGAGTTCGTTTAATCACCGAATCATCACAAAGAAGTGGCTGCTTTGTATTAAAAACGCATCGAAGCCTAATTGGCAGCAGACAGATCGGCAGCATATTCCAGCCGATTCAACCGTTGGAACAACAATCCCACCGGTCAGAATCATGGATGATGAGGACCGAACAAGCCCTCAAAATTTCAGGCCGATCGGAGTTCGATTGATTTCTCGATCGTGGTAAAAGAGTTACGGCGAGGCACCAAAAACGCAGCAGGATTCTGGACGGCAGCTGCCGGATCGGCGGCTTATTCCCGGAGATTGAGCCGTCGAAAGGACAATTCCACCGGTCAAATCGTAGAAAAGTGAGGGAAGAACGATCCGTCCTAATTTCACGCCGATCGGAATCCGTTTCGAGGTTTGATTGCCACCGGAAAGACGCTGCTGTGGCGCCCGAGAAAGCTGCGAATTATCTACCGTGTCTAGCTATCCACGAAGCACGTTCTCGAGCTCCAAGGATCGAGCCGAGCTCTTTAGCTCTCCAGGTTCTTACAATAGTCATTTGAAATTCTTAAATACTTTGTAAGCCTTTATTATATGTGCAATGATTTTTATTACAAATACATTTCACCATAAAGACTCGAGATATCGAGCACCGGCATCCGAGATCTACGGACTCGTCTTGCCTAAATCCGAGCTCGACTCGGCATCATACTTGGAACTCTCCTAGCCGTGCATGGCGGGACGAGCATTCTTATTTTGGAACTCTCCTAGCCGTGCATGGCGGGACGAGCATTCTTATTTTTGACTCTCCCAGCCGTGCATGGCGGGACGAGCATTCTTATTTTTGGAACTCTCCCTACCGTGCATGGCGGGACGAGCATTCTTATTTTGGAACACTCACCCTACCGTGCATGGCGGGACGAGCATTCTTGTTTGGAACTCGACCCACGGAGGGTCGAGCTATCTTATTATGGAACTCTCCTAGCCGTGCATGGCGGGACGAGCATTCTTATTTTGGAACTCTCCTAGCCGTGCATGGCGGGACGAGCAATCTTATTTTGGAAACTCGACCCACGGAAGGTCGAGCTATCTTATTTTGGAAACTTGACCCTTGGAAGGTCGAGCCATCTTATTTTGGAACTCACCCTACCGAACGCGGGGGTCGAGCTATATTATTTTGGAACTCACCCTTCGACCGGGAATTCACCCTACCAAATTGGCGGGTCGAGCTATCTTATTTTGGAACTCATTATTTTGGAACTCACCCAACCGGGCGGGGGGTCGAGCTATCTTATTTTGGAACTCACCCTACCGAACTGGCGGGTCGAGCTATCTTATTTTGGAATTCACCCTACCAAATTGGCGGGTCGAGCTATCTTATTTTGGAACTCATCCTACTGAACTGGCGGGTCGAGCTTCCTTATTTTGTAACTCACCCTACCGAACTAGTGGGTCGAGCTATATCATTTTGGAACTCACCCTACCGACCGGAGGGTCGAGCTATCTTATCTACGAATCCTCGACATGTTGAAGTCTGAATAAAATAGTGAATAAAGCCAAGTCAATGACGGTGCTTATATCACTCCCAATCGCCGATAAGCCACGATGCGAGGCGGTTGGAAGATCCCACGATGGATACCTTATTCGACCGGTTCATAAGCACCACGAAGTGCGATAGTCGAATAAGGAGTTATTTAATTCGACCGGTTCATAAGCCCGACGAGGCACGACGGTCGAATCGAGCTCCGACCAAATAGCCAAGTCATGCCCATGAGGCAATACAAAGCTAGGTCGACTCGTATTCAAGTGTACCATGAGTCATGCACTCATACTACACTTCGAGGGGCAAGGGAATTAAGTCCAAAGGACTACACCCTAGGCAAATATTCAACAACGAGTAGAGAAATCCGCAAGTCGGACATCTCAGTACAGCCAAATGCAAAGTTAGCCTAATGGGCGACGAATGCAAAGGCATAGAGACGGTTCGCAGGGTCGGGCCAAAGGTCCAAGCTAAAAGCCGAACGAGCCCAAGAGGCGAACGAGGCTAAAGCAAAGGACGGTTCGCATGGTCGGGCCAAATGTCCCAGTCGAAAGCCGAATGAGCCTAAAAGGCGAAAAAGGTCTGGACAAAGGACGGTTCGCATAGTCGGGCCACTTGTCCCAGTCGAAAGCCAAATGAGCCCAAAGGGCGAAAAAGGCCTGGACAAAGGACGGTTCGCATAGTCGGACCACCTGTCCCAACCGAGAGCCAAACGAGCCCAAAGGGCGAAAAAGGCCAAGGTCAGGAGACAGTTCACACAGTCGAATTAAAACGCTCAGCCGGAAGTCGAATAAGTCTATGAGACAAAAAGGCTAAGGCAAGCGGGCCGATCACAAGTGCAATAAGAACCGAGAGGTTCATAATACACTTGGGGGCAACACGATATCGATAAAGCAAAAAGCGAACGAGCCAAAGGCTCGACAAGCGAAGAGCTAAAAAAGCATCGACACGTGAAAGAAGAGGAAATAAAATACGCAAAAATTGAAGCAAAATAAAGCTCGGCATCGTATTTGGAGCTCACCGATGAGCGCATCTTTAATAAGTCCGAGTTCGACTCGGCATCTCAACTTAATACTATCTTATTTTGTAACTCTCCTAGCCGAGCGTGGCGGGATGAGCCTCCTTATTTCGGGAACTCTCCCCACGTCGGGATCGACCTATCTTATCTTGGAACTCTCCTAGCCGAGCATGGCGGGACAAGCATTCTTATTTTGGGAGCTATCCCCACGGTTATTGTGACTTTTTGACTAGTATCTTACGTATCTCGAGAATCCACTCCCCAAAGAATCTACTCAACGGTCTACGAGGACCCGCAAGTCGGACTCCTACAGTGTCGACATCCAACGTCTATAAGTCCTAATGGGACGAAAACGCAATGGCATCGAAGTCCGAGTCGACGGCGACGTAATCTGACTCTTAAAGGAGAGGATTTACCAGGGAATCGAGGTCGGGCAACATGATCATTTCAATCGACAGCCACTAAAGCTAAAAGTTCTATGGAACCAAAAATCTAAAGCATCGAGTTCAGATCATGTCCAAATCTCTCGGTAGTCATGTGTCATGAGTCATGAACGACAAAGAAACACCATGACGCCGAGATCCGGAGCGACGATCACACATTACCGCCTTTTTAGACGGTAATTACTAGGACATCATAGCCGGAAATATATATCGACGACCGAAAGGGCATCGATTTCGACAAACGAAAAGAGACGACCGGGGCATCTCCTCTACTACGCAACAACAAAGAAAAGTCCAAAAAATGCTAAGGCAAGGAAGACAATTGCGTGAATTCCGGCCGGGAAGGCCCCTACCAGGCTCTTAAAGCTCTCCCATTGGGTTCTTCTCGGCCTAGGTCGAACGGACGGGTCGACGGTTCCTCGACATTGGCATGCCGACAATCGAGGAAATACTATGCCTAAGTATAGGATAAGTTAAGTCCGCAAGTCGGACAATACTAAAATCGATACAGTCAAGGCTCATTTTCTAACAATGTCAAGTCCCTTTCAGTCCGACGGGACAAAAAGGTCAAGGCAAATAAGCTAAGTCCGCCAATCGGATAATGCTCAACTATATAATAAAGTCAAGGCATTTCAACGTCCGACGGGATAGGAATGTCAAGGCTTAAATAGTAAGTCCGCGAGGCGATTTAAATTCGAGCATTGGATGACGGTGGCCGAGATACACCTTTGACGGATCGGACGACCTCGAGAGCTCGGATAGATGCGGGGGCTTATGACGATACCGAATATCGCACCTCCACGTGGCGTCACGAGATAGTCCTCCTGAAACGAGAATAAGTGATAGCCCAAGGGTCGAGTTACGAGTTGAGACATCGACAACCGACATGATCAGAGAATCGAGACGATGGGCCTCATAGTTGGTCCCCGCAATACGAACAAACGTCCACGTGCGGTCGGTTCCCCGACTCGGGAATACGACGATCGACTCTAAGCGAGTGTAGGATAAGGGTCCCGAGCTCGACTAACGCAAGTCGATTAAGTCGGCCTCGAGGACGAGTCCGCACCGGTGAAGAGGCCCATTATCCATAGGATGACTAGGGCGATGGGCAAAGCCCATATAAGCTAGTAAAAGCCCAAAGGGCTAATACGGTATTTTACCCAAACCGACATGGTTTAGGGTTAGGGTAATGAACTCCCTATAAATATACACTTCCGGAACTACGCGTGACTTGATTCCCGAACATAACGGATACGTAGGCAACCCGAGAGAGACTCTCGAGCTCGGTCTAAAATCATCCCCAAAACCATCCTTGATTCAATCATCCCTAGATTAAACGGCCCGGATTTATTCATAGACGAAATCCAGCATCGTCAATGATGTTTTAGCCGCGTGTTATGCGGACGTTAATTAATAAAACCGTTTCTTTTTCAAAAAAAAAAAGCATATAAACCGAGATCTTTGTTTAATATTTAATTATAATTTATGATTTAATAAGATAATTTAATACTCCATCCGGTCCAAATTAACCGAAAGTTTTGTTCCAAAATAATTGAGGTAGAATATTTTCCAATATAAATTTACTGCATTTTTCCTTTTTTACTTTTTTTTATTTTTATTTTTTCAATACACTGTCTTAAATACACTAGCATTATTTAATCTATTTTTATATGGTATTCTAGTCTTTATTTAATCAAAGTCAAAACAAATTATTATTTTTTTAATCTGTGTTTAAAAGACAAATGGTTCAGTTATTATGGAACCAACAGAATAGGAAAACTCGAGGGGAAAACACTGTTTTTTTTAGAAAGAGGGTAAAACCCTTGTAAATGGAAATACATCGACTCTATTAGTAAAAATAAAATAAATTAAAGTTTAGTTTAATTAATATTTTTTTGAGAAAAGTTTAATAATAATAATAACAACAATAATAATGATATGAGAAATGATATTGATAGTGATTATTGTTGAAGATGCTCGTGAGAGTGTCTGTATTTGAATTCATCTCTTCCATTTCCTTCATCGTTCCAACATTCGCATATTCGCACACTTTCAGTGCAGGATTTAGCTACACTTGCTGAAATCCGAAACATTGAGTTCACACCAGTTCTTTCTGTAAACTATATATAATAATCAAGCTCCCATCACACTCACCTACTCCATTATCAATGGTGGCGCCCGCGACTGGCTTTTTCTTGTATTCATCTATATTTACCATTGGAGCTTTAACATCATTTCTTGTTTCAATTTTGAATCTGTCATAATGCTGGTTTGCTTTAGTAGATTTTCTATCAAGAACCCTGATTTCGATAGTTTGATTTCCCTTAGTTCTGTTGTAACTTGTAGTGTTCAAAAGAAATCTGTTGAATATAGAATTTGAGTCATGGTGGTTAGAGTAAATGACTCGGTGGATTCGTTTAGGAATTCAATTGAAGTGGTGAAAAACTTATTCTCTCCGTTAGAATCTGGTATAAGGAGATCTGCCAAGAATTTTGACTTCAATTTTCCGAATTTCATATTCAAGAATACAATTGACTCAAGTAGTGAGCAAAAACCCTTGCTCAGCTCACTGTAAAGGAGAAGAGTAGTCATGGATTTGGGAATAGGGATGGTTGTTTTGACCAGTGCACCCTTAGCAATGTTCAGAGAAAAGGGCTGTCAACAGAATCTCCTCCTGATAGAGGTGGTAGAATTGGGGCTAATATTAAGGTTTGGAATGTGGATCGAAAAGTTAGGAGCAAGAACAATCTGGATTTGTCCAAGTTTGCATTGACATGGTTAGCTTTGTTTAATGGCTTTTTTCAACCTTTTTCCAGTCCATCTGATTCTAAAAGTAAAAAGACTCAGAAGGCTTGTAAGCAGGATGGTCCTTTCGGTGTATGTAGAAATGTTAAAGAGAAAAGATTGAAAGGAAGACTTGTGATGAGCTTTTGTGATGAAGGGTTGATTCAGAAAGAAGAAACGAATCCTACATTGGATCTTTCAAAGGGATTTTTGTCTGATCTAATTATTCACAATATTCAAAACTTAGATGTTCATGACCAGAACAGGCAATTGCATCTTGATAAGGTTACAGCTTGCAAAACTTGCATCACAAAACTGGTTGATCATTTGAAGAGGCTTGTTTGTATCATGGAAGGTACTAAAAGGGGGGTTGATGTCAATGAATTTCGGGTAAGCATGAAATTTGAAAGAGTAGGCAGTGGGCTTCCTTTTTGCAGTATTGTTGGGGTTGCTTCTTCTGTCAAGGAAGAAAAAAGTGTTGGCAATGCATTACGGGTTCCACCGCGAGTAGTAGATATTTCTGTTGGGAGCTTTCTGAAGTCAGCATTGGCTGGTGGCATTGCTTGTGCAATGTCCACAGCTCTTATGCACCCTGTCGATACAATCAAGGTTTTTTTTTTCACCCCTTCAAAATTTTGTCTACTTTTTGTCTAAAAGTCTAGGCCTCAGTCACTTGTTAATAGACATGGTAATAATATGGTATACATCAAGTTAAATATCGTACAGTACTATTTTCCCAACAAGGTTGTCCTCGATGCCTGTAGGAGCTTTACCCTGAAAACAATGCTTTGGCTTAATTGTGCAGCGTGTTTTAGGCTAAGTTTTGTCACTGATTATCAACCTACAGACAGAAACTTGAGCACCTGCATTAGATCGATTCTCTATTTTATGGACTTGGATCCAGGTTGGTTGGACTGGAAAGTCATGATCGATGATATCAATGAACTTCTATGAAAGGGTTTCACATGATTTAGCCAATTGTCTTGACCGTGAGAATCATCTAGAATTAGGAATCCGTGTGTTATCAAAGGATTTCCTGGGATTATTTCTTGTATGGAATGAGTCAATCATACACTTTGGTAACTTATTGAACAAAAATGGTGTTATTTTTCCTTCTCTATGTTATATCTTCTCGGGGGTAAAGTAAACGCATCAGAATGCTACAACACATTATTTGAATAATTTTTTTGTATTTTGTGGTCTACAACTAGTGTAATTTAGAGACAATGCAGTTTACATATCTGAGTAGAGATTTTGCTGCAAATTTAATTGTTTTTACAGACACTAATGCGAACTCTCTAAGTTATCTAACTGGCAGTGCATTATCTTTTGTTTTTAATTATCTGAAAACATGTTTGTCAAGGCTGCTGAATATGATTCTTGCATGCATGATATCACAAAGAGGGCAAATTTTATACTAGACAAAGATGAATTTCCTTTTTGTATACGACTAATGCATAAAAACCAAAAGATGAAGCACTTAAACTGTACGAACTTGGATGAACGTTTAACAACTTTTATGTGATGTTGTGAGTTACTAATAACTGCTTTACTTTTTTCAGACTCAAGTACAAGCAAAGTCACTGGCATCCCCTGAAATTTTATCGAAGCTTCCAGAACTTGGGATTCAGGGATTATACCGAGGTTCAATTCCTGCAATTGTGGGACAGTTTTTTAGGTTCTTATATCGGATTTTTCTTTCCATTATATGTTATCATCTTTGTTTATGCGATAATCCTGTATGATGTTTCAGCCATGGCTTAAGGACTGGAATCTTTGAAGCAAGCAAGCTTGTATTGTCAAATGTTGCCCCATCACTTCCTTGTTTACAGGTAAGAGTGATTTTGTGGAGACCTTTGTACCAACTAAGCTAAAACAATCAATTTGTGACAAATGGAGGAAATGGATGCTTTCTGATATTTGAAAAATGCATTGGTTCAATACCTTTCATCGAAATCCATTCAAAATCATACCTTTTCAATGTTAGAAAAGTTTAGCATATTTTTTCGATTCTCCATAAGAGCATATATACATTTAATTTCCCTTTAGGATCCTCCCAATTTGAGGGGAGATAAATTTGGAACATCAGCTTCGTCATCTGTTCCGTTGTCCCAAAAAATATACTGTGCGTAAGCATTCAAGCATCCATTGTCTGTTGATAGGTCCAATCTGTTGCATCATTTTTTGGCACTTTCGTGGGAACGGCATTGAGGATACCATGCGAGGTTCTGAAGCAAAGGTTGCAGGCTGGATTGTTTGATAATGTTGGTGATGCTGTCATTGGCACTTGGCATCAGGATGGTCTGAACGGATTTTTCCGCGGCACTGGTGCTACTCTTTTGAGGGAGATCCCTTTTTATGTTGCAGGCATGGGTCTTTATGCTGAATCCAAAAAGGTACATTAATACTAGGATATGATATTTCTACGGTATCGTGTCACTACACACTTATAGACCTTCAATCATTGAATGAGACTCATGTAATCAATGGTCCCACCATAAGTGTAACGGTTATGTATTAGGCTTTCATTCGATGAACAAATCCAGAAGATACTCCCTTTTAGAATTAACCGTCGGATGACTGCCACGTGTATCAGACAAAACAGTTTTGTCTCTTTGTACACATGACAGTCATTTGACGGTCCATTCTAAAAGGGAGTATCTGCATCTGAATTTTCCGTCCTAATGTACCTAGTTTTGGAATACTTGCAGCACAAGCGATTTATTATTAGCCTGACTAAAACTTATTTATGCCTTCCATTTTCTGGTTTTGAGGTTGTGCAACATCTTTTACGACGTGAGCTAGAGCCATGGGAGACGATGGCTGTTGGGGCCATATCTGGTGGGTTTACAGCTGTTTTGACAACTCCCATCGACGTGATAAAGACTAGAATGATGACTACACAGGGAAAGAATCTGCCTTTCATGTTGATAGCTTTGTCTATAGTTCGCGGGGAAGGACCTCTTGGATTGTTTAGAGGAGCTGTACCGAGGTTCTTCTGGGTTGCTCCGCTTGGGGCACTCAATTTTGCTGGCTACGAGCTTATACTTAAAGCCATGGATGGAGGTACTGCAACCAACAATAGCTCTTGAAGTAGCATAAGATGGTGACCACTCCCTACCCCTCACCTCTATCCCCACCACCTACCTCTTACCCCTATTACCCATCCCATAACCTCGTGCACCTTTCACCCGGCCCTTTTACCCATCCCAACGGTGTCCCCACTCTGCCCTGACCACCCATCCCCTCCATATCCCCACCACCTACCTCTTACCCCTATTACCCATCCCATAACCTCGCGCACCTCTCACCCTTTTACCCACCCCCACCGTGTCCCCACTCTGCCTTGACCACCCATCCCCACCCTACCCCTACACCTACCTACTCTCCGTCCTACCATTGGCACACCTTGTACTCTTATCCCGCCTACCAAGCTACTTTTCACCCACCTCCACCCTTTAACCCTAATCCCCACCTCTAGCTCTAACCCCTACCCCACCACTTTTGTGTCATTCATTTTCATCTATTTTATTCCATTATATTTCATTACAATAGTTCAAATGGCTCTAGAAATAAACTTTAAGAGTTGTTTGAGGATTTATTGTTGTTGTTGTTGTTATTATGTTGGCTGCTAGAAAGATGATGTAGATGATCTACAATAAATTGATCAAACACGAGTTAATTCAATCTCAAAATATTTTCTTTCTCAGAAAGAGTATAGATTCAAAATTATATGATGACGGTTTCTATCGGCACCACAATACTACTATCGATACCCTTTATGTTATTATTTTTTATTTACTTCCGCACACCACACAATACTTAACACACCACATGAATAGAATAACTTTTAAGAGAATACACTCTAGTCCTAAACTTTAGCAAACTCTAAAATAAAGCTTATGTATAAATTATTAATATAATAACCAAATATCATTAAATATTGTAACACCATAAATCCCTCCCCTCCTATTCTACCTAATATCCCTCATTTTCAAACCTAAAAAATTGATTCTTGGAAGAAATGACCGGAGGTTGGGGGAAACTAAATTGCAATCGCCGGAAATTTGAGCACACCTAGCACCGTTTGAGAGACAATGTCACCCAAAAAATTATTTCTTGGAAGAAACCAGTGGAGGTTGGGGGAGATTTTATTAATCGTGAAGAAGAAGATTACCAAAACATTTATGGAATTCTACACCTTATGCAAACAAACAAGAAAGAGAATCGTCCGGAAATTTGAGCAGACCTAGCACCGTTTGAGAGACTACTTCTTCTATATTCAAGATTTTAGTATGTTTGCACTTAGTTGCCTTTTTTCTGCTAGTTTCACACGTCTTCTCACTGCTAATGTTTGTTGTCTATATGGTTGGAGTTTCAAGAATACCAAGTCACCAACTGCATATTCCTTGTCCTTTCTTCTGTTATCAGCAAAGTATTTCATCCTGCCCTGTGCATAAACCAATTGATCTTTGAGTTCCTTGGCTACTAGCTGCTTGTGCTTCAGAAATTCTCCCACATGCTGATCACCAAAACATCCCAAGGGTATAGAGACATGCTTATACCCATACAAGGCTTCAAAAGGAGTCATGTTCAAGGATGTATGATAGTTGCTGTTATACCAGAATTCTGCCATGGTTAACCATCTACTCCATTGTCTGGGCCTGATAAAACACATGCATATAAGATATAACTCCACACACTGGTTAACTCTTTCAGTCTGACCGTCAGTCTGGGGGTGGTAGGCAGTTGATAGAGATAATTTGACACCAGCCAACTTCATCAACTGTTTCCGGAAGGTGCTTGTAAAGACCTTGTCTCTGTCAGATACTATGTCTTGGGGCAACCCATGGTATTTGTATATCTGATGGAAAAATACATATGCAACTTCTTCAGCTCCAAAGTGGGTAAGTAAGGCTATAAAATGGCTATACTTGGTCATCCTATCCACCACTACTAAAATCACAGTTTTTCCATCAGAGTTGGGTAGACATTCAATAAAATCCATGCTGATGCCTTGCCAGGCCTGGGTTGGAATCTGTAATGGATGTAGTAACCCAGGATAAGCTTCATGTGAGTCCTTACATTGTTGGCAGGTAAGGCATTCAGTTACCATCTTCTGTACATCTACTCTCATCCCAGGCCAAAAGAAGAGGCCACTCAGTCTTTTGTAACAAGAACTAATCCCTGAGTGTCCACCAATTGGTCCCATGTGCAATTGATGTAGTAATTGCCCTTTTAATTCCCCATTTTGCCCTACACAAATCTTGCCTTTAAATTTTAGGATGCCTTGCTGCACTGAGAACTCTGGCCATGATTGAGGGTCTACCAACAGTGCACTAATCTTGTCAGTGGCCCATGTATCCCTTTCATAGCTACTCAACACCTGCTCAATCCATGTTGGAACCACTGATGTAATAGAGCATGAGGTGCCCTCCAGATGTGGTTGCCTGGATAGGGCATCTGCACCCACATTATCCTTACCTTTTTTGTACTCAATGGTGAAGTCCAGCCCCAGTAACTTAGAAACTCCTTTTTGTTGTAGTGCTGTGGTTGCCTTCTAATCCAATAGGTACTTGTGGCTTTGCTGATCAGTTTTAATTATGAATCCCCTGCCCTGAAGGTAATGCTCCCATTTGCCAACTGCCAGGATCACCCCCAACAGTTCCTTCTCATATATGGAGAGTCCTAATTCTTTGGAATTAAAGGCCTTACTCAGATAGGCTATAGGTCTCCCTTGCTGCTGAAGTACAACACCAATTCCCTTACTGCAAGCATCAGTTTCTACACAAAAGGGATGAGAGAAGTTAGGTAAAGCCAATACAGGTGACTTACACAAACTCCCTTTGAGCTCCCTAAAGGCTGTTTCAGCTTCCCCATTCCAGTGGAAGTTGTCCTTCCTAAGTAATTCTGTTAGTGGCTTAGCAATAGTCCCATACCCTTTGACAAACCTTCTGTAAAATCCTGTTAAGCCTAGAAAAGTGTAGCAAACTGTTCATGGCCTTTTGGAAGGTTGCTGGGGCATTGGTAAGCCCAAAAGGCATGACCCTAAACTCGTAATGGCCACTATGAGTTACAAAGGCTGTCTTAGGGATGTCTGATTCCTTCATCCCGATTTGGTGGAAACCTGACCTCAGAACCAACTTAGTGAACCACTGTGCTCCTCCCAACTCATCCAATAAACCATCAATGATAGGAATAGGGTACCTATCTTTAATGGTGAGGCCATTAAGTTTCCTATAATCAATGCACATTCTCCAAGACCCATCCTTCTTCCTTACTAGTAACATTGGGGAGGCAAAAGGACTATTACTGTCTTGAATTATTCCTTCTTGAATCATCTGAGATATCAAGTGCTCTATTTCTGTCTTCTGCTGGTGAGGATACCTGTATGGCCTCAGTTTGAATGGTTCCACACCTTCCTTTAAGGTGATACTGTGTTCTAACTGTTTGGTTGGTGGTAGTTCTGTAGGTTCCACAAACACAGACTGGTACTGCTACAATAATGACTCAATCTCTGGTGGATGTGAAGATAGACTACTAGGATCAGTCATCTCCATTCGACTAAGGCAACCAAATAAACCATATGCCCCATTTTTAAACTTCTTCTTGAAACTGCTGCAACTGATTTGTTTTAATTGTGCTGCCTCAACTTGTCCTAACAATACAATTTATGCACCCTCTTTCTGAAAGGACATCTGCATTTTGTTGAAATCAAGGGTCATTAGACCTTGTTGCTTCATCCAATCGACTCCCAACACCATGTCACAACCCCCAAGCTTAATTAATCCGACATCATGCGAGTATTGCTATCTATCTAATAGGTTTCTTCTTCAAGATACTTTGTATTCTGATAGTGAGGGAAGTAAGCTGGCCGGTCATAGAGCTGAAAGAGAGCTGAGAATTTTATTGGGGTTCCTCTACGGAGATTCTAGCCAGTGAGGGGTCATCTTCAACAACAATCTCCCCATATTCTTCCTCATCATCGGCAAGCATAAAATGCAGCTGCTGGTTCTTACACTTGTGCCATGGAAAGATTTTTTCGTCACATCTGAAACATAGGCCCTTGGCCTTCTTATCTTGTAGCTGGGTAGGGGTGATAATTCTTTGTGTAGACACAGACATCTCCTTACCCTTCTCAGCTAGCTTACTGGGAAAATGAGAGAATCTAGAACTAGATGCCAGAGGTGTTGATTGAGTAGTCATGCTAGCCGTTTTAGGCTTGGTCACAAAGTTCCCCACCATGGACTCATGTGCTCTGGCCACCTGTAAGGCCCTCTCCAGTGTGGTAGGGTCATGGATCCTTACCATTCATTTAATCTCATCTACAAGGCCCCCAATGAAGCAGTCAATGTAAAACTTCTCAGATAAGTCGGGATTCTGTTGAGCTACATAAATCATAAGTTCTTCAAACTTTCTTTGATATGCTTCCACCGTACTGGTCTGTTTTAGGTCCCTGAACTCTCCTACCAAATCACTGAGTATTTGCACCGTGAATCTCTTGCACAATTGAAGTCTCCACCCACCAGGCCACGGTAAGTCATACATTTTTTGGTTATTTCTGCAGCCTCTTCCTTAAGTAAATCACTTGGGAAATCTTGACCATTTGGAATTCCTCACATTTCCGAATCCATTCCTTGGGACCAATACCATCGAATGTCGGTAAGTCTAACTTGGGCATTTTTTGGTTATTATCCCTTCTTGCGTGTGTCAAATTTAAGCTCTTACACAAATTATCACCGTTCCAAATTGTGTGATGTGTGCCCGGAATATGTACCAGGAGTGGGAAGTAAAGGAGCAGAAACAACGATCGAGTACTCCTTTTTGGTTGAAATTGAGACATCGGGATCTAGACTATATCAATGGACGACGTTGGTCTAGATGTTGCGCCGTATTAACGCTCGGAAGCTTTGGATGGACGACTTTGGTCTAGCCGTGTTAACGTAGTTGTACCGACGTTTCATGTCAACCGTAATTAATTGGAAACCTATATTTTCGACTACCAGGATGACGTTAATATAACAAATAAACGTCAATATAGCTAACGAGAGTGTCAATTGTAATTAATTGGAAACCTATATTTTCGACTACCAGGATGACGTTAATATAATAAATAAACATCAATATAGCTAACGCGAGTGGAACGTCACTCCTACAGACATTACTATGTGCGAAATAACGTCTCTTGCATTGACGTTTATAGTTGGGAATGGATGTCTATTATGCTAACAATAATAACTTTTAGCACAAATATGCCATTGCTTCAAAACGTTACCCTGGCCGACGTTCATCTTGTAAACCAACGTTAATCGTGCTGACGTTTCTTGGGATAGATTCGGGCTAGCTGAAGCAAGGGAAGATTCCACCGCCGTATATTAGGCAACATCAAATCCTTCACCATACAATTCGTCGGTAGCGGATGGGAAGTGTGGGCAATACGAAATGTGGAAGGCTTAGAGACCCACGTATCATGAAAAACGAACACCGAACTCCCATCTCTTATCTGCCATCGTAGTCCCAAAACTAGCAGGTCCCTACCTTCCAACAAACTCCTCCAATAAAATAGGGACGATGCCCCAGACTTGCAGCCACAACAGTCATCCCAGGATGGCACTTCGCATTAAGGACCCGACTTACCAAAGTCGTAGGATAGGAAAGAAATCGCCAAGCCTGCTTTGCCAACAAAGATAAATTGAAGCACTCCAGATTCCGGAACCCCAAACCACCCATGCTCTTCGGCATACATCAGACATCCCAACTCCGCCAATGCACCTTCCGTTTAACCTCCACGTCCCTAATTGCGTGCAATGCACTTACTAGCAATAGGACTAGGTCTATCGTAGTAGAGTACTGGCAAATCAAGGTCGATCCCATAGAGACTCGTAAGAACGTCTAATTATCAAGATTTAGTTGTCACGATAACGGTCTACGACCAACTATAATATAGACAATAGTAAAATTGGTAGCAATAAACTAGCAAGATTATGCAAGTTCAACGAAGCAACTAGAGTTTCTAAGGTATTAGTTCAATTATAAGTCATTAGTTATTCCCCCCACATATGCAAGAGTCCTTCCCATTGGTGAATTTATTCATTGTTCAGCTACGGGTACAACTATCTACTCCGACAATGGCATTAGATAATCTATACGCAAGCTACCCTCCTTAATTGGTCCGTAATAGCCCTACGCATAAAGAACTAGAGCTGTCGATATTGAGTGCTAACTCATACCGCAAACCCGCCTAGACAGCTGTCGACATTGACCAACACGTTCCTAGGGTCCATCAAGATAATGTCCTAATTAACACTTCACTAACAGTCTTTCATGTTAATTTACGATAACATGCAAATAGTTGATCAGACTATAAACATGTAAATTAAATCTATCGATCAACGTAGCTGGCGCCGATTATCATGAATTAGTAATTTACTAGGTATTCAGATCTAGCGATATAGACCGTCGCAGATCTGAAGAACTCAACTACTATTTCATGATTTCTTCACCAACGAATCAGATCTATAACACATGGGGTAAAATAAACTAACTACTACATAATTAAACTAAATTAGCAATTAAAACATACTAGTTGAATAGAACAACGATAGATCTACATTTTGGAAAATACAGAAAATCATACCCTTGAAGATGAGCGTAGATCTCCTTCGGATCTCTCCCTAGGCGGCGACTCCGTCGTCTCCCCGACCAAAACTCATAAAATAAAGAAAATAAAGAACAATGAACTTTTATTGCATAATACTTGTCTTGAAAATTGTACACTTGTGTTCTGAGGCGAAGCCTCTTATTTATAGCTATCTAAACCGACTTAGAATCATCTAGTTCGACCCCTCGTCCAAGAAAACACGTTTCGGAAGCTTCTGGGACCTCGGTAAGTCGGCACCGCCCCTCGGGTTACCGATGGTAATTTTGTCATTTTTCTTCAACCGACTTAACTTGGATGCTTCTAGAATACCCTAGGCCCATTGCTTTCGTTCAGTCCACTCCAGATTCGTCCAACATGCTCAGCCCAATGTTTCGTATCCTGAAAATCATCAAATAACGCACAAAATAATATCGAAACAGGGAAAATTAACGCTAAGTGCAGATTTCTTGACTTACGAACCCGACATATGATATTCGACGTAAATGGTTCATATTTATAGGTCGAAACAACTATTTTTAGCTAATAATTAATGGATAGAATATTTATGCCGTAGGATAGACTATTTTAACCGTCATCAGTCCCCAAAAGAAACCACGAATATATTGCTTCAACTCCTGGACCAGAGTAACCGGGACTTTGAAGCATTGCATAATAAATGTCGATATGGCTTGCATGACTGACTTTACCATAACCTCCTTATCAACAGGCGACGTAAGCTTATCCTTCCACCCAGATAGCTTCGTCAAAATGTGCTCGCGAAGAAAATCAAGCACTGACAAAAGGTATGCCGGGATACTTCCAGTTACATCGCCAATAGGAAGTTGCAAAAAAATCAGAGACATACTCCCCAGCTTTGCCGCAACCCCTTACTAAATTATAGGCTATAGACTTATGAAATTTAGTAGCTTAACCCGACATAGCTTCGTAATGGTGAAACGGATCGGCCAAGGTTTCCAATGCCCCATCTACAACCTCAAAAAAGAGCATGCTATCATCTGCAAATAACAAATGCGACACTTGGACCTCAGAATGCCTTCCAAAAGCGATCCTACGGAGAAAACCTACTCTGGTCTCCCGGTCTAGTAAGGCATTAAGCCATTCCACACATATAATAAAGAGAAAAAGGGAAAGAGGATCCTCTGTCGGATCCCTCGAGAATGAACGATCTTACGCCCTGGCCGCCGTCGACAATAGGTGACCAAAGTAACACATCTATGCAACAAAATAAACAAAGGCCATAGGGAACCGCATCTGATGCATAACACCCGAAAAATAATTTCATTCCATCCTATCAAAAACCTTTGCCATATCAAGCTTAATAGACGTATAATTGTGACATCTCGTTTCCCCTGCCTTCATAGGGTGGAACGCCTCGAAAGCCGAAATCGTATTATCTGTTATTTGTCTACCTGAGATAAACACACTCTAATTTTTATAAATAACATCCGAAATCACCACTTTAAGCCTATTGACAGTAACCCTCGAAAGTTTTTATAAACCGAGTTACAAAGTGCAATAGGATGAAGATTGGTCACTCGTGTCGGGGAGGCAACCTTTGGAACAAGAGAAATATATTTCACGCTCAACGAACCCGGATCCTTACCATGATTAAGGATAGCCAGAAGCACCTGCAAAACATCAAGACCAAAGATATGCTAGAATTTTTGCAGGGAAATAGCATGCATACCATCCGGGCCGGGGACTTCCGGCCTTGCAATTGCTTGAGAGCTCGAATGATCTCCTCCTCCATGTATGGAGTGTTCAATCGTTGGGCCTGCTGATCAGAAAGAGTAGAGAACTCGAACCCCTAAACATCCAACACCGGCGGTTGTGCAGAAGTAAAAATACCCATAAAATAACGTGAGACCACCCATTCGAGCTCATACTTCTCGGTTACCGCCACCCCATGCTCATCAAATAAAAGGTCGATAGTGTTCCTCACATGATGACTAGTAGCTTTGTGGTCTATCCATGCACTTCAACTAGTCACATCGCCCCCGTTGCCTCCAATACTCCTCATCTAAGTGTACAAATGATCCAACTCCTGCAAGCGATCCTTCACCCCCTCAAAAGTATAACCAGAAGACCGACGAAACACACAAGCTCCTCCTCATTAGCTTCAATATTCCAACCTATATTACAATGCCTCTACTTACTCCAATCCTTCAAGTACCTACCCAAAGTAGATATGCGCCGAAAAGAGAACCAGTGTTTAAGACCCCCGACGACTGCCAACCCTTCTGCACCCGAAGCTCAAACTCCTCATCCCGTATCTAGAAGGGATCATAAAGGGAAACAAAAAACCACTTTACCTTACCCCTACGAAAAGGGTTACTCGAGGAGATAAGGAATGGAGCATGATTAGACCGTGAGCAGGAAAGATGATAGACTCGATGATTTAGGAAAAGCGTATGCCATTCCGCATTTGCCACCTCCCGATCCAACCACACCCACGTAGGCCCTGAGTCCATCCTATTGCACCAAGTGAAAGGCGCCCCAAAATAACCCAAATCCACAAGATGACAGTCCCTGAGAGCTGATTGAAAGGCCATCATCTACGAAATAGGCCGTAACCGCAAGCCATCCTGCTCCGACAGTAACAAAATCTCATTGAAGTCCCCATCAACAAGCCAAGGCGAAGAGAAAGAGTCATTTAAGCGGCGTAAAAGATTCCAAGAATGACCCTTTTCCTCAGCCACATGATTACCATAAAATATGTGAACCGCCACACTGTACTGTCGGCATTGTAAATAAGGCCATCAATACGACCATATCCAAAAGTAGAAATATGCAGATTAACATCTGACTGCCAAAGTAAAGCTAACCCTCTACTGGCCCCAGAAATAACCATAACTAACGCATTAGGGAAACGCAACCAACTCCGCTCCAACCTCACGGCCCCCGACTCCATCCCCGGCACATCCCCAACCAACCCACTCCACCTATCGGCACATCCATCGCATTTCCATTTCCCCATCCAAGCATGATCAGTAACAAAGAGGACCAAATCCAAAGCATCAGACAACCCAACACCACCCCTCATCACCTCCAACCTGCTGACAGCCACGCATGTTCCCCATCCAGCTCCACCACCTCCGTGAGGTTGGTGAGGTTGGACCGGCGAGCCGCATTAAGCCATGACCCATAGGGCAATGCATTTTCCTCCTCCTGTGTTAGCTCCTGGCACAAGAGGGAACAATACTGCAACGTAAGATCCACCTTACCTCAGTGATAACATAGATTTTCAAATTTTCATTCCTGGAGTAGAGCCACCACCCTAACACCGTCGACTTCCAAACGTAAAACAATGCGAAGTGGCTAAGCTATAGCCAAGATAATCCTAAGCCGAAAGAACCGCTTCCCCGAAACAACCTCCCCCCGAAGATGACAAAAAGATCATCCACCTAAAATCTCTGCCACCCTCCGACCTACTAATCGGGTACAAAGATGGGTCTGTAACCCGGTGACATGAACCCAGAAATACATCCCAGAAAAACCCATCAATGGACTCTCACTCGTAATCCCAAGCACGCAATACCACCAAAATCCCGTCAAAACACCACGGGCCACCATCCCGAACTCGGACCGCATCAGCCTCTTCATTGAAAATGAACCGCATGACGTTCTTGGCAAGCTTAATCACAGCAAAGTCACAGCCCCAAGACCGCCGGAGAGCCACCCTTGATATCAATATCCCTCGCCGCCACTAGCTTTTCGATCAAACTGCGGGATCGCAGAGCCGGCTCCTCAAATGACGGACATATGGTAATCGTCGATTGATGCTGCTCCTGCGGCGTGAGGGTGAATTTCTGAAGCAGCTCCTCCAGCACCGCCTTCTCCGGCCATGGTAGACGACGAGAGGTGATGCAAAAAAAAAAAAAATCTCCGATGATGGAGGGTGAATCTCCATGGTACTGGCACCGCCTTCTCCATGGTAGAGATGAGAAGTAATGCAGAAAAAACAATCTCCGATGATTGAGGGTGAATCTCCACGACGAGAAGTGATACAAAAAAAAAAACAATCTCCGATGATGGAGGGTGAATCGCCATGATACTGGCACCGCCTTCTCCATGGTAGACGACGAGAAGTGATGCAGAAAAAACAATCTTGGATGATGGAGGGCGAATCTCCATGGTACTAATGGAAACTAATTAAAAATAGGGACCTCTCCGAACAAGATTCGCTGCATCCACAAGGGGTCGAACTCAAGACCTCTTGCTCAAACGACCGGAGTCCCTTCTATTCCGACCAACCTTTGTCGGTGTTCTAGAGTTTTAAATAACAATAATTTTATCTTTTATAACATCGACAATTTTTATTTTGATTATAGCATTAATTTTTCTGAAAGAAATTTAACGAGGAACCCACATCATTTGTCTTCCACATAACAAATTTCCAAGGTGGTCCCGCATCAAATAGTGACAGTTCATAAAATTCATTTTCTCTTTAATACGTCATATCTCTAGTAAATGGTAGCCAAGACTTTATTTCCCAGATATTTGGAATAATTTTCACCTTCAATTCTCCCTTGGAAGTTTGAACTCTTCCAAGCTGATCTTTTCTCAGGGTGGGTTATATTAATAATATATGGAAGTCGGGTGCAGCAAGACTTACTCTTCTTTCTTGCATGCAAGGATATTGAGCTGCAAGCAGAAGCCTATTGTAATTCTCAAGAAGGCAACAGTACTTCTGCACAAGAAATTAGCTCGAACCTCGAGTCGTAAATCAAAGACACAGAATAATGTGTTAATAGTCTGCTGGAAGATTCAGCCAAGCATGTGTGTCTATGGCGCATGTACATGTGGATGGAATTCAAGGAGAAAATGGCGCATGATTATGAATTCAAGGAAAGGAGAAGGAACGTTAACAGACATTGTTAAGAAACAAGGCACAATTGTTGGTGCTGTTTCCCTCATAATTGGGACGAGTATTGGTTCTGGCATCCTTGCTCTTCCTCAGAAAACTTCACCTGCGGTAATTAGAAACACACATTTAGTCCAATGGAATTCCTTTTTGAGTAATTATCTTTTCAAAGATAATTACTCACAACTTATGTTTTACGATGAGAGCCTTCCTCTTATATGTGTTTAGGCCTATGTTTTCTACATGGTATTACTAGGGGCAGACGCAGGATCTCGGGTGAGGGGGGGCGATACTAAGGATGAGTGTAAATTTTTAGGGGGGGCAAAAAAAAATACATAACATACATAATAGTGTATTTTCCGGATCTAAGGGGGGCGCTTGCCCCCCTATCAATAGGGTACATCCGCCCCTGGATATCACAACCACCCTTTTATTGTGCAAGTGTTTGGCCTATTTTTTTTTGCACTTATAGTGCCTCTTATATGCTTCATGTGCCATGTGGCGCAGACTATTTATAGGCCTACACTTGAGGGGGCCCTCTTATATGCCTCGTGTGTCATGTGGCCTAGGTTCTTTGTAGGCCCACACTTGAGGAGGCCCTCTTATATGCCTCGTGTGTCATGTGATCCAGACTCTTTATAGGCCCATACTTTAGGGGGTGTGTTAAAGTGTCCCACATTGAGAACTTGTGATTGGCTCACCCACCATATTAAGAGATGGATTTCCTTCACCTCACAACCTAGGTTTTGAGATGAGGCCCCTCCTCTTGTTCGACAAATATTTGTACCAATATTTTTGCTTCATATTTGCAGGGGCTGCTTCCGAGTTCCATATCACTGATATTATGCTGGGCATTTCTAGTACTAGAATCTCTTCTGCTGGTTGAAGTGAATATAGGATTGCTCAGAAAGAAGAACATCCTTAACAATACAAACGAGTTGGAAACTATCTCGATTAGGACCATGGCTCAGGAGACACTAGGAGAATGGGGTGGACTTCTTTCAACAGTCACTTATGTGTTCTTAGCCTATACTTCTATGATCGCGTATGCGTCCAAATCTGCAGAGATCCTCCACCGTTGGATTGATCTCCCCGAGTCGGTTTCTGGGATTTTCTTTACTTCCATCTTCACGATACTCGTTTCTTTTGGAGGAACACGAACCACTGATCAAACCAATCAATGCCTCACCGCAACCATGATATGTATGCCCAGCCACTTCTTCATTTCCCAACTCTTAAGTTTTTACAGATTCGTGCCCTTTGTTGATCAGACTGTTTGTGTTTCAGTTCAATGACTACGATTTACATTTGATCTTATAGGTCTGCTTGTCGCGATAGAGGTCGTGGCGGTTGCATTCGAAGGCTGGCCAGTAGTGCGATATGATGATGGTGACTGGGGAAAAGTTCCAGCAACCATTCCTGTAATGATTTTTGCTTTAGTCTACCATGATCTTGCTCCCGGTACGTACACAGTCTCATCATTTTGTATTGCTTTTGTGTTTCGAATTTTTAAGTTTTCTATTATTCGCATCAGTTTCTTTTAACTCTGATAATTTCCTTGCAGTTCTTTGTGCATATCTAGGAGGTGATCGTATACGCATAAGGGCTTCGATTTTGATTGGGAGCATAGTGCCTTTAGTAGCATTGCTTGTCTCGAACGCAATCGCTCTTGGTCTCCAGGATCAGTTTGATGATCAAGTAGCTGATCCTGTACAACTTTTAATGAGGTTATATGTTATCCACTTATGTATTATGCTGAATGAGTGTTTTGAAATTACTTTGAACTCACAATTAATACAAACACTTTTGGATCAGAGTTAAATGGGAGGGCATGTCGTTTATCGTTCAAGCTTTCTCCCTTCTGGCAGTCGGAACTTCACTCGTTGGTACACTTCTTGGTTTCACAGAATTTTTGAAGGAGGAACTTAACAAAGTACTCAACCTCGACGCTTTAGCCCCGAAACCAAAGGTAAATGTTAAAACTTACACCATGCTTCTTCTTTTGTTAATTATAAACATTGCCAACATTAATTGTTGAACAGATACTAGACTCGCCTTTCGATCTAAAAGATTCGCGGGCAAGAAAGAAAATCAGCTTGTTAGCAACTGCAATGGTCATTTTCCCATCTCTTTTTGTATCCACTACGATTCCGGACATATTTTCAGCTGCCACAGATATTGCTGTAAGCTACTCTGCAGTCTGCACTCTGATCCCTTTTCGGAGTAATTTTTGTCTTACTTATGTCGGGCTACTTGTATTATGGTATTGACAAAATTGTGTGTACAATGTGTATATATATATATACAGGGAGGATATTGCATGACAGTGTTGTATGGAATTATTCCACCAGCAATGATGTGGGCTTCGTTATACAATAACGCTGAAGATAGCGAGAAAAACGTTGCACCTGCAGCTCGATTAACACTTTTCTGTGTTGGAATGGTGGCTGGTTTGGTACTGGTAGAACAATTACTTCAAGATTGTTTCAAATTTTCATTCCTAAAGTAATCACAATTAATTCAAGAACAACTAGCATAAAGTATGTGAATCTGTATTGAATTTCTTGTTCAAATGGTTGTACATATAAGTCTTGGATTTTTCCTCCTTTCCTTTGGTACCACCAGATACATAAAAAACACCTTAAAAGACAGTGTTGTAAAGTGTTTTTCTTATTTACACTGAATACAAAGGTGTTTTTAAATGTCTTTATTTATGTGTCTGTGCATATAATGGATACACCACAGAAAATTCCCCTTTTTTTCTTATACATAAGGTTTTTAGGAAAATTACCTTAGTAAACAGGCAAAATTGTAAATTTAGTCATGTAACTGAACACGTTTTGTAATTTTGATCTTGGTTTTTTTCCGATCACAAGTTTAGTCCAGTAGCTCGATCGGATGACCAAGTGTCTGGACTTCTAGTCTTAGGTTGTAGGTCGAATCCCTCAAGGAACAACATTTTGCTCTGTACAAAAAAAAAAAAAAAAAAAAAAAAAAAATGCTAACATGTCAATTTCGGATGACATGGCATTATTTTTTACCGAAAAAGTTGTTCGGTCAGCATTTTCCGGCGTTTAGGATCATTTTTGCAAAAAAAAAAAAAAAAAAAAAAAAAAAAAAAACCACTTAGGACTAAAATTTTGACCGGAGAAAAACCAGTACCAAAACTGCAAAACGTGTGCCCGGCAAACATTATCTGAAACAAATGTTCCAATATGGCACAAAATTCAACAATTTCTTTACCGGTCGACTGCTTTGCGGTGAGAACATATAAACAAGTAAAATATGAGGAAGGGACATAATCAATCGGCAAAGAAGTGTTTTTGTGCTTGGAAATATATAATGATAAGAAATAGAATGTCCACATAAAATAGCTTCTGCATATCCTAAATGTGAATACGACTGAAACCTTTTAAAATTTTAATATATAACACAATGTATTATCCACTATAGCTTAATTTAACCCAATGTGCATTAATTCTATTTCATTTCCATTTTATAAGTACCGAGACGTCAATCACAAAAGCACACAAAGACTATCGAAATTAAAAGAGCCGAGAATACGCGTGCCGATAAGTCAATCTCCCCCACACAATATGAAGACTCCTGGCTGACCCGGGAATAAGTGTGTCAAGAATTAAAAGTCAACAACCACTGGGGATGCAATCCATATTTCGTAAGCCAAATTCCACCTCCAAACTGTTATAATTGAGGGTGTAAAGATGATCAACAATGCCTTGAATTCCTGTAAATGTAGAAGACTTGGAACCTCTCCGTTTCACGAATAAATCGCTGTCCTTCTTAAATTATTCGACACTTATACTTTGTCCCGGGTTTCACGAATATTTAAGTGAGATAAAACTGAGAGAACAACCTTTAAACTCTGGACAAAATATTAAAGAGCACTTAGAAGTTTTAAGATATATAGAATGACTATCAAGGATGTTTACAATTGTTGTTCTTATATTTAACAATGTAAACTTGCTTATATATTGCACTTGGATCTGAAAAAGAGCAAAGGAATTCATCCCTTAAGTGATAGACACCAAATGAAAAGGTTCCATTTGGTTGTACCCACTTAAAATGACCAAGCTAGAGACACCAAAAAATCAGTTTTCGGACCACAGGCGGGCGCCTATGAAGACAGGCGGGCGCCTATGAAGACAAGCGGGCGCCTATGAACACCAGAAAACTGAATATGATCCTGATCAACTTTTAGCCTTGCTGAATCACCACAGGCGGCCGCCTAAGCCCACAGGCTGGCGCCTGTGACACTGATTTTCAAAAAACGAATTTCTGTTTGTTTTACGAACTCCACTTGCTCATTTTACATCCATACACTCGTAAACGATTATATAAGCGTGCACTCCGCACCTCCGTACTTATATTATAGCGTTACGAGTATAACCATCCTTGTACTAAACCCCGATAACCTCAATGGCTTGTGATTATACTTAAATCACCAACATTCCTCCCCTATTTAAGTGTAATCCTTGGTTTAGTAAAACAACAGTCATAATATAAACCAACTCATGCTTCAATGAAAATATCACAAAGATTGAATTTCCACCTAGTACTATTACACGCAAATATTCGAGTATCGGGGTGTGTCTAAGCATTGAACCCCTTTACACATTTTGAATACATGTACATAACAATACACATGAATTACTACTTCAAAGTATTATTCTTGACACCATTTATTGAAATCCGGCCTTGTGTCCATATCCATTCTTGAGCATATAGAATGCTAACCCAACTTTCCTTGAAGCGGCCATACTTCATACTCAGATAGGTGAATCTTTAATTTACCGTGCACCTGCATTAGCATTTTCAAAAGACTCATTAAGAAGAAAACTTCAACCTAACCTCACAGGTTTATAGCACATACCTTCGGGATTACTACATGTGCTCAAGTTCCCAATAACAGACCTACCACATTGAATATTGAATTTAGCCTAAGGCATTGTACCAAAGGGAAATTAGGCGTCCTATTATCAGAAACTTATACAGGTTGTAGACCCATCCCGACAACCGACTTTTGTAATAAGTCCTTAGCTAATCATTTCGTCAAATGATCAGCTAAATTCCTTTGAGATCTCACATAAACAACCGATATCACCCCGTGAGAGATCAACTCACGTACCGCGCTATGTCTAACGCCTAAGTGTTGCGACTTACCATTATACACATGACTATAAGCTTTAGACAGTGTAGAGAAACTATCACAATGGATAGATATTGGTGATATTGGTTTAGGCCATAAAGGAATTTCATGAATCAAATTCCTAAGCCATTCTGTCTCTTTACCGGCTGCTGCCAAGGCAATAAACTCCGACTCCATAGTCGACCTAGATATACATGTCTGTTTCTTAGAAGCCCAAGAAATGGCACCTCCACGTAAAACAAACACCCATCCACTAGTAGAAGAATGATCTTCTACATTAGATATCCAACTAGCATCCGAATATCCTTCAATCACCGAAAGATATGCAACATAAGTCAAACCAAAGTCTTTGGTAGACTTAAGATATCTCAATACATGAACAACCGCTCTCCAATGACAATTGCTTGGGTTACTTGTATATCTACTTAGTTTCCCAACCGCATAAGCAATATCCGGTCGTGTACTAGTCATTGCATACATCAAACAACCAATGACTCGTGAATATTCAAGTTGATCCACTGTTTCACCTTTATTAGGTCCAAGTTTCTCATGTAGTTCCATGGGAGAATTTTCCGGAGTACAATTTTCACAATTAAATTTCTTTAACACTTTCTCAATATAATGAGACTGTGTTAGTGAAAATCCTCCCTGATTTCTCTTAATTTTAATACCAAGAATAACATCTGCCTCCCCCATGTCTTTCATAGAAAATCTAGAAGATAAGATTTCTTTACACTTATCAACCTGATTTTGGTTTGTACCAAAAATCAACATGTCATCGACATATAGACGATTATCACACCGTTGCCGGTATCATCAAATCTACTATAAATACACTTGTCCGACTGATTGAGTTTAAACCCACTAGCCAAGACAACCTCATCAAACTTTTGATGCCATTGTTTAGGAGCTTGTTTAAGTCCATACAATGATTTTACAAGTTTACATACCTTATGCGTGTTACCGGGCATAATAAATCCTTCTGGTTGCTTCATGTATATTTTCTCATCCAAATCTCCATTTAGAAACGCTGTTTTAACATCCATATGATGGATCACCAAATTATGAATTGCGGCTAAGGCAATCAATAACCTGATTGAGGAGATTCTAGCAACGGGAGCATAAGTATCGAAATAATCGATACCTTCCTTTTGCCTAAAGCCTTGTATAACTAACCGGGCTTTATATCGGTCAACCGTACCGTCGACTCTCATTTTACTTTTGAAAATCCATTTGCAACCTAACGGTTTGCAACCACGTGGTAAATCTGTAAGAATCCACGTATTGTTACCCATTATGGAATCCATCTCGTCGTTGATGGCTTCTTTCCAAAATGATACATCCTGAGATCCCATCGCCTCAGAAAATGTTCTTGGATCATCCTCAATATTGTAACAATATGAGTATTGATATCCAACTTCATTTCTCGAACCTTCCACCAAATAAGTAACAAAATCCGGTGGAAACGTTTTTGCTATTCTAGCCCTCTTACTTCTTCAAAGTTCAGAAGGCTCGACTTGAGAATCATTATTCTCCACATTCTCCACTCCAACTATCGTAGGAGCAATACCTTTTGGTCTAGGAATAGATGCAAATCTATTCTCATCAAATATGGCATCACGTGATTCTATAACCGAATGTACAGCCACGGAATCACTAGGTTCTATAACATAAAACCTATATGCTTTGGAATGACTAGCATATCCAATGAAAATGCAATCGATGCCTCTTTCTCCTAAAGTTTTAATTTTAGGATCGGGAAGTCTAACAACCGCCCTACAGCCCCAAACTTTTAAATAATTCAAGTTTGGTTTCTTTTTAAACCAAAGATCATACGGGGTAGCAGAATTCTTTTTATTAGGAATTCTGTTTAGTAGATGATATACCCGGATCGGAATGGGGCCCTGTTCATCTAACTTGGGCCTATTATCTTGGCCCATCAGCATAGATATTGGGCCTCTATCTCCTCTGGCCGCCGCCACAAACCATCTTATACCCGCTAGCTACAAGCCGGGTCCAATCCGCCAACAGTAAGCCGGATCTTGTCCGCCAATCGTAAGTCAGACCCATTCTCTCCATGCGATTTCAACCCATATAGTCAAGCTAATTTCAAGACAAGGAACAAATGAGCCTGCTGCTCGCCGCACTCATCGAAGATCGCTGCTCGATGCTCGCCATACTCATCGATCCAGCTGGCCAAGACAGCTGGCCACCCCTGACAGCTGGCTAGGACACTTGTATTGCATGCATACTTAACTTAGCTATATACTCTCAGCTGTCTTGTCGATGAACAGTAGACCGACTTACTTTTTAGCCTATAAATATGGGATCACAATGTAATAGAAAGCTAGTCTTAATCTCAATCTCTCAAGCTTTAAGCTATAATCTAATACAAGCAGAAACTCTGCCAATTTGTCGACTAATTCACTTGTTCTTCACAACCACATAACCGCCACCATTGTTCTTGATCAACGCCGTGTCCTCACCGTAGAAATCACACATATCAGCCTTATATCCTCAAGATAAACACTGTTACCGCAAATTTGGTGTTCAGCGCAACATCAGTAGATAACATGCCGTTAACATGGCCTCACCCCAAAATCCATTACTCAATCCCGAGTAGGACAACATGGAATTTACCATCTCTTTTAGAGTACGGTTCTTCCTCTCTGCAATGTCATTTTGTTGTGGCGTATACGGTGCAGTAACCTCGTGTATAATACCACATGACCCGAAGTAGGTTGGATCATAGTATTCTCCACCTCTATCGGTACGAAAACGTTTAATACTAGAATTCAATTGTAATTCTACTTCACTTTTATAAATCTTGAATTTATCAAGTGCCTCATCTTTAGTATTAAGTAAATACACATAACAAAAACGAGTATTATCATCTATAAGAGTAATCACATATTTCTTATTTCCCAAAGACGGTGTTGCATTAAAATCACATAAATCACTATGGATAAGTTCTAAAATTGTAGACGATCTTTCAACACCACGAAATGGTTGTGTTACAATTTTAGTAAGCATACAAGTAGTACACTTATCCACATTGATATCAAACGGGGGAATTAATGCATTTTTAGACATAACTTGCATACGTTTATAATGCACGTGTCCTAACCGAGCATGCCACAACTTTGAGATATTAACATCAAAAATATGCATAACTTGATTAACTTTATTATTTACAATATTAAGCATAAACATATTATTACACAAATAACCAAATCCTACAAACACACCATGTTTAGATAATATATACCTATCGGACTCATACACTTGTTTATAGCCCGATTTACATAAAAGTGCACCGGATACAAGGTTTTTCCGGATGCACGGAACAAATAATACATCAAAGAGTTTTACAAATTTTCCAGAACTAAAATTTAAAACAACATTTCCAATGCCTTTTACAACAACCATCGACTAGTTTCCCATCTTTAGTATGGAGCCATCATTCACCGGTTCAAAATCTTCAAACCAGCTTTGATCTTTGCATACATGTCGTGTTGCTCCCGAGTCGATCCACCACGATACATCATCATCCTGCATATAAAATGCTTCATAATTAAATGGCACATAATTCACAACCGAATTAATACCAAAATTAACATTCTGACCTTGATGCTTGGGTGGTCCTTGGTCTTTCGACCCCTGTTCTGGACCTTTACTCTTTCCGTTCTTCCGCACTCGGCAATCATCCTTGTAGTGCCCTGTTTTGCCACAAATCCAACAGGCACCTTTTGGCCTTTTTCCGGATTCTTTGTCGCCAACCTTGAATGGTTTCTTTTTCTTACCATTACCTTTTCCCTTGTTTGTTTTGGAACACTCCCCGGCCTCCATTACATGAATGAATGTCGATTCATCAATTTCCTTTCCCTTGGATTTCACATTCTCCTGCGCCCTGAGGGATTCCTCAATACGCAGATGGCTACCAAGTTCAACCAAGGAGAGTTCTTCCTTTTTGTGTTTTAACATATGCTTAAAATCTTTCCATGATGGTGGTAGTTTATCAATGATACTAGAAACAGAAATGGCTTCATCCATTTCCATCTTGTGTTGTGCAAACTGGCCTAAAATGCATTGAAGTTCATTGAATTGTTCCATTACAGACAGTGTATCTACCATCATGTATTTCATGAAATTTCCAACTAGAAACTTTTTAGCAGATGCATCTTCATTTAAGTATTTAGTTTCTAGTGCATCCCATAATTCTTTTGCAGATGCAAAGTTTTGATAAATATCAAATAACGAATCAGACATACCATTTACAATGTGACCACGACAGATGTAGTCATCATTTTCCCATTGTTTCGCCTTCGCAATTCCTCCAACGGTGCATCATCATCAACTTCTGGTATATCAGTGCTAAGAACATATACCACTTTCAATGTTGTGAGAAGGAAATGCATCTTTCTTTGCCACCTCCGAAAATCAACGCCTTCAAACTTGTCTAGTTTCCCGAAATTCATCATCAAGTCCTTTGCATTCACCATTGTGATCAGAACAATAATTTAAGAAGAATGTTGTATTTGAGGGTGTAAAGATGATCAACAATGCCTTGAATTCCTGCAAATGTAGAAGACTTGGAACCTCTCCGTTTCACGAATAAATCGTTGTCCTTCATAAATTATTCGACCCTTATACTTTGTCCCGGGTTTCACGAATATTTAAGTGAGATAAAACTGTGAGAACAACCTTTAAACTCTGGACAAAAGATTAAAGAGCACTTAGAAGTTTTAAGATATATAGAATGACTATTAGGGATGCTTACAATTGTTGTTCTTATATTTAACAATGTAAACTTGCTTATATATAGCACTTGGATTTGAAAAAGAGCAAAGTAATTCGTCCCTTAAGTGATAGACACCAAATGAAAAGGTTCCATTTGGTTGTACCCACTTAAAATGACCAAGAGACACCAAAAAATCAGTTTTCGGGCCACAGGCGGGCGCCTATGAAGACAGGCGGGCGCCTGTGAACACCAGAAAACTGAATATGATCCTGATCAACTTTTAGCCTTGTTGAATCACCACAAGCGGCCACCTAAGCCCACAGGCTGGCGCCTGTGACACTGATTTTCAAAAAACGAATTTCTGTTTGTTTTACGAACTCCACTTGCTCATTTTACATCCGTACACTCGTAAACACTTATATAAGCGTGCACTCCGCACCTCCGTACTTATATTATAGCGTTATGAGTATAACCATCCTTGTATTAAACCCCGATAACCTCAATGACTTGTGATTATACTTAAATCACCAACACAAACTTGATCTCGATTGAGTGAATATTATAATAAAGAATACATTCGAATGAGGACATTAGAAAACACAATTTCAAGAGATAATGATGAATGGCGAAAATTAGAGTTGGTAAAGCTAAAGAAAAGTTATTGATGGTTGATTTTATATATATGGTAGGACGATATTATAAAATTTTAGCTTTCCTTTTGTTTATTTAGATTTTTTCGTTAAAAAATAGTCTTTCTCCGACTTCTATTTTATATAAGGAGATGCATTATAAAACTATTTGTTTTTTTAGAAGAAAAAAAATGTTTATATTCCGTTCTATCAAAAGCACAAGCCATAATTACATGATTAGGCAGTCTAGTGTTTCATCGTCTGGGTCCAACTAAACTCAATCATTTCTTATCCGAAAAATATACATGTATGTTACATTCTCTTTTCACAAAGGAGTAACCGATATTAATTAGAGAAGCAACCTAACATACTCTACGATCTTGAACAATGCTCCCAACATGAGAGAGGTCCGAAATATCCAATATCTATTTATTATAGATGATTTGGATTCACGTTCATAGATGACGATGAAATATCCCGAGGTAGTGTCCAAAACAATAGCGTGATATATGACGAGAGCCTCTCATACTGGAACTTCATAGTTGCCTTCCGGTAATTAAATAAGAAAAATTATCTCGTTGTATACCTCCGACTGCAACATTGTTTTCTCAAGTTGCAACATCCACATTAAATTTTGACATACTTGGCGGTGGTGCATGATTTCCAAATTTTCTGTCGGTTCAAAGGATTTTGCGATAGTACGGTTCTCTCATTTAAGTCCGTATAAGTCAAAGCTTCGGTTTCAGCATGAGAAATGATAATAGCGATTGGTGTCCATTCATTCTCAAAGACCAATATGCATCTACTCCTCCAAATCCATCATAAAAAGACATTTTATTCTAGCATCCACTTTTTTTTATGTCTTTTTTACTCCCGAGGAATTCAAAGAAATCTTGACCTGGAATTTTGCCAAAAGGAATCATCACATGGTTCCAAAGCTCCATTGATATAATGCAATCGAATATACTATGCCATGTAAATTAAACAATAGATCCAGAGTATCTGAATAGCGGAAGAAATCACCAGGATCGTTTCCCTATGTCCATTGTTAATCGATTACGTCTCCGTTTTGCCATGATGTTGTTGACGCCTTGATGAGGATTCCGATATCTCTCTCCTTGCCTACAACCGTTATGTGTTGGTTTATTTCGTATGCTTTATGATGGAGTAAAGCATTGCTTTTATAGGCGGAGAGAGGGCCGAAATCCGAATGACCTAGGATTTAGCTTTAATCTCGGCCGTCCATCAAAGCCGAGTTTTAATCGGATTAAAACTCCTTTTAAATAACCAATAAATGATAAATAGCATATTTCCTAGGTAAAACGAATTTCCTATAAGACCACTTATTACGGGAAGGAAATTAATCGGGCTCAATAAAAGCCACGAAATAATTATTCTTACATTCTCCCACTTGGTCGATAGGAACATTTCATCAGTGTTTTCCTTTCATGGATCATAAGACGCGCGTTATATGCTAAACATTTCCTTTAGTAGGTTAGCGTAAGTGTCATCATTAATCTAGCTGTCAATGAGAGTCATAGCGGTTACACATCATTCTGCAATATGCTCCCTTCTATTTACCACAACATTGACAACCGTCTTAACTAGACCATAAGCGGAGTTTACATAAACGGTCCCGTTATGTCTTTGCAAGAGACAATTTCTGTTTTAATATATCCATTCGTAAGGTGTACACAATGGAAAACAGAAAATAATAATGATGTAGAAGATTAACTTTAGGAGCTCAACAAATGTAAAACGTAAATGAAAAATAAGCGGCAGAACACGATAATTAGGAGCTATCCTCAAGACTCATGCTTTTAGTGTCTCTCTCGTTATGTCTTTGGGGTAGTCCTTTCATAAATATGTTCCGCAACCATAAGATTTGTCAATTTGTGTTTAATGACAAACAATTATCTTCTAACATCTTGCTTCAGTAATTGATATTTAAGGTCCATGTGTTTTGGTCCCTTAGATATCATGTCATGCTTAGAGGATCTATGTCCCGTAGATTGCAGCCTCATAACGTGCCACGTACTCTGCTTTCATGGTGGATGAGTTAGTCAACTATGACTTCTGGCTTTTCCGTGATACGGCACCTCTGTTTAGAAGATACACGTAGCCAAGAGTACAATGTCTGGTATCAGTTCATCCTCCAAAATCCGAGTCTGAATAACCAGTCACCTGTGGGTGTCCTGACTTTCAGTATGTGAGCATGTAATTCATGTTCCTTAAGCATCTCAGTGCTTTCTTATCAACTTTCCAATGAGACTACCCTGGATTGCTTTGAAATATACCCATCATGCCAACAACATGACTAATGTTAGGTCTCGTATGAACCTGTACATACTGTAAATACAAGAGAACCATATGAATGTTTTTCCATTTCTTTACGTTCCAACTCATTCTGCAGAACAATATTGGAACAATACTAGAAGAACATGTCATCATGCCAAATCTCTTTAGAACTTTATCAATATAGGTTGTTCGAGACAATCCCAAAACATTAAGTGCCCTGTCACGGAATATTTCTATCCCAAACACTTAGGAAGCCTCGCCTAAGTTTGTCATTTCAAAGTTCATGAAGAGATAGGCCTTGGCTTCATGTAATAAACCAAGATCACTTTGCCCAATAATATATCATCAACATACAAAATCAAAAATATGAACTTACTCCCACTGATCTTGAGGTTTATGCAAGGGTCGATTGTGTTCTCATTGAAACCGAAAACACTAATGGTTTCATGAAACTTTAAGTACCATTGCCACGAAGCTTGTTTCAATCCATATATTGATTTCTTAAGCTTGCAAACCATGTCTTCCTGACCGTCAACAATGAATTCTTTAGGCTGACGCATATAGACTTTTTCTTTCGAGTCTACATCCAGAAAGGCTGTTTTCACATCCACCTGTTGTAACTCGAGATCATAATGAGCTACTAGTTCCATGATAATTCTAAAAGAGTCTATCTTGGACACAAGGGAAATGTCTCTTTATAATCAATGCCTTTTCTGATTGAAACGTTTGGCAACAAGTCAGGCTTTATATCATTCAATATTACCATTACAGCCGTGCTTAGTCTTGAAGACCCATTTATAGCCAACTGGTTTGTGTCCTGAAGGTAATTGAACAACTTCCCATACTTGATTTTCATCCATAGATTTCAATTCATCTTTCATGGCATCAATCCACTTACTGGAATTAACATCCTTAATGGCTTGTGAAAACAAAACCGGATCTTTACTTGTCCCTTCTTCATATTCTACTTGATAAAGCATATAATCATCAGGATTAGCAGATCTTCTTAATTATTGTCTGTGGTGCTTCATCTATATTCTCATTGGCGATAATCTCAACATGGAGTTGTTGATCATTTATTGTATTTTCTTCATTGTTCGGCGGTTCAACAATGGAGAGATTCCCAATACTTTTCGGAATATGGTTAACGGGACGGGTACCCTTATTTCCTTTATGATCACATCACGAATTTTATCACTCCCACAGATTTCGCCATTCTTGTAGAATATATCATTACCGGTTTCAACAATTCTCGTAATATGGTTAGGACAATAAAGCCTATATCCTTTGGATTTTTCTGGGTAACCTTGAAGTAACCACTAACTGTTCTAAATCCAATTTCTTTACTTGTGGATTGTAAATTCTAGCCTCAGCTGGACAACCCCATATTTAGAGATGTTTCAAATTAGATTTCCATTATTTCCACAGTTTAAAAGGTGTCTCTAGAACTGCCTTACTTGGAACCCTATTTGAAATATAAGCAGCTGTGCTTAAGGCATCCATCCACAGTCATATAGGCAAGTAAGCATGACTCATAGATCTAACCATTTCCATATACGTACGATTCTGCCTTTCTCCTACACCATTCCGCCATGGAGATCCAGGCGTTGTGTATTGAGCAATAATTCCAGCTTTTGGAGAATTTTTGCAAAAGGTCCAGAATGTTAACCTGTTTTGTCATACATTCCATAAAATTCACCACCTTTTATCCAACCTTATGATTTTCACCTTTCTATCTTGTTGCCTCTCGACTTCAGTTATGAACATTTGTAAAGTGTCCACAGATTGAGATTTGTAATGCAACAAGAATAGATGACAAAAACGTGAATAATCATCGATAAGGGTGATAAAATACTTTTCCCCTCCAAAGGTGGGAGCATCAACGGTCCATAAATGTATGTATGTATTATTTGAAGAAGCTGGGTACTTCTTGTGGCTAAATTGAGATACAAAATATTTAATAAGGCTAATTTAAAGAACACTTACATAAGAGTGGAGTATAGACAAGAAAATAAGGTGCTCCTGTGGGTAGTCACCATAAATTATGCACATAATGTCGTGATACTCACACATAATTGAGTGATATTTTTGTAAAGAAGACGAACAAGGTATCTCGTGGATATCCTTGACCTTCGTAATATACACTCCATTTATCTTTATGTTGTGATGATAAGTCGAGTTTTCAAAGCAAAAGTGGCATTAAGATAAGTTTAATAAAAAGGGCTACACTTAAAAGCTAACAACTTAATACAACATAAAAGTTGCTTATACCAACTAACTAGGGTCAAAACCGATGTATTCCTTAAATTTGACATATCCCTTAATTTGAACCGTTTGTCAATTTAACTGAATATCAATAAAATTTTCAATCACTACACATGATGCATATGTGATAAAACATTCATGCATCATCATGTTAGGCTGCTGTGGCAATACCCAACATTTGACACCATTGACATTCAAGTATCGGCAATTATACAGAGGTCAACTAAACATTATGTTGATATAAACACGTGCAATGTAATACTTAAAGATGGTTCCATGTCTATTGCCTTGCTAAACTTACAAAACAAATATGTCACGATCTAATCACTTAACATAATGTGAGCAGTCTTTATATGTCAAGAATCCGAGCTGCTGTGGCAATACTCTGAACTTGACACAACAATAAGACATATTTCTAATATTTGCGAAGTTCAATAATTTAAAGGCCAAAACTTTATGATATGTCAAAACTTTTATATGAACCAAATATCAACAAAATATGTAATTTGCACTTTAATGATATTTAGTCACTTTATCAATATTTGACTTTGTAGATTCGGATGTCATGACTTAATCATCAACAATAAATGATTTAACACACAATATGAGACAACTAATATTCAAAAGAATTAATAGACCTTCAAAGTCATCACAAAGTATGTACACACTAAGTACACAAATAGAAAGTAAAAGCAGAAATAAACTGCTATTATAAAAAGAACCAATATCATTAATCACATATTGTCTATCACTTAATGTACTAAAAGATCATTTATATAAGGAGGGACCAATATACCAATCGATTGGCTTTATGTGACTAATTTCTTTATGTGTCACTATTTATCACCTACTAAATGTTTCCCTATATTATATTATATTATATGATACAAATGCATTATAGTCTTCATAATATATAAAAAAAAGAGAACTCACTAATAACACAAACGGAAGATTAATACTATTAATCAATCATCACACACTTTACTCGTGTTGTGGGTAAGTTAATATGTATCAAATATCATCAATTATCACACAAAATAATTTCATTTTGTATAGCATATAAGGTATGTTCGAATATACTCCACTTATGTATACATTACAAATAATGCATACTCATGACTTTATTGGAGAATTAAATAATAAACTCATTTAATCATACCTTTGTTTAGGAACATAATTGCTAATTGTTAATGCGATAATCATAAAGGCATAATGGAATATTACGGTGTACAACCCTAATTCTTTATTTATTTAATTACATGAAACGCCCACTGGATCGAAGGTTCAGCATAAGCAGCATATTAGGTTTGGAAAAGGTGGGTGGTTGTTGATAAAAGACACAACCAGATATACATGATCACAATATATTTACCTAGCTATTTGTTATCACCAATCAAAACAAATAGAAACAAACCAAACCAACGATCTGTGTCATATTAATAGAAACGGATGCAGGGTTGATGACCGGAATTCCAAATTTCATTTTCAACAAAACAAAGCGGAAGCTATTGATGCTGAATTACAATGCAAGCACTGGACAACGAATAACATGGATAATAGGTTGTCATACCACATGTAAATTAAACAATAGATCCAGAGTACCTGAATAGCGGAAGAAATCACCAGGATCGTTCCCCTACGTCCATTGTTACTCGATTACGTCTCCGTTTTGCCATGATGTTGTTGACGCCTTGATGAGGATTCCGATATCTCTCTCCTTGCCTACAACCGTTATGTGTTGGTTTATTTCGTATGCTTTATGATGGAGTAAAACATTGCTTTTATAGGCGGAGAGAGGGCCGAAATCCGAATGACCTAGGATTTAGCTTTAATCTCGGCCGTCCATCAAAGCCGAGTTTTAATCGGATTAAAACTCCTTTTAAATAACCAATAAATGATAAATAGCATATTTTCTAGGGAAAACGAATTTCCTATAAGACCACTATTACGGGGAAGGAAATTAATCGGGCTCAATAAAAGCCACGACATAATTATTCTTACATGCCATACCGTTTCTTCTTCTAGATTGCAAACTACACAAAGACCGTTACCAATTCCTCTTTGTTGCAATCCCGAGAATGTGGGTGATGCATCTAAGAGAACTTTCCAACAAAAAATGATAATTTTTTTGTTGCATCTTTAGACTCCACAAAGACTTCCAAATTTTTTTATATGGTTGGGAGGAAGAGGGTAAGGTCAATTAATTCAACATCTTGCCATTTCAGAGTATATGCTAAGTGGTACTCTGTTTTTGACCGAGTAAATTTAGTTATTTCTGTATTGCTAGATGAGTTTGTCATCAAAATTTCGCACAGACAAAGGCATAGACAATATGCTTTCTTCTTCATATTGAAAAAAAGGCCTCGCTAAATTAAATCAAATCTCCATCGCTTTGTATAAAGATATATAAGACAACTAACTTTACTTGCGGATAGGGAGCTGGTCTCGTTAGCATTTTAGTCCCAGTTTTGCTCCGATGACAAAAGTAATCGGATTTTGATGATTGGGCATCAGAATTATAAAAATTAAAAAAAAAAATACTTATGTGGCTGCCAAGATGGGTATGACTTGTCATGCTAGCCCATTTTCACAACATTGACCGACAAAATAAGAGAAATTCCTTTTCCTTAATAAATCGAACTCCTAATTCCCGGCAAAATCAGGATTTTAGTCCTGTAACTTGGCCTATTTTGGATTTTAGTCCTGCTCCTGCTCCGGTGAGGAAAATGGTCCTCTAACTTGTTTTTTTTTTGTTGAAAAATAGTCATATCTTCCGGAAATAGCTGACTAGGCACCGAAATCTTTGAAAAACGCTTACGTGGCAGCCACTAGGCTGCCACATTGAATCCTATGTGGCTGTGGTTCCCATTTTACTTTAAAATTTTGATTTCCCCCAATTTCATCCCTCCAAATCTAATTCCTAATTTACTACTTTGCATCTCCCGTATAACCCTCTTCCATCTTCTTCCTCCGTTTACTACCTTCAACTTTTCATCTTCATCTCTTTTTTTTTTTTTTGAAAAACGAGCTTTTTATTATAAATCAAGAAGTGGAACGTCCACAACATACAGAGAAAACAATTAAACAAAATACATCAAAGGATCATTAAGCTAAATTCCAAGCTAGCCTAAGATTCCTGGCTCGAGTTTCCACAATTGAGAGGAGAACATTGATCGGTGGGGGATTCTCCACTACTCCATGAAAGATTTTATTGCGCCAGATCCAGATTCAGAGGCCATCTCCCTGAATTGATAGGCCCATTCTCTATTACGTCCCTGAATGTCAATATTACGACTTATCCAGTCAGGTGCAGAAGTTTGCGAGAAGAACTCACCCTAAGACTGTCTGGGAGGGTACTTTTCCAAAGCTTCTTCGGTAGAGTGCAGTCTCGCAGAGCATGCATAGTAGATTCCTCATCAATTTGACACAATTTACAAGCTGCAGAGTCACTGACGTGCCGCTTAAACAGCAGAGACAAGGTGGGGAGAGCCTTATGAGCTGCTTGTCACATCAAAAAGTTTAGATGCGCCGGGCCTTTGAGGTTCCAGACGTCCTTCCAAACTTGTGCCACTGGGGTGTTACTCTCTTTGGTGAGAAAATCATATCCGGCTGCCACAGAAAATCATCTTCATCTCTTCATCTCTTTATTTCTTTTATTTATATATTAAATTCTCTGTAATTTGTTTTTGGGCTTCTCCTCCTCAATTGAAAACATCATCGCTAGAAATAGAAGAGATTAACATAGTGGTGCCGCAAGTGAGCACAATCCATTTGTTTGAACATGCTTCTGATGTTGATGCTGTGAGTTTTGGTGGTCTTGCCTTTGATCATTTGATTTTATTCGATCCCATCGGAAACGTGTTGGATTTAATTTGAGTTGATTTGTTTGAGGATTTTCAGCAGGAAACGAAATATAAAATTGCAAAGGAAGATGAGAATAGGGGACGAAGATGAAAATCTTAAAACCTTCAAACTTACCTGTAGCATTGAAACTCCACTTCAACCCATCTTCTTTATCTGCATCCATTGAAACATGTGCTAAATCTGCTAAGAGACAATTATGTTGCTCATCCTCCACCACACGGCCCTTCCGTACCCTCCTGTAGTGGATGAGTGCTTGATAATTTGAATTACAAACAGAGCCATATGGATTTAATTCTCTATTTTCAACAAACAATATTTTTGCAATTGGGTCCATAATATTCCCAATGTTCAAGAAATTTGAAGATGGCGGTGTTATTAGTTTTTTTAGGAATTAAAGTAGGAAATTTCCCCTAATTTTCTTCTGGGATTCATCTAAATCTTTAATCTTTTTTCTTATAAAAGAAGAAAAATGCTAATCCCAGTTACAAAATTCCTGAAATAACAATCTCAATTGACATTCCAATAGCAAATATTTTGCTTTTTTGTTTCTTGCTAGTTGAAACCGGACTAGCATTTTCAGGCGGAGGTGGAGGTGGTGCTATTGTATTTCCCGGCTATGCTCCGGCTGAAACTTCTGGCAAGAATGGTATATCTGGATAAGAAGGTTGCGGTGGTGCTGCATTTTCTGCCGGAAACAATAGCTAATGTAGAGATATTATGAACTTTGGTGCTATTTCTTTGCGAGAACTTCCAATTCCAAATTGCAAATGATTCATCGCCTATCTCAGCAATTTCAAATTGCAAATTGCAAATTAATTAGGGATTAGATTTTGAGGGATGAAATTGGGGAAAATTAAAAGAAGAAAGAAATTGGGGGAAATTGGAAGGAGAAATTCTTTTTTTAAAAGTAAAATGGGGTCCATAGCCACGTAGGATTCAATGTGGCTGCCACGTAAGCATTTTTTAAAAATTCCGGTGCCCAATCAGCTATTTCCGGCATATAGGACTATTTTTCAAAAAAACAAACAAGTTAGAAGACCATTTTCCTCTCCGGAACATGAGAAGGACTAAAATCCAGAGTAGACCATGTTAGAGGACCAAAATCCTAATTTTGCCCCTAATTCCCCATCCCCATTTCATCTCCCTCAAGAAGCCGTCACACGCTCCACCATTATTTTCCAGCTTCATTAACCACCATAATCCATCACTTCCACCACCCTACTTTCTCCCCCAAGCCGACCACCACGAAGACAAAATTATCTTTAAGAAGAAGTGTGTAAGACTAAACAATGAACTCACAAAACCCAAGATGTTTCGATAAGTTGTCGACATTCTCGATTGTAAAGTTCTTCTTCACAAAATTCACTCTATCCCTTATACAATGGAGTTGGCATGTGGAAAAAGTAAAGACTCCACATGTGATTTTGAGCAAAAACCATAAATCAGAGCCGTTGCAGTTGAGGAGAAGTAGCGTAATTGGAGAATTCGAAGAAGACTGGAGTTTTTTTTGAATGGGAGAAAGACTAAAGTTGAGTTGAGAGGCAGTGGTGATAGTCGTGAAATCAGAATCAAGGAAAGTGCCGGAATGCATTTGGGCGGCAAGATTACAATGGTTCTCATGGTGTAGTTGGATGAGGCGTTTTTGAAGGGTTGAAGGGTAGAGATGGGGGCGGTTGTGGAGATGGATTTAGGGAAAATGGTGGTGGTAGGGATAGGTTTTCCAGAGATGGATTTTGAATGGGGTGTTATTGAGGGGTTGAAGGGTGGAGATGGGGGTGGTGGTGGAGATGGGTTTTCGGAAATGATGGTGGTTGGGATAGGTTCTGGCAGAAGAGATGGATTGAGAACACTGTGATGGTGGCTAATGGAGTGAGCTCGGGAATGATGGATTTGGTTTTGAGAAGAAGAAGATCCGATCAGCACAATCGTTGGTCCATGTGGAAAAAATGGGGTCAGCTGTACACATCATTGCCATATTTTGTTGCCAAATCAGTTTTTTATAAATTCGGGGCTTAGTCAACACAATCCAGCTATGGTGGGAAAATACTTGTGTGGAGAAGGATTTTGAGGTAAAGTGACGGGTGAAACGATCAGAACCACACAGAATGAAACTGTGTGGTGTGTGTGTTTTCAGACGTGTCTCCACACCGTGTGGAGACACCACACAAAAACCACCCGCAATGGTGGACTAATTTTGCAGACAATAAAGTTACAGGACTATTATTCCACCGGAGTACTAAAACGCTTAGGAGGCCAATTTAGAGGATTAGCCGCTGTTTATAGTATCCCAAAATAAATGAAAAAAGAGAAAACAAACATCTTTGAATCCCATAAATAAATGCTCTCTCTCTAAAAAAGCTCTGCCTTCTCTCTAGAAATTAGCCTCGGCCCCTTTCATCTTTGCCTCCCTTTTCCGGCGCCGGCTGCCGAAAGGCGCCGGTGCCGGCCGACTTTTTCTTCTCTTTTGCTCTCTTATTGTACCTGTTCTCTTTTTTCTTTCTTTGCCGTCCTTTTTTCTCCTCTTTCTTATTGCTCAGGGATCATATCTCCGATTTCTGACTGGTTGGTTGAAGGTTCTTGCTGGAAAGTGGATTCCCCTCTGTTTTGAATCAGATCGAAGGGTTTTGGTTGGGGTTTTTTTCCGGAAATGATTCCTTGTCGTCTCGCCGATTGCTGACCGGATTTGGTGCTTTAATGATGGATTTGCGGCTTATAATTTTCTGGTATCGGCTTTTGGAGGTGGGCGGCCTTTGCATGTAAGACGTTTCAATTTCCATTTTGGATTTTAGTGCGGGTTTTGTTGGTCTTTGGAATTTATTTCCCCGAGTCGTTTCGTTTCCGCATTTAAGGCTTATGTATATTATTGGATTATATTTAATATTATACCCGGGCGTTCGTTTCCGGATAAGGAGGTTTGGTATCGGAGATGATTCTCTCTCTTGTTCTACGTGGTTCGTGGAATTGATCGAAATGCTAATACTACGAGTCGCCTACGGTGGGACGTGTTCAACAAACGGGTTCCCGGTTTGAGTAGGCAAGCGCCCGACTATGATACACCGTTGTATGTGACGGTGGTTGGGGAAATACCCCCGATACATGTGACTTGTGTTTGCCGTCCACCCGTGTCTACACACCACGGTATTTTTTGTGGCTTTTACCGGCGGTTTCGGCCCACAAGCGGCGGTTTCGGCCACAACGGCGGTTTCGGCCACGGCGGCGGTTTCATCGGTATGGGACCGGTCACTCGGGTTTCCACCTCGGCAAGCATATCCACCACCCCCATACCAACAACCTCACCGGCGGGAGATACCCATGGATACCCTCCAAGCAGTGCCATCAAGCTTCGCCGGTTAGACCGGCGGTGGAGCAAGCACCACCGGTGGATTGGTACACCGGACCGAGAAGGAACAGGGGTTCGGGACTTCTTCGGGAATGTGGAACATTCAAAGGCCGAAGAATTGCTAAGAAGTTTTGAAAAGGGTCTGCAGTGAATATCCTATGTCTTCAACCCGAGATGGTTCCAGCGTAAGGCCCGCTTTTGGGCACCAAGTTTGATCCACTTGTCCGTAGTCGGAAGAACTTAATGGAAAGGGTAGAATTGGTCGGGAAGCGCATTTTAAGGTTATGTTCTCGGCCATCCAGCGTATTTTTCCCCCAACGAATGTAATTATTATTATTAAGTGCCCGAGTCAGTTTTAAAACTCATAGCAGACGACAACGATATACGGTATCTCAGCGTATTATCCAACAAGTCCGAATGAGGCCGGGGATAAGTTACCGATCGGGGTGAACGGTGAGAGTTGAATAAAGAAAGATGGCACTCATACGATGATGGGTTGGCTGTATGAAAATTACGGCCGAGTGTACGTTGGAGTTTTACGTTCCCGAGAATTAAGGTTTTCGAGTTTATGAATTATAGGCTTATGGAGCGATGATCCTTTTTTAGTGAAGAAAAGCCGGGCCTGTTGGTAGTTGGGAATAAGAGTGCCGTTTGGATATTTTTCGGAGTAATAATCGTGGGGCACCGCAACGGAACTTTAAGAAGACCGCAACACCAACGACGATTAACGTCGGAGAAAAGTGGTCCACACCACGGTATGTTCTAAATGCAACAAGGCGCACGTAGCAGAGAGTGCGAGTTGGAGGTAACGGTTGTTTTAAGTCAGGGGAGAAACGGGGCACTTCTCCGAGAACTTGTCTGGCGGAACCGGAGTCTTCGGCTTAATCCCAGCTAATAATGAGAGGGAATCATAATGCAAACCGTCCGGATCTCTTTAAAGCGAGACCATCACACGTGTCTTTGTTATTTAAGGGGAAACCCAGAAGTAGCCTGATGATTTTGTTGTTACAGGCACATTTTAAGTAATAAAGTTTATTAAGAATATTTTGAAGGAGTTATATGGACGCGTACAGACAATATTTATTGTACCTTTAAATTGATCCACTTGTTAGGTACTATGAATCATAGACAACTTAGCAGGTTATTTTACGGCCTTGTTTCGATGATCGTGAGCCTCTGGCATTTTTGTGGTGGTCGAAGACAGCGTAGGAAGTTGAACCCTACCACTTCGGGAGTTGGAGAAACCTCCCAAGTATCCACTACACCTTTGGGAAGAGTTACTAAAGTTGCACAAGTTTCTATCGAGTTGACGTTAGAGTTGGAACTTATAGGTGTAAATCAGACTTGAGTTTTGGACTTCACGAGACTTTGATGTAATTCGGGATGGATTGGCTGTCCCGAAATTTTGTTCGTATGGATTTTGAGGTAAGAAAGTGGTCTTCGAGTTCCGGGTAAGTCGGATAAGACACTTTCGGGGTAACGTTTATAAGCGAAGTAAGAAGAGAGGCATCCGATAATATCGGCGGTTAGAGCCATGAAGGGTTGTAAAGGGTATGTTCTTTATGCTATGGACACGAGAGAAGCATACTCCTAAGTTAGAAGAAACTCCTATAGTTAAGGATTTCCCCGAAGTTTTTCCGGATGAGTTGCCGAAATATGCCCTTGACGGGGATATAGAGTTTGAGATACGCTTAATCCCGGGAGCGACTTACGCCCAAGGCACCTTATAGGATGGCACCGAAAATTTGAATTAAAAGAGTTAAAAGTACGGCTTAAGGACATGTTAGAAAGGATGTTATTCAGCCAAGTACATCGCCTTGGGGAGCACCGGTTTTGTTTGTGAAGAAGAAGGATGGTAGTTTGAGGATGTGCATCGACTACAGAGCCTTGAATAACCTGAAAATCAAGAATAAGTATCATTTGCCTAGGATTGATGACTTGTTTAACCAGTTGCAAGGAAAGAAGGTGTTTTCTAAGATTGACCTTAGGTCAGGTTATCACCAGTTGAAGATCAAGGTTGCAGATAGACCGAAGATAGCATTTAGTACAAGGTATGGACATTATGAGTTCCTTGTCATGCCTTTTGGACTCACTAATGCTCCATCAGCGTTTATGGATCTAATGCAAAGAGTCTTCATGCCTTATCTTGATAAATTTGTGGTAGTATTCATAGATGATATCTTGATATACTCTAAGGATGAGAAGGAGCATAAGGAGCATCTGAGGATTGTTTTGCAGACTTTAAAGGAAAAGAAATTGTATGCCAAGTTTTCCAAGTGTGAATTTTGGTTAAAACAAGTTAGTTTTCTTGGCCATGTAATTTCTGGAGATGGAATTCAAGTTGATCCTGCGAAGATAGAAGCCGTTTCTAAGTGGCCTACCTACTACGGTTGACAGAGATAAGAAGTTTTCGGGTTTAGCGGGCTACTACGGAAGTTTGTACAAGATTTCTCGAAGATAGCAACTCCTCTCACTAGACTTACTCGAAAAACATCAAGTTTGAGTGGACAAAGGAGTGTGAGGAAGCTTTTCGGACGTTGAAGGATAAGTTGACTGCGGCTTTGTGTTAGCTTTGCCAGAGGACTTTGATAACTATGACGTGTATACAGATGCTTCGAGTCAAGGTTTGGGATGTGTTCTGATGCAAGCAGGAAAGGTAATAGCTTACACCTCTAGGCAGTTAAAGGTTCATGAGAAGAACTATCCTACACATGACTTGGAGTTAGCGCAGTGGTTTTTGCTTTGAAACAGTGGAGACACTATCTTTATGGAGTTAAGGCAAGAATATTCACGGATCATAAGAGCCTTAAGTTCTTTTTCACTCAAGAGAATTTGAATATGAGGCAAAGAAGATGGTTGGAGTTTGTGAAAGACTATGACTTGGATATTCAATACCATCCGGGTAAAGCGAATGTTGTAGCGGATGCACTTAGCCGGAGACCGGTTAATGCTATCACTACTTTGCAAGAAGTGGTCGATCAGTTAGACAGCTTGCAGATTCAAGTGGTTGAACGGGAAGGTGAAGCTCAGTGTTTTGCGCCATTGATGGCAAGGTCAGAGTTGTTAGATGATATCCGGGCAAAGCAAGATGAAGACCAAGTGTTAGTTGATTTGAAGCGCGTAGCTCGAGAGAAACCTACAGTGGGTTATCAGTTGGATAATAGTGGACATCTTTGGTATGGTAATCGTTTGTGTGTGCCTGATGTTGATGGACTAAGGCAGCAAGTCATGGATGAAGCCCATAAGATTGCCTTTGCGGTTCATCCAGGATCTACCAAGATGTACAGAGATCTCAAAGAGAGGTATTGGTGGCCTGGCATGAAGTTGGATATTGCACAGTTTGTGGCAAAGTGTGATACATGCCGAGAGTTAAAGCGAGCACGAAGGCCGGGAGGTTTGTTGAAGCCTTTGGAGGTACCGGAATGGAAATGGGAGAACATCACAATGGGCTTCATCACCGGTTTACCGCGTACGAAGAGTGGCCATGACATGATTTGGGTGATTGTTGACGGACTCACGAAATCGCCCATTTCTTGCCATGTAAGGTTGACATGCCAATTAAGAAGTTCACTCAACTCGTATTTGGACAATATAGTGAGACTTCATGGTGTGCCTTTATCTATCGTATCCGACGGAGATAGCGGATTCATAAGTCACTTCGGAAAGGGTTGCAAAAGGCTTTTGGAACAAAGACGGACTTGAGTACTGCCTTTCACCCGCAGACAGACGGTCAATCCGAGAGGACAATCCAGACTCTCGAGGACATGCTTAGAGCTTGTGTTCTTGAAGTAGGGGGATCATGGGATGATTTCCTCTCAGTGCCAGAGTTCGCTTATAACAACAGTTATCATGCTAGTTTAGGGATGCCACCTTTTGAGGCCTTGTACGGTAGGAAATGCCGGACTCCACTTTATTGGGATGAAGTTGGAGAAAAGCAGTTTACAGGGCCGGAGTTAGTTAAGCAGGCCAAGGAGAAAGTTGAGCCGATACGGAAAAATCTTAAAGCCGCTCAAGACCGACGAGAAGAGTTGGGCCGTTGCGGCAATGGCATTGGATTTACGGTCACCGGATTTGCAAAGATGTTCTTTGCTCTTCTTATATATTTCTGGTTTTCCGGTTTGAGGTTTGGAGATGATTCTTGGTGGTTCGTGTTGATCGAAAGAGTGTTGGGGCGGCTGGTTGTGTTTGTGTGTCTGTATTTTTCTTTTTTTGTTTGTTTTTGTATGTTTGGATCGGGTCGGTTATAGTTTGCTTTTCCGGATTTTAGGTTATTAGTTGTGTCTAAGTATGATTATGCTACGAATATGGCTGTTGTATTATGTTACCAAATCAAGTCCTCTATTGTGAGGCGGAATTTGGTCGAGATGGGTTATCCCTTCTCCTTGGTCTTTCTTTCGTTGTTCGGGGCAGTTTCCGGCTTTATGCCGGTGGTTATCCGGAATTAGTCCGGCTATGGTCCGGTGTAATGTGTTTGTTTGTTTTTTTTTTAATAAAAACATTTCGTTTCCTGAAAAAAAAAAAAAAATAAATAAATAAACAGTATCCCAAAATTGGTTCCCGGTTATTTTTGGGATAGAATTCATTTATTCGTGGTCGTTATAAATCAATAAATAAACATGAAGGACAGATCTAGTGCATTAATCACATTTGGACGCAACAACACATAAAATCTCAAAAACACAACAAGACTGGAAGAGTCGAAATTATTTGTACCGAGACGTCAATCACAAAAGCACACAAAGACTTTCAGAAGAACTGACAATACGCGTGCCAATAAGTCAATCTCCCAAACACATGGAAGACTCCAAGATGACTTGGAATTAAAAGTCAGCGACCACTAGAAATGCACTCCATATATCTTAAGCCCCCAAATTCCACCTCCAACCTCAGTCTCGTTTGAGTGAGGATATTATAATAAAACATTCATTCATTCGTATTAAGTAATGACTTGCAGGTGTTATATACAGTTGCAATTAGGAACAAATTTTTTACGACTTTGAGATTCAAGAATTGCATAGGTGTAGTCTTTCTAGACGGCAAATGAAAGTCTATTTGCATAGGTGTAGTCCTTCTTCCTCTTCCTCTTATGTTTTGTCCGCTTTGCAATTTGAGTAATGAAGAAACCTCTCACATCTTTCTTTGTTGTCCATTTTCTTTCTCTATCTGGCGCAAGATTTTCGATTGGTGTTCATTTTCAATTGCTATCCCGAGAGTTTGGAGCGAATTTTGTACGTTCTCTCCTAGGATTGTGCGTCAAGCCGATGGTCTTCGAGTTTGGGACGCCATCAAGAAGGTGGTGATGTGGTGTATTTGGACTTTAAAAAATAACATTGTCTTCAACTCCAAAGATGCAACAATTGACCAAACTTTTGAGGATATTAGAATTCGTAGCTATGTTTGGATAAATGGTAGAATTGATAAAGTTAGTGTAGATTGGGATGTTTGGCGGTGTAATCCCTTATCTATTTGTTCTCCTTAGTCTCTCGAGCTAATTTTGGCCTGGTGTTATCATGCGCTTGAATTTGGTTTGTATTATTGCAACTTTTCTAGCATCTTGCTAGATTTTATTAATTTATTCATTGATGTTCAAAAAAAAAAAAAAAAGTCTATTGCTAAAAACTCACTTCCTTCCGTATTTAAACATGTTCATTTATATCTATGTTAGGATATGGTAATATTTTAGGGGGAATGAGGGAGAAGGACAAAAATATTTCATCAATTAAGTAGAAGGACAGTCTTTTGAAACTTTTGCATAAAGGACAAAACTATTTATCCACTATCGAAATTCACTTGTGTTCGAAATTCACCGTTTAAATTCACTGCCGAAATTCACTGTCGAAATTCACTAATTTTCAAAATTCATTGTCGGGATTCACTGATTTTCGGGATTCACTGTCAAAATTCACTATCGAAATTCACTGATTTCGGGCAAAATTCACTATCGAAATTCACCGATTTCGGGATTCACTAGGGAGATTCACCGATTTTCGGGATTCACTGTTTGTCCTTCTCGCTATAAAAATTATGCAGTTGTCCTTCTCCCTATAAAAATATGTAGTTGTCCTGTTGCTTAATAATATTTCAGATTGTGTCCTTATCCCTAATTTTCCAAATATTTTATCTTTCCTTTTGTTTATTCAGATTTTTTCGTTAAAAACAGTCTTTCTCCGACTTCTATTTTATATAAGGTAAGAAATTTCGTGGGGAAAATAATTTTTGCTTATCATTCATCAATCAGCACGGTACAGTGTATAGTTACAACTTGGGTTTCACCCTATAAGTATAATCACAATTCTAACCTTACTAAAATAATTACTAGGAATACATCATAATCATAATACCCCTTCAAGGTGGATTGTGGAGGTCCCGATCGCCCAACTTGCCCAATAGAAAGAAGAACTATTGTCATCCCTAAGCCTTAGAAAAATATCTGTCAACTGATGCTTCGTAGGATGCTTGTCAAAAAATAAATCAGAATTGACAAAATGCATAAGAGGATAAGGAGTACATGAGGCCGTTGACGGATCGGATGAACGTGGAATAGGATTTTTTCTGCTCAAAAGAGTATGTGTGACGAAATCTTGGAACAGAGAATTAGGAATTTTCGGTTTTTTACCTTTGCTCAATTCTTCCACACCTTCAGCTAGTCGTTGAGGTGGTGGTGAAGACATATAAGAGGCTGCCAAGATACATTCTCCCCAAAATTTGAGGTGTAAATGCCCCCAAACCTAAGTGTTCGTGCAACATTTAAACTATGTTGATGTTTACGTTCTACACGTCCATTTTGTTGAGGGGTGGCTACACATGAGGTTTCAAAAATTATCCCGTGTTTTCGGAAGTAAGGAAGTAAACACCTAAACTCGGTTCCATTGTCGATCACTACGAACTCTTTTTATAGTCACATCAAATTGACGAGAAATCAAGGCCACAAATTCTAAAAATACCGTTTCTACTACAATGGAAAATTGGATTTTTCGTCCGATAACTTTACCATTTTTCTATTTTCGTCCTGTTTTTACTCTGACAAGAATTTTAGTCCTGTATCTTTTAAAAACATTGCAAAAATGGCCCTGTCAAGCCGGAAAAGCTGACTGGACTCATTTTCCGACAAAATTTACTGATGTGGCTGCCACATAACGCTGACGTGGCCACCTGGTCCAATTTGTTTTCCAAGTAGGTCGACAAATAACCCGGAAAATCAATTGCCTTTTCATTTCCCCACAAAATAGGTCATTCCCAACCCCCTCGTCTCCTTCAATTTCCCCACCCATTAATTTTGCTTCTCCATCACTTCATCTTCCCCAATCAACCCACCATTCCACCAAAAAAACCATCTGCTGCAACTTGCCCAAAATAGATGACAAAATCATTTGCATTTTGAAGAACCCGTATGAAGAACTTGCAAAATCAGGGAGCTCTCTTCGCAACAATCGCAAATCCGGCACGGATAAGCATCCCTTAGAGGTTAATAAGAAGGTTTCTGTTTATGGTAAGCTTTTCTTATCTTTCATGTTATTTTATTAAAGTGAATGTTGAATGTAGTTATATATAGAATAAAGTCTTTGTTTATTTCGATAAGGGGACCAATTTTTTTTTATTGATTTGGGGACCACTTTCTTTTAAATTAACACAAGTTGAAGCTTACTTGTGAATTTCATAATCCTTTAATTCGTAGTCCTCTTTTTTCCCGTCAAGACATTTTTTTAAAATGATTTTAGGATAAAGTCCAAATCTTGAATGTCTTTTCTCATTTCCATGCTATTTTGTAGGTTTTCCAACTCCAAGCATCGTTGTATGTTTGCATTTTGGGGGTACGTTTCATCATACAACTGGTGGGTCGAAGTACATTGGTGGTAGGCAATTTGATATTAAGAATGTAAAGAAAGATGTTTTTACATATCATATATTGCGTAGTGTGCTAACCGATGATGGAGTTAACAAACCTTTTAGACTCTATAATTATGTCAAAGATGGATTTACTTTGATATGGGAGGACAAGGATTTAAGTAACCTAGTTGACGAAAAGCTGAAAGGTGATGGATGTTTGGCACTTTATGTAGATGAGCTGAATGAATCTGCAGGTTCCGAGCAAGTAGATAACCTTGGTTCAGGTCAAGGGGATGGTCATGGGAAAGAAAATGTTGATGTTGAGTATGATGATGAGTTTAGTGGAGACACTAATGATGTAGAGTTTGATTAAGATGATGTAGAGTCTGATGATGCCTTGGATGATAAATGGTTTGCTGATAATGTGGACCTTGATGTGGAATGGTTTCTTGAATTATCAACAGAATGTGATAACTTACAGAAGTCAAATGTGTAAGAGCAAAGAGGGTTTAGCTTGTAATGATTCTTCTAAAGAAGAGGATGTAGTCATATGTGATGATGACTTGGATAATGGCAAAGATTAAGATGATGAGGTCAGGGAACAAAAATTCCCTATGTTTAACACAATAGATTTGTATGATCCTGAATTTAAAATAGGAATGAACTTTGACAATAAGAAAATACTCAGACAAGCAATACACTCACATGCAGTCATCACTAATAGGAATATAAACATTACGAAAAATGATAATGAGAGGGTGCATGCCAAATGTGAGGACAAAGATTGTGGGTGGATGCTTTATAGGTTAATTGTTAAGGGTGACTCCAAATTTCAGATTAGGAAATACAATCCTGATCATACTTGTGCAAAAAGTTTTCATGTCAAAAACATGAGAACGGAATGGATTTCTGGAAAATACTTGAAAAAATTTAAAAGTGATCATAATAGAAATATAAAAGAGTTTAGGGAGGATGCCATTGTTGAAACTAGATGCCACATTTTAGAAGATCAAGCTTATAGGGCAAAAGGAAAGGCTCTTGCTATCATTGAGGGTGACTTTGTGGATCAGTACACTTTGTTGTGGGAATTTATTAATGAGGTGAAAAGATCTAATCCAGGAAGTAGTGTCATATTAAGCACTAATGATGGTGAAAATGTATAAGCGGCCAGCCACACTAAGGAAATTACGAACTGTAACCATTTTCGCCACCGGAGCAAAAGTCTCTGTGTATTCTAGACCTGTGACCTGATGATGTCCGAAAGCCACTAATCGTGCTTTCAATCGTTGCAGAGTCCCATGTTCATCATAATTTTTTGTGTACACCCACTTACTCTCCAACGCATTTTTCCTGGGAGGAAGTGGTTGTAGTTCCCATGTTCCTGGTCTTCAAGGGCCCGAACTTCTTCTTCCACGACCTTACGTCAACCATTGTGTTTAATTGCTTCCCAAAAAGTATTAGGAGATTCCCAGCAGTAGTAGCCGTGAGGTACTTACGATACTTGTCAAAAATAAATCATAATTGACAAAATGCATAAGAGGATAAGGAGTATCTGAGGCCGCTGACGGATCGGATGAACGTGGAATATGACATTTTATGCCCAACAAGAGAATGTGTGACGAAATCCTAGAACCGCGAATTAGGAATTTTTTGTCTTTTACCTCTGCTCAATTCTTCCACACCTTCACCTAGTCATTGAGGTGGTGGTGGAGGTGTGTTATCGACCACTTATTCGATTGCCGACCCCCTTCAACCAGTGGCTCAGGCATAGCAGTGACATGCTAATAAAACCTAACATCACGTGACACAAAAATTTCCTGAATATAAAGGTCATACAAAGTCCATCCATTTTTTCTGAATGGATGTCCCAAAATATACACTTGCGACGACGGCTATCAAATTTGTTTGAATGACGATGACCATGTGCATAACATAAACAACCCAAGACTCGGAGCATAGATAAATCCGGCGGGTTTCCAAACAGACATTCGTATGGAGTTTGGTAATTGAAAATACTAGATGTAGTTCGATTAATAATTTAAGAGGCTGCAAAAACACATTCTCCCCAAAATTTGAGGTGTAAATGCCCTCAAACCTAAGTGCTCGGGAAACATTTAAACCGTGTTGATGTTTACGTTCTACACGTCCATTTTTGAGGGGTGGCTACACATGAGGTTTCAAAAATTATCCTGTGTTTTCGAAAGTAAGGAAGTAAACACATGAACTCGGTTCCATTGTCACTAAGAACTCTTTTAATAGTCATATCAAATTGACGAGAAATCAAGGCCACAAATTCTAAAAATACCATTTCTATTACACGGGAAAACTGGATTTTTTTCGTCCGATAACTTTACCCTTTTTCAATTTTCGTCCGGTTTTTACACCGGCGAGAATTTCAGTCATGTATCTTTTAAAAACGTTGCAAAAATAGTCATGTCTGGCCGGAAAAGCTGATTGGACTCATTTTCCGGAAAAATTTGTTGATGTGGCTGCCACATAACGCTGATGTTGCCACCTAGTCCAATTTTTGGTAGTTCGACAAATAACCGGGAAAATCAATTGCCTTCTCATTTCCCTACAAAATAGGTCCTTCCCAACCCCCTCTTCTCCTTCAATTTCCCCACCCATTAATTTTGCTTCTCCCTCACTGACAAATTTCGATCAATCAATCTCGTATCCAATCCTAATCCAAAGATACAATATTTATAGGCCAGCCTCAGGGCTCCCAAGTCTACTTACAATTGCATCAATACCCTTACTAGTTACAATAAATAATAATGCATAATAATAATATATCGGTATATCGTAATACCCCCCCTCAAGTGGGAGCGTGAATGTCTCGAACGCCTAACTTGCGCAATAAAAACTCGAACTGTTGTCGCCCCAATGCCTTGGTAAAAATATCAGCCATTTGATGTTTCGTCGGTACGTAAGAAGGAAGAATCGGACCATCCGTGATGGCATCACGTACGAAATGACAAGCCGGCCTCAATATGCTTCGTACGTTCATGAAAGACCGGGTTCTGTGCAATATACAAAGCGGATTGACTATCACAGAAAAGGCGAATACCAGGGGGGTGACGGACACCAAGATCGGCAAGTAACTGCTTCAGCCATTTCAATTCACACGTCAGAGATGCCATAGACCGATACTCTGCTTCAGCCGAAGAACGAGATACCGTAGTCTGTTTCTTGGACTTCCAGGAGATAGGAGAAAGACCAAGAAACACAAACCAACCACTCAATGATCTGCGAGTGAGGGGGCAACTAGCCCAATCAGAGTCACACCAACCCTCGAGAACAAGAGAACTGTCAGAGCGCAGCAGAATACCTTGTCCCGGATGTTTCTTCAAGTAGCGTACCAACCGTAAGGCAGCATCCCAATGTTCGATTCGCGGAGCCTGCATAAACTGAGACAAGACATGAACAGAATAGGCGAGGTCCGGGCGGGTAACCCCGAGATAAATAAGTCGTCCTACAAGCCGTCTGTATGAGCCCGGATCATCCAACAAAGGCCCGGTCGCAAGAGCAAGTTGATGGTTCTGCTCGATGGGAAAGTCAGCTGGTTTGCTCCCAAGTAACCCGGTTTCATGTAAAATATCCAATGCATATTTCCTCTGATTCAAGAAAATCCCATCCACATTCCTGGCAACCTCGATCTCAAGAAAATATTTGAGAGCCCCGAGATCCTTCATTTTAAAACACTTGCCCAAATAAGATTTAAAAATCGACAGCGCCACTTTATCATTGCCGGCAATGATCATATCGTCAACGTAAACAAGGATGACAAGCTGGATTCCATCACGATTCAAAGTGAATAACGAATAGTCAGAATAAGACTGACGAAATCCATAGTCATGCAAAGCTGAGGCAAGCTTTGCAAACCAACACCGCGGGGCCTGTTTCAACCCGTACAACGATTTGCGCATCTTGCAAACCAAATTTGATCCCTGCTTCTCAAACCCGGGAGGAATCTTCATATAGATCTCCTCATCCAAATCCCCATGCAAAAAGGCATTCTGAACGTCCATCTGGTGAATATCCCATCGTTTCACCGCTGCAACACTGAGAAAAGTCCGAACCGTAACCATTTTCGCCACAGGGGCGAAAGTCTCTGTGTTATCAATACCCTCTTCTTGGTGATGCCCAAAATCCACTAATTGATCTTTGAGACGCTGTAGGGTCCCATGCTCGTCATATTTCTCGGTATATACCCACTTACTCCCCAAAGCCTTCTTCCCGGGAGGAAGAGGTTGTAACACCCAAGTACCCTGATCTTCAAGTGCCTGAATTTCTTCTGACATGGCCTTACGCCACCCCTCATGTTTGACAGCCTCCTTAAACGATTTAGGAGGATTCCCCACTGTAATAGCTGCAAGATACTTGCGACGTTTATCAGAAAACATGTCATAATTAATATAATGCATAAGAGGATACGGAGTACCTGAGGAGACCGACCGTGCGGAAGAGCGTGGAGGACTTTTCTGTTCAATTAGTGTATGCGTCACAAAATCTTGAAAGCGCGAATTCGGAATCTTTTGTCGCCGGCCCCTGCCTAACTCTTCGGGACCTCCACCTGGATGTCGAGGTTGTGGTGAAGGTACTATATTTTCCCCAGTATCATGTGTTTCAATAGAGCCGTCCGTCCCCCTCAATCGGAGGATCCGGCAAGGGTGATTCCCCGGTAGGAGAGAGATCAAACTCACGGTCCACTATGCCAACATCGTCAATCAAAGGATAGGGAACTACATATGATTCTGTAGGGGTCAGTTGGGAAAATGGGAACACATGTTCGAAAAATTTAACATCCCTAGAAACAAAAATCTCCTCCGTATCTAGGTCGTACAAAGTCCATCCTTTCTTCGCGAAAGGGTAACCAAGGAAAACGCACTTACGACTCCGGCTAGCAAATTTATTCGTGTGGCGATGGTCGTGGGAATAACATAAACATCCCAAAATACGAAGCATCGAAAGGTCCGGTTCTTTCCCAAAAAGAGACTCATAAGGGGTTTTATAATTCAAAATACTAGAGGGTGTTCGGTTAATGATACAAGCAGCCGCCATAACACACTCCCCCAGAACTTAAGTGGCAAATGTCCATCAAAACGTAGTGCACGTGCAACATTAAGTATGTGTTGGTGTTTCCGTTCTACCCTCCCGTTTTGTTGAGGAGTACTAACACAAGACGTTTCAAAGATGATACCTTCTTTACGAAAATAAGGAAGCAAAGGTTTAAATTCTGTCCCGTTGTCACTGCGAACCCGTTTAATTTGAACCTCGAACTGGCGAGAAATTAAAGCAACAAAGTCCATGAAAGCCGACTCGACCTCCATTTTATTCAACAATAAATAAATCCAAACCGAACGGGAATAGTCATCAACAATAGTCAAAAAATACGAAGCACCACACGTTGAGGGCACACTATAGGGTCCCCACAAATCACAATGTATTAATTCAAAAATACGGCTCGCTTTATTTTCACTAAGGGGAAAAGGTTCTCGGGGCTGCTTAGCCCGAAAGCAAATATCACATCCATCTTTATTTAAAGGTTTGGGAATAGAAATATTAGGCACCTGTCGAAGGACCTTTTCCGATGGGTGTCCTAATCGCCGATGCCACAAATCTCCAGTCTGTCCACCATCAACTGCCATAACTCGAACATCTGGAACTCCCAAGAACAGAAAAAGTCCATCCACACGCTCACCCAATCCAATCAGTGTCCTCGTCACTCGGTCCTGCAAAATACATAAACCACCGGTGAGTTGCATCACGCAATTATGATCGTCCAAAAATTGGGATGCCGAAATCAAGTTACAATTTAATCCTGGTACGTATAAAACATTCGAAAGTCGTAAATTCCCGGATAAAATAACCGTTCCCGAATGAGTTGCAAACGAGGAACGTCCATCCGGTAAGCCAATCGAACAATCCTCAATTGGTCGTAGTTGTACAAATAAATTTCGGTCACCAGACACGTGGTGAGTTGCCCCGGTGTCAATAATCCACGAGTATTTACTAGTCAAGCCATCACGCGAGTTAGAGACATTCAATAGATCTAAAATCCCCTGCCATTGGGCTGGGTTAATAATCGCCAAGCCCGTCTCGTCTAAATTCTGTGAATGAGCTGGAATAGCGGGCTGAGTCGAGCCCGTCAAAGCTGAAATTGCTGCCTTGTACACTATCGGCAGGGCACCACTGGATGCTGCTCCTCGTCCCTGCACTCCTGCACCAGTCCGGCCACCCAAGATCCTTGAGTCTACCGAACTCATCCCAGCAGCCACTCCAGGAGTTACTGATGGCTTTTTCAATCCCAGTTGTTCCATTCCTGTGGGTTTTTGTTTTTTTTTTTTTCCTGCAATTCCGGTACTTCACTTTATTCGGAACAATGCTCGAATTATGACTATTTAATTGTTTCAATCAAGAAAAAAAAAGGGTTCTTTAGAATATGATGGTAAAGAAAATAATTAAGGGGAATTCAATGGCAACAAAATTTCTGCTACTTGTTGTTAAAGTCAATTCTCCCCACCCTAGGGTTTTTATTTTTTTTTTTATTTTTTTTAGGTAATACGGTGTAGCCAACCTTGCTCGATACCATGACAAATTTCGATCAATCAATCTCGTATCCCAATCGTAATCCAAAGATACAATATTTATAGGCCAGCCTCAGGGCTCCCAAGTCTACTTACAATTACATCAATACCCTTACTAGTTACAATAAATAATAATGCATAATAATAATATATCGGTATATCATAATACTCACTTTATCTCCCCCAATCAATCCACCAGGAAAAACCTGTTAGGAAATCTACGCAGGAACGCAGCAGAATTCAAAAATTTGATTTCCTTTTACCCAAGATCGACTTCGTTTAAACAATAAACAAATAAGCTAGTAGACGGTGTTACCTTGCTTGATCTAAAAGATCGACGCTTTGACCGTCTAAAGACAGTAGTTCTGCATAGAGCCGCCCAAGTGTTCGGCCTCTACCGGTGATCCACACGAACAGCCCGCCGGAATCCCATCATGGATTGCTACCAGAAAAATTTGGTTCTAGACCGACTTTTTCTCTCTCTCAAAATCTCTCCTAAGAAGCTCTCTATTCTTTCACAAGAACTATTAGCTCTTGGAATTATGATGTACAAAAGAGTTTGACACCCACTACATATATATAGTAGATGGTGCGCCCCAACTATTGTCCCAATCTAATTGGGATTAGCTTCCTAGTAGATTGAGGAGAAGGAAAACCTTTTTCTAATAAAATAAGGAAAATATAATTGATTGATTTATCTCATTAATATTCAGTATCTTATATTAAATATTTTCTCCAAGATATATATTGACAATATCTTATATTGAATATATCTTTATCTTTAATTATATTACTATAAATCAATTTACACATGTGCATATATCACTTATATATACTATATGCATAAATCTATATTTATTATATATATTCATTACACAAGTGCATATGCATGCATATCCCATGTATGCACACTACACGCATGTAGTCACAAATACATATACATACATATATATATATATATATATATATATATATATATATATATATATATATATATATATATATATATTAATATATATATATATATATATATTAATATCTTATATTAATATCTTATATTAATATATGGTAATACCATTAATTAAATTACACAATCCAAGTGTATGTTATGCACACACAAATTACGCCACCTTAGCCAATAATTTGGCATCCGAAATATTCTTTAATTAATATAATACTATTATTAATTAATTTACAAAATACATGTGTATCAATATACATATATATATATATATATATATATATATATATATATATATATATATATATATATATATATATATATATATATATATATTTTTATTTTTCAACTTATATGTATCTATATACATATTTAATTAATCAACATAATTAATATCTTGTATTTAATTTATTCATAATAAATAAATACCACCATATTAATTTACCACTATAACCTTTATAGTCTCGAGATAAACTTTCCTTATTTGGTTATCATCTATAACCACATTTTAATCCGACTTGATGTTCATATGTGTGTGATCATTTAGGCTTCCGAATATGTTGGCCATAGACACAAAGTGTAAATTACGAAAATGCCCTTCATGCCTAAAGATCATGGGATAGCGTCTAGCAACACACCGTGACCCCCAATCATCGGAAGAGTCAAATGTAATGACTACTACCTTTCATGTGAAACAGTTACCGTGTAACTTACAATCCTATCGCTGTAATAATATCCATACGATCGCATCTCGAGTGTCAATACATTAACGATCGTATCTTATAATCTGGATATCATGCTATCTCGAAATAACTCATTTACTTCCACTTTGCAAAGATTCACGAGAGTAAGACATTCCTTATATGAAGGCCATTTCGGATCCTACTGATAGGATACGCGATTCCCAGACGACCAAACATGTATACTCCGCATGCTTCAATATCACACCCAATCACTACCGCATGATTGCCCCGTGGCTAGGGGAAACCTCAATAGTGTCAAAGCATGACAATCCACACCGTGATGCCATGAAGACTCCGTTCTAAAGGATAATTACTCAACTGCCACATAGTGCAACACTTAATGTAAGTGGGTCAGTCTAACGTACGCATTCTCTAATACACGTCCACGTACAGTCCAAGTGTCTCTACACTTTGATAGATGAGATCTATCCCTGCCCTTAAAGACAGAAGACATCTAATACGTGCTAGCCTGTTTATACTATCAATGCCCTATTTAATAGTACATCGGCCTGAGACATTTAAGTATCAAACTTATTAAAGTGATTAGAGATCTCATAAACCATAATCGCCTATCATGGTTTCTCTATCACAGTTTAATACTAAGGACGTTATCATATAACAATTCATAATTGGTTCTTTAAGAGAACATATATATGACAACATAAAAGCCATTTAATATATGCATAAACATAAAGAAATAGTAGAAATGATCCGACCCGGTCGGATCCGGTCCAACCCGATTTGGTTTAGGACACTATTCCAACAAAACCATCTACTGCAACCTACCAAAAATAGAAGACAAAATCATTTGCATAACGAAGAACCCGTATGAAGAACTTGTTAGGTGTGATGCCCGAAAGACAATTTTGTAATTGTTTTATTTAATTAATAAATGAAATGATATTATTATTCATATTTATTATTCTCATATTCACCGATGTGACAATAGTATTTACACTACAGAAAACCCTAAAGCATATCGTTTATGTAATCACTTAACTCAGTGTATGGAATATACACGGGAGGATTGAGTTAGTGAAGATGTACTTAAAATACAATTAGCCCGTAGTGAAGTTAATCGAGAGTATCGGGTCTCTCCTTTAACGTGCTATTAATGAGCCCAGAACACAATAGGTGTGATTGTCTTATCCGGACTTTCGGTTAAGAGAACCTAGTGGGGCATTTATATATGATAGATATATCATATAGGGCTGGACCGATTTGATTAGAGTTCACGATATAATTCCGTAATCGAGAAGTCTTATCGAATCAATCGATGATCATATTTATGCATATATCTTAATCCCGAGGTGATCACGATCAAACGCTTGAATCGGTATGAGGTTTGACTTGACGGTTAAGGATTACACCGAGTCCGTGATCCGAATTACCCCATCTTGGCATTGTACTTGGATTGAGTGAGTAGTCCGTGTTATCACGGATACGGAATCCATTCCTTCCATTTATGGAAGTAGATAGACGCTTCCCTTATTTGTTAATCCTAGAAACTGATCGATCGCGCGAGTTCATATTACACTGATTAGCTACCAGTGAGTTGTATGAATTAATTGATCACTAGGGGGTTAATGGTAAATAAGGATAAGAGGCTCTAAAAGGGTTAACGGTAACTTCCCGATTTAGAATGAACAGTCTATGGAGGATTAATCCATATGTAATGATTATATCAATGGACGCTTATTATTATTCTCGTGAAGAGATAAATATAATCTTATAATCGGAGGAGTGCAGTCATGGGATTATGGTGGCATATTCCCGTGATTGATTTATCGAATATAATTATTCTATTTGTAAGATAATTATTTATTTGATTTATCGGAGCCGCTGATTATTAGTCCATGGTCCCCGACGTGCCTCCAATATAGCATAGCTATTCTCGGACGTCGAATCCTAATAATATTAATTTAGTTCTTATTAGAATTTAATTAAAACGATATGTGAATTAATTGTTTAGTGAACTATTAAATTAGTTGGGCTAAATAATTAAATATGTGAAAAATGCCTTTTTCATAATCTTGGCCAAAATTAGTGTTATGGCCGAAAATTCATATTGACTAGGTCAATAAGAGAATTTTCGGCCCCAAGCATGTTTAGGAAACAAGAAATTGGTTTTCTTGTGGATTAATAAGACATGTGCATAAAATATTTATTGGATAAATATTTATGGTAAGAAATAAAGATAAATATTATTCTAGATTTGTTCTAGAATATTATGGGATTATTTTTATTTATTGGATTTATTTATTTGCAAAATAAAATCCTTGGAGGACAAGGATTACTCACCTATATAAAGAGAGTTCTCCCAAGCCTAAAACACATTGTGATTTTCGACTTCTACCTCTTAGAGAGGAGAAGAATAAAATTCGGCCAAGGGGAGAATAAGGGGAAAATCTTGGAGGTTTTCCGGTTAGCATATCGGAAGGATTCGAGACGAGAATTTCCTTCCACCGGGAGTTGTTCGGATCACACGTGCGGAAGATCGTGGTGCTCTTCACACCTTTGTTTGTTCTTTCTATTACGGCTCTTCTACTTGGATTTTGAGATCCAAGAGGTATGTTCTACAACCCCCTTGTAGAGTAGATCTAGTTATTTTATTACGTGTAATTTATAGATCTAAATCCTTAAATCGCTTCTGTTGCGGATGGTATTACTAACAGTGGTAGCAGAGCCAGGGTGATCTATATTTATACGTATAAAATATTAGATCTAGGAGTGGTAAACATGTAGATTTTTTGTCCCAATTTTTTTTAAAAAGGGGCCGATGCATAAATGTAATTTTTTTTTATTTTTTATGTTATGAATGTCTTGGTTGAAGAGATGGATTGTGGTTGATACTGTTTACTCGTTAGATCTATTTTTGTAGCTCTTTTTGTTTAGTAACAATTGAGCATAAGAATTGTATTTTATTTATGTCAATTTTCGAAAATTCCATGTAAAAGTAGCATCTTTTATTGTAATTTTGAATATCCGGGCTCGAAAAGATGAAGATCTTGCTGGAAAATTGAAGATCAAGGCGAAACCCAAGGTATGAACGAGGAGAAACGGTAAATTTTTTTTAAAAAAAACTACTACAGGACTTTCTGCGACCCTGAAAAGCGTCGCTATAAGTCCTGTTTATGATATTGCATGCGGCTAGGGTTTAAAAAATTGCGGGTGCATGAATTTTTTTTTAACCTAATTTTTTATTAAAAAGACTGCCGTTTAAGGCAGAAAAAGAAAATGAAAAAAAAATTTATTTTTGGAAAATAATTTGTAACAGCCGCATGTCACAATAATATATATATATATATATATATATATATATATATATATATATATATATATATATATATATGATTAATTATAATAAATTGGATTTATTTAATTAAAACAAAGGCCTTTCTTCTCTCGGGTGTTCGTGGTTCGTGATCCGGAAGTTTCAAGTTCAAGGTTCGAAGATCGAAGACTTGAAGACAACAAGATTGTAATTTTCTCTTTTCCTAGGATAGATTAGATACGGGGGTACCAACAATCCATTTCGGTGTTTAAATTTTCCGCAATTTATTTTTTATGTGTTTGATCATAAAATAGATATAAAATCGGAATTGCCATGACATGCATCATATCATAAATCCACTCCATGCATACATGTAGTACAAACTCGCGTAATTAGTTGAAATTTAATTAATACGTGGTAATTAATTAATTTAGTAAATAATTAAAGATCCGAGGACAGGTTATGAAATCGTTAAGCCTTTCGGTGTGTGTTCTCGGTGAACCGCCTTAAAGCCCAAACGAGATCACGTTCGTAGTGTCTACAAGATTGAATGATGGTAAAAGAATAATACATCTTGGATAAAAACGGTTCGCCTATAGGTTGGGTGGTCAACTGTGCTGGGCTCGACCGACTTAACCCTCCTAGTGTGATGTATGCACGGGGGTCCGGCAAGATTAAGCTACACCGGCGAGCGGAGGGGTGATTCCTTCTTATCTCAATGGGGCTCTCTTGACCCGACTTCGTCCGACTGTCACATATGTTCCAACGAATAGGACGGGTAGGCTTGCCTACGTTACCGACACCATTCAGAATCCTTGATTTGATGTGCTTTTATGTTAACATCAAAAAGACTTGGTTAGTTAACCCACCACCACTTCCAAAATATTGAGTGGGAGCCGGGGAGGCGACAGCCAACCCCACGGCCTCTACTATAGATACAAGTAAGTGAGAGAAGGGTGACGCCTCGCGGCGCTTTGATTTCATCCCCCTAAGGATGGTGTTCACCCCTATCAACATTCATGGTTTGGTCTCCGAAAGGATAGGATTTCCGGGTACTCGTCGGGTCACTGACCTATCCTAAGACGGCACACTCGGGGCGTACCTAAGAGATCCGATATAGTAGGTCACACTCATAAAGGATATTCTTGATAATATCTAGGCTAAAAAGGAAGGTAGTCAATGAATAAAGGGATGTTCGATTCTCGTGGGATGTTCGATACTCACAAGTTATTCATTGATGAGATTGTCTCGATTTAACCGTCATCTCTTTGACCTACGCTAAGGCGGCACTGAGATGCGAGGTTAAAACCTTGGAATGGTAGAGTAGACTTAATTTTAGTTTACAATTCCTAAAATAATATAATATAGTAGTGTTAAACTTGAATTAATATATGTCATTTTATTTACAGCATTATATCCCTTACTAAATTGCTTAAAATTTATAATTGACTAGTATCGACTTCGTTAAAAAGTGGAAAGTAACTAGGACGTTGAACTAGTTAATCGATAATGCAATTATTTTTTGAAAGAGATATTTTCTCTTAAGCCTTTTAAAAACCAGAGTGACATATAGGTATGTCACTAGTGTCATTCATGTCAAACGGAAGACAAACTTAGTTTGATCAAAGGTGATTTCGGACCTTGAAATTCTTCTAGTGAATTTTGAGTGTGTAGGGATTACACGAGTAATTTTCTAATTGAAAAATCGGAAAATCATGAAGTGTTACTAGTTGGACGATATTTGGAATCGATGAACTAGTGGGAGCTTTATGATTTGTTGTTTTTCTAGAACATTAGAAAAGTGTAACTGACTACACACGTAACCGTTCTAATTGAAAAACCGGAAAGTCATGAAATGTCGCTAGTTGGACGATATTTGGAATCGATGAACTAGTGGGACTTCTATGATTTGTTGTTTTTTCTAGAAACATTGGAACTATGTACGAAAGATTTTCTAATCGTAAAAATCGGAAAATCATAAAAAAAAATAAAGCATTGCTCGTTAGACGGTATTTGGAACCGATAAACTAGTGGGAGCTTTAATGTTATGATTTGTTGTTTTTTTCTGGTATATTAGAAAATCCGAGAAGTCCCGACGAGTAACACTCGAAATAGACATCCCACGGTTCAAGAGTAGTGTCTACTCAAACGAACCGCTGGTTCAAGACTGTTTCCATTCACGGAAAGTCAAGAATGGGAGAATATGTCTAAAAGTGTTAGTCATCTAAACTGAGAAAACTTTAAGGCTGAACGAAAATTAATAAACTGAAAATCATAGGATAAGGACAGTGATTTTGGATCACCAACCTATGAATCCTTGGCGATTTTCTCGAGCTAAGTTCTTTGGAGCAACAAGGTAGCAGTTCATTTAACGATTAAAAGAATAAACAACGGGCAGTTAATTTTAGCTAAAATAGTGGGAGTGATATAAGGAAATGAATATCGGATTCAATCCTTGGATATCGCGGAAAAATTATTTTCTGTTTAAGATTCGTTGGAACGAAAGGATTTACCTTCTATTCGATAATTTGTTTGTCGTATAGAAAGTGTATACCATTTGTAGTACGAATCCAAGACTCGGACTTTTGTTTGATAAAGTCAAAACCACATAGAACTGCTGAAATATGTATATAAAACACATCTTAAGAACCATTAAAAGCAATTGGTTTCGATATTTAGATAAACGCTTCTTCATATTCCATAGTTAGTCCATAGTCCCTAAAAGACAAGACCTGAAAACTGGCTCAGGGTGATTCCTTTCTCCCGGTCTGGTTATATTGTCTCAAAGACATCAATGACTAAGTTTCCTTTCAATCGGTAAAGGATAATGGTTATAAAGAAGTAACATAGCTTGTTCATGATGACCTTCGGGGTCTGATGAAAGATACGAGCTAGTAAGAGCTTCTGAGTAGTGATTAATTACTTGTCTGATAACTATTCAAACACTCCGGTAAGGTTATCCAAAATATTCTAAGGTGTCTCTGATTTGGTCGGAGATGGAGTATTCTATACTCAGAAATGGGCCATCACATAGTCCTAGGGACTGATGCTCGGCCTGCCTCATAGTGAAATGCTTTCACTAAGGGAGAAACCGTTGAATTACTTTACGTAGTTGTAGATGTGCTACAATACACTGCTTAACTCAATAATGATATTAGAAGCGAAATTTCGGTTTACATTGAAGTGTAAGACCGAGAAGTCTACCTAGAATATGCTTTGGAATTTACGGATAAGGTGTGGATTCGGTTCACCCCACTTCTATAAATATAAGCATTTATCACACGGTGCTTGAAGGCAAGACTGGGAATTTTGCGCATACGTTCGGTCAATGACCATTCGTGATATATCTTTTAACCTATTGTGTATAAAGGTTAGATATAGGATTCTTGAAATCGGGAAGGGACAGTTATACTGTTGCATCCTTTCCGATAGAGTCCATAAACAGCAAAACCTTGAACCTTGAAGTATGTTTACTCAAGGTAGTTACTAACTGATTAAAATCAGACCACATCCAACATCGGTTGTTGGTGATAACACTAAAACACTACTAAACTAGATCAGAATTTCGATCCACCCAGTAAGTATTGGGAGTATGGTTTATCCATTACCCATTACGGGTTCTGCGGACTTTGTAGTCTGAGGATCGATTGATGACCTATGGCTCTTTTGTGAGCAGTATAGGATTCTGATAATAGAGGTTGGTTTAATAGCCATTGTGTTGTTACAAACTCATTATCATGAGTCTGTTTTAAAAAGTCTTTATGTCCTTGATGAAAGTCATGTGAGCACTCCACTTGACCTAAGTGTGTACTTAGTCAAGAATAGAGGTGAACTAATGGATCAGTTGAGATATTCTCAAGTGATTGAAAGTTTGATGTACATAACAACCTGTACATGACCAGACTTAGCATGTGTAGTAAACAAACTAAGTAGGTTCACGAGTAATCCAGGCCATAACCATTGGAAAGCCTTAAATAGGTTGTTTGAGGTACATGAAGTACACTATGAGTCTGTGATTACGATATCCAGCAGTATTAGAAGGATACTGTGATACAAAAAATCCACGATTGGTGGTGCAGTTGTGTCCTGAGTATACAAGACAAACGTGCATAGCTTGCTCCACAATGGAAGCTGAGTTCATAGCACTGGATGAGGCTGCAGAAGAAGCTGAATGGCTTAGGAATTCCCTGAGAATATTCCATGTTGGCCTGAACTAGTGGCTGCTATTAGCATACACTGCAGTAGTTAGTCGGTCATAGGAAGGGCACAGAGTAGTGTGTATAATGGTAAGTCTCGACACATACGCCGTAGACACAATACCATTAAATAAATTATCTCTAATGGTTTGATTTCCATCGATTATATACGATCGAAGGAGAATCTTGCGGATCCGCTTACAAAAGGTTTAGCTAGAGATCAGATGTCAATTTTGACAACCGGAATGGGACTGAAGCCTATTACGCATGTTTCCTTGTAGTGGCAACCCAACCATATTGACTGGAGATCCCAAGATCATGGTTCAAAAGGGACAACTAAGCTATAAGGAACAATCCAAAGACTTACCCATTCCGAGAGAATAAAAGTGCTATCTCGCAGAGGGTGTGAGGTTAAGCTTAGCTTTTAATGATTCCTATATCTTGATATTCAAGTGGGGTAGGGCAGAATACCCTTGATAGGAGGTCACCTATGTAAGTGCGAAGTGGGGCCGCTTCTGTGAGAGTTTTGAGGCTTGAATTCTCTAAAGCACTTTCTAAAACCAAGTGTTGTCCAGGGCCGAGATGGACACAACCATGAGAACCGAAAGGTGCTAGGGGAAATATTGTGTGAGTGCTATTGTCTTGGTTTACACTAAAGGCTGAACAGTTCAAGACCTAGTTCACTGATTAGCTGAGTAAATCCGATAGTACTTCACTAAGGCAGGTTCAAGGCCATAAGCTACCTCTCCTGATGCAATATTTTTTCGTCTGACTTCTCTTCAGGGTCTGCATTTGCATTTGCATTAATTTTCATTCATGTGGGGGATTGTTGGAGAAAAAGCCCTTTTTGTAGGGTTGAATAGTCAACTTTAGTGTGATTTACGGATAGGCTCCGATGTATGTCATCGAGAGTTAATGATATCATTGGGCTTTTGAATCACTCGATTCGGATATCGGGTGAATGAGAAATTAATGACTAAAGTTGGTAGAAAATATGTAGGAGATGGGTGTTGAAGGGAGGACCTCACCCCATTCTCCCACATAGGTAACTTGAGGCTTGTGAGTTCAAGTAATAAGAGATAGTGTATGCTCTTATAGATGTGCCCCAAGGGGCAAGGCACTTTTGTGCAGGAGGGAGGACTTAGATAATTCCACACGCGCGCGTGCCGCCGTCCGTCTGGCTCGGCTCGGCTCGTGCTCGAGCTCGGTTCGGTTTGGGTGTTACTATTAATTTTTTGGACAAAATTTCTTTATGAAATTAACCATAAAATTAATTTTGGAATGTGATTGTGTCATTCGACCAATCAGAATTCATTGAGTCATTGGACCAATCAGAATTCAGACGACACATCATCCGACCAATCAAATGAGTGGATTAAGTCGAATTTTGCCTAATAATTTCGGCCAAGCTTCTTTCCTTAAGGGAGAAGTCGGCCATTACTTTTCCAAGGGGAAAAGTTTGATGATGTGTCTCCGCCAATCATATTTGAGCATTGGCTCATCCTCTCCACTATATAAACAACCCCATGGATGAAAGTTTAATCATTCAATTTTCTCTTGTCTTTTCCATCAAAAAGGGAGTGTCATATAGATCTAGTCATTCTTGTAGATCTAGCTATTGAGTCGAAGAGAAGTTGGAGCACTCTGTAAGTTCGCCGGAGCTCGGATTTTTGAAGTGCCTTTAAATCCGAGACGTAAAGCCGTTGTATATTGGGAGACAGTTGCTACTACCGTGGGCACCATACCGGAGCAATTTGGCTTAAGGAAAGAGTTTCATACTCGCATCGGTTTGTCATATATTTATGCAGCGCACTTTATTTTCCTTTACGTTTAAGTGAGATCTGTACCGTGATAGTTTAATTGTTAGGTCGACATCGTAATCACTTTATTTCATTAGATCTAGTCTATGCTTTAATGTGTTAGATCTAATAATAAAATAATATTTTATTTTTGACTTGTTATTTTTTCTGCATTTAATTATCCGTAAATACTTCCGTAAATTACGGATTTGTTCCGTAGATCATTCCACACACGATACACTTATCCCGACAATACCTTGGGAGTTGACGAGGCTAAGAGTCAGTTTGCTGACCTTGCTGTGGATAGCCTGGCCAACCATGCTTTTTATAAGCCTGGTATAGGTGCAATCTATGACGAGCATCTGAAAGAGTTCCAAGAAGAGGTGGACATTATGTCCAAATACTCTCGTTGAGCTGTAGCCTTTGGTCAAAAGGCTACTGGGTCAGAGCCTTCTGCTTCAGCTCCTTCTTCTTCTGAGCAACAACAGAATCCAGCTCCTGATGCATAAATCAAGTTGCTTGTGGACTTGCTTTTCTTTTGTTGCTTTCGCTCTTAAAAAATGTAAATTTCGTACAATTATTTTATAATATATGCAAAGATTTCTACCAAGTGTTTTTGCCTTGCTTTATTTCCAGCACTTATTTTAAGCGCTCCATTAATAGGGTATCTCTCCCCTTAGTAGCCCTGCATTAACTTGTAGTTTTTGGATGGCATACTTAGTTTTCTTTGAGTCTGGTCTGTAGAGCTCAACACCTTCATTAGTCTTGGGATTTAGTGAGTTTTACGTCTGTAAGCTTGCTGAGTCGACCTGCAGAGCTCAGAGTTGAGTCTGACTTGCAGAGCTCAGCGCTTAAATGTATTGCTGAGTTCGTCCTGTGAATCTCAGTTTGACTGTTATGCAGACTTAATGATTTTAGACTAAGTCCGACCTGCAGAGCTCAGCTTGTCCGTCATGTAGTTTGATGAGCTGGACCTATAAAATTTGTTGAGTCCGACCTGCGGAACTCGAGCTTTCAAGTCTGTCTTACAGACTTTGAAGAAATGTTTGAAAATTGTATCATGTATAATGTTTTTATAATATATTCAAATTTATGCAAGTTCCCTTGCCTTAATTTTACTTTCAACACTTACCTGAAATACTTTGATCCATAGTGGGGTGTCTTGCCCCCCCCCCCCCAAGTATGCCATGCATTAACTTATAGTTTTTTGGATGACATACTTAGTAGAATTTGTAGAATTTTTAATTTTTAATTTTTTTTATCTTACCTGTAGAGCTCTGCAATTCGATGTATGCCCTGCAGACTTAGGAAGTTTGGATGTTGTAAACTTGCTGAATCTGACTTGCAGAGCTCATTCTTATGCAAACTTAATTTTTTTAGTCTGTCATGTAGACTTTATTTTTGAGGCTGACCTACATACTTTATTTTTTGAGACTGAGCTGCAAACTTAATTTTTTTAATCTGTCAGATAGACTTATTTTTTGATTCTGACCTGCAGACTTAATTTTTTTGAGTCTGAGGGCAGACTTTATTTTTTGGAGTCTGTCATGCAGACTTTGTTTTTTGAGCCTGACATACAGACTTTGTTTTTTGGAGTCTGTCATGCAGACTTTATTTTTTGAGTCTGACATGCAAGCTTAATGTTTTGAGTGCGACATGCAGACCTAATTTTTTGAGTCTGACCTGCTGACTTAATATTTTTTGAGTCTGTCAGACAAACTTATTTTTTGAGTCTCACCTATAGACTTAATTTTTTTCGTCTGAGAGCAGATTTTAGTTTTTGGACTCTATCATGCAGACTTTATTTTTTTAATCTATCATGCAGACTTTACTTTTGAGTCTGACATGCATACTTTATTTTTTGAGTCTGACCTGCAGACTTAATTTTTTTGAGTCTGTCAGGATGACTTATTTTTTTAGTCTGACCTGCAGACTTATTTTTTTTGAGTCTGAGAGTAGACTATATTTTTTGGAGTCTGTCATGCATACTTTATTTTTTTGAGTCTAAGGGCAGACTTTATTTTTTGGAGTCTGTCATGCAGAGTTTATTTTTTGAGTCTGTCATGCAGACTTTATTTTTGAGTCTGACCTGCAAACTTAATTTTTTGAGTCTGACTTGCACACTTAATTTTTTTGTGTCTGTCAGACGGACTTATTTTTTGAGTCTGACCTACAGACTTAATTTTTTTTGAGTCTAAGGGTGGACTTTATTTTTGGAGTCGGTCATGCAGACTTAATTTTTTGAGTCTGTCATGTAGACTTTATTTTTTTGTAGTCTGTCATGCAGACTTTATTTATTGAGTGTGACCTGTAGACTTATTTTTTGAGTCTATCAGGCAGACTTAATTTTTTGAGTCTGTCATGCAGACTTATTTTTTGAGTCTGACCTGCAGACTTAATTTTTTGAGTCATTCATGCAGACTTAATATTTTGTTTCAAAAAATGTACAACTACGAACAAAAAATGTACGAGTATAAAAATTCTAATTTATGAAGAACTATTTTTGCGACTTACCTTGCTTTTTCCGTTGTTTTCTTGCGAAATTTTTCCATACTTGCATTTTGCAATTTTTATCTTTTATCAGTTGCTTGATAACATCTCTGCTCGGCTTCCCAGTATACCATGCTACAAATTATCACTTTTGGATGGAATACTTAAAGATCCCAAATCTATTTGTTTGTTCTGTCGAGCGATGCTCCGATATTGCATACTTATTCGGCATTACACCGAGTCCGTCATGTAGAGCTCGGCTTGTCCGTCCTGCGGACTTAAATAATATATGCTGAGTCCGTCCTGCAGAGCTCAGTTTGTCCGTTCTGCGGACTTAATAAATTTGGCTGAGTCGTTTGTCTGTCCTGCAGACTTAGTAAATTTTGCTAAGTTCATCCTGCGAAGCTCAGTTTGTCCGTCCTGCATACTCAGTGATTTTTGCTGAGTCCGACTTGAGGATTCGTAGTTTGTCAGTCCTGCGGACTTAATGATTTTAGCTGAGTCCAACCTACGGATTCGCAACTTGTCAGTCCTGCTGATTTTAGCTGAGTCCGACCTGCGGATTCGCAGCTTGTCAGTCCTGCTGACTTAATGGGTTGTCCTGCTGACTTACGGGTTTGGCCGCTCGGTCCATCAGAGATGTGTTAATCGTACCGATGGGACGATGGCGTTTAGGGTTGTTGCATTCATAGCAGCCAACTGCTTCGCTACTGCTTGTTGATCCCTTATAGATTCTGGTTGGTGGCGGGATCTATTGCCGTCCCGTCTCCACCGTTTTTGACCACCATTCTCGATGGTTTCCCCCTTGACCTTTCTTTTCGGCCGGCTTTTATGGCGTGGTTACGATGAATCTTGAACAAATTGTCAGTAGAAGGGCCTCCTTCTAACGCCATTTGACGATTCAAAATTTCGTCCGGTATAAATCTGGGCAGTATTTTCCTAGTGACAATAATCCAAGACCAAAGAACCCTAGAAAAGATGAACGAGGGGATGATTTTGTGGTGATTAAGAATGGACTTGAGAAACTGTATCTCAAGCTGCCCACGTATCCTGTCATTGTTCAGGAATCAAGTCTTCAGTTCCTTAGAGATTGTATATATAGAGGGGCCTGTGCCCTAGGCCTTCGTGGGCCGGGTCCTTGTTGGACTTGATTTCGTGTTTCCTAGGAAGAGATAATTACGATTTGGTCTCCTTGATTGTAAGAGATAATCACGTTGATTTGAATATAGGATAATAGCCTTTATGGCTTGAGATTCTTTCCGTATTTATATGATAAGTTACGCACGTGTGCTATTTGCTGAGGGTAGCTCGGCCGACCTACGCGAGCCTCCGAGGCCGTTGTGGCCCGAACTGAACTGACTAGCTCTACTGCGACCTAGCCGACCTGCGGTGATCTGAGGAGCTGGCCAGACCAATCTCCCAACTGTGGTTTAGATATGCCCCGACCCTTAATGTTGCAGTTTCTCTGTATTTATTTACTGTTTGGTCAATGAGAGGATGACAATGGCGATGACTAATTTTTTCCCTCGTCACACACACTTTCGTTCCCATTTGGACTCGAAACCGAAACCTTTGAATCAATAACCACAGCATTTACCGTTGAGCTAGATGTGCCAACATGTATAAAATATCTTAAGGGCATGTTTGGAGTTTAGACTAATGTAGAGCCCTTGATAGTCAAGGTAATTTGTGGTGTAAGTAAAACAAAAGTTTGAATATTCTATTTTTAGCAAATTTTTTTTTTCGATTTAAAATTTCACCCAAAGAAACACACAATCAAAGTAGCGAAAATAACGTTCCAGGTTTTTAGGGAAATGGTAGAAAATGAGGAGCAAGCTAGTGGTACATAATCATTGGCATATATTGATCGACAAGTAAATAATAGAAAGACATTGCAACTAACTAATAATCCTCAAAAAGAAAGATAATTATGGGAAAGAGATAGTGGAAGAAGAAGATACAGAGGAAAAATGTGGTCTTCAAATTCAAAAGGAATACAATTAGCAAAGAAAAATGGCAGAAATGGGCTTACTGCAATCGCCATTGACAAAGATAAATCAAGTCAACATGCCCTTCGTTGGACTGTTGAGAATTTGCTTTCAAGAGGCCAAACTGTTATTCTCATTCATGTTTTACGTAATTCATCTACTAATTCAGGTGCGTTTTATCAAATATTGATTTGAAGGAATAAATTGTCTATGCATTTTTGGTGATTTGATTCTTATTTTGAATTGGACTTGTAAAATGTATGCAGCTGGAAATGCATATGCAGTTAATGATGAAACGGGGGCTGCATCTGCCCACCAACAGCATTTGGAGAAGATCACCAAAGAGCTTTTCCTTACATTTCATTGTTTTTGTACCCGAAAGGAAGTAAGTTCTGAAAAATGAAAGAAAAAAAGCCATGGACGACCATTTGTGCTTCTATTGTTCTTAGCATGTTGCTGATTGATCTCATCTGACAATTTAATTTTTAAACAATAGATACAATGTTATGATGTGGTGCTTGAAGACTCGGATATAGCGAAAGCAATAACAGAGTATGTTTCCCAAGTTGCAATTGAGCATTTGGTTCTTGGTTCATCACGACAGGGTTTTATCAGGTAAATATCTTTGAAACAAATATATTACATGGGTAATATCATAAGGAATCTGAAAATTTTGTTGGAGGGGAGTAGTCTATTGAAGTTGAAGTTCAGGATGTGAATTTGGACCGGTTTTAAGCAGGAGTGGAGATAGATATAAGCAATAGATACCTTTTGCAGGTAAGGTGTTTGGTTTTTGTCCTGAATGATGGTTTTGTCTTCAGTCAGTCCCGCAATCGAATTTGTATGAGTAGCAATCTTGCCTATGTAATGTTTTTGTGTTGTCTGATCATAATACTATGCTAATAATCTTGTATCATTCTGCAACAGATTACTGAAGAGTGTCGACGTCCCAACAAGCACGATAAAATTAGCACCAGATTTCTGTAGTGTGTATGTCATATCAAAGACGAAGCTTTCTTCTGTACGAAATGCATCACGTTCACCTCCGTTCACCTCTCCACTTCTTAGTAAATTCAACCATACGCAAGATAATGCGAGTGACAATTCTCCCAGAGCACGCCCCAAACACACATACAGTATACGAGGTTTGTATGCGCTTTCTTTCGTTTTCTGTTTCTTTTTTTCTCGTGGTTTAGTCTTACTATTTTGATCTATCTATCGTGTATGAAATTGCTTGAATTTGGATTAGATGGAGCAATGACACCTCGGAAGCCTCCTTTCATGCGGGATGATGCTGATTCAATAAGGTAACACAATATTTTTTGTAAGTATGTGCCAACGATATGTGTATATTTTTTCACCCTTTATCTTGTTAGCATACATACATACATACCGCTATTCAGGTATATATATATATATATATATATATATATTGGAGATGACAACAAATAACACGGCATGTGGAATGTGCAGGTCTCCATTTTTTATGGCTAAATATGTGAAGGACAAACCGCATACAGAGTACTCACAAACTGATTCAGAAATATCATTTAGGTAGATCACAATTTCTGTTCAGATATTCGAAATAATGCCATTTTTGTTCACAAATGATCTGTCATATACAAGCTAGTCCCACATTGAAACCTATTCAACAAAGTTATTTCTGAATCTTATAAATACCTACTTTCAAAGTTACTTTATTATTTCATTCTTGTTATCACACCTTTGAAGAACTCTACTGTTTTCAGTTTTCACCGGCAAAAGAAATAGTAACTGTAATGTGTCCGTGCACCTTTATTCTACCAAACAGCTTTCAGTGCAAATGCAGTGCACATAATCCGGTGGATGTGTAATTCATGACAACTCACAATACAACGCTTGCTATGCAGGTCACCATTTTCTTATGGGAGTGGCTTGAACTGGAAACAACATGGAGAGCTTTCAGAAACCGAATCAGATATATCGTTTATAAGTTCTAACAGACCAAGCACAGCCACAGATATGTCATTTATAAGTTCTAACAGGCCAAGTACAGATCGTATGTCGGTTTCAGTAAATGATAATAACACACGATTATCAACCAGTTCAGCCAGTAGCATCGGCTCTGGTTTGGGATCTAAAGCAAGTGAAGCTAGTTTTATGCAAGATTACTCATCCTCTTCACTTGACAGTGTAAGGCATTTTATCTTGCATCAACCGATTCCAAGTATCTCTTCGTTTTATTTACTTTTGGCAATTACGAAGCATATTTTCGTAGCATGTCTTGTTATACATCAAAATGTCTACTATCATGGCCAGCCTTGATTTCTAGAATAGAATGAGGTGGAATCTTATGGAAAGGAATGGACGCAATTTCATTATTGCGTTTGACATGTGATGGAATGAAATGCACGAGATTCCACTTGAGATGACATGTGACATGGTGAATGAGGGTGGTGGGTGGTGGAGGTTGTTGTTTGTTGTGACATGGTCGTTTTTTTGAATTTCATTCATGTAATTCAAACGGGCTGTTAAATTTAGTTGTGTACACCATTTGAAGATAATGTAAAAAAAAAGAAATGCTTTTACAATTTATTTGATCGGTATTCTCAAATGCAGGACGATGCAGAATCAGAAATGAGAAGGCTAAAACTGGAGTTGCAGAAAACAATGCAATTGTATAGTGCAGCTTGTAAAGAAGCACTTTCAGCTAAAGAAATGGTATTAAATGACTACAATCTCCTTGACTGAATGTAATTATTTATTTCTGTGATTAAATCTGTAATCCATTGTTAAACACAGGCAGCAGAGCTACACCGTTGGCGTCTTGAAGAAGAAAGAAAATTACAAGAGGCTAGAATTTCTGAAGGAGGAGGAAGCCACACTGCAACATCTACAGATTCTGCTGAAGGAGCCTCAGATAGAATTGCAAACCTCGAGTCGAAAAAGCGAGTAAGTGAAGAGATGAAAAGCTGGAGAGATACAGGGGATCAACATAGCATGCCAAGCCCTTCAAGTCATCATATTGATTTCAGATACAGAAGGTATACTATTGATGAAATCGAAGAGGCAACCGATTATTTCTCTGAATCTAACAAAATTGGTGAAGGAGGATACGGTCCTGTTTTCAAATGCCGCCTTGATCATACAAGTGTTGCTGTAAAAGTTTTACGTCCTGATGCTAATCAAGGGAAGTCCCAATTCAACCGAGAGGTGTGTACATAAACTTTTGACATATTGTTCATTGAAGATATACATTGATACTCTTCCTTTTCAGTGAGTCACTAATTCTCATTTCAGGTTGAAGTGTTGAGCTGCATGAGGCATCCTCACATGGTGCTATTACTTGGGGCATGCCCAGAATATGGTTGCTTAGTCTATGAATACATGGCTAATGGAAGTTTAGAAGATCGTCTTTTACGAAGAGGAAATACCCCCGTTCTGCCATGGCAACTTAGGTTTCGAATTGCAGCAGAAATCGCTACAGGTCTACTATTCCTTCATCGAACAAAGCCCGAACCAATAGTACACCGTGACTTAAAACCCGCAAACATTTTGCTGGATCACAACTTCGTAAGCAAAATCGGCGATGTTGGTTTAGCTAGACTTGTCCCACCTTCAGTAGCAGATGATGTAACACAGTATCGTATGACATCAGCCGCGGGAACGTTCTGCTACATCGATCCAGAGTATCAGCAAACAGGAATGCTTGGAGTTAAATCTGATGTCTATTCCTTTGGGATCATACTTTTGCAAGTGTTGACAGCAAAACCGGCAATGGGAATAACTCATCACATTGAACGGGCGATAGAAAAAGGCGTGTTTAAAGACGTACTCGATGCCTCTGTGGAGGATTGGCCAATTGATGAAGCTTTGGACTTTGCTAAACTTGGTTTACAATGTGCTGAATTAAGGAGAAAGGATAGACCTGATCTTGGGAACTCTGTTTTGCCTGAATTGGATCGATTGAGAGATTTCGCTGAGCAAAATATGACTCCGTTTTTCATGTATAGTCATAAGAACAACAGCTAGTTATTCTGCAAGTATTCATCTGTACAATGATGTGTATTAGCTTTTTTTTTTTTCTTTTTTTTTTTTTTTTTTTTTATTTTTTGGGTTTTTTTATTTATTTGTTTGTGGTACATTTGTGGCGCGATTGGGGTGCCCAATGTCTTTGTGCTTTTTGTGTATCAAAGATGTTCTATAAAGATGTCCAACTTGTAACTCTAACGAAAAAAAAGAAGTCTATCAGAATCTGAGAATAAAACAATGTCTCTGGCTGCAATATTACTACTACAACTACTACTACATGTTTTCTTAGTTACGACTATGACAGATTTTATGGTGCAACGTCATAGGAATCTGTACCAATTGGCATAGGCTTAAAGTCTCTTATTTTTACTCTCTTTCACATGATACACTTTGGTCATTGATGATATTCTGATCGAAAAAAGAAAAGAGAAAAGGAAAAGTCATTCACAACGTAACAAAAAAAAAAAAAGTACGTTGGTCCAGGCCCGGCCCTCCCTATAGGCATTCCAGGTCCATCATAAAACTATTTACGGCTAAACTTCCACACAAAATAACATGCTTTTATTGCTTTTTTATTCGGTTCGGTTCGGTTAATAAGTGCTACGGTTTGGTTTTCGGTTTTCAAAATGGGAAAACCGAAATTTTCTGTTCAGTTACGGTTAGTGCTGTAAATTATCCGAAAACTGAACCGAACCGAAAACCAAACCGTTTCTATCCGAACCGAACCGAAAAAACAAACCGTTTATAACCATATACTGAATCAAACTGTTGTAATTGTATAATTTGGATGAAATTTGGTTATTTTGGTTCGGTTTTTTGGTTAATCAACCGGTTATTTCGGTTCGTTTCAATTCGGTTATCTCTAATTATTTACTTTTGATTTTATTTCGGTTTTTCGATTAACCAACAGAACAGAACAGGTCATTTCGGTTCGGTTTGGTTCGGTTTTCTTTTACAAACGGTTAGGTTTCGGATTTTCAATTAACCGAAAATTTCGGTTCATTTTCGGTTACGGCTATTAACCGATCCGAACCGAACCGTGTACACCCCTAATTTCTGGTCCATCATAGACCTATTTACAGCTAAACTTCCACACATAATAACATGTTTTTATTGCTTGTATCTAAATCCAACGAATAATACATAGAATTCTAGAAAAAGATGCTTACTCAAGTGACAAATGTCTTATTAACCAATACTACAAGGTAAAATTAGGCTTAAACAATTGCCTATGGATACTTTGGGAAACCAAAAAAAAAAAAAAGGTAATAAATAAATTCCAAATTGTATGCAATAATTTTTATTTTAATTTACCAATGACGATGAAGAACTGAGAAGAAAACGATTGCACCAAATAGGAAAATGAGAAGACCAGTGAAATTGATTACGAGTGCTTCTGGGTTCTTCTGTAAACCCAAGAAAACAAATTTCTCAATAAGTCCAGTCTCAGTCGTTACGATTGCCAAAAAGAACGTAAAGAGTCCCAACAAAACATGCCATGGAGAAAACTTTGCTCTTGTAGACGACTCTCCACGTGGATAAACGAACGTTGCAAAGCCGAAGAAAAACTGCAGAAAGAAGAAGCAAATAGTAATCATGCCAAACCAAGAATGCAATGTATACATATGTGGAATCCAAAGATCATGGTGATACTTGAATGCCGCGGCAATCCCTCCGACCCCAGCAACAAATGCTAGGAAATTTAGTGTCCCATGAAACACTTTCTGGGATTTTCTTGGAGCTGAGTTCGATTTATAAGCCATCATGGCTTCTCCAGATAGTAAGACGAAACCTATGACCATAAGAAGTGGATGCATATTGAAAATCTTTTGCTTGTTATCCGACTTAAGAGCAAGGCCGCCACGAAAATGTAGAAGCCAGACTAGTAGAAGAATAACCACTGTTAGAAACAGTAAATGAGCAAACATGGCAAGCTGGATAACATGAGAAGCCGGAGATGTCGACTGAGCTTTAGTAGCAGCCATTAATTTGTATTATAAATAGAAAGTATTGCTTAATTTGATTTGGAGTACTATGGAAAGCTTGTATATATTTATACTTTGGAGAATTAATAGGAGTAGTTACAAAACAAAACAAGAAAAAATGATTTTGTGAATAAAGTGAGATTGAAAGAAAGAAGCCTTTATTTGTTTGCAAGGATTAATTTGAGGGTTTAATTTAATGACAATCAATAAGTTAAGGATAAGTTAACGAAAGGTAATCTTGTTTACCAGGTAAGTAATGCTTTAGATAAGTTAACGAAAGGTAGTCTAGTTTACTAGATAAGTAAAGGTTTAGAATGCTTTCATTTGTTTGGTTCATATTTTGTTTGTTTGTTAACAGCAATTTTATTAAAATTCTAGCAAGGTTCATATTGTTTGTGAAAGATAGACACAACACATCTTTTCACAATAATCATGATTTCGGCGTATTGATTATGTAAAATGTGTCACCGGAAAAGACCTTTTAGTCATAATCGAATGTAAAATTGTTTCGGGAGATTGTAGTTGTAATTTAGCCCATCTTTCCACAATAATCATGATTTCGGCGTATTCATTGGATTGAGAATATTGTGAACCGACCGTCGGAGCTTTTAAGAGCAAGCTTTTCAACTGTTTGTTAAGGCCTCTTTATGTTGGGGGACTCGGTGCGATTGAACCACTTAGTTAACTTGTTCCAAAGCTGTTGATCTTCAGTACTATTGGGTTCATCGTCACTACCGTTTGATGATTTAGGTTCGGACCTAGCTAGACGAATTTGCTTTGTAAACGAGGCCAAGGGGTTCGGATTGATCTTGTTTACGACCTGAAAGCGTTGATTCGTGAACAAAGTAAAGAACCTATTAATGTTCTTAGCTTCGTGAATGGTTGTGACCTTAGGGTCGCATTCAGGGGGTAAGCTTATGAGGATTTTATGAGTTAATTCTTCATTAATGATAGTTTTTCATAGTGTGTCAAATGATGTGATAATCCTGGTGAATCGACAATCCATGTCACTGATTGATTCTTTTAATTTGGACTCATTTGGAACATTGCATACGCTTGCATGAGCTGATATATGTTAGACTCATTTACTTGGCTTGTACCTTCGTGTTTTAGTTCTACTTTTTTCCATACCTCTTTGGTACGTAAACACGAAGCCACATACCGAGCTATGGATGTGATAATGTCGAAATTATCTAGGATGTTCAACGGTGGATTTGTGGTGGATATCTAGCTGTGAGAGTAGTGTAAAGGTGGTGGCTCAAGGTGGAGCTGTAAGATTCGTGGTGGTGAATGAGGTGGTGCAAACCAAGTAGAAAGAGAACAACCACTTGGGTAGAGTTTTGCCTTGTTTTATATATTATTAGCTTAGTCTTTAGTTTGTACAAGGAGCTCTATTTATAGGATGAGAACCGACTAAAGTTCAGCATATTTACAATAAAGGACAGATAGTACAAGTAAATTTGCGGCTGATCGTCGGGCCGCAATAGAATAATCACGGCGCGGACCCAGGAGGCCGTACTTCGTGTCCTCAATTGGCTGGTCGTCCAGTCGGTCTTTGTCTCCAGATGCGGTAGGGGATCTCTGGCGGGCCCATCAGTCTTGTGTTTAAATATATGTAGCATCCAACCTGTTTGAGTTCACGTATGAGGCTTATCATGGAGGTGGGGTTATGCTTTACATGTAAATGAACCCGACCATGCATAGGTTTTCCAACCGCCATGCTAATCCTACCTGTGGGTCAACCGACTCGGATGCGGGTCTACGGGCCGATGGCGGAGTCGGCCTATCAATGGCCCCATACTTCGTACCTGCAACATCTCGAGGTGTCAGGTAGGGAGTAATATGCCTAGGTATGATATCCCGTTCAATTCATATATCGATTACGGGGACATGGATAGCCTGAGTATTTTCTGAGTCGCATTTGGGCGATGAGCCTTGACTTTATGGGATGGCCGTAATGGGCATATAGCATTAGCCAACCAAGTTGTTTTGGGCGAATAGCCTTAACTTTATGAGGTGGCTTTAATGGGCGGATAGCCTTAGTTGTTTTAGGTGAATAGCCTTAACTTTATGTGATGGATTTAACGGGCGGATAGCCTTAGCCGATTGAAGTTGTTTTGGGTGAATAGCCTTAACTTCATGTGGTGGCTTTAATGGGCGGATAGCCTTAGCTGATTGAAGTTGTTTTGGGCGAATAGCCTTAACTTCATGTGGTGGCTTTAATGGGCGGACAACCTTAGCCGATTGAAGTTGTTTTGGGCGAATAGCCTTACCTTCATGTGGTGGCTTTAACGGACGGATAGCCTTAGCCGATTGAAGTTGTTTTGGTCGAATAGCCTTAACTTCATGTGGTGGCGACGGATAGCCTTAGCCGATTGAAGTTGTTTGGGCTAATAACCTTAACTTCATGTGATGGATTTAACGGGTGGATAGCCTTAGCCGTTTGTGATGGAGTTGGATTGATCTTGCAACCGCTCCAAAGGTTAAATATCTGACGTGGTGAGGTTCTCAATCCCACGATTGACGTGACAGTTGCGTCGATTCGGTGACAAATGAAATGAACCATCATGCTCTCTGATTGGTTGAAATTTTTTCGTTCACCGCGCCAATATTTTGGCTTTTCTAAATTTAAAATATGCCCTCTGCAATCTCGGCCGTTGCATTGTTTTAATCTTGACCGTCGGACCAACAGACTTACGCCTATTTAAGGCGGATTATTCCCAACTTCCATCACTTTGCAAACCCTATTCACTCGGCAAGAAGAAATCCAGCGTAGTGACGGAAATTCCCGGCTGTGGTCACTCGTTTTTCTGCCCTTTTGAAGCTTTCGATCGATTTCAGTATCTATTCTCCAGGTATCCCTCTTATCTTTATTTCATTTCCCGTTCTATTGCGTATTTCTTTTTCTAGTTGTAGAGCTTCTCCTTATGGCTGCATTTGCAATTTGTGTTTATTTTTCTGGGGTTTCCTTTTGTTCTTTGGGAGGATCTGTGCTCTTTGTGTCCTATAAGAAAGGAGAGGGCGAGGTGTTGAGACGATTAAGTCCTCATCATCTTAGCCCAACTTTGATCGTTCTGGGTGATTGACACTTTACCTCGTCCTTTTCTTTTTGCAGGATGACTGGTAGTGACCAATCTAGAGGATGCAACTGAGCCCGCCGGATAGTAATAAGACTCCCAGGCCGAATAATCCAGAGGCGGCCGGAAAGGACAAAGAGATTGACGCTCTTGATAGGAAAGTTGAGGCGGATTGGGTGAAGGTTCGATCCCACCTTGGTGATCCCAGGCTCTTCTCCGATCTTAACATATCGTCCGACTACCTTTTCTCTGGTTTCAAAGCGGTAGCTAACTGGGCTGGACAGAGATTGAAAAATGATAGGTTGGTCCTCTTTTATGACCACTTTGTTGCCGGTCTTAGACCGCCCTTTGAGCCTTTCTTTGTTGACGTGATGTGGAGGCTGGCCGCTCTCCCCTGTGACTTTACTCCAAGGGCGGTCAGGGTAGTGATGGCCTATGTGGTGCTTTGCCGAATTTTGGGTTATGAACCTTCATTTCGAGTTTTCTTGAAGTTTTATTCTTTCAGCAAAGCTGCTACTAATAAGGCGGATTCAAGCAATTTCTTGTCGACTAGGGCGATGGAGTGTCAGCTGTTTTACTGGACTTCAAATAAAATTCGTGTTTGGGGAGAGAGGGCCATGATTGTTGAATCCGTATCTATTTCCCAAGTTCAATGCACGTCCTAAGAACGGATCGAATTCGATCGTCATTTCTAAGAAGCTCAAGAAGGTCGAACATGAACTTCTTGATAATCTTCATGAGTATCTTGATTGGGATGAGAAGAATGAAACCCAGAAGCAAACATTTAGTTGGAGGAGTCTGCTTGATTTTAAAGCCGCTTTCTGTTGCGTTGCCGGAATTCCTGGACTAATAAATGCCCAGCCAATAGTCAAAACGTCTAGGTTGGGGACTCATGAGGATTGGCATGCCGAGTGCCATCATAAAAAGTGTTATCCCTCCAAGTGTCCTGTATGTATGAGGATAGAGACGTCGCGGCCTGCTCGTAATTTACTCTTCCGATCTGCTCTATTTTTCTGATTTTTGTATTCGTTAGCTATTTTGTATTTTGTTATGCGGCTCTGATTGTTTTTCTTCCAGGCACAATGGTACTTGCTAACGAAGACATGAATGCCATCATGGCCCAGCTGAAAGAGGAGAGGAAAACTCGCAAGGCGCTATTAGCGGCCAGCCAACCCATAGCTCCTCCTCCTACAATTAGCATGGAGAATGTTTTATCAACGATGCTGCCTCTCCGGCTGATCCTCTTAACACCATGGCTTTTGGGGCCGACGTTCCTGCTACGGGAGTCAAGAAACCTGCTGAAGCCAATAAATCCAAGAGGAAGAAACCCACCGGAAGAAAGAACATTAATCTGATAGATGAGCCCGAGGAATCAGCTGAGGCAAGCGATGCGGCTTCGCCTAAGAGGCATAGGGCTGATGGTGGTCAGAACTTGAGCGTCGCTGCCTCCGACTCTACTAAGATGATCGAAGATGTCCGAGTTCCTCAGGTCGTCAAGCCTCTCGCTGCTGCCATAGATTTGACTGTAAGCCCTAGCAAGGAGGCCGCTGGTAAGGGTAAAGATGCAATTTCCGAGTCGGCACCAAAGGAGTTGGGTATGAGGAAGATTCCAGTTGGACCCGCGGGAAGACCGGCTCTATAGTTGGATAATGATTTCTTGAAGCAAACTCTTACCCTCAAGACGGCTGGGGAGTTATCTGCCTCGATTGCTGATGTGGTTCTCTTGCAGAATCTTAAAATTAACCTACCTGACGCCCTTCAGCTAATGGTCGGTCAGGGGATCATTAATCGGATAGCTCAAGCAGATGCGGTGGCCTCGACAGCTTCCGTGGGACCCTCTTGCAGCATGCATCTATTATCTGAGGCACTTGGATTGTATGGAACCACAGCTAGCACGGTAACATATGTTTATTTTTACATTCGCTTTTCTCTTTTTGATAAATGCTTGATTCTAAGATCTTTTCTTTTTAGGTTGCCACCAAATTGAAGCAAGTCTAATGGGCTTGCAATGAAGAGGCAAAACAAATGACGAGTCAGCTTGCTGAGTTGCAGGAGAAGCTGACCGCTGAAACTCGTCGGGCTGACGAAGCCGAAAAGAGAGAGAGGGTCCTTCAGGCTTAAATCAGTCGGGCTGCTAAAGTTGAAAATAGAGAAAAAGTTCTTCAGGCAGAAGTTAGTCGGCATTGCCCTAAGAATTCAGATCTTTACAAGAGAGCTCAGGAGGGCGAGGCTAGCATCAAGAAAGCTCAGCGAGATTCAAGAACATGCCGATCAGCTTAAGGGTGAATTGGAGGAAGCCGAGGCCACTGCTGCTGATGTCGCCGGCAAGGTTAAAGACGCATTGTTGGATGGGTTCGACCATGGGTTTTATCACCTAGCGAGGTGCCTTAAGGCATTTTGTGAAGATGATCTGGATCTCGAAACCTTGCAAGATTGACTGACGACCGATCATGATGATCTTGAGCTGAGAGTGTTTCATTCTGATCTCCCTTACACTGCCATTTAGTTAAAGGATTTCCGAACTGGCTGCATAAAGAAAGGCAAGCCGATTTGGACTCCTCCCCTGTCAATGAGGGTAACCTCCGTGCTATGATGCATGAGTGGGAGATCCAAGCTATTGAACTAGATAAGAGAAGAGCTGGTGTTGTTGAGGTGGTTGCCACGACTAGCGGTGTTGGAGGGGAGAAAAGTCTTGAGCAAGAGAGGTTATCAATATCTGAACCTATCCGGTGCTCATATGGGGACTCCTCCCTCCGACAAGTGAATTTGATTTATTTGGTTAAGATTTTTCATTGCTGTAACTTTGCTGGCTTCGGCCTTTGAACTATTTGATCTGTATCTCTCTAAATGTTGTGATAACTTGGTGGCCGCTGGTCTGGCTCTTCTAATGTATCTGGCTTTTCTAATGTATCTTGTGTTTTGCTTGAAATGTTCCGTTTTTCAAGTTCTTTAACTGCCATTGGGGTCCATATGTGCGTGGCCCCTTTATTTTGGTGAGATTGAGAGCCTTTTCTATCGAGATCGCCAAATGAATGTCATAAAATTGAATTTTCTGCTGTTGGTTTTTTAGAATCTGCATTAAAATCTCGGCTTGTGGCCCCCTTATTTCGAGCGAGGTCGCATGTGAGCTCGATCGGAATAACGAGGAATTTGCTTCGAGACTTCTATCGTTGCCGAATCTTCAACTTGGATTAAAAACTTTGGTGCGCGGCCCCCTTGTTTCAAGCAAGATTGAGGGCAAACTTGGTTGAAATAATTGTCTGGTTATAATCATGTGCCTGCTTAAAGTTTCCTGCTGTTGGCCCCCTTGTTCTTGGCGAGGCTAAAAATAATCGGACTTGCTTCTGTTGAGTTTGACGACTAGATCGAAAAATCCGATATGCGCCCCCCTTGTTTTGAATTCCTGCCCGTGGGTCAACCGACTCGGGTGCGGGTCTACGGGCCGATGGCGGAGTCGGCCTATCAGGATGGAATCAAAGCATAAATGAGAATAGCTTGGGCTTTTGAGTTAAGTGATAGTTTTCTTCAGATCACTTGCATCTAAGTTCATTATACACTTATTATGGATCCATATTCACGATCAATGGGTTTCAATGGAAAAAACGGGCCATATCCTCTAAGACACACCATAGCTTGATTTCCGTTGATTCAATGTGGAGTCTCATAGATTTTTTCCACTGATCATAATTATTTCCATGTAAGTAAAGAGGTCTAGCTAAATACATCCCCTCACGCTGTGGAGCAACATGACTGATAGCAATCATCTGTGTGATATATTAAGGTTAATTAAGGTTTGTGTAGTGTATAATGCAAAAATGCAGGGTGAAAGAATAAGTCCAATGGAACCGTGAAATAGATTATAGATTCGTGGACTATGTGAAGCAATGAAATGTATGGGGTGAGGTGTGTGTGCCGAGCCTAGATACAAAATTTGCTCAGTTTCAAAACTTTAAGTGTTGGTCCCATGTAAAGTCTTGAAACAAGTTTAGAGATAAACTTGTTAAACTTACGATTTAAAACTTAGCTGGTTTTCGGAATGGTTGCCCAACCAGAGTTCAGCTAAGTTTTAGCAGCGGATAAATAAAGCCTAGTAAAAATTCTTGCAAAATTGGACGAGTTATTAAGTGTTTAGGTGTGCTAAGTGTGATTTAAACCACTTGACTGAAAATAAATACAGAAAGTAAAGTGTTGAAAGCAAAAGACACAAAAAATTTGTTTATGGAATTTTGAGGTGGTGTAATTATCTACGTCTCCCATTCCCTTGTGATGTTGGGAGAATTTACTATTGTTCTTTTACACAGTTACAATAAAGATGATTGTCCTTGGCTGTAATTCTTCAGTTTCACAATCTTGAACTATCAGTCCATGTCAACTATGCTCGGCTGCTTCATTGAAATAGCTTTGATGTTCCTTTAAGAGTAGTATTGCCCCTTCAACAACTACACCACACAAACACTCATCTCCTCCTCAGATAACCCTGATTTAGTTGACTCAATTCTTGACACTTAGAGTCAGTGGCGGATCTAGAAATTTGTTTCAGTGGTGTTACCGGAGCCTAAAACTAAATTTTTGGTCTACAAATTTGTTCCAGTTGGGTGACCAGAGCCTAAATCTACATTTTTTAACCAAAAAATGACATTTTTTTAACAACAAAACTACATCGTTTTAATACTAAAAAAATTTTCCTGGATCTCAGTGGGGTCACGTGACCCCACCCTTCAACATGTGTATATTTAACTTCTTAGAGTGCATCACTGATTCTGAAACTTTTTGAAATCAATGTTTGAGTTGTTGAATCATGAGATTCTTTGAGCTTGATCTCAATGAGTAATTTGTAATCAAGAGCACATATTCAAGTTTTGCAGCTTGATTTTTTTTTTTTGTTTTCTGAACAGCTTTTTTATTAAACACACTAGCAAGTTGCTAGCAAGAAAAAGAACCAACGTACAAACAAACCAAGACAAGACCTATCAAAGCAAAGCTAAGCTCCCTGAACGTACAACATACTTCCAATGTTATTCCAAGGTTTGTATGGCGAAAACAAGATCGAAGGCAACTCAGAAGAAAAAACCGATGAACGCATTACTAAGTACTAAATCGACGAATTCATTGCTCTGTTTCCCTTCATTTAATAGACGAGATTTCTATAATTTTGATTGTTTTCTAAGTTATCATTTACTCAAATTCACTGTAATGTGCACTCAATTTTTACTTGGAATCATGGTTATGTTGTTAGGCTTTTTTATTGCAGTAGGTTTTAGTACTCGCATTCACTGCTATGTTTCACTTAATCTAGTGGACGAGAAATCTATCAGCTCGATTGCTTTAATTTCTCAGTGAGAAACCAAATAGAATTCTGTTTATACAAAGTGAATGTATACAAAACTGTAATCACTCTATGTTTTGTGTGCTTTGAGGAACATATATGTTATGATGTGCTTATGATTTTCACTAAACTTTGATTCACAAATCACACTTATTATATGAAGATTGGTTCACTTGATAAACAGTAATGTAGCTGATTGTCCTACCCTGTCTCAATTTTTATGTTTTATTTCCTGAAAGTCTGATTCACTAAGAAAATTCACTAAGCCAAGTATTGAATATTCACTCAAATTCACTTTATAATTCATTCACTGTTTATAGGGTCATTCGGTGGCTAACCGTTTGGCCGATCTAGAGAGTCAACTGCAGAACTATGTTAATCTGGACTGTAGCAATTTGGACAATGTCACAGGTTTGCTGGTTTTACGGGATACAATGCAGCTGCCAATCCTAAGACTTTGCTAAACATTGGTTTTTCACTCCTGGACGCACTCCTCAAGTTATGGGGAGTGCAAACATGTTGTTTTGCTCTCTTGTCTCTCTTTTCTTCTGTCTTTGGTTTCAAGTTCAAGTTGGTTTCTGGTGGTGGTGCAAGTGCATTAGAAATCAAAAAGAAGAGTATTCAAGACAATACAACCCGAGTTTAAAGAAGAGGTGTAGTTGCATTGTGTTGCAATTTGTTTTCTTTCTGCAGTGGTGTTTTTGTTTTTTTTTTTTTTGTGAACGCATTCTATTTTCCTTATAATGCTCAGATGGATTTTTTTGGGGTCTTAGTCTTTTAATGTTCCAGCACTGCGTTGCACCCCTGGAAGCACTCTTCATATTCTCATGAAGAGTGCAAACAGGTTGTGTTTATTCCTCTTCTTCATATCTGTTTTTAGGATTTTGCAAATGGTTGCTATGTTGCTCTGCTTTGGTATTTCATGGGGCTGAAGTTGATTTGAAGATGTAGCAGCTTTTTGCTTAAGTTTTAAAGCTTCTTGCATTACACCTTAGATGTAGCAGCCTCATTACTTTTAAGATGAAGGTCTCTGCTGGTATCTTGCTGTGCTTGGACAGCATTGCTGTTGATGATTCACATTAGATAATCTTGGAAGTGTAATGCCAAAATGATGTTGTTGAAGAGTGTCATGTGCTGCATTGTAAGGCGTCGATAGCCCTCATTTTATTTTTGGGCTTCATTGAGCTTGAAGCAAGTTTGGCTAGGCTTTTTGGTTGCATCAGGTTATTTGTGTAGATGCCAAGTGAACACCATGGCTTATTTTCATATGTCTGTTCTAAATTGAAGTGATTTGAGTTACTGGGGAGAAGGAAACAACTATTTTAATCAATGTTTACATATTTCAATTATTATATAATCTCTTTTTTTGTCTCTTGGTTCATTAGTGCATGTATGATTTTCAGTCATAACTTCAGTCACTACAATGCTAATGTCAAAAATTACGTTTGTTCGAAATTCATTGTCAAAATTCACTATTAATATTCACTAGTAAATTTGAACAGAGAATCTCATGAAAAATGGAGTAATAATATCAAATCAACTCTCGAAACGAAACAAAGACTTTTTTTTTGGTAAAAATTCAGATTTTATTGATAAGAAAAACTGAAGTTTTACAAATAGTTATCTCATGACTCTCCTTAAAAACAGCATCATGGACACATGTTCACCATCTCCTCAAACCTTAGTCCGGCAAACCCAATGAGGGAAAATCCGGGTGCTAAGGAAAGAGTATGATCCCCCATGTGTCGAAATAAAAGACTTCTCTAGGCCAAAACAACTAATCAAAAAAAAACAAAACAAAAAAAAAACCTAGAGGATGACCTAAAGTACCTCCTTTCTTTTAAGACCATATTACACAAAGGAACAAAAAGTTATTCAACCAAGCTTTAGAATTTCTTGTAGATAATGTTGTTGTCAAAGCCTCTCCAATTGTCTATGCTACAAATGTGCCAGGCTATCAATCAAATAAATCTGATATATCTCCTGGTGTTGCTGCAATGAAGCACCCAAACCGTGGTCTGCTGCACAAACGGTATCCTGCAAATGAATATGACATGAAGAAACAACAGATCTGCGCCAAAAGTAATCCAAGAGGAGCAATAAAAAATATACGACATGTTTGCACCCTTCATGGAAATGAAGGGTGCGTCCCAAAAAGGCAAAAAAAAAAATCAAACTATATGTATCCTGATGTGTTTTTTTCGGATTAAGGGGCGCTTGCCCCCCCTTGGCCGTAAGGTCCGCCACCGGTTGTGATGTAAAAAGCAAAAAACGAAAAAACAAACTCCGGGGGACTCTCTGAATCTATAAAGCAACAACAACAGCATCCCAAGCTCAGAAAAATAAGTACCATGCAGCATCAGCAGAATGGGACAAAACAAGCAGCAGGATCAATAGGCAAATAGGATCAATGACAACAGCATCAATCAAACTAAGCTGCCAGCTTCAAAATTGAAACTCAAAGTTAATAGTCCACTCGATTTTTTTATTTTATTTTAGTGAAATCCAGGTAACAAAATGGAAATTCCAAGGTAAAACTAAACATTTTTAAAGAAATGAAACTGAAATAAGAAGAATTTGCTATCTGAACTAATTTGGGATTTTTGTTCTCAGGAATTGTATCAACTCTGCAGCGAAGAGAGCTCCAGAAACGCTTATCCGATGATGGACTCAACCTCGAGATTCCTAATAAATGTGCATATCAAATTCATAATAAATAAGCTCCATTGTAATTTGTAAGTACAAATAAGAAATATCATCATAAAAAACCTATCTAACAAAGGAATCAGAGAAAATCAGCAGTGAATCAACAAAGGAAGCAGAGAAAATCACCAGTGAATCACGTTGTCTAATATCAAACTAGGGATTGAAGAACGAATTTAACTTAAGAAACTCAGAATTACGATCAATTTCATTAGGAACATTGAAATTGAACTCATAAAACTCAGATTTATGATCTTTGCTCTCACTGAACAATAAGAAAACAACTAAAGCGATTGTTGTAGCTCCCGTAAGGCCAACATTTCTATTGGCAAATAGGTAGTTTCCAAGTCCATGAAAAAACAATTTTATTTTGTTTGGCAAATACACCTGTTTAGTCGATGATATGATGAGAAAGAAGCCGCTGAAATTGATGATCGATGATGCGTAATTGCAAGACAATGAATCGCGATCGAAACGAAATCCGTCAGACCAATTTTTTGTCTTCGATCAACATGGACTTTCTTCAAAACCGATGAACGATTTCTTTCTCAGCATTCGATGATCGATGATCGATGATCGATGATGCGAAATTGCAGGACAATAAATCGCGATCCGAACAAAATCTGTTAGACCAATATTTTGTCTTCGATCGACATGGACTTTCTTCAAAACCGATGAAGGATAAGCGAGAGTTTTATTTCGCTGCAGTTTTTGCAGCAATAGATAGGATGGGCTATCTTTTCTTTTTTAAGCTGCAGTTTTTATTTCACTGTTTTGATTAGGAGTTGCACCTCCTAGGTCTTTGTTCTAGTCTTGAATTTTGTCTCTCGTTGTTTTATGCCGATATACGGAGGCCCACGCTCTTTCCCTAGCACCCGGTTTCCTACATCGGGTTTTCTGGACTAGGTTTTAAGGAGATGTGGAATGTACATTGAAGACATATTTTTTGGAGGAGGCCGGGAGGGTCCAAAAACCTTGTATCTCACTTTTTTTTTAATTTTTAATAAAATTTACAAGGTTTTATGAAAAAAAAAAAGCGAGAGTTAAGAATGGGTTAACTAAGGGCAATTTAGTATCTAATTGTAATTTTGTCCTGCAGCCTATAAAAATGTTAACTAGCCCTGTTAATTAAACAAAATGTGTAAAGTGTCCTAATCCCTAATTTTCCTTATTTTAATTATAAGCCTTTCTTACACCGTATTTTCAAATTAATTATTGACCATAAATTTTGTATCGTGTCTATTAAATATTGTAGGTAATAAAGGACTGTCGACATAAAATTATTAATTTTGAATGTGAACAAGAAGGAAAAAAAAAAAAAAAAAAAAAAAAAAAAAAAAAAAAAAAACAGCATATATATATCTAGGTCTCTTTCAACATTAAAAAACATAATACTCAGTCCAAGGCTTAAGAAAAAGAGAGATACAGACATTTTGATGAATCCATATTTTTGCATGGCGGCTTTTCTTTGAGCACTCTCTTTCTCCCCGCTGTGACCCATTAGCTTTAATTTGCATCAAGAAAAAGGAAGAATCGAGATAACAATTATATAAGGCTATTGATTGAAATCAAACCTTCATTTTAATTTGTTTTTAATTCATTTCTTAACATAACCTTTTTTTTTTTTTTCAACTAAAAAACAATAAAAATTATTTAAACATGGGAACAGCTGCTCTTGAATGAACCAAGTGCCTTCACAGCTCCTGCTCTTAATATAAGTTGATGATACAAAGCTGCAACAGCTGCTCCAGCAAAGGGTCCAAGCCAATAAATCCACTGCGCACGAAAATATAAATAAATAAATAATTAAGAACACATATTAATTGTTTAAAAATAGATAAAGAATTAATTATGAATCTAAAAATTACCAGTACTTACATGGTATTCCCAAGCTTTTTGATTGTTCAAGATAACAGCAGAACCCAAACTTCTAGCAGGATTGATGCTACTTCCTGATATTGGGATTGTGGACAAATGCACCATAAATACTGCAAATCCAATTGGAAGGGGTGCCAGTACCTTTTTTTTTTTTTTTTTTTTTTTTTGTTTTAACAACAAAAAGAGAAAAATTAATTAATGGAATTATTAAAATAAATTTATATTTCCTATATTTTTTAAACCAAAACAAAATTAGTGCTGAAACTTGTGCATTTTTAGCATATTTTTTGTGTGACATCAGATGATAAAAAAGACAATAATTGATATACGTACGACCAAATGATCTCTTGATTTGTTTGTTATGTAGAATGATTCTATTTTTTTTTCCTTTTTGAAAGGGTGCATGATCCTATTGAAAAGTCTTAAGTGAGACAGTTTTCAAATTAAATATTAATTGGCAGTCTAATTAAAATTCTAAAACAGAAACTAAAAAGACTATTTGACAGATCACAGTCCATAGATCTGAAGGAAAATCTTAGATACGTAGGCAAAACAAAATGCTAGAAATTAAATAACATAATAATTATATAGAAAATAAATCTTCAACGTTGGTGGTGCAATACAAACAATAGAGTGAAAACAAAAGGTAAAGCCTATCATAAATTAAGGTATTTGTTAACAAAAACAAAAATGGAAGTATCTCTTTTTTAAAGGTAATTGTTAACAAAAAAAAAAACTAAACAAAAACTTGATAAAATATAGGGGTAACTCGTTCAAAATACCCTTAAAAATAAAAATCATACACCCCATTTTTTCACTCTGTAATCTATATATACTGTCCAAAATAACGTGGTACCGTTATATTTCACCTCAAACCGTGTTATTTTTAAACTCCAACCGTGCTAATGTTTTATGGAACACCGTTTTGTTTAACATTAATTGTACCGTGTTATTTTTAACACGGTACCGTGCTATGCTGCTTTTTAAACAAAAAATCATATTATCTTACAAAGATAAAATAAGAATAAAGATAGGACCAAAAATCAGATTGTATTCTCCGCTTTTCTCCACCTCCTCACGCTTTTCTCCACCATCGACTTTCTTCTCCGGCGGCACCACTTCTCAGCCTCCTCTTCCCAAAAACCAGTCTTTTATTTTTCAGAAATCATCATTTCTTCTTCACAATTTCGGGATGAAATGTTGGGCAATTAAAGAAAAAAATATATTTTTGTACCAGTAATGGTGAAGAAGAAGAAAAGGCTAATTTTTGGAGGAGGAGGAGTGGTGCCAGAGATGAAAGGGAAAGCGGTAGGAGAGGGTTTTGAGAAAATCGCAGATGAAAGACGCCGGAGAAAATGTATATATATTTTTTATTATTTTTTTAGATTAGATAATCTTATTTTTTAAAATAGCACTATACGAAAAACAGTTTTTTGCTACATTATTATTTGCTACACAACAAAAAATGTGTTGCTATAGACTTATTTTTAGCCATATGAGCGTGGCAAAAGAGTCTAACCAAGTGTTATTAGCCACAATTTTTTTTTTTGTGTGGCAAAAACTAGTGCAGCAATAGAGTGTGTTTTTTTGTAGTGTAGCACGGTACCGTATTAAATATAACGGTATTCTGTAATAAAATAGCACGGTTGGATCACAGTTTGAGGTGAAATATGATGGTACCACGCTGTTTTGTGCATTGTATATAGATTATACATTGAAAAAATGGAGTATATGAAACAAACTTTTTTTTTTTTTGAGTTTATATTCAATGGCTTTCCAGTAAAATATATCTTAAAAGGTAAAAATTTTAAGGACAAAAAAATGTCTTAAAAGTAAACATTTAAAAAAAATTTGTTTCAAAAGCAATTAGCTGCAGATTTGCTACAAAATAATTACGGATTCATAACGGCAGATTCTCCACGAAATTCTTTAGAAACATATTTTTCAAAAGTTTACTTTTGAAACATATATTTTTCAAAACATTACCTTTCAAGACATTAATTTTTTTCAAGTTTCCCCAAACAAAAAGGTTGTATTTAATGTTTCTTACCGGAATATGAGAATCACGAGCATTTCTCTTTGGATCAGTAGCAGAGAAAACGGTGTACATAAGAAGGAAAGTTCCGATGGTCTCCGCCGCCAAACCAACTCCGACGCTGTGTCCGCTTTGAATCTCGGTGGCGCCACCGCCATATCCATTAAAGTTATCTTTCTGTAAGGCCTTTACTAGGGCTACACCACATATGGCTCCTAAACATTGGGCCACCATGTACATTACTGCCCTAATTAATGACACCTTTCTTGCCAAGAATAGTCCAAATGTCACTGCTGGATTTATATGACCACCTGCACCAATAACAGTACTAATTAATATACTACTTTCCTTAATTACCACCCGTAATTTCTTAATAATTTTAGTCTTTAGGCCTTTAATTTTATGAAGAATTTAAATATTGGAATAATTTTCTTTGTATATCTGAAACTAATTTCAACATATATATTATAGTCGCCTAAAATTGTATAAATTCACTCTAAAAAATCTACGTTAATTCTACCCCCAACATCATCTTGTGGTCATAAATTTTTTTTTGTTTTGTTTTTTGAGAGACGTGGTCATAAATATTTCTATTTATTTATATTTTACATAAAAGAAATGTGTATTAATAAGATAATCGTGTAGAAACGGTATTACAGGGAAGAAAAATCTTGAATTTGGAAGGACTCCCCCCCTTAAGTTTCATGATGTGGACGTTTTGATGAGGGAGAAACATTCTTTAAACTCTTCAAATTCCAACTGCCAGATGGATCAAACTAAAGGGTGCATAGTTTCAATCATAAGAAATGTTTTTGGACCACAATATTTCCAACCATATCAAGAACAATACTATTATTGTAATTGTTATGACATATTTATTTAAAATACTGATGGATAGGGTTTCACTGATTAACCAAAACCACCTATTCCAGAGAATTTGATAATTCATTAAATATTAGTGATACAGACACAACCGTTGTATCAATTCCACAAGAACCACAACGCCGTGCCGTTGATATGGTCATCATCAACGATACAGATGAAATACCGGTATCATTACTCAAGAAGAAACGAATTTTGGGAGTAATAAAGAAGAAAAGAAAGAAAATTAAAAAAAAAAAACCTACCAGAGATTCCAGCAGTGCAGTAAACAAGAACAAAGATCATGCCACCAAAAACCCAAGCAATACCAATGACACCAACTCCACCACACTGACCAGAGGGGTTCAAGCTAGGATCTGTTTGGCTCTTGTATCCAATAATAGTCATCACACCAACATAAAGAAATAAAACACTCGCTACAAACTCAGCTATCAGTGCTCTGTAAAATGACCATTTGCCCAGCTCTTCAAGATCCAACAATGGTGCTGGTGGTGGATCAAAGTAGTCCTTTCCTGTAAATGAACCTCTATCTCCTACTTCCTTTGCCATTTTTTTTTTTTGGGATGAACAGACAAATAAACTGAATGTTTTGATTTATATATATTGGACCACTTTAGAAACGGAAGACGGAAGAAGAGGGATGTGATTGTGGAAATGGCTAGAGGGAATGCATATATAAAGGATTAATTAAAGTCTTAAAGACCAATACTATGTCATATAGGAAAAAAATCAACTAGTAATTTCTTTCTTAATTTGTCTTACCTCAGGATTACTTATAATTTATATTAAATTTATAATTATAAATAGGGTTTCATAATATTTAGGCCGTCCATAATATTTAATCTAACTGATGGTGTTGATCATGAATATTTAGGCATAATATATATATACACACACAGACGGGTACAACCGTTGTTTATAACAATCACACAACGATAATATTTGTCGTTGATTATGATATATCTAAATTGATTAAGATGTACACTCATGTTGATTAAGAGTGCATATAACTCGTTGTGACCAAATAGTTGTATACGTATGAGAATCAGACATTACACATCAACATGTTGAAACCATTTGAAACAGTATTTTCTCTATATAGACAATACAAGGGACATTTTTTTTTTGAACAGCAATAATAATTTTTATTAAAGGTAGCAAGATGCTACAAAAAACAAGGTTACATGGCCTAAAAAAAAAGGCACAAAATAGGACGCCAATCTATTAGGAAGTCTCAAGCCTAAACAATATCCAAACAACAACCAGGAGCAACAAAACAAAAAAGACAAAGACGTGTCCGGCTAATTGTGAGCATCCAAGGGGCACACCTTCCATGAATTCCAATCCGGCGTCAGCTTTTCGCATCTAGTATTAATCCACGAAAAGCTAAGTGCTTGAATCTCAACGAATAAATCCTCCACCGACACGGTTTTTGAATTGAAGATAAGATTGTTCCTTCTTTTCCAAATGCTCCAACATGTTATTTTCCTTGTGGCGTCCTATATCTTGGACATGTTCTTTTCCTTTATATGCCGAGGAGTGCTGTAGTGGTGAAATGATCTCCAATCCGAAGTTGGAGGGTGTTGAACCCTCCACCAAGATGAAAATTTATCCCAAATGTTAAGAGCAAAGAAGCAATGTAGAAAAATGTGATTTTCATCTTCTGTATCCGACGAGCATGATGGACAAAGTAGACTATTGAGACTTATGCCTCTCAACGAGAGGTTCAAAATTGTAGGAAGCCTACATCTTGTAGCCCTCCAATAAAGAATGTTCACCTTGGACGGTATCAAATTATTCCAACGGCAAGGAGGGGCATCATTTGCCAAAGAAGAGCCTTCAACTTCGAGCAATTTTTTCTTCAAGAAAGCAACTGTAAAGGAACCTCGTGGATTGAGGCTCCAAGAAGGAGAATCATGTTGGCATGCATCAAGGAAAAGATCTGGGAGGGAGGCATAAAAATCTTCAAGTTCACCTAATCTACAAGGGACATATTAGTATTAAACAACAATACGATCCTGCTGTTGATTATTCTGTTGAAGAAGAATCATCAAATTCCGACAATGAGTGATGTGCAGGAGAGATAATGTGATGAGGAGTGATAAGGCGTGGTGACTGACTTTGATTTACGATTATCAAGTTCAATGTCAAATTGGTGATCTGTTAGGTGTGTTTTATTTTATTTTATTTTTTTATTTTTTTTGCTTAAAACCCCCGGTATCCGGAACCAACTGGTCAAACTAATCTGGAGTTCGGCCCGGGTCGTGCCTGCAAAGTCCGACTCTTACTCAGGGGTAATGCTTGGCCATGAACTCTTTAACCATGGTGCCTCAAAGGAGAATCGAACCGGTGACCTCCATGGGCATTCTTCAGTCACCTACCACTTGAGTCAAGCTACTTGGTTTAGGTGTGTTTATCTTGAGTATTGTTCAAATAAATGATAAAATAGTCAAATAAATGATAGATTATTTGATACAATAGCACTTATCTTTTATTTAAAAGAGTCCTAAGATTGTACAACTTGTAGAAAGACTTCGATCTTATGCATTTAAATACAGTAGTTGAGTAAACACTTTTGTATCTGAAATTGAAGTTACTAAACTCATTAGTTTCAGTTCTCACTACTTTCTCATTTTTCGTTTTTGTATCGGAGCCAGACGCTGCTACGTCATGACAGCCCTTTCACAAAATGTTGGTAGCTTCATTGCACTGAAACTCACCTCACAAAATTATCCTCTATGGTGTGAGCAAGCTCTTGCCTTGGTAGAAAGCCAATATCTGGTGGGTCATCTCACTGATGAAACACCAGCACCAACGAAATACACTCCCACAGGGACACAAAGCACCGCAACAAGAAACACAGATGATTCAACAACAACATGAGAACGGACACTCATATTAGAATTCCTCAAATGGAGGAAAGCTGACAGATTGCTGCGTGGATGGATCATTGGGTCACTATCTGAGGAATCCCTTAGACTAGTAATAGCTCTGGACACATCAAAGGAAGTCTAGGAGGGTTTAAAGGATGCCTATGATCAAGATTCCCAGGAAAGGGAATTTAATCTGAATCAACAAGTTACGTACTTAAGAAAACAAGATGGTGTGTCATTAAATGATCACATCAGAACCTTCACGGGGCTGCGTGACAACTTTGCTTCCATAGGGAAGCTAGTTACAGCAGGTAGTATACCTTGTCTAACTTTAAGTACGTAACTTGTCTGAAGGAGCTGATTTTGTTATTATTGGGATGGAACACACCTACCCATACATGGCATTGGGAAGGTGTGCCTCAAAAAACCTAATAAAACAGTCCCACTCCATGATGATTGGTCCCAAGTATGAAAAAAAAAATCTGCTATCTATAGGACTACTCACAGATCAACACCTTATAAGGGTTGCTACATTATATCTCATTCCCTAACACACCAGAACAAACACAGAACTATTAGGGAGCTTGGTTTAACCATGATCTTTCATAGCAGAACTCCCCTTTATCTATGTCCTGAAGCTTTTGCTACAGCAGTCAATATAATGAATAGACTACCCACATCTACCTTACAGTGACACTCCCTATCAGGCCTTGCACAAAACCCTACCAGATTACACATCTTTAAGGGTTTGTGGATGCAGGTGCTATCCCTACACCTGGGACTCAAAGAATAACAAATTTGACCCTAAAACCCTAGAATGTGTGTTCATAGGTTATAGTAACCAACATAAAGGTTACAAGTGCTATCATCCCAGACTAGAAATACCATAATCTCAAGACATGTGTCTTTTGATGAAAACCTAATGCCCAACAAAGAGCACCTTAGAGATTCCTCTCTTAAGAACTTATACATAGAAGATGTTTTTGAGTCCTGGCTTCCACCAAAATCTGACCAAATAGTACTTCTCATGCTTCACTACCAACACACAACAATGTACCTCTTTACAGAATAATCACATCACATATCTGGATTCAACACATACCCCCCTCCCCCACACACAATAACACACACACCAGCATTCCACTAAAAATGAAGCACACCCTGAACTGCCAAACATATCCTTAGAGTCACCCTTACACAGCCCTACACCATCATCTCCAGACACACCACACTCTCAATCCTCCTCACACTCTCAACACCTCATATAACCTTGTTGAATAGGTGTCCTAAAACCAATCGGGTTGGACCAAATCCGACCGGGTCGGGTCATTTACAGTCTATTTTAGTTCATGTAATAACTTTATTATGATTAATAAAAGCACTTTTGTTATTATATATTGTTTATCTTCATGTTAATGGTTGTATATATATAGTAATGTCCCTAGTGTCAAACTGTGATAGAGAAACCATGGAGTGATTATGGTTGATGAGATCTCTAATCACTTTAACAAGTTTGATACTTAAATGTCTCTAGTCATATGTACTGTCAAATGGGACATTGATAGTATGATTAGACTAGCGCGTATTGGATGTCTTCTATCTTATTGAAGATGGGGATAGATCTCGTCTCTCGAAGTGTAAAGACACTTGGACTGTACGTGGACGTGTATTAGAGAATGTGTACGTTAGACTGACCCACTTACATTAAGTGTCACACTATGTGGAAGTAAATGTGTTATTCCGAGAGAGCATGATATCCATATTATAAGATATGATCGTTAATGTATTGACACTCGAGATACGATCGTATGGATATTATTACAGCGGTAGGATTGTAAGTTACACGGAAACTGTTTCACATGAAAGGTAGTAGTCATTGCATTTGACTCTTCCTATGATTGGGGGTCATGGTGTGTTGCTAGACGCTATCCCGTGATCGTTAGGTATGAAGGGCATTTTCGTAATTTGCATTTTGTGTCTACGGCCAACATATTCGGAAGTCTATCGGGTCACACACATATGGACATCGAGTCGGATTAAAATGCGGTTATAGTTGATGACCAAATAATGAAAGTTTATCTGAGGACTATAAATGTTATAGTGGTAAATTAATATATGGTGGTATTTATTTATTATGAATAAATAAAATACAAGATATTAATTATACAAAAATTATATTAATTAAAGAATAATCCTGAAGCTAATTAATTGGCATTTGGGGCGCAGAAGACATGTGTATAAGATACACTTGGATTGTGCACTTTAATTAATAAGATTACCATAATATTAATATTGGATACTAATTGATTTTGAAAAAATAGATTTATGGTAATAAGATAAATATATTCAATATAAGATATTGGCAATATTTAGTTTTTATTTAATATAAAATATTATATTAAAAGAGATAAATCAATCTAAGTGATTTTCTTCATTTTATCGGGAAAATATTTTTCTCTTTCATCTATCTTCTAGGAAGATTCTCCTAATCAGATTAGGGCATCATTGGGGCGCCACTTCCTCTATATAAGAAAGGGTTGGCTAGCTCTTTTGTATCATCACAATTCCAAGAACTAATAGTTCTTGAGTAAAATAGAGAGCTTCCAATAGAGAGTTAGAGTGAGAAAAATGCCGGTTTAGCAGCCGGATTTTTCTGATAGCAATCCAAGGAGGATTCCGGCGAGGAGTTCGTGTGGATTATCGATAGAGGCCGGACGTGTGGACGGCTTGCGCACAGTACTACTCTCCATTGACGGTCAAAGCTTCGATCTTATAGATCATTTAAGGTATATTCTGTCAAACTACTTAACGTGTTTATTGTGTTAAACGAAGACGATCTTGAAAAGGAAATCAAAATTTTAAATTCCGCTGCGTTAAACTAGTGATTTCATAACAGTGGTATCAGAGCCAACTTCGAACTTAAGCAATAAGCACTAATTAATTGCATAGTAATTAATCCATAGATGCAAGATCTAGATTCACGATACGATAAACAAAAAAAGGGAATCGATGGGGGGCTCGGCCAACTGGCGGCGGCCCCCTCCTCCACGGCGGCGGATCGGCGGCCCTAGGGTTGCCGACGTCGGCCGGTCTTCTCCAAAAGGGAGATCGATTCGTTTCGTTTTTTGATATTTATTGTACATTGATATCTTCTTTGTTTAGTTGTGTCATGTGGCTAACTAATGGTTCAATTAGTTTGGACCATTGGGATGCCATATGGCATATCAACCAAAATATTGGCATTTCTAAATTTTGTTTGAAACAGGCCTAGGCCCTTTCCAAATATTTGATTTGAAAAAAAACCTAAGCCTAGGTCACTTTCAAAATTTTGATTTTGAAAAGTGGCAGTGCATTAGCCAAACTTTGTTTGGAAAGATGTATTTTGGTTTACGAAACCAAAGGCATCTCTTTTGGTTAAGAACCAAAAGGAAAGGAAATAAAAGAGACATTTTAATTTTTATTTTAATTTTGAATAGTTCCAAATTAATAAAATTGAAACTAGAATCGATTTAAAATTAAAAGTTAATTTAATTTTCGATTAAGTCATTTTATTAATTAAAAGTTAATTAATTATTTGATGTGATAAAATACGACGCAAATGTAGTTAAAATCATAATTTGATTTTTTTCATAAGATATAATTGTATGAATTAGATATGTAGATATAATGTGATTATATAGACCCCGATTGATCATGGACTCGACCAATAGGATAGATGGGAATGTTTTCTTTATGTTGTTTTTGAAATTGTCCTAGGCCGTTATGAAGAACGTGGCCTAGTTTACTTTTTGCATTTATCCCATTCCCGTTAGCTCCCCCTCCCACCCCCATGTGCGGCGGGTGTAATTATTTATTAGATAGATTATTATGTAACAAGAATGGATCACGAAGATGAAGACCAAAGAGAGATACAGAACCCATTGGCGTACAAAAATAAAGATCCTATTGCCAGATGCATCTACCCTTAGATTGTGACCCGCGGTTTCGTCAGTTTGTATTCAGAACCGCACCTAGGAAAAATTCATGATCATACCGGTTATTTTGTGCACGGAATGTTGTGTATATTTTACTTTTTATGATATCGTAGTAATAAGCACATAGTAGATGAGACCATAATTAAACAAAATTAATTAAGTGAATTAATTTAAAATTATTCCCATGACAAAAATCGAGCCAAAATTGTCTCCCAATATTATAATGACGGTGAAGAGCCATTGTTCAGATCCGACTGATCGGCCCTCATCGGGAGTTGACCTACCTCGGGTATATCATCATTATCGAGATATGATCATTATGAGATCTCATGAATATTTGGGTTACGACTCAACTAGAATCTTACGGTGATTGGCCCTCGTTAGGACCGTCTGATTTTAGAGACAAGGGGTTGACTATCACATAGAGATGTGAATCGTCAAAGAGTTGACTAGTCAACCACTAGGAGTCGTATATGATGCGACTGGTAGGATTACCTACCTTTCAAAATTGTCTCGGTTGATCGGCCCTCATCAGGAATCGAGACAACTAGATGGGATCCCAGCCACTAAGGAATTAATCAAATTCTTGAAAGCCAATTAGGAATAGTTGACTAGTGGGAGCAAAACCTAATTAAAAATTTAAGTGCAATTTTAGGGTTTTTGAATACATGAACTTTTACTTATTCTATCTTTATTTATTGTTGTAGAAAATGTCAAACAAATTGAACCTTCATTTTATCATCGACAATAAGCTTGACGAAACCAACTTTCTCGACTGGGAAAGAAACCTCAAAATCGTTTTGAGGCACGAGAAGATTGGCTATGTCTTGGACGAAGCCCTACCTGAAAATCCCACAGAGGGCTCGGCTGCAGATGCTATCGAGAAGTATAACAAGCACTGTTATGACAGTACTGGTGCTACATGTATCATGCTTGCTTCTATGACACCTGAACTGCAAAAACATCATGAGTCCATGGATGCCTACTCAATCATGGTTCACCTAAAGGAACTCTATACTTCTCAGTCTCGCACTGAGAGGTACGAGGTCTTGAATGCCCTGTATGGTTGTAAGATGGCATCCGGGACTGCTGTGGGGTCACACTTGCTTAAAATGATATGGTACATAGAGAGGCTTAGGAAGCTGGGCCATAAGTTGGAACGAGAGTTAAGTATTGACTTAATTCTGTAGTCTCTACCTGATTCATACTTGCAGTTTATGATGAATTATCATATGAACAAGATAGATTGCTCATTTGAGGAGTTATTGAACATGTTGAAAACTGCTGAGGGCACTGTGGGGAAGGGAAAGCAAGTGTTGCTGGTCACTTCTAACAAGGGCAAAGCTAAAGCCAAAAGAAGTCCAAGAAGGGGAAGGCTGCTCCTAAGCCAACGCCTAAGATAGAAAAAGACAAATCCGAGGTTGCTTGCTTCCATTGCGGTGAGACCGGACATAGGAGGAGAAACTGCAAAGGCTTCTTGAGTACCAAGAAGAAGCATTCTGATGCTTCGACTTCAGGTATGTTTATGATTGAGATCAATATTGCTTCTTCTAAGTCTAACCACTGGGTATTAGATACTGGTTGTGGTTATCATATTTGTACGAATATGCAGGAATTAAGAAGAACTAGAGAACTGAGGAAAGGAGAGGTGGACCTACGCGTTGGAAATTGAGCAAGTGTTGCTGCGCTGGCCGTAGGAGTTTATTTTCTTTCATTGCCCAGTGGGCTAGTACTAGAACTTAATAACTGTTATTTTGTTCCCACTCTTACGAAGAGCATTATTTCTATTTATGCATTAGATGTTGAAGGGTTTTCATTTACGTTCAAGAATAAATGTTGTTCTTTTTCACGTGATGGAATATTTTATGGTATTGGCATGCTTAGGAATGGTCTCTACACATTAGATATGAATGTTGACGTACTTAATATAAACAAAAAGAAATCCAAAACAAATGACTTCAATGAATCCTACTTATGGAATTGTAGACTTGGCCATAAAAATAAGAACCGCATTTCCAAACTCCATAAAGATGGAATGTTGGATCACATCGATTACGAATTTTTTGATACATGCGAGGCTTATTTACTTGGCAAGATGACAAAGTCACCTTTCAGTGGAAAAGGGATAAGATACAATGAATTGCTTGAGCTCATACATACCGATGTGTGCGGCCCAATGTCAATTCAAACCAAATGAGGATACTCTTATTTTATCACTTTCACTGATGACCATTCACGCTATGGTTATATATACTTAATGAATTATAAGTCTGAAGCCTTTGAAAAGTTCAAGGAATTCAGTAGTGAAGTGGAGAAACAACTAGGTAAAGAAATCAAAACACTTCGATCCGATCGAGGTGGTGAATACCTAGATGGGGAGTTTCAAGATTATTTGAAGGAGAATGTGATTCTACCTGAGTGGACCCCTCCGGGAACGCCTCAAATGAATGGCGTGTCTGAAAGAAGGAACTGCACCTTGTTGGACATGTTGCGATCCATGATGAGCTACGCAGTTCTCCTAAAATCATTTTAGGGGTATGCTCTAGAAACCGCATCCTAGACACTGAACCGAGTTCCATAAAAAACGGTAGACAGCATACGAGGTGTGGCATAAGAGAATGCCGAGTCTAGCATATCTTAAGCCTTGGGGTTGTCCGACTTATATGAAGTGGATGATGCCTGACAAATTAGAGGCTAGATCTGACAAATGTCTATTTATGGGTTATCCTAGAGAAACTAGAGGATACCAATTTTACCACCATGAGAAACAAAAGGTGTTTGTTTCCAGGACTGGCCACTTTCTGGAGAAAGAGTTTATTCTGGATAGGGTCAGTGGGAGTCACATTGATCTTGAAGAAATTCAAGAACCACTTACGGATAACAGTCAGTTGATGGAAGTAGAGGACACGCCACACGCAGATAGGACGCCAACCTCAACCATGGACACATTAGCACCTCGAAGATCCACCAAGGAACGCTGTGAACCCGAAAGGTACACTGGCGTGTATCTCATGGAAGATGAGGGCCCTAGAACTTATGAGGAAGTGCTATTAAGGCATGACAAAGAGAAATGGCTAGAATCCATGAATTCTGAAATAGAATCCATGAACGACAACCAAGTTTTGGAATTTGGTTGATCCACCTGAAGGAATAGTTCCTATTGGGTGCAAATGGGTCTTTAAGAGAAAGACCGACATGGACGGTAACGTGACTTCCTACAAGGCTAGGTTAGTGGCAAAAGGTTATAAGCAAAGACAAGGAGTTGACTATGATGAAACCTTTTCGCATGTTGCCATGTTAAAATCCATTAGAATTTTGCTCGCTATTGTAGCATACCATGATTACAAAATCTGGCAGATGGATGTGAAAACAACTTTCCTTAACGGGAACCTATATGAGGAGGTGTATATGACACAGCCTGAGGGTTTCACAACCAATGACGCCAAGATGGTGTGTAAACTGCAAAGATCCATTTATGGATTAAAGCAAACTTCTCGGAGTTGGAATCTTTGCTTTGATGATATAATCAAACAGTTTGATTTTATCAAGAATGAAGATGAGCCCTGTGTTAGTAATATCATCCGCAACGGAAGCGATTTAAGAATCTAGATCTATAATTTACACATAATAAAATAACTAGATCTACTCTACAAGGGGGTTGTACAACATACCTCTTGGATCTCAAAATCAAAGTAGAAGAACCGTAATATAAAGAACAAAAGATGGTGTGAAGAGCACCACGATCTTCTGCACGTGTGATCCGAGCAACTCCCGGTGGAAGGAAATCCTCGTCTCGAATCCTCCCGATATGCTACCCGGAAAACCTCCAAGATTTTCCCTCTCTCACCCCTTGGCCGAAAATTTTCCTTTCTCTCTCTAAGAGATGAAAGTCGAAATTTGTGTGTCAATATGAGTTGGGAAAAGCCTCTTTATATAGGAGAGCTTTTCTTGTCCTCCAAGGATTTTATTATGCAAATAAATAAATCCAATAAACAAAAAGATAATCCTAGAATATTCTAAAATAAATCTAGAATAATCTTTATCTTTACTTTTACCATAAAATATTTATCCAATAAATATTTTGTGCACATGTCTTATTAATCCACAAGAAAACTAATTTCTTGTTCCCTAAGACACTCTTGTGGCCGAAAATTATCCCTTGTGACCTAGTCACAATAATTTCGACTATACACACTAAATTGGGCCAAGATTATGAAAAATGTCTTTTTCACATATTTAATTATTTAGCCCAACTAATTTAATAGTCCACTAAACAATTAATTCACATATCGTTTTAATTGAATTCTAATAAGAACTAAATTAATATTATTAGGATTCGACGTCCGAGAATAGCTATGCTATATTGGAGGCACGTCGGGGACCATGGACTAATAATCAACGGCTCCGATAAATCAAATAAATAATTATCTTACGAACAGAATAATTATATTCGATAAATCAATCACAGGAATATGCCACCATAATCCCGTGACTGCACTCCTCCGATTATGAGATTATATTTATCTCCTCACGAGAATGATCATAAGCATCCATTGATATAATCATTACATATGGATTAATCCTCCATAGACTGTTCATTCTAAATCGGGAAGTTATCGTTAACCCTTTTTAGAACCTCTTATCCTTATTTACCATTAACCCCCTAGTGATCAATTAATTCATACAACTCACCGGTAGCTAATCGTGTAATATGAACTCGTACGATCGATCGCCTTCTAGGATTAACAAATAAGGGAATCTGTCTATCTACTTCCATAAATGGAAGGAATGGATTCCGTATCTGTGATAACACAGACGCTCACTCAATCCAAGTACAATGCCAAGATGGGGTAATTCGGATCACGGACTCGGTGTAATCCTTAACCGTCAAGTCAAACCTCATACGATTCAAGCGCTTGACCGTGATCACCTCGGGATTAAGATATATCCATAAATATGATCATCGATTGATTCGATAAGACTTCTCGATTACGGAATTATATCGTGAATTCTAATCGAATCGGTCCACCCTATATGATATATCTATCATATATAAATGCCCCACTAGGTTCTCTTAACCGAAAGTCCGGATAAGACAATCACACCTATTGTGTTCGGGCGCATTAATAGCACGTTAAAGGAGAGACCCGATACTCTCGATTAACTTCACTACGGGCTAATTGTATTTTAAGTACATCTTCACTAACTCAATCCTCCCGTGTATATCCCATACACTGAGTTAAGTGCTTACATAAACGATATACTTTAGGGTTTTCTGCAGTGTAAATACTATTGTCACATCGGTGAATATGAGAATAATAAAAATTATGAATAATAATATCATTTCATTTATTAAATAAAACAATTACAAAATTGTCTTTCGGGCATTATACCTAAAAATCTCCCACTTGCACGAAAGCATGTGATTATATTGTTTTAGAGCACACCCTATTATTTAAAATACAGCAAACTATCACTCCCACTTGCTCTAAAGCAAATAAGACATGTCTCTAATGCCTATAGTCTCCAAGTGTCGACTAAAAGCTTCAATCGACATTTTCTTGGTGAATGGATCAGCAGGATTATCGGCGGAGGCGATTCTTCGGACGGAAACGTCCCCTCTATCGACAAAATCGTTGATCACCCAGTATTTCCTCTCTATATACTTCGACTTACTATGCTTTCGAGGTTCCGTAGAGTTGGAAATGGCCCTATTGTTACCACAATAGAGAGTAATAGGATCTTCAGCTTTCGGGACAATGCCTAATCCGCTGATGAACTTTCTTAACCAAACTGCTTCCTTAGCTGCCTCGGAGGCCGTTATGAACTCAGCTTCCATTGTTGAATCGGCTGTGCTGGATTGCTTTTGGCTTCTCCATTCTATTGCACCGCCACCAAGCGTAAATACTGAACCAGAGGTTGATTTAGAATCATCTCTGTCTGACTGAAAGTCAGAATTGGTGTACCCCGCTAACTCCAAACTCCCACTCGAATAGACGAGCATATAATTTCTGGTTCTTTTCAAATATTTGATGAGATTCTTTACTGTTGTTTAGTGCGTTTGCCCTGGATTTGATTGAAAACGGCTGACTAATCCAACGCCGTAACAAATATCAGGTCTCGTACACCTCATAGCATACATAAGACTACCAACAGCCGAGGCATATGGCACTCTTCCCATAGCTTCAGTCTCTTCAGGAGTTTGAGGCCCCTGAGTCTTAGAGAGGTAAACGCCGTGACGGGTTGGTAGAAAACCCTTCTTGGCGTTCTCCATACTGAAGCGTGCCAGCACCTTATCTATATAAGTTGCTTGGGACAGAGCTAACATCCTATTCTTGCGATCCCTTATAATTTGGATCCCTAGAATATAACTCGCTTCTCCCAAATCCTTCATTTGGAATTGCGTGGTCAACCAACTTTTCACGTCGGACATCATCCCCTTATCGTTGCCAATTAGGACTATTTCATCAACATACAACACTAGAAATACAATACTATCTTTGATAACCTTCTTGTACACACAAGATTCAGTAAAGTGTTGTTCGAAATCATAAGACTTGATCGTGTGATCGAATCTATGATACCAGGAACGAGATGCTTGCTTCAACCAATAAATGGATCTTAGCAACTTGCACACCATGTGCTCTCGACCTTCTTCAATGAATCCTTCTGGTTGCTGCATATAGATTTCCTCGTCGAGAAAGCCATTTAGAAACGCTGTCTTAACATCCATTTGTCAGATTTCATAATCCAGACATGCAGCAATCGAAAGGAGGATGCGGATGGTTTTCATCATGGCCACAGGTGAGAAGGTTTCATCGTAGTCTATACCCTCTCGCTGTGTGTAACCTTTGGCTACCAGCCGTGCTTTTTGAAGGTTTCGACCTTCCCATCTATTCCTCTCTTTCGCTTGTAGAGCCATTTCCATCCAATGGGCCTTTCACCCTGAGGAAGTTCTACAAGTTCCCAGACTGAGTTAGAGTACATAGACTCCATCTCTTGATTCATTGCGTCAATCCATTTATCCTTATCGTGATCCAATATGGCCTTCTTGTAGGTCAGAGGATCATCTTCCACCCCATCAGAGGTGACTACGTTCGTCTCTAAATCCATGCCGTACCGAGCCGGTGGCCGAACCACTCTCGCAGTACGTCTAGGTGGAACAGGAATGTCGGAAGTGACTGTTGTATTAGTAGTGTCGTTTACAGGAACATCAACAGCCACAATAGGTCTGACGTCATCGGAGAGTAATTCCTCTAGTACAATTTTACTTCGAGGTCTGTGGTCTTTCATATAACTTTCCTCAAAAAATGTAGCGTTAGTCGAGACTAGCACTTTGTTATCTTCCGGATCGTAAAATAGACCACCACGTGTACCTTTTGGATAGCCTACAAACAAACACACTTTTGTACGTGATTGTAGCTTGGTAGTCTTGTCCATCAGCACATGTGCAGGACAACCCCATATGCGGAAGTGACGAATGCTTTCACAATGTCCGGACCACATCTCTACGGGTGTCTTTTCGACAGACTTTGACGGTACTGCATTCAAAATGTAGACCGCTGCTTCTAAAGCATAACCCCAAAAGGATATAGGTAGTGAGGCGTAGCTCATCATTGATCTAACCATGTTAATCAATGTCCTGGTTTCTCCTCTCGGCAACTCCGTTTTGCGGAGGTGTCCTAGGCGCGGAACCTCCCGATCCGAGCGAAGGCATTTCAATGACTTGCCTAGTTGCCTTTCGGCTTCGCTTGGAACTCCTTGAACTTACCAAAAGCCTCGGACTTCCTATGCGCGGATAAACATAACCGAATCTCGAGTAGTCATTAATGAAAGTCACAAAGTACTCGTATCCGCCTCTAGCTTGTACATTCATCGGACCACAAAGGTCTGAATGCACTAAGTCTAGAGTTCCCGTGGCCCTATTACCCTTTGATGAGAAGGGACGCTTAGTCATTTTTCCCTCCAGGCAACACTCGCAGATAGGCAGTGTGTCAACAGATGACTCACCTATGGCATGAACCTTTTCTAGTCTTTTGAGTCTCTCCAAGGAAATATGGCCGAGCCTCAGATGCCACAAGTATGTTTTATCTTCTTTTTCTTGAGAAAATTTCTGCCTTTTAGCAGATCTTTGATGGGCAGTTTTAAACATTTCAGTATTAAGTAGGGGAGCTTTATGTGGTCTTATAAAATATAAACCGTTTTCATTCATAGTTGAACACAATTCAAAGCCATTCTTCGAAATAACAAATTCACCATTCAAAATAGAAACAGAAAATGATTTTTCAACTAAGGCAGAATGAGAAATTAAATTTCTCCTGAAATTCGGAATAAAATAAACATTCTCTAAATGTAAAATTCTATTATTAAAGTGTAAGTCCACAGCTCCCACTGCTTTAGCTGAAGTGAGCGCCCCAGTTCCTACTCACATCACTTGAGAACCCTCTTCCAGCTCCTCGTACGAACTAAGAGTCTGCAATGAAGAACATACATGGTTAGTAGCTCCAGTATCAAGTATCCAAGTGGATACATCTTTAGCTACATTAAAATATTCCAAGAATAGTAATTCCGAATTACCTTTCTTATCTTTCCCAGTAACAGCCTTGGCTTTGCCATCTTTTACATCACGAAGATATTCCGGACAATGGCGTTTCCAATGTCCTACCTCCTTACAGTAAAAGCATTTGCCCTTGGGCTTGGCCTCGTCAACTTTCTTGGATTTCTTTTTCTTCATTTGCTTGGGCACAGGTGCAACACTGCCCTTCTTCTTTGGTTTGGCCTTAGGCTTGTTTGATGGCTTAGCTTCGGCCATATTTGCTTCGGCTTTCTTATCCCCTACTTGGACCTTATCTTTTGATAGTAGGCCCTCGTAGTCAGTCAGTTCATTAAGCATCTGTGTTATGGTCAACTCATGTTTGCCCATCAGATACTGAGTTTTGAACGTGATAAACTCAGGAGTCAACGATTCCAAAATCATCGACAGTTGAGTTGCTTCATCGAACATCGATCCATGAATACCGGCGTCATTGAAGTAAGTGATCATATTTAGAACATGACCATTCACTGCTTGACCTTTCTTCAATTTCGTGTTAACAGCCATCCTGATGGCATCGTGTCTTGCTTGGTTGCTAGGTGATCCAAACATCGAAGTAAGTTTCTGCATGATATCTCGTGCAGTCTCAAACTCTTCAATCTGGGTCCTAATAGCCTCCAAAACTACCGCCAGGATGATCCCACGAGCCCGGTTATCTGACTCGATCCAGCGATTACGCTGCTCGATCTCAGCTTTTCCGGGTTTTTGGATCGCCACCGTAGGGCATTCAGAAGTGAGTATATATTGCACATTCTCGTATGTGAGTACCACATTTAGATTACTCTTCCATTTCTTAAAGTTGTTTCCCGATAATTTTTCAGACAGTAAAGCAGAAATTTGAGCATATATTTTTGCTGAAAATAAAATGACATATATTAAATCAAGTTTAACACTACTATATAAGTTTATTTTAGGAATTGTAAACTAAAATTAAGTCTATTCTACCATTCCAAGGTTTTAACCTCGCATCTCAGTGCCGCCGTAGGGTAGGTCAAAGAGATGACGGTTAAATCGAGACAATCTCATCAATGAATAACTTGTGAGAATCGAACATCCCACGAGAATCGAACATCCATTTATTCATTGACTACCTTCCTTTTTTAGCCTAGATATTATCAAGAATACCCTTGATGAGTGTGACCTACTATATCGGATCTCTTAGGTACGCCCCAAGTGTGCCGTCGTAGGATAGGTCAGTGACCCGACCAGTACCCGGAAATCCTATCCTTTCGGAGACCAAGCCATGAATGTTGATAGGGGTGAACACCATCCGTAGGGGGACGAAATCAAAGTGCCGCGAGGCGTCACCCTTCTCTCACTTACTTGTATCTATAGTAGAGGCCGTGGGGTTGGCTGTCGCCGTCCCCGCTCCCACTCAATATTTTGGAAGTGGTGGTGGGTTAACTAACCACGTCTTTTTGATGTTAACATAAAAGCACATCAAATCAAGGATTCCGAATGGTGTTGGTAACGTAGGCCAAGCCTACCCGTATTATTCGTTGGAACATTTGTGACAGTCGGACGAAATCGGGTCTAGAGAGCCCATTGAGATAAGAAGGAATCACCCCTCCGCTCGCCGGTGTAGCTTAGTCTTGCCGGACCCCCGTGCATACATCACACTAGGAGGGTTAAGTCGGTCGAGCGAACCTCAGTTGACCACCCAACCTATAGGCGAACCGTTTTTATCCAAGATTTATTGTTCTTTTACCATCATTCAATCTCGTAGACACTACGAATCGAAAACGTGATCTCGTTTGAGATTTTAAGGCGGTTCACCGAGAACACACACCGAAAGGCTTAACGATTTCATAACCCGTCCTCGGATCTTTAATTAGTTACTAAATTAATTAATTACCACGTATTAATTAAATTTCAACTAATTACACGAGTTTGTATACATGCCTATTTTAATTACCAAAATTAAAATTCTACATGTATGCATGGAGTGGATTTATGATATGATGCATGTCATGGCAATTCTGATTTTATATCTATTTTATGATCAAACACATAAAAAATAAATTGCGGAAAATTTAAACACCGAGATGGATCGTTGGTACCCCCATATCTAATCTATCCTAGGAAAGCAGTAAATTACAACTTGTTGTCTTCGTGTCTTCGATATTTGAGCCTTGAACCACGAACAGCGAACCCGAAAGGAGAAGGGGCCTTTATTTTATGAAATAAAATAATTTTTTTTATTAAAATCCTGCTGTATTTTTATTCCAGAAAAATAAAATAATTTTTTTTAAATAGCCGATTATAAAAAAAATTTGATTTTTAATAAAATCCAAAACCTAACCGAGTTAGGAAAAAAACATGAACAAAAAATTTTCAGCCCCGACTCCTTTTCATACCTCGAGTTCCGTCTTCATCTCGTGTTCATTATCGTTCTTCGTCGTTTTTCCGGAATTACAAAAATAATAAAATAGCCGAAAAAAAAGTATAAAAAAACAACAACTTTTACATCAATCCTATGCTCAAACGATCTAAATCGAGAGAGCTTACAATAGATCTAACGAGTAAACAGTACCAACCCCAATCCATCTCTTCAAACCACAACAATCGCAACATAAAAAAAAAAACATATGCATCGGCCCCCCAAAAAAAAATTTGGGACACAAAAACTACATGTTTTCCGCTCCTAGATCTAATATTTTATACGTATAAATGTAGATCACCAGGCGACTGATACCACTGTTAGTAATATCATCCGCAACGGAAGCGATTTAAGGATCTAGATCTATAATTTACACATAATAAAATAACTAGATCTACTCTACAAGGGGGTTGTAGAACATACCTCTTGGATCTCAAAATCCAAGTAGAACAACCGCAATAAAAAGAACAAACGATGGTGTGAAGAGCACCACGATCTTCCGCACGTAAGATCCGAGCAACTTCCGGTGGAAGGAAACGTCTCGAATCCTCCCGATATGCTACCCAGAAAACCTCCAAGATTTTCCCTCTCTCACCCCTTGGCTGAAAATTTTTCTTTCTCTCTCTAAGATATGAAAGTCGAAATTTGTGTGTCAATATGAGTTGGGAAAAGCCTCTTTATATAGAAGAGCTTTTCTTGTCCTCCAAGGATTTTATTTTGCAAATAAATAAATCCAATAAATAAAAAGATAATCCTAGAATATTCTAAAATAAATCTAGAATAATCGTTATCTTTATTTTTACCATAAAATATTTATCCAATAAATATTTTGTGCACATGTCTTATTAATATACAAGAAAACTAATTTCTTGTTCCCTAAGACACTCTTGTGGCCGAAAATTATCCCTTGTGACCTAGTCACAATAATTTCGACCATACACACTAAATTTGGCCAAGATTATGAAAAATGTCTTTTTCACATATTTAATTATTTAGCCCAACTAATTTAATAGTCCACTAAACAATTAATTCACATATCGTTTTAATTGAATTCTAATAAGAACTAAATTAATATTATTAGGATTCGACGTCCGAGAATAGCTATGCTATATTGGAGGCACGTCGGGGACCATGGACTAATAATCACGGCTCCGATAAATCAAATAAATAATTATCTTACGAACAGACTAATTATATTCGATAAATCAATCACAGGAATATGCCACCATAATCCCGTGACTGCACTCCTCTGATTATGAGATTATATTTATCTCCTCACGAGAATGATAATAAGCGTCCATTTATATAATCATTACATATGGATTAATCCTCCATAGACTGTTCATTCTAAATCGGGAAGTTACCGTTAACCCTTTTTAGAACCTCTTATCCTTATTTACCATTAACCCTCTAGTGATCAATTAATTCATACAACTCACTGGTAGCTAATCAGTGTAATATGAACTCGTACGATCGATCAGTTTCTAGGATTAACAAATAAGGGAACTGCTTCATCTACTTCCATAAATGGAAGGAATGGATTCCGTATCCGTGATAACACAGACTACTCACTCAATCCAGTACAATGCCAAGATGGGGTAATTCAGATCACAGACTCAGTGTAATCCTTAACCGTCAATTCAAACCTTATACTGATTCAAGCAGTTGACTGTGATCACCTCAGGATTAAGATATATTCATAAATATGATCATCGATTGATTCGATAAGACTTCTCGATTACGGAATTATATCATGAATTCTAATCAAATCTGTCCAGCCCTATATGATATATCTATCATATATAAATGCCCCACTAGGTTCTCTTAACCGAAAGTCCGGATAAGACAATCACACCTATTGTGTTCTGGGCGCATTAATAGCACGTTAAAGGATAGACCCGATACTCTCGATTAACTTCACTACGGGCTAATTGTATTTTAAGTACATCTTCACTAACTCAATCCTCCCGTGTATATCCCATACACTGAGTTAAGTGATTACATAAACGATATACTTTAGGGTTTTCTGTAGTGTAAATACTATTGTCACATCGGTGAATATGAGAATAATAAAAAATATGAATAATAATATCATTTCATGTATTAAATAAAACAATTACAAAATTGTCTTTCGGGCATTACACCTAACACCCTGTGTTAACAAGAAGGTTAGTGGGATTGCCATTGTATTCTTAGTGCTTTATGTAGACGACATATTGCTTATAGGGAATGATGTGCCTATGTTACAGTTTGTCAAAGCTTCGTTATCCAAGAACTTTTCAATGAAGGACTTGGGTGAAGCAGCTTATATTCTAGGAATCAAGATCTATAGAGATAGATCTAAGAGGTTGCTTGGTCTGTCACAATCCACCTATATAGACTAGATGCTGAAGAGATTCAGCATGGAGCAGTCCAAAAGAGGATTGATGCCCATGTCACATGGGTTCTACCTGTCAAAAGGAATGTGTCATAAGACAGAGGAGGAAAGGGCAAAAATGAGTAGGATCCCTTACGCTTCAGCTATCGGGTCCATCATGTAAGCCATGTTGTGCACTAGACCAGATGTCTCGTATCCTCTAAGTATGACTAGTAGGTACCAGTCCAACCTAGGTGATGGTCACTGGGTTGCAGTTAAGAATGTTCTCAAGTACATGAGACGTACTAGGGATATGTTCCGGGTTTTCAGGAATGATGATTTAGTATTACGAGTTTACACAGATGCCATTTTCCAAACTGACAATGACGACTTTAAGTCACAGTCATTTATTTTCACGCTTAACGGTGGTGCAGTGGGCTGGAAGAGTTCCAAGCAGGAGACTACTGCAAACTCTACAGCGGAAGCCGAATACATAGCAGCCTCAGAGGCGGCAAAGGAAGCAGTTTGGATGAAGAAGTTCATTACTGAACTTGGTGTGGTTCCCTTCATTGAAGGTCCAGTGCCATTGTACTGTGATAACAATGGGATGATATCTAAGTCAAAGGAACCAAGGTCTAATCAGAAGTCCGAACACGTGCTATGGCGCTATCACTTTTTTAGAGAGATAGTAGATAGAGAAGATGTAAAGATAGAGAAAGTCCACACGGATGATAACATAGCCGATCCGTTAACCAAGGCATTGTCAGAAGCAAAGCATGAGAAACATGTTCACATGCAAAGGCTTAGGCATATAGGTGATTGGCTTTAGGCCAAGTGGAAGATTGTTGAATAGGTGTCCTAAACCCAACCAGGTTGGACCGGATCCGATCGGGTCGGGTCATTTACAGTATATTTTAGTTCAAGTAATAACTTTATTATGGTTAATAAAAGAACTTTTGTTATTATATATTTTTTATCTTCATGTTATTGGTTGTATATATATAGTAACATCCCTAGTGTCAAACTGTGATAGAGAAACCATGATAGTGATTATGGTTGATGAGATCTCTAATCACTTTAACATGTTTGAAACTTAAATGTCTCTAGTCATATGTAGTGTCAAATGGGACATTGATAGTATGATTAGACTAGCGCGTATTGGATGTCTTCTATCTTATTGAAGATAGGGATAGATCTCGTCTCTTTAAGTGTAGAGACAATTGGACTGTACGTGGACGTGTATTAGAGAATGCGTACGTTAGACTGGCCCACTTACATTAAGTGTCACACTATGTGGGAGTTGTGTAATTATCCTTAAGACCGGAGTCTTCATGGCATCACGGTGTGGATTGTCATGCTTTGACACTATTGAGATTTCCCCTATCCACGGGGTGATCATGCGGTAGTGATTGGGTGTGATATTGAAGCAGGTGGAGTATACATGTTTGGTCATCCGGGAATCGCGTATCCTATGATTGGGAGTGAATATCCGAAATGACCTTCTTATAAGGAATGTCGAGCTCTCATGAATCTTTGCAAAGCGGGAGTAAATGTGCTATTCCGAGCGAGCTTGATATCCAGATTATAAGATACGATTGTTAATGTATTGACACTCGAGATACGATCGTATGAATATTATTACAGCTGTAGGATTGTAATTTACACGGTAATTATTTCACATGAAAGGTAGTAGTCATTGCATTTGACTCTTCCGATGATTGGGGGTCACGGTGTGTTGCTAGATGTTATCCCGTGATCGTTAGGTATGAAGGGCATTTTCATAATTTTCACTATGTGTCTACGGCCAACATATTCGGAGCCTATCGGGTCACACACATATGGACATCGAGTCGGATTAAAATGCGGTTATAGTTGATGACCAAATAAGGAAAGTTTATCTCAAGACTATAAAGGTTATAGTGGTAAATTAATATGGTGGTATTATTTATTATGAATAAATAAAATACAAGATATTAATTATACAAAAATTATATTAATTAAAGCATATTCCGGAAGCCAATTAATCGGCATTTGGGGCGCAGAAAACATGTGTATAAGATACACTTGGATTGTGCACTTTAATTAATAAGATTACCTTAATATTAATATTGGATATTAATTGATTTTGGGAAAATAGATTTATGGTAATAAGATAAATATATTCAATATAAAATATTGGTAATATTTAGTTTTATTTAATATAAGGTATTATAATAAAAGAGATAAATCAATCTAAGTGGTTTTCTTTATTTTTTTGGGAAAATGTTTTTCTCTTTCATCTATCTTCTAGGAAGCTTCTCCTAATCAGATTAGGGCAGCATTGGGGCGCCACTTCCTCTATATAAGAAAGGCGTTGACTAGCTCTTTTGTATCATCACAATTCTAAGAACTAATAGTTCTTGAGTAAAATAGAGAGATTCCAATAGAGAGTTAGAGAGAGAAAAAGGCCGGTCTAGCAGCCGGATTTTTCTGATAGAAATCCAAGGAGGATTCCGGCGAGGAGTTCGTGTGGATTATCGATAGAGGCCGGACGCGTGGACGGCTTGCGCACAGTACTACTCTCCGTTGACGGTCAAAGCTTCGAACTTATAGATCATTCAAGGTATATTCCGTCAAACTACTTAGCGTGTCTATTGTGTTAAACGAAGAAGATTTTGAAAAGAAAATCAAAATTTTAAATTCCGCTACGTTAAACTAGTGATTTCCTAACAAACCTACCCTACCTTCAGTAGATACCATCCCTACAGCAGAACGAGCACACTTGACACCACTTACATCACCAACTGTGTCACACTCAGACTTAGTTGAACCAGCCTGACAAAATCCTTCTCGTGATTCACATCCTCATTCTATAATAAATAGAGCACAACATGGGATATTTGAACCCAATCTCAACCATACCGATTCATTTATCTCTCTTCTTAGCAAGAATTTTCCATGAAGGACCTAGGCCTTATGCATCATTTTCTTGGTGTACAGGTACATCACACCAGCACTGCCTCCATCTCTCTCAGTCTCACTATGCTCACACAATTTTGAAGCATGCCCAGATGTTGGATTGCGAGTCTATCTCCACACCATTAGGTTTCATGACACTACAAAAAAAAACTCTATTGCTACACTAGTTTTTGCCACACACACAAAAAAAGTGTGGCTAATAGCACTTGGTTAGACTCTTTTGCCACGCTCATGTGATTAAAAGTAAGTTTATAGCAACACTTTTTTTGCTGTGTGCAAACAATAGTGTAGCAAAAAACTGTTTTTCTTGTAGTGTGATGAAACATTCCCAGATACCGGTTCCTCTTGTAGATCCCAGATTATATCTAAGTTTGGTGGGATCCCTCCAATATCTTATTCTTACTCGCCCGGATCTATCTTACAATGTAAACTTTGCATCCCAATTCATGTAAACCCCAACTGCCTATCATGTCACCTGGGTTTGATGAATTCTATGGTTTGTCAAAGGGACCATTGCCTAAGGTGTTTATCTCACCTTCAAATCTTCAATGGAACTCTCTGCCTACTCCGATGCTGATTGGGCCGGCTACCCGTTGACTCGCCGTTCAACAACCGGCTACTACATATTTCTTGGTTCCAATCTGGTCTCTTAGTGTGCCAAAATGCAGCACACTGTGTCTCTCTCAAGCACTGAGGCACAATATCGATCAATGGCCCACACTGCTGCCGAATTGACTTAATTGACCTTCAATTTTGAAGGATCTTCGTATTCCTCTCCAACATCCGCCAATCATCTACTGTGATAATCTTAGCACTCTTTACATATCTGTCAATCCGGTGTTCCATGCTCGAAGTAAGCACAACGAGCTTGATTATCATTTTGTCCGCGAACAAGTGGCCCGAGGTTAGCTCGTCACCACATCCCAACTGCAACACAGATCGTCGATATATTCACCAAACCAATGACAAAATCCACGCTCGTCTATTGCTTACCCAAACTTGGCCTCCTCCCCCAGCCATGTTTGAAGGGGGTATTAAACAGCAAGAAGATTTTGCTGCTGATTATTCTGTTGAAAAAGAATCATCAAATTCCGAAAATGAGTGATGTGCATGAGAAATAAGGTGATGAGGAATGATAAGGCATGGTGACTGAGTTTGATTTAGGGTTATCTAGTTCAGAGTCAAAGTGGTGATCTATTAGGTGTGTTTTATCTTGAGTTGGTTGATGTGTTTGGAACACTTTTGTATCATCTTTTGATGATTAGTGGAGATTTTGTAGGCCTCGGCCTCATGGTTTTTACTCTCTCACATCGAGAGGGGTTTTCCACGATAAAAATTGTGGTGTTATCTTGTTGTGTTTTGTTTCGCTTTATTTGTGATTTATCTTCGTTGGGCTGCCTCGTTTATTTCTATTGTGCATCATTGGGAAGACAACGGTTTCAACGTGTTGATGTGTAATGATGCGGACACAACTGTTGTATCACATCGAGTTATCTACACACTCTTAATTAAGATGAGTGTACATCATAATCGATTTAGATATGTCATAATCAACGATAAATATTATCGTTGGGGCTGCCTCGTTTATTTCTATTGTGCATCATTGGGAAGACTTTGTTGGTATTTGTGATACGTGTGGTATTGCGGTTGTTTGTTTTCCCAATAGTTTATAACAATCACACAACGATAATATTTATCGTTGATTATGATATATCTAAATCGATTATGATGTACACTCATCTTGATTAAGAGTGTGTAGATAACTCGCTGTGACAAAACAGTTGTGTCCGCATCATTACACATCAACACGTTCAAACCATTTGAAACAATATTTTGTTTATATAGACAATACAAGGGACATATTAGTACTATTATTATTCATTAGATATGATCAAAGATGTATAACATATTTATAAAATTCATGTAATTAAACCATATAACCAGAGCTAGCTAACAAACGATGAGCAGTGAGGGTCACTCCATCTTATGTTACGTATTATCAATAAGTAAATATTTTCGAATACTACTTAAACAAAAGACACGTATAGCCGTATAGGGGACCTGGGAGATTGTCTTTTGTCAGGTACGATCCTTATACCATTCTTTATACCTATATTATTTTGACATTTCAGAAACCTACATTTATGTCAACGTTAAATGTATATTAATTTAAGGTTTTTACGAAACTGCGACTCCTTCCCCCCAATTGGAGAATGGGAATGTGCAAGCCGGCCAGTGGACCATAAATTTTTAATACATGCATCAGAAGTGTGTAAGATTCTGTATTATAAAAAGACACAATAGGAAAACAGATGACACCAAAAATTAAATTAAAACTAAAAAAAGAAAAGAAAAGAAACAAGTCCGCATCTTCGGAAATAAGGAAATCAAAATGAAATTGACAAAAATCTTGAATAATGGAAACTTTAGAATTTCAACCTTCTTCAATGTATCAACATTTAATAATGACTTTTTTTTATGAATTAATAATGACTTCTCAAATAAAAATAAAAAAGAATTTCACATTAATAAAAAATGATATTTTTAAGGCTTAGAGAAAATGGATTTCTTAAAAAATGATACATCATCCGTTCCAAAATATAAGTCATCATAAAATTTTAGTTTTGTCCCATAATATAAGTCATTTTACATTACCTATGCAACATTTATTACTTTTTTTTTTCTATCTTACCCATAATTTATTATCAATCCAACCACTTTTCATTACTTAACAATTGATTGTGGTCGGACCGCACCTCGCCACGTGTGATTACCATATTTGCTAAACATTTAATGAAGCGATAACGTCAAAGGAACAGAGCCCCACTTTAAGCCTAAGGGCAGATCTAAACCCCAGGAGGGAGATCAGCTTGGCTCGCTTCTCAGTCCACCGCAAGTCAGTCATGGTTCAACGGAGCAGGGCCATCGCAGTTCGGGTCATACCGACCTTAGGGGCTCGGCACAGGTAGGCCAGAGCTATCCCTCTTATTTAGTCCATATGTGTACATTCGTCAGATAAATATGGAAAGAATCCTCAGTCATAAAGACTTTGATCCTACATTTAAATACCAAGATTATCTCCTAAAATCAAGGGATAGACACGGAATAATCCTTTATTAAGGGACACGAAATAGAGTCCATAATGGACATGGCATAGACATGCCTAAGGCAAAGCCCCTCTATATAAACGATCCCAAGCACTACGAAGAGACTTGATTCCTGATTCATACACATGATATGTAAGCAACTTGGCATAAAACATCTTAGGCTCAGTCTAAAAACACCCAAATCACCCCCTCGTTTTCATATCGTTTCTGGTTTTTGGTTCTTGATTAGTTGTCACTAGGAAATAAGGCCCGGATTCATTAATATAAGATTTCCACCATCGTCAATTGGCGCTAGAAGGAGGGCCCCCTATTGACAATTCCATTCGAGATTCATCATCATGCACCATAAACACGTAAACATGCATAAGCAGTAAAATGCCTAGAATGGGCAAAATACTAATGGTGGAGAAACTACAGCCACCAACAATGAAAGCCAGACAAATCAATATAGAAATATTGCTCTAGATTCCACCCAACAAGCATTGGTGGACAAACTTGTGGCTATGGATGCCGATACTCGACAAGCTATACTCCATGCATCCGGAGTAGATGGTGGTCCAGATGAGAATGCTTCGGAAATAACGCCTCCTAACCCTAAGCAGAGTAAACAGGAAGATGAGGCATCCACCTCAAATTCGGGGAAGAAACCACTAGATCCTCGAGCTTTGTAAGCAGCACGAGCAGAGCTTGATGTCATACTAGAAGAAAATTTGATGAGTTTTAGTTTGTGTCGCCTTTTACATTGCAGATTGATGAATATCCCCGGCCTGTGGGGTTTAAGGCTCCCAAGATGGATCCGTACGATGGATCCAAGGATCCTTCAAATCATCTCTTCTAGTACATAACACACATGAACCTGTACAGCACTCCGGAAGAGATAAAGTACAAAGACATTCCTGCACTGCTCATGGGCAGGGCCCGTGAATGGTTCATAAAGCTTTTAGCGAGGTTGATATCTAACTTTCAGGCGTTGGGTAAGACGTTTATCAATGCCTTTATTGGAGCTAGGCCATTCCAGAGGAATTCAACTCATCTCCCCACCCTCAAGCAGAGGAAAGAAGAGACCGTTGTCCAATACCTCAAAAGGTTCAATGAAGAGTCCGCACAGGTTAAGGACGTGGCTGACCACATTTTGATCACTTTCTTTGTAACAGGACTGCGGGAAGAGAGATTATACGCTAAGATAAACATCAAAATTCCTAGATCCATAGAAGAATGCATGAAGATGGCATACAAGCATTGCCAATGAGAAGATGCCAGCCGAGGAGAATCGGAAAAAGGAGAAACAAAAAAGGATAAGTCTGAAGAGAAATCATCTAAGAAGAGGTAGACGGTCTGGGATCGGATGACTGCCCCAGTTACAGTTTGACTGGGCAAAAAAAGGAGATTTGCAAGAGAGGGACTTTATCCCTCTGAAAAGGCCGCGCGAGCAGGTTCTCACAATAATGGAAAGGAAGGGCCTGACCCGAGTTCCACCACCCATGAGAGGACCTCCAGAGAGGAGGGATCAAACAAGTTTTGTGCCTACCATAAAAATGTTGAGCACGACTCAGAAGACTGCAGGGAACTCAAACAAGATATTGATGTGGCAATTATGGAGGGAAGCTGGACGAGGTAGTAGACCGATCTCAAATATCTAATCCACGAGGTTGTAGAGATTTTAAGTGGCACAATTATAATCAAGATCGGAGCAGGCAAGCCGAGCCCCAACGAGGGAGGAACCGATCTCCAGACTCAGATTGACAGCTAGACAACTGCCCTATCAACACAATTAACACCATTGTGGTTGGCACCAGCAGCGAACTTGGGGAAGTGATGTGATTCCGGGTAGGAAACATGATCGGAATGTGCCTAGAAACCTCCTAAGGGATCAATAGAGAGCTATGGTTACCTAGTCCTAGAGAATCCAAACTAGTACGTAGGCTAAGAACACACAACGCTCACTCACGACGCTGATTCATTCTTGAAGGTTTGTATCCTCTAAGACGAAGAGAATACTCACTCGCAAGTAATAAAATTAAGCCAAATCGACTTAACCAAGAGAATATTCTCTCAATATAATAATAATGATTTTCATAATTGATTATATAAAATTGTACATAGGATGTCTTTATATATGCTACAAAATCAAGGACTAACAATCTCCTAACCGATGTGGGACAAATTAACATGTAATTTTCGCCACTTTATTTTTTGATGGATCTAAGTTGGCTCTAATAAGCCCAAATGGCTTTTATTTGCTGAAAATAAATACTTGACCCAATATACTATCATATAGGTCTCTTTTCTGATGGGCCTTACTACCATCTAGGCCTATAAGACCTCTATTACATAAGTTCAATCGAAAATAATAAAAGAAGTCCAAAACTAATTATTCGGGCCCAATAATGCAAATATAGTTGCATTGTTTCAGGCCCAAGTCCTTGGGACCGATCACATCATTACCTCCCAGTTGGAAAGGATTCGTCCTCGAATCAATAGGATGTTGTAAAATTCCGCAACACGCACCAATCTTGAACAATCCGCAAAAATCAGCAATGAGATACCGGGATCAAATAACATGCGAATACACAAATTCCAATGAATAGCACGCTGATAACTTGATCCATGCTTCACCAATGGAACATATGAAAAGGCTCTCGGCTGGATATAGATTTTGATGAAGCACGGAGTGGCAGCAACATAGTCATAGCAATGCAATGTAGGATCTTCATCAACACGCAAGGCAAAAGGATCAGTAAAAATGTGCGCCGGTTTGCCACCATTAACAACCGGGGATACATCATCCAAAGGCAATTCAGGGGCTGGATTGGATGTATCCAATAGCCTGGTGTCCTCCTCGTGTGGATGATCATCATGTACCTGCATGCAAAGAAGATTCAACAAAATACTCGGCTGGAGTATCATGGACTACTTCACGCTCGATAGCACTCTCAACATGACCATCAACCAATGTCTCATCAATGCGAACTATCTCGTCCACAACTAATGCCTGATCACTCTCAACTACTTCTTCAAAAATCTCATTCACCTTGGCGATTGCATCTGCCACAATCAAATCTTGTACTACCTCCTCTCAAATGTTAACAATATCGTCTTTCTTGGCTTCAACCAAGGCTTTCTCTTTTTCAAGTTCAGCCATCCGTTTGGCCTCATCCGCCAGAAAATTCTCCAAAAATAATTCATCTGCCTTTTTCAATCTATCCCGCAACTCTTGCCTCCTACGTTCATCTTCCGTCCATCCCGCCACTCTTGCCTCATAACTATATTTGCTTGTTTCACCTCTTGTTTCACTTCCTCAATAATTCTACGCACCGCCTCTCTGATACTCTGTTCCTCCCTCATCCGTTCTTCATTTAGTCGCTGAGCTCTGATACCAACTGATGTGATTCTGGGTCGGAAACACGATCGGAACGTGCCCAAAAAGATTCTAAGGGATCAATGGAGAGCTATGGATATCTAGTCCTAGAGAATCCAAACAAGTATGTAGGCTAAGAACACACAATGCTCGCTCACGACGCTGATTCATTCTTGAAGGGTTGTATCCTCTACGACGAAGAAGATACTCACTCGCAAGTGATAAAATTAATCCAAATTGACTTAACCAAGAGAAATTTATCTCAATATAATAATAATGATTTTCATAATTGATTATATAAAATTGTACATATGATGCCTTTATATTAGCTACAAAATCAAAGACTAACAATCTCCTAACCGATGTGGGACAAATTAACATGTAATTTTCGCCACTTTATTTTATGATGGACCTAACTTGACTATAATAAGACTAAATGACTTTTATTTGCTGAAAATAAATGCTTGACCCAATATACTATCGTATAGGTCTCTTTTCTGATGGGCCTTACTAACATCTAGGCCCATAAGACCTCTATTACATAAGTTCAATCAAAAATAATAAAACAAGTCCAAAACTAATTATTCACGTCCAATAACACAAATATAGTTGCATTATTTCAGGCCCAAGTCCTCGGGAAGGATGACATCAGGAAATGAGTGGGCAGGTCGGTCGATCTGCAATTGCTAACAGAAGCCAGAAGCCAACTGGTGAGGTGACCTATGGTCCAAAGGACCCACTTCCTCTGGTCGTAAAAAACATAGGCCTAGTCATTGAGGCCGTGGTGCACAAGAACTTGGTGAAAATGATCAGAAATGACACATGCAGCGCCGTTAATATCCTGTATTACTCCGTCTTTCAATAAATGAAGCTCGATGACTCGAAATTGACGTCTGTTTCTACACCGTTGTTCGGATTTTCCGGACCTCCAGTTCATCCATGAGGATGATAAGGCTTACCATAACATTTGGCCGGTAACCAAGGGGAAAGACTCTCATGGTGAACCACGTCATGGTTAAAGCTCTATCTGCATACAACATTATAATGGGAAGGCCGGCATTGATCGAGCTCCGAGCTATGATTACACTAGCCCATATCAGTTTGAAGTTTCCCACCGCAGCAGGCTCGATGGAGATCAAAGGAGATACGGAAGCACCTCGGAGATGCTATGCAGCCAAAATCAAAAGGAAGGGTGTAGTTCCAGCATGAGAAGATAGGGAAAATGGCAGATCTCGAATAAAGCTGAGTCTTTGATTTGTTTTGATTTATATTCCACTTTGTTTTTACAATTTTAGTACGATCTTTGTTTGGCTACAATCAAGTTTCTCTCGGTGAGTGCTTTTTATTATTTCAATCATATGTTGATTTTCCATTTTACATAATCTGGGTGGCTGGGATTAAGTTTGCAGGACAGACAAGCTGAGATCCACAGGTCAGACTCAGTCAAAATTCATTAAGTCTACAAGTCAAACACACTGAGCTTCGCAGGACTAACTCAGCAATACGTTCAAGTGTTCAGCTCTGCAGGACGGACTCAACCATGAGCTCTGCATGTCAGACTCTGTAAGTTTGCAAAGGACAAACTTTCCAAGTCTACAGGACAGACTAACTGAGTTTTGTAGGATGAACTCAACAAAATTCATAATCCGTAGGACAGACGAACTGAGTTCCTCGGGTTGGACTCAGTCAAAATTCAGCATCTGAGATCTCCAGGTCGGAACTCAGCAAAGTTTGCAAGAGTCAAACTTGTTTAGTCCACATATGGACCCGAAATGGGCTTCGCAGTTTAAACTCAACCACAGAAAAAATAAAAGAAAAAAAGCAGATAAGTATGCCATCCAAGAATCAAAAGTTCAAGCATGACATACTGGAGGGCAAAATACCCCTATAATAGACAATGGTACCCAAAGGTAAATACCAAAAATAACTTAGAATAGTTATACATTTAAACATGACAAATCTTGAAAGTGCATCAGTTACATTTGAATTTCTCAAAGCAAAAATTCAAAATCAGAAAAACGGCAAAGAAAAAACATAAGTTCTCGAGCTAACCATCAGAAGCAGGATTCTTCTATTGCTCTGAAGAATGTGGAACTGAGGTAGGAGCACACGAAGCAGAAGGCTCTGAACCAACAAGTGCTCGGTGAGATACTGCGCCACGACTAGAGTGCTTTGACATGATGTCCACTCCCCCTTTAACCTCATTCAGGCGGCTATCGTAGACCACACTCATGCCAGGCTTGTAAAGAGACTTGCTGGCTATGTTATCAAAGGCAAGGTCAGCAAATTGAACCTTGGCTTCATCAATACCTAAGGTATAGCCATGATTGAGGATCGGAGTAAGTATCACCTTCAAGGCTTGAGAAAACTCGTCTGAGGCCTAATACTCCTAAATGGCTCTAGCCATCCAACCTGGAGCAGCAGCTTCCAACTCGTTTTTATCTGCTCGAGGCTTGCCCACGGCCTACTCCAGTTTAGTCTTCTCTCCTGCAAATTCATCCCTAAGACTCTACAAATTTGCAGCAAATATGGCCTTTAGATCAACCTCATGCTTTTGGAGATGCTCATTGAGAGCCTTGTTCTCCAGATCCTTGGCCTTGATAGAGTCCTTGAGTCTTTCCCGACTCTGCCGTAGCTCGGCAATCTTCTTCTTCAAGTCACCAGTTTCGGCGGAAGATTTAGCAAGTCTCTTAAAGGCCTCTTGAGCGACCCGAGTTCTCTGCATAACAAGCCAACAAAAGGTGAGAACTGATGAAATGGTGTCCTAAACCCAATCGGGTTAGACAGGATCCGACCAGGTCGGGTCGATTACAGTCTGTTTAGTTCATACAATAACTTTATTTTGATTAATAAAAGCACTTTTATTATTATATATATTGTTTATCTTCATGTATATATATAGTAATGTCCCTAGTGTCAAACTGTGAGAGAGAAACAATGATACTAATTATGGTGGATGAGATCTCTATTCACTGTAACAAGTTTGATACTTAAATGTCTCTAGTCGTATGTATTGTCGTACGGGACATTGATGGTATAATTAGACTAGCACGTATTGGATGTCTTCTATCTTATTGAAGATAGGGATAGATCTCGTCTATCTAAGTGTATGGACACTTGGACTGTACGTGGACGTGTATTAGAGAATGCGTACGTCAGTCTTACCCACTTACATTAAGTGTCGCAGTATGTGGCAGTTGTATAATTATCCTAAGACCGGAGTTTTCATGTCATGACGATGTGGATTGTCATGCTTTGACACTATTGAGGTTTCCCTTAGCCATGATGCGATAATGCTATAGTGATTGGGTGTGATATTGAAGCATGCGTAGGATACATGTTTGTTTATCCGGAAATAGCGTATCCTATGTTTAGGAGTGAATATCCGAAATGGCCTTCTTATAAGGAATTTCTAGCTCTCGTGAATCTTTGCAAAGTGGGAGTAAATAAGTTATTCCGAGAGAGCATGTTATCCAGATTATAAGATACGATCATTAATGTACTGACACTCGAGATACAGTCGTATGGATATTATTACAGCAATAGGATTCTATTTACACCGTATCCGTTTCACATGAAAGGTAGTAGTCATTGCTTTTTGACTCTTTCGATGATTGGGGGTCACGGTGTGTTGCTAGACACTATTCCGTGATCGTTAGATATGAAGGGTTTTTTTCGTAATTTGCACTTTGTGTCTACAGCAAACATATTCGGAAGCCTATTAGGTCACACACATAAGAACATCTAGCCAGATTAAAATGCGGTTATAGTGATAACCAAATAAGGAAAGTTTATCTCGACTATAAAGTGTTATAGTAATTAAGTTAATATGACGGTATTTATTTATTATAAATAAATTAAATACAAGATATTAATTATATTGATTAATTAAAGAATATTCTGGATGCCAATACTGGCATATGGGGCGCAGACTGTAGTGTATGTGATACACTTGGATTGTGCAATTTAATTTATGAGATTACCATATATTAATATTGGATATTAATTGATTTTGGAAAAAATAGATTTATGGTAATAAGATAAAGATATTCATTAAAAGATATTGACAATATCTTAGGTTTATTTAATATAAGATATTAAATTAAAAGAGATAAATCAATCATAGATATTTTCCTTATTTTATTAGGAAAATGTTTTCTTTCTCATCAATCTACTAGAAGCTTCTTCTAATCAAATTAGGAAGCATAAGGGGCACCACTTTCTACTATAAAAGAAAGGGGTTGGCTAGCTCTTTGGTATCATCACAATTCCAAGAGCTAATTGTTATTGTGGAAGATAGAGAGCTTCTTCTAGAGAGTTTTAAAGAGAGAGAAAAGGCCGGTCTAGCAACCGGATTTTTCTAGTAGCAATCCAAGGAGGATTCCAGCGAGGAGTTCGTGTGGATATCGATAGAGACTGGACACGTGGACTGCTTGCGTGCACTACTACTCTCCGTTGGCGGTCAAAGCGTCGATCTTTTAGATCTACCAAGGTAACCACCGTCAACTACTTAACGTGTTTATTGTATTAGACGAAGTCGATCATGGGATCGGAAATCAAAATTTTAAATTTCGTTGCATTAAACTAGTTGATTTCCTAACAGTGGTATCAGAGAGAACTTTGAACTTAAGCAATAAGCACTAATTAAATGGCGTAGTAATTAATTGATAGATGCAAGATCTAGATTTGCGAAATGAAAGAAACAAAAACAAAAAATATATATAATCAGGTAGGGAGCTCGGCCGATCGGCGGCGGCTCCCCACTGTGTAACGCCGGTGGCGGCGGCGCCCTAGGGTGCTGCTGGCGGCTGGTGGTGCATGGTGGATCCCGATTTTGTTTTGTGATATTTATTGTGCATTGATATATCATTTGCTTAGTTGTGTCATGCGGTTAACTAATGGTTCAAATATTTTGGGCCATTGGGATGCCACATGACATTAAATAAAATAGGCATTTCCAAACTTTGTTTGGATGCCTATTCAAAATATTTGATTATGGAATAGGCTTGGCCATTTTCAAAATTTTGATTTTTGAAAGGGCCAAGGGAGATGCCTTTTGGTTATGGAAACCAAAGGCATCCCTTTTGATTAGAAATCAAAAAGGAAAGAAACTAAAAGAGACTTAATTTTAATTTTAATTTAAATTTGAATAGTTCTTATTAATTACTATTAAAATATAATTCGATTAAAATTAATAATTAATTTTATTTCGATTAGAATCATTTAATTAATTGTTGATTGATTATTTGATTCGATAAGATGCAAGTAGTTAAAATTTTAATTTACCTTTTCATAAGATGTTATTGTGTAGACTAGATGTGTAGATATAATATGATTGTATGAATCCCGATTGATCATGGACTCAACTAATAGGATAGATGTGAGTAATTTACTTTATGTTGGTTTTTTCAAATTTTCCTAGGCCGTTATGAAGAACGTGACCTAGTTTACTTTCTGCATTTCTCCTATTCCCGTTAGCTCCCCCGTGTGCGGCGGGTGTATTAATTTATTAGATAGATTATTATGTAAAAAGAATGGAGCAGAAGATGGAGGCCAAAGAGACATAAAGATTCCATTGGTGATGGAGCATTAAAGATCCTATTGGCGGGTGCAGTTACCTTAGATTGTGACCCACGGTTTTGTCAGTTTGTATTCAAAACCGCACCTTGGAAAAGTCCATGATCATACCGGTTATTTTTATGCGCGGAATGGTGTATGTTTTACTTTATATAGATAACGTAGAAATATGCACATTTAGATGAGACCATAACTTAATGAATTAAGCGAATTAATTTACAAATTATTCCCACGACAAAAATCGTGTTAAAATTGTCTCCCAATATTATAATGACGGTAAAGATCCCTTGATCGGATCCAACTGATCGGCCCTCTTCGAGAGTTGACCTACCTTGGGTATATGGTTATTATCGAGATGTGAGATCTCATGAATATTTGAGTTGGGACTCGACCAGAATCTTACGGTGATTGGCCCTCGTCAGGACCGTCTGATTTTAGAGGCAAGGGGTTGACTTATCACATAGAGATGTGAATTGTCAAAAAGTTGACTAATCAACCACTGGGAGCCGCATATGATGCGACTGGTAGGAGTACATACCTTTCGAAATTGTCTCGATTGATCGGCCCTCATCGGGAATCGAGATAACTAGATTGGATCCCAGCCACTAAAGATTTAATAGAATTTTTGAAAGCCAATTGGGAATAGTTGGCTACTGGGAGCAAAACCTAATCAAAATTTTAAAGTGCAATTTTATGGCTTTGTATGCATGAACTTTTACTTATACTATCTTTACTTTATTGTTGTAGAAATGTCGAACAAATTGAATATTCGTTTTATCATTGAAAACAAACTTGACGAATCAAACTTTCTCGAGTGGGAAAGAAAAATCTCAAAATCGTTTTGAGACATGAAGGCATTGGCTATGTCCTGGACACACCCTTAACCAAGGATCCAGAAGATGCTATAGATGAGGAATCGGTTAAGAAGCATGCAAAACACTGTTCTGGCAGTGATGAGGCTGCATGCATCATGCTTGCTTCTATGACACCGAAACTTCAGAAACAACATGAGTCTATGGATGCTCATACCATTATGGCTCACCTAAAGGAGCTCTATGCCTCTCAATCTCGAACTAAGAGGTATGAGGTCTCGAAGGCTCTGTTTGGTTGCAAGATGGGTCCGGGTACTCCAGTTGGGTCACATGTGCTTAAGATGATCGGTTATATAGAGAAGCTTGAGAAGCTGGGCCATAAGATGGAGTGTGAGTTAAGTATTGACTTGATTCTGCAATCTCTACCAGACTCTTACTCGCAGTTTGTGATGAACTATCACATGAACAAAATCGATTGCTTCCTCATGGAGTTATTGAACATGCTCAAAACTGCTGAAGGCACTGTTGGCAAGGGTAAGCAAGTGTTGCTCATGACTTCTTCCAAGGGCAAGAAAAAGGCCCAAAAGAAGACCAAGAAGGCGAATGAGGCTCCTATACCCTAGCCTAAGTGTTGCTAATACCATTATGGCTCACCTAAAGGAGATCTATGCCTCTCAGTCTCGAACTGAGAGATACAAGGTCTCGAAGGCTCTGTTTGGTTGCAAGAAGGGTCCGGGTACTCCGGTTGGGTCACATGTGCTTAAGATGATCGGTTATATAGAGAAGCTTGAGAAGTTGGGCCATAAGATGGAGTGTGAGTTAAGTATTGACTTAATTCTGCAATCTCTACTGGACTCTTACTCGCAGTTTGTGATGAACTATAACATGAACAAAATTGATTGCTTCCTCATGGAGTTATTGAACATGCTCAAAACTTCTGAAGGCACTGTTGGCAAGGGTAAGCAAGTGTTGCTCATGACTTCTTCCAAGGGCAAGAAAAAGGCCCAAAAGAAGACCAAGAAGGCGAAGGAGGCTCCTATGCCCCAGCCTAAGATAGCCAAAGACAAATCTAAAGATGCTTGCTTCCATTGTGGCCAAACTGGTCATTAGAGGAGAAACTGCAAGGCTTTCTTGAGCACCAAGAAGAACAAGCATAATGATGCTTCGACTTCAGGTATGTTTATGATTGAGATCAATATTTCTTCTTCTAAGTCTACCCACTGGGTATTAGATATTGGATGTGGTTCCCATAATTGTACGGATATGCAAGGACTAAGAAGGACTACAAATCTGAGGAAATGAGAAGTGGAACTGGGCGTTGTGAATGGAGCAAACGTTGCTACCCTGGTCGTAGGAGTTTATTTTCTTTCATTGCCCAGTGGGCTAGTACTAGAATTAAATAACTGTTATTTTGTTCCTGCTCTTACGAAGAGCATTATTTCTATTTCTGCATTGGACGTTGAAGGATTTTCTTTTATGTTTAAGAATAAATGTTGTTCTTTTTCACTTGACGAATATTTTATGGTACTGGAAAACTTGACAATGGTCCTTACATATTATATATGAATGTTGATATACTTAATATAAACAATAAGAAAGCTAGGACTAGTGACTTGAATGAATCCTACTTGTGGCATTGGGGACTTGGCCATATAAATAAGAATCGCATTTCCAAACTCCATAAAGATGGAATGTTGGATCATTTCGATTACGAATCGTTTGATACATGCGAAACTTGTTTACTTGCCAATATGACAAAGTCACCATTTAGTGGCAAAGGGATCAGATCCAACGAATTGCTTGAGCTCGTACATACAGATGCTTGTGGCCTAATGTCAATTCAAGCCAAAGAAGAATACTCTTATTTCATCACTTTCACTGATGACCATTCCCGATATGGTTATGTATACTTAATGAAGTATAAGTTTGAAGCCTTTGAAAAGTTCAAGGAATTCAGAAGTGAAGTGGAGAAGCAACTTGGTATAAAAATCAAAACACTTCGATCCGATTGAGGTGGAGAGTACGTAGATGAAGAGTTTCAAGATTACTTGAAGGAGAATGGGATTCTACTTGAATGGACTCCCGGAACGCCTCAGATGAATGGCATGTCTGAGAGGAGGAATCGCACTTTTTTAGACATGGTACGGTCCATGATGAGCTACGCAGTTCTTCCAAAAATTTTTAGGGGTATGCTCTAGAAACAGCATCCTATTCACTTAACCGAGTTCCATTGAAGATGGTTGACTCTACCCTATATCTTAAACCTTAGGGTTGTCCGACTTATATGAAACGGATGATGCCCGACAAATTAGAGGCCAGATCTGACAAATGTCTATTCATGGGTTATCCCAGAGAAACTAGAGGATACCAATTTTACCATCCAGGAGAACAAAAGGTGTTTGTCTCCAGGACCGGCCACTTTCTAGATAAAGAGATTATTCTGGATAGGGTCAGAGGGAGTAAGATTGATCTTGAATAAATTCAAGAACCACTTACGGACAATAGTCAGCTGATGGAAGTAGAGTAGGCACCACATATAGATGAGGTGCAAGAACCTGCTCTAAAAACACAGACACCTCGGAGATCCACTAGGGGACGTCGTGAACCCGAAAGGTACACTGGCGTATATCTCATGGAAGATGAGGTCCCTAAAACTTATGAGGAGTTGTTAATTAGGCATGAAAAAGAGAAATGGATGGAGGCCATGAATTCTGAAATGGAATCCATGAAGGATAACCGAGTTTGGAACTTAATTGATCCGCCTATAAGAATAGTTCATATAGGGTGCAAATGGGTCTTTAAGAGAAAGACCAACATGGATGGTAATGTGGTTACCTACAAGGCAAGGTTGGTGGCAAAGGGTTATAGAAAAATATTAGGAGTTGACTATGATGAAACCTTTTCGCCAGTGGCTATGCTATAGTCCATTAGAATTCTGCTTGCTATTGCAGCATACCATGATTATGAGATCTGTCTGAGGAAATGTACATAACACAACCTGAGGGTTTCACAAACAATGATGCTAGGATGGTGTGCGAGTTGCAAAGATCTATTTATGAATTAAAGCAAGCTTCTCGGAGTTGGAATATTCGTTTTGATGAGACTATCAAACAGTTTGATTTCATCAAGAATGAAGATGAAACATGTGTTTACAAGAAGGTTAGTGGAAGTGCCGTTGTTTTCATAGTGCTTTATGTAGATGACATATTGCTCATAGGGAATGATATTCCTATGTTACAGTCAGTTAAAGTTTTGTTATCCGGGAACTTCTCTATGAAGGATCTGGGAGAAGCAGCCTGCATTCTAGGAATCAAGATCTATTGAGATAGATCTAAGAGGTTGCTCGGTCTGTCACAATCCACCTATATAGACAAGATGCTGAAGAGATTCAGCATAGAGCAATCCAAGATGTCATATGGGGTCTACCTGTAAAAGGAAATGTCTCCTAAGACATAGGAGGAAAGGGCGCAAATGAGTATGATCCCTTATGCCTCGGCTATTGGGTCCATCATGTACGACATGTTGTGCACAAGACCGGATGTCTCATACCCTCTAAGTATGACTAGTAGGTACCAGGCAAATCCAGGTGATGGTCACTGGATTGCAGTCAAGAATATTCTCAAGTACATGAGATGTACTTAGGATATGTTCCTTGTTTTCGGGGACAATGATTTGCTTTTACGAGGTTACACAGATGCCAGTTTTCAAACTAACAATGATGACTTGAAGTCACAGTCTGGATTTGTTTTCATGCTTAACGGTAGGGCAGTTAGCTGGAAGAGTTCCAAGCATGAGACTACTGCAGACTCTACAACGGAAGCCGAGTATGTAGCAGCCTTGGAGGCGGCAAAGGAAGTAGTTTGGATGAAGCAGTTCATTACCGAACTTGGTGTGGTTCCCTCTATTGAAGGTCCAGTCACACTGTATTGTGATAACAATGGGGTGATTGCTCAGTCAAAGGAACCAATGTCAACTCATCAGAAGTCCAAACATGTGCTACGGAGCTATCATTTGATTAGAGAGATAGTTGATAGAGAAGATGTAAAGATAGAGAAAGTCCATATGGATGATAATATAGCTGATCCGTTAACGAAGGGCCAAGGCATTGTCACAAGCAAAGCATGAGAAACATGTTCACATGCATGGGCTTAGGCATACGGGTGATTGGATTTAGGCCAAGTGGGAGATTTTTGAAAAGATGTCCTAAACCCAATCGGGTTGGACCGGATCTGACCGGTCGGGTCGATTACAGTCTGTTTAGTTTATGTAATAGCTTTATTATGATTAATAAAATCACTTTTGTGATTATATATATTCTTTATCTTCATGTATATATATAGTAACGTCCCTGGTGTCAAATTGTGAGAGAGAAACCATGATACTGATTATGGTTGATGAGATCTCTATTCACTGTAACAAGTTTGATACTTAAATCTCTCTAGTCGTATGTACCGTCGAACGGGAAATTGATGGTATGATTAGTCTAGTACGTATTGGATGTATTCTATATTGTTGAAGATAGGGATATATCTCGTCTATCTAAGTGTAGAGACACTTGGACTGTACGTGGATGTGTATTAGAGAAAGCGTACGTCGGACTGACTCACTTACATTCAGTGTCGCAGTATGTGGCAGTTTTGTAATTATCCTAAGACCGGAGTCTTCATGCCATCATGGTGCGGATTGTCATGCTTTGACACTAGTAAGGTTTCCCCTAGCCATGGCGCGATCATACGGTAGTGATTGGGTGTGATATTGAAGCATGCGTAGGATACATGTTTGTTCATCCGGAAATCGTGTATCATATGTTTAGGAGTGAATATCCGAAATGGTCTTCTTATAAGGAATGTCTAGCTCTCATGAATATTTGCAAAGTGGGAGTAAATAAGTTATTCCGTGAGAGCATGATATCCAGATTATAAGATACGATCGTTAATATACTGACACTCGAGATACAATCGTATGGATATTATTACAGCGATAGGATTCTAACTACACGGTAAATGTTTCACATGAAAGGTAGTAGTCATTGCTTTTTGACTCTTCCGATGATTGGGGGTCACGGTGTGTTGCTAGACGCTATTCCGTGATCGTTTGGTTTGAAGGGCATTTTAGTAATTTGCATTTTTTGCCTTGAGCCAACATATTCGGAAGCCTATTGGGTCACACATATAAGAATATCTAGCCAGATTAAAATGCGGTTATAGTGATAACCAAATAAGGAAATTTTATCTCGACTATAAAGTGTTATAGTGATTAAGTTATTATGACAGTATTTATTTATTATGACTAAATTAAATACAAGATATTAATTATATTGATTAATTAAAGAATATTCCGGATGACAATATTGGCATATGGGGCGTAGACTGTAGTGTATGTGATACACTTGGATTATGCAATTTAATTAATGAGATTGCCATATATTAATATTGGATATTAATTGTCTTTGGAAAAATAGATTTATGGTAATAAGATAAAGATATTCAATATAAGATATTGACAATATCTTAGATTTATTTAATATAAGACATTAAATTGAAAGAGATAAATCAATCATAATGATTTTCCTTATTTTATTAGGAAAATGTTTTCTTTCTCATCAATCTATTAGAAGCTTTTCCTAATTAGATTAAGAGGCATAAGGGTCGCCACTTTCTTCTATTAAAGATAGGCGTTGGATAGCTCTTTTTTATCATTACAATTCCAAGAGCTAATTGTTCTTGTGGAAAATAGAGAGCTTCTTCTAGAGAGTTTTAGAAAGAGAGAAAAGGCCGGTCTATCAACCGGATTTTTCTAGTAGCAATCCAAGGAGGATTCTGGCGAGGAGTTCGTGTGGATATCGATAGAGGCAGGACACGTGGACGGCTCGCGCGCACTACTACTCTCCATTGGCGGTCAAAGCGTCGATCTTTTAGATCTACCAAGGTAACCACCGTCAACTGCTTAACATGTTTATTGTTTTAAACGAAGTCGATCTTGGGATCAGAAATCAAAATTTTAAATTCTGCTGTGTTAAACTAGTTGATTTCCTAACAAGAAATACAATAAAAGCAAGGCACGAAATACAAGTAAAATAGATGGAACTCACGTATTCCATGGCCTTAAGTCCAGGAATACGCGAGAAAACTCCAGGTCAGACTTGTTGAAGAGCTCCTGCTCGGTAGAAGCATCTTCCTCCTGACTTGTACGGCCCTGGGTGTCCTCAGGAAGGGTGCTCGACCTGCCCTTTTTTCTCAACCTGCTTCCCGGGAAAGCTGCGACAACTTTAGTCTGGCCCCTCCGTTGGAGCCAAAAGTCGTTGCCATTCTCTGGGTCAGAACAATCAAGACTAATTAGGTCAATATCCTCTAGGACATAATGGGAGGTAGAAGGTGTTGAAATAGTGTCCTAAACCCAATCGGGTTGGACCGGATCCGACCGGGTCGGATCATTTCTACTGTTTCTTTATGTTTATACATATATAAAATGGCTTTTCTGTTGTTATATATTTGTTCATTTAAAGAACCAATTATGAATTGTTATATGATAACGTCCTTAGTATTAAACTGTGATAGAGAAACCATGATTGGCAATTATGGTTGATGAGATCTCTAATCACTTTAACAAGTTTGATACTTAAATGTCTCTAGGCTGATGTACTATTAAACAGGGCATTGATAGTATGAACATGCTAGCACGTATTAGATGTCTTCTGTCTTTAGGGCAGGGATACACGTCCACGTACACTTGGGAATGTGTACGTTAGACTGACCCACTTACACGGATAAGTGTCACACTATGTGGCGGTTGTGTAATTATCCTTAAGACCGGAGTCTTCATGGCATCACGGTGTGGATTGTCATGCTTTGACACTATTGAGGTTTCCCCTAGCCACGGGGCGATCATGCGGTAGTGATTGAGTATGATATTGAAGCATGCGGAGTATACATGATTGGTCGTCCGGGAATCGCGTATCCTATGATTGGGATCGAATATCCGAAATGGCCTTCTTATAAGGAATGTCTTACTCTCGTGAATCTTTGCAAAGTGGGAGTAAACGAGTTACTTCGAGAGAGCATGATATCCATATTATAAGATACGGTCGTTGATGTTTTGACACTCGACTAACGACCGTATGGATCTTATTACAGCGATAGGATTGTAAGTTACACGGTAAGCGTTTCACATGAAAGGTAGTAGTCATTGCATTTGACTCTTCCGATGATTGGGGGTCACGGTGTGTTGCTAGACGCTATCCCGTGATCGTTAGGCATGAAGGGCATTTTCGTAATTTGCACTTTGTGTCTACGGCCAACATATTCGGAAGCCTATCGGGTCACACACATAAGAACATCTAGCCGGATTAAAATGTGGTTATAGATGATAACCAAATAAGGAAAGAATTTATCTCGTACTATAAAGGTTATAGTGGTAAATTAATATGGTGGTATTTATTTATTATGAATAAATTAAATACAAGATATTAATAGTATTACATTAATTAAAGAATATTCCGGATGCCAATTTATTGGCTAAGGTGGCGCAATTTGTGTGTGTATATGATACACTTGGATTGTGCAATTTAATTAATAAGATTACCATATATTAATATAAGATATTAATTATTAAATATATATAGTCACATGCGTGACTTGCACTTGGAATGTGCTTGTGCACATTTGTTTTCAAGATATATGTATATAGATTTATATGTGTTATATATATGTGATATATACACATGTGTAAATTGATTTATGGTAATAAAATAAAGATAGTCAATATTAGATATTGACAATATCTTGGGAATATTCAATATAAGATATTGACAATATCCTAGATTTATTTGATATAAGATATTATAATAAATGAGATAAATCAATCAATTATTTTTTCCTTATTTTATTGGGAAAAGATTTTCTTCTCCTCCACTCTAGTTGGGGCGCCCCTCTCACTATAAATAAGAGGTGGGTTCAATCTCTTTTGAACAACACAATTCCAAGAACTAATAGTTCTTGTTTAAAATAGAGAGCATCTTATAGAGAGTTGGAGAGAGGGGAAAAAGGCCGGTCTAGCAACCGGAGTTTTCCAATAGCAATCCATGATGGGATTCCGGCGGGCTTTCGTGTGGACTAGGTAGAGGCCGAACACTTGGGCGGCTCTATGCGAACTACTCTCCTTAGACGGTCAAAGCGTCGATCTTTTAGATCAACCAAGGTAACCACCGTCTACTAACTCGTTTGTTTATTGCTTAAACGAAGTCGATCCTGGTTAAAAGGAAATAAAATTTTAAATTCCGCCGCGTTCCCGCGTAGATTTCCTAACGGTGGTATCGAGAGAAGCTTCGAGCTTAAGCAATAAGCATGTTATTTTGCGTAGTTAATTTTATCGTTTAAATCACGTAATTAAAAGATGAAAGATTTTTATTCGCAAATCGATACACGAAAAGAAAAAAAAAAAATAAAATAAGGGGCGGCTTTTGGGGTGCTCGGCCGATCGCGGCGGCACCACCCCCGCGGCGGCGGCGGCGGTGGCGGCTCCCGCTGGGGCGGTCGACGGTTGGCGACCGGTCAATTTGGTGGATCCCTAAATTTTTGTTTGTGTATTTTGTGTTTCAATATTGTTCATAGTTGTGATTAAAATCTCCTTGTTTAGTTATGTCATGTAACCTAACCAATGGTTCAAATAGTTTGGGCCATTGGGATGCCACATTGAATTAAAATAATAATGGTCTTTCCAAATTTTGTTTGGAATAGGCCTAGGCCCTTTCCAAACATTTGATTTGGGAAAAGGCCTAGACCTAGGCCACTTCCAAAATTTTGATTTTGGAAAGTGTGGCGGCCTAAACCAAAATCATTTGGCCTTTCCAAATATTTGATTTGGAATAGGCCTAGGCACTTTTCAAATATTTGATTTGTAAAAGGCCTAGGCCTAGGCCACTTCCAAAATTTTGATTTTGGAAATTGGCCAGGCCTAAGCCAAATTTGGTTTAGGAAGATGCTTTTGGTTTAGAAACCAAAAGCATCCTTTTTGATTAAGAATCAAAAGGAAAGAAACAAAAGAGACTTAATTTTAATTTTGATTTATTTTTAGAATAGTTCTAATTAATTAAAATTAAAATCGTTAATTTTATTTCGATTAAAATCATTTAATTAATTAAATGTTAATTAGTTAATTGATTGGATAAAATTATTTAATAGATTAAATGTTAATTGATTAATTAATACGCAAGTAGTTAAATTTTAATTTTATCTTTTTCATAAGATGTTATTGTATGGATTACATATAGTAGATATAATGTGATTATATGGACCCCGATTGATCATGGACTCGACCGATAGGATAGATGTGAATGATTTAATTTTTCTGTTGGTTTTAAAATTGTCCTAGGCCGTTATGAAGAACGTGACCTAGTTTATTTTCTGCATTTATCCCATTCCCATTAGCTCCCCCCGTGTGCGGCGGGTGTATTTATTTTATTAGATAGAATTAAATGTAACAAGAATGGAGCAGAAGATGGAGACCAAGGAAAGAAGAATAAAGATCCCATTGGAGATGGCGCATTAAAGATCCTATTGGCGGTTGCAGCTACCTTTAGATTGTGACCCGCGGTTTCGTCGGTTGTATTCGAAACCGTACCTAGGAAAAGTCCATGATCATACCGGTTACTTTACGCATTTATTTATTTTGTGCTTGTATTTATTTTATATGATACGATAGATGCATGACTAGGCACGATCTAGATAAATGTGTAGGATGTATGTCTATATAGATAGATATATTTGATGAGACCGCAATTAAAAATTAATTAAGTGAATTAATTTACATAAATACTTCCACAACAAAAATCAAGTCGAAATATTGTCTCCCAATATTATAACGACGGTGAAGAGCCTGTGTTCGGATCCAACTGATCGACCACCGCCGGGAGTTGACCTACCACGGGTATATCGTCGTTATTGAGATATGATCGTATGAGATCTCGTGAATATTGGGTTATGACTTGACTAGAGTCTTTCGGTGATTGGCCACCGTCAGGGCCGTCTGACTTTAGAGACAAGGGGTTGACTAACACATAGTGATGTGTATCGCCAAAGAGTTGACTAGTCAACCACTGAGAATCACATAGAGATGTGAATGGTAAAGAGTTACCTACCTTTCGAAATTATCTTGGTTGATCGACCACCGCCGGGAATCAAGGTAACTAGATTGGATCTCAGCCACTAAAGAATTTTGAAATATTCCAATTGGGAGTAGTTGACTAGTGGGAGCAAAATCATAAACCAAAAGACCATTTTTGATTTTGCGTGTATAAACAACAACACTCTTTTATTTTTAGTTTAGGTTGTAGTTTTAGCAAACTTTTATATTTATGTTTTAGTTCTCGATTAGTAAAACCAAATTATGACTGTTACCTTTTGAGAAACGTTCTCAAATATGGTTAAGTAATTTTAATCCTTCTAAAGTAAGCAATGAAACGAGCAATCCCGTTATAGTAGTTAGAGACAAGGAGACTACGTGCTCCAAGACTTTAATTATTAATGAAAAGCGGAAGCTCATGGCATTGGATACGATCCAATATGATCATTCAGTCATATGATGACAGTTAATTCAAACGTTGGATAAGAATGACCACTCTAATTTTGGAAAGGTTGCTTTCAAAATTGTAAGATTTAAATATCGACTTAATTCTATCATTGCTTAAAAGTTAATTAAATAGTTAATGTTTTAAATACGATTTAAAAGGTTAAATAAACTATTTAATAAACTTTAGATTTTCTTTATGAAAGGAAATCAAAGACATAGCTCTTGTGATTTTTCTTAAGTCTTATGAAGACTACACTAAGAAATATTTACAAGTGCTTAAAGGATTAAAAAGGAAAGTTAGGGCATATGCTTAAATAGAGAACTTATTGAAGTTTCTATTCTAGGCAAGTGAGTTGAGATAAATCTATCTAAGTTCAAGTCAACTCTTAGATATATGATATCTTACGAGTGTGATTAAATTAGAAAGATTAAATACAGATATGGAAGGTGAAACAAATGTTGTAACACTTACCATCTTCTGGATCTAGTAAACTGATAACGGAACTAAATAAATGTTATTATGTTCCGGTTCTTATGAAGAACATGTTTTCAGTTACTTGCTAGGATTTAGTAGACATATTCAATTGTAAAGAATAAATGTTATTCCAATAAAGTTGGAAGGTCACTGAATCTAACATACTAGATTGATGTCACTATATAGTTGATATATGTGATGAGGTCTCAACTAAATATTTGTATGGCTGTTATCCTTGATTTGTGGTTGTTCTAGACATAGTCTCTCTGGAAGGAAAGCGTGTAATTAAACGTCATTCTGATGATGTTGAACCATAAAGATTATGAATCTTGTGGGTAATACGTATCTTATCTAAAGATGACTACAATACCCTTTTATGAAAAGGTTATAAAATCTAGAAAATTGTCTAAAGCCTAAACATGCCGATGTTTGTTGGCTTGTGACAATTAATACCATAAACGATTGTTTGTCTCTCTACGACTATTTTTAGAAATAGTCAAGTGTACTCAGTGAAGTGCATAATTCGGAAAGCCCGAAAAGTTCGAGCTAGAACGAATATAAGATTGACGAGCTACTTAGGAATTAATCTTCAATTGGATTGAAGTAATTAATACCTGAAGGGTGTTTCAGAAGTCGTCTGAAAGGAATAAGATTCTTCCCTTGAAGGATACCATCTTTGGGATACGCAATTAGATTGTGTTCCCAAATGGAAACAACACTTTATATGATAAAGGTGTGATGCAAGCCATGCGAAGTATCCCTTACCCGTTTCGGGATAGTGCCCTTATACTTAACCGAGTTCCAAAGATAAAGGTTGAATAAATTCCATATTAGATATGGAAGAAGATAATGTCGAATCTATCTTAACCGATGATTTGAAGTTGTCATAGGCAGAGTCAGAAAGGCTTGGAGCCTAGTACGACATATGCAACTTTGTGGAATATCTTAGCTAGCACGCTGGATATTATTTACTTGTCCGCGGAGCAAAATGTTTGTCTCCAAACATGTTGTCCTTCTAAAGGAAGTGTTTCTTCCAAAAGAAACAAATAGGGGAGTGAATTAGATCTCAAAAGAGTTTGAGAACCACAAAGATATATTCAACCATAGGAACGTGAGCAGACGCCGCATAGCGATGAGGTGTAGATCACTGCTCAGTGCACACAAAAGTTCTGTAAGTCTGTGGATAACCTCAAGCCTGAAAAGGCCGCTGGTATGTTCATCTCGAAGAATGAATATCTCACGACTTATGAAAGAATGTTTGAAAGGCAAGATTGAGAGATATGGCTAGAGCCATAATATCCGAATTAGATTCCATTAGTGACAACCAACCCTAGTGAACCTCTTACCTAACCTAGTCTGTCCCTTACCTGTAGGGAATGTCCCCATCGTAAGTGACGGCCGGGGTGTAAACCTTGTAATTACCTTTATCTATTTAGACTATGCTTGTTGTAACTTCGTATCATGACTATATGATAGTGTTGAAGACGTTGGGCAGACAGCTCGATGTTCATAGACAATAACATGATATGTAAGCCCACAGATCCACTTATGGACTCAAACAAGTTTCTATAGACAATTTATTTGTTTGATAATCAAAGGAGTTTGATTTAGTCAAAAGAAGGATATGCCCAATGTGCAAAATGGATAGTGGGAGTGTGTTACGATTTTTGAGTAAGATATTGGATATCTCTCTCAAGAATTATCACCCCATGTCACAGTCAATTAATGTTTGGTGGTTCAAGATCTTTACGAAAGCACTTGGATTAGCAGTTCTTATTTTAAAATAAGAATCTATAACGATAGATTTAACTGCTGTTAGATTATAGTTTACCTATATAAATGTGATGCTAAAAGAGTTTGGCATAGATCACGACGGGGATACTGCTAGCCAGTGTTCTCAAGATCTATCTATGTTAGGACGTTCGTCCTAAAGATAAGGTGAAAGATGATGCTTATGAAAGGTTTCCTTTGCTACTGCAATAGGAACCATCATAAGAGTTATGTCAGATGTTCATACTTTATGAAGAGTCATGAGCAAGTATGAAAGTAAATCTGGTGAATGTCGAGAATATCCTTAAACAAGTTAAGGATGGTTTCCTAGTTTATCAAAACTTGGAATCAGATAAATATAGTTATACAGACGTGTATCCTAAGTCTTATGAAGGCGAGTGGGAGCTACGATGCGGGTTTGCAATCACTTTGATTAAGTGATACAGTGAGCTGGAAATGTTCTAGCATATTGGTCACTGTAAATTCTACAACTATGCCAAAACACAGTAGTGCCTTAGAGGCGCAGCGGGAGCAGTACATGGATCTTAGAAGGTTCATTCCTGAACCTTGTACGGTTCTTCCACCTTTTCTATATAGCTGATATAGTAAGTGGATTCATTGCTTGAAGCAAAGGACCAGGGTCTCGTCAGAGATTCGTGTGTGTGTTGAGGCGGTTCCTTTGACTTGGTCATTTGGAACATGATATGAAGATAGTCTGAGTCCCCACGGATAGCGATCCGTTTATGGCTAGGGCTAGTTGCGAGTATTGCATGAGATTCTTGTGTTTCAACTTGGTCTTGTGTGTGCGAGTGATTGGTTTTAGGCCAAGTGGGAGATTGTTGAAATAGTGTCCTAAACCCAATCGGGTTGGACCGGATCCGACCGGGTCGGATCATTTCTACTATTTCTTTATGTTTATACATATATAAAATGGCTTTTATGTTGTCATATATTTGTTCTTTTAAAGAACCAATTATGAATTGTTATATGATAACGTCCTTAGTATTAAACTATGATAGAGAAACCATGATAGGCGATTATGGTTGATGAGATCTCTAATCACTTTAATAAGTTTGATACTTAAATGTCTCTAGGCTGATGTACTATTAAAAAGGGCATTGATAGTATGAACATGCTAGCACGTATTAGATGTCTTCTGTCTTTAAGGGCAGGGATACATCTCGTCTATCGGAGTGTAGAGACACTTGGACTGTACGTGGACGTGTATTAGAGAATGCGTACGTTAGACTGACCCACTTACACGGATAAGTGTCACACTATGTGGCGGTTGTGTAATTATCCTTAAGACCGGAGTCTTCATGGCATCACGGTGTGGATTGTCATGCTTTGACACTATTGAGGTTTCCGCTAGCCACGGGGTGATCATGCGGTAGTGATTGGGTATGATATTGAAGCATGTGGAGTATACATGATTGGTCGTCCGGGAATCGCGTATCCTATGATTGGGATCGAATATCCGAAATGGCCTTCTTATAAGTAATGTCTTACTCTCGTGAATCTTTGCAAAGTGGGAGTAAACGAGTTACTTCGAGAGAGCATGATATCCAGATTATAAGATACGGTCGTTGATGTTTTGACACTCGACTAACGACCGTATGGATATTATTACAGCGATAAGATTGTAAGTTACACGGTAACTGTTTCACATGAAAGGTAGTAGTCATTGTATTTGACTCTTCCGATTATTGGGGGTCACGGTGTGTTGCTAGACGCTATCCCGTGATCGTTAGGCATGAAGGGCATTTTCGTAATTTGCACTTTGTGTCTAAGGCCAACATATTCGGAAGCCTATCGGGTCACACACATATGAACATCTAGCCGGATTAAAATATGGTTATAGATGATAACCAAATAAGGAAAGAATTTATCTCGTACTATAAAGGTTATAGTGGTAAATTAATATGGTGGTATTTATTTATTATGAATAAATATAATACAAGATATTAATGATATTATATTAATTAAAGAATATTCCGGATGCCAATTTATTGGCTAAGGTGGCGCAATTTGTGTGATACACTTGGATTGTGCAATTTAATTAATAAGATTACCATATATTAAATATAAGATATTAATTATTAAATATATATAGTCACATGCGTGACTTGCACTTGGAATGTGCTTGTGCACATTTGTTTTCAAGATATATGTATATAGATTTATATGTGTTATATATATGTGATATATACACATGTGTAAATTGATTTATGGTAATAAAATAAAGATAGTCAATATTAGATATTGACAATATCTTGGGAATATTCAATATAAGATATTGACAATATCCTAGATTTATTTGATATAAGATATTATAATAAATGAGATAAATCAATCAATTATTTTTTCCTTATTTTATTGGGAAAAGGTTTTCTTCTCCTCCACTCTAGTTGGGGCGCCCCTCTCACTATAAATAAGAGGTGGGTGTCAAGCTCTTTTGAACAACACAATTCCAAGAACTAATAGTTCTTGTGTAAAATAGAGAGCATCTTATAGAGAGTTGGAGAGAGGGGAAAAAGGCCGGTCTAGCAACCGGAGTTTTCCAATAGCAATCCACGATGGGATTCCGGCGGGCTGTTCATGTGGACTAGCGGTAGAGGCCGAACACTTGGGCGGCTCTATGCAGAACTACTCTCCTTAGACGGTCAAAGCGTCGATCTTTTAGATCAACCAAGGTAAACACCGTCTACTAGCTTAATAGTTTATTTCTTAAACGAAGTCGATCCTGGTTAAAAGGAAATAAAATTTTAAATTCCGCTGCGTTCCCGCGTAGGTTTCCTAACAGAAGGAAGGACTGTATCATCAGCAGCATTCAGAATCAGGCCCGCAGATTGGACTAGAGCCGGATCAACACCGGTGGTCTTCTCAGTGCCCTGGCTCTGTTTGGGATGACTCTCCTCAATCTCATCTTCACCTGCATTAGCCAGCAGTTAAGCAAAATCTGCCACTAAAAATAGAACAAACATATAATTAGTCAAAAGAGAGGCAAGTGCAAATACGGTAATAAAAAACATAAAAGCAGAAGACAAGCAAGGCCCTACATACATCCCTCTCATCATCAGTAAGGTGTACGTATGGATCAAGCCCAGCATCTGCTAACCGAGCCGCGGTGATCAGCTCTGTATAATAGTCTCTAATGGCAATAGTGATACCCGATCCCCGGATACCTCTTAATAACTCCTCACAAACAGTGGGACAAACATCCTTGTTAAGCTCGTCTGACCTCCAGAAACCTAGCTCAGGTCGGTCTTCATGACAGATGAAGAAATATCTCTCCTTCCATTGCTTGTGAGAGGTTTTTCCATTAGGCATAATCAAAATATTCTTCAAACGACATGCTTTTCGTGGTAAATAATACCACCCGGCATAATCCTTCACATTTTTATGCTGATAAAAGGCTCGGAACAACCGTATAGAAAACAGATGCCGATCAGCTGACACCAAATGGAAAACCCTAAAACGGACCTAAGCCCGTTGGGGGCTAATGGGCAGTCCCCAGCCCATAATGGCGCAGTAAGGCCAAGTGGTCCAGACAGAAAGGGATCCGTAACCCGTATTCGAAATATTCATGGTAAACAGTACAGGCCCCCTCCAGTGGTTGGTGTGCGTAGATGTTGGGAGAAGCAGGAACCGTGGGCGTATTTCTCTAGATCTATCTCATAAGTACTGCAGATGTTGTTCAGTTCATTCTAGGAAAGGATGATTTTTATACCGAGACTACCTATAAGCGCCTTGTTGGCCATTAGGGTTTTTAGGGTTACGGAGAAACCTTAGACAACTCGTCTAATGAATCAATAAAAACGGACGAGAACGGAGTCAAAAATGCTGGATTACTCGTAAGAAATCGGAAAATGGAGAAGAAATGGAGAGAAACCTACACTTGATCTCAATCATCCAATTTAAAGCAAAAACCAGACGTATGAAACGAAGTGGAAAATTGATACGACGGGATTATAAACCACAAGCACGTTTTTGGAAACCGTACCACTTCAAACGGCACAAACGAAAATGCCTCGAATTGTGGGATAGTTATGATAGCGTCAAAACGGAATATTGCCACATGGCAGGAGCAAGTCCTTAAATATCTACAAGTCTAGACAACCGAGCTGATCTACACCCTTGACAGATCTGAGCTGACCTACGAAGCTCAGCTAGATCTGGGGGGGCTTTTGATGGAGGTCAAACCGCACCTCGCCACGTGTCATTACCATATTTGCTAAGCATTTAATGAAGTAATAACGTCAAAGGCCTAGAGCCCCACTTTAATAGGTCAGATCTGAATCCCAGGAGGTATATCGGCTTGGCTCGCTTCTCAGTCCATCATAGGTCGGTCAGAGTGTAATGGAGCAGGGTCAGCGCAGTTTGGGTCATACCGATCTTGGGGGATCATCACAAGTAAGTCAGAGCTATCCCTCTTATTAAGTCCACATGTGTATATTCGTCAGATAAATATGGAAAGAATCCTCAGTCATAAAGACTCCGATCCTACATTTAAATACCGAGATTATCTCCTGAAATCAAGGGATAGACGCAGAAAAATCTTTTCTTAAAGGACACGAAATAGTGTCAACAATGGACAGGGCACACGCTTTCCTAGGGAAATGCCCCTCTATATAAACAATACCAAAACTACGAAGAGACTCAATTCTTGATTCATACATATGATACGTAGGCAACTTGGGATAAAACATCTCAGGCTCAGTCTAAAAACACCCAAATCACCCCTCGTTTTCATTTCATTGCTAGTTATTGGATCTTGATAAGTGTCACTAGGAAATACGGCCCAGATTCATTAACAGACGATTTCCATCATCGTCAACAACTATTGCATTAATGATAGACAAAGGGAAATTTAGACATTAACCATCAAATTTATGACATTCAACCAATTTTTTAATCTGTGTGAAAACAACCAAGATGACTTATATTTTGGGACGGAGGTAGTATAAAGGCTTTATGAATACCTTACAGAACTAAGGCAAGGGCAAAGGCCTTATATTATGAGCATTATAACTTGCCACAAATTTTTTTTTGAAGGGAACTTGCCAAAAATTTGAAAGCATTAAAACTGACAAAATGAGCGGAAAATGCGTGATCATACCGGAGAAAAGTGGAAATTTTTTTCCACTATGCTCCCGGGCTCGAATTTCTCTCTCTTTTGCATAGGGATGTTTAAACATTTACGAAAAGCCACAACTCAGTATACTTACGCAATATCAATAGCTTGACCAATTATACTACGAGGCCCTATTTATTTTCTTGAAAGATTTTTTGTAGAACGGCTTCAGTTCAAAAACCGATGCAAGTATACTTGCGTATTCTCAACATCCCACTGAAGTCTACTTGGAGGGCTCGATATTTTTTCATCGAAGTGCATTATATGTTCAAGTAGTTACTCGGGAGGCCCTACGCGGATATACAAGAAAAATGCAATAAATGCATGAATAAGAGCTCACAATGGAAAGAGGTTTTTATTTGAAGATTCTCTGGAATCAAAATCTATTTTAACTACTTAGTAACTACGACATCTACATCGGTGCCAACTATGGGAGAAGGTTGCAAACTGCCTTCCTCATCTTCTTTATATTTGGACACAATTTCCACACCAGATTGAAGCGTTAAGATGCGTTCATCATATGTAGCTCCTGAAGACATCATGCCCCACACTTTGAGCCTCATCAAAGGCTAATGTGAAATCAGTTATGAGAATGAGGGCATAGAGCAGGCCCAAGGTTTTCAATAAATTGAGTAGAACCCTTGTTGTAATACCCTACTCCCGAGCCCTAGATCCACTGGGGTCATTCTAGGAGGGGCTGCGAAGCTCTTGCCGCGACTTCAATAACAAGACTAGAAATTTAAAAATAATTTATTATTTAGAAATGATTTACAAATAATTCATTAATTAATTTCATTACAATATTACCACATATAATATATTACAGTTGTCACTAATTAAAATTTTTGCAGCATGTTCTAAATCCAGGTCCATGTCATCACTTTCATCCTCATTACATATCCCTTGACTCTTCACCTGATTTTATTTATAGAAAAAAAAAACAAAACAAAGAAACAAAAACTTTTTCAATTATTTACGCAATAAATTACTTGTTTAAAGTTGTTTATCAAGTTCAAGTCAAACATGTTCATTCGAGATCCGTCAATTCATCAAATCCCTAACTGGACATCGATACAGCTGATACGATTGTCCCTGCCTTATGAATCCCGTTTCACGACCTTATATCCACAACAAGTAATTTTTATAGTGAAATCCGTCCTTCCGACACCCAATCTCCTGGGGCTTCCGGTGTAATATCCCGATTTTTGAAAAAGGGCAATCCGGTCTTTTAGCAAAAATCAGAATATTAAGTTATCTTTAATTAAAGGATTTTCGAAAAAAGAAAAAGAAAAAGGATAAACAAGGATTTTCTTTTTAAGGAAAATAATTAAATAATTAGGTAATTGGGATTATAAAAGGAAAACTAATCCTAATTTTAACCTAGTTGTTTTTGACAAAAAAAAAAGAGAGAGGGACGCAGGAGAGGAAAAAGGGGCGCAAGTTTCAAAAAAAAAGGGGAGAAGAGGCTTTCGATTTTCGAGGCTAATCCGTTGTTCTTTTCATCAGACTCATCAAGAGAGAAAGGATCACCGCGAGACGAGGATCGTTTTGATACCAACAATCCCTAGATCCGTTGACGTTGGAGGTTAAAGGTTTAACCTTTTTTCAAAGCTTTGGTAGTTTGGATCGTTGTACCACGCAAATTAAGGTAACGTGGTTTTCTTATCGTATGATTAAGGTTTCGTAAAGTGGTAGAGCAATTTGTATGATTGTTTTTCATGGTTTTAATTCGTTTAAGTCGAGTTTGGGTTGAATTTGAGTAGAAAACGCAGAGTGCGTAAAACCGTCCTCTCGTGGTGCAAGAAAACGTGTATCCGGGCAAGCGGGAGGCTCGGTCGACCGAGCCTATCTATTCGGTCGACCGAGTGTTGGTTTCATCCGTACGGATGAGTTTTGTTTCCGTACGGCTATTTCTCTGTATCGTACATCAAGTTTAATCGTTTGGACAGGGACTGTTCCAGTACTGTTTTTCTTTTATGTGTTTCAAGCTTTATAGTAGCATATTTACTGCTTAACCTTATGTGACAAAGCTCTGAATTAGCTTTTGATGCGTTTAGTTCCGGCACCACATGGATTCCCTAAAAAGACGAAGTGTGGGACCGTCGAAAGCTTTGGATTTGCCTTGTGCTTCGATAAGCTAGAGTTTATCGATGTCTGTGTAATTGCTAGGGCTTGTCCGTGTCTAGTGGTCTAAGTACGAGAGTAGGAGTTGTGAGGGAGCTTACTTGAAAACACTTAGGTGGCTAGTTAAACATCTAATCAAACGTATGTGCTAGATTAATAATCTTAAACATCATGCAATGCTTGGTAAGGCATAGTACAATATCGCGATGTGTTCTCTGACCAGACAAAGTAGACTGTACCCACGCCGGTCAATCGATTGGCTAGATAAAGCGTCTGGTGCATTCTGCCGGTTATCACACTATCGGGACTCAGATATTCCCGGGGCTACTAGAGCGTGTCTCTAAGTAGGTTGCACCCAGTTGTCCTAGTACATCCTATTACTAGGCGTAGTGCCCTTGTTATTCATGATGTAACAAACTTGAGCTAAGCTAGATACCCTTTGGAACCTCATGTTATGCTATGAACATAATATGATAGTTAGCTAGGGTTAATAACGGAAATGAATTAATAAAAGACGGCATTGCTTTTATTTCTTTATGAGATCATAGTTATACGATCTTCTACGCGTTACTGAGTACTTTTGTACTTACCCCGTTACTTTTCGTTTGTCTTTCCCTTTCCCCAAAGAAGATGAACAGGTTGCTAATGCTGATGAAGTTTGAGATGAAGCTTTTGAAGACTTAGTTCTTTTAGTTGTTCCTTTCTTAAAACAGATGTTTCACGTTTGAACAATGTTGTCTTTCTTTTGGATTAGTTCTGGTTAAGTTCTTTTGAGATCTGTTGGGATGTTGGATGATTAGTTCTCTTTATTGGATTTAGTTTTTCACAGCATTGAAAACCGTGTGTTCGATCTTTTGTCTTTTGGTTTTCCCCGAGTCGTTTTATCTTCCGCGTCGTTTTAGTTATGGTGTATGACGTAAGGCTTACATATATTATTGAATTTATTTGATAATATATGTGCCGAGCGCTCTTTCCGGATAAGGACTCGGTGTCCGGGAATGGGGCATTACAGTTGGTATCAGAGAAAAAGGTTTTCCTTGCTGTGTAGGACTTGATTTCTTCCTTAAGATAAGTTTTAGAGCTTTAGTAACCCCTTCTCTTTTCTTAGTTACAGAATGGTGCTTACTAGAGGTGGAGCTAATACGAGTAACACCGAGGCAGCTAACACCCAGACGGGTAACGCTGAGGCAGGATTTACCGAGGTTGTGATTCCGAGAAGGAGAAGAAGTGGACCAGCTACCCAGGGCCCTACGGTTTCTCAAGTTAACACCCCGTCTGTGAGCAACATCCTGCGTGGGGTGAATCAGGGACCAGACATTGTCACCAGAGGTAGAGTGGAACAAGGGGGTCCTTCACGGTTTAACACCCGCATACCGGTTACTACTTCAGCTCCAAGGACCACGAGTTGGACCGGGTTGGGACTTTCTCATCCACCGGCTAGTCGCTTTTCGCTTATCCACAGTATCGACGTTTCCTTCGCACCGCCGAGTTTTACACCGCAACCGACGGTTCTACCTCCACCACCACCTAGGTCGGATTCTTTTGTAGCACCTGGCTACACCCATCCCCAACAGAACTATCAGTATCAGAATGCCCCACCAGTGCAGCAGCCAGTACAACATCATCAGTTTGGGGGTTATGACAGACCAGTTGATTGGTACGAGAAGATGAAGAAACATAGGGTGCCAGAGTTCTTTGGCAATGTCGAACCAACAGCAGCAGACTTATGGATTCGTGGGTTCGAGAAAGCGTGCAGAAATATGAAAGCTCCAGAATCTGAGTGGGCTCATTTAGCCATATCCTTGTTGGCAGGGAATGCAGAAAGTTGGATGGAAGCATATGAGCAAGTTAACCCGAGGATCACGGATTGGGCAGTGTTCAAGGATTTGTTCTACAAGGAATACTTTCCTAGGACAGCACGGAATGCGAAGGCCAATGAGTTCCTGAGTTTGAAACAAGGAAGATACACTACAGTAACTCAGTACTCCCAGAAGTTCCATGAGTTGGGCAGATTCTACCCTGAGATCATGAAAAGTGAAGAGAAAAAGATTGATAAATTCATGGAAGGATTGTCACACGAGGTGGCGAATGGCATGCTAGGAGATAGACCTACGAGCATGGCAAGCGTCATGGATAGAGCTTTGATCGCGGAGAGATTTGCCAAGTAGACGTACGGTTGTAGTTGGAGATAAGAGGTCTTTCTCAAATTTTCAAGGAAGTAATAGAGGAGCACCGCGAGCGAATGTTAAGAGGGCGGGAAATCCGGCTACGAAGAGTTCAAAGCAAGTGGAACGCCGGCGGTTTGTGCTAAGTGTAACAAGACACACACAGGAGAGTGCATGGCGGTGTAGCGTGAGTTGTTTCCACCGTGGGGAAGTGGGACATTACTCGAGAGCGTGTCCTAAGAAGCTCTCTCAAGGTAATCGTGTAGGAGGACGAGGTAACCAAGCAGGGTAATCGTACTACGGTAGTAGCGCAGAACGCCGTGTCTTCGCAGCGGATGCGTAACCGGAAGAGTTAGATGACCTTGTGGTGACAGGTACTTTTCGTTGTTTGTGTTTATTATAAATATTTAATATGATATAGCGCGCATATGATATTACATATTTATACGTAAATTGATTCACTTGTTAGGTACCATAATCATAGATAATCTAGCTGTGTCAGCTCTGTTTGATACCGGAGCTTCAGGAACTTTTGTTTCCTCTAAGATAGCTAAGAAGTTGAACCTAACCCTTAAGGAATTGGAGAGACCTTTGAGTATAACCACACCTTTGGGCAGAGTCACTAGATGTGCTCAAGTCACACCCCAAGTCGATATTAGAGTTGGGACTTACAAGTGCCAGTATGCTTTGACGGTGTTGGATTTCTCGGATTTCGATGTTATCCTGGGTATGGACTGGTTGTCCAAGAATTATGTCTCGCTTGGATTGTAGGGGTAAGAGGGTGATCTTTAAGGCCCCGGGAAAATCGCTAAGACGTTTCGGGTAACGTATGCAAGCCTAGCAAGGGTCGTTATCCGATTATCTCAAAGCAGTTAAAGCCCTAAAAGCTTTGAAGAGGAGTTGCCAGGGTTTCGTTGTTTATGCTTTAGATAAGGAAAAGCATAGGCCCGAGTTAGGAGAGACACGTGTAGTTAAGGACTTTCCCGAAGTTTTCCCGGAAGATTTGCCAGGACATATGCCTGATAGGGCCATAGAGTTCGAGATCGAATTGATTGCAGGAGCATCACCAGTGGCTAAAGCACCTTATAGGATGGCACCAGCGGAGTTGAAAGAGTTGAAAACTCAGCTTAAGGAGATGCTAGAGAAAAACATCATCCAGCCAAGTACATCACCGTGGGGAGCACCGGTCTTGTTTGTGAAGAAGAAAGATGGGAGTATGCGCTTGTGCATCGACTACAGAGAGTTGAATAAACTGACAATCAAGAATAAGTATCCTTTACCAAGGATTGATGATCTGTTCAGTCAGTTGCAAGGTAAGAAGGTGTTCTCTAAGATTGATCTTAGGTCCGGTTATCATCGTTGAAGATCAAGGTGTCGGATATACCTAAGACAAATTTTCGGTAGAAGATATGAACATTATGAGTTTTTGGTCATGCCATTTGGACTCACTAATGCTCCATCGAAGTTCATGGACTTGATGCAAAGAGTTTTCATGCCTTATCTCGATAAGTTTGTGATAGTTTTCATAGACGATATCTTGGTGTACTCTAAGGATGAGGAAGAGCATGAAGGACACCTAAGGATAGTTCTACAGACCTTAAAGGAGAACAAAGCGTATGCCAAGTTTTCTAAGTGCGAGTTTTGGTTGGACCAGGTTAGTTTCCTTGGGCATATAATTTCCGGGAGAAGGTATTAAGGTGGATCCAAAAGATAGAAGCCGTTTCTAAGTGGCCTAGACCGACATCGGTAACAGAGATAAGAAGTTTCTTGGGTTTAGCGGGGTACTACCGGAAGTTTGTAAAGGATTTCTCTAAGATATCTACACCTCTCACGAGGCTTACTCAAAAGAATGTTAAGTATGAGTGGACCAGTGAATGTGAGGAAGCTTTTCAGACTTTGAAAGAAAAGTTGACCACAAAGACTCGTGTTAGCATTACCGGAAGTTTTTGATAACTATGATGTATATACGGATGCATCGGGTCAAGGTTTGGGTTGTGTTTTGATGCAATCAGGAAAGGTGATTGCTTATGCATCTAGGCAGTTAAAGGTGCATGAGAAGATTACCCTACACACGACTTAGAGTTGGCAGCAGTGGTTTTTGCTCTGAAGCTTTGGAGACACTATCTGTATGGTGTCAAGGCAAGGATCTTCACGGATCATAAGAGTCTTAAGTTCTTCTTTACTCAGGAAAATCTGAACATGAGACAAAGAAGATGGTTGGAGTTCGTGAAAGATTACGACTTGGACATTCAATACCACCCGGGTAAAGCTAATGTTGTAGCTGATGCACTTAGCCGGAGAGCGGTTAATGCTATCACTACCTTGCAAGAAGTCATAGATCAGTTGGATAGGATGCAGATTCAAGTGATTGAAAGGAAGGGTGAAGCTCAGACTTTGGCGCCATTGATGGCAAGGTCAGATTTACTAGATGAAATTCGGGCTAAGCAAGATAAAGACCCTGTGTTGATTAATTTGAAGCGAGTAGCTCGAGAGAAGCCTACAGTGGGTTATCAGTTGGACAAGAGTGGTCATCTTTGGTACGGAGACCGTTTGTGTGTGCCCGATGTGGATGGCCTAAGAGAGAAAGTTATGGATGAAGCCCATAAGATTGCTTTTGCGGTACATCCAGGAGCCACTAAGATGTATAGAGATCTCAAGGAAAGGTATTGGTGGCCTGGTATGAAGTTAGGGATCGCAGAGTTTGTGGCAAGATGTGATACATGCCAGAGAGTGAAAGCAGAACACAGAAGGCCAGGAGGTTTGTTGAAACCCTTTGAGGTACCGGAATGGAAATGGGAGAATATTACGATGGATTTCATCACCGGTTTGCCTAAGACTAAGGGCGGTCATGACATGATTTGGGTGATTGTGGATAGACTCACATAATCAGCCCATTTCTTGCCGTGTAAAGTGGACATGCCTATAAAGAAGTTCGCTACTATGTATATCGACAATATAGTGAAGCTTCATGGTGTGCCTCTATCTATTGTATCCGATAGGGATAGTAGATTTATCAGTCGCTTCTGGAAGGGTTTGCAGAAAGCTTTTGGGACAAAGACTTATTTGAGTACAGCGTTTCATCCGCAGACGGATGGGCAATCAGAGAGAACAATTCAGACTCTTGAGGATATGCTTAGAGCTTGTGTTTTGGATGCCGGAGGATCATGGATAGATTACCTCAACTTGGCTGAGTTTGCTTACAACAATAGTTATCATGCAAGTTTGGGAATGCCACCTTTTGAGGCCTTGTACGGTAGGAAGTGTAGAACTCCAATTTACTGGGATGAAGTGGGAGAGAAGCACATCACAGGGCCGGAGATGGTTCAACAAGCCAAGGAGAAAATTGAGTTGATAAGGAAAATTCTGAAAGCTGCTCAAGATCGTCAGAAGAGTTGGGCCGATGTTAGAAGAAGACCGCTAGAGTTTGAGGTCGGGGATAGAGTTTACCTGCGAGCGTCTCCGATGAAGGGTATCAAGAGGTTCGGACAGAAAGGAAAGCTAAGTCCAAGGTATGTAGGACCTTTTGATGTCATCGAAAGAGTTGGGAAGTTGGCTTATAGACTACGGCTACCAGAGTCGATGTCTAGAGTCCACAATGTCTTCCATGTATCGATGCTTAAGAAGTGTCTATCTAAAGTGGACGTGGAATCTGAGATTGACCCGGAAGTGTTGCAAGATAATCTCTCCTACGTGGAGAAACCGATAAAGATTCTGGATAGGAAAGAGAAGATGATAAAGAGACGAGTGATCCCGTTAGTGTTAGTGCAATGGAGCAACCATGCACCGACGGAAGCCACTTGGGAAGTGGAAGCGGACATGTTCAACGAATTCCCAGAGTTCCCTCATCTACCAGGTATGTTCTAGTTTCGAGGACGAAACTCCTCTTAAGGGGGGAGGAATGTAATATCCCGATTTTTGAAAAAGGGCAATCCGGTCTTTTAGCAAAAATCAGAATATTATATTATCTTTAATTAAAGGATTTTCGAAAAAAGAAAAAGAAAAAGGATAAACAAGGATTTTTTTTTAAGGAAAATAATTAAATAATTAGGTAATTTGGATTATAAAAGGAAAACTAATCCTAATTTTAACCTAGTTGTTTTTGACAAAAAAAAAAAGAGAGAGGGACGCAGGAGAGGAAAAAGGGGCGCAAGTTTCAAAAAAAAGGGGAGAAGAGGCTTTCGATTTTCGAGGCTAATCCGTTGTTCTTTTCATCAGACTCATCAAGAGAGAAAGGATCACCGCGAGACGAGGATCGTTTTGATACCAACAATCCCTAGATCCGTTGACGTTGGAGGTTAAAGGTTTAACCTTTTTTCAAAGCTTTGGTAGTTTGGATCGTTGTACCACGCAAATTAAGGTAACGTGGTTTTCTTATCGTATGATTAAGGTTTCGTAAAGTGGTAGAGCAATTTGTATGATTGTTTTTCATGGTTTTAATTCGTTTAAGTCGAGTTTGGGTTGAATTTGAGTAGAAAACGCAGAGTGCAGAAAACTGTCCTCTGTGGTGCAAGAAAACGTGTATCTGGGCAAGCGGGAGGCTCGGTCGACCGAGCCTATCTATTCGGTCGACCGAGTGTTGGTTTCATCCGTACGGATGAGTTTTGTTTCCGTACGGCTATTTCTCTGTATCGTACATCAAGTTTAATCGTTTGGACAGGGACTGTTCCAGTACTGTTTTTCTTTTATGTGTTTCAAGCTTTATAGTAGCATATTTACTGCTTAACCTTATGTGACAAAGCTCTGAATTAGCTTTTGATGCGTTTAGTTCCGGCACCACATGGATTCCCTAAAAAGGCGAAGTGTGGGACCGTCGAAAGCTTTGGATTTGCCTTGTGCTTCGATAAGCTAGAGTTTATCGATGTCTGTGTAATTGCTAGGGCTTGTCCGTGTCTAGTGGTCTAAGTACGAGAGTAGGAGATGTGAGGGAGCTTACTTGAAAACACTTAGGTGGCTAGTTAAACATCTAATCAAACGTATGTGCTAGATTAATAATCTTAAACATCATGCAATGCTTGGTAAGGCATAGTACAATATCGCGATGTGTTCTCTCGACCGGACAAAGTAGATCGTACCCACGCCGGTCAATCGATTGGCTAGATAAAGCGTCCGGTGCATTCTCGCCGGTTATCACACTATCGGGACTCGATATTCCCGGGGCTACTAGAGCGTGTCTCTAAGTAGGTTTCACCCGCCTTGTCCTAGTACATCCTATTACTAGGCGTAGTGCCCTTGTTATTCATGATGTAACAAACTTGAGCTAAGCTAGATACCCTTTGGAACCTCATGTTATGCTATGAACATAATATGATAGTTAGCTAGGGTTAATAACGGAAATGAATTAATAAAAGACGGCGTTGCTTTTATTTCTTTATGAGATCATAGTTATACGATCTTCTACGCGTTACTGAGTACTTTTGTACTTACCCCGTTACTTTTCGTTTGTCTTTCCCTTTCCCCAAAGAAGATGAACAGGTTGCTAATGCTGATGAAGTTTGAGATGAAGCTTTTGAAGACTTAGTTCTTTTAGTTGTTCCTTTCTTAAAACAGATGTTTCACGTTTGAACAATGTTGTCTTTCTTTTGGATTAGTTCTGGTTAAGTTCTTTTGAGATCTTTTGGGATGTTGGATGATTAGTTCTCTTTATTGGATTTAGTTTTTCACAGCATTGAAAACCGTGTGTTCGATCTTTTGTCTTTTGGTTTTCCCCGAGTCGTTTTATCTTCCGCGTCGTTTTAGTTATGGTGTATGACGTAAGGCTTACATATATTATTGAATTTATTTGATAATATATGTGCCGAGCGCTCTTTCCGGATAAGGACTCGGTGTCCGGGAATGGGGCGTTACATCCGGAGGGTCCACTTGCCTCGGATCCCACAACCGCGGTCACAGGCCCGATGCACAACTAAACCGACTGCAAAACCCTCGGCGGGCCCATCAAGCGAGAACGAGAACGAGAACCATGCCGCCGAAGCGGGAAAGATACAAGTACGATATACTATACCGCGCGTAGCGGGTAGTACGGTACCATGTCACCAAGATAGGACATGCAATGTCATTTGTATAAGATTTATTTCATCCAGTTATTATCGATAAAGCGAGAGAATTAATGAATCGTTTTTAATAAAAATACGTATAAGATATCTATATCAATAATATATACAATTAAAATATTTTGATAAATAACACACTTTGGCTTTTATAGAAAATAAAATTGAACTCACCTTCAGACCGAAAACTATTTAAACATAATGTGTGGTTTATATATCCAAGTTTCCTTCTCGTTTCAATGCTCTATTACTATTCATCCACCTAAAACGTGAGATCATCATTCACCTATTAGCCGCCAAATATCTTATAATCGGGTAGGTTTGAACTCCTATATCCCAACTACAACTTCTGTCACCATAGCTAAAATGATGATGATGGCATTGGCCAGGTTTGAACTCCTATATCCCAACCACAACACTTCAGTCACCATAGCTAAAATGATGATGATTGGCATTGGCCAGGTTTGAACTCCTATATCCCAACCATAACACTTCTGTCACCATAGCTAAAATGATGATGATGGCATTGGCCAGCCTCGAAGCTATGTATTGGAAATATCAAATTCCCAATAGAAAACATTGATTCATTACTTCCGGTGTGGCAAAAGATGGATGAAGTTAAATACATGGTGACAGCAGCAAAGAATGAATATAGAATAGCACTTTGATGGGTAAAGTCTATTGTTTGAATGTATATGTATGGCTTTTGCGTTCTAACATCCGTATATAAATATGTAGGCATGTACTCATGGTCTGAACTTAAAAACAACACTTTCCCATTTATCAATAATGTCCACATATTAATATGTCTACAGTTATAAACCTTATGGCTACTTCTACCCATTGTAGAAAAGCACAATCTTTGTGAAGGTAAAACTGAGTTTTTATTTATGATTTTTGCATCTCTATTTTCTTAATTACAATGACAGCAGTCTCACCCCTTTTTATACACAAGGGATTCGATCTGGCTTTATCTCAAAAACAGTTCAAAAAATAAACTAATTTCTTATTAATCTAAACTCTAATTCGAGCTTTCTTTGACTTTATCTCATAAAATCAGATTATCACTTTGTGAGGAGTTTGATGGCCTTCAACCTCCTGTTGCTTCACACGCACCAGAACTGGATCAGAGTTTGAACAAGAGGTGATTGCTTCCTTATCTCTCCAACCAATCCTTATCTCTTCCAAATCACCATAATCCCTTCTTCTTGGATATATTTTGAATTTTGCTGCGTATTATTTGAATTTGCCGTTTAATTTGAATTTGCTTTTGATTTTGCTGCATGTATTTGAACTTGCAACGGTCTAACTTGAGGTGCTTGAATCTGACGTGTCTTTACCCCCCCGCAAACGAGGCTGGGGATGAAGACCGAGTTTGTGTCGCAGCTGTTGAAAATGGACTTTAGGCAGTGCTTTAGTGAATATGTATGCCAACTGATCAGTTGCTGGGACATGCTTAGTAACTAGGAGATGTCTGGCCACCTGCTCCCTGACATAGTGATAATCTAATTCTATGTGCTTGCTACAAGCATGGAAAACTGGATTTATTGTCATATGGAGAGCACTGAGGTTATCTGAGTATAAGACTGGTGTAGAAGTGAGAGGTAAATGGAGTTCTTGAAGCAAATAAGTGAGCCAAGTGACTTCTGCTGCTGTGTGTGCCATAGCACGATATTCTGCTTCTGCACTAGACTTGGAAACTGTAGGTTGTTTCTTGGCACACCAAGATATAAGATTTGGGCCAAGAAAGGTGCAATAACCTGTAGTAGATCTTCTGGTGAATTGGCAACCTGCCCAGTCAGCATCTGAAAATGCTGTTAGGGATGGCCATACTGCTGTTGAATGAGAGAAGGCCACCAGACTTGAAGTAGGGCCTTCTTGTAGTGTCATGCCCAACTCAATAGTGCCTTTAACATATCTAAGAATTCTGTGAACCAAGGAGAGATGAGCATGAGTTGGTTGTTGCATAAACTGGGAAACATAGTTAACACTGAAGGATAGGTCAGGCCTTGTAAATGTAAGATATTGAAGAGCACCCACAAGACTTCTGTAGTGTGTAGGATCTGCTAATAAGTCAGAATTTCTGTCATCTGAGTGTTTTGTTGCCAAAGGTGTCCTCATGGGTTTGCATTCTGTCATCTGGGCCTTGTCTAGAATAGTGTATGCATAATGAGATTGATTGAGGTGATATCCTTTGTCAGTGTAGTGTACCTGTACCCCAAGAAAGTGATGTACCGGGCCCAGGTCCTTCATAGAGAATTCCTTGCTTAGGAGATGTACAAAGGACTCCAGTAGTTCTGGCTTAGAACCTGTGAGCAAAATGTCATCCACATACAATAGAAGGACTAATGTCCCAAGATTAGAGTGATAATAGAATAATGAGGGATCAGATAAGCTACAATGAAAACCATACTGTAATAGAAATGTGCTAAATCGATCAAACCAGGCCCTTGGGGCCTGTTTCAGGCCATATAAGGCCCTGTCCAGCTTGCAAACATGATTGGGAAAGGAGGGATCAGTCAGGCCTGGGGGTTGACTCATGTAAATGTCTTCTGAAATGTAACCATGGAGGAAGGCATTCTTCACATCTAGTTGTTTAACAGGCCATGACTTGTTTAGGGCAATACTAAGGATGATTCTTATGGTACTAGGCTTGACTACAGGGGAGTATGTTTCTATGTAGTCAACACCATCAATTTGACTAGTATCCTTTGGCTACCAGTCTGGCCTTGAGTCTATCAAGAGTTCCATCAGGCTTTAGTTTGGCTTTAAAAACCCATTTTGAACCTATCACATGCATATGTGGTTTCCTTGGTACTAAGTGCCAAGTCTGATTATGAATTAGGGCTTCTAGTTCTTCATACATGGCAGCTCTCCATCCTGCATGTTTAAGAGCTGATTTGACTGATTTTGGTTCCTGTGGTATTGTTGGTATAATAGTGGTGAGAGTATATATAGGGTTTGGTTTAAATATCCCATGTTGTGCTCTGGTCATGATTTGGGGAGAGGTAGGAGAGGTTAGTGGTGTGTGATGGGGAGTAGGTAATTGAGTGTCTGAATGGAAACTGTTAGTTGAGTCTGAAGTTGGCATAGATTGAGAATCATCTAGGGGTGAGTCTGGAGTTGGTAGTGATGGGGAGGCATTCTGGAATGATGGAGGTGTGGTCTGACTTTCTGAGGAATAAGAGGGAGTTTGAACAAGTGATGGTGAGTGGACTCCATGGGAAGAGTGGGGATTGTTTGGAGTGCTTGAATCTGTGTGGTCTGATTGTGGAGTGGGAATGTTGGGGTGGAGAGGTTCAGTAGGTGGGATCTGGACAGGAAGGGTTGTAGGATCTGGGGTCATTGTTGAATCTGACGTGTGAAGGTTATTGTAGAGGTCTGTATCAGTGTCCTCTGGGTGGATAGTCCAGGAATCAAAGATGGTGGAGACAGTGATGGGATTAATAGAAGGCTTAGTTTTGTAGGGCAGTAGAGTTTCATCAAAAGTGACATGTCTGGACATAAAGAATTTTCTGGATGGAGGATGGAAGCATTTATAGCCTTTATGTTGATTACTATATCCTACAAAGACACAAGGGATAGTCTTAGGATCAAATTTGTGCTTTCTAGTGTCCCATGTGTAGGGATAGCATCTGCTGCCAAAGACTCTAAGGGAGGAGTAGTCAGGTTGCATTTTGTGAACAACCAGATAGGGGGAGTTCATGTTTAGTGTGGATGTGGGGATTCTATTTATAAGGAAAACTGCAGTGGCAAAGGCCTCTACCCATAGAAACAAGGGTAATCTACTATGAAAGAGCATGGTAAGACCAAGCTCTCTTATAGTTCGATGTCTTCTTTCCACAGAGCCAGTCTGCTGAGGTGTATGTGGGCATGAAATGTAGTGTATGATTCCATTCTTAAGGAAGTGATCAGTGAGTTTGTTGTTAATAAATTCACCCCCTCCATCTGAGTGAAACTGTTTGATATGTTTGTTAAACTGCCTCAAGACATAATTTTCAAAGTTGAAATATGCATTCATAAAATCAGATTTTTTCTTTAAAGGAACCAACCAAATATACTTGGAGAAATCATCAAGGAAACAGACATAGTACTTAAACCTTCCAATAGACTCAACAGGGGCAGGGCCCCACAAATCGCAATGTATTAAATCAAATAAAGCAGAACTGGAATGACTAGATTGACTAAAAGGGAGTTTGCTTAGCTTGCCAAGTTGGCAGCTTTCACACAAGTGCTCCTGTTTATTACTTCCTATGACCTCTATGAGGCCTTTATTCTTGAGAACTTGAACAATAGGAAATTGGATATGCCCTAAACGCTGGTGCCATAACTCAGCTGACCCTGTCTTGAACCTATGTGCAAAGTATGTTTGTGGTGTGCTGGAGAGTGTATAGAGTTCTCTTCTAAGTGCCCCCTTCAGTAGATCCTGTCCTGTTGCCTTGTCCTTAATCACAAAACCAGTATTAGTGAATATACATTCAGAAGAAAATTGATGTGCTAATTGACTAACAGAAAGTAAGTTTTTTTGTAAGTTTGGTACATATAAGACATTAATGATAGAGACAGGGGAGGCATTAGTAGGTAAGTGCAACTCACCTATCCCTGCAATAGTTAATTTAGTACCATCACCAATAAGTACATATTCAGACCCCAAGTAAGGAGATAAGTTATGGAGGATGGTGTTGTTACCTGTCATGTGGTTTGATGCACCTGTATCCATGATCCATTATGTATCAGTGATGGTATTGTCCAAGGTAAGTGCTGATAGAGCCTGTGGAATCCCATCATTCTGGTTTTTTTGCTTATTGTTCCACCAACAGATTTTTGCTATGTGGCCTGTGATACCACAACATTGGCAAGTCTCATCTTTGTATTGGTCTCTTTCTGTTTTGTTCATTCTTCTGAAAACTTGGCCTCCAGATTTGGTCTGATTGTTGGTGCCAGTGGGTCTGGTATTGGTTTGTTGTGCCTGAAAGCCTCTACCTGCAGAGTTAGATCTAGGATTATTGTTATTGTAGTTACCTTGCTGAGAATTTCTTTGTCCAAAGAAGGCCATCTGGGACATGCTGTCTGACTCCTTATTCATTGAAAACCAGGTCCTTCTCTGGATCCAGGCTTTGAAGTTGTGACACTAATTCGAAATATGTGGGCCTTGGAGGTTTCAACATTGTGGTGGTGAAGGTCTCATATTCTGGCCCTAGACTGGTGAGTAAATAGTAAACCTTCTCTGGATCTGTAATTGGTTTCCCTATTGCAGCCAAACTGTCACACATGCCTTTGAATGCCCTAATGTGTTCACTGATGCTTTTATCTTCAGTTTTTCTTAAATATGTGATTTGTTGTTTCAAATTGAACTCTCTTTCTTGAGAGTCTTGGGCATAGGAGTTCTTTAGTTCTTCCCAAACAGCATGTGATGTATCTAAACCAATTACAAGGCCTAGGGATTCTTCTGACAATGAACCAATAAGCCATCCCCTCAGCATCCGATCTGCTTTCTTCCATGCTGTGTAATCAGGATTTGTAATTTGTGCAGTGGTACCACTGCCTGGTGTACCACTGCCTGGTGTTGCTGTTGTCTGTAAAGTGGTTGCTCCTTCTGCTGTGGTTGTTGATCCTGCAGCTGTTATGGAGAATTCTGGTGGTGCAGGGGTCGAATTTGTGAGATGCCCTGCTAAATCTTGGCTTTCTGCCAAGGCTAAGACTTGTTCACGCCATAATGGGTAATTTTTTGAGTTTAATTTAAGACTGATAAAGTTGGCTACGTTGATGGACAAGGTTGCCATGGTGCTAAATCACCAATAGCTCTGATACCATGTAGAAAAGCACAATCTTTGTGAAGGTAAAACTGAGTTTTTATTTATGATTTTTGCATCTCTATTTTCTTAATTACAATGACAGCAGTCTCACCCCTTTTTATACACAAGGGATTCGATCTGGCTTTATCTCAAAAACAGTTCAAAAAATAAACTAATTTCTTATTAATCTAAACTCTAATTCGAGCTTTCTTTGACTTTATCTCATAAAATCAGATTATCACTTTGTGAGGAGTTTGATGGCCTTCAACCTCCTGTTGCTTCACACGCACCTGAACTGGATCAGAGTTTGAACAAGAGGTGATTGCTTCCTTATCTCTCCAACCAATCCTTATCTCTTCCAAATCACCATAATCCCTTCTTAATTCTTGGATATATTTTGAATTTTGCTGCGTATGTATTTGAATTTGCTGCATTTATCTGTTTAATTTGTATTTGCTTTTGATTTTGCTGCATGTATTTGAACTTGCAACGGTCTAACTTGAGGTGCTTGAATCTGACGTGTCTTTACCCATTAATTGCCCAATGCTCATCAACGCATAAATATGGAAAAGAGTTTGAGCTGAAATTTACAATGTCTTGGAAATAAAATATTTACGTTACAGATATCTAACTAATTATTTGCAAACTAAAGATGTAGGTATTTTTATTATTATGAAATATGTTCATATTTATCTTCAAGTAACTTATTTATCTAATAAACGATTCAAATCAAATATATAAGACAGTTAAAAACATGCATCTATTAAAATAGGGTCTGTAAGACTAATTTGTAAAAGTGTAAACATTAAATCACACGAATGTATGTGTATATCGATGAAATAAGTGGATATTCTTTAAGGAAATCAAATATCAAGAAAATTATTTTACAATAATAAGTTCATAATGAATATACAGACCACCCATTTATGCACAAGAAAGATGTTAATTTAGTACTAGTAATTATTGTAACAAAAATAAAATAATATAAAATTTATCAACCAAAACTTTCGACGTACTAAAAAATCTCGGGTATACCTAGTTCAAAAGTTTGGGATGTTACACTTGTACTATTGAATAGATTGTTGTGCTTCAGCCTCGAGTTCTCCCTTATGCTTAACCAAGTAACCAACACTTAAGGCTGCTTGATCTGAGGCTAAAGTCTTCAGCTCCTCAGCATGTAGAGCATATAAATTCTCCTGCTCCTCAGTACGTTAAGAAGTAAGGTGTTCAACTCTTCAGCATGTTTCTCGATGACCTCAGCATATATGATTTTGGACGGCTTCATCCTTCTCAGTGCAAGGCTAACATATAGTACTCGCTACAGCAGCCAGATGGAGGCATAAATTCTCGAAACTGAACTGTCTTCACCTGATGGGAAACAACATTATGTTCTGTAGCTTCATGTTTCAGGCGACCATACTCATTTTTATTGTAAGTGGTTTCATCTTGGGCCTACTCTCACCTCGACGAAAGCTTGTCAGTTCGATCTCAGGGATTGGTTAAACATCGTTAGGCCTCAAATTTTCCATAAAGCTCTCGGAAAAAGTGAGCACGTGAAATACGAAATAAAGCATGCATGCATAACAACAAAACCATAAAACTCATATTCTAAATGAAGTCACCGTGCCATTCCCCCAAACCCAGATCAGCCACTTCAGCATCGCTAAGACGTTCTGTGAGTTGCATATCTCGAGGATTGATACAGTATTCTCCCCAACGATGTGCCACAACCATTTTGCAAAATTGATCTGTCACGCCCAGGTGCCAAGGTGGATACGAATCTTCACCATAGTGGATGTGATTCTTTTGACTTTGTTAGAATTTTTGTATTAAGTTGAATGGAGAAGGCTAGTATTGATTGAGTATGTGGTGAAAAATGATTGACAAGTTGGGTAGATTGGAGAAGGGAATTTGATTGTATTACTTGCTTACTTGCTTGATTCAAGTACATGGGGGTAGTGCTATATATATAACCTCCATATGATGGTTCAAGCACCTTATGGAGTTTTCTAGATATCTCTTAATTTTGAGTTTTACTACTAGAATATTACATGTATCTAGTAGCTTCCATTTTAGTCAAATATTTAAATAACTGTTCTAGAATCTTACATATCTAGAAGCTTCTATTCTAGAAATGAATTTTTAGAGTTTTGATACAACTAGAGATTTTTTTTTCTTTTTCTAGAAATGTGTAGCACAATTTAACAATCCTCCTTGATACACATTTCAGTGGCACCAATATTTTCTTGCAATAGCTCGAACTTGTCTCTTGGTAGTACTTTTGTGAATATGTCGGCTAACTGTTCTTCAGTCTTGCAATGCTGGAGCTCTATTTCTTTATTTGTTTCAGCTTCTCTGATGAAGTGGTACTTGATTCTTATGTGCTTAGTCTTGTTGTGAAATACCGGGTTTTTCGCCATTGAGATGAATTGATTTCACAGTAGATCAAGGTTGCTTCATTTTGAGGCTTCCCCATGTCCACAAGTATACGTTTGAGCCATATAGCTTGGCATGTTGTCAATGTTGTTGCTACATATTATGCTTCTGCTGTTGATAGAGCTAATGTGTCTTGCTTTTTGATGCCCAAGAGAATATTCCTGAGCCTAAAGTGAATGCATAGCCAAATGTGCTTTTATCATCTGATGATCCTGCCCAATCACTGTTAGTGTACCCAATCAATTTTGTTTCAAGACTAGATCCATAGGAAATACCGTAATCCTTTGTGCTTATCTTAACATTCTTTTAGCTTCTCCGAAGTGAACTTGACTTGTACATTGCATAAACCTTGAGAGGTAACTTGTTGCAAACAAAATGTCAGGTCTTGTAGATGTTAGATAGAGTAAACTCCAATGAGACGCCAATAGACCGTACAATCTGCTCTTCGTGTGCCATCTTCGCTCTTGAGTGCTTTGTTGTCAAGTGGAGTAGCAATACTCTTGCACCCTTTCATCTTGAACTTTTCAAGCTTTTTGGTTTACCTCGATTCCAAGGAAGTAGTGCATTAATCCCAAGTCTGTCATTTCAAACGTCTTCATCATGTCTTGTTTAAAACTCTTTATCATACCCTCATTGTTTCCTGTAAAGATAAGATCATCAACGTACAAGGAAACAATAAGTGTGTCATTTGTATCTCGCGTCTGAATGTAAAGTGTACGCTCACTTTTGCTCATCCGGAAACCTTGCGTGATGAAGTAATTATCAATGATGCTATACCAAGCCCGTGGAGCTTGCTTGATCCATATAGGGCTTTCTTTTAACATTGGTACTTTGTCTTGTTGGTCCCAGAGAAGGGTAAAACTATAGTCAGATGGGGTTGAATGACTATAGTGGAGTTTCAAAATCTTTTCTTATATTTAAAAGCTTTTGGGCAGCGGATAAGTCCCTTCTTTAAATGTTGGTTCAAAGTAGATTAGACTATCACAAATATAATATGCAATGAAATAAAGTGATGTAAAGTAAATTGTTAAAAGTAAATAGACACAAAGGTTTATAGTGGTTCAGGGTGGTGTATTCCCTTAATCCACTCTTCTCATGTGACGATTGGAGGAATTCACTATTGTTTTCACAGATTCAATAGTTAGACTGTCCTTGGCTACATAAGCTGCACAATCTTCAAGACTATCACTCCCTGGCTACAAAAGCTTCTGTGAATCAGTCTCTATCACTACTCCTTGAGAACAAATCTTTCAGCAGCTATCACAAAGGTTGCAACTCCATCTCAGATTCATCTGATTCAATTGCTTTAGTTTGATGTGAATTGGATTCACAGATTTGGGATCAATCTTGGTGCTTGATATGGAATTGAAGTTCTGGTTGCTGAGTTGATCTGTAGACGTATCCTTTAAGTTCAGATAGAGAGCTTTTCAAATTGACAGAGTTTCTGCTTGTTTCTTATCAGATTCAATTGTTGTTTCTCATGTCTGTCAATGCCTTCTTTTTATAGCCTTGATAATCCTTGATTTGAATTTCCGTCCGTTGGCTATTTAATGTGGGGAATAATCCTTGATTTAATTCTTGATTCCCCCTCAATTATATTCTCCTTGATTTCAGTGATTGGATTTTCTTCAAACGTATATCATAAAATCCATCCTTGATTGATTCTTGATTGATTATGCATTGAATGCTTGATCCTCTGAATCTTCTTTATTTTTCATAATCTGAACAAGTGTAATTCACTCTGCTGTCTCTTCACTTGGTTGTTACTTGAACGGTTGAGTGTTTTAGATCTTCCTTCACTGCTTTGTTTTTACTCAGCCGATAGACAGTTTACTTTGCCGGTTCACTGCTTTCTTGATTTCTTTGAGTTTACAAGAGACTTTGTACTTCACTGATCCTTGATATGTGTGAGATCAGTCTACGCCATATTTAACAATGAATTTCATCACTTGAGATATAACTTAGAGTTATCCAAGGTCATCACAGACTTCCCTGGTTATAAGTCATACAATAATGTCTTCATGCTTCTCTGCTGGTACTTGGCTGCTTTCACTCGGCCGGATTTCTATTTTACTTGGCCATCCTACCAACTAGTACAATACTTGTCTGACTCAACTTATACAACATGTCAGACTCTAAGTAAAGATTTATACAGAGATTTCTAACTTATTTCAGGCTTGCTATAACAGCTAGTAAGGCCATCATCAAAACATAATAAAGTATTCTTAACAATTTCCCCCTTTTTGATGATGTCAAAACCCTCATAAGCCTGAACATAAGTAAGCAATTTCATAATAGTAAAAGAATAAAACTCAAAAAAATTTATTCATCCATAAAGGGCAATAAGACAAGTAAGTTCAAAATAGATTCAGAGTGCTACATCTACATTTTTCTTAAGTCTTGTTTGTACCTCTTGAACTTTGTAGTCTGAAGCTCCTCCATGTCTTTCCAATTAATTTCTGGGAACTTCCATTTCCAGTAAACCATGGTAGTGTACTCAGAGACCCCAAGAACTACTCTCTTGTTGATGAGTCTGTGAAAGTTCTCTATGTAGGGTGGTAGGTACTTTAAAGCACTACATAATGTATGTGGGAATATCTTGGAGAGCAGAATTGATAAATACCTCCTTCCCTGCCGGTGAGAGCAGCTTGTCTTTCCATCCTGCTACCTTTTTGCGAATTTTATCTCTCAAGAAAGCAAACACTTGACGCTTATTTCTCCCTATCATGTATGGCAACCCCAGTTATTTACCCGAGCCGTCCCCTAATGGTATTTGTAGCAGATCTGACACCCTCTCACGCTCCTCATCCAGAACTCCCTTTGAAAAATAAAGGCTAGATTAATGGAAGTTAATCGCTTGGCCTGAGAGCGCCCCATATTTGTCAAACAGCTCAACCAGTGCCTCCCCTGCCCCATCTAGAAGCTCAAAGAAAAGCATGCAGTCATCATCAAAAGCAATTGAGTAATGGGAACCTCTACCTCCCTGCCAAAGCAAATAATGCTCAATGCCCCCCGATGCACATAGTCATTAAGTATGGCTGTAAAGCCTTCAGCACAAATGATGAAGAGGAAAGGCGACAATGGATCTCCTTGTCGGATCCCTCTAGTTGGCACTATCTGCAGCTAGGCTTCCCATTAATCATGACACGGTAAGAGACTGTCATCACACACCTACGCACCACATCAATAAAAGATTATGGAAACCACATGCGCTCCAAGACCCTCCAAAGGTATTTCCACTCTACCCGATCAAAGGCCTAGTCCTTTGTAGATGGAGATGTTTCAGTAAAGAAATTATGTGCTATGCAATTTCCGGCGGAGTCTACGGTGCAGGCCCTCCAAGAGCAATGAGTATTTTATGTTGGAACTACCGGTGCTTGGGCTAGCCTCGTGCAGTGAAAGCATTGCAAGCCCTTGTAAAAAAATATTTGCCTTCTATTTTATTTTTGTCTGAAACAAAATTATCTGAAAATCGATTTGAATACGTTCGATGTTTTCTTGGCTATTCGAGTGCATTAGTAGTACCCAGTGCAGGAGCGAGCGGTGATCTTGCTCTATTATCGAATGATGATACAGATGTCTTAATATCCACTTACTCTGTAGGTCATATTGATGCCGTTATACGTAGTACTATGAACCCATCTTGGCGTTTTACGGGGTTTTATGGTAATCCGGTTGTTAGTGAACGTGAGCACTCGTGGATGCTATTACGGCGTTTACCTGAACGGATGACTCTTCCATGGCTTGTGGCTGGGGATTTTAACGAGGTTCTACAGCGTGCAGAGCAAGATGGTCCAAATCTACGTCCGTACCCACAGATTGTTGCCTTCCAGAATGCCCTCTTTAACTGTAACCTTGTTGATGTGGGATATGTGAGGGCCCCTTTTACATGGTATAAGCGAGCTGACGGCACTGCAACTCGTGTTCGCTTGGATAGAGGGGTAGCTAATATCGCATGGCGAAATCTCTTTCCGCAGCATATGGTTTATCATTTATCTAGTTCTAGATCGGATCATGTCCCTATCTTGATCACAACAGTTAATACTTTTGATAGGGGCCTGGTCAAATGGACCCCAACACAGCGCTATGATCCCTTCTGGATCAGAGATCATGAATTTAAGGATTTTGTCCAAGCGTCCTGGCAGGGTGGTACTGCACACACTCCCTCATCACTGGTTGAGAAAGTGATGCAAGTTCGGTGTGAGCTGAAAAGATGGAGCTCTCAAAGGCATGGGAACTTGGGGAAGCGTATTGTGGAGAAAGAGGTGGAATTACGTAAACTATGAGAATCCCCTAACTATTCGTTTCAGCAAGAGCGCGACATTATGCAACAGATTGACCAGTGACAGACTATGGAGGAGGAGTATTGGAGGCAGAGAGGCAGGGTGGAATGGCTAGTACAGATAGACAGAAATACGAGTTACTTTCACCATAAGGCGGCGGCTCGGAAGAAGCGAAACAGCATTCATTTGTTGCATGACTCACAAGGGGTTGTTTGTGACGAGCCTGCGGATATGGAGCATGTGGCGGTAGACTATTTGCTGGCCATTTACTCTTTTAATGGGGCTGCTATTGATTTAGATGGGTTACAGTTTGCTGCGATCGATGTCGTGCAGCAGCAGCATTTAGCCGTGGCCTTCACGAGAGAGGATGTTTTTGCTGCTTTGAAGCAGTTGCCAAGTAGGAAGTCGCCTGGACCTGACGGTATGCACGTCGTTTTTCTATAGAAATTTTGGAGCATAGTGGGTGATGATGTCCTGAAAGTAGTGTTGGATGTTTTGAACAATGGTGCCCCTCTTGGGAAGTTGAATGAAACATATATCTCATTGATTCCAAAGGTTTTTACCCCCACAATCATGACTGAGTTTCGGCCGATTGCCATGTGTAATTTGATCTATAAGCTTATCTCTCGTGTGTTAATTAATCGACTCAAAGGGGTGATTGGGGACGTGATCTCAGAGAACCAGAGCGCATTTGTGTCGGGCCTTCTTATCACGGATAATGCTATTATTGCTTTTGAAGCTTTTCATTCGCTACAGGGAGGGGAGCAAGGATGTGCCAATCATGCTGCTTTGAAGTTGGACATGGCTAACTCCGCGTCCCACTTCTCGCCCACCTTCGCACTCTCAATCACCAATGTTGAACCTCCTCCTAATTGCCTTGCCAACCGCTTCCAAGTCGAGACCCTCATGCACCACATTGTAATTTCTACTATAAATACCATTTTACTAATGGAATAATACACAAGTAATTTTTCTTTCTTTTATACTTTATATTTCCTCTTGTCGTTTCTCTATTATTTTTTTAGTTTTATAACCGCTCGTATAATTTAAGTTGTTATAAGGTGTATAAAAAAGGCTTCAGGTTGGGCTGTTTAACAGAAAACTGGGATAGAAAGTTAAAAGATTGGGTCTGGTGGGAATAAAATATTGGGTAGATATGGGCTGTAAATGAAAACGGGTTTTGATAAAAGGGCTAGGAGGGCTGATCGGTATGAGGTTGGGGTTTTGATAAAGGGTAGGAACGTACAATAATTATTTGATAAAAATAAATTATAAATAACCTAAACATAAATTATTTAATAAGTTAAATAATTTAGAATAAGTCATTTACTTAAATTATTTTAATCAAACAGACCATAACGTTGTTCCTGCAAAACATATAGACAACGTTGTGCCATTTGATTTAAGCTTTATAATGCTTCATGGCTCATTGATGACGGATATGACTTATAAAGTCACTTATACGTGATAATATTTTAAAAATTAATCAAATATTAAATAGAAATTGGGACTTATTTTTCAACATTCTCCACCGTTTGATTAATTTTCAAAATATAATTAACGCTCCCCTATATTACAGCACCCCTACATATGAACTCTATCCCCCTTAGTTTGAAAACTAAGCAAAAAAAAAGTCATACAGGTATCGGAAACACGACCGAACGTTGCCCAAGAACCTCCTAAAGGATCAGTCGGAGCGAAAGACCAAGTTCTCGAGAATCCAAACGAGAACATTGGCTAAGAACGCCACAACATTTGCTCAAGGCGCTGATAAGTTCTTAAGGGTTGAATCTCTACAACGAAGAGATTCTCACTCGCAAATGATGAACAAAGTCAAGGACTTCATAACATATAACTCTCAAAATGTTTGAACTTTTTGTATAAGAACCACCTAAATGTCATATATAGGCTACAATCTACAAGAAACTAAAACAAACTTGCAATGTGGGATAATTAAAAGCCAATTTTCGCCACTTAGCTTCTAATTGACATAACTTGACTCTAATAAAATCATATGACTTTTATTTCCAGAAAATAAAGACATGACCCAATATACTACAATATAGGAACCTCCCATTATGGGATTTTGGGATTTTACCACTATAAAAACAGTATAAAAGAACATAAATAAATTTAGTCAAGCCCAATAAACCTAATTGGACTCATATGGCGCCTTGGACTGAGTGTTTGTTTCTTGGATAAATGGTGCATCATCTTTCTTCTCGGACTGGATCACATCATTCTCTCCCTCTTCAAAAGGATTTGTCCTCAAATCTAAGTTCAATGGTTGTGAAGAAACTGTCAAAATAGGACCTTCTGGGTCACACATCATTCCCCTCTCCCTTCGAAACGATTCGTCCTCGAATCCACTGGATCAAATAGAACTCTCGGCCGAGCAATACGTGAGTAGGCCCACATAGTGAATAACACCCACGAAAAATAAAGAGGTGAACAATGCAGTAATCATCCTCTTGTACAAATGAATATGCTCAACATAAAAATCAGCAATAATAATATCTAAATGATTACAATGCAATAATAATGGATCATGATAAATATGGTGCATTTGTAACTCCTTTAAGTGCTCAAGTGACACGGCTGATGTTGCCTCCTTACCAACCTCTCCAACAAAAGAAACCGGCTCCACACTTACGGGACACAACTCATCATAATTATCATGCACCAGAAAAGATAAATAAAAAACCTCGGCTAGTGTATCATGAAATTCCTTCCTCTCTTCCTCCACGTTCTCAACCACAAATGCAGGTGTATGTGCATCATCAATATCCGCTACTGTTGGCTCATTCTCAATATTCACCTCCATCACACTCTCATCTTCATCATTTCTCAACTCCTTATCTCGAATGTTAACAATCTCTTCATAAGGACTTCATGAAAATATCAGCTATTTGTTGTGCAGTCAGCACAAACTCAATTGATACGCTATCATTTCTCATGTGGTCACGTATAAAATGATAATGAATATCAATATATTTGGCTCGGGAGTCTAATACATGATTGTGGGCCAAATATATGGCGTTGATACAATCTCAATAGATGGGTACAGACTCGAAAAATATGCCGAAATCCACGAGTTGCCGTTTGATCTAGGGGAGTTGGGCACAACAATTACTCAGGGCGACATACTTGGCCTCAGTAGTACCCAAGGCAACTCTAGGTTGCATTTTAGAGAACCACGAGATGAGGTTATTTCCTAAGAACTGACAAGTACCATTAGTACTCTTTCGTTCAACACGACAACCACTATAATGGGCAACGTTGTACGCAATAAGTGCAAGGGTGGAAGCCTTGAAGTACCATAGGCTTATTGTAGGTGTACGCCGAAGATATCAAAAAAAAATCTTAACAGCTTTTAAATGTGATATTTTTTATTTGCTTGAAAACGTACACATAATCCTACTGCGAGCTGAATGTCGGGTCACAATACGGTCAGATACAACAGAGATCTGATCATAGACAGGAACAAGTGAGAGTCAAACATCTCACCTTATTCATCAAGTGTAAATTTGACCGAAGAACTCATATATTGGAGTTGTAGCTTGTTTAAGGTTGTCAGTTTTAAACTTAGTGAACATATCTCTTAAGTATTTCGTTTGACTTATGTGTGTGCCGGACGGTGTTTGTTTGATCTATAAACCAAAAGAAAAAATTCAATTCTCCCATATCTGACCTCTCAAACTGAGAACACATCAAAGTATCAAACTCAGTGCAAAGAGCGCGGTTGGTGGAACCGAAGATGATGTCATCGACATAGACCTCGGAACCAGGATTCATAACTTGAATTGACCTCAAATTCATTATTTCACTGTTCCACTGTTTCGTTGTTTTTGACGAAAATGACTTCGAAATGATATCGAAAAAATATCAAATGGGATGTCTAAAAAAGGAAAAAATATGATTTAAAAATTGCGATCGTTTGACGTTCAGATCAAAAGGTACATTCATGTTTGTGATTAAATATGAGAGAATTTAAATTATAGTAGAATAAACACTTGTCCTTTTTACTAAAAAAATTCAATTGCCCTGCTTACATATTTCTAGTTTTAAATTATTATTTTTAACAATAAACCCATAAAAATATTAGATTTTTTGTCAAAAAATGTTAGAGAGAGGTTGAGAAAATTAGAATTATATTGGCATTACACAATTCAAAATTATGTTTACGCCATTCATTGAATGTGAATGGTTTAAATTTACATCGAAAATAACAAACTGTTATAAAATATAGTATGTAGTTAAAGTATTTGTCAGGAAAGTGACTTAAACTCTACATTTGGTGGAACCAATTTGAAGACTCAGTTGTGTGATGGACAGCTGAGAAGTGTATTCAATTCTGTGCGTCAGTAGGGTGGAGTCTACTGAGGCTTCGTCAGCAGGGTGAAAGGCTGCTGAGTACTGAAAACAAGCAGGGTCCCACATCTGTTAATTCTGTTATGTGACAGCTATACAGTGTCATTAAAAGGAGGACACGTGTAGGGGTATTTATGGCGTATCAGACAAAGATTCCTTGAGGATAGGGTTTAGGGATTTGTGCCTATAAATACAGTTGTTGTTGCATTGTCTGTGTGTCTGAAATCTGCAACTCAGTGCATAATAATAAAGATCTATTTTCTGCCCATGGTTTTTTTATCTCTCTAACTTTGAGAGGGGTTTTCCACATTAAATATGTGTTCTTTTTGTTTTCTGTTATCTCCTTTGATTATTTGCGTTTGATTGCACCTGAAGTTATATCCATCCGTTTCATAATAAGTGGTATCAGAGAAAGGTTCTGGAGAAAAAAATTTGTACGATCAACTTCTTCTTCACCAAGACCTTCATCAAGGTGCTAGGATCTGTGATAAAGTTGTGATCTTTAGCAAGAAACGATGTCAGCAGTAAACGTGAAAATCGATAAATTTACAGGAAGGAACAACTTTGGTCTGTGGCAAATCAAGATGTGTGCACTGTTGAAACAGCAGGGTTTGTGGAGTCCTTTATCTGTCAAACCAAATACAGGTGCAGCAGACTATGCCACTCTGGAAGAGAAAGCACATTCAACCATCATGTTGTGCTTATCTGATGATGTTATCACTGAGGTTGCTGAGGAAGACACCGCAGCCAAGTTGTGGAAAAAGCTTGAAATCATGTATATGACCAAGTCACTGACCAACAAGTTGTTGTTGAAACAGAGGTTGTTCAGTTTGAAGATGCATGAAGGGAGTCCACTGAGGGAACATCTGGACCAGCTGAACACAATATTACTTGATTTAAGGAATATTGATGTTAAAATTGAAGATGAAGATGCAGCCCTAATCATGTTGGTGTCATTACCGGCATCATATGAAAACTTTGTGCAGTCATTCATAGTTGGGAAGGATACAATAGTTTTGGAGGATGTGATGTCTGCCTTACATGCCAGGGAGCTGAGACACAAGGCTGCTGGGACAGACAGTCAGGCTGCTGGGCTAGTAGCTAGCAGTAATAGTGGAAAATGATATGGACAGAAGAAGAAAAGGAAATCAGGGTCCAAAGGTCCTAAGTCTACTGATGTCTGTAATTATTGTAAGGAGCAGGGACATTGGAAGTCCAATTGTCCAAGGAAGAAGAAACAGCAGGAAGGCAACTCTGGCACAGTAGCCTTAGCTACTGAGCAATCTGATGAGGATCTGGTTCTAGTTGCAGGGGATTCTACACACCACAATGATCTGTGGATACTTGATTCTGGAGCATCCTACCATATTTGTCCAAACAGGGAGTGGTTTTCTACTTATGAGCAGATGGATGGTGGTCAAATCTATATAGCCAACAGCAAGGTTTGCAAGGTTGTGGGAATTGGCTCAGTAAAGTTAAGGACAGAGGATGGTAAATTCTGTACACTGAAATATGTAAGACATGTTCCACAGATGACCAAGAATTTGGTATCTCTTAGTCTACTGGACAGCAAGGGGTTCAATTTCAAGGGTGAAGGTGGACAGCTGAATGTCTTCAAAGATTTAGTTGTAGTCCTCAAAGGCATCAAGAGGGGAACCTTGTATATATTACAAGGATCTACTATATCTGGCACTGCTCATGTTGCATCCTCAGCAGTTCACCAGTCTCAGCAGACTCAGCTTTGGCACAGGAGACTAGGTCACATGGGTGAAAGGGGTATGCAGATTCTTTCTTCAGCAGGTTTTCTTGGGGGATATAAGGTCAAGAATTTGGACTTTTGTGAACATTGTGTGTTTGGGAAATTGCACAGAAGTAAGTTCTCAGCAGGGTTGCACAACACAAAGGCATCACTTGATTATATCTATTCAGACTGCTGGGTCCATCAAAAGTTGAGTTATTGGGTGGTCACAGATATTTTGTGTCATTCATAGATGACTATTCAAAGATGACTTGGGTGGTGATGATGAAGAACAAAAGTGATGCATTCAGTAACATCAAGCAGTGGAAGGCCCAAGTGGAGAATCAGTTAGGGAAGAAAATCAAGAAGCTTCGTACAGATAATGGTCTGGAATTCTGCTGGACGGATTTTGATTCATTTTGTGCAGCTGAGGGTATTGCCAGACATCATACTGTAAGGAATACACCTCAGCAGAATGGTGTAGCTGAAAGGATGAATCAAACTTTACTGGGCAAGATGTATGCTTTCTCAAGCTGGTTTATCAAGGACATTTTGGGCTGAGGCTGTAAAAATAGCTTGCTACTTAATCAACAGGAGTCCTCACACAGGGATCAATCTCAAGACACCATTTGAGATGTGGTCAGGCAAGTCTGCTGACTACTAAGTTCTAAGGGTTTTTGGGAGTACAGCGTACTATCATGTTAGTGAAGGGAAGTTGGAGCCAAGATCCAAGAAGGGAGTGTTTGTGGGGTATGGTGATGGAGTGAAGGGATAAAGAATTTGGTCATCAGCAGAGTCCAAAGTAATCCTCAGTAGGGATGTTGTGTTTGATGAAAATTCTATGTTAAACTCATCAGTGGGGAGGTCTACTGAATCTAAAACCAGTGCTGAATCTGATAGTGTTGAGAAACAGGTGGAGCTTTAGGTGGAGTCTACTGATATGCAACAATCAGTGGATCCAAATCAACACTATACTGATCTGGATAATGAACTAAAATCTGATCCAAGCCAGCCTACTGAGACCTCAGTAGGGCATCATACAAACATTAATCAGCAGAGTCTAGCTGCTAGCGGGCCTAGAAGATCAAATGTTGGGATACTTCCAATAAGATATGGATATGATGATTTGGCTGGATATGCACTCCAAGTTGCAGAAGAGGTAGAGGTTGCTGAACCTACTACTTACAGGGAAGCAGTGACATGTATAGAAGCATCTCAGTGGCATGCTGCCATAGGAGATGAAATGGAGTCATTAGTGAAGAATCAGACTTGGGAATTGGCCAACCAGCCTACTGACAAGGGAGTTGTGACTTGTAAATGGATTTTCAAGAAAAAAGAAGGAATAACTAAGGCAGAAGGGATCAGGTATAAGGCACGTTTGGTTGCAAGAGGATTTAGTCAAAAGGAAGGGGTTGACTTTGATGAATTATTTTCACCAGTGGTCAGACACACTTCAATCAGGGTGTTACTAGCAATGGTGGCACAGCAGGATCTGGAACTTGAGCAATTAGATGTGAAAACTGCTTTTCTACATGGTGAGGTGGATAAGGAGATATACATGACATAGCCTGAGGGTTTTCAAGTTCCTGGCAAGGAAAATTATGTTTGCAAGTTGAAGAAATCATTATATGGTCTGAAGCAAGCTCCAAGGCAGTGGTATAAAAGGTTTGACAGTTTGATGCTTCAGCAGGGTTACAACAGAAGTCCTTATGACTGTTGTGTATACCACAGTCTGCTGAAAGATGGATCACATATCTATCTTGTTCTGTATGTGGATGACATGTTGATTGCTGCTACAAGGAAGTCTGATATTCAAAATCTGAAGAACCTTCTCAGTGCTGAATTTGAAATGAAGGATTTGGGTGCAGCCAAGAAAATCTTGGGGATGGAGATCTGGAGAGATAGAAGTCAGAAGAAATTGTTCTTGTCTCAGCAGGGTTATGTGCAGAAGATATTGCCCAAGTTTGGGATGTCTGCTGCAAAACCAATAGTACTACTATGGCATCAAATGTTCATTTGTCTGTTTATGCTTCACAGTCAGCTGAAGAGAAGGAGCATATGTCAAAAGTTCCCTATGCTAGTGCAGTTGGCAGTCTGATGTATGCCATGGTATGCACTAGGCCCGATCCGGCTCGGGCGGTCGGTGTTGTCGCAGGGTTTATGGCTCAACCCGGAAAGGAACACCGGAAAGTCGTTAAAAGGATATTCGTGTACCGAGAGGTACGGTGATGTTGGCCTCATTTATGGAGGTGATATCGGTCCGGTCACGTGCTACCGTGATGCGATTATGAAGGTGATGTTGACAGTAGAAAATCAATGACTGGTTATGTGCTTACATTGGTAAATGCAGTGGTCAGCTGGAAAGCTACTCTTCAGGCTACAGTAGCCTTATCAACTACTGAAACAGAATACATGGCTCTTACTGAAGCAGCTAAGGAGGGTATCTAGTTGAAAGGGCTAGTCAGTGATTTGGGGTTGCATCAGGATCAGGCTGAGATATATTGTGACAGCCTAAGTGCAATATGTTTAGCCAAGGATCAGGTTCATCATGAGAGAACCAAGCATATTGATGTCAGGTATATTGAGAAGAGGGTTGTGGTGAAGAAGATTGGCACAAAGGAGAATCCTGCTGATATATATGTTCACTAAACCAGTTCAGCAGAGTAAGTTTCAGCTTTGCCTGGACTTACTGAATATTCAGAGCTTATAATCTGTTTCTGGAAATGCTAGTGAGGGCAGACCAGTGGAGTGGATGCTGTGGAGATAGTCTGGTACAAGTACGTCTGGCATTGACGAATTCATCTGGTACAAGTACATCTGGTTATGCAATCTGTTTGACTCTGGTGAGAGTTGAAGTCAAGGTGGAGATTTGTAAGTAAAGTGACTTAAACTCTACATTTGGTGGAACCAATCTGAAGACTCAGCTGTGTGATGGACAGCTGAGAAGTGTATTCAATTCTGTGCGTCAGTAGGGTGGAGTCTACTGAGGCTTCTGTCAGCAGGGTGAAAGGCTGCTTAGTACTGAATACAGCAGGGTCCCACATCTGTTAATTCTATTATGTGACAGCTATACAGTGTCATTAAAAGGAGGACACGTGTAGGGGTATTTATTGCGTATCAGACAAAGATTTCTTGCGGCTAGGGTTTAGGGATTTGTGCCTATAAATACAGTTGTTGTTGCATTGTCTGTGTGTGTGAAATCTGTAACTCAGTGCATAAGAATAAAGATCTCTTTTCTGCCCGTGGTTTTTTATCTCTCTCACTTTGAGAGGGGTTTTCCATGTTAAATCTGTGTTCTTCTTGTTTTCTGTTATCTCCTTTGATTATTTGCGTTTGATTGCATCTGAAGTTTTCTGCATCCGTTTCATAACAGTGTTCAATTTGAAAACTAGTACTATTCTTAGCACAAAAGTAAGAAATCAAAGAGGAAAATATAAGTTCCAAAGTACTCTGCTAATATATTCAGCAAGAAGGAATAATGTTGCTTTTATCTTGCTCATCCCATTTTTGGTTTGATACATATGATATTTATATATACAAACTAGCCAGGATATTGCCGACCTAAGAAAATTGCGGCTATGCATTTGATACAATGAGGGTAACCAAAGGTTACCATGTGATGATCACGTGGCGGGAACCGATAATTATCCCGGAAAATTATCTAACGCGGTACCGTTTAATAAATACATGACATATTACATGTGACTTTATAGTGTAACGAATCCGTCGATTACATCATATATTTGTGTCAAGACTTAACCATTAAGTAACTAGCTGCAGGCTTGTACTTTTCACAGAGGAGATACATATTATATCTAATGAACATCCACATAATACGTATATTTATAACACTCCCCATTGGATGTCAATCCACAAAGAATCTGCCTCGTTAAAACCTTCATTATGAAAAAACACTGTGGGAAAAAATCATAATGAAAGAAAAGGAGTACAGCTTTCATTTGTGTTTTTACTCCACCTGATTTGATTATATCTTCAAATCTTTAAGGCGGCGCAATCCGGTCTTCTTTAGTAATTTCTCAAATGTGGCGGTAGGCAGTGTTTTGTGAACAAATCTTCTAGATTGTCACTATATCTGAATTGTTGAATATCGTGTGTGACAAACAATTTTGATGAAATGTGCTCTATATGTTCGCCTTTTATGCAGCCACCATTTAATTGGGCTATACATGCTGCATTTTCTTCAAATAATCAAGTCGGCTTCTCTTTCTCGATGAATAAACCTCAAGTTTCTTGGATCTAATATGCTAATGATCCGAACGAAACATATTCCCGGCTTACTTCATGAATACCTATCATTTCGCTATGATTTGAGTATGTAGCAACCAAAGCTTGATAAGTCCAGCACCATGATATCGATGCACTACCACCGATGAATAAAAACCAATTTGATGCCTTGCTTTTAAGGGGGCGGATAAATATCCATCATCCGTGTAGCCAACAAGTCCCCGACTTGCTTTTCATTGATCTAAGTTGTATAACATATATGGCATGTACCAAACACCTTGCTTGGAAAAACCTAGTGGGAAAGAAACCAGTCAAGGGGAAAAGATTCATGACATATGTGCTTTTGTGCACTAATTTCCTCGTTAAAAACCTTTTACTAAGAAAACCCAGTGGAAAAAACTTGTTAAAGGGAAAAAGAGTACAATCATTGGTCTTCATGGCCAAATGACATCTTGCATGTGCATTTAATGGATCTTAATAGTATAAGTCAAATACTCATACTTTATCGTCTTTTGTAACTCTACCAGAGCTTAATTATAGATCCAAAATTTCCCAGATCAAAATCATCCATCCCCTTATGGGGTACTTTATGCAACATATATTGTACATGTATTTCACACACTTTATATGCTTCAGGCATTTAATGCTTCTAGCATCTTATATGCTCCAGGCACGCTTCTAGCGTCTTATGTGCTCCAGGCACTATATTAGCTTAAGGCCTTGCCTCCTTTTATGAACCTCGTTCATAAACCAAGTGTTGTATTCATTATCTATCTCATTATTCAAATGATGATAACATTAATTCATTATCTCAACACTATGAGATTTATATTCATCGGAACTAATATGTTTCTCACGCTCGAAGCGTTGAACATAACGAACAATATAACTCTATGCAATTTCAAATTTTCAGGAAGCATTACATTTTCTCCGGGGGTCTTAAGAAAATAACACGAGGGAATGAACTTCAGGTTCGTTTATTCCCACCTCATGTATGTATGACAACTGCATATTATTTGTTCCACACATATTATTTATCAACACTTGTTGACATTTTCTATCATTGACCTCGTCAAGGGTATATGATTTCATTACTAAACAGGAGTCTGTCATTGCTCTTCCGGAGCTTCATAGACTGCATTATTTTCTACTCGAGCATACACTTACTCTTCAGGAGTTCTCATAAATAATATAGTCATAACCTCTTTTGAGGAATTTTACTTATCGAGCCAATTGGTCTTTAAAGCTTATATCGTTATTTTTATTCATTTGATACGTATCATATTCTGTCCTTTTTAGACTTTCCCTTCTGGGAAAAACATTATCCTCATAGGATAAACTTTTTTGCAACATTTATTCTAACCAGAGCATTTGCAGTTGCTCACTCTTCAAGAGTAATTAAATGCATCCGGTGATAAAATGTGCGTTAATATAATAATTTCCACAAGATTTATAAACTTCAAGTTTAATTCCTCCCGCTAATCTCGAGAAAACATTACAAGTCATACCTACGTAAGTTTACAATAACCCTTTGTGGGATTCAGCATTTCGATGTAATATCCCTATGTGGGATTCTACATGTCAATGTGTATCCATTTATATGAGTATCAACAAACATTACGAGATATTTACTCAATCAGGAAGAAGTATATTATCTCGTAGAGAGATTTACATCTTTTTAATTCTTCTGATGTCCTAATTTAATATCCACATCAGGGTATATCTGCACAACTTACTGCATTTGAGACTTTAAAAAATGATAAACAAAGTTTATCATATCCAGATCATCTTCAGGATTACCATAACATATAGTATTTGTATCATGACATTGCCTTTACTATAATTTGAAGCTTCATTGTCCTCAACCATATATTTCGCCGTACGACAAGTACGCGACCAGTGGCCTTCTAATGCCATATCCTGAAAATAAATTCGCCGTACTCCAAGTACGCGATCAATGGCCTTCCAATACCACAGTATGAAAATCAATTTTCATCATTCATCCAGAATTTAATATTGTTTTGTTCCACTTCTGGTGGACAATTCTTCCCCCTCCAAGGAGACAAACGTTTGTGATATCCGTCAGGATATAGTAACCATGGTTTTGTTTATGAATACAGACACGTTTATGAACTAACTTAAATAACAAAGGTAAAATAATTCTCGTATGCTATCTATTCCTATCATAAAACTGAATGCACAAGTAATTTATACTACTACTACTCAAAGTATTTGATCCTTTTCGTATCATGAATCTAGTGACATTCACTTCAGGAAATGGATTGGATCAAATGGATCAGGTTTCATGATTATTCTGTGATAATCATTTTTTGGAACATAAACCACTTCTTTCACTACTACAGGAGCATATTAACGGAATGATAAATACAGATTTCTTGTGCGACGATTAAAGAAGTGTCATGATGTTCTTACTTAATATTCTTATCTTTAGACTTCAGTCATTCGTTGGAACATCATTTTATTTTATATGGACTTCGAGTCCGTTTTTATTTTTGTGAATCTCATATTCACTTTTATAAGCATACAAGTGCTTCTGATGAACTCCAAGTCCACTATATATACTTTAAATGAACGATCATCTCCGGGTGATCAAGTAATCAATTTGTTTGCAAAACAAAATGATATATTATGTTAGATTTAATTAGTCTTCATGACTCAATCTAAGTGATTCAAAAGTAAATACATATATAAATAAATACACAAATATATATATATATATATATGTGTGTGTGTGTGTGTGTGTGTGTGTGTGTGTAATATATAATAAAATATAAAATGAACTCATAGTATACCGGTTGTACTGATGTATCATTTTTTCAGTAGCATCATCAACTCACTTCTGGTGATATTTGTTATGACGATTTTAAAAATCACAGTCTCATATATGTCATGTTCACTTCAGGGAACGGACTGGCGTGATTCGATACATCTTTAAATATCGGTATAGAATATTTAGATTTTGTCACATTCACTTTAGGAAACAGACTCGGTACATCTAGAATATTTAATTGTGTCATGTTCAGTTCTAGGAACAGACATGTCTAATATGACACATCATAAATTTGGAGTTTAGTAACATCCACTTATGGGGATGGATAAGTATAATATGATACGTTGTAAATATTAAATTTAGTCACATTCAATTCTGTGAATGAGTTTATATAATTTGACGTATCTTTAATATTTATAATTTGGCCACGTTCAATTCTGGGAACTGACTCATTCAATTTGATATATCTTATATATATGATTTAACCACATTCACTTCTGGATATAGACTTGGGTAATTCGATACACTTTGAATATTTCATTTCGTCGGATTCACTTCTGGGAATGGATTTGTGTCAACCTACACATCTTAGATATGCAATTTAGTCACGGTCACTTCTAGGAATGGACTTATATAATTTGACGTATCAAACTTATAGTTTGAACACATTCAATTCAGGAAATGTAAGTTCATCATCTTTTTCACTAATAATTGATATATTTCAATACAAAATAATATCACCATATTAACAAAATAAAATTTTACCTATTTTACCTCAAATATAGAGTCTGTCTGATCACCATTACAAATTATTGACTCCGATTAGTCAATAATAGACAACCATGTATATATATATATATATATAAGATGGATCCATAGAATATCAAGAATACCCGATATAATAGATCACCGTCAATAAAAAATAATCACAATTGATGACTAAATAATAGTACTCCAGAATACCGGAATAACACATATCATACTACCATATATTGTATATGCACCGGAATACCAAGCCAATATGAATAAAGCAAAGATCAGCTTTTCTAAAATAAATGTTGATACACGGCTCAGCTTATTTGGGGAGATCTCGCCAGTTAGGTTGTCCATGATTATGAATGAAAGAAAAAAGCTTGGAGTCCTTGGTCCTTTCTTCACTTTGCTTTTATCACCAGATGGTGCTCGCCCCTATCCGGTGCAAAAAAAACTATTTTCTTCCATATTTAGTTTCTGTAACATCCCGACTTTTCGTAAAAGGGTAAAATAGTCATTGGGCGTATTTGCTACGACCTAATTATTATTTATCCTATTTATTTGATTAAAAAGGATTTAATTAAAGGATTTAGCTATTAATTATAAAGGATTTAATTAATGGCTATAAAAAAGAAATAAATTCCCAAATTTATTCATTAGTCTGGTGCGCATCTTCTGAAGGAAAATAAAGAGGAACGGCGCACAACAGAGAAGAAGCAACGCAGAAGAAGACGAAATAATAGGAAGAACCGTGTGATCAATCCGTTCATCTGATCAAGATGCCGCAGGAGAGAAAAGTAATCAGCGCGAGGAGACGCAACTTTGGAAATTAACATCTCTCGATTTCGTAAGTTTTCAGTTTAGCCCTAGCTTTGTATTCGTAGAGTTCGATTCTTGAGAAATTCGTATCTTTTAATCCGTAGCTCTGTTTCGCGGCCATGAGTAGTTGAAACGATCGTCTTGAAGCGTAGATTAATCTAAAAATAGTTTCACGGCAGTAAGCCCAGGTAATCTTCTGTTTTTCAGGCTCTTTCGCTTTCGGTTTTCGGCAAAGAAATAGGATTTTAGGGTTTCTTGTTGATCACATAGGTTTTGGGGTTGAGGATCAACAATTGTTGCGATTCTTGGGGTGTTTTGTCTTTGTCGGTGTTGCAGGCAATTAAGGTAAGAGGCTCTTCCTATGATTCCAATTATCGTTTATAAGGTTTAGATCAAGTTTTAAGGTGTTTAAGATGTTTTAATGCTAGGAAGATGTGTTTTTCGTTGATCAAGGATCATAGGTGTTCTTGGAATGGTTAGATATGTTTATTTACGTTTTACTATGTTTAAATTGCTGTTATTTTGGGTTAGAAACTGATTTGGATCGAACTTGAGGATTTTAGGGTTCTTGCCGAAACCCAGGTCGGACGGGCGTCTGCTTCATGTGGACGGGCGTCTGCCTTGGTCACATTTCGGACGGGAGTCTGGTTTCTCTGGACGGGCGTCTGAGGTGTTATTTTACATTCAGGTTGTAGCTGTTTTAGGGTGGACGAGCGTCTGGGTAAAGTGGACGGGCGTCTAGTAGGTTCCAGACGGGCGTCCATGTCTTTAAACGGGCGTTTGGGTGTTGTTCAGCCTTATAAGTACGTTTTATCACTTATAAACCTTTAAACGTGATATGTTAACACTGTATAAACATAAACAAGCCTGAATTGAGCTTCTGATTCGTTCAGTTAAAACACCGAATGTACTCTTAAAGGGAGTTGAAGTTCGGATCCGTCGGAAGAGCATGATAGGCTTGTGCTTTGATGAATTAGTATTCATCAATGTCTGTGTAATTGCTAGGCCTTGTCCGTGTCTAGTGGTCTAGGAAGAGAGTAGTCAAGGTGAAGGAGATTAATTGAAAACACTTAAGTGGTTAGTTAATCATCTTAATAAATACGTACTTGACTAGTAAAAGATTAAACAACATGTCTCTCTTGGCTAGGCACCAGGCTAAATTGCGATGTATGCTTACCTCTGAAGGTGGAAGAACTCCGTAGGTCAACAAAACCCTAAGTACGGAGGGACTCCGCTGAGATGTGCGTACTATCGGAGTCTACCTTTTCTAGACTTCGTGGATATTGGTGTGATCCACTAATATGTTGCAAAAGAGTGTCCCAAAGGTGGATGCGCATAGTGCCCTTGAGTGCGGTTGTGACATAGATAAGTTAGGTAGAAACGTTTAGTCAGTTCATGTTGATGGACATGAAATGAACCCCAGATTGAGTCGGTCACACAAAGATAACTAATTAAACGATTAAAATCTTCTCTTTATAAACCTTAATTGTTGTCATAGCTTCTCACTTTTACTAAGTACTTTGTACTTACCTCCTTTGCATTTTCTTTTGTATGCATTGTGGGGTGAGAAGACGAACAGGTTGAGCATGTTTTAGAGGAGGATTTCGGTGACGACGCCACGTTGAAGATTTATCTTTCATTTATGTTGTCATTCATTTAGATAGACTTGTAGTACCTTTGGAGTAGGCTTTTGGTCTTTCGAGAATTGTCGTACGTTTATTTTGGACTTTGTATTTTTCCTTTTGATGTAATAAATTTACATTTCCATCTTTAGTATGGTTAATTTCTATTCATAGTAGCTTTTATGTTTTTGCCCGAGTCTTGTTAGCTTCCGTTTGCTTTTATTTGATACGACGACGTAGAGGCTTGCGTATAATATTAGACTTATTTAATGCTATACGCGCCGAACGTTTCTCTTCCGGATAAGGGCTCGGTATCCGGGAGCGGGGCGTTACAGTTGGTATCAGAGAGAAGCGTCTTTCTATCCTAGGATTCCCTTCCTTTAAGATAAGAATCCTTTAGACCTTCTAGAACTTGAGTTTGGTGGTAATCCTCGTATGACTAAGAATCCTTAAACCGTGGTTAAGTTCCACTAGGACTAAGTGAAGAGTCGTCTTAGACGAAGGTCAGGTTGAGTTCTCAGTTCACATCTTTCATGTGATCACCTCAGGTTTTGTCCCTTCTAGGATCCTTAGTAGTAACTCTTTCTTCTTTTGAAGTTCCAAACCGTAGCTTGTCACATAGGGTAAGTGAAACCCCTTAAGTAAAGCTTTGGGATCGGAGTCTTATGCCTACACCTTAAAGTCGAGGTCCTCTTGGTTGATTTTCTTAACTTCTCTATTGAAATCTCTTCACCTTCTCTATACATGAATATCTAAGTTTACTTTTATCTTGGCCTAACTTTGTAGAGAATGATATTTGATTCAGTTCTACAAGTCCTCCACTTTCTCTTTTCACTATCACTTGGTTGAGTTCATCAACATTCTTTGACCTTTGCTTTGCTTGAGATGGTTCTACACGAACTCCATGTGTAACCCTATTATTCCCAAGTACTCCTCAGTCGTTTCAACTCATAGTGATAAAGGTCTCTTACTTTGGCACATACTTTTCATTGTCCTCGTGTTTGGACTTACCCAACATGAGTGAATGCTTTTGTTTCCGTGTTTCTTCCTTTAACATAAGACTGTCTTTCCCCACTCTAAAAAATTCTGAAAATTTTCAGCAAAGTAGATTACTGTCTTATCTACAATTTCTCCTTTTACACCAACTCGATAATCATTATGGATTGTTCAGAAAATTCATGTTTATACCGGACACTCTGTCCAGAAAATCTGCAGCAGCACCTTCACTTCTTCTTCTGTTTTGAACAGGTTAAACATCTTCAAATGACCTGAATTTTTGATATGTTGCAGACAACAATTTTATCTACAGCTTCTATTTTGGAATTAAGTTCAGATTCTTTTTCGTTTGATCTCGATTTGCAATTCAACATAGTGTTTATTAATCTGAAAATTCTGGCAGCTTGTGCAATCGTCAGAAATAACTGTTTTTGACCAACTTACTTTCATTCAAAAATTCTAATATTTTTATATCACCTGGAAAACTCCGGTATCTAAATCTTTTCTCTTTGGATCGTGCTCAAATTCTTCTTCGTTTGTTCTGTACAAATCGATAATGTCAGAACCAGAGTAAAAATCCTACACAGCAACCTAAAAGAAATTTTCACCTCCTTGACTTAGAGTTTGGGCTAAGAGGGTAGTAAGTTACGACTGTTATGTTTAGGAGTTCCCTGAAGTTTGATCCCTTCCTGAGTTAAATCTTTTAGTAGGATGCTTGTAAAGCTAACGTTATAGTTTCTTTTGCAGTGTTAAACGAGAACCAAGATGCTATCCTCCAGCATGCAATGTTTGATTTTCAGACCCTTTTCATGCCCTTTTATAAATATACCTTTTCTAGTAATTTGTTTCTCATGTAATCCCTCAATTGAGATCTTTAAACTCAACAAATCCTCTCTGCAGTGTTGCACTCCCATCATTCATTTCAAATTCAAATTTGACTAAGCCTTCTGATGTCAGAACATTTTTTTTTACTTGTGTTTATTCTCAGCTCCCCTCCTAAGGGTAGTGTCGATATTGTAACTATTTCATCTAATGCTGCATGTTCCTTTAAGGTATGCATATCTTCTTTTACTGGTCAATTTTTAAGCCTATCATGGCATTCCTCTTCAGTTACTTATCTTTAAACTTCTATCAATTTTTGCTAAACCAGTTTCAAGCAGAAGGCATAATTTTTTTTTATTTTTTTTTACTATTTGTTTTTTCAAGATGCCTTACGAACCCAACTAGCCAATCGACTTTTGAGTTCCTAAACTTTTGATCTCCATTTCAGATTATTGCACCTTGTATGCTTCAGTTTTAAATCTCTTTCGGGCCATTTAGAGCCGTGAACCGCCATATACATCATTTTGACTTTCCACTTTCTGTTTTGGCGTTTCTACTACAATTTTGTTACACCGGTTGAAAGTTTATTTTATTTTAACCGTTTCATTTCCACACGAGGAATAACCTTGAGCGTTTATTCCTTGGCAGTGTACTATTCCTCTCGAGTAGTGCAACCTTGAACCTTTTATTTGAGTCGTCAATGATCGTTTAAACTTCCTTTGAAGGTTTGAATTAATTCTTTGAAATCAAACCTTATCCGATAATTTTTAAGTATCGTTTCCTCTTCATTCAAAATCTTGCTTGATGCTTATTTATTCAAACTTTTGATATTCCCTTACAATTTATTGGGGAAAATTTATATTTCTTTTAAATCTCGTAATAACCTCTCTTTGACTATTGCAAACTCGGACACTTCTTGACAAGTGTTTAATTTCATTCTGAGACCCTTTGATGTGCTCATTTTCCCTCCATAGCTACTTCATGCTAAGATTCTTGCTCTCTTTTGATTTCTATCTTTTAGTCCTTCTGGCGCTCAACCTTGCACCTTCACTTTGATTTTCTGTTGTGTGATGTTCCCTCTACGGAACTCATGCGAACTGGTTATTTTTCCTAGTTCACCAACATCCATTTTTTTGTTAACAAGTTTTTAACAATCAAGGTCATCTGCCTAATGTTCTCAAGTCCAGTATTTTCTTCCTTCTCAGTTAATGTTTCCAAGTCCATCAGCTGATGTTTCCTTTAACGTCTCCACTTTCTAAATGTTTATATGAAAGCCTATTACCATTCTTCCAAGTTGCCTCTGAAGTCTTTGTAGACCACCGTATCTTGCAGAATTCCACTCTCTTAAAAGAACTTCATCTGCAAGGTGTTCTTTTGTTTTCCTTCTGGTGGCTATCTTGTGTATTACGATACAATACCTCATTCTTCATCCTGGAACCAACTTCAACTTTCCTCAACACGGAATCATCTTGTTTTGCTTGTAACCCAAGCAACCTTCCTTATTTCAAGTGCATTGTGCCCTTCCTTGGCTTACCAAGTTGACATACCACCCTAGTACTCAACTTGTCACTTTTCAACTTCTTTTATTTTCCAAGATAACCCTAATTGGCATAAGGATTAAATCAGACCTGTCAGAGAGAAAGTATGGCAATGTATGTTCTCCACCCATAGGGAGTCTCAGAAGTCTTTCAGCCGGGATCCTTGCAGTTCTTCAGCAAACTTGGGGTGCCATGATGGAAGTTGGGATTGAAAGAAGTCAAGTGTTACAGAAGTGCAGTTTCGGCTGGGGGGATTCAGCTTTCCGGGTATAGGTCAGCAGGAGCAATCAAAGAGCGGTAAACCGATGATTGCAAGATTCGAGACGGTTGATGAGTTCGTGAAGAAACAAGATGAAGATCCAATGGTTTGGATTAGAAGTGAGTGGTCAGAACCGACCAGCCTTGGGTCATGAGTTAGATGAAGATAGCAACCGTTGGTAGCGGAATCAGCTTTGGGATTCCGATTGCGGAAGATTGGGAAGGACAATGAAGAATGAAAACCTCGAGATGGCAATTGCAGTTCCTCTCGGAGCGACCAAGAAGTACAAGAATTGGAATAGTACAGCTGGCGATCTTTCAGGAATATAGAGGTAGAAGAACATGAGTTTCTGGGATGAAGTTGAGCGACAACGGAATACGGGACCAGAGTTGATACAGCAAGCTGACAAAAAGATTGAAGTAGATCGTCGCCACCTCGAGATAGCTCAAGACAGGTGGAAGAGTTGGGAAGATGGAAGAAGAAGAAGAAGACGGTACGAGTTAGGAGACGGAACGCTTCGCAAAGTCCAGAGTTCAAGTACCTCTCGGTTACATTCGAGTTTCGAGGACGAAACTCCTCTTAAGGGGAAGGAATGTAACATCCCAAATTTTCGTAAAAGGGTAAAATAGTCATTGGGCGTATTTGCTACGACCTAATTATTATTTATCCTATTTATTTGATTAAAAAGGATTTAATTAAAGGATTTAGCTATTAATTATAAAGGATTTAATTAATGGCTATAAAAAAGAAATAAATTCCCAAATTTATTCATTAGTCTGGTGCGCATCTTCTGAAGGAAAATAAAGAGGAACAACGCACAACGAGAAGAAGTAACGCGAGAAGAAGACGAAATAATAGGAAGAACCGTGTGATCAATCCGTTCATCCGATCAAGATGCCGCAGAGAGAAAAGTAATCGCGCGAGGAGACGCAACTTTGGAAATTAACATCTCTCGATTTCGTAAGTTTTCAGTTTAGCCCTAGCTTTGTATTCGTAGAGTTCGATTCTTGAGAAATTCGTATCTTTTAATCCGTAGCTCTGTTTCGCAGCCATGAGTAGTTGAAAAGATCGTCTTGAAGCGTAGATTAATCTAAAAATAGTTTCACGGAAGTAAGCCCAGGTAATCTTCTATTTTTCAGGCTCTTTCAGTTTCGGTTTTCAGCAAGAAATAGGATTTTAGGGTTTCTTGTTGATCACATAGGTTTTGGGGTTAAGGATCAACAATTGTTGCGATTGCTTTGGGTGTTTTGTCGTCGGTGTTGCGAGCAATTAAGGTAAGAGGCTCTTCCTATGATTCCAATTATCGTTTATAAGGTTTAGATCAAGTTTTAAGGTGTTTAAGATGTTTTAATGCTAGGAAGATGTGTTTTTCGTTGATCAAGGATCATAGGTGTTCTTGGAATGGTTAGATATGTTTATTTACGTTTTACTATGTTTAAATTGTCGTTATTTTGGGTTAGAAACTGATTTGGATCGAACATGAGGATTTTAGGGTTCTTGCCGAAACCCGGAGTCGGACGGGCGTCTGCCGTGTGGACGGGCGTCCGCCTTGGTCACATTTCGGACGGGCGTCCGGTTTCTCTCGGACGGGCGTCCGAGGTGTTATTTTACATTCGGGTTGTAGTCGTTGTCTTAGGGTGGACGAGCGTCGGGTAAAGTGGACGGGCGTCCGCAGGTTCCGGACGGGCGTCCATGTCTTTAAACGGGCGTTTGGGTGTTGTTCACCTTATAAGTACGTTTTATCACTTATAAACCTTTAAACGTGATATGTTAACACTGTATAAACATAAACAAGCCTGAATTGAGCTTCTGATTCGTTCAGTTAAAACACCGAATGTACTCTTAAAGGGAGTTGAAGTTCGGATCCGTCGGAAGAGCATGATAGGCTTGTGCTTTGATGAATTAGTATTCATCAATGTCTGTGTAATTGCTAGGCCTTGTCCGTGTCTAGTGGTCTAGGAAGAGGGTAGTCAAGGTGAGGGAGATTAATTGAAAACACTTAGGTGGTTAGTTAATCATCTTAATAAATACGTACTTGACTAGTAAAAGATTAAACAACATGTCTCTCTTGGCTAGGCACCAGGCTAAATCGTGATGTATGCCTACCTCTGAAGGTGGAAGAACTCCGTAGGTCAACAAAACCCTAAGTACGGAGGGACTCCGCTGAGATGTGCGTACTATCGGAGTCTACCTTTTCTAGACTTCGTGGATATTGGTGTGATCCACTAATATGTTGCAAAAGAGTGTCCCAAAGGTGGATGCGCGTAGTGCCCTTGAGTGCGGTTGTGATATAGATAAGTTAGGTAGAAACGTTTAGTCAGTTCATGTTGATGGACATGAAATGAACCCCAGATTGAGTCGGTCACACAAAGATAACTAATTAAACGATTAAATATCTTTTCTTTATAAACCGTAATTGTTGTCATAGCTTCTCACTTTTACTAAGTACTTTGTACTTACCTCCTTTGCATTTTCTTTTGTATGCATTGTGGGGTGAGAAGACGAACAGGTTGAGCATGTTTTAGAGGAGGATTTCGGTGATGACGTTTGACGACGCCACGTTGAAGATTTATCTTTCATTTATGCTGTCATTCATTTAGATAGACTTGTAGTACCTTTGGAGTAGGCTTTTGGTCTTTCGAGACTTGTCGTACGTTTATTTTGGACTTCGTATTTTTCCTTTTGATGTAATAAAGTTACATTTTCATCTTTAGTATGGTTAATTTCTATTCATTGTAGCTTTTATGTTTTTGCCCGAGTCTTGTTAGCTTCCGTTTGCTTTTATTTGATAAGACGACGTAGAGGCTTGCGTATAATATTAGACTTATTTAATGCTATACGCGCCGAACGTTTCTCTTCCGGATAAGGGCTCGGTATCCGGGAGCGGGGCGTTACAGTTTCAGCTTTCTTAAAGCTTATTGGAGAGGATTTTTCGATACGGCTCAATCGGTAGAGACTCGTGCTGATAACGTGTTATAAAATATAGTATGTAGTTGATTTACTCAAGTAGAAAGGTAGTACTATTCTTAGTACAAAAGTAAGAAATCAAAGAGTAAAATATAAGTGCCAAAGTACTATGCTAATATATTCAGCAAGTAGGATTAATGTTGCTTTTATCTTACTCATCCCATTTTTGGTTTGTTACGTATGATATTTATATATACAAACTACTAGGATATTGTTCTCCAAAAAAAAAAAATGGCGGCTATGCATGTGATACAATGAGGATAACCAAAGGTTACCATGTGATGATCACGCGGCGGAAACCGATAATGGATAATTATCTAATGCGGTATCGTTTAATAAAAATATGATATATTACATGTGATTTTATAGTGTAACGAATCTGTCGATTACATCATATATTTGTGACAAGACTTAACCATTAAGTAACTAGCTGCAGGCTAGTACTTTTCACAGAGAATATAGATATTATATCTAATGGATATCCAAATAATACAAGTATATTTAAAACACAAACTAAATTATTAGTTCAACAATTAGCTCTCCACTTAAAAATAAAAAAACAAAAAAAAAACAATTAGCTCATAAACAGTTCACTGAAAAATCATGGACGGATCCGGCATATGGCTGGGGTGCCCACTGAGCATTTTTCTTTTTTTCTTTTTTTTTTGGTATGTGGCCCAAAATCTAAATTCAGCCCACCTAAACAATTAGCGCGGTACATCAATAACCATTTCTAACACTTACAGTTTATTGAGTCAGCCATCACTCTAAGGGCATGTTTGGTAGGGAGAAAAATGGAGAGAAAAGAAAAGATTTTAATTCTTTTCTCAAGTTAGATATGTTTGGTTAACTAAGAAAAGAAAAGTCTTTTTTCTCAAGTTGATTTCATTTCTCAAAATCCTATTCTTTTCCCCAATTTTAATTCTCACCCTATCCCAAAGAAAAGTTTAGTGAGAACAGAAAAGTTTTTTTCTTCCAACATTTTTTCTTAACCATGTTTTCTATTTGTGTTTTCCATGATCATTTTTCATAATATGAATTGCTTGAATTTATTTTTATTGTTAGCGTTAGACACAATATTTTATTTATTTAATTATGATTCGTATATTTTATCTACAACAATCTTTGTATCGTTTTATATTTATTTTTTTAAGAATTTGAGGTAGAAAGTGTCCAACAATTCTTATGTTTAATTTTACGGTGATTTAATTTAGTTCTAATTTTTTTGTTTGACTTTTTATTTGTTGGATCTTCTATTATTTTGTTGCAATGTGTCTTTTGTCCAAAGATGACTTGTGTAATAGTAGACACGTGTTTAGCGTTTTCTTTTTAGTGACTCAAAATCTTTTTTCACTGAATTGTATACAGAGAAAAAAATTTGTGCTATAAAATAACATCACCAATACTTTGATTCTAACTCATCCGAAAAAAAATTTCCTAGTTCTGTACCTGTGAAAAATCATGCCGGTTTTCTAATTTTAGCTATCACTTGCTGAATTTATATTTATATAATTTTTGTTTTACTTAACATAAACCATGAAATGTTATGAGGTTCTTCGCCTTTGGTCAAACAGGTGGGACCGGGTTTCTTGCATCTCCATGTGTTTTTGGCATAGGAAGCATAGGGGGGAACCACCGGCAGTGAAAGAGGTGGAACTGCTCCCCGAGTGAAATAGGAGTTGAAACAGACAGATGTGGTGGTGGAGGAAGAGCTCCAACGGCTGGCTTTGGCTTTGACTGCCACTGCCTGAAGCGTGATCAAAGGTAGAGTTGTGACTGTACGCCATGTGAAAAGAGGGAACAACCTATATTAAATACCGAAACAAGCCTAGGCAATATCAATACTTGTCTCTAAAATTATGACTTAACAAGAAAAAATGTACTATCACATAAACTTAGTGGTTTGGTAACAACTGTAACGACTCAAATCATAGGCTAGACGAAAATAATAGGCCACTCTGCACGTGCTTATCATGTGATCAAATATACACGTAAGCATCACATAATAGCCTTCTCATACAAAAAAGGCAGAAGATAAAAAGAAGTTGACATATCAGAATGTGTAGAATTCAAAATATGCCCTTAAAAACATGAATGATCAAATTCAGAACTAAACTGATGGAACAATAAAATGAATCTTGGAGTCACCACTGCCGCTGATGGCAAGGGCCACTGCATCGGTAGGGCCAAAATCCAAAAAGCCTATATCAATTTACAGATATATCTACTACTTTAAAACACAAAAGAATAATCCAAAAAGTTGTCATTGACGATGCTGGATCTCGTCTATTCTATGATCCGGGCGAAATTAACTCTTATGACGATTAATCTGAGAATAATTTATGAACAATGCGACGGGGATGGGATTTGTGTATATTTTAGACTACGTCTGAGAGTTATTTCTCTCAGATTGCCTACGTATCCAATATGTGTAATTGGAATCAAGTAATTCGTAGTTCCTTAGGGATTGATTATATAGGAGACGTCTCGTCCCTTTTCTTGTCCAAAAGGATTCGGTTTTCTTAATCCCTAAGGATTATATCGTGTCAATCCCCTTCATTTAGGGATAATTATGAATATATTTAAATGACAGGATCAGTGTCATTATATCATGAGATTATTTCCATATTTATCTTATAATATAAGAACACGTTTAAATATTAGATAAGGAGAGCTCTAGCTGGCCCGCGGTGAGCTCCCCAAGTCGTTTCACCTTAGCTGCACTACCCGAACTCCGATATGACTGACCCAACCTACGGTAGTCTGGTCGGAAGGACAGGTTGGACCTCCCGTCTAGGGTCCTGGCCTGACTTGTAAGTCGATATGGGACTCCTGGCCCATAAATTAGTTACATTTTCTCTCTCCATATTTATTATATGGCCGTTCTCTGAACGACATGTGGCTCGAGCTAATCCGACCCTCGTCATAAGCCCTCCAGTCTGCCCAAGCTCCTAATGGTAGGTCAGATCTGACTTGGGTGGAGCTCAGCTCTATCCACAAAGGAATAGATGTTGACGGTGTTGTTGTAAAGCTTGCTGAGTCTATGATCTTTTGCTAATCAATGGTAATGGTGTTAGTGTGATACTGTTACTGTGATACTGATAATGTGATACTGATACTGATACTGTGATACTGATATTATGGAACTGATACTGTGATATTGATACTGTGATACTGTTTCTGTGATACTGTTACTTGAAGGAATGATTCTTATAATTAAAAATGCACTTGTACAACAGATTTGACACAGATTTGAGAAATGAGGGAAATAAAAAAGGGCTCGAACAGAAGACAAGATTGAACATCTTGAAATAAAACTCATTGAACAGAAAGAAGTGTCTAACAAGTATGGTGCTGAGGTTGACGCAATGAAACCGAAGGCGGAGATCTACGAGCTAATGTTCCGAGAAGAGGCTAATGCTCCTTGGTAATGATCTGTGAATTGAGATAGGGTACAAATGTTAAATCATTTGGTGTAGAGGATGACTTTATTGAGAAAATGTTAAACCATTTGGTGTAGAGTTGAAGAAGAAGATGATGGTAGCAATCGACATTGTCGAGATTTTTAGGTTCTTAGATAATCCTTTCCTTGATGTAACTTAATTATCACATATGTTGATGTTAAAGTTGTTTATCATATATGTTAGACATATTCTAGTTTTAATGATGAGTGTCAGACTAGCTGTTATAAAGCAAAGGCAAAAAGATGTCTAGAATGAATGTATATGTTTATTAGAGTTTGATCTTTGTATATGTTTGATCAAACAAGCACTGTAAAGAGGTCAGCTGACTTGATCAGCAAACCTATCTAGCTCAGTAGAGTGTCTAGGACCTGCTGATGGTTGAAGGCTGAGGGTTTAAACTCAGTAATAAAGGCTAAGAGATCAAACTTAGTATTAAAAGTCAAGGATATGGGATCAGAATTTAGGTAAGTCTGTAATGGCCTAAACTGATCACATATACCTTGTGTAGAAGGTCTAAGTTCCATAAAAAGTAAAGTGATGATTGGAACTTGGTTATACTTAAAATGGTGTACTCTAACTTCATAATAAAAAGTTACATGAGAAGCAGTCAGCTGAGGTGCTTATAAAACACAGCGGACCAAAAGTCAGCTGATTATGTATGGACATCAGCAGACCTATACAACAGGTGTCTACTGAATGTAAAAGTCGATTTAATCCAAGTTTTTCTGGAAGAATAAATGGATAAGGATGAATTACAAGCATTGGATTGATCAATCAATCAATGGCTAGGATGAAAGAGACGTTGTAAGGATTTCAGAGCCAAATCAAAATGGAATTAAATCAATGGTTGACAGACGACTGTCAGGAGGACACTGACACTGTCAGTATGGTACAGCAGAGGGAATTTCAGGGAATAATCAGACAATCCTGTAACGGTTGTTTTTGAAATTCAAATTCAAATCATAGGATGTGCACCTATAAATAGAGGACCTATGATTCAGATTACACATACAAGAGCGATTGAAAAACAACTAAGTATTTTGAGCAAGAACAAGCAATATCGATCAAGTGCAATCTTACCCTGTTGATACAATCTGAACTTTAAACTTACTGATCAAGAATTTTCTTCAAGTGTTTCTGTAATCAAGTTTTATCCAGTACACACACTTGAAGACTACAAGCTGTTGATCTTTTCATCCTGGTCAAAGCTTGCTGAAAGCTGAATCACTTTCTTGATTCAACCCCTTATTTTTCAAAAAGAACCTGAAAACAGAGAAGCACTGCTAAAGTGTCAAGGACTGTTGTGTTTTTTGGTGAGCTGGTGAAGAGGCAATCCTACCCTTCAATGACCAGTGGAATACTTTGGAGCAGCTATCTCAAAAGTCTCTAGTGAATTTCCTCTAACATCACAGGAGAAGAGTGGACTGACAAGATTACACCACCTAGAACCACTATAAAACTTGCCTACTTTACTTTACTACATTTACATTCTGCACTTTATTTTATTTGAATGCTTAATCACATCAACCTGCTGAACTAGCTACTGGAATAACACTACTTGCACTACTGAGTATCTAATACTTAGTATCATCTTTAAACTGTTAGGAAATCACTAGTTTAACGCAGCAGAATTTAAAATTTGATTTCCTTTTACTAGATCGTTCTTCGTTTAATGCAATAAACACATTAAGTAGTTTGACGGTTATACATTGATGATCTATAAGATCGTCGGTTTGACCGTCAACGGAGAGTAGTACAGTGTGCAAGCCGTCCACGCGTCCAGCCTCTATCGCTAATCCACACGAACTCCTCACCAGAATCCTCCTTGGATTGCTATCGGAAAAACTCCGGTTGCTAGACCGGCCTTTTTCCTCCCTCACAAACTCACAATAGGTTGCTCTCTATTTTACACAAGAACTATGAGCTCTTGCAATTGTGTTGTACAAAAGAGCTTGACACCCACTTCCTTTATATAGAGGAGGTGGCGCCCCATATGAAGTGTGGAGGAGAAGAAAACATTTTCCCAATAAAATAAAGAAAATCTTCTAGATTGATTTATCTCTTTTATTATAATTAATTTTGCCAATATCTTATATTGAATATAATTATCTTATTTCCATAAATCTATTTTTCCAAAATCAATTAATATCTCATATTAATATTATGGTAATCTTATTAATTAAAGTGCACAATCCAAGTGTATCTTACACACTTAAAAGTGGCGCCCCATTAGTCAACTAATTGACTTCCGGAATATTCTTTAATTAATATAATTTATATATAATTAATATCTTGTATTTTATTTATTCATAATAAATAAATACCACCATATTGTAGAAATATTACTCAAGATATCGAGTTGAGTCCGCCGAGGTTTCACAGGGGTGCTCGCGACTCGCCGAGCCTCGGATTTCGTACATAATATTTTGTACACCTTATTTAATTGTAAAAGACATATTAATTGTGATATTAATTGTGATTCATATAAACAATTAATATGTCAAACTCTAGTTTACTTTATGTCATAGACATAACTTTTACTTTTTACTTTTGCATGCTTGCCGCCCACATCTACATACTCAAGTGGCCGCCCAAGCTAGCTAGCTAGTCTCTCTATCTCAATTGTATCTATTTATACATCTCTTTACTCAATGAATAAAACTAAGTTGAAGTTTACTCTTGTGTTAACACATTCTCAAACTCTCTTCATGGTATCAGAGACATTTGTGTTCTAACTTTTTCCGCTACAAAACTCATATTTCTGAAGAATGTCTTCCACATCCGACATTACTTCAACCTCAGCAGACTCTCAATGAAATTTCAACTCGATCGGGATTACTGACAACTCCTCTTCTTATACAAACCATAGACTTGATGGTAACAACTATCTCGTTATGGTCAAGGTCTATGAAAATGTACATTTCGGACAAAGTAAGATGGGATACTTGTCCGGAACAAAACCCGCACTCGCCGAAACCGACCCCGCTTTGAAGCATGGGACACAACAAATAATCAACTCATGACCATCCTCACGAGGTCAATGACAAAAGAGATAAGTGAAAACTTTATGATGTATGATACTGCCAAAGAAATCTGGGATAATGCCAGAGATCTTTACTCCAAGAAGGATAATACATCTGAGGTATATGAACTAGAAGCTCGATTCAAACTTGCGTGCAAGGGGATATGTCTCGTAACTCAATATTTCAATCAACTATCTAAGGCTTGGCAACACTTAGATATGTTAGAAACTCACTCTTGGAATGATGTCAAGGATGTCGCTCTTTATAAAGACATCATAGAAAAGAAGAGAGTATTCGTTTCCTCACCGGACCGAATCCTACTCTTGATGATGTTAGAGGAAGAATTCTTGCCACCAAACCTCTTCCAAATCTCAAATCCATGTTTGCCGAGGTCAAACATGAAGAAAGTAGGAGAAAAGTCATGCTTCGAAATCCCCTACCGACAACCCTACCGAAGGTGCCGCCCGCCGACCGTCGGGAAGGCACGAGGTTGCCGAGACATACAAGAAGCCTACCGAGAAAACCGGAAAACTCGTTCGTGATCACCGCAAACGCACAAATCACACCAAGGACAACCGCCGGAAGCTCCATGGCAAGCCTAACTCCTCAAAAACCTCAAAACCTATCGTGGGAAAGTCAAGGCAGACACATCGGTGAGGAGGAGAATGACAACCGATGAATGCTCGCTTGTCGCATTCAAAGCCTTCCCGAATCAACAAAAGGAAGGTAGTCACTCTATTGATGTTGCTACTCATACTCATACAGTAAATTCTACTCTTCCCTTAGCAATGAAACATGGATTGTTGATTCTGGGCATCCTCCCATATGACCGGTAATAAAAACCTTATAACCAACTATATGCCTTGTCACCAAATTCATAACATTAAAACTGCCGATGGATCTATCTCTCGTGCAAAAGGTGTTGGAAATGTTAAACTCACTAATAAGATATGCCTACAGGATGTCCTATTTGTTCCAAACTTAGACGCAATCTTATATCCGCAAGAGACTCACTAAAGATTTGAATTGGACTGTTGTTTTTAAGGAAAATCAAGGCACATTCCAGATCCTACTTCACAGAAGTGATTGGGAAGGCTAAACCTTGCGCCGGATTGTTTCGGTCAACCCCGCCGAAGACAAGAGACCGAAGACCGAATCCGCCTCAAAGGCTCTGCTCCCGTACTTTAGACAATATCATGTTATGGCATTATAGATTAGGACATCCAAGTTTTGGTTACTTAAAATCTTTAACTCCCGAATTGTTTAAAGGATGTAATCCGAATGACCTTCAATGTGATATTTGTCAATTTGCTAAACTTACAAAATCTCGTGTATGCTAAGTTACCTCATTTGCATTCCTCACCCTTCACCTTAATACACAGTGATGTGTGGGGACCCTCTAGGGTGAAAAGTATAACAGGGAAAAGGTGGTTCGTCACCTTTATTGATGATCATACCAGGAACACTTGGGTTTTTTTAATGAAAGACAAATCAAGTTGGCCCTATCTTTCAAGAATTTTATCATATGGTCTCCACTCAATTTGATACTAAGGTCAAGATCTTAAAGACGATAATGCTCTAGAATACTATGAGTCTAATCTCGCACCTTCTTGACAGATAGAGGAATTGTTCATATCGTAGTTGTGTGGAAACACCTCAACAGAATGGGGTTGCCGAGAGAAAACAACAGCACCTCGCCGGAAATGGCCGATCAATCATGTTCACCACACATGTTCCTAAATATATGTGGGGTGAAGCCATACCGATCGCAACTTAATTACTCAACGTACTTCCCACAGAGTGTTAGGTTTCAAAACTCCACTCCAAACCCTACCGACCACACACTCCCGCCATCATCTTGTTTCCCGCTTGCCTCCAAAGATCTTTGGTTGTACCGTGTTTGTGTATATCCATGCTCAACACGAAGTAAACTTGATCCTAAAGCTCACAAGTGCATTTTCCTAGGTTATGCAAAGGACGAGAAAAGGTTACAAATGTTATTCCCCTATCGAAAAGAAATTTTACAATTCTATGGATGTAAAATTCTTTGAAAGGACCCCTTATTACAAAGAAACCTACCGAGTCATTCACCGATGGAAACCCGATTGAAATTGACCTAAACCCCTTCCCTCAAAGAAACTCTTAACCCTCAAGAACCTATCGATCCTCGCGAGACCGAACTTCGCACCCTACCGACTCTCTACAAACCCTAATACTCCTCAAAGAACCTCCCCGAACAAGAGTCTACCGACCCGAGCCCGCGCCGATCCCGAGCCTATCGACACTCAAAGAATCTACGCATCCTCGCAGCCCGCCGACATTGATGATAGGCCTATTGCTCTTAGGAAGGGAAAGAGATCATGCACCGATCACTCTATTCATTCTTATTTATCTTATGATAAGTTATCTCCTCGCCTTTGCCATGTTTTCACAGACCCGGACTCTCACTCTATTCCTAAAAATATTCAGGAGGCCCTTCAAAATGATAAATGGAAGGCTGCTGTTAAAACAGAGATGACAGCACTTCTGGATAATCATACTTGGGATTTGACACCTCTCCCACAGGGCAAGAAGACAGTCAGTTGCAGATGGTTATTCACTATCAAATACAATGCTGATGGCACTATTGACAAGTACAAAGCTAGATTGGTAGCCAGGGGATTCACTCAAACTTATGGCATTGACTATAAGGAAACTTTTGCACCAGTGGCAAAACTCAACACTGTCAGGGTTCTCGATCTCTCTACCGTCCAACTTGACCGGCCTCTTCACCAATTGGACATCAAAAATGCTTTTCTAAATGGGGACCTTACCGAGGAGGTTTATATGAATGTACCTCCCGGTTTTGTCAATCCTCATACTTAAGGCAAGGTGTGCAAACCGAGGAAATCTCTATATGGCTCGAAGCAATCACCAAGGGCATGGTTTGGAAAGTTAACAACTCGTGGTCAAAGCCGCCGGATATCACCAATGCAATTCGATCACACTATGTTCATCAAGACAACCAACCGTAAGAGGTCTATTATTATTGTCTATGTGGATGATATCATCCTCACCGGAGATGACTCTACCGAGATCCAACATTTGAAGACTCTGCCGGGCAAAGGTGTTTCGTGTGAAAGACTTGGGTTTTCTCAAATATTTTCTTGGCATGGAAGTAGCAAGAAACAAAGAAAGGCATTTCGTCTCCCAAAGGAAATATGTACCGGATCCGCCAAGGAAACCGGCATGCCGGGGTGCAAACCTCGCTATATCCCCCGTAGACCCCACCATACCCTGCTACATGGTGACATTGCTCGTCGTGAAAGAACAATATCAAAGGCTTGTAGGGAAACTCATCTACCTCTCCCATACAAGACCCGATATTGCATACGGGGTCGGGCCTCGTCGGTCAAATTCATGCATTGCCCTACCGAGCAACATTGGGATGCAAAGTGAATAGGATACCGAGGTATTTAAAATCCACACCGGGCCAAGGCCTCGCACTTCACAAAGTCTACCGATAGATCAATCAAGGTCTACACCGATGCCGATTGGGCCGGATGTCACATTGACAGAGGTCTACCACAGGCTATTGCTCATATATATGGGGGAACCCGGTTACTTGGAGGAGCAAGAAACAACCTACCGTGTCAAGAAGCAAGGTCGAAGCCGAACTAAGGGCACTTGTACTTGGCATTTGTGAAGCTCTATGGCTAAAAAGTGGTACCGACCGAACTTCAAAGAACCGTATCGCAACCTATCACAATCATGTTGTGATAATAATTCACCTTATGCATGGCAAGAAGATACGTCCATCATGATAAAACCAAGCATGTGGACATTGACAGACACTTTCTCGAAGGAGAAGATTGATGCCAAGATTATTCAACTCCAAAGATGTTCCCTCGCGATCGAATGTCGATATTCTTACCAAGGCTATTCCACCTCTTATGTTCAAATAGACTAAGTAAAAACTTGGCGCATCAACATATACAAACCCGGTTGAGGGGGGGTGTAGAAATATTACTCAAAGATATACGAGTTGAGTCCGCCGAGGTTTCAGCAGGTGCTCGCGACTCGCCGAGCCTCGGATTTCGTACATAATATTTTGTACACCTTATTTAATTGTAAAAGACATATTAATTGTGATATTAATTGTGATTCATATAAACAATTAATATGTCAAACTCTAGTTTACTTTATGTCATAGACATAACTTTTACTTTTTACTTTTGCATGCTTGCCGCCCACATCTACATACTCAAGTGGCCGCCCAAGCTAGCTAGCTAGTCTCTCTATCTCAATTGTATCTATTTATACATCTCTTTACTCAATGAATAAAACTAAGTTGAAGTTTACTCTTGTGTTAACACATTCTCAAACTCTCTTCACATATTAATTTACCACTATAACCTTTATAGTCTAGAGATAAACTTTCCTTATTTGGTTATCAGCTATAACCGCATTTTAATCCGACTCGATGTTCATATGTGTGTGACCCGATAGGCTTCCGAATATGTTGGCCGTAGACACAAAGTGCAAATTACTAAAATGCCTAACGATCACGGGATAGCGTCTAGCAACACACCGTGACCCCCAATCATCGGAAGAGTCAAAAGCAATGACTACTACCTTTCATGTGAAGCAGTTCGCTGTAATAATATCCATACGATCGTATCTAGAGTGTCAATACATTAACGATCATATCTTATAATCTGGATATCATGCTCTCTCAGGATAACGCATTTACTCCCACTTTGCAAAGATTCTCGAGAGCTAGACATTCCTTATAAGAAGGCCATTTCGGATATTCAATCCCAATCATAGGATACGCGATTCCCGGACGACCAATCATGTATACTCCGCATGCTTCAATATCATACCCAATCACTACCGCATGATCACCTCGTGGCTAGGGGAAATCTCAATAGTGTCAAAGCATGATAATCCACACCGTGATGCCATGAAGACTCCGGTCAAAAAGATAATTACACAACCGCCACATAGTGTGACACTTAATGTAAGTGGGTCAGTCTAACGTACGCATTCTGTAATACATGTCTACGTACAGTCCAAGTGTCTCTACACTTCGATAGACGAGATCTATCCCTATCTTCTAAAATATAGAAGACATTCAATACGTGCAAGTCTGATTATACTATCAATGTCCTATTTGACAATATGTAAGACTAGAGACATTTAAGTACCAAACTTGTTATAGTGATTAGAGATCTCATCAACCATTATCACTATCATGGTTTCTCTATCACAGTTTGATATTAGGGACGTTACTATATATATACAACAAATAATATGAAGATTAAACAATATATAATAACATAAGTGCTTTTATTAATCATAATAAAGTTATTACATGAACTAAATAGACTGTAAATAACCCGACCCGGTCGGATTCGGTCTAACCCGATTGGGTTTAGGACACCTTTCCAACATAAACAACAAGTATCAAGGCTTAATTTAATATATTCTGCTGCAACAGATTCAATAGTTTCAATAGTCAGTAGACTGCTGAAGGTCAACCGACTATTGACCCTGCTGAGTTTGTAAACTCCAATTTAAATTGATAAGTTTATTCACCCCACCCCCCACCCCCCTAAACTTAAGCAAAGCCTTTTCAAGGGACCAACAATATATGTTGTAATTTTTCTCCATTGTGATTGAATGTGTTATTTCAAAATACACAAGTTTTTTGGGTGTTAATATGATTACATTATTGTCCAAATGATTTTTAGTTTACGGTTTGTCTATGTTTTAATCCATAATGGAATATACGTTGTCGGTGTTGTTGTAAAGCTTGCCGAGTCCATGATTTTTGGCTAATCATATACTATTAATGGTAATGATAACGGTAATGGTGTCATTGTGTTTGTTAATAAAACGTGTTAATGTGATACTGTTATTGTGATACTGATACTGTGATACTGTTACTGTGATATATATTGATACTAATACTGCGATACTGATACTGATACTGTGTTAGTGTAAACGCGGCGATTATATTCAACTTTCAAAAACTACGTCGAAATGTATCGTATGAGATCTCAAAATGAAGAGAAAAAAAATATAAACTTTGGTGAAAGAATTTTGATAATCGGTGTTTTAAATCTAAAGTTATGGTCGTTTATAAGAAAAACGCTCCGATTCATATAAATATTTTTTCGGCTTTCAAAATTTACGTCGGAAGGGTATCGTATGAGATCTCAAAATAAAGAGCAGAAAAAATATGAATTTTGGTGAAAAAAATTTGATGATCAGAGTTCTAAATCAAAAGTTACGGTTGTTTGAAAAAAATAAAGATGAAGCAACAAAGAAAAAAGGATGAAGCAGCGCGAATTGATATAAGAGGGTATTTTTGTCCGTCTGAATTTTTTTGTCCTTTTTACAACTAAAAAAAATAGTGTGTCCTGTTTATTTATTTTGGGTCAAAATTTGGACTTTTCCCTCGTTCCCTCTAAAAAATAATATACTTTTTTCCGATAAGATGTTAGAGAGGGGTAGAGAACTTTTCAATTAAATTGGCATTAAACGATTCAAAATTATTTTTACTCCGTTCGTTGAGGATGAATGGTTTAAATTTACATAGATAGTAACTATTGAAGTATATAAAATGTTAATTAAGCAAGTGTTAGGCTACAAAAGACCCACATTTGAGGGGGCGTGTTGAACTATATAAAATGTTAATTATCTACCTCCCAACAACTTAAACTTTTGGGAGAAACGGCAATTCAACATGGTATCAAAGCAAGAGGTCCTAGGTTCAAACACCGCACCAAGCAAAAAAAAAAAAAAAAAAAAAAATACTAACTAACTATACCTACAAGTGTTGGGTCTATCTCTCGTCTTAGAGGCTTACACGAGCCTCTATCTCCCTTCTTATAGACACACACGGGTCTCAATCTCTTATTATAGGTCCACACTTGAGGGGGCCTATTGAGATATAATGTTAATTATCTATCTTCCCATCAGCTTAAGTTTTTGGTAGAGATGATAGTTCAACATGATATCAGAGCATGAGGTCATGATTTCAAAACTTGGTCCAAGCACTGTTTTCCCAAAAAGAAAAAACAAGTGTTGGGCTGCAAAAGACCCACACTTGAGGGAGCGTGTAGAAGTATATAAAATGTTAATTAAACAAGTGTTGGGCTCCAAAAGACCCACATTTGATGAGGCGTGTTGAAATATATAAAATGTTAATTATCTCCTCCCAACAGCTTAAGCTTTTGGGAGATATGGTAATTCAACGGTAACAACCGAATTATATGTAGGACAATTAGCTCATAAGTGATTCACGGAAAAATCATGCCATTTTTTTAACTATCACGAGCTAAATTTATATTTATATGACTTTATTTTATTTGACCTTTTTTTGAAGAAATTATTTTTCACCGATATTAAATATGGAAAAACACTCAAATTGTGATTCGAATATGATTAGAATAATTATCATTTTCTGTCTCAAATTGGGTCAGAAATAATCCGTTGTCTTAAAAGATTCTCATTTGAAATATATGTCATTGTTTCCAAATATATATATATATATATATATATATATATATATATATATATATATATATATATATACAACATTCTTAGAAGATACATTGAACATAGAGTAGATTAACCAAAATATTCAGTTTCGGGTAAAATTTAATTCTTTGGTAAGTGACAAATAAGATTTTTGTGCTCATATGAAAATATACACACATAGGTATTATCGACTTCAATTATATATTTACATCATTTTTTTTATTTTACTCCTCTCTTCTCTAAATTTTCTTCTTTGCAGAAGAGGCTCATTCTCTCTTTGAGTATTTGTGAATTGCTCCCAAAGATCTTTTCAACAGAACAATAGTTGTTAAGGAGGTAAAATTGTTCATCTATCTTCTTTAATCTTCTTTTTTATCCAAATTGATGTGCAATGATCTTTTAGATGCGCATGTTCCTCCGGGGGGGGGGGGGGGGGGGCGATTGGGACGCGGGCATAAGGGTCTTTATGATACAATTAATAATTCACTTCATTTTCAATTAGGCCTTAGCTTCATTGCATCAATGAAAAATTCATGTTCACTGCAGAGAAATTTTGGAACATTATATTAGCATTGAAAAATGTTTGTAGTATACTTTAATTCATCAAATTTTTTTAGTTCAGTCCGTCTGATTATCAGAATATAGTCCATTAGTTCACTTCAAATTAAAATCCTGACTTCGTCCTTGTTGAAATAACACCTTGAGACTGATTTTGTTTTCTCTTAGTAGTTTGGTCGTCTAGTTTTTTATCAACCAAAAAAAAGTTTGGTTATCTAATTTATTTATTTTCGTTAGAAAGACTTCGTATAATCTTTTATTAATTTTTTGGAGCTAAATTCTCACGCTTATGGCTAGCACTATGGGTGAGATACAAATACATGGATACGGTTCGATACAGGATACGTAAGTGCGGGGTTTTTTGAAAATATAGGACAAGGTTACAAGGCACGTGTACGTGAATATTGCAAATATACCCTTTCCTTCATTTTTTTTGTAGTGTTTCATTATCTTAGACAAATTTTCATTCATTATCTAAAGGTATTTACTCAAATTTTCACATGGTTTTCCATTTATCATATTAGTTATGAATATGCATATACGAGTCTTGTATATCCAACATTTGAATTACAAATTCGTCTCTATAAGTCGGATACATATCAGATACGGTACACGTTACTGTATAAAATTATATGTGCGTCATAGATCTTTAGCATAGTGATGAATATGTTCATCTGTGTTGTTCAAATAAATATTAAAAAAAAATTATAAAAGCAAAATTGTGTGTTTATGGATCAAACTTTTCTTTTCTAATGAACCATTAATACTCCTTTGTGCAATTTTATTTCCATGTATAAAGTAGTGGGAAGAATTAATTAATTCTTACATTACATGCAAGTAAGATATTTAGATGTGAGTTAGATTTTAATTATAACTCTCCCAAAGTTAAAGCAATTTTGATTTTGATTTTGATATTGATTCTGATTAAATGAAGAACACTAATTGGTATATATATGTTTGTTAAGTTCTAAAAATGTCAAGAAATATCATCTGAATCACCATTAATGGATTCAAAATAAAGGCCTTGATATTACATTGAATATGAACTAAATTTTTTTTTTTTAAATATATTTTCTCTGGTCTTTACTTCTATTTCAGGAATGGCAGGGGGTGGAAAAAGAAATAGGAAGAAAAATAAAGAAATGTCCAAAAAATCTAATCCAAACCCGGAACATGAACAACCCAAAATCTTCAATAATGTTAGCCCTCTTGGAAAAAACAAAGCTCTATGGAATGAACTTTATGAAAAGGTTAAGTCGCAATACCAAAAGGTTATTGATATTATGGTAGCTATGGATTATTCAAAAGATGTAGCTTTAAGAGCGATCTTGATAAATGGTCGTATAAATGGCCCTTCAAGTACTATTTTTGCCAACATTTTGAGGAACTGCGTCACCTACCTCGAAACGGGATGCATGATTGATGCTAGACAATGCTCAGGTGGAGGAGAACCTATTCTTAAGGATTTGGAAGATGTAGTATATTGTTCGACGCAAGCGTTAATTAACGAGGCTACAAATGATGAAAAAAGTGTAGATGAAGTCATTAAAGATCTTCTATCAGACAATAGGGTTTTCCTACAAGAGTTTTCTTCAAGTGAAGGTAGTACATCAAAAGTGCTTGAAAATGAAAGTACTGAAAGATTGATTACAGAAAGTGTAGATTCTTTGAGGAAATTGAAAATCAACTCTTCTGCTGCAGTCCATCAACTTAATGACATTAGCCCTTCATTCACACCTCCAAAAGGTACATACTCTTATTGTTAGTTTTTGTTATATATATATGTAGATAATTAAATATATGTGCACATTGTTGACATTTAAAGCAAGTTTTAAGGCACAATATGGATTTTACTATCATGGATTGGTTGATTTTGTGCCATTCCTTCTTGACGTTGAATTACCGTATCTGTGATATCTCACGCTCGAAGTGGGGGAAGCACATCACCACTATATAAGTGTGAGACATAAAGGTATTGTCAACTCGAATAGCCATTTTAGACCAAGCGAGGATGGGCGGTCTAAGCGGTTTAGAGGACCATTTATGACTCATTTAGCGCTACCAGGCCCGGGGTCTGGAGGCGGTACAAAATAGTATTCAGAGCCGACTATTAGACGGATCTAAGTGCCACAAACCACCTCTAGACGAACCAAAGTGCCACAGGCCACCTCTAGAGTCCTCTTAGAGACGAACTGGGACAAGTCCACAAGGACAAGTGGCGAGGACGTCAGTCCCTTATAAGTGGGGAGAATGTGATATCCCACATTGGAAGTGGGGGGAAGCACATCACCACCATATAAGTGTGAGACATAAAGGTCTTGTCAACTCGGGTTGGCCCTTTTAGACCAACCGAGGACGGCGATCTAAACAGTTGAGCGGACCATTTATGGCTCATTTAACGCTACCAGGCCCGGGGTCTGGGGCGTTACACTATCTCCCAAAATTTCAAACTGATGGATAGGTAGATAATTAACATTTTATAGCCTAACATGCACGACCCTTCAAAGGTGAGTTTTTTCAACACTTGATTTAACATTTTATATATAAAACACTTTTATTCCATCAAAAAATGAATTGAATGGACTGAATGCTTCAGTGGAATGAAATGTGAAACATAACCTAACGACAAAAATCAACCATTGCCTTCTCCTATGCCACCCGCCCACCCCACCACAATCCACAACTGCAACCCTCCACCACACAACCACCTGCCACCACTGCCGCATACTCTGTCGCGACCCTTGTCACAACTAATCACAATCCCTAATCATGACCCAACCCACAATCATCTGCCCCACCACCACCTCATATTACCGACCATTTCACCACTACCTTATACCACCACTTACATCACCACCGTCTTCTTCATCCTCGCCAATAATCTATCCCACCACAAGCCTCGGCCACTATCCACCACCAAAATCAACTCGGTCACCACCAATCTTCACTCGCCCACCACACCCACTTCACCATCACAAATCACAACACACGTACCACACCACTCGTGTCACCACAACCACCGCCACCACCACCAAATCCCACCTTACCATCACCCTTCACTGCACACCACACCACTCTCGTCACCCGAACCACCGCTACTACAAGCACTAGTATCGCACACCACACCACTCTCGTCACCACAGCCACGACCACCGCCGCCGCCACCACCACAACCATCTCTATCATACACTTCACATCATCTGCCACCGCATGCACCCGCCACACTCGTCATCATGCATGTCCATCACTCACCGTGTCACTTGGCACTTCTTATAGAAACTCACACATTTCATTCCATTGCATGTCAAACATAGAAATGAAATCACTTGATTCCGTTTCATTTCATTCTATTATGCCAATTTTATTCCATTCCGTTACATTCAAACAATCCAAGCGCACCATAAAATCGGTGATTGTCACACACAAAAACCACACAAAAACAAATTAATTAGATACATGCACTTGAGGTATATGCTTTATAAATTTGGAATCCTATTTATGTTATTTATTACCATAATATTTTATATGTAACTAAGCAATATTCCCATTTTTGTTTCAACAATGAATATCACCAATTGAATACACACTCCCATTTTTATTGTCTGCCAAAGTACATACCTTTCCCACGATTTATTTGCTGATTGTATGATTATTTTATTTTATTTTATTTTTATTTATTTTTGAACAGCTCCTACATGATTATGTGTCAGTTTGTTAATTCCATGACATGCTGTAACATGGCAAACTAAGCTACCTCGTATATTTGAACACTATATAAGCATTATGAAATCACCAAACAAAATTATATTCCATAATTGTTATAATTTGACGTTTTCAGGAAGCTGTGATAATAACATAATCAATATATCTGACTTGACTCATGAAGTGGACAAACTCGAGAAACAACTTAATGATACTAAAACGTGGGCTCAGGAAACAGTGATACAAGTAAGTAAAAGGTTGAACAATCATTTAATGGAACTGCATAAGCTAAGATTTGAAAATCAGGAAAAACAAGAAATAATGTCAAGCAGTAATGACATGGAAGTTTCCAACAAAGAACATAAGTTGAAAACAGTAAATTGCGATCTTGCTCGTATAAACGCCTACTACAACAAACTTGAGGAGTATATTCAAGAAAGGAAAGCAGAGATTGCTGCAAATCAATTGAGCGCGTCGGAAAACGAGAGTGCTTTGAGATTGGTTGAAAAGGAGGAGAAGAGAACCCTAAGACTGCTTAAGAACTCTGAAAAGAAAGTGTGTGAGATAAAGATGCAGATTGAGGAAGAGAAACAGAACATTGTTAAGACAGAAGAAAATTTGCTCAATGCTGAAGAGGCTGAAAAGGATGCTAAGGTACGTTGAGTTTTTATTGTTATTTTTATTTTTCTTTTTCTTTTTCTTTTTTAAATCCCAGTTGTTTCCCTTAATGTTTTGATTAACAGAGTTATAAAATAAAATAACTTTTATTCACCCTTCTAATTGAATGGTATAATATAGTATATATAGTTATAAGAGTCTATAGTCAATGGAGTATTTACGGTAACGGAATCATTTACAGTCAATGCAATAAATGAGTTTATACTAAAGTATATTTACACACGTTTTGCATATGTTTATTGTGCTAATACCACCCCTCAAGTTTGACGAGGGAGGAGACCTAACTTGCTTCGTTGTTGTTGAAAAACCGTGCGAGGCAAAGACTTGGTTAAACAGTCAACAAGTTGATCTTGAGCATTACCATGAGCAACACGCAAGAAGCCACATTGTACCTGATCACGAATAAAATGGTAGTCTATCGCAACGTGCTTCATACGAGAGTGAAACACATGATTAGCACAAAATTGCGTGGTGCCCAGGTTGTCACAGTAGATGACCGGAGTTTGCTTGGGAGGAAATACAAGATCACGAAGAAGAAAAGTAACTCAATTAAGCTCCGCAGTATACTAGTCGAGGCCACCGAAGGATATTCAGCCTCCATGGAGGACCTAGCAACTGTAGTCTGCTTCTTGGAGCTCCATGAGATAGCATTGCGATCAATATAAACAATATAAGCTCCAGTAGACGAATAATCATCTCTATTACCACCCCAGTCTACATCAGAAAAACCATGAAGAATCATAGGTGAGTCACGATATAGCTGAAGACCAAGATCCAATGTCCCAGCCAAATACCGCAATATACGCTTGGCATGATCCCAATGTACATCTGTAGGGGCATGCATAAAATGAGACAGCTTATTGACAGCAAAGGCAATATCCGGCCGAGTAAAAATCAAATACTGAAGGCTGCCAATAACCATGCGATACTAAGAAGGATCAGCCAGAGGAGTGCCAGACTTAGTAGTGAGCCCAGAAATATCAGCAGGCAGAGGAGTGGTGACCGAATTAGCACGAGCCATGTGAAGTTTAACCAACTATTCAGCGGCATGTATTTTCTGAGACAAGATACACCCAACAGAATTGTAAATTACCTCAATGCCCAAAAAATAATAGAGAGAACCCAAGTCCTTGAGAGCAAAGCGACGACCCAATAGAGCTATGAAGGTCTCAAGTGCCTTGGAATTATTCCCTGTAACAATAAGATCATCCACATATACCAAGATATAAATTATAATGCCACCAGAATTATAAATAAATAGTGATGAATCAGCATCCGCATTCCGAAACTGACTCACCAAAAGAAAACCCTTGAGCTCATCATATCAAGCTCGAGGTGCCTATTTCAAACCATAAATCGCCTTACGCAATTTGCAAACATGAGTAGGATGATCCGAATTAACAAACCCAGATGGCTGAGCTAAGTAAACATCTTCCTGTAAATGACCCTGTAGAAAAGCATTATTAATATCAAGCTGCCGCAGAGACCACCCCTGCAAAAGAGCCAAAATGAGCACAAGACGAACAGTAGTAGGTTTAACCACAGGGCTGAATGTCTCAAAGTAATCAACACCAGGGCGTTGAGCGAACCCCTTAGCCACAAGACGAGCCTTGTAGCGATCAATAGAGCCATATGGATTACGCTTAATACGAAAAATCCACTTGGAACCAATGATATTATAGTGATGATGAGGGGGAACTAGTTCCCAGGTGTCATTACGCATTAAAGCGTCATATTCCTCTTGCATAGCAGTTATCCACTTGGGATTTTTTAGGGCTTGAGTGATAGTGGTAGGTTCAGTTTCAGAAGAGGAAAGCTGAGTATGAAGGTTGAGTTTCTGAATGAGTTTATGAATATTATTTTGAGCCCGAGTACGCATAGGGTGAGTGGGAGGAGGATGCGAAGGTGGAGAATGAGGCGGTGAAGCCGAGGAGGGGGTGGGCGGGGTTGGTGGTGGGGAAGAATCCGGAGTTGGGAAGAATCCGGAAGGGGGAAGGGGGAGAAGAAGATGCGGGCAGGTGAACAGGAGTAGGAGTGGGTCCAATCCGAGGTAGGTGGGGTGAAGGTAGGAGGAGATATAGCGGGATTGGCAAAGGGAAAAATAGACTCCACAAATTTAACATGACGAGAGACATAGATGCGAGAGGTAGTCGCGTCTAAGCAGTAGTAGGCATGTTGGTCTAGAGCATAGCCTTGGAAAACACACGGTTTGGAGCGAGGTTGCAACTTATGATCGGTGTAAGGGCGGAGCCAAGGATAACAGAGGCAGCCAAAGACAAGAAGTTTGGTATAGTTCGGGGACGTACGGAAGATAGACTCATAAGGAGAAAACATTTTGAGAGTGGGAGTAGGCATGCAATTAATCAAGTAAACCGCAATGGAAAAAGCATAAGGCCAGTATGTGTTTGGAATGGATGCATGAGTGAGGAGAGCAAGACATGTTTCAACAATATGCATATGCCTGCGTTCAGAGATGCCATTATGTTCCGGAGTGTGAGGTGGGGTGGTGAAAAAAGAGATTCCATGTGTAGAAAAATAATCAAGAAGAGAAATAAATTCGCCCCCATTATCTGAATATAGCACTTTAATAGGTTGATCAAAATATTTTTCAACGATGGAGCGGAAGCGGATAAATGTTGAGTGAACATCAGATTTACGAGTCAAAGGGTAAAACCACACATAACAAGTGAAATGATCAACAAAAATCTCATAGTATTTAAAACCATTCACAGAAAACATAGGAGAGGTCCAAACATCACTAAAAATGATTTCAAGGGGTCGGGAGGAACATAAGGTAGACTGGCCAAAAGATAGTTTATGGCTTTTACTTTCTAAGCACGCAGAACAATGCGAGAAGGAAGAAACTGTCGAGTCTAAATTATAGTTGCATAAAATTGTAGATAAAATCGGGTGGGCAGGATGACCCAAACGATGATGCCATTCCTGAGATGTGGCTTTTGTGGAGGCAAAGGCAACTAAAGGTTGAGACGGCCATTCATAGAGCCCGTTTTTAACTGGACCACGGAGTAGGGGTTGATTATGCCTTAGGTCTTTTACAAAAAATTCAGAAGGTAAGAATTCAGCAGAAAGATTATTGGCTTGACATAACTGAGAGACAGAAAGTAAGTTATGAGACATGCTAGGAGCACACAAAACATTGCGTAAGGGAAGAGATTGTGCAGGGGAAATGGGGAGTAAAGTACTGCCAATATGAGAAATAGAGAGACCATTACCATTACCATCAACAACTATAATATCATCGGTCCCAGTGTACGGAGAGTGAGACGAGAGATTCTGAATATCCGGAGTCACATGGTGCGAAGCCCCACTGTCAAGAAGCCATTTGGATGTAGACGAATCGAGCTGAGCCGAGTTGCCAGGTGGAACGGCTAAGTGAGCGTGTGGCCTATCCGAACGAGCCGAGCTTTGGCCAACTGAGTGAGCATAAAATAGTGTGCAAGTGCGAGCCGAGTGTCCAGGCACATAACATAATTGACATGTACCGAGATAAGGACGTCGAGGGCGGGAACGTTTACCATGATTAATGCATGGTTTATTAAAATTAAAATTCGAATTGCTGCTGCGTTCAGAAATGGCAGCGTTGCTTCTAAATTGGTGAGAGGAGGAGCTGCCGTTGTCCTGATAAACGCGGCTGCTGGGTTGATAAAGGCAGCTGGAGGAGCCGGGCTGCTGATAAATGCGGCTGCTGGGCTGATAAGTGCTGTTGTCGGAGGCGTAGTGACCGGAAGAGCTATGTCCGGATGAGCTGTTCGGACTGTGCAATTGCGGCGGAGATGAGAGTGGCGGCGAGGTGGCTGAGCATTGCGGCAGAGATGCCGAGTACTGCTCATATGGCCGTTGAAATGCCAAGGTGGCTGTTAAGTAGCTGATCGGAGAAGGAGACTGCCGGAAGTCGGCCATTAATGCCGGTGGGGAGGATGAAAAATTTAGGGTTTTGGCCGTGTAGGTGGCGGCACCGTAAAACAAAATCGGGATCTTTTAGAGATCCGATACCATAACAGAGTTATAAAATAAAATAACTTTTATTCACCCTTCCAATTGAATGGTATAATACAGTATATATAGTTACAAGAGTCTATAGTCAAGGGGGTATTTAGGGTAACGGAATCATTTACAATCAATGCAATAAATGAGTTTATACTATAGTATATTTACACACGTTTTGCACATGTTTATTGTGCTAATATTGATATACTTACAAAATCTTTTTGTTAAAAAGTTGAGGCTAATGCATGAAGTGGAAGCGAAGAAGCAGGCTAGACTCCTCTTGCTGGAAGAAGAAAGATTGAACAAAATCGCGAAAGATGAATCAAGGAGAAGGCTAGAAGCCGTAGAAAAGGAAGTGGATGCCATTAAGCAGCAATTAAAGCAGAAAAATGTTGAAGCTAATAGCAAACATTCATGTTTATTCTGCTCCAAAAAGATGGCGGATGTTCTTTTCTTGCCCTGCAGGCATCAAGTCATATGTCAAGATTGCTATGCAATTTCTGTAAACATCTTGGAGAATGGATGTCCATGTTGCAAGGTTAGGATTGAGAAGAAAATCAAGGTTTACGGCAGAAATTAGTTTGACAAAATTGAATGTTTGTATGGAAATTGTTGTTGCATGTCTTTGCATCGCATTAAGTTGTTTAATTGTTGAGAGACTCATTAATACATATAAATCATGGATATTTTGGCAAGAAATTTATAGAGAGGAGTGGTGAAGCCACCATTTTCCTAGTTTGGATTAATTTTATTTGTTTTCTATGTGTAACGTGTGTCATTGTCTCCGATACTGAGTCATTACCCGGAAATAGGACACATGACTTCAGAGAAAATCACGTAAGCCTCACGTAATATTATAGTAATTAAGAAACATGCTGAGACTCGGGGGATAGACCCTCGGGGTTTTCCAACAACAACATTCATCGAATACAACTACTGTTAAACCAAATCATAAACAAATGCTAACATTAATTCATTACAATTCAACTTGAAGAAAATGGAAACTATTGAAACACAAAAAAACTCCACGACTCCATTCATAAGCTTGCTCTCCAAACTCATCATCAAACTCTTCATGAACCTGCATATCTTCTTATTTCAAATAAAGAAGTAAGTTCATTCATGAAGCTTAGTAAGGATTCGAAGATCAAAAAGAGAGACTCATGTTTGCAAGCCAGAAGACATAACAAGAATTTTCTCACCAAAATTCAAAAGAAACAGTTTAAGAACATGTCATAATATAGGAAAATACTTAAGGAAACAATCTTCTAATGCACAAAACATTATCCTGCATCTTTTGTAACCAATTACTTACTTAACATTCTTATTACATGTATATTGTTACAGAAACAAACATAGCTTACAAGGAACAGATTGTAGAACATATGCATAACGTCAGTGCTTGACGTGCACATAGCCGGAACGGAGGTTTAACCTAGTACTCAAAGGTACAACGTCAAGATGAAACCCCACCAGGATGCCATAAGTGCAACAGGGGTGATACCCTCAAAGGCGCTTAGACGGTACATTGTGTTTTTTATCTAGTACCTAACCAAAAATAACCGTCTTCATAGAACATATAATATCACATAAGTCATGCTCATTGTTCACATTTTTTGAACCACCTTTGCTTGCGAAATTTGGTGGAAGTATTGTACTAAAACAGGCTTGTGGGGGTAAAAACTTCAGCGAGCGTCCTCAACTAGGAATACTACATGCATGGAAAGCCATGCAAACAGTTGTTGTTTTTGTTAATGATTCTCTTCGCTGGCTTTTCTTGGATTGTACGGGGGCTTGGGTATGGAAACTGTCACGGATTTTATCAATGGAAAATAAACAAGTAATAATATTTATAAATCCGATATACCTCAAGTGCAAGGATCGTAGTAAAGAGGTTGATACCGGGTCGATCTTACAGGGAACTAACGATTGGTAATCCTAGTCTTTGTTTAACTAACTATGTCACGAAAAACTAACCTAAACAGCGAATAAAACTAAACGAGACTGAAAGTAAAGATAACACGAATGCAAAACTGGACAGAAGAGTGAATCTAAAGCCAGGGGAAATACGGGTTGCGAACAATTTAAACTACAACTAAACCTAGTATGCAATAAGAAGATTTGATTAAACTAAACAATTCAAGTTTTAAGGGATTATTCAAATTATAACAAACAAACGAGCGATTGATCCACCTATCCTATCAACATTCAATTTCCTAATCAGATTAATTCGTGACTTCTAACCAAGTTGTGATTCACCTCATCTAAAGTATGAACCCTAATTTCTTAGATAGTCCATCTATTAATCTCTATCTTTCGATCTAAGATTAACGCTTTTTCTAACCAAAGGTGTGAACTTTAACGTTTCTAATCTAGAAATCTAACCTATTAACTCTCGTTATATAGATCAAATAACTATTCTTTTATCATGGGGATCTAGGGTTTACATGACTTTCATCAAAGTAAAACAATCAAGCATGCACATCTTTCGATATAATTGCAATAAACATTCAAACATGATAAAGAAACAACTTGTATTAAAAACTCACAAATTAATCAAGATTCGAATCGAATAGTTGACGGATAGGCTTCACAATGCTCGTTCAAGGGCTTTTAGCCTCTAAGCATCCTCTTGAAAGCTTGGAATTGTTGAAGAAAAGAACATAAAACTAACTAATTTAATCTAGGATTTAAGTGCATAAAACTGAAGGAAAAGTATGTAAAAACGCAGCCTGAGCCGCCCCTAGGATTAGGGTTTTGAGTAATGTGTAATTGGTATATCTAATGTGGAAAAACGCAGCTGTATTTATAGATATCCAAGTCGGCTGTGCTGAGGCGGTGGACGGACGCCCGTCCACTCCTTTTGGACGCTCGTCTGGTCCTCAATATCAACTTCGAATCGGGCCGAGTCTTCATCAAACGCCCGTCCTTCACAAAACTGGACGCTCGTCCACTGAAAATCAGAACATCCTGAACCAAATTTCTCCTCCTGGACGCTCGTTCAATCTACCAAATGCCCGTCCAACTGGACGCCAGTTCAAGCTGCTGGACGCCAGTCCAGGATCGACTTAATCTTGATTTTTCCTTGCTTATCTCTTTTTCTTCAATTCAAATCATCATTATCTCTTCTATCATCAATGTAATCCGACTCTTATCTCTTTTTAATCATCATTTGAGAATCAAACATGTACCTATAACACATTAAAACATCGCAAAACGTAATATCATCCAAATAATCATAAAATCAGAATTAAAACACCAAAATTAACCAATTTTGCGAATAACTCATTAAAAACCTCATTTACTCAATAATTCCATTAAACACTCGTTTCTTATGCAAATTATACAAATATGAGGGAAATTACATAAAATATATCAATATAAATCGTGTAAATTCACCCTTAACAACTCCCCCACACTTAGTTTTTGCTCGTCCCGAGCAAAACAAAACGAAAACCAAGGCTCGGAAAAAGATAGACATCTCAGACAATATAGCATAGATCCAATAAATCAGAAGTTCACCACTGTGTGTGTGCAAAGCCATAGAAAACTTCCACTAAATCCAAACTTGAGAAACTCAAAGCAAAACTAGCTAATACCCCCTCGTAGACTAGCAATAAAGGACACTCATAAGATGTACCCTACAAACGTAAAATATCCCGAAAAGAATGATCGAATATATCTAGGGCCTTTCTGAAATACTCAGAGGATAATCCCTACAGCATATCTATCAGTTTCTACTGGGGATAAGATAGACGATAACTTAGTCTTATATCCATTTCATACCACTTCATTAGTTGATTTAATTATTTTCACTTTTAAACACACATCAGGATGAGCTATTGCCCTGTCATAGCAGAATAGGATATTCGAGATATACCCTACCTTACTCCAATCATAAGGCAGCTTTTTCTGACTGTCGTGAGCTTTTAGTCATCATAGTGGTATAGGACATTTCGAGATAATGCCCTACCGCACTCAAATCATCGACTAGCTTTCGACACACCCAATTAATTCATTATAAACTCAACTTTTTCATTTGACAATAAGTTATGCTTTACTTATCACATTCAAACCTTAGATATTCACAGTATAACATACTCCGGATCTAAATACAAACTATCATAAATCTCAAGATATATACGTAGCACTAAGCACATGACTTATAAGAAAATCAGAAATCACTCGTCAAAAGGGGTATAACTTTATAAATTAGCTCATCGTTCACTATGGCTCGTGAAAAATAGATCTCAGGTGAAACAACTAACTTATCAAACATATGATATATAGCTTGGATGACTATAAAAATAACGAGCATTGAATTGAATTGCCTACTCGGGATAAAACAAAAAACAAAAATGTCGGAAAATTTTGAAAATTCTAGCTCATTTTGCATAGAAACATAACGAAATAAGCAAATGTATAGATACATATCAAATCATTCCCCTCCCCCACACTTAAATCACAACATGTCCTCAGGTTGTGCAGAATTAAAGAAAAGATAAAGGACTTAGCTGATTGTAGTAGATACTCGAATCGTTGTCAGGCCGGAGCCTACGTAGTGACAATTCAAACTCGTAACCATAGGATGTAAAAGCGAGCTCGACAAAACCGCTAAAAAAATATACCTGCACTACTGGACAAACACGGAAAAACCTCGGGGAAAAACGGGGAAAGAGCATCGCAATGAAGATAATAATAAAGTGAAATGGAACAGACGAAAAGAGTAATCAGTAAAACAATGGCAACCATCAAGGTACAAAACAAAGTAGGAGATCGCCTTATGTACATAATTCACATAAAAGAAATACGCCTACGGAAACCGACAGTAGCGTATAAAAAGAAAAGTGCAGTGAATCAGTAATAGAAATAATAGGAGCAGTATCAAAGTACAACCATATCGAATAAGTACCAAATCAAAAAGTACAAAAGCAAAATATCAATAAATCTCAAGGCTGCCTCGGCATAGACTCATCAGTGGGAGGTACATCAGCCGTAGAAGTAGTCGATGAAGGTCCCGGCTGTGGAGTGGGAACAGTAGTAGCAGCAGTAGCAGTCGGTGCCTCCTCCTCCTCATCCTCATCCTCAGAATCTTCCTTCTCAACTCGAAGCACATCTTCAATCGCTCGCTCGATCTCATCGTGGAAAACATAATCCTTCAGGCTAGGCGTGAAGATGCTCTCGTCCCTCGGCGGCCGGTCTTCACTGATACACTTCAGAATCGTCAAAATGTTGTTCTGTGTATCCCGAATATCACCCATCCATTCCCGTAAACTGTTTGCCATGCTCAACCGCATCCTGACTGCGGGAGATAAAACAGGAACGAATGAAACCGTGGGTGGTGCAGAAGTAGACCCCGGCACTCGCGTAGCCTCAACATGTCCCGAAGTCCTAACCTTTTCTCGTTGAATTGCCCTCGGGTTCTTCGGTTTAAGATCCGGCCTATACTCAGGAACACCGGCATCCACACATAGGCTATGTATCAAGTGGGGAACAATCAAACACCGGGTATAGACTTGCTGATTGGTCGCAATCTCATCAAATAAGGCTTGGCCGACATCGACATTCAACTCGAAATTCAATGCGTATAACATCCCAATGTCACCAATGTGGAAATGTGTGAGGTTGTTCTTTGGCAATAACCTACTCTGAATGAATCGACACTGGACCTTCCAGTCCTCTGACCAAGTCGTAGTCACTAACTCCTTTCGGTCCCCGCCGGCCTCAGTGTCCACGGAATATCCGGGCACACTTTCAGACGCAACTCCTCTAACGGATCTCCACCGGCATCCTGTTTAGCCTTGATAGCCTCTTTGTAGTCCAACCCCTCAAAACGATGCTAAACCGTACTTCTCATTAATGACTTGCGGGGTGAACAGGACCTTGACTCCTCTCACCATTACAACTCCGGTTTCCAAGTCCGTCTCTGAACAGTTGCTATAAAACTCGCGAACTAGTGTATCATTCACCGGAGTAAGTGGGATTCTCATCAATGCATCCCATTTCCTATCCTTCAAAAGCTTCACGAACGCCGTATCAACCTTCGTTTCCATAACCGCCCTCTCTATCAACATCGTCCTCGACTGATAATGTTTGGTAAAAACCTCGTAAGCCTTAGCGTTGATAAATCTACGAGCCAAAGGAATAAGAGGAGCAGGAGGTCTAACAGTTGTCCTAACCGGTTCAGCTCGGGTACTCGCTTCCTCCTGTCTAGGTGCATCCTCAGGCTGTTCAACCTTAGACGATGCTCCACCTCTCTGAACCCTAGGCAGCCTTACTAGAGGCACATCTTCCTCAGTATCCGACCCGGACGTAGACTCATCTCGTAGTTGTGCCCTAGCTTGACATTGTACAGCCCTAGGAGGTTGGTCTCGTATACTAACACCTCGGTTTGGATCAACTACGGGAGGATCTACCGCCTTCCTCTTCTTACCAGATTCCCTGGGCACCCCCTTACCATAGCGCTTTTGCACTTCCTTCTTATGGACCATGATTCAAGCCTAAACTAAACCAAAACAATCCCAAATCAACGCAAGTTACCCGTTTAACATCCAAATCAGGATTTCAAATCAACAAACCAACACCAACACAATCACAAACCACCCATCATCACCAAACAACCCATTCATCATCCATCACATCACCACAGCACAGGAAAACAGAAAAAGAAACATGAATAAATTAATTAAGGCATTATTCATGTGAACGAGCCGACCCGAAGATCGAACTCACAAAACGTGAATAAATTTAAGAAAAATTGTTGCTAACTTACCAAGTAAGATGAGTAGATGATGATCGAGACGTTCTTCAATCCCAACAACCCCAATTCGGCTCCCAAAATCGGATTTTTCTTGGAAATAGTCGGACCGAAGAGGGCTCTGATTCGTCAAAATGGTTGTTGATTGAGGAATAAGGTTTAGAAAAGTGAAAAGAGGGGATCAAAAGCGGTCTATAGCAACTGAAATCGCTCAATTTGGTGTAATATTGAGGGATTTAGGTTAAGAGGAGGGCGAAAGTCGGTTTTTTCGATTTGAATTTCTAAAAAATGAGGGTTCATGGACTGAGGGGGTATTTATAGGCAAGGTCTGGACGCTCGTCCAACTCTGTGGACGGGCGTTCAGTATAGAACCATATGAACTGGACGGGCGTCCAGTGTAGCAGACGCTCGTCCAAACTTTCAAATTAGATACAGGATTGGAGGGAACATTTCGGACGGGCGTCCATTTATAATGGACGGGCGTCCAAGAAATGCATAGGGTAGACGGGCGTCCAGATCTCTGGACGGGCGTCCAATGCAGAGATTATGCAAAAATTATAAAATTTCATACAATTCAAATTCAAATTTGCATTTTCTCATTAAACTTAAATAAAACCTCAAAAATACATTGGAAAAAAAAAGACGCATTACATAAAATCACTAGAAGATAAGTAAAAACAATAGAAAATAGTGGGTTGCCTCCCACCGAGCGCTTTTGTTTTACGTCGTTTGCTCGACGAAACAACCTAACAACGCTAGTCATCGTAAATTTCCGCCCAATCCACCACCCGGATAAGACGGCGGAGCATGTCAATCGCCGGAGGAAAATCGTACTCGTCCTGCAAAGCCCAGTCCTCACCAGCTACATCGGCACCCCGAAAATGTTCAGCTTGCAGCACTAACGCTAAATCTGTCAGCATTGGATCATTCAGGATTGTGTATGGACGTCCTAGAGCTGCCTGCAACTCCTCAGTAGTGAAATCTCCACCTCCCGAACAGCGGGGAACAATAATGACATAGGTGACAGTCCTGATGCGGGTACTAATATCAAAGTCTACGTGCAAAACGATAGTCCCTCCTGGTCCGTCATCTACAGTAATTAGTGGGATCCTCTTAAGGAAAGGTAACTCCTCTGGTAGAACTCCGAAATCCATATCTAAAACACTGCTAAACTGACAGATACAGACAAAAGCTTAATAAGGCTAAAAAAACTTAGAAAACTAAAGCAACAAAAAGTATAAAACAAAAGTAACTAATATAAAAAGGGATATCTAGGATGCCTCCTAGTGGCGCTTTTGGTTAATGTCGTTAGCTCGACACTGTTTAAGCTCAGCCTGGATCAGGCCATTTAACTTTTCTGCCAGCCACTACCTCGTGTAAACTTTGATCAGTAGTGTGGCTGCAGAAACAGCACTTAACACATGGGGTAAAATCTTTGATGGTTTTCCAAATACGTTTAAACTGCCCCATGGTTGACTTCTTCTTCTTCTGATTATTCTGATGACATTTCAGCTTACGCTCCCTCTCAAACTCTTCCATATCCCAACTACCTGCTAGAACTTCTTCAGATCGACCACTACCGTCATCCTCTGAAAACAGGTCGGATGAAAACCCGTCAAATTCTTCGACTTCTTTAGTACCACACCCGAGGATATCGAGGAAACGAACAATCAAAGGCTTTTCCTTGGGTTCACCAATGTAGTGCTTACACCTTTGACCATTTACTCGAAACGGTTGGTCACCATAACCGCGTAGTTCTAGAACGCCTCCAGGAATAATTTGGAGAATCTCAAAGGGACCAGACCATCGTGTCCTCAGCTTACCAGGGAACAAATGTAACCTGGAATTATACAAAAGAACTTGTTCCCCGACTTGAAATTCTCTCTTCTTAATATTGGCGTCATGGAGGAGTTTCGTCTTTTCCTTACTGATCCTGGCACTTTCGTAAGCCTGGAGTCTGAATTCGTCTAATTCATGCAACTGTTGCAGTCGATGCTTACCACAAGATTGGGAATCAAAGTTTAGAAACTTTGTAGCCCAATAAGCTCTATGCTCTAACTCGACTGGCAGGTGACATGGCTTACCATAAACCATTTGATATGGAGACGTACCCATAGGAGTCTTATAGGCGGTTCTGTATGCCCATAGTACATCATCCAATTTCAAACTCCAGTCTTTTCTATGACTGTTGACCGTTTTTTCCAGGATTTTCTTAATACTTTGGTTGCTCTTTTCAACCTGACCACTAGTCATCGGGTGATATGGTGTGCCTCTCTTATGGCGAACACCATACTTCTCAAGAACTTTCTCTAGGGGTCGGTTGCAGAAATGCGTTCCTTCATCACTGATCAAGGCACGTGGACATCCAAATCTCACGAAGATGTTCTTTTTTAAGAATTTCATGACCGTCTTATGATCATTGTGAGAAGTGGCTTGGGCCTCCACCCATTTCGACACGTAATCTACGCAGACTAAGATGTATTTGTTACCACAAGATGATGGGAATGGTCCCATAAAGTCGATGCCCCATACATCAAAGACTTCGCATTCTAAGATGGGTGTCAAAGGCATGTCAAAACGCCTTGTCAGAGTACCGGTTCTTTGGCATCTATCACACGCTTTACAGAAAGCTTCTGTATCTTTAAAGATCGTAGGCCAATAGAAACCGGATTGGAAGATCTTAGCAACGGTTTTCCAAGGACCAAAATGACCTCCAGTGGGTCCACTGTGGCACTGCTCAATAATATCGCGCTGCTCGGATTCTGGAACACATCTTCAAAGCAGACCATCTTTACAGATCTTAAACAGATATGGTTCATCCCAAACGAAAGATTTCAAATCAGAGAGGAACTTTTTCTTCTCCTGATAAGAGAATTCTGGATCAAGATATCGGGAATGAAGGTAATTGACAATGGAGGAATACCATGGAACATCTGGAGCGCAGCCATCGATAAGCATAATGTTTTCTAGAGGAAAGTAAAGATCTATATCATCTGGATCATCCTTTTCCTCACTTAACATTCTCGAAACATGATCCGCCACGACGTTTTCACTGCCCTTTTTGTCTTTAATTTGAACGTCAAACTCTTGTAGGGTCAGTATCCAATGCAATAGGCGCGGTTTGGCCTCTTTCTTCGTCATCAGATATCGCAAAGCAGCGTGATCAGTCCACACAATCACTTGAGCTCCTAACAAGTAACTACGAAACTTGTCCATAGCAAAGACTACGGCCAATAATTCCTTTTCAGTAGTAGTATAGTTAACTTGAGAAGGATTCAATGTGTGACTGGCGTAATAGATTGGCTGGAATTTCCCTTTGATTCTTTGTCCTAAAACAGCACCAACTGCATAGTTTGATGCGTCACACATAAGCTCGAAAGGTAGATTCCAGTCAGGCGATATAAGAATTGGAGCAGAGATTAAACGGTTCTTAAGCTCCTCAAACGCTTGCTTGCAGTTTTCATCGAAATCGAACTCAACGTCTTCCTTAAGTAAAGTAGACGGGGGCTTGGCTATCTTGGAAAAGTCTTGAATGAATCTCCTATAGAAACCGACATGTCCAAGAAAACCTCTGATTTCACGCACATTCTTGGGATAACTCATCTTCTCGATAGCTTCTACTTTGGCCCTGTCTACCTCAATACCTTTGGCGGAGATCTTGTGGCCAAAAACTATTCCCTCATCAACCATGAAATGGCATTTTTCCCAATTGAGTACTAAGTTCTTTTCCACACATCTGGATAACACTTGATCTAGATTGTCAAGACAGTCGTCGAAGGACTGACCAAAGACCGAAAAATCGTCCATAAAGATTTTCATACACTTTTCTACTAGCCCGTCAAAGATAGCCAGCATACATCTTTGAAATGTAGTTGGGGCATTGCAGAGACCAAATGGCATTCGCCTATAAGCGAATGTACCATAAGGGCAGGTGAAAGTGGTCTTTTCTTGGTCAGCTGGATCAATGGGTATTTGAAAATATCCTGAATATCCATCCGGAAGCGAAGTAGAATGCGTGCCTGCGCTGACGCTCAAGCATCTGGTCAATGAATGGAAGGGGAAAGTGATCTTTCATGGTTACCTCATTGAGCTTTCTATAATCGATGCAGACCCTGTAACCAGTGACAAGTCTCAATGCTATTTCCTCTCCCTTCTCATTCTTCTCAATTGTAATTCCACCTTTCTTGGGAACTACCTGAGTCGGGGATACCCATTCACTATCAGCGATGGCATAAATGATTCCCATGTCCAGAAGTTTGATGATTTCTTTCTTAACCACTTCTTGAATATGAGTGTTGAGCCTCCTCTGGGGCTGTCTAACACATTTCACACCCTCATTTGTCTTGATCTTATGCATCCAGATGTCGGGAGATATCCCTCTGATATCTCCTACTTGCCATCCAAAGGCTTTTTCATTTTTCTTCAAGACGTTGATTAATTTCATTTCCTCTAAACGAGACAGCTTGGCAGATATAATCAATGGAAGCTTGTCACCTTCTCTTAGAAACACATACTTCGGATGTTTAGGCAACGGCTTCAACACCAAATGCGGGGGGGGTCCTCTAAACTTGACTTAAGATCTCCACTTTTCAACTCAACATCAATGAGCTTACTTAGTGGTCCCACCGCCAAAGCTTCTCCTTTCAACAACTTTTCCTCAAAATCAGCTTCTAACTGATCTAGATTGACCACACCATGATTATTCAAATTATCAATCAATCGCTCATATTCAGTTGCAACAGCCAGGACTTGCTTTTCCATGAAATCATTGAAGTCATCAGACATATCCTCAATGGAAAAGCTGGTTGGAGGAACAGAGGGTACTTGAATGGATTTGGAGACATTATAGCTTACCTCTTGATCACCAACCCGTATCGTCACTCGCCCACCATCGCAGTCAATAAGGGCTCTAGCTGTAGACAAAAAAGGTCTTCCAAGTATCAGGGGGACATTTTCATCCTTTTCAATGTCTAGGACGTACCAGTCAACGGGAAAGGTAAATCTATCAATTTGAACTAGTACGTCTTTTAAGATTCCCGCTGCTTTCTTAGAAGATCTATCAGCGAATTGCAAATTCATGGTAGTGGGTTCTAGAAGATCAATTAAACCCAAATTTGTTTTCACACGGACAATGGCATGAGGCTTATAGATGCACCCAGGTCACACAAAGCGTTAGGGAAGACCAGGCCTCCCATCAACACTGTAAGCACGAACTTTCCAGGGTCACCTCTCTTGGTTGGCAAGTCTCCATAATTGATCATTAAACAATCCTCACCAATCAGCCTCTCCATGTCTGACAACTTCCTTTTTGAAGAAACAACATCCTTGATAAATTTTGTATACTTAGGCATTTCAACCAAGACCTCTGATAATGGAAGATTCACCTGAGTATTTTTCAAGAGATTCAGCACCTTTTCATACTTCTTATCTTCACTCAAAGGGATATTGCTCTTCCTTGGTGGAAATGGAAGCTTTTTCAGATCGCTCTCAGAAAAGACTTTCTTTGCAGATGCACTGACAGCTTTGTCTTCCAGATCCTTCCACCGAACAGCTTTTTCAATCTTTTTATTAGTCAGGGGATCAGCCTCCTGACTTCCACTTGATTCTTCATTCCTCAGGGGATCAGCCACCTGAGGACTTTCAGCTTTTTCACCTCTCAGGGGATCAGCCACCTGAGTATTCTTTTTCGGCCAAGGGGAGTGTAGGTGCTCAGCTTCCCCTCCTCCCTTATCACTGGCAGGAGGGGCTAGTGGTTTTTCCTGGTGGGAAGGACCACTAACTTGAGTACCGCTTCTTAAATTCATTACACTGGCCTCCTCTCTACTGTATGTAATTGATGGTACGAGGTCAGTACATTGGCCATTGTTCAAATCGGTTTGAGCAACTTGACCGCCCTTTGGATTTTTCTCAGTGAAACTGGGCAGTTGCCCTGGGGGTCTTGAAGCTAACTGCCCAGACAGTTGCCCAATTTGTCTCTCAAGGTTCTTATTTGTACTCATCAGGAGTTGGATACTTTTATTTTGCTCCTCCAATTTAGCTTCAAGATTGTTAGGTTGGGAGGGGTCTTGAGAGTTTTGGAAATTTTGAGAATAGGGCAGGTTAGGCCGACTTTGGACAGCAGGATTAGAATTGGCGGGCCAATTCTGATTGAACCTTTGATTGGAATTGGAAAAATTGGAATTCTGGTTCTGAGGAAAACCAGGGTTTCTATTGAAGTTTTGATTTTGATTGAAATTAGAATTTGGATTGAAACTTGAAGGTTGATTGAACCCTTGGTTTTGGAGATTATTCTGGCCAGAAAATTGATTAAACCTTTGATTGTTCTGGCCATAGAATGCATTTACTTCAGCATTCTGTCCGTTCATAGGACAGAATCTAGATGTGTGCCCCACCTCGTCACAATTCTGACATGTGACTTGATTATACTGTCCATAATCATGAACAACATTCACTTGATAAGGTGCAGGGGGATTGAATTGACACTGGCCAGTCATGTGGCCAGTCTGCAATAGCTCTCACAATACAGAACCTGGGAGTTCTGTGGAAAGGAGGAAGTTTGATTCATCTGATTCGAAACTTGAGAAGTTGCCATATGCTTCTGCAGCATGGCGATCAAACTTTGCATGTTTACTTCCTCAACCTTAGGAGGATGAGGTGCTTGAATGGCTTGATAAGAGGGGGCATAGTTATATTTGGCAATGTCCTCGAACAGTGCCCACCCCTCATCAGGCGTTTTCTTCAAAAACGCCCCACTAGATGAACTATTGACCATGCCTTTTGTAAGCTCGGTAAATCCACTAAAGAAAGTGTTGACTTGCCTTTCCAGTGGCAAGCCATGGTGGGGACACTTTCTAAGCAGAGACTTGAATCTTTTCCAACACTCGAAAAAGGATTCATTCTCTTTCTGGTAGAAAGTGAATATCTCGTTTAAACACTGGGCTGTCTTTGAAGGTGGGAAGTATTGACTCAAGAACTCTTTTTCGAGTTCGGCCCAGGTGGTAATAGATTCAGCGGGGAGAGAGGTATACCACTCTTTAGCCTCTCCCTTTAAAGAAAATGGAAACAGCTTCAGTTTTATAGCATCCTCACTTACTCCTTGAATGCGTGTAGTACCGCATATCTCTAAGAATGTATGTAAGTGAGTATGTGGATTCTCTGACTGATAACCGTGGAAAATAGATGCATGCTGCATCATTTGAATGAGTCCCGGCTTTAGCTCGAAGGTCTGTGCGGTTATGGTTGGGATAACAATAGCCGGGTTGACTTTGACTTCGCCTGGCATGGCGTAGTCTGCCAACGTACGTCTATCTTCAGCAGCCATAATTATGAAGTTTTCGAATTCTTCGGCTAAACGATCCTCTAAATCTTGATCGGCCTCTTCAGAAGGAGCCGCAGAACGGATTTTCCGCCTGTTTGGCCGGACTATGGTCCGCTCTTAATCAGGGGTATATAGCAATGGTCCCTTTTGACTTCGAGTTTGCATAAACCGAACCAAAATCAGGTGGTTGAAACCTAAAAACTAAGAATTAAAGCCTAATAAAAAGAAAAAGAAATAAAATTAATTAAGACAGGGGAACAGACGGACGTCTAGAAAACTGGACGGGCGTCTGCCTAGAAATTGAGCTAGACGGGCGTTTGGAAGTCCAAACGCTCGTCTGATCAGCTGAAGAACTGGACGGACGTCCAAATTGGATGGACGCTCGTCCGTCAAGTTAAAAACGATTCAGAGTCGGGAAATTTAGAACAGACGGGCGTCCACTGGTCTAGACGCCCGTTTGGAAACAGAAAAACGAAGCAGGAACAGAGAAAAACAGCAGGAAAAGATGGGGAGAAAAACAGAAAGACAGAAAACAGATAGAAAGAAAGTCTAATCTTAAGGGGATTGGAGAACTATAAAAGAAAAACTACGAAAACCCTAATAACCTAATTAAAAATCTACCTAGCATATGAACAAAAATGATTAAACACACAATAAAAACAAACACTAGGCAACCGTTTGGTTCCCCGGCAACGGCGCCAAAAACTTGTCACGGATTTTATCAATGGAAAATAAACAAGTAATAATATTTATAAATCCGGTATTCCCCAAGTGTAGGGATCGTAGTATAGCGATTAATACCGGAGTCGATCACAGGGAATCGGGGTATCTAGTTCATTAATTTTCCTAAGATTGATACCAATTATTTCTAAACCTAAAACTAAAAACGGAAAATAAACTGGACAGAGGATTGTCAGTCCAAAGCCAGGAAACGATAATTGCGAACTTAAATCTAAAACTATAAACTATAAAATAAACAGTAAACAAGATGATGATCATGGTGATTAAACAATCGAACAAGTAATTATCCACCGATCCCGCAACCCTTAATTTCCTCTCTAAAGTTGTCTTGTGATGATTTAATTAAAGATGTGGTCCACCTAACGGAGGTATGAATTCCTACTCTCGTAGATAATTCGCCTATCAATCTCTCATCTCTCGATATATAAGATTGACGCTCTCAAACCAAGGTGTAAGATCTCTCAATCTAGCAACCTAGATATTCAACCTATCAACTCTCGTTATGTCAAGATTAAAAATCCCATCTTTCCTATGGTGATCTAAGGTTTACACCGACTCTCGTCATACGGTAAACATCAATAAGCAATACATCTCTCGATATCGATTGCATAACACATAAGCATAGAAAAGATACAACTTTAATCAAATTCACAAAACAAATCTAGATTGAAAAGAAAGAACCTGATGAAACGGATTTAAATAACTTGAACAAATCGTCTAGCCTCCAAATCATCCAGCCAAAAACAGCAAAAAAAATGAAATAAAGATGAAAAGAAACAACCCTCAGCCGGCCAAGCACCAAGGCTCAGCCGGCCGAGGTGACTTGATCTCGAAATTAGGGTTCTCTGTGTATGAGGCTGTATAAAATTATATGTCCTAGGGTTTACAAAGCGCTAGTATTTATAGAAAATAAAGTCGGCTGCTGTAAGTCGGTTGAAGGACGCCCGTCCGTCTTGTTGGATGCCCGTCCAAGATACCTTGGACGTGCTTCAGACGCCCGTCCACTCAGCGTCCAAACTCTCTGAATCAACTTTCTTCTCCTGGACGCCAGTCCATTCTTCAGACGCCCGTCCACTCTGGACGGGCCTTGAACGCACGTTCAAAATGCTCTAAAATCTATTTCGCTTCATCTTTATCTCTTATCTTCATCTTCCTTCTTTATCCTTTATCAAATTCCAATTTTATCTCTTTCCCTTTCATATAAATCTTTAATTAACTCATCTTCTAATCCTCTTCTGGCCGAAATATGTATCTACAAGCAATCAAAATATTGCAAAAATGTAGTAGCATTCAAATAAATAGAAAACATCAATAAAAACATATAATTCAACTATTTTTGCAATTAAACCGTTTAAAACATCATTTGCTCAATAAACCAATTAAACGCTCATTTTCTATGCAAATTATACAAATATGGAGGGAATCATTATAAAATATAACGGGATAAATCGTATAAAATCACCCTTAACAACTCCCCCACACTTAGCTTTTGTTCGTCCCGAGCAAAATAAAACAAGACCAAGGCTCGGAAAAGATAGACATCTCAGACAATATAGCATAGATCCAATAAATCAGAAGTTCACCACTGTGTGTGTGCAAAGCCATAGAAAACTTCCACTAAATCCAAACTTGAGAAACTCAAAGCAAAACTAGCTAATACCCCCTCGTAGACTAGCAATAAATGACACTCATAAGATGTACCCTACAAACGTAAAATATCCCGAAAAGGATGATCGAATATATCTAAGGCCTTTCTGAAATACTCAGAGAATAATCCCTACAGCATATCTATCAGTTTCTACTGGGGATAAGATAGACTATAACTTAGTCTCTCATACATTTCATAACACTTCATTAGTTGATTTAACTAGTTCACTTTTAAACGCACATCAGAATGAGCTCTTGCCCTGTCATAGCAGAATAGGATATTCGAGATATACCCTACCTTACTCCAATCATAAGGCAGCTTTTTCTGACTGTCATGAGCTTTTAGTCATCATAGTGGTATAGGACATTTCGAGATAATGCCCTACCGCACTCAAATCATCGACTAGCTTTCGACACACCCAATTAATTCATTATAAACTCAACTTTTTCAACAACTTTAGTGACGCTTTACTTATCACATTCAAACCTCAGATATTCACAGTATATCATACTTCGGATCTAAATACAAACTATCATAGATCTCAAGATATATACGTAGCACTAAGCACATGACTTATAAGAAAATCAGAAATCACTCGTCCAAAAGTGGGTATAACTTTATAAATTAGCTCATCGTTCACTATGGCTCGTGAAAAATAGATCTCAGGTGAAACAACTAACTTATCAAACATATGATATATAGCTTGGATGAATATAAAAAAAATAACGAGCATTGAATTGAATTGCCTACTCGGGATAAAACAAAAAACAAAAATGTCGGAAAATTTTGAAAATTCTAGCTCATTTTGCATAGAAACATAACGAAATAAGAAAATGTATAGACACATATCAAATCATTCCCCTCCCCCACACTTAAATGACAACATGTCCTCATGTTGTGCAGAATTAAAGAAAAGATAAAGTACTTAGCTGATTGTAATTCGAAAGTGGCAATTCCGGAAGTGGCCAGCATCAGATCCCGAAATGCCTGAGGAAATCAGTCGACTGTGGACCATCCACCGGAAAACTGATATCGTCTAAAACTCACAATTGCTATCGCAGATATCCTGCACACTTGAACAAACATGGCAACATCTCGGGGAACATAGGGTAAAATATATCATATTGCGCAGAAGAGTTTGATATAAGCACAGGAAATAATTGCTCAGATGGAAAAATCACCACACAGGGAAAACACAGGACACATAAGCGTCAAATAAGCCACAGAAGCTTACAATACAAATAAGCCCAACATGTGCATACAGAAATAATGATAGAGGACACTACAAAGTAGCAGGGCTAGGTGCACTAAAAAGATAATAAAAATAAAAAGAAAAAACAGAATAAAATACAATGCAACTAAATGATATGCAATTATACTAAAAAGGCAAAACGAAAATAAAGAAAATAAACTAGCCCAACTAATTCTATAGATGTCGCCCTAATCTAAGCACGGTCAAGAATATAAACGTCTACTAAATAACGCCACAGAAGCGTAACAAAATTCGATTATGCAAAGCCACAGAAGCTTGCCATGTAAAGTGTAGACGTGCCTTTAACAACCCTCACACCCTAGATAGTCGACAAAAGGAACAGCATAAGTCAAATTTGGAATCACGTCTAGCTAGGTGAATTACTCAACATGGATTGCAATAGATGGAAAGAAAACCATAACGGTGAAAGAACAGGACATCTACGCATATATACAACGGCCACAGAGGCTCACAATAAAACATCCAAGTCGAATAATGAAGCATGTATATAAAAAGTAATCAATTATTTAACATGGATTAGTAGATGGAAAGATATAAACATGCAAGTTCAGAACATCTACGTAAAAATAATTAGCCACAGAAGCTCGTATGAAAATATCCACGTCAAATAAAGCATCAAGTCAAGAAAAATTGGAACCTGAACGTGTGTTCCTTATTTCAAACGGGCGTTCTCCTGGAATTTATGAACTGGACGGGCGTCTGGATTAAACCGGACGCTCGTCTAGTTGCCCTAAGACTTAACAGAATAGGTGCATGTTGGATGGACGGACGTCCACTCACTATGGACGCACGTCTGGTTACCACAAAGAGTGGCCGGGCGTTCACAGAGAGCAGACTCCCGTCTGGTCTTAGCATAAAGCACAAAATGAGACGCCTGAGCAACCTCAGAAACCCTAGATATAACATCAAAAACCCTAGATACTTAAGAAACCCTAGAAATCATTTATTTATTTATTTAAAACAGAAAACAATAAAAGGGGGAAAAACGTGTTGAAATCTTCTGAGCCCAAATTGGAAGGGAAAACAGTGGATTTCGACCTCGAAAACGGTGTTGAAGGGCCATAGGCCGTTCATCACGTCGTCGGCGTCGGAACGAGCTTTCCGAATTGGGGTCCTGCGCGCCAATCCGACACTCGAGCCAAAAGTTATGGCCAAAATACTAACGAATTCTAAAACGATCCCTTTTATCCAAAAGTTCGATCGCTAAAAACGTGGAGTCAGATAATTCAACATCAGATGTCCCCGAATCAATGTAGAAACTAGAAAGGAGAGAAACAAAAACCTATCTACGAAAAATTCGTAACAAAAACAGAAAAATTAATAATGAACTGGACAACCGTACCGATTCCCCGGAAACGGCGCCAAAAACTTGTTTTTGGTTCCGTTGGCGGGAATACTCACCACTATACTACCTTAGAAAAATTAATAATGAACTGGACAACCGCACCGATTCCCCGGCAACGGCGCCAAAAACTTGTTCACGGATTTTATGCAATGGAAAATAAACAAGTAATAATATTTATAAATCCGATATACCTCAAGTGCAAGGATCGTAGTAAAGAGGTTGATACCGGGTCGATCTTACGGGGAACTAACGATTGGTAATCCTAGTCTTTGTTTAACTAACTATGTCACGAAAAACTAACCTAAACAGCGAATAAAACTAAACGAGACTGAAAGTAAAGATAACACGAATGCAAAACTGGACAGAAGAGTGAATCTAAAGCCCGAAATACGGGTTGCGAACAATTTAAACTACAACTAAACCTAGTATGCAATAAGAAGATTTGATTAAACTAAACAATTCAAGTTTTAAGGGATTATTCAAATTATAACAAACAAACGAGCGGTTGATCCACCTATCCTATCAACATTCAATTTCCTAATCAGATTAATTCGTGACTTCTAACCAAGTTGTGATTCACCTCATCTAAAGTATGAACCCTAATTTCTTAGATAGTCCATCTATTAATCTCTATCTTTCGATCTACGATTAACGCTTTTTCTAACCAAATGTGTGAACTTTAACGTTTCTAATCTAGAAATCTAACCTATTAACTCTCGTTATATAGATCAAATAACTATTCTTTTATCATGGGGATCTAGGGTTTACATGACTTTCATCAAAGTAAAACAATCAAGCATGCACATCTTTCGATATAATTGCAATAAACATTCAAACATGATAAAGAAACAACTTGTATTAAAAACTCACAAATTAATCAAGATTCGAATCTGAATAGTTGACGGATAGGCTTCACAATGCTCGTTCAAGGGCTTTTAGCCTCTAAGCATCCTCTTGAAAGCTTGGAATTGTTGAAGAAAAGAACATAAAACTAACTAATTTAATCTAGGATTTAAGTGCATAAAACTGAAGGAAAAGTATGTAAAAACGCAGCCTGAGCCGCCCCTAGGATTAGGGTTTTGAGTAATGTGTAATTGGTATATTTAATGTGGAAAAACGCAGCTGTATTTATAGATATCCAAGTCGGCTGTGCTGAGGCGGTGGACGGACGCCCGTCCACTCCTTCTGGACGCTCGTCTGGTCCTCAATATCAACTTCGAATCGGGCCGAGTCTTCATCAGACGCCCGTCCTTCACAAAACTGGACGCTCGTCCACTGAAAATCAGAACATCCTGAACCAAATTTCTCCTCCTGGACGCTCGTTCAATCTACCAAACGCCCGTCCAACTGGACGCCAGTCCAGGATCGACTTAATCTTGATTTTTCCTTGCTTATCTCTTTTTCTTCAATTCAAATCATCATTATCTCTTCTATCATCAATGTAATCCGACTCTTATCTCTTTTTGATCATCATTTGAGCATCAAACATGTACCTATAACACATTAAAACATCGCAAAACGTAATATCATCCAAATAATCATAAAATCAGAATTAAAACACCAAAATTAACCAATTTTGCGAATAACTCATTAAAAACCTCATTTACTCAATAATTCCATTAAACACTCGTTTCTTATGCAAATTATACAAATATGAGGGAAATTATCATAAAATATATCAATATAAATCGTGTAAATTCACCCTTAACAGAAACCTTAGGTTCATGGTGTTTTCAATGTCTCTTCGGCCTATGATCTTGTTCGAGATAAGCACCAGTCTCTTCAAAAAATGAAGGAGATATGGAAGCCTAATATTCTGCTCAAAATTTCTATTTTTATGTGGCGTTTCATCAACCGGTTACTTCCTCTGCCAGAGACCCTCCTCCGTATAGGTTTTATGGGACCCTATAAATGTCCTTTTGGCAACAGTGCTGATACCATTGACCACTACTTTTTGCACTGTTCTTTCTTCTCATAGGTATGGGATTCTTTTCAATCCAAGCTCCATTTTCATGGCCAATACGGACTTGAAATCTTTTCTTTGGAGTTGGTGGGACAATCCAATAACAGGGACTACAAAAACGATGTTAAAGCTTATTCCTTCTTTTATATGTTGGGATCTTTGGAAAGCGAGGAACACCTATATTTTTGAAGGTCACCATTTTTAACCGTCGCAAGTCATACATGATGTCACTACTAATATCAACATGGCAAGCAAAGAAAAACCTTTAACACAACATCACGCCGAAGATGATATTCTTCTTCACTCAGGCCTTATCACCCACTTTGCCAGGAAACCCGAAATGAAAATTCAGACTATTAATTGGAAGAACGAATCACACCGATGGTTACTCTTTAAGGAATCCGGGTCATGCTAGAGGTGGTTTCATCATCCGCAATGCACAAGGCAGATTTGTTTTTGCCTCATCTTATTATCTTGGCCGTATGAATAGTATGGAAGCAGAGATGCATGCTCTATCTCTCGGAGTGGATTTTTGTGCACATAATCACATTCATATTCTTATCATTGAGATGGACTCTTTGTCTCTGCTTAAATTTATGTCTCCAAACACCAAACTCCCTTGGCTCTTTCATGACTTGCTCAGTCGAACCAGACACATGATATCGTCCAATGGGTACAATATCTTACACATCTACAGGGAGGCCAACTCTGCTACTGATTCCTTAGCCAAAAAAGCCAGCTCTACTCGACTAACTTCTCACTTTAATGCTACTATTAGAGTACCTTGGGATTTGCGATTTATACTACACAGAGATGCAACTGCTTTACATACTCTACGCATGGTTAAACAAAGCTAACGTCATGGGAAGCACTCTTCACTCTTGTGGAGAGTGCAAACCAGGTCATATCTTTCTTGATCCACACTTCTTATTTTTTGGTTTTGCAATTTCCAACCTTAGAATCTTATTGCAGGTGAAACTGCTTATTCATGCACTTTGGATTAAATCATGGAGCTATTATCCGGAAGCACCATTTATCTATGATAAAGGGTGCAATCAGGTGGCCTCGCTCCTTTCCTACATTACATACCTTAGCTTTTACAATTGGGCCATTATTCAAGTTGTTGGATGAAAAAAACCCGTGCATAAAAATACTAGCTAGAACTACTGCATGACACTTTGGCGTGCATGAATGAAACGAAGATTTTGAAAGAATCATGAGCGAAGAAAGACACGTTTTGTTTCAAGGAAGCAAATAGAACGCATGGGAGGCAAAGCTGGATGATTCATGGATGGTGAGAATTAAATACAATTTTTTTCAAGCGGACCATCATTTAGTAGTGGATGGAGATCAAAGACAAGATGGCTACTTTCTTCACTTTTACCCATACTTGGATGTATATACATTTTCCATCACAGTATTTGTTTTCTCGGGATTGTTTATTTTTGGAAACGTATGGTGATGTACTATTTCCTATGTGTTGGATTTCCCCGCATCGTGTAATAGACCTCTCCCCAACCCCTAGGTCCCACTGGGATCTTGTTAAGGAAGGGTCGGCGACCCACCACCACACATACTTGATCCATAAGAAAAAAGAGAGGAAACTCGTCATTTATTACATTAACCACAAAATTCAAACTGATAGTTGTTGAATTATTCATACATCAACAAACAAACAAAAAGACAAAGCATAATAAAATCCAAAAGTCGCTCCATTGGCCATAGCCACATTATAGTCCACATCAATTCCACCCTCAAAGACAGTCTCCTTATTTGCCTCACCATCCAACAATTCTACTTCCATACTTTGCTGTTGATTCTTACTTTGCTCTTGCCCATTCCTACTTTCTTCTTCTAGCTCTCCTTTTAGGTGTGTATGTATTTGTTCCCAGAGCAACTATCAACCCTCTATTTATACTACTCCAAAGGGACAAATAAATCAATCAACTCCTTCAATCTTGTCCTTTTAATTTCCCTATTAAATGCCTGGAATTAAAACCCACGTGATCTCCTAGTCATTTCTTTTGACTAAAAGTTTAGATTAGGGAGTACTATTTTCCTCACATGACTATTTTCTTGTGAATATAAATCCTAGGTTGACCTTCTCTTTTATTATTATTTTTTTTAATAGCTTGTCCTATGATCAAATCAGGCAATTTATCCAAGACTCACTTATATATATATATATATATATATATATATATATATATATATATATACACTAAAAAAATACCTTTTTGCTACACTTTTGTTTGCCACGCTCTAAAGAAACAGCGCCGCAAAAAGTTATCTTTTGCATTACTTTTTACGAGCGACGCAAAAGGTGCCTTTGCTGTAATTTTTTTGATAAAATGTGACGCGAAAACTACTTTTTTGCGACGCTCATAAAAAGTGACGCTAGTTTTCTTTTTGCGGCGCTTATTTTGTAGCGTGGTGTAGAAAAAAGCTTTTTTTTTTGTAGTGATATATATATATATACATACTCCGCTGTAGTAGAAAAATGTTTTCTACTTCTACAACTATTGAAAATTTGATAAGGGGTCTCATAATATTAATTTCCCCGGTTATAGCGTCAAGACGAAAATATTTAATCGAGGCTAAAATATTTTGCTACACATACTCTCTCATAATATAATCTTTTATGTGCCTCGATGTCACCAATTCTATTTTATAACAAAATATATACATATAGCTACACCTGCATTTATTTATTTTATTACTATTTATTATTTTGAACAATAATGACCCGAAATTCGGGGTGTTACAAATCTCTCCCCCTTAAAAAGAATTTCGTCCTCGAAATTCATACCTTTAAAGTGGTGCAGGTACTGTCCTCGTAGGTTCTCTTCCAGCTCCCATGTGGCTTCCTCAACACCGCGAGGCATCCAAAGGACTCATATCATTGGTATTTCCCTCCTACGTAGTTTCTTGACTTGCCTGTCCAGGATCTTGAGGGGAGTTTCAACATAAGCGAGTTTACTACCGAGATTTGGCGGGATGTTTTCTTCCAAGAATATATAATCAGAGGACGGTGTATACCTCCTTAGCTGAGAGACATGGAATATGTTATGTAGCCCAGATAATGATGTTGGTAGATGCACTTGATAGGCCGCGGCACCCATACGTTTAGTAATCTCCTAAGGACTTAAGTATCTTGGACTTAATTTTCCTTTCACAAGAGTCAAGAGATTCCACGGTGTGGACTTACTTTGAGGAACCTCTTTTCCCCAACCTTAAATTCCAACTCCCTACGGCGGTTATCCGCATAACTCTTCTGGCGACTTTGTGCGGCCTTGAGGTTCTCACGTATGGAGCATACTTTTTTGACCGCCTCCTCAACTTCAACAAGAAGTTCCTCCAGTAATATCTTACGTTCTCCAAATTCCTCCCAAAATAGCGGAGACCTACATCGTTGCCCATATAAAGCCTCATAAGGCGCCATACCAATGGATGGGTGGTGACTATTGTCATAAACTCTGCATAAGCTAGACAGTCAATCCATTTTTTACCAAAGTCCAATACGCATGCCCGCAACATATCCTCTAAAGTTTGTATTGTTCGTTCTGACTGTCCATCCGTTTGTGGATGGTGTGACGTACTAAAATCAAGCTTTGTTCCCATTGATTTTTGGAATTTGGGCCAGAATTTGGACGTGAAACTTGGGTCCCTATCTGAGACTATTGTTGCAGGCACACCATGTAGCCTAACAATCTCTTTGACATATAGTGTAGCAAGTTTTTGCAATGAGTCTTTAATGCTGATAGGCAAAAAGTGGGCAGTTTTGGTAAGACGGTCAACGATTACCCATACTGTGTCTTTTCCATTTTGAGACCTTGGAAGTCCTGTGATGAAATTCATTGTAATGTGCTCCCATTTCCACTCCGGAATCGGCAATGGTTGCAATTATCCCCTGGGTTTCCTATGCTCAGCTTTTATCTTCTGGCAGCTCAGACAAGATGAAACAACCGGGGCAATATCTTTCTTCATGCCCGGCCACCAGAATTGTCGTTTCAGATCTTGATACATTTTGGTCTTTCGAGGGTGTATGGTGTACTTGCATCGATGTTCTTCTTCTAGGATATTGCGCTTAAGGTCATTTTTATCTGGTATACAAACTCTACCACGAAATTTCAACACCCCTGTATAACTCAACTCAAAATCTAATGCTTTTTTAGTACCAATAGGAGATTTAATGTGTTGTAAGTTTTTATCATTACTTTGTTCCTGAAGGATTTCATTCATCAATTCTGATTCTATCCTCAAATTCGCAATGATTACTCTGTCAATGGTTTTCTTCATTTTCCACCTACTCACATCTTCTATCATCTCCCATTCTTGTATCTTCATAGATGCAATAATAATATTCATGCTTAAAGCATCAGCAACCCCATTGGCCTTCCCAGGGTGGTAGTTGATCGGGCACTTCAACTCTTCTAGAAATTCCATCCATCTCCGTTGTCTCATATTTAACTCCTTCTGGGAGAAAAAGTATTTAAGGCTCTTATGATCAATGAAGATCTGGAATTCTTCCCCATATAAGTAATGTCTCCATCTTTTAAGCGCAAAATTTATTGCCACTAACTCCATATCATGGGTAGGATAGTTCTGCTCATGTTGGTTCAACTTTATTGAGGCATAAGCAACAACTCTATCCATTTACATAAGCACCTCCCGAGACCCTCTCATGAGGCATCAGTATAGAGTTTATAAGGTTGCCCAGGTTCGGGCAACACCAATATCGGTGCTGAAGTTAGGCGTTTCTCCAGTTCTTGAAAGCTCTCCTAACATCTTGGGTCTCATACATATGGTACATTCTTTCATAAGAGACGAGTCATTGACCCAGCTATCTTAGAAAAGTCCTGGATAAAACGGCGATAATATCCTGCCATGTCTAGGAAGCTCCTAATCTCCATGATTGATTTTAGAGCACTCCAGTTTCTAACCGCCTCTACCTTCGACGGGTCTACCGCTACCCCCTCTTTCGAGATTGCATGTCCAAAGAAAGCCACTTTCTCCAGCCAAAATTCACAATTTTTAAACTTTGTATACAATTTGCTTTCCCTTAAGACTTCTAGCACTACTTTTAAATGCTCTCCATGTTCCCGTTTAGTTTTAGAGAACACCAAGATATCATCATTAAATATTACCAAAAATTTATCCATACACGACTGAAAAACTCGATGCATGAGGTCCATGAATACAACAGGGGGCGTTGGTCAGTCCAAAAGGCATCACCACGAACTCAAAATGTCCATACCTTGTGTTAAATTCCGTCTTAGGTATGTCTTCTTCTTTAATCCTTACTTGGTAATATCATTGCCATAGGTCCAGCTTGGAGTACCAACTACACCCTTGTAATTGATCAAAGAGCTTATCAATGAAAGGTAATGGGTACTTATTCTTCACTGTCACATTATTTAGTCCCCTGTAATCAATGCATAGTCTCATACTTCCATCATTCTTATTAACAAATAGAACAAGAGCGCCTCATAGAGAAGAGCTCGGTCGAATAAAGCCCATTTTCAACAATTCCTCAAGTTATTCTTTTATCTCCTTAAGTTCATTGGGTGACATTCTATACGGGGTCTTAGATATAGGACATGTCCACCAAGTCAATGGTAAAATCCACTTCTCGTTTCGGTGGTAGTGAGGGTAACTTTTCCGGGAAAACATCTTCAAAATCCTTAACTACGGCTACCTCATTGATTCTTGGAGCCTCTTCTGGTGTAGATGTCAAGTATGCAATATAACCTTGGAAACTATGGTACAACATTTTTCTTGCCTTATTCCCGCAATCAAGTGTACTTCTTTTCGGCGTTTAACCTAAAAAAATATTACTTCCTTTTTCCCAGGTTCACAGAATCGGACCAATTTTCTTTTGCAATCGATGTGAGCATAATTTTTTGAGAGGCAATCCATTTTTAAAATGATGTCATACCCTTTCATGGGAAGTGATATCAAGTCCACGTTCATACTCCGACAACCTATGGTTACTAAACAATTTTTATGAATTGTATTGGTTCTTACCTTGGCGATCATAGGTGTATTAACTAATACTGTATACGGGAGTTCTTCCTCAACCAAGTTCAATTTAGATGCAAAATTTGTAGCTACAAATAAACTGGAGGCACTTGATTCAATCAAAACTTTAGCTATAAGATCAAGAATATGGACCTTCCACCATATTTGCATCATTAGCTATCTCTTCCTGGGCCATGGAAAAAACTTTAGTGTTCACCTGAGGCTTCTTCTTTTTATTGGCTGGCTTGATTGCTGGTTGTGTTGTCACATTTGGGGTTGGACCAATGGTTTGAGCCATGTGATTCGTCTTAGTTGCACAATCTCGTGCCATGTGGTCCTTGCTTCCAGAGAATAAGCATAGGCCTAACTTCCTCCTACATTGAGCCTCCGTATGACCTTGCCTCCCATAGAAGGAGCAAACAATTGTTGGGGGTGTCGTAGCCATCATAGGAGTGGCCTTTGGTGGTGAGGTAGGTGGAACACCGTCCTTGGCTTTTTCCTATTGGTGAATAGTGATGACCGTTCTTCCAAAGTAATTGCACGCTTGGCTTGAGCAGCTTGGCGAGCATTGATCTCGTTCCTCCTTTTTATCTCAATTCTGGTAGCTGCCTTAGAGGTGGTAGGGGTTACACTAGCCATGGCTATCTGGAGCTCATGCCTCAACCCATTCAAAAACTTGTTGGTCCTGTGTTCCTCGGTGTTAACCAGTCGCTAACAATACTTTGCAAGTTTGGTGAATTTAGCTTCATATTGAGTCAGTGTCAAGGTGCCTTGTTTTAGACTCATAAATTCTTCTTCCTTTTGTTCCTCACCCTGGTGGGAATGAATTGATTATAAACATTCCAGATGAGTGGCTGATTCTGTCTCTCTCATACCCTTCTGAGGCTTTGCCACCAATATCTAGCATCATCTACGAATCTAAAACGAGCAAAAGTCACCTTTTGTCTATCGGTGTAACCAAGTGCAGAAAAAATATCCTCCATCCTCTCCAACCATCTTTCTACCTGGTCATCTTGGTCAGGGACCCCATAAAACTCTGGAGGGCCGAATTTCAAGAAGCGTTCAAGTTGCCGGTCATCTTCTTGGTTAATCTGGCCTTTCCCATTCCCCATTGGTATGTGGCGGGTTTTGTCCAACATTGTTCTGATTGGCTAACATAGCAACGGTAGCGCTCAATTGCCCAAGAATAGCGACTAAGGCGGGATCAACTCCTTGCACGTTAACTTAGGGTTGTTCGATATTTTCTTGTAAAGGGTTAACGTTTTCTCCATCTCATTGTTCTTCGCCCCTTGGTGGCAGAATTTCATTCTGGTTACCCCTTCCTCTAGAGCTTTCCCCTTGATTCAAGGTGAGGTAGTTGACTCGCGGTCCTCGTTCCATCTGTAAACAATTTATTATATTCAAACTTCTTTCAACAAAATATAAGCTACGAATATAATATCGTCCCATTCGCATGATTATGAAGGTCTTATGAGTAGTACATATATTGATCAATTCTATAGTCCGTAAAGCAACCAGACGCAAACGCATGTTTTATTTATTATATACTAGTGGGGTTTGTCGTACAAGGCACGGCAATGAACAGCCCTAGGAAAAAATTGATACAAAGGACGAAATACAATCGATTCCTCTCTTGATTTAGGGTTATGAAACACATCATGACAAAGAAATTGAATACACAATTCACAGTTTGAAATAGAAAAATGTTACAGGTATTTGGGCTGAAGAATTGGGAGAGCAAGTGATGTGTTACAAGTATTTGCAAGTTTTGTTACAGGTATAATGACCTCTCCGGACATTGAAACTGCTGGTGGAGTTGATAGATTAGTTTTGTCACTTTCAATTACATCTTCAATCTCAATCAATTGTTTCTTGGTATTTGGGCTGAAGAATTGGGCATCATCAGCGGATGTGACTTCTTCTGGTACAGCCGATTGAAAACAAAGCAAGCACAGTAGGAGCTGGCTTGATAGCATCTACACTATATGTCTTTACAGTGGTGTATCGAAGGCCTGGACCACCGAGGCTACCTATGTGACGCCCCATTCCCGGACACCGAGTCCTTATCCGAAAAAGAGCGCCCGGCATGTATAATATCAAATATAATCTAATATTATACATAAGCCTTACGTCATATATCATAAACACAATGCGGAAGCAATACGACTCGGGGAAAATTCCAAAGATCAACTAGAACAAGATTCAATGCTGCACTAATTCCAAAACGTCTTACATCAATTCCAAAACAAAAGAAAACCAAACGATCTAGTCTTACAAATTAAAACCTTTAAAAACGTTCCAAACAAAGGAAATATTCAATTAAAATAACAACATTTTTTAAAATTCCAAAGTTTGAAATAAAATAAAGTCTTCGAAAGCAACTTGATATAAAAACATCAAACGTCCTCATCGTTTTCATCATCTCCATAAACCTGTTCATCTTCTCAATATAAAACATGTAACGGGTAAGTACATACGTACTTAGTAACGAGTAGAAGCTATTGAATAAAATACGTTTTGTAATGAAAGCAAGTAAACGCCGTCTTATTATTAGGCCGTTGTTAAGAGATCTTACATCAAACTATCACATCGCCGTTGTTAACAGATCTTACATCAAACTATCACATTATATTCATAGTATAACATGAGGTCCCTAAGGTTACTAGCTTAGCTTATCTTTGTTACAGCATGTTTGCGAGGGCACTACACTTAGTGAGATATGCACTAAGACAAAAGACGCAACCCTATAGAGATAAATCTCTAGCGGTCCCGAAATAGTCATTCCACTTTATCTGGCCAACCCTAGAGAGCTGACCGGTGAATGTATATCTCGTTCGCGAGTTTGTCCGGCGGAATGATCACTACTTTATCTGGCGGGTCTAGAATCCGGCAGTGATCATCACCACTTTATCTGGCCAAACATCACATTGCCGATATTGTACTGTGCCTATCCAAGCTCTCATGATGTTTAACCTTTATCTAGTCAAATACGTTTATTAAGTGATTAGCTAGCCACCTAGGTTCATTCAGGACAAAAAGCTCCCTACTCCCTCTTCTTAGACTCTTAGACTAAAGCTAGCAATTACACAGACATTGATGATTACTAACTCATCAAAGCACAAGGTCACTCTTACTCTTCCAACGGTCCTGAACTTCAATTCCCTTTAAGAATACATCCGGTGCAGAACCAAGCGCATCAGAAGCTTAATCATGGCTTTGTAATGTTCATGAATGTTTATTAATATTGTTTAGATCATATTAGGAAGACCCCATACCATACCCTAGATCATATTGTAATGTTCATGAATGTTCCATAAGAACATACAAGCCACATCATATCGTGTAATACACATAAAAGCATAAAATTAATATAATACACTTTTACTATAACCATTAAACATTTGTAGTACTTCGTTGTGCATACCTTCTTTTAATACATAAACTAAATAAAGTTATTTACTGTACATAATATCTTTAATTTACTGTACCTAAATATTTTTATTCAATATACTAACAAGATAAGCCACCTTGCTGTCGGTCCTGTTAGGATTCATATATATTAGCTAATGGAAATTATCCCCTTCATATAATTATATTAGCTAAGGAAAATTTTACAAATGCTGCACCAATAGTGCGGCTGGGCATACATACTCCCAGAACAAAAATTAACACCTACGACATATGTATCAGTCCAATTCGACGCATTGGCAGATTATTATATCAATTCATAATAATACAAAAAAAACCACCGATTCATAATAATACAAAAAAAACCATCGATTAAAGACACCCCCTCACCTCACATTAATCATTATAAAACATCAATCATTCAATATGAAAACCCCATTACCTTAATTGCGAGCAATAAACGATCAAAAACAACAAAAGAACCTAGCTTTCGATTCAACCTACAAATTCAGCATCCACACTTAATCAAGCTATAATCCAAAAGCATATAATCTATCAAGAACTAAGATTAAACGAACAAGAACTAAGAATTGGCTCACAATTTCACCCAATTCCAAATTAGGTCAAAAGCTCACCTTCACCAAACAGAGAAAAACATGACTCAAAAGTTTCCTTGCGTCAACACGATACTTTTCCTCTTGACGAGTCTGCAAAAACGATGAATCTATCAGCGGGAAATTCGAGGCAACGCTTCTTCTCCATTTTTTTTTCACACTCTGCGCCCCTTTTCTTGTTCTGATGAATAATGAAAACGTAAAGCTGACTAATGAGGTTTAATTTCCTATTAAACCTCCCAATTATCTTTTATTAAATTAATTCCATAAAAATAAACCTTTTAAATTTCTTTTATCTTTTTCTTTACCATTATTCTTTTATTTCTTAACCCTTTAAATATAATATTCGGATTTTCGATAAACAGACCGAAGTGCCCTTTTTTGAAAATCGGGATATTACATTCCTCCCTCCTTAAGAGGAGTTTCGTCCTCGAAACTTGAACGTACCTGGTAAATGCACGTAATCTGGAAATTCATTAATCAGGTCTGCTTCCACTTCCCAAGTGGCTTCACTCGGCGAGTGATTGCACCATTGCACCAAGACCAAAGGAATCATCCTTCTCTTGACCATCTTCTCTTTCCTATCAAGAATCTTAACCGGCTTTTCAACATATGATAGGTTATCTTGAAGCAATTCCGGATCAAAATGAGATTCCACATCCGTAGTAGATAAACACTTATTACGCATAGATACATGGAAGACATTATGTACCCGAGACATCGATTCCAGTAATCAAAGTCTGAATGCTAACTTTCCAATCCTTTCAATGATATCAAAAGGCCCCACATATCTCGGACTCAGTTTCCCTTTCTGCCCAAACCTCTTAACACCCTTCATCGGAGAAGCTCGTAAATACACTATGTCCCCCACTGCAAACTCTAACAGTCTTTTTCTGATATCGGCCCAACTCTTCTGTCGGTCTTGTGCGGCTTTAAGATTCTTCCGTATCAGCTCAACTTTCTCTTTGGCCTGCTTAACTAACTCTGGCCTTGTAAACTGCTTTTCTCCAACTTCATCCCAATAAAGTGGATTCCGGCACTTCCTTCCATACAATGCTTCAAAGGGTGGCATCCCCAAGCTTGCATGATAACTGTTATTATAAGCGAGCTCTGCCACTGAGAGGTAATCATCCCACGATCCCCTTACTTCAAGAACACAAGATCTAAGCATGTCCTCGAGAGTCTGAATTGTCCTCTCAGATTGACCGTCTGTCTACGGGTGAAAGGTTGTACTCAAATCTGTTTTAGTTCCAAAAGCCTTTTGCAAACCTTTCCAGAAGTGACTTATGAATCTACTATCCCTGTCGGATACAATAGATAAAGGTACACCATGAAGTCTCAATATATTATCCAAATACAGCTGAGTGAACTTCTTAATAGGCATGTCAACCTTACACGGAATGAAATGGGCTGATTTCGTGAGTCTGTCGACAATCACCCAAATCATGTCAAATGTTTAATGGCATTCAGAGCCGACTATCAGATGGAACTATGCGCTGCACCGTACAAGAAGACGGTGTAAGGATGGCCTCTAGTTACCTCTGGTAGGGACGATCCAGGACCAGCCTTGGCCGTCCTGGCGAGGACGCCAGTCCCTTATAAAGGGGGAGAATGTAAAGTCCCACATCGGTAAAATAAGATAATGCTCACCCCCATATAAGTGTGAGACATAAAGGTCTTGTCAACTCGGGTTAGCACATTTAGACCAAGCGAGGACGGCGGTCTAAGCAGTTGACCGGACATTTATGACTCATTTAGCGCTACCAGGCCCGGAGTCTGGGGGTGTTACAACCTAAGTGCTCGTGGAACAGTTATGTAAAACCGGATAAAATTAAAATTTGAATGAACCGTTGTTATTGCAAACGGATTACACTATAAGGATAGCTTAAGTCTCAAAGATTCCAAACATACCACATCCATTGGATCAGTCTCCCTAAATTCCATCTTAACTTTTACGAGTCAATAAATAGCTGCAAGAAACAAACCAAGCTTTGTTTGTAAAATGTCAAAGACAAAGAACAAATTGTTTAAAGCGAAAAAATTGTTCAAGAATTATACCGATCAGCAGGCTCCATATTAACAACAGAATTATGATCCCATCATTCATCTGCATCTTCTTGATCTTCATCATCCTGAGACCCGAAGATCAAAAGGAATTCAAACAACCATGGAAAAATAAGCCAACAGGTTCCGTGAAAGTAGGACAATTTATGTAGTTCTTGAAAAGGGATTATGTAAATTATCATTTAATGGTTTAGTATCTTAACAACCTAGAGTACCTTGGAATGACATTATTCCCAAAATAATTAAAAATGCAACTGGATCTATTCATACTAACAAACTATCAAACATTTAGCCCATAGAGACAGGTAAATCTAATTTTTCACCATAATAATTAATGGTTTTTATTCATCTTCGAAGAATTTTATTTTGAATTAATTATGCAAGAGAGAAGTTTGTTGGTTGCTCCAAGTGATCCAACTTAGTGTGCCAGAAAAACATTTAATAGATCACACATTTTTACCATTGTCGTCGTTGACAAAAGTGCCATAATGCCCGAAGATAAATATAACTACATATGTTTGTTCATGAATCTTCACACCAGATAATAGAAAATATAAAATTGTTTAAACGCCGTTCGATGTTGAAGATCTAACCTTTTTAATCATTCATTTTTAACTTTGTATGAAAAAGTTCAAGACAATCATAAACAAGAGATCAAGAAATGATCACATGTAGAAAGCAAACCTCCGGAAATTCAGTATCTGGTGGTCGCTTCTGAATGGCACACTTGGTGCATGATGTAATTTTGAGAGGATTGCAAGTATGTTGTTTCGTGTCTCCTCCAAATTTCGGTGAGAATTCTTGTTTTCCATGTTGCATGAGGAGACATGGAAAGTATAGTCCGGAGCAAAATATTCATAATATTCATGTTGCGGCATCCTATCTTCAAGCTCAATCCCAAGGGCAACACCTGTTTGCAAAGCAAATGCAGTGGGACATTAAACGATCTCATATACACAACGATGTAGGAACCCCATACGTAAGGATATGCTTCTGCGTTTCCTTTGGCTTTATAGTATTGTTCCCATATTTTTCTAATACATCCTGCATCATCAGCCTGGCTTATTGCCTGTTTATCATCAGTCTATTGTTGACTTCATTTCCTTGTGTAGCCATTACCAGCAAACTTCAGATAGTAAGAAATGAATCCTCTTTACAATCTTACATTATGTTGCCCATACAAATAAACTAATCCTCGAGTATACATTCATTTAAAATTCAAGTCAAGTTAAGATATTGACAGGAACAAAGGAACACTCAAGTTAGGGTATCCTCATATAGAGTTTTAGATATTGTGGAGCAGCCAAGTTGAAATAAAATGCAGTAATTAACGGTAACCAACAGGTCTTAGACTGGTCATGCCTTTCGGGGGCAAATTTAGATAGAACATAAGCTTTGATCCATTGAAAAACAAATACAGTTGAGACTAAATTGTATATATATGTAGAGTTTGAGCTTAAAATGTAAACATTTCGTGAGATTCAAGATGGAGATGGGAACCAAGTCCCATTCAATGATAAGCATATGCAATATCCTAAATAAACTTACATATTTTAGCTATAAGAAGCCTAACCGATAATCAAATAAGAATTCCGTAACAAAGCAAAATCGATCAATTTCTGTCCTCTGTTCAAAGTCGATAATCAAATAAGAATTCCATAATGACTCTAAACAACAAAATAGCGATAATAGAGACAAATTGCCTGAAAATGGTGAAGACGTTCTTTGAAATAGAGAAAGGTGTCGGCTCCTCCTTTTCCTGAAGTGAAAAAGCTACCGGTAAACGTCAAACCCAGCTGATTTTATGGTGGGGAGTGAATAACATGCAACCGCTGGTTGTAAAAGGCAACTCCACCATCTGAAAATGAGACCCTACGTGATACAACCTGAACTAAATGGAATTATCATTAACGGACCCAAATAGAAATAATCAAAAAAGGCCGACGTGACCATGGTAGAAGAGCAACCTTGCTTGCTTTATATAAATATTCAGAATGGTCTATCAAACTTTCAAATTGATTATGTAAAAACTCAGATTAATTAAGGAGCTGAAGTCAATTAGTTCTCAAAACAAATAAGACACAACAACTCAAGCACTACACATATTTCAGTTGATACAACAAAGTTTGAGAATGTAAAAGATTAGCTTCTCAAATGTTCAAGTCCACCAACTCATAATGCTAAAGACTCAAATAAAAACAATTAATCTATCACTTCGATATTTATAAAACTTAACAATTCAGTTGGCAACGACTCAAACAAATTGGCACCATGCTTACTGGTTTGTTCGTTCTAAGGAGAACGATTAAGACCATTTTCAGGCGATTTTCCGGCGGCGGCGGCGAACTTCGACGGTGTCTGCTTTTAAGGTTAGGCTACAGAGATATTGAGGCGTCGATCCAGTTTGGAAGCGTCGATTCAATTAAATTTGCCACGGAAAGTGGTCAGCTTTACCACAAGAGGTCGACGGCAGATTTAGACGGCAAAGATGGTGGATAGCGATTTGAAGAAGAAGGCGGCACAGTGAGTTAGAACTCAACAATCTGAAAATGAAACCCTACATGATACCAGCTGAACTAATTGGAATTATAATTAATGGGCCTTTTATTTGCTGGACCTAGTGGCTATGTAAAAAGTTGTAGAGAAAAAGCCCAGACGGAAATAAATTGCAAAAAACAGTCGACGTGTACCATTTGAACAAAAAAATGCACAGCTTCCTTATAAATAAGGATATATTATTTTTTTGCATTGTCTATTACAAGCAAACAGAAAAAAAAAAAAAAAAAGACATCACGAGCTGTTAACGAGCCGAGCCGAACCGAGTATTGGTGGTTCGAATTCGAGCTTGTTCAAGCTCGTTCGTTTGTTAAACGAACAAAAAATTATGTTTGAGCTCGGCTCGTTTAAAAGATGAAATGTTCGAGCTCGGCTCATTAAACATATTTTTTGTCTTTCGGCTCGAGTTTGGCTCGAATTCGGCTCGAGTTCGGTTCGTTAAAATATAAAACATAAAGTGCAAATGTAAAAATAACAAGTTAGAGATTAAAATTACATATATTACACAAATAACATTACTATAAAAATATATAAATATTATATAAATTCAATCTATAATATCTATTAGATAAATGAATGAATTATCCTCTTTTGAGTCAGGGTTACTGTAAATTGATGTATTTATATAAGCACGTTCGCGAACATAATCGAACGTTCGTGAACCAAGCTCGTGTTCGTTCGTTAAGCAAACGAGCCTACAATCATGTTCGAGCTCGGCTCGTTAAGCTAAACAAACAAACGATCACGAACACTAACGAGCCGAACACGAGCTTGTTCACGAGCGGCTCTGTTGATTTAACAGCACTAATCACACTCAAACATTTCCATTGTTTCACTTATTTAAAAATAACTTAATGCCCCCAAAACAAATCCTTTGCTGCCCACTTTGGGTACATCGCCTCAATCTTCCTTCTCGCATCGAAAAGGGCAACCTTTAACTCCCTTATTTCCTCCCGTGGGGCCAGGGACTCTCTTCAAACTCTCCTCTCATAGCCTACAACCCACTCGTATCGTCGACCTCTTATTGCCCCTGGGTAGCAACCGTAGACCACTTCCAGGGGTGATACCTCATTGACCACGGGTGGATCCTCCATCATGACTTCTGGTTGTTGCACATTTGGAGCATTCTCTTGATTTGGATTGCCATCCCCTTCTGAACTTCATCCATCTCCGGGTCATCTTCTTCCTCAAGGTCCTCTTCCTCCTCAGGGTCGTCTTCCTCCTCAATGTCGTCCTCTACCACAACAACCTTCGGGTCTTTGTTGATTTCCTCCTGACGTCCATGGCCACCATTGGAAAAAGCGGTAGGTGGGTTACTACCTTCTCCTTGACCATTAGTACCTATAACATCTTTCTTAATCAGCCCATATAGGTTAGAAGGAAAGGTCCTAACTGCGAACGCCCTCATTTTTTGTTTACCATGGCCGTAGTACACACCGTTATTCTGCGAAGACGCCATGACCTACATAACAAATTTTTAAAATACAACATAGGATCGTTATATATATATATATATATATATATATATATATATATATATAAACATATGTACTAACACTATATTTACTTAGTTTACGTATGTATAAAAAAAACTTTTAAATGAAATGACCTTAAGTTCCCTCGCCTAAGATTGAGTCCTTATGGTTCCATTTCCTATGACAAACTTTTCTCTGATACCACCTGTAATAGACCGTTCCCCAACCCCTAGGTCCCATTGGGATCTTGTTACGGAAGGGTCGGCGACCCTCCGCCACACATACTTGATCCATAAGAAAAAAGAGAGGAAACTAGTCATTTATTACATTAACCACAAATTCAAAATGATAGTTGTTGAATTATTCATACATCAACAAGACAACAAACAAACTATAAAAAAAAGCATAATAAATTTCAAAAGTCGCTCAATTGGCCATATCCACATTATAGTCCACATCAATTCCACCCTCAAAGACAGACTCCTTATTTGTCTCGCCATCAAACAATTCTGCTTCCATACTTTGCTATTGATTCTCACTTTGCTCTTGCCCACTCCTGCTTTCTTCTTCTAGATCTCCTTTTAGGTGTGTATGTAATTGTGCCTAGAGCTCAACTATCAACCCTCTATTTATACTACTCCAAAGGGACAAATCAATCAACTCCAAGAATCTTGTCCTTTTAATTTCCCTATTAAATGCCTAGGAAAAAACCCACGTGATCTCCTAGTCATTGCCTTTGACCAAAAGCTTAGATTAGAGAGTATTGCTTTCCTCACATGACTATTTTCCTGTGAATTTAAATCCTAGGTTGACTTTCTCTTTTAATTATTATTATTTTTAATTTCTTGTCTTATGATCAAATCATGCTATTTATCCAAGACTCGTTTATGGCTCACGGTATGAACAAGACGATTTTTGGTAAATACAGGGCAAATGGGTCGCTAAAAAATGCAAATGTGTCGCTAAAAAGATTGTTAACGACATATTTGCCTTGTATTTACAAAAAACGCCCTGACAATACCAGTAGCCCTCACTTATGTATACTATATGAAATATATATGTATACACAAATATACTCCACTGTAGTAAAAAAAAAAGCGTTGTCTACTTCTATAACTATTGTCAAAAATTGATAAGGGATCTCATTATATTAATTTCCCCGGTTATAGCGTCAAGACGAAAATATTTAATCGAGGCTAAAATATTTTGCAACACATATTCTCACATAATATAATCTTTTATGTGCCTCGATGTCACCAATTCTATTTTATAACAAAAATATATTCAAAAAGCTACACCTGCATTTATTTATTTTATTACTATTACTTATTATTTTGAACAGAAATGACCCGAAATTCAGGGTGTTACACATCGGGTTTGTCATACATAGATTTTAAGGAGGCAGAGTTATGTTTCGACTACGTCTTTTGGTATAAGGGGAGAGCTAGAGGACACGGCATTGTACGAACATTTTCAATGATTTATAAATAAAAAGTCTCGTTTATAAAAGTATGGATTCAAATATTAACCCGCAGCATACAAAAGGTGATAAAGTTGAGTGTCCCGCATATTATAATAATATTCAATACTTCCTCACACTTTTTCTTGTTATTACCAAAGCTATCCAAAATTGCTTATTTTCCTCTATCCATGGCTTCATAAATATAACCTGATGGTCACTTTTCATTATTAACAAGACAAAGAACCGTCACCAAAGGTCCCATCAATTTGAATATGTATGCCACATTGTTCTAAAAAGTAGGATTGAAAATAATTTTATTAGCTTCCTTAAGCATTCCATCCCTAGACCACTTGATATCTTGTCACTTTGTTGACAAGTTCAAGTCATTTTGGAGTCTATGTAGGCTTTGCAAGGTAAGGAAGGGAAGTTATTGTGTGGTGAGGGAATTTGAGGTGAAGTGACGGGTGAAACGATCAGAATCACACAGTTTTAATATAGAATGAAGGTGTGTGGTGTGTGGTGTGTCATACGGTGTCTCCACACTGTGTGGAGACACCACACAATAATCTCCCGGTGAGGAATGTGGTAGAAAGACGTGTGACTCTATACTTTGCTAGCTCTCTTTTTTGAGTGAACTCCAAAATTATGTGCAAAACACTCAAATGGCGATGAATGAAACCAACTAAGGAAATCCCCGTAGTAATGATTTTGGACAACATAAATCTTGCCAGTGTCCTCTAGCTTCAAATCAATGCAATGCACACCACATGGAGTTCAAAACAAACGTTTCCTTTTTCCATCAATAACTTCCCTAAAATTTTCAAAAACAAAAAAATATATATGAATATAATGATGTTTATGCCAAATTTCCAATAATGAACATAGAATAATAGAAATAACAACATTACTAGATTAGTAATAATGTTTAGTACTTAGATTTTAAAGACTATAAAGTTAAGGCATACCGGCTAGTTTATAGTGGTTGTCATTGTCAGTAATTACTTGGAAAATATTCTTCTCTCCGACTCATCCACATACTTCTCAAGCAATTGACATAAAAATAAGGCATTCTTAACTTGGCTTGATCCATCAATAGTATCCAAATAAACTGTCCCTTTAGGATTATTAACCAAAATGCCTATCAATGTTCTAAGCCTTTTATCTTCTCAATCATCTGCCATGAGTGAACACCCATGTTTCTCACTCTCAACTTTGTTCTGCTTCAACACATCTTCGGTCTTGGCGACTGCCTTTTTCAAGAAGTCAAACCTTACCTCATCAAGATACCAAAGCAAGCGTTTAACCAAGACCCAGTGATTGACGATCTGAGCATGCATATATTGAGACAAATTCTTAACGGCATAGGATAAATCCAGACGAGTGAAGAGCAAATACTGAAGACTGTCGAGAGTCTGACGATACTGGGACACATCAGGGTGAGGTTCAGCCACTACAAGCATAAGAGAGATAGCATCCATGGGTAGAGTTGTAGCCACGGATCTAGCATCCTGCATATTAGTCTGGTGCAATAATCAAGAATGTAACGATTTTGCGTGAGAAGTAGACCATGGGAGTTGTATTGAACCTCAACACCAAGAAAGTAGGATAGGGAACCTAAGTCCTTAATAGAAAACAAGTGGCCAAGAGAATCAATAACCTGTTGAATGTGAGTAGATTCACACCTGTAATAATGATATTATCCACATACACAAATAAGAAAGTAAGGGTGGTACCCAAGTGATACACAAATAAAGACGAATCCACAGTTGAATTAGAAAAACCAAGTGTAAGAATAAAGGTCTTCAACTCCTGGTACCAGACCCGAGGGGCATGTGATGTCGCGCGTGTAAGTCTCTTATACTAGCAAGAGTACTAGGTCAATCGTAGTATAGCAAAGGCAAATCAAGGTCGATCCCACAGAGACAATGCAACTAAATTATAAACGAGTCTAATGTAATTAAGAAAACAAATATGATCGTTGACCGACAATAAACATAAAAGAAACATGGTATTCCTTCCCCATCCCCACCTACCTACTAACTTGGTCTAGTTAATCCTTATGTTTACTTCCCCACATAATTTCCTTAAAATTAATCGAATGCTTTAATTCAGTTTTAGCTACGGGTGCATCTCCTAACCTATCTACTTCCATTGTAAGCACAGCAGACAATCTATATGCAACTAACCTCCTTCGTTGGTTGTATTAGTTCATACGCAATAAGATCTAAAGATTCCGGCATGAGACCAAAAACCTCCCTAAGCAGCTATCGACAATGACTAGCACGTTCATAGGGATCCATCAAGACACTGTCCTAACTAACACTTCACCTTGCAAGTCCTTCGTGTTAATTTACGAATACAATAAGATTGGCCAGATCTATCCTGCTGTTAATTAAACCTGTCGATTAGGGTTTCTAAATATTGCCTCGGTAAACCTGTATAGACCGCCAGTTTACCGGGGGCGGTGGTTCCTCTTCTTGAATCTACATTGCTCCATTCTGATTAATTCAAGTAAATTATAGAGTTGTTAAACATGCAGATTAACTATAACACGTAAATACAAGTAGATCTACCATAATAAAGATATAAAGGAACGTTCAAAGCTTCATACCTTCAACAATATATGGAGATCTAAATTGATCTACTCAAGCTAGAGATGGCGTGAAGGGGAGGAAACCAGAAAATAAATCACCAAAAGCTTAAAGGAACTCTATTGCATCAAATCTATGTAAAAAGATATATTGTGTTGTGTTGACTATGTTACAATTGAATTCTACGGCTTTATATAGGCATTATAGCCGACTTAAGACTCATATAAACCCTAACCGACCTACTTCAGTTTCGTGTCCTCCAAGTCCTCGGTAAACAGGACCTAGGCTTCGGTAAACCGGCCCAGCTCTTTATCCCTTTTCTGGTAGATCTCTTCTTGGACTTCATTCACTTGGCCCAATGCTCTTCCCTCGGTCCAGATCCTTCCTTAACTGCTCCAGAGTTTGGTACATCCTGAAAAATGCATAAAACAACACAAAACAATACTAGATCCTCGGGATAATAACATAGATGCAGAATCATGAACCTAGGAACATACACATAGCCTTTAACACACATTCCATATGATAACGAGCCTATATATCCCCTCTTGAGCATGATTTGGGCCAATTAAAGGTATAATTAATGGTACTATTTAGAGCGTTATCAGCATGCTTGAGGCCATAAATGGCCTTATGAAGTTTGCAGACATGGGTGGGAGCATCCGAGTCTTCAAAGCCTGGGAGTTGGGCCATAAAGACATGCTCAGTGAGCGAGCTCTACGAGAAAGCATTGTTAACATCAAGTTTCCGTAAGGACCACTGAAGGGCCACGGCTAAGCTAGGAACAAGGCAAACGGTGGTTGGTTTGACAACTGGACTGAAAGTATCAAAGTAATCAATCCCAGGGCGTTGGGTAAACCCCTTAGCGACTAAGCGAGCTATGTGCCGATCAATGGAACTATCAGGTTTGCGTATGATTTTAACAATCCATTTGCAGCCGACTATTTTGAGAGAATGATCAAGAGGCACTAATTCCCACGTGCCATTTTGTACGAGAGCATCAAATTAATCATTCATGGCTTTGCGCCAATGAGAACTTTGTAATGCCTGTTTGACTGTGGTAGGTTTAGTATCATAGTATTTAGAATCAAGGTTGTGATGAGAGACAAATTAATGATCATTATTACGACATTTTACCCCAATATTGATACCACTTTGAGCATTATTGTACCAATTTAAGTCAATAATTACTTAATTTTATCCAAATGTATAAGTAGTAATTATTATATAAATTATTGTATTTTACTAGGTTTTATACCGGTTTAGTGATATGTGATAAAAATATGATAAAAATTACTATATTTTATAAACGTTTTATTTTTCACTATTATGTTAAAACTAAAAATATCATAACTAAAGACCGTAATATTAACCTAAAAAGAGTCGGTAAAATTCAACGCGGTTTACGAACTTTTATTGTCGGATTTACTCGCGGTTCGTTTCTTTGTATTCAGGTAAGAAAGATAAGATTTACTACGGAGACGAACTAAAGACTGGATAACGAGACGAGAGTTTTGCCTGACTGAAGAAGGATTACTTGGAACCCAAGGCCATACTTGGAGCCCAAGACCATCAAAATATTCCACGTAACGACATGTTTCGAGCCTAAAAAGATGTATTTTGATGGATGGAAGAATGTGTCATAAGCTAACGAGTTCAAACGGATCAATTGTCCTGAATGCTTCTACCGTAAAATATCTACGACAGACATTTGACCCAACTTAGAGGCATTTTATGGGGAAGACTTCTTCATGAAAGTTTTAGATCTTCAAATGAGCTTTCCAACGCATTTTGAATCACGTCAATTGGAGGTCTACAACTCAAGTTATGGCTATTTTATCGATAAACGCCGCAATAGAAACGCCGGGAAAAGTGGAGATATTCTCCCAACCTGATTATATTCTCCTAAGGGTGCATGTGAGGAGTAATGATTGATTCTAACAAACTTGCAAAATATCCATCGCCTATATGTATGTATGTATGTGTATATATATATATATATATATATATATATATATATATATATATGTATATCTCCCCTATAAATACCTCCCCTTCTTCTCCCATTTCCTTTGCTCATTCTCTTCTCATCTCCTTCCCTTCTTCTTCCCCTTTCCTTCGTCCCCCCTTCTCTTCCACCTCCCTTCTCTTCTTCTTGTTTTTTTTATGTTTTGGGCCTATATATATATATATATATATATATATATATGTCAATGTATGTATATATATATATGCATATGTGTATAAATAAATAGAGTAGTATCGTTGTAATGCTTGGATTTATTATCGAGGATTGTTGTCTTGGAAGCCGTTGTTACTTTCACGAGGATTAGGCTCCAATTCAGCAGTTGTAATCGGTAATTTTCTAATGTTATTATGTTTATTATTTCTATCTATTTATATACATATATATATATATATTAGTAGTAGTAATATTAGCCAAGATATGAATCTGAATTAGTTAATCTTTTTGGTAAAATGGATGATCGACTCTGGTAATAATGATTAAAACCAATTATAATGAATCTTTTTCTACTTGATCTTAATGAAACGTTAATATTGACATAGCTAATCAATATAAACAGAATCGTAACCTAATGACGAACTAAACGGTGAAGTTAGGATATGAGAAAAAAGGTAGAAAAACTGGAGGGTAAAAATGGCCGAGTGAAAACGTGACAACGGAATCCTATTTCCTACCCGGGGGCAGATTTGTCTTGGGAAAGATGTTAAATTTGTGCTCAAGATCGTAATAATGTTAAAATCAACGGTTTAATTGAAACTAACACCGGAAAGTTAAATCGATCCGCCTGACAACCGGGGCCTTTTGAATAACATCGGCCGTCTGACAAACGGAATAACCTCTTTTATCCGGGGTAGATTTGTACTCGGTACCTGTTCAGACTAACTGAGATTAGCATGGGGCAGTTGTGGAGATTAAACTAATGACAATTTGACATATGACAATTTCATACGCTCGTGTGAGGAGGAGTTGTCTAGCTTAGGAGTACACCGATTCATATATAATTGACCTCCTTGCATCAAGGAAAAGATCTGTCTCATTTATTTCTACTAAAAAGAGATCTTAATTCAGTAAAGTATTCTTGGCCAGATCTCAAAAATACCTATATATATCTGTACTTATATTTATATATTATATTTACTGTTTTACTAACATCTAACTAATCTAACGATCTAACCCGATAAAATGGTAAAAACTGCGACTTAGATCGAGTTAATAATAGCTTCTTGGTGTTTAACCACACTTTGAATTAGATCTTCATTTCCCTGAGGATACGACCTGACTCACCAGACTAGCACTACAATTTGACCCGGTACACTGCCGGTAAGGATTGATAGCCTAGAAACAGTCCGTCAGGTTGGCATGAAGGTTATGGAGGGTGCGAGGTTTGAAGATGTGATTGCGGGCACGAGTAACCGTATGGTGAGGAGTGGGGGCCGAGGGAGAAGGGGATGGAGAAGGAATGGATGGAGAATGAACGGATGGGAAAGGAGGGGAGACATTGGTTGTAGGAGAGGAGGAAGGTTCGGGGGATGAGGATGCTAGATGGGAAGATTCGGGCGGTGGGACGGGAATGAGAGGGAGAAGAGGCAGGGAAAAGGTTGAGAAAACCAGACATCAGGGGAGGGACCAGCGGGAGGGGCTGGACGGGAAGCAAATGGCAAAACATCTTCAACAAAGTTAACATCCCTGGAGACATACATCCGACCCGACGAAAGGTCGAGACAGTGATAGGCACTTTGGGTAAGGGAACATCCAAGAAACACACAAGGGACAGAGGAGGGATCGAGTTTGTGTTGATTATAGGGTTTCAACCAAGGATAGCAAAGGCACCCGAAGACTCGTAACTTATTGTAATTCGGGGAGGTAGAAACGAGTTTTTCATAGGGTGTGAGCATGTTGAGGGTTTTTGTAGGCATACGGTTAATGAGGTAAGCAGCAGTGAGGACATCATAAGACCAATAAGTTGAGGGAATAGATGCATGGTAAATGAGGGAAAGGGATGTTTTGACAATGTGTAAGTGCCGGCGTTCAGCCATTCCATTATGTTCAGGTGTGTGGCATATTGTAGTAAGATGAGTAATGCCATGTGTGGAAATGAGTGATCGTAACTTTATGAATTCACCACCATTATCATAAAATAAAATTTTAATGGTTGTAGTAAAGTAATTCTCAACGAGCGACTTAAACTGCTGAAAAATAGTTAGGACATCAGATAAGCGACGAAGTGGCCATCAACGGAATAAACGGGACCAGTCAAGATTAATTCAAGGGGTCGGGATAAACTTAAACTAGAATCATAAAAGGATAAACGGTGACTTTTGTTACTCAAACACGAGTCACAAGGAAATGGGGAAACAGAAGTAACGTCCAATTATTATTTTTAATAATAGTCTGAATAATAGGGAGAGTAGGATGTCCACAACGGGAGTACCAAACATTTGTGGACGCTTTATTAGCTGAAAATGCGAGAAGCGGAGCAGGGGACCAAAGATAAACACCATATCTACAATGGCCCTGATGGATGGTTTGACCTATTTTCAGGTCCTTCACCAAAAAATATTCACGTAAAAATTCAATGATGACATAATTATATATCCTCACAAAATTTAGATATTGATAAAAGGTTGCGAGAAAGTTAAGGCACACATACGAAATGCGATAATTTAAATGTAATATTATAAGAGGGTAAGGTGGTAGAACTAGTATGTGTGATGGGTAGAGCACGCCCATCACCAATGATGATGTCGTCAAGACCATGATACGGCTCATGCAAGACGAGAAGATTCAGGTATAAAGTCATATGATGCGAGGCTTCACTATCCAAGAGCCAAGAGTTGGGGGCGGCTTGAGCTAAGTGGGATTGAGGTCTTGGCTGAGGGAAGTTGGAGGAATTCATCTGCTGGAAGAACAAGTAAGTAGGGCACCTTTTGTCGGAGTGACCCTGTACACTGCACAACTGACATTTTCCCAAGAACGGACGCGGCTGATATTGAGGGATGATGGAGGCAGAGAGATTGATCGGAGCAAGGGTGGAGCTTTCGGTGGTAAGTTCAGACATGGCTGAAGGAGTAGGCGGATGTTGGAGGTGGGGACGATGGAAAAGAGGAGGAATGGGAAAAGGACAGGGAGGAACGAGGGGAGATTAACCAAGACTCTAATGCTCTTATACCATTATAGGAAATAAAGTTTGTGTTGTATCATTCACAATTGGATTGTTACACATATATTGTTGCAAAAGAATATTCTAGAGCTTTTACACTAATTACAGAAGATTATGCGCTAGGAAATATATGGTAAGGGAATCAATCTAGAATGTCTCTAGGACATGGCCTAGTGGTAAAGGGCTTGGGTGTTGTAATGACAGCTGGAGTGTGGAGGTTCGAATCCCGTAAAGGGGAGACTTTAACAGGTCGAGCCAAACTGAGTATCAATTTTCAAACTCCGTTCGTTTAAGTAACGAGTTTGTTTATGTTCGTTCGTTTAATAAACAAACATAAAAATATATTCAAGCTTGGTTCGTTAAGGTAAAGAGTTTGTTCGCGAACGTTTGCTTAGTAAACGAACATAAAATTATATTCAAACTCAACTCATTTATAAAGATATTTTGTTTGAACTCGTGTTCGAGTTTTTGGCATGCTATATGTATTTGTGCCTCTCAATTTGGGTTTTGGCTTGTTAAAGTATAAAAAATTAAATCCAAATGAATAAATAACAAAATACAAAGCAATATTCAAATATTATACTAATAAAAACATTATGACACGTTTATCACTATTCTATAAAATTACTCGAAAGTATCTATTAGATTAATAGATGTTTTATGAGTTAAAGTTGGATTATACAATGATTTATCTATATAAGCTAGTCCGCAAACATAATTGAACGTTCACGAGTAAGTTCGTGTTCGCTTGTTTAAGAAACGAGCTTAAAATCTTGTTCAAGCTTGATTCGTTAAGCTAAACAAACGAATGAACACAGATATTAACGAGTCGAACACGAGCTTGTTCATTAACAGCTATTTTTCTTCTTCTTAGAAACGATCCATTTTATTCAAAATATCATGGGAACAACCCCAAAGTAGCCAACTAGTCTGTCTAACTATACATCAATCACCCCAGGCAGGCTTGAGGTTACGAGCTCTACTAACAATTTTAGAAATTAAGATGTGCAATGGGGGACTCTCTACGTGATTTCCATGGCTTAGTTGGTTTCTCCAATACCACACGCTATAGATCGTTTCTCGAAAGATGTAGGTCAGTCCCTATTGCCATGAAGTCGCTGCATATTATTTGTAATCCATTCTTCCACATTTTGAGGATAGAAAAATGATCCTCTGTCATCTCTGGGTATCAATGCTCTCCAGAGACTCTGTGTTGGGCCGCAGTCCCGCAGAGCATGCATATTAACGCCTCTTTCCTTTAACATCACTATGCAGCATAAAGTTATTTGTGGTGCATATTAAAACAAACAAAAAAAAAAGTTCCTATTTAAGAGAACCATATCAAATTCATACAATATTTTAAACAAAACACGTTAAAAGTACAATGGTAAAAAATATCAGCAACTAGCAAGAATCCCGGTCTCAAGTGCAAGTGTATTTAGACATTATCAGCGAAACAAGACAGTTTTAAAATTTTATCTACGGCCAAATCACATTGTGAAGGTGTGGTTAGATCACTATCACTTGAGACGTCACTTGACCCTCTCAAGTGCCGACGCCCAAAAAGCCTTATATCTGAAGCAGCTGCTTTAGTCAAAACCGGGTTAAGATGGCGATGGATTCCCACTCCAAACTGCATATGATGTCCTGTGCAGGCAGAAATCGGTATATAAATGAAATATTTCCTGCACAAGTGCTAAATTGAGGAAATTGATCCTTTAAATGCACCACAACAAACTTGATTTGGCTCACGGTTATCATGCACCACAATGAAATTCGACTTTCAATATGTCAAGTATGCAGACTTGAATTCACAAAAGTCAAACATCATACTTGACTGTGAAAGTCAACTTTTATCGTGGTGCAAGGTAGATGTGATGTCGCGATAGGTTTGTTGCGGTGCATCTAAATATCTCCTTGAAGAAAACAGAAAGATTGATATTTATGAGCATACAGAAGGGTTTTGCTTATCGATATCAAAGCTGTTTATCGCACAGGGTTCAGCCAGTAGCTCCTTTGGTTCTTCACCTATTCAATTCAATTGATAGAAAGACGAAACAGTTTTACCTTTTAAGCAATCAAAACAATAACCTGTGGTTGGGATATTGAAAATAGTCTGCAAAAAGATGGAGAAATACATACTTTGCTCTATCACAGCCAGGATCCCGTCCTCTGAGCAAATCATAGCAGGTGAAATGCCGGATGCTGAATTATTACGAGCGTAGGAAGAATGTGTATAGTTGTCGTATTGGACCTCCCAAACATCACTTTCAAAGAGTGAATGCATTGGAACATCGGTATCTTTAGTTCCCGAAAGAATTATAGGCTGCTTTTCCCAACGACGATCCCATACAAACACTGTGCCAGAAGAACCGCCTGCCTTTTGGACAGCAGAAAAGATGAAATAACTATCTAACCAACCACTTCCACTAAAAAAGACAAATTCTAATTCTGCGAGTATACAACTATTATAGTCTACAAGACACTTTTCCCTTAAATAGGAACCCTTATTGATAAAAAAAGGTCAAGATCTGCAGGTCCACTAAAACAAGAAACGAAAACTAACCCATTCTTTACTTTGTAAATTCTTTTTGTAATCACCTAGATATATATGGCTACAGAGGGAGTGAAGCAAGAAGCTGATAATACCTCACATCTTAAAGTCAGGTCATGTATAGATCATCATAGGCAGATAATAGTTAACAAAAGCAGTAATTTGCTTCTCGAACACTTAAGGACGACATTAGGTCCGTTAATGTGCTATTAAACAACGCACTGGGACCACCTAAACAGTAACAGAAACAAGTGACATAAAGCTGTCTCACAAAGCAGTTTTGACTGCCCACCACATTGACATCCCAGTCACTAGTAGCTAACATAGTGAAAGTTATGAAATGCAAAGTTGAAAACGTGCACTATTAGCAACTGAAGTACGGGATAGGATCCTCTCAAGTAACTTGAGAGGATGTTCTCTCAAGTATGCATGATCCAACCACACACCCCAAAAGTGTAAAACATCTAGCCATTGATTAACTTTTTCCAAAACTACGTAGTTTAGTTCATTATATGTAAAAACACTAACTTTACCCTTAAGTTACTTGAGAGGATCTTGGTCCACTGAAGTACTACCTCCGTCCCAAAATGTAAGTCCGTTTAGGATATTTCACGCAGATTAAGAAAATTGGTTAAATTGGTTATGTGTCATTAATTTTGATGAATAAGACTAAAATGACCTTTGACCATTATTAATGCAAAGTAATGAAAAGTGAGTGAGTATATAAGGGGTAAGATGAGAAAAATGTAATAAATGCTTCATTGGTTATCTAAATGGACTTACATTTTGGGACAAATCTAAGATGCTAAACGGACTTACATTTCGGGACGGAGGTAGTAATCATCATATAAGAAACATTCCTTCAGGAAGAACAATCTTCAGAAAGGAAGTGGAAGGAGAAAAAGGAACACAAAGAGCAATCTGCGACCCAGACGAAGGCTTGTAAAATGCAGTTGGACTGTTGGAGAGAAATGTTTTGTATTTATTGTTTAAATGAAGGAGATGAACATTTCCTTTTATACAGCAAAAGTCTAATACAGTAAGTGACTTCCAGGTTGGCAACAACACTAACCAAATAAGCTCCTAACAACCTCCTCTATCCTCCAACAACTTTTATCCACATCAAACTCTATTCAAAATATAGATCCCAACCAAATACACTCTAATTAAATATGTAGAGCCAATTACAACAAAAGAATAATACGTACAAGATTTAAAAATTGTAATCTTTGTACATTTGTAATGATATTATTAAAGTTACAAGTCCCGCCGTAGGTTACGCATTCAGAAATGTGGAAGTATGAGGTCTCAAAATCTTAAACTAAACCATAAACCAAAAATATCAGAACACATAGTGATTTAAAAGAGAAATGTAAGAAATTCTACTTACAAGACACATGTGCTTTTGGGCTTGATGGATATCGACAGAGTGTACAATCCCAGAAGTAGTTCTATTTGTCCTGTAAAATTTCACAACAAAAGAGTTCTCGTCAAGTTTCAACGATTGGGGTCATAGGTAAATTTTCAGAGTGAGCAAGTAAAAGCGGGTCAAAACACGTGCCTACAGAATAGGTTTGCTGAGATGCAATAATAAGAGGAACTAAAAGATATAAACAGAGCAACATACTTCAAAACGTCTGTTATGAACTACAAAATCATCCACAGATGTACTTGATATAGTGTTGTTGTATCATGTATGCATAACATGGTGAGTCCAAACTAAGGTAAGAGATATGTATTATTCTATGATGCAGACAATAAAATTTAGGAATTAACTCAACAAACTACACTTCAATAATGTGTCCCTAACAGGCTTCTGAAAGACACTCATATATCTTCCCAGAGGTTCCTTATGAATACATCCAGATGAAGGGAGAAAATGGCACCAATTGGGAACCTATTCTCTCTACAATCTTGCATCATTCGATTCAGGCGATGATGCTGTGTATGAAAATGGTTTCACTGGATAAACTCACACAAATGAATTAACTTTACCAATTAGCTCATACAGTACAGCTATGTTTAGATTCAAAATCCATCTACAAATAATAAAGGGTGTAGCTATAGATTACATTTCGGTTACTTGAATAAAAGAACCACCTTTCACCGGGAAATACTTGTGTGGTGTCTCCACACATGTGGAAACAACGTGTGGAAACACCGTGTGGTTCGATATGAACCACACAGTTTCATTATGCATGTATATTGTGTGGTTCTGATCGTTTCACCCGTCACTTCACCTCAAAATCCCTCTCCACGCAAGTATTTCCCCCTTTCACCCAAATAACATTAACTAAACAAAACGTGCACATAGAAATCATCAAAGATAACAAAGCAGCATATCAGTTACCAGTTTCCTTTAAAGTGAGACACTGGGCCGCCAGGCTTTCTCTGATCCCACCAGTGAAGGCTAAACCCCAATCCACCAGTCAAAAACTCAGCATTCGACGCCCATTTAACAGTGTTATACGAAACCAAACCCTTGCTATCAAATACCCTCATAAAACTCCCTCTCCCATCATGTCCAATCCCAGTCAAATTCACCCTTCCATCCTCCCCAACACTCACAATCCCACTTTCACTCACATCAATCCCAGAAATCCGCCCGCTATGAAATCCTTTTTCCGGTACAGAAAACTCAAATTGCAATGATCCATTGAACAAGTCAGCACTAAAAACCGACAGATTCCCGCTAAAAGTTGAGGCTGCAATAAAGGGTTTGGGTGAATTAGCGAAAGAGAAGGTCTTGAGAGAAGTAACCCTTGACGTGATTTGCTGAGTAGCTTGATGAGTGAGCGGGTTTGAAAATGAAGTAGGGGAAAATGAGAGCGCCTGAAGGGAAGAAATAGAGGTGTCTGTGTCGAAATTTGCTAGGATAACGTGGCGGTGCAAAGGGGAGAGTTGAGGGAGCCACCGGAGGGCGTCTACGTATTGGTTTTGTGGGAGCCGATGGAATTGGTAGGCCGGGGAATCTCGGCGGGAGGAAGGGGAGGTGGTGATAAGTGCCATTGCTGAATCTCAGCTTGGGTTTCGAGGTTTTTGGAGGGGTTTCTCTCAGAGGTGTACAAGAAAACCAAACCAAGCTTTAGTAATTCGGTTCGGATAATGATAACTCACAGTTCGGTTTCGGTTGCAGGGGGAAGAAACCAAAAATTCTGGTTCGGTTGCGGCTGTGATATAAATTAACCGTAATCGAATCAAAAATCAAACTGAATACTTCCCCAATCATGATTTACCCTTTACTCTTCATAAGAGATGTCCTAACCGAAGACTTTATAGCTCTGGTTGGGACGTGATCACTGAATTCCGTTGATAACGATCACGAGAAGCATAAGCTCGATCGGGCCGGGGCACGTGTGAGGGTAAATACTCGTATCATAAAACCTTTCTCTTCCTTTGTCGGGGTGTACACCTTCTTCTTTCCGGTGGCAGGTAGGAGTAGCTATGACCGTGGCCTTTTCGAGGCTCGACTCTCCCCCCTGAATAAGTAAGGCCCCATTAGATGGGATAAAGAGTAAGGATTGAAGCCCCTTAGCTCGCAAGGCACCGGACGGGGGGTTACTCGTAAATGTGTAGAGCCAAGTGTAGTGTGGTGTAGTAGTAGGCACTTCTAGGCCCCTTCCCGGCTACTCGATTACTCCAAAGTGCTTCGGGTATCGCGGACCCTCTGCCATCCATTGCAGCAGAGCCGTTTCATGAGCAGGGGGGCTAAGCGCAGTTCTTTGAATCAAACAAAGGTTGAATGAGGTTTGTGATGATTTTTCAATCTTTTCTACTAGGTAATCTAGTATCCTTATGCATGAAGATAATCAATTCGGTCGTTGTGGTCTGACTCTATTATGGATTTCTGACCACATTCTACATAGGGCCCTCTTATCTCTTCCTTCTCCGAGCTCAGGTTATGGAAAAAGTAGCCGAGAAGGGGTTCTTTCACTAATTAATTCTTTATCTAAAAATAAAAAAATATTTAATCGGACCATTGTATTCCAGATACAGGAGACTTTAAGCAACAAAAAAAAAATTTAAATCATCACTCACTATTTCAATTTATTTACTTTATTACTATTTTTACCATTATTTTATTTATTATAATACTTTATTTCAATTTCTCTCCCCAATCATTTTTTTATTTACACAAATTTTGAAAAATTATTTTAACTTTCTAATCATTACTTCTATAATTTTTATCATATATTATTATCAACCGGTAAATAAAACTAACTCCAAAACCCAACCCAACCCTTTTATCATATTTTATTATCCATTGATAAGTAAAAGCAACAAAAAATTCAACCCAACCCAGAACAAACAAAGGCGGTTATCTAGGAATCTTGAAAATTATTTTTTAACGAAAAAAACAAAAAAACACTCGACTATCGGCCTAATAATCATGCAAATTATTCTTAATCTTATCTTATTACCCATTAAGTATTATTTAATTTTTTAGTGTTCCGTAATTCCATTGTTTGTGTATATAAGAAAAAATGAATTTATTTCTACTATTGTTGAGCGGGCAAGAAATTTACGTATTGCTTGGTGTATAGATTAGAATAATTTTTCCACAAACTTGATTGTAATCTGGTGGTTGCCTATATTTGATGGCTTGATAATAAAGTGATCTTTTATAATAATAATAAAAAAAAAAGAATTTAAACTTGATGTTGTCAAAGACTTTGGGAAGACCATATTCAATACTTGACGCCTAGAGCAGCCGTATTAACCACCATCTAGACATATTCTTTTCTTTTTTCTGTCAGGATAGAACACTCCATTCAACAAATGAAAAATAATAAGAGCAAAATAGATAACTTTTTAAAGAGAATATCTATCTCATTTTTGGAGAATGAAGTAAACAATGTTCATCTTGAAAAAAAGCGTCACACTCCTTTTTCCTCCACAACTTTGCAAAAAATTAATATTATTTTAATCAATAGAATTTTTTGAATGTTAATCAATAGATGTAAAATATTTATATCTTTACAACTTCTAATCAAGCAGATATTCACTACAATGCTTCTATATTTATCTTCCACTCATATTCATTCATATCAGTCAAGTATCAACAAACAACACACATTTCCCCGAATCACCACTATGATTAATTTCCTTGTCTAGGTATCTTTTGATAACCGTTGTTATCAAATGTTTTTTTTTTTTTTTCAGGGTAGATATTATCAATTTAAAAGCCAATCAAAACCTCCAAAAAAAAAAAAAAAAAAACCCCTCCCAAAAAAAAAAAAAAAAACAAAAAAAAAGCCTCCTTGTCGTCCTCGTACCTCAAAAAATATCTAAAAAAGCAATTCAATATTGTTTTCTAGAAGAACATCAATTTGAACTACTCCCTTTCCCTTATATTCAAGTGACTATTTCAAATTTAATTTAATTTAATTATTAAGTTTTTAGTCTTTTAGGTACTCCCTCCCATTTTTTTAAGTCTTTGAGAGGAGATTCACACATATTAAAAAATGATAAATGTGTCTGAAATAGAAGATAAAGTGATAAAATTATCCTTCTTGTTTTGCTTTTAAATGTTATCTACCGATTTATTATATTATTAATTATATTTTTATTAGTCGTTTTAGGGGTGTACACACATATTAAAAAATGATTAATGTGTATGAAATGACTAGATTGTCTTTTTTTAATCTTTTGAATATATTTATATTCATTAAATACACTATATTGGAAATGTAAATATACATCGATAGTAGCGTTATTGGAGTTTCAAAATGACTTTGGGCATTTTTTATGCATTGGAAATATATATTTTGTTATTTTAAGCGTAAAACTTTGTTTACATTTTGTAACTAATGTAAGGGTGTAAGTGGAAAAAAATAATAAATGATATATTGATAATCTAAAATGACAGATATAAGTGAAAGAATATAAATTCTCAAAATTGATAGTTAAAAGAAACGGATGAAGTACAATGCAAACATTCAGGGTAAAGATGGAAAAAAAATATATTATATATTGGTATTGTAAAATAACAGATAAATAAAAATAAAACGAATTCTGAAAATTGACGGTTAAAAAAACATAGTCACCTATGAAATAAAAAATTGTTACCACATAAATAACGGGAAGACTCCTTTAAAAAATAAAAAGACATGTTAGAAAAACCCATGTAAAACCGATTTGATACAATGATCATAAATATAAGGAAAAAGAAACTCTGTCCATTGATATATGAAGCGTTTAACTTTTATGATTTATTTTTATGGTTTGCCTTCTAAGGTTTGCGGCAAACGTAGAAATGCCATGTATATCTGTGACCCGTAATGATAAATTAGTATAGTAGTAAGAATATTCTATATATATATGGACACGACTGATGATACTACGGTCAATTTATCGTTGGAGCACCATAACAAAATTCGACATCTTCAGAATCATGCACAAAACTCGATTTTGAAAGGGTTGAAATCAGATTTCGACGTCAATAAAATCAAAATTTACCAAAAGTATGATACGGTGATACCCGAATAGATTGACCGTGTTGTCAACAATGTCATTTTAACAAATCTAAAACACATAATTTAAATTTTATTTAAAAATAAAAAATATATACAATTTACCACACATGAATACGCATTGCATATTCGGCGGGTGCACCCGATACCCACCCATTTTACTACAACTACCATTTTTACATTTTAGTATAACCAGCCGGCCCTCCATTTTCAGATATTCGATCTCTCTACTCCGCATTTGACTCCAACTCCATGTCAAGAAACCCAAAACCTCTTCTTCACTCCCTCCCTCCCTCCCTCACGTGTCCTTTATGTAAACGTTAAACTCGCATTCTCCATGTGACCCCTTTTCCCCCATAACGCTTCTTTCACCCCTTCCCCACCCCCCACCTGCTTGTCCCGATCAATCCATTTACTTTTGATGATTGCTGATACTCTCTCTCACTACTAGCTCTTCTGTAGAGTTAGCAAATCTTGTTATTTCCTGCTGCCAATATTTTTATTTTTCTTTCTGTTTATGAAATCTTCATTTGTCTGAGATGAGTAGAAGAAAGGTGGGATCAAGAACTGAGTTTTAGTGAGTTTTTTGTAAAATTTGAAGACCAATTTCAAAAGGGGTCTTTGTTTTTTCTCCGGAGATTCTCTCAATTTTTGGAGAAATGAAGTCCAGGGCAGCAGTTGCCGTTTTGAATCCTCCGCATATCTCGTTCGATCATAAGAGGTATATTCTTCTTTTCTCTTTATCTTTTTCTCTTCCTTTTCTATCTTTGGGGTCCCTCATCATCATATCGCCACGTGGTTTTTCAACTCTGTTTCTGCATTCTATTTTCTCTAATTTTTCCACGTGTATGTGTTCTGCGAATCAGAGGCTGATATGGGTTTCTTTTAAAAGAGATTCTCAAACTTTTTGGTCTATTTTTGGGTATCTTTAGTTAATACTTTGCTAAAAAATCTTTAATTATTTTAGATTTGCTAAATAAATTAGTTAATAATTTGTAATTTCAAGTACTTGAACTTTCCCGGTGATTCCTGCCAGCATTCTGATTGACTTGGTGATTGGTTGGTACGGGTTCGATTCTTTAGCAAATTTAGATTACCCTTTTTTCGATTAATATTCTAGTTTTTTGATGCATCTTAATTTGTATTCATCAATTTGGTTTGGTAGATTAAATTAGCTGAATTGTAACAGTTCTCGAAGAAGTTGTACATTTGATTTTGCCTAGTGTGTATCCGGTTTTGAATATATTTCAAATTGATTTAATCAGAGAAGAAAGAAAAAGAAAAAAAAAAGCAGTAGTTAAATGATTCACTGTTTTTCATTTTGCTGCTAGCTGTGTATTTGTGTCTTATCACCTTTATTTTACTAGTGAACTATGTCTGGATATTTTATTACCTTACTTTTGAAGTCTGACAATATTCTTCCAGACATGAGATACTTTGGATTGAAAATGTTCATAAATTTTTGTTTGTTTGTTTGGATAATGTTAGAAGTGTTTTGTAAAGACGAAGAAAGAGTACAAAGAAAGGTAGTGTTATGTGGAGATAAAAAGGCCACACTAGGTGAAATACTGAAATGTAGAACCCTCACTGAAATGATGGTGGACTGAAGAAACCGTCACACGTGCAAAAATCCCGTGAGAGATAATTTAGGAGACGGTCGGGGAGATAATTGTCTTGGCCAACTTGGTTAAAGTGTCCATAATAATGCATAACATATTGTAATCTTTTATTTTTTTAAATATTCTTGTGTAAAAGCATACTTAGACCCTCCATCAGATGGAAGCAGAATTCCATCCACCCTCCACCCCAAAAAAAAAAAGAGTCCCAGGACATAGTCCAGTTGGTAAGGAGCTTGGGTGCAGTTGGTAAGGAGCTTGGGTGCTTAAGGCAGTTGGACCTTAAGCTGGAGGGTGGAGGTTCGAACCCCGTAAGAGGGACCTCTTTCAGTTCTTTGGTATAAAAGGCAAGCTCATGACTCTGAGCCACTGGTAACCTGATTAACATCTACACTCATCCCGTGGGACAGGGGGAGTGGGGACCCTTAATGTTGGGGTTCAACATTTTTAGGAAAAAAAAAAGCTTGAGCTGTCCGGTTAAAAAAGCAAGATATTTGCAAAATCAAGTGCTTGCTACAGGGTAATGTTGACCGGTAGGGATGTTTTTGTGGACATCATATTGGCATTTGTTGGAAGTATGACAAGCGTTCATGTCATTTTGTTTCGCTGCATGAGGGGAGTAAAACGGACAGGCAGTTTGTCTACTTTTCTGCTGCAAATTCTCAGTATTGGTATTGTTTCTTGATTGATTCTTCATACTAGCTTGAAATTCGGAAGTGCAACATCGGCTTCAAACTTCTACTAACCGTTGCAAGTTTTTTCTTAGCAGGGATTCTTATGGATTTGCTGTGAGGCCCCAGCACTTGCAAAGATACCGTGAATATGCAAACATTTACAAGGTTTCTTACTTCAATTTGTTTTACATTACGAAATTTTCCACTGCTATTTATAAGTAATTGCGGAAAGGAAAAGGAGCTTTAGGTACCCCATCTGATATAGTCATGTAGATAGGTTTGTTGTTAACTGTCAGTTTTTTATTTTAATTTTCATTTTGCTTTAAAGCAGCAAGCTTTGAAGTTTTGAAACTTCTGTTCGTTTATTTCTCAACTTGTCTTGAAATAAGTGCTAGAGAATGATAATCTACCCGTCAAACTCATTTGCTCTTAAAATGCCTGTAGGAAGAAGAGGGGGAAAGATGTGAGAAATGGGAAGATTTTTTGCACCGACAAGCAGAATCTGCTAAAATTGATTCTAAGGTGTTATCTACAGCCGGAACTGACAAAGAGGTCGTGGATGGACAAATTTTTGAGGAACTTAATCATTTGGACATCGACAAACATGATTCTGATAGTCATTTTGAAAATGTTACACAAGGGGAAGAGCTGCCACTTGAAATTAATAAAAGTTCTGACGGGAACCAAATATGGACAGATATTAGACCTTCACTTCATGCCATTGCGGATATGATGAGTTTCCGTGTCAAAAAGAAAGTTTCTTCATTGAATAATCGACATGATGTTGGAGTGGCTCGATCAGCCAAAGGGGCATCTGAGGAGGACTCTGAAGAAGAGTTTTATGATTTGGACCGATCAGATTCTGATGCTGCTCAATTTAGTCCTTTAGGTGATACTGTCAATGGTTCGGGTGCTGCACCACCAGAATTATTTCATCTTTGGAAAGAAGAATTAGATTGTCTTGTTCAAGGTGGAGTCCCGATGGCTCTGAGGGGAGAGGTACGTTGTCTTCTCTTACGATCTTTCAATGCTTAATTAAGCTTCCTATCAATAATCTTCATAGAATATTGCAATAAAACAGCTTTGGCAAGCATTTGTTGGTGTCAAGGCACGTCGTGTGGAGAGATACTACCAAGACTTGCTTGCATTGAATACAGACTCGGGTGATAACACGGAGAATGCGAAAAATGATTCAGATGACAATAGCAATGAGCTGAGTCTAGAATCTGTGGCTGTGCTTGAGAAATGGAGAGGCCAGATTGAAAAGGTCCATCAATGTGATACACCATTGGCTCCTTTTTCTTTTATCTTAACTATTACTGATATGATTGATTATACTGTCAGGTACTTACTGCACTAATTATGACGTATTGCAGGACTTACCAAGGACTTTCCCAGGTCATCCTGCTTTGGATGATGACGGAAGAAATGCCTTGAGGCGCATACTTACTGCTTATGCTCGACATAACCCCTCTGTTGGCTATTGTCAGGTTCCACACTTGTTAAAACTGATTGTCTTTATACATAGTGATTTGGTCTATGGAGCACCATTGATATATTTCATTCTATTAGCTTAACTTACAATATAGGTTGAATCCTGCAGTTCTGGTGAAAGTAGACATCTCTATTTATTATATGCACAATAGGAACATTTATCCTTTCTGCAACTGTATGCGCAAGATTACAGTCATTTCAATATGCTTTGCCTTATCATAAATTCAAGACCTGATGCTATATAAATTGCTTCCTTACTTTTGCACTGGGTGTTGTCAGTTTTGATTAGTACATGTCCTTGTATGACATGAGCATTGGTAATTTATGCTTGAATAAGACTTTTCTTTGAATTATTTGCTAAAGAACTGTTCTCGTGAAGGGTTCAAAGCAAAATGCTCAAGTTATCATGTCCAATATTACTCCTGTGAACTCGTGGAGAGGGATTAGGAAGAATGGGACTTTCGTTTGATTGTTATACTATTATGTACCCTCCACACTTCATAAGTATTTTTATGTTTGTCTCATGAATGAATTCTTTTTCTAATTCACCAACAAAAAAAAAAAAAAAAAAGAGAGTGTGAGATGGGAAGATGATAGTACAAGCCAAGGACATGAGGAGATAAAGCAACGTCCTTTTGGTTGTGGGTAGGGTACCCAGTTACTTTTAATAAATAGAGAGAAGTGTTCCACTCCCCTGCAGATTTTGTTTCCTATGATTCCAGTTAATCGTGTGCACCTTCTTTTCTTTATTTACAATCTCCTGATGTGATATTTATTTCTGGTTCAGTTGGTAACACCATTTTATCTTCATTGTTGTATATGTGGCATTGGACTTCATTCAGTTGCATTAACATTTTTTTTTCTAATTTTTGCAGGCCATGAATTTCTTTGCAGGTCTTCTGTTGCTGTTGATGCCTGAGGAGAATGCGTTTTGGTAGGTTTTTGAAAATTGGTTGACAAATAATGCTGCTTCGATATATTGTGTGTTTGTTGTCCTTTGCTTTTATATTTTCTGGTCTTTGCACCTTTTTGATAAAAATTCCTTACCACACTTCAGGACCTTAATGGGTATTATGGATGATTATTTTGATGGCTATTACTCGGAAGAAATGATAGAGTCTCAAGTATGGATCTTTGAAGTCATTAATTGCGCTCTCTCTCTTTTTTACTTTCATGCCATTGATGTTTGAAATCAATAATCATGATGGCATATGCTTTTTCATTTTTATCTTCCGGTGTTATTTATTAAACCAACTGTCGATATTCACGGTAAAAAAAGTGTGAACGGATCAGTGATACTTGTCCCGTCTCAATTTCCATCAGGTTGACCAACTTGTTTTAGAGGAGCTCGTGAGGGAAATCTTTCCTAAGTTGGGTATGGCTACATCCGTTCAAATAATCTTTTCCTTCCACGTTTGTTCCATGATTGATGCCGGTAGATATTTCTCATTTGTTTAATTGTTGCAGTAAACCATCTGGATTACCTTGGAGTGCAGGTAGCATGGGTCACGGGACCTTGGTTCCTTTCAATATTCATGAATATGCTTCCATGGGAAAGCGGTCAGCTTTTTTCTCTTTATCGTACCTTTGTTTGAGTAGGCACTTGTTTTGATTTATGTTGTCTGTTTTTTTCCAGTCCTCAGAGTATGGGACGTACTTCTCTTTGAGGGAAACCGTGTTATGCTGTTTCGTACGGCTCTTGCAATACTGGAGTTATATGGTAAAGCTGTAAATAGTTTTGATGTTTGACATTCCTCGAGAAATGCAGATTACGTCATTTCTAATGGAAACTTACTTAGGTCCTGCATTGGTTACGACAAGGGATGCCGGGGATGCTGTTACTTTGTTACAGTCATTGGCTGGTTCAACGTTTGATAGTAGTCAACTAGTCTTGACAGCATGCATGGGTTATCAAACTGTGAATGAGCCGAGATTACAACAACTTAGAAATAAACACCGACCGACTGTAAAGGCTGCTATCGAAGAAAGGTCAAAGGGATTTCAGGCTTGGAAGGATTCTAAAGGTTTGGCATCCAAGCTATATAATTTCAAAAAGGATCCTGAATCAATTGCTGGAGAAGCCGGTGGTCTAAATGGTGGCACGGGTGATGAAGGTACTAATGGAGGAGGCCAGTTGACAGATAACGTGGAGGTTGAATCTGTTCCAGATCTTAAAGAGCAGGTAGCTTACAAGTCTTGAATTGGCATCTCGGGACCGTGCCCACAAACTAATATGGCGTAATGAACTGTATTTTCAGGTTGTGTGGTTGAAGGTTAATTTGTGCAAGTTGCTGGAGGAGAAACGGTCGGCTGAGCTCAGGTATGCATAACAGGCTTATTTGTTCACTGTATGTATGTATACTTCATAACACACTATTATTAGCAATTTAGCTATATTTTTGTTGTTGTTGTGCAGATCTGAGGAGCTGGAAACGGCACTTATGGAGATGGTAAAGCAGGATAATCGAAGGCAGTTGAGTGCAAAGGTATATAAAACCCTTAGTTCGGGTCTGTTTGGACATTTATAAAAACCTTTATTTTTATTCAGTGAAAAAAGATGGTTAAGATGTTTGGTGTGTATCGAGTTTCATGTCGAATAAAATGAATTATGGATGATTGAGCATTTGTTGTGCATGTTTTCAGGTTGAGCAATTACAACAAGAGGTTGCTGAACTTAGACAGGCTCTGGCTGACAAGCAAGAACAAGAAAAGATAATGCTCCAGGTAAGATGTTTATACTACACACACACACACACACACACACACACACACACATATATATATATATATATATATATATATCCTGTCTTGTTTTCTTTGCCTTCTTTTTTTCTCCCTCCATCATATTCAGAAAATTCCATCTTTTGGCAGGTTTTGATTAGGGTAGAGCAAGAGCAGAAGGTAACAGAAGATGCTCGTAGATTTGCTGAGCAAGATGCATCGGCCCAGAGATACGCTTCACAAGTGCTTCAGGTTTTACTTGTACTTTATAATTAACTTTTGTAGCTTTTCATAACCTTATATTCTTGAAATTATTTAAAGAGATAAAGCTCGTACCTTGTGTGCAAGTTGATACGCTATAAGTAATCATGATCTCTTGCTTGAAAAAAAATAATAAAAATTTATGTGTGCAGGAGAAATACGAAGAAGTTGTAGCTGCTATGGCTGAGATGGAGAAGAGGGTAGTTATGGCTGAATCCATGTTAGAGGCTACGTTGCAGTATCAATCTGGACAGAATAAAACACAGCCTTCTCCAAGGTAACTCCTATTTCTTATACTTCTTGTGGAAGAAGAAATTTGTAGTATTAATGTTGAAGTTAATGGCAAGAATGATCCCCCATCTTTACTGAAAAGCTGTGACTTAGCCCTCTTCTTTCGTTTTGGGTTTGACCGTTTAATTTTTTATTTTATTTTTTGTTGCAAGAATGGTCCCCTATCTTTACCAAAAAGCCGTAACATAGCCCTCCTCTACGTTTTGGTTTGACTAGTCCCATCTTTAAATTTTTTTTTTCCTGCAAGAATGATCCTCCATCTTTACCAAAAAGCTGTGACTTAAATAGACCAAAGTTGCAAAAAAAAAAAAAAAAAATTTGAAAAATGAGGGACTGGTCACACCTAAACAAAAGAAGAGGGCTAAGTCACAACTTTTCGGTAAAAGATGGGGACCATTGTTGCGAAAAAAAGAAAATGAAATATAGGGGACTGGTTAAACCAAAACGAAAGAAGAGGGCTAAGTCACGGCTTTTCGGTAAAGACGGGGGACCATTCTTGCTATCTGATTTCTTCAATAGCTTGTTGTTTATACATTATTATTATTTGCCTTATTTACTAACTAATAATCTCGAATCCCGCATCACTTCATAGGTCGTCTATGCATCATCAAGATTCTTTCCAGGAAACAACATCTGCAAGTAAAATTACTTTGCTGTCCAGGTCATTTGGACTTGGTTGGCGAGATAAGAACAAGGTCAGTTTTTCGCTTCGGGTCCCTCATCTACCATGATTCGAGGCCATTTTGTTTTGTTTTTGTCTGAATTACATCTTGCTCTGTTGTGTTGTTGATTCAGGGTAATCATCAAACTAGTGTCGTCGAGGAATCAAATGATTCAAAACCTCCTCATGTGGAGTCATCGTCGAATAACGTGAATAGTGTTGTTGTTGTTGCTGCTCATAAGGAGACTAATGGCCACCATCAATCTAATAATAAGGATAACTTATTGTAAATCGAGTTCGTCTGTATTTTGCCGCCTCATTATAGAAACCATATTATTTTTTTGTTTGTTATATACCATCAATTATATATTTATTTATATTATTTACAAGAAAATAGATAGAGAGCGAGAGAAACACGTGGGATTGAGATGGAAAATACAAGGAATTTGTGGATAATATATATATATATATATATTTTTTTTTTTTTTTTTTGGGACAGGAAAATAAAACTGCTTATCTGTATTTGAAGAAAGATTTGATAAACTTTTTTATTTATATATTTCTTTGTTTTGTAAATCAGAACAAATTTTATTAGGACAAAAAAATTACGATCCATATAAGCTTTGGGCTGGTTGCAAATTCAAACTCATCTAAAATGAGTCACGAAAACAAGAGCACTTGCATCATAATGTCTTAAATCTGTAAATGTCTTAAATCTGTATTTTACAGATCCAAACACATCATCATATGGTTTTAAAATGTGAATTGCAAATTTGTGTTGCCCTTCATTTCTTCGGTCCGCATGTTTCTACTCTCTTAAACGAGCAATGTTTCTACTCTCTTAAACGAAAGACTCGTATCGTATCTTTCTTAACGAATAAATACACGTTTTTCTACTTTACAAAATCTCTATTCAAGATAAAATACATCAAATTGTCTATTTTACGTAATGATTAATATATATATATATATATATATATATATATATATATATATATATATATATATATATATATATATATATATATATATATATATATATATATATATATAAGTTTTACCGAATCGAAAAATACGGTAGATGTAAGATAAATTTTTACAAAGTCTGTATTTTACAAGAAAAAAATAAAGTATATACTACAATGTTAATTTTTCTGTTGAAATCCCTAAAATAAAGTTTTTAAAAAATTTACAGTATCAACTACAAGTTGCTCGATGTCCAAGCAGACAGTTTGGAAAGGCAAGAAATAGTTCTAATTGCTTCTACTTTGTCTTGTATTCATCATTATCACCCTTTTGCCACTAAAATAATAAACTAACAATAGAACCTTTTTATTTTACCACTAGACTGAAGAGTGAAGATCACCACTGTTTTGAGAGAGGGGAGGGAAATTAACAAGCCCAAATGCAATATAATCACAATATAAATCATATATAAGTTGAGGGAATACAGAATAATAAATATTTAAACCAAACATATGTTTTAAATTACCAAAATTTCACCGAGGCGCGATTTATCATAACAAACACAAGAATCCCAGTAGCCATGAAGAAGTTAACACTATAAAAGAATTCACCAAAAATGCACTCAAAATGGAAGTTGATTGAGACCACAAAACCGAGGTAGTATTTTTTTTTTTTTTTTTTTTTTTTTCAGGGGGGTGGGGTGGGGGGGGGGGGGGGGAGTGATCTTCTTGTATGCTAACATGTGTCTGACTGACAAAGATACACTATCATCTTCATCTATATGCAGCCTAAGAATTTCGAGTCATTTTCATCATCTGAAGATGGCCATAAATGCCCTTCTACCCGAGTAAAGCCTATACACAGACGTGCCACACCATACCTAAAGCCCGGTTGCTATGTAGGATCAAAACCCGGGATCAAGATTTAGTTTATGAAATAAATCACCTTTTTTTTAATCTGCATTCCCTACTCCCTCCTTGTTCTTGGAGTGGATGCACCTGAGCGTGCCCTATTGACTGGTGTCAGGCTCTCGGGTTCATACTTCTGCATAGCAAGGTAACTCAGAGCCGTAACCACATCTGCCATTACAGGCCGCATATTTGGCTGCTCTTGAACACACATTGCAGCAACCGCAAGTGCTTGATATAAGCCTCTAGATGGGTACTGTCCTTGAAGCGAAGGATCCGCCATCTGTGAGAATTTCCTCCGGTCTTTAAACAAAGGTCGTGCCTGCACCATCAAAAAAGGACCACAACCTTCTGTCTCAATCAAAAGAACGATGTTTTATATAACTAGAAAAAAGCGCAATTCTCTTACCCATGCAACAAGATTGTATTCGGCTCCCCTTGAATTATCTATAGCTTTTCTACCTGTTATGATTTCCAGAAGAACAACTCCGAAGCTGTAAACATCAGATTTCAGCGTGAGTTGTCCTGTCATTGCATATTCTGGAGCACAATAACCGTAAGTTCCCATGACTCTAGTGGATACATGTGTGTTATCTCCAACAGGACCTAGTTTTGCTAGCCCGAAATCTGAAAGCTTTGCAAAGTATCCTTCATCGAGTAAAATGTTTGAGCATTTTAAATCTCTATAAATTACAGGTGGGCTTGCTTTGTCATGCAAATACTCCAACCCTTTTGCAGCACCAGCAACAATTTTCATTCTTGTATTCCAATCAAGAGGCTTTCCATCGAGCGGAAGGTCTGCATCAAAAAAGTCAATTTCGTCTCAAGGCACTTAAACAGAGAGTTTGTCTTCAATTCAGACAACCACCACGACATATTATTAGCTTTCAAAAAGTATGATGTTGTAAGGCTCAAAATCAAAGCCGGGAGCTGAAAACCGAGTAACTGGACATTTGATTGGTACGAAACATACCGTGTAGATGATCCTCTAAAGATCCCAATGGCATATACTCATAAACCAAGAGTCTTTGATCTCCATCGGCACAGTAACCGATCAAGTTCACCAAGTTTGAGTGGTGAAGCAAGCTCAACATCAGTACTTCCACGAGAAATTCTCTGTTTCCTTGCAAACCATCACGATCGAGTTGCTTGATAGCTACAACCTAAGCAAATATATGTCGTGGTTCCACAATCTCTATTATTTCAAACAAATATCAAAGAAAACATGCAGAGCGTTCATGGACAGATGTATTACAGCAAAGAAACCAAAGAAAACTATACACATAAGGGAAATGGAAGACATGACCAATCAAGTGAAACAAATAAATCATTACCAAACCTACCAACCTGTTTAGTATTTTCCAAGTAGCCTCTATACACTTTGCCAAAGCCTCCCTCTCCCAATAGACAATCAGCCCTAAAGTTCTTAGTTGCAGCAGCTAATTCTCGGAATGTGAATGTTTGCGCAGCAATACTACGAGAGTCACCATCATTAGAAGCGTCTTTGGCATCAAACGAGGGTTTTGTAGAAGATTCCTTCTTCACATCGACTGAAGGGTTTACCTTCAATCTATTGGAAGCTGAAAGGAAGGGAGAAAAAAGTTTAATGTTACAGAAAATTGAGATTACAAGACAGAAACGAAAGGTTTCTCAAACACTGTAGGCAGCGCAGCTGCGCAGACAATATCCATTACATTATTACAACAATAAAAGCACTAAACGTACTAGGGATTAACGATGGGATTACTTTGCTTGTATCATTAATCAGAGCGAATAAGAGAAAGAGACAACCTTTTTGACTAACCAACGTTAGAGGTGAAAGATTCAATCTATGTACCACTCAGACAGCCGACTAAGAAAGTGATGATTCAAGCAATAAAACACAAAGCTCTTCCATTCATTAACATAACTGGAAAATCTAGATACTTAAGTGTGTTCATAACCACAGAGGAAAACAAGTGAAATACATCTATTGACATATGTAGAACCATAATCACAATCATTGTTACCTTCAATTGAAACGACATCCTAGACTAACCATTCATGAAAAAAAAAACATGTAAACACCGTGCACGGGCACACAAAGACACTAGAAACTTCACGAAACTTCACCAAAGCTTATGACTAAAATAATCACTATAAATACAACTCTTAATAATAATAACAAAAATAATAGATGATAAAGCTCAAGGCAAAGCCATAGCGACTGGTTGCCTAGGCTCGCCTCGCCAAGCTAGGCGATCATTATAAAAGTTGAAAAACAGAAGCCAGTTGACGAAAAAACAAGTGAAAGCCCACAAAAAGGCCAATTCCTATCAAACAGATATTCAAATGTGCCTTGTGACCACTGTAAGCTCCAGCCACATAAAAACAGTTGCAAGCACCGCTGTGGAGGCATATGTACTATGTCCTAACAACCCAATGATATCGATTAAAGTAGCCATACATGCACCAACTCAGACAAGAGTACTAGGTAGTCAAATCAAATGTTTCACCGTGTGCACACACGCAACCCCCCTTTTTTGTACAACATCTTGCCTAAGCAGCCCTCGCCTACCTTCTAGGCTCTAAGGCCTCGACTCTTGCCTAGGCGAGCACCTTGACAGCTATGACAAAAAAAACTACACCTTTTCCAAAACCCATGTACCCAATATTCAGTATGTAAAGAAACTAACATTCAGAATTCATTTGTCCACTGAGAAACAAATTGGCTCTGGAAAAAGCAGTATAACAGTGATGAGTGGCCGTGACAGAGAAAGGGGAGAAAGTCGATGAAAAGAAAATCCCTAGATTCTATATTGTTTCAGCAAAATGCCTATGAAGGCCTACATAGAGATGAAATGTTCTTCTAAACAAAGAATTAAAATCTAGACAAAACCAAAAGATTGAGCTGAATCAAAAACCCATAAAGCCTTTACCAAAAGGTTGGAAGGAAAATACATTTCACACCACAACACAATCTTCAATTCGAAGGCAGCTAAGATGAGAAAAACACATAAACCTAAAATCATAAAACACTAGAAAGAAAATTATCCAACCCCAATCCAATAAACAATAGAAAGTAAAAAATTACAGAATCATGATGCCCAGATAGCCAAAGCTAACAAAATAGGAAAACAAAATTCCTACAAGAATCATCAGGTCGTTGATGTAAAGCCGTAAAAAGCAACATTAGAAAGCAAATTTCATATTGATAACTCAGATTGAAAAATCCAAATTCATTATACAAAAAATCACCTAAAGATGACGGGATCGATTGATCATCGGATTTCTTCTGATTTTCTGCACCTTTAATTGATTTCCTCCGTCGTTTTCCTGTGCAGATGAACCATCCCATATCTCTGGAAGCTGAAGCGACAAATTTCAAAAAAAGAGAATGATAGCTGAAAAAACAGGAACCCGACTTTTCGGACAGCGGGGGAGAGAAAATTACCTCCGTCCCGGTCAAAAGGCTTTTAACTAGTGTCTCAATAAATAATACATTTTCACAAAACAATACATGTCATTTAATAATATAATGTTTATTAATATTGATTGATTCTGATTGATCTTTTGTAATATTACGATTCTATTTATTTATTGTATTCACATCTTAAAATGTACTATAAATATCCCTTATATCACTGAAATAATACACAAGCAATTCTCTCTTCTTCCATACTTGTATTTCCTCTTGTTTTTCTATTATTTCTCTTAGTTTTATAACGCGTTATCGGCACGAGTTTCTAACCAAGTCTCAAAATTTTGATGAGTTTGGCAAACTTCAAAAGAAAAAAAAAACATAAGGACTCAAACCGAACAATTGATATATTTTATATTTCCGCTCGATACATAAACATTAAGGTAAAAAATTTATTTATTTAAATTATTTATCGTGATCAATTATATATATATATATATATATATATATATATATATATATATATATATATATATACACACACACACACACACATGCTAGTGGTATTGACATCATCAAATCATGATGGATTAAGTCAATACTACGTAAGAAAAATATATGAGTAATATTTATCAGTAATATGAAGCATTGAATGCTATATTCCTTAGACAAAAGAGTTTGTCTTTTGTGCAAATTGGAAAAAGAGATATGGTCACATGGAGTTGATCAATGTTTGAAACGAGCATATAATGGACCAGAAATCCAAATGAAAATAGAAAGCTCATAAAAGTGAATATAAAATTCACATAAGTGGACATGTCTAAAACCGACGAAAGTGAATATTAAATTCACAATATAAATTTAAGACGTGTCGAAATTTCGTGAAAGTGGAATTGAAATTCACAGAAAAAAGTACGCACATGTTATTCATATAAATAAATTAGGACCCGAAGTCCAAAAAGAAAGACATGTTCCACGAGTGATCTGAAATTCAGAGATAAGAAATCTACTGAATATATCATGAGATTTCATGATCACAATTGAAAAAAATTAAATCACTTTTTATCATCATGATATGATCCTGAATCAGCAATATCAATCAAAGTAATTTATGATGTATATGAAATTGATTATGATTTTGTATCATTAATGAAAAATAATAATCAACTAGATATGGAATTATGAAAACGAATAATGAGTCGGTTTTTGTCAGCCCGAGCAGACTCCGTCCATCCGAAGTGTGCCTGTGGAGGATCCTATCGTGGATGCTGCTACGGCGGGTACTTCTTCGTCTGCTCCTCCTCAGGGGCAGGACGGTCTGGACTTTCCTAAGAAGGCGACTAAAAGGATCTGTCTATTGGGAAGAAGGGGCGGCCGAGGCCGATCTCGCACGAGAGTCGACCCACAAAAAAAGGAAAGTCCAAAGCTCCTGGGGGAGCTCAGGGCCAATCAGGTCCAGAAGAGGAAGCTGCTTCCGAGCAGCAGCGGGTCGCCAACATGTCTGATGAGGAGTTGGCAGTTATGGGTTGTAAGACTGTGGAATTGGTAAGTGATTCTTCCTTGTTCTTTTTGCTTTAAAGCCGAAATTTTGATGGTCCTAACCTTCTATGCTTGCTTATTCAGGGAGCCGTGATTGGCCAGGAAGTTTTCCGGAGACTGGGCAAAGCCTCCGCGGACTCAGCTGCCCAGAAGAGCAAGATTGCCGAGCTGAGGCAAACACGGGAGGAGCTCAAGGCGGCCGCCCGGCTCCAGGACACAGAGATGAAGGCTCTGCAGGCTCAACTCCTAGCTTAAGAGGGTGAGCTGAAGTCTTTGGCGAGTGAGCTTGCCGAGGAGAAGAGGATGAAGGAACAGGAGGTCGCCGAACTTCAAGCGAGAGTGGCCGAGCTGGAAGCCACGATCCCGGCTCGGTGTGCCGAGGATGTTCAAGAGTATAAGGCTTTGGCGGACTTTGCTGAGGCCTTGAAGGTGCTGCTTATCCCCGTTATAAACCATGGGTATACCCAGGGAGTGGACGAGGCAAGGATTCAGTATCCTTCTCTTGTGCTGGACGACCTCCCTAAGAAGGTTTACTATAAGCAAGGAATGGGCACGGCATATACCGAGCGCGTGTAGGATTTTAAGGCCGGGGTGGATATTGTGTCCAAGTATGCTCCCAGCCTGCTGCTATTTCCGGCTCGGCTCCTTCGTCCGAGCCTCAGAAGAGTCCAACTCCTGACTCTTAAAGTTTTAAGGTTGTTTTATTTTTGATTGAAAATTTTTTGTACTATGATATTATTTGATAATGAAAAGAAGTTGTTCTGTTAATGTACTTCTGTTTTTTGAGTTATCTTTTGTTTGTTTTTATTGTTGATGGGGTGTGCCCCCCAGTATGCCATTCACTATTCTAAGTTATTGGATGGCATACTTGTATATTGGTAAGGCCAGGACCGACGCGTGAGCTCGGGCGTTTGTAGTTAGAAGATATTGATCGGTTGAAACTGGGTGTCCAATCTAACCGGCAGTGTATCGGGTCAAATTGTAGTCTAGTCTAGTGAACAAGGTCGTCTCCTCGGGGAATCGTAATATAAAGTGTGGTTAAACACCAATTAGCTATTATTATCTTGATCTAAGTCGCAGTTTTAACATAAAAGTAATGATCTTACGTTACTAATAAAATTTACGATTAATAATAAGGGTACTAGCCAAGACAATTTCATTGAACAACAGTCTCTTTTGGTTTCACGGATATGACAACCGGCCTATTAAGGGTATCTAAATGTGTGAAACGGTGTACTCCTATTCTAACAATTTCCTCTCATACGAGTGTACGAAATTGTTCTATGCCTCCTCCTTGGTTTAAGAGCCCTAAACCTAATAATTTGACATGATAAAATCACGAGTACATTTAGTTCATTCCCCGGATAGGAAATTGAACTTCGATAACGGTCAACTTTACCTTCCGGTTTTTCTACCTCGTTCTCACACCCAACATCTCCGTTCATTATCAATTAAGTGCGTGTGTGCAAATATTGGTTAATTACTCTAATACAAGCTAACAATCAATACTAGTAGAAAAAGCTTCAACACAGTCTAAAATTAAAATATACAATACATAATCATTATCCGATCAACCAAAAAGAGATTAAGTAGTTCAACTACATGCATTGGCAAGTTACAAGTCTAGCCACTCATTACTACGAATACTAACATATTTAATTTAGCATTCATGGTAATCAGATTATCAATACAAAATAAAACTAGAACATTATGTTACCGATTACAATCGATAAGATTGCAACGGCAAGCTTGCTTCCTCCTCCGGTGATCATCAATAGAGATTGCACCAAGTTGTTGAGCTTCTTCCACGTAAAATACATCAAGAAATTAAACTAGCATTCTAGGATTATTTTTGTGATGAAAATAGCTAATATGGTACTAAAATATTTTGGCTTTAGAAGCCTTGGAAATATGGTGCCTGCAAGAAGGAAAAATAAAATGGAAGAAGATGAAGTTCCCCTTCTTTTGTTGCCTTCGAAATATATATATACATCACCTCTCTGAATGTGAATAGTAAACAAAATAACGCTCAATGGGTCCCTTTCCTGCGCACGCCAGACATCCCACGGTCTGCGCCGGGCCAACTACCTGTCAGTCGCAATAAATGCCCATCAAATTGCCAAATCTGGTAAATCTTATATATTCCGGCGTAAATCGGGATTCTTTCGGTCTGCGCTGGATCACATCAAGTGTAACTGACTGTCAGGTCCATTAAATGCTCGATTGGTGTTTACGACTAATTTTATGGTTTTTATCGAGTTATTTCGTAACATTATCTCCCGTGTTTTAGTGATTTTTATAGAAAATCACTCGCAAAAAGGATAAATTGAGCAAATGAGTTTTAAAGATAATAAATTGCAAAAGTGGCTGATTTATGTGTTTTTATCGTTGGTTTTATGTTTATTTGGATGATGTTACACTTTGCAATATTTTGGATATCTTGTAGATGCATATCTTCGGTCTAAAAGAGGTGTTTAGAGGGTTAGAAGAAGATGCCACAAGTTTACGAGTTCAACGGAGCAAATTTTCCTAAGTACTTAAATCGTTACAAATTTTCGACGGAGATTTGACCCAGCTTAGAGGCATTTTCAGGGGAGGACTTCTTCATGAAAATTGTAGATCATTGAAAGAGCTTTCCAACGCACTTTGAATTACGTCAATCGGACTTCTACAACTCAAATGGTGGTCAAGTGGGTAATCAATTTCGGTAAGTGGAAAATCCCGTAAACGACTCGGGATACGACGGGCTAATCAAAAAGGCGTTTTCTGAAGAAGAGTCCTTAATGAAAGTTGTAGAGTTTTCCGAGAGCTTAATTATGACGTTCGGATCATAATTTTTGGAGGTCTACAACTCAAGATATGAATTTTAGAAGTTTGAGTCCAAAAATAGACTAGCATCCAGCGTCCGTTCACCACCGCCATTCATTCAGCACCACCGACATACGCATAAGTGATTCAGCCGACTTACTCCCTTATATATACAGCTATTTCCAAACCCTAATGAATATAATTCATTCACACAAAATTTAGAGGAGCAGCCGAGATGTATCAAAAAAAAAAGAAGATGATTTCTTCCACCCAAATGATCATGATCAACATCATGGTTGTTGGCTAAGCACATCGCGGTGGGACAACGGATGAAACCGATCAACATCAACACCAACTAGAGAGATTTTTAGCCGTACTTTTAGTGAGTAAAGTTATCGTTTTTCATCAATTAGAATTTGTTATTTATCGTTTACGTTTTATTTGAATCGAGAGATCGATGAAACCATCTTTTATGCTTTGAATTTATATGAAAATATTGTTCAAGTTGTGATCTTTTAATTGATGCGATTAATTATAATTCGAGAGATCGTTTATAGTTAATTGAGTAAGAGTATTAGAAATAATCTCGTGATCTTGTTTTGCATGTCGTTTTGTTTTATTTGAAAAAGAAAACGAAACCCTAGAATTCGTTTAGAGAAATTTAATCGAATTCGTGATAGATCATTACTAAAAATCATATCTTTAAACTTGCCGTCTAGTTGGGGTTGGGTTGATTGATCGGTGGATTCCCGTTGCCTTGCCGTTGTTTTAATTACTTGATAAATCGAATCATTAGTATAAATCGTTGATTGCTAAGTTAGTTGTTTTAAATTCTAGTTAATTGTTAATTTTCTGCAAATTTACTATTCATCGTTACTGTTCATCGTTACTGTTCATTGACTTTTAGATCATAATTAGTATAAAATTTAATTTTAGTTAATAAGTTGTGACATTATTTATAACAGCTATATTTTAATCCGATAATTGTACGATTCCCTTAGGACGACTCGGTAACACCCTATACTACGATCCTTATACTTGGGGTGTTCCGGTAAAATAAATATAAAACAAGTTTTATCGAACAAGTTTTTGGCGCCGTGATGACGGTCAAATTATACCCGTAAAAGTCATCAACGTAGACCTTAAATCGGGACTAATAATATATATTTTATGATAAATCACATGTTTATATTTATTATTTAATGTTAGGTGATTAATAAAATATAATTTGGTATTTATCCATATAACTTGGTATTTATCCATATAAATCGGTATTTATCCGTTTTTATTATATTTATCCGGTTTATTATTTTATTATTTATTTTGGGATAAATATCTATTTTGCGATTTGGATAATTTTGGAGGATAAATACAAATGGAAGAATTAAATCTCAAGATAAATAAAAGGAAATTCAAGATAAATATCGGATTAGCACGAAAAGATCGGATAAGCATGATAATAGACTCCAAGATGGCGCCACTTTAGGGATATGCATGAAGAGGGGGCGCACTTCATCTTTTGGAGATCGGCCGGGAGTTATCTCTTATTTGTTTTGACATTTTGAAGTATATCTCTTAATTAGCTTGAACCCCTATAAATAAAGGCATGTATTACACGCCATAAACACACTTCTTTACACAATACATTTTTTACACTTCTCGCTTTATAATAAAATCTTCGCTTTTGCTTAGAGCGAGCTTTTATGCAAGATCCGCAATAATGTAAGTTCTTGTATTTATTTGTTCTTAGTTCTTTGTAATTAAGCCCCAATTATTGTTTATCGTTTGAGGTTGTTCGTTCTTCACCGAACGATGTAGATCTAAGGATACGATATGAGGCGTGTGGGGATTCCTTGTCTATAAGGATCCACACGCCTAGATCCGTTATCCGGTGACCTATAGATGACTTTGGTATGATCGACAACCGTGTTTTTAGTAGATCTATATAATTGCTTTATGAATCTCTATTTTATCCGTTACGTATGTAGAAACGCTAAGATTTAGTTGTTCGTCGCGTCAATCTAGCCACGTCTTTTTGGTGTGATTGTCCACCTAGAATTTCTTATCTTAGTAGTATGGCTACGGCTACGTTGCTCGTCCGTTTTAATTAGCGTATGGTTAGGAAATACCAATATAGGACTCCTAGGTCGGCTCATGAATTGATCTTCCGGGACTTTCAGCGAGATCTAGATCTGTTCTGTATTAGGGAATTGAGCTCACCTAGTTATACGTACATCGTAGATTAACATGATACCTAAAAAGTTAGTGTTAATGGGACGGAGACTGATGCGATCGTCTAGGAAGTACGCCTGAACAAAGGAATGTTGCCTAGGTGAGGAATACGGTTAATATCGGCATCCCTAGTTTTGTAAGCGTGCAAGTCATATGAGATGGAGGCCGAAAAAGCGAAGTCACGTGATGTAGCATAGTGATCTGGATGGCCTACCCGGAGCTAGATCTAGTTTAGGGGATGACTCCCGTAGCCAATATAAAAGAAATACGAATCGGATTAATAGTTGTCGAGTCTAGCTTAATTATATAGAATCTCTAGATCCGTACGATAACATGATAATTGGGGAGGTTAATTACGTTGTTTATGTGTTGTGTCGAGTCGTGTCCTTTACTTTTTCTTGTACTTCGTTGGTCGTAGACCGCTTTGTGTCCTTGACATGAATGATTAATTGTTTGTATATAAATGACCCACAATTGGTTCCCCGTGGGATCGACCTTGATTCGCTATAGCTATACTACGATGGACCTAGTCCTCTTGCTAGTATTGGTTTATGGTGGTCAAGTATTTTAATTACTACTTGATCTACGTGCATCAAGTTTTTGGCGCCGTTGCCGGGGAACCAACGGTCAATTTTATATATAAATAATTTTTTTATTCATGTTAATTTTTATGTTTTAGAGTCTATTTTTTTTCGTTTTTGAGTCCCTCTGGTTATCTGCTCTGTGTAAAAGACTTCGCGTGTCTGTTTATCTCCGTATGTTTAATCCGTAGGTCTGATAGCAGCATGGGAAACTATGTTAAAATCAGTCTACGGTCCGTTTTGTTCTTTTTCTCGTTTGTAGAAACCGGGAAATAATAATCCGAGTCGGTAATTTTTCGTGGGCGCTCGAAAAATAACCCGGCAACATGTGGAGCTACGAATCTACGATGGGAAAAACGATGGAAGCAATACCTTTAAAGCACCAAGATGGCTCCGAATTTTTTAAGGTTCGAATTATTCGTGGTATAATGTTGAAGGCAAGGTACTATTTTTTTGAACATAAGTTAGTCTTTACATGAACTCGAGTATGAATCTTAGCCCGGAGTTGGTTTGTAAGATTAATTTTATTAGTGTTGAAGGTTACTCCCCCCAAATCGTCTCATCTGAGGGTGTAGAGAAACATGTAGTTGTTGAATGGAAGCAAGTGAACAAAGAGTTCCTCGTAGTTCCGTCAAAATTTCATTGTCCTATGCATGAGATTGCTTCTAAGTGGCCACGGGAGCAACAATTTGTGTAGTTAAGCATTCACAATCTAAAGAAGACGTTGAGTTTTGAGAGAGCATAATGACGCAAAGATTATAGATGATGTTATTAAAATAAGTCCCTAGGACTAAATCTCCTAAGAATTCACTAATTCCTAAAACGTGAGCCGAGGTAAGAGCTTTGTATAAATGGTATGGATAAATGTCGTTTCCTAGGTCTCACAACCAAGGGAAGGATATTAATCCACAAAAGCGACGAGCCCACCTCATATAGTGCTCAAGGGGTCAACATCTAGCGAACCAAGAAGGATAACTGACAAGGATAACTTTTGGAAAGTCGAGCTGAGGACTTTAAACTCAGAACTACTTCTTTAAAACCCTTAGGATTTTAGGTTTTGTTTTCTTTGAGTCAAATAAGAGTAACGTGACATATGTTGAGGTTTTTTATTTTGCCGTGTTCCGATGGCCATTAGGCTAAGGATGTGCAAAACTTTTTTACTCAATATAGGCCACGTGAAATAGAGTTTCTTAGGAGAGTCGAGAAATTGCTAAAGAAAAGGAAATTTAGCAATCAACCTTAAGATGGAAGCATTAAGAGAGCTTGAGAATTATTGAAAATGTAACAGAGAATGATTGGTGCGAACAAAGAACAATTTTGGTCAACTTCCAAAACTTTTTAGAATGGCGATCCTAGTGAAAATCCAAAATTGTGTGCAATTCGTTCTGCAACTACCCTTATCCTTTCCTTTGTACCTTTTCACCCTTCAACCTTTCTATTCTCTCACCAATCTGCATCACATTCACATTTCTAACCATTCCTTCATCCCCTCTCTTTCTTTCCATCTTTATGTATATCTTTTTCTATACCCATCATACTCTAAACCTCCATTTTGTTTACAAAATACCTTTGTGTTGCGGAATTTGAAACATTGCTCGGTTTTAATGTTTATCTTTTATCATTTTGGTTTTCATGATCCTAGTTTGGGGTACGTGTAGCTCGACCCAGCTAGATTTTAAAAGTTTTTTTGGTTCGATCAAAATGCAACTTATCTTTCTACCGGATGTTTTAAATTTCGCACTTTTACGCCTATTCCGGCATTTCAAGATGATAAGTTTTGTTCTAAGCCATCACACCGATTTGACCTTGTTAATGACGGTTAGGACTTTTACGTGATACATTGGGTTATTAGTAATTTTGAGGAGGAGCTACATCTCCCTAAGTTGTTGATATCCAATCTAAACGTGAAGCGTCTGCACCGAGTTTCTGATCCTATCTTTTACCAATTGGTCACATCCGATCCGTTATACCCGACCAAGTTTCTCTTTTACGCCGGATTAAATATCTTATCAATCCAAGAAACCTCGTGTTCTCCCATGGGGTAATGCTTTTTGATCTTTGTCTTCTCCACCCGGTTTTAAGCATATTTAAGCGGTGGAGATTATAGATGAAGATTACCATCTTTAGTTGCTTGTTTATCCTTCTTTCTATTTAGTATTTTTCTTTTTGCGTCTGAACAAGTAGTTTTAACTCTTTGGTTTTCCTTGTCATTGGGTGTATGGAATAAAGTGGCTTAATTTGTTTTTGGATATTTATATCTAATTACTGCCACATTATTTTGTAACTTCCATTGACATATTATTAACGATCTCGTGGAGTTTCTGTTTGGTTTACTTAAACAGGTTTTAACTTGCTTCTCCACGACGTGCTACGATGATCTGCATCTACTTGAGAGCCGTTTCCAGAGCTAAGTCTTTTTCTTAAATTCTCATTTTTATTTGTCATTGGGGACAATGACATGTTTAGGTGGGGGGGTAGGAGACTTAGCTATGATATGTTATAATTGAAAATTGAAAGAAACGGTGAAAAAAAAAAAAATTTGAAAAAATTGAATAAATGCCAAATTAATTATATCTCGTACCCTTAGAATTGTGAGTTCCTAGCTAAGAATTGATAGGAAAGGAACCAAGTTGCGAGAGTACATGATCATTTTATACTTATGTGAAGTAAATTTAAGGATATTCATGCCGATTGTTGCAAGTAGTTATTTATTATTCGATTACTCAATTTGAATCGACGAATACCGCGCAAATTATAATAACTAAGAAGAATTATGTGTACATTGCGTAGATGATTGGTTATGCAGACTTAGAGTCGATATTTATCTGCTGATGTATTCTTATCTTCTTGCCATCAAAGCGGAGTAATAAGCTTGAGAATTATCTGTGTTTTGACAATGAGTTAAACACTGGGCTTGTAGAAACATTACCAAAGTAGCCCCGCGCTTGTGGTAATATTCGATGCTATACATGATCTAAGATAGGGGGATACTCTAAAAAGTTTTCTTCCTTGAGATTGATAGTATTTGAAAAAAATGAAGAATTGAAGAAATTCAACTTTTAAGAGGCTTTGAGTAGTACTCGGTCTCCAAGTCCAAAATCCCTATAGATACGCTCTTGCTTATTGCTCTAGTGCTCTAACCATTGCGAAGCTTAAGAAGTGGGAATGCTGATGTTGGTAGGTTGAGATTGCGAAGTTAGCATAAACTTTAATCTTGCCACGAATATATAAAACCAAATGCACATACACACATCACTTCGATTCATGGCGAGTAGTGAATAATGAATATCTTATGAGCATGAATGGTATGAGTTGACTCGAGTTTCTTGTATAAGTATGACTTGACCATGGAAAATGTTACCTTGGGGAATGACTTATTGATGCTTTGTTCGGGACGATCAAAGTCTAAGTGGGGGTAGTTGATGACGGTCAAATTATACCCGTAAAAGTCATCAACGTAGACCTTAAATCGGGACTAATAATATATATTTTATGATAAATCACATGTTTATATTTATTATTTAATGTTAGGTGATTAATAAAATATAATTTGGTATTTATCCATATAACTTGGTATTTATCCATATAAATCGGTATTTATCCGTTTTTATTATATTTATCCGGTTTATTATTTTATTATTTATTTTGGGATAAATATCTATTTTGCGATTTGGATAATTTTGGAGGATAAATACAAATGGAAGAATTAAATCTCAAGATAAATAAAAGGAAATTCAAGATAAATATCGGATTAGCACGAAAAGATCGGATAAGCATGATAATAGACTCCAAGATGGCGCCACTTTAGGGATATGCATGAAGAGGGGGCGCACTTCATCTTTTGGAGATCGGCCGGGAGTTATCTCTTATTTGTTTTGACATTTTGAAGTATATCTCTTAATTAGCTTGAACCCCTATAAATAAAGGCATGTATTACACGCCATAAACACACTTCTTTACACAATACATTTTTTACACTTCTCGCTTATAATAAAATCTTCGGTTTTGCTTAGAGCGAGCTTTTATGCAAGATCTCGCAATAATGTAAGTTCTTGTATTTATTTGTTCTTAGTTCTTTGTAATTAAGCCCCAATTATTGTTTATCGTTTGAGGTTGTTCGTTCTTCACCGAACGATGTAGATCTAAGGATACGATATGAGGCAGTGGGGATTCCTTGTCTATAAGGATCCACACGCCTAGATCTGTTATCCGGTGACCTATAGATGACTTTGGTATGATCGACAACCGTGTTTTTAGTAGATCTATATAATTGCTTTATGAATCTCTATTTTATCCGTTACGTATGTAGAAACGCTAAGATTTAGTTGTTCGTCGCGTCAATCTAGCCACGTCTTTTTGGTGTGATTGTCCACCTAGAATTTCTTATCTTAGTAGGTATGGCTACGGCTACGTTGCTCGTCTGTTTTAATTAGCGTATGGTTAGGAAATACCAATATAGGACTCCTAGGTCGGCTCATGAATTGATCTTCCGGGACTTTCAGCGAGATCTAGATCTGTTCTGTATTAGGGAATTGAGCTCACCTAGTTATACGTACATCGTAGATTAACATGATACCTAAAAAGTTAGTGTTAATGGGACGGAGACTGATGCGATCGTCTAGGAAGTACGCCTGAACAAAGGAATGTTGCCTAGGTGAGGAATACGGTTAATATCGGCATCCCTAGTTTTGTAAGCGTGCAAGTCATATGAGATGGAGGCCGAAAAAGCGAAGTCACGTGATGTAGCATAGTGATCTGGATGGCCTACCCGGAGCTAGATCTAGTTTAGGGGATGACTCCCGTAGCCAATATAAAAGAAATACGAATCGGATTAATAGTTGTCGAGTCTAGCTTAATTATATAGAATCTCTAGATCCGGACGATAACATGATAATTGGGGAGGTTAATTACGTTGTTTATGTGTTGTGTCGAGTCGTGTCCTTTACTTTTTCTTGTACTTCGTTGGTCGTAGACCGCTTTGTGTCCTTGACATGAATGATTAATTGTTTGTATATAAATGACCCACAATTGGTTCCCTGTGGGATCGACCTTGATTCGCTATAGCTATACTACGATGGACCTAGTCCTCTTGCTAGTATTGGTTTATGGTGGTCAAGTATTTTAATTACTACTTGATCTACGTGCATCACGCCGTTGCCGGGGAATCGGTAACGGTTGTCGGATTATTTGTTAGTATAGTTTTTTGTGTCGGTGTAATTTATTTTTTTTTATTATTTTTTTTTTAGGTGTTTCTCTTAAAAAAAAAATAATAATAATAAAATAAAAATAAAATAAAAACCTTCTGAACGAGCGTTCACCCATACTGAACGCCCGTCCGCCCCCATCCGTCTTCGAACGCCGCCCGGTGCTTTGAACGAGCGTTCACTTCCCGAATCCTCTCGAACTAGCGTCCACTTACACCGAACGCCGCCCGCCCGAAAATTTCACTTTTCAGTCTCTTCTCTCTTTCTAACCCTCCCTCTAATCATCTTTACATTCCTTTCTCATCAACCCTAAGGTTGATTTCTTCCTGTTCTGCTTCCCTGGTTTATGCAAACCAGGAGTAAGAAGGGAAATCTTATCTTTAACCCCGAACCTGAGCGAGACATTGTCAGAAGAAGATTATTTCAAAGTTCTGACAAGATGAGCGAACACGGTTCTAGTGATGACGAACCGGAGAACCAAGGGAATAATAACCAAGATCCAAATTCGCTTAAACCAAATTCGATGCAAATGTTGCGGAACCGAATAACGGCGGCAAGCTGGATGAACCAAATAGATGCAACAACAACCTCGGAATGTTCAACGACAAAGAATAAAGAATACCCCCGGGCGGCCGCAAATGTGTTGTGCAAAGAAGACCCTTATGCGCCATATCTTGATCAAGACTTCTTGGAAGGGCATAGACCAATTCGGCCTCCGGAGATGGGAGGAATGCATTTTGATTTAAAGAATGGAGTTGTGGGGATGGTCCAAAATAGTTCATTCCATGGCACTGCTGCAGAAGACCCACATGACTTCTTGTCTACTTTTGTGCAAATCTGTGAAGCAGGTCACTACCCTGGCGTTCCTACAGAAGTTGTTAAATTGAAACTTTTCCCGTTTGCTTTAAGGGGTGAAGCAAACCGATGGTTTAAGTCCCTACCCCATCACTCTCTTCATAACTGGGCTGATGTTAAAAGAGCCTTTGCTCTGAAATTCGTTTCACCTGGAACGATAATGGAACGAAAAAGAGATATAGCCACTTTCGAGCAACTAGAAGGGGAGAGTGTGGGAAAGGCCTGGGAGAGGTTGAATCTCGTTAATGAGAAAATGCCCTAACCATGGATATACTCGACATGAGCTTCTAGAATTATTCTATCGGGGTGTTACGCAACCCAATAGAGATTACTTGGATTCCACACTCATGGATCGTTTTTAGGAGGAGGAGATGATGCCGCCTATAGGGTAGCGAAACGATAGCTAAGAACAACATGTGGGCAACTCAAAAGAAGACCCGTGTTAGCGGAAGCAAAAAGGAGGTCGCTTCAAGTGACTCGAGACAAAGATGCTAGTTGCTCAAATGGAAATAATGAACAAGCAACTAGCCAATCTACAAATGAAGCAAAGAAGGGCCGGCCAGATGTGAATCACTCGGGCATACAAGTCGGGAATATGATGAATGAGGAAGTGCGAGGCCTTGGAGAACCGAATCAACCTTTCGAAGCTTCGGTCAAAATTCGGTCAATCAAGTCAAACTCAAAACCGTAACTATTCGGGAAACCCGCGAAATAGTTATTATACACCGCCCGGTGCATCCAACAACCAAAGACCCCAAGGTAACCGGGCCCAAACGCAAAATCAACAAATTTCCACCTATGTCTCTCGAAGAAATTTGATGAGCTAGTAGACATGGTGAAAACACTAGCCACCGGTCAAAAAACGATGGAGAGACGGATAGGTCGGATGGCCGATCAACAAGCGAGCGACCTCCAGAAGACCGCCTAGTTATACGGATAAAAACCCTAAGGCGGATGTCGTTGCTTGTAATGCCATCACACCGCAATGGAATTATGGACAAGAGGAGGAATTGAATGCGCTCACCCTCGAAGCGGTAAGACAGGGACCCGAAAAGATGTCGGGAAACGAGTAGCCCCTCCCGACGCCATAAGTTCGGGAGGGGGCAATCAGAAGTTAAATGCCAAAGAAAGCATCAGTGAGGAAAAGCTGAGTGGTGATGATACTTCGGGGGATAGTGATGAGGATGCTGAGAAGGGAAGTCAGGTAGCTGAACCCCTGACTAAAAAGAAACCTGAGAAGTTTGTCAGATGGAAGGATAAGGAGGACGAAGCCATTAAAAGTCAACCTATGATTAATCATTCGAAAACCCTTCCTTATCCGGCAAAGAAAAGAGAAAATACCCTAAACTCTGACAAACAGTATGACGGAGTGAGGAAGATGCTTAGAGATACTATGGTGACTATGCCACTTGCTGAGGTATTAACCGAGATGCCTAAGTGCTTGTAAGTATCTTAAGGATGCCTGTGGAAGCAAAAATAAGCTCAAGGAAATGGCAGAGGAAGTGCTAAGAGAAGAGTGTTCAACGGTTTCACAGAGCGTTGCAATCAAGCGAGGTGACCCCGGACGACCTTCAATCTCCTGTACGATTGAAGGCCACACGTTCCACAATGTCTTATGCGATTCAGGGGCCTCTGTTAATGTAATGCCATTGAACGTCTGCAGGAGTCTCGGGCTGGACAAAAGGCTAAAGGAGCGTCCCGTCTCTCTTCAGTTAGTGGACCGAACTAGCCGTTTAGCAGCTGGTTGTGTTAACAACGTCCTTATTCACGTTAAACATCTAGTTTTTCCAACTGACTGGGTCATACTGGATTACCAGTCTGACAAGGAGATGCCCCGATTCTTGGGCCGGCCTTTCTTAAACACTTCTGCCTCCACCATTGACTTCCAAACTGGCCAAATCACTCGAAAGTAGGGGACACTTCCATTACCCTCGAGCAAGGAAAAAGTTCTCATGGAAGCTTCGAGCCGGGAGATCTCATTCATTGAAGCAATCTATGGGGATGAATTCGACCGATGAAGAGCTCACGGAGATAGGAGCCCCGGATGTTATAATTCACGAACAGCAGAATCACCGTAGAGTTGTCTCAACAACTTGCGCATACCGAGCCTATGAGTGAACGGAAAATGCGGATATTCCAGGGATGAGCAAGAAATGATTTGAAGGAGCTCAACCAGGCGGACTTTAACCTCGCAGAGAGGAGGAAGTTTTAATGGGTAGTTGGGACGAAATAGAATTCGGAAAGAAACTACTCATTGGGAGTTGGATGATTGGGAGCGACTTGCGTAAGAGCTTGAAGAAGAAGAACTTAAGAAGATGGTTAAGCATAAGAAAGAACAAACGGAAGCCGACAGAGGATTCCTCTAGATGATGTCATTCAATACCTTTCGGGGTCACACCTCGGAAGATGAGGTGTTTTTCGGTCAACCGGTCCAAGCTCACAAGGAAAAAGGTGGTCCCTTAAAATCTAGTATAGAGCAACCACCCGCCGACTTAGAGTTGAAACCACTTCCGCAAAGACCTAAAATACATCTTCCTTAAGGACGGTGATAAGTTGCCCTTGATCATCTCATCTAAACTCGAGCCGGAACAAGAAGCGAGAATTAATTAAAGTGTTGGAGAAACATATCCTCGCGTTCGGATGGCGGTGGGCGATATCGGAGGAATCACCCGTACGTGTGCATGCATAAGATCCGAACGGAGGAAGGAGCGAAAAGGTCGACAACCTCAAAGGAGGCTGAATCCGCACATGCGGGAGGTTGTCAAAAAGGAGATCATCAAATGGCTTGACATGGGGATTATCTACGCCATCGCCGATAGTGAGTGGGTCGGTCCTACTCAAGTTGTGCCAAAGAAGGGAGGCATTACCGTGGAGAAGAACGAAAAAGGGAAGAAGTTGCCTTACGCCTTGTGACTCGGCTATAGAGTTTGCATTGATTATCGCAGGTTAAATGAAGTCACCGCTAAGGATCATTTCCCCCGCCCTTCATTGACCAACTTCTAGAAAGACCGAGTGGTCATAAGTATTATTGTTTTCTCGATGGATATTCGGTTATTTCCGGATAGCCATCGACCCTAATGACCAAGAGAAGACAACTTTTACCCGTCCATCGTGCACTTTTGCGTTCCGCGAGAATGCCTTTCGGCTTATGTAATGCACCGGCTACGTTTCAACGATGCATGTTGGCCATTTTTGATGGACTTGTGGAGCGAAGCATGGAGGTCTTCATGGATGACTTTTCGCCTATGGCGACAACTTTGATGAAATCCTAAAGAATCTAGATATGGTACTCCAACGTTGTGTTGAGAAAAATCTGGTGCTTAACTCGGGAAAAGTGCCATTTTCTAGTCGAAGAAGGGATTGTTTTGGGACACAAGGTGTCCAAGTGATGGTATTCGGTGGATAAAGCTAAAGTAGAAGCCATTGAGAGAATGTCGTACCCGAAGACAAACGTGAAGGAGGTACGAGGATTTCTAGGACATGTGGGCTTCTATCGGCGTTTCATTAAAGATTTTTCGACGATAGCAAAGCCGTTATCCAACTCGCTCGAAAGAGGAAGTGGAGTTCTTGTTTGATGATGGGTGTAAGAAAGCTTTTAATAGCTTAAAGGATAAGCTAACCAAAGTGCCCCCATTTTAATCGCGCCCGACCGGACTCAACCTTTTGAATTAATGTGCGATGCCTCTAACTACGCAAAGGGGCGCGAGCTTCTAGGGCGAGAATTGACAAAAAGTTCGAGCCGATTTACTATGCTAGCCGCACTTTGAACCCAAAAATTTCTCAATGCAATTACGCCACTACCGAGAAGGAATTCTTGGCGGTCGTTTTTGCTATTGACAAATTCGAAGTTATCTTTTAGGGTCCAAAGTGGTGGTGTGGACGATCACGCAAAGACTACGCTATCTTATGGGCAAAGCGTATGCTAAACCAAGGTTACTCGGATGGATTCGATACTACAGAATTTGACCTTGAAATTAAGGACAAGAAGGGTAGTGATAATGTTGTAGCTGACCACTTATCTCGCCTAGTGAATGAGGGTGGCGAAGCCCCTAAGGAGATAGGCATTGACTTTCCAACTGAGCAATTAATGAGACTAGAGAATGTGAGGCCGTGGTATGCTGATTACGTCAATTACTTAGCGACTGGGCATTTAGAAGAGATGACGTATCAGGAAAAGAAGAAATTTTTCAGCGACTTAAAGTATCTCGTATGGGAGGATCCATATCTTTTTAAAGTCTGCAAGGACGGGTTGCTTAGAAGGTGCGTTCCGGAGCATGAACAATTGGATATTCTAGAGCAATGTCATAGTGGTCCCGCCGGGTGGACACTACGGAGCACCTAAGACAGTCACAAAAATCCTTCAAGCTGGTTTTTACCGGCCTACCTTGTTTAAAGATGCGAAGCCTTTGCAAGGGCCGTGATAGATGCCAAAGAGTAGGAGACTCGCAATAGGATGGAGATGCCTTTGAGGCCTATCTTGGAATGTGAGGTCTTTGACGTCCGGGGCATTGATTTTATGGGACCGTTCCCATCATCATGCTCTAACAAATATATTCTGGTCTGTGTAGACTATGTTTCCAAATGGGTAGAGGCCATAGCCACCCAAACCAATGATCACAAAGTTGTTAAGAAATTCTTGCAAAAGAATATCTTTACTAGATTTGGTCGTCCTGAGCCCTTATCGGTGATGAAGGTTCGCATTTCGTAATGCACCACCGGATAAAATTCTTGAGAAGTATGGTGTCAAGCATAGAATTGGTACACCATACCACCCCCAAACCAAAGGGCCAAGTCGAGGTGAGCAACGAAGTCTTAAACGGATTTTGGAGAAAACGGTGAATTCCAATAGATCCAACCGGAGTCCGAAGTTGGACGACGCACTTTGGGCTTATCGCACCGCGTTCAAGACCCCTATGGGTACGTCACCCTTCCAAATGGTTTATGGCAAGGCTTGCCATCTACCGGTCGAGAGCCGAGCACGTAGCTTACTGGGCTATTAAATTCTTAAACTTCGATAGCCAACTCTGTGGGGAGAAAAGATTATTGCAACTACATGAGCTCGATGAATTCAGACTCAGGGCCTATGAGAACGCCAAGCTGAGCAAGGAAAGAACGAAGGCGCTCCACGATGCTAAGATTAAAGATCGGGAATTCAAAGTGGGAGACATGGCTTTGCTGTATAACACCAGGCTCCATCTTTTTGCTGGTAAGCTTAAATCTAGATGGTCTGGCCCCTTTGAGATTCTTGATGTTCATCCTGGTGGAGCCATTACGTTGAAAGGGTACGGCGATCAACCGTTCAAAGTCAATGGTCACCGGATTAAGAAGTACTTTGGGCAACCCAAGGGAAAGCCTGAAGTACTATACTTTCAAAAGAGAAATGAAACGGTTGAGTCGTTTATTTGTGAAGAGATTCCATCCGACTTCTTTGGAGTGGATGATGACATTATTACCCCTAACCTTGCGGATCCTTCGTCAATGCTCCCGAGCTTGTTTGCATACCTCGGCCCGAATCCGAGAAACAAGAACAAGAAGAAAAGAGTCGTTGTCGTCTCGGAGAGAAAAATTTCATGATCTTATCGCGCACTTGACTTGTTGTTGTTGTGGCGAAAACCATTTCCGTCCTAGTGATTCTGATTCTGACAGAGAAGTGGTTAGCCTCAAACCCAAGTGGCCTGATCCAGGTTGACTTGGTTCACTCTGTCAAGCTAATGACATAAAAGAAGCGCTCCTAGGAGGCAGCCTAGTCTTTTAAGTATTTCTTTTTAGTTAAGTTTTTAGGTTATTAGGAATAAAACCTTGGTGAGTTGTGTGTTGGTTATCCCCGTCCTATTTGTGAATGCTTTATTTGCCCATTTCGTGTGCATTCATGTTTACTCATATACCCCTTGTCCCCCGAGATTATATGCTATGTCGAGTGTTGCGTATACTCGTTGAGCGGTTGTTGCCGCCTATTCCTTTAGTGTTGTCTCGTTCGTGATATGAGTTGCGGCGGTACGTTCATGCTACGGCCCGACCTCTCGCCAACCTATGACCCGACAATCGTTTTGACAACCACTAAGTATTCTTTTCTTTTATTTGCACATTCGAGGACATAATGTGATTTAAGTGTGGGGGTGCAATTCGTGCTTTATTTCGACAATATGAGTAGATATTTGTGATCCTTGATAAATTTTAAAGATTTTAAAATTTTGGCACTTGGATAATTGTAAATCTTGAGCATGTAATTGGAACAAATGCTTGCTAGTTGTAGTTTCCCGACGATGATAGTATGTGACTTAGTGAGATAATTATAGCATGTCTTTACTTGTTATGGAGATAGAATTCGTTTCTCACGAAAGCCTTTGACATTGAAGCAAGATTTTTGAACTATATCCTTTCATTATTTTGATGAGTTATCTTAGGAAGGTCAGTATAGTAACACCTTAGTTAGACCGTGTGCTGTGAATATCATAAAGTTTGAATGTGATAAGTGAGATGTAACTTATGTCTTTAAAAAGTGAATGAATAAATAATTAGTGAATAAATACGTTTGTCGAAAGTCGGTTAATGATTTGAGTGAGGTAGGGTATACCACGTATGTCCTATACCACTATGATGACCAAAAGCTCACGACAAGCAAGAAGCTACCCTATGATTTGAGTAAGGTAGGGTGTTATCACGAAACATCCTATTCTACTATGACGGGTAAGAGCTCATTCTGATGTGCGTCAAAAGAAAAAGGAAAAAAAAGAGAAAGTGGAAAAAATTAAAGACTTGGTTATCGTTACTCTTATACCTAGTATAAACCGCATGATATGCTGTAGGGATTATCCTACTGAGTGCGTGGGAAGGCTTTGAGTGGAGCTATTACTGCCTATATCTAGGATAGTCATTGAAATTTTTGAGAGGATATTTCTTTGGAAGGCTTGTTAAATTTGAAAAGGGCTTGTCACACATACACTGAATCTATCTCTGTGATAGTATTGTTTGCTATAGTTGTTGTATCTTTTGTTACGTGAGTTAGGAATCTATTTGGATTGCATATAAAGTGAGCTAGTTTTAATTGTTTTGCTCGGGACAAGCAAAAGTCTAAGTGTGGGGGAGTTGTTTACGACTAATTTTATGGTTTTTATCGAGTTATTTCGTAACATTATCTCCCGTGTTTTAGTGATTTTTATAGAAAATCACTCGCAAAAAGGATAAATTGAGCAAATGAGTTTTAAAGATAATAAATTGCAAAAGTGGCTGATTTATGTGTTTTTATCGTTGGTTTTATGTTTATTTGGATGATGTTACACTTTGCAATATTTTGGATATCTTGTAGATGCATATCTTCGGTCTAAAAGAGGTGTTTAGAGGGTTAGAAGAAGATGCCACAAGTTTACGAGTTCAACGGAGCAAATTTTCCTAAGTACTTAAATCGTTACAAATTTTCGACGGAGATTTGACCCAGCTTAGAGGCATTTTCAGGGGAGGACTTCTTCATGAAAATTGTAGATCATTGAAAGAGCTTTCCAACGCACTTTGAATTACGTCAATCGGACTTCTACAACTCAAATGGTGGTCAAGTGGGTAATCAATTTCGGTAAGTGGAAAATCCCGTAAACGACTCGGGATACGACGGGCTAATCAAAAAGGCGTTTTCTGAAGAAGAGTCCTTAATGAAAGTTGTAGAGTTTTCCGAGAGCTTAATTATGACGTTCGGATCATAATTTTTGGAGGTCTACAACTCAAGATATGAATTTTAGAAGTTTGAGTCCAAAAATAGACTAGCATCCAAATGTCCGTTCACCACCGCCATTCATTCAGCACCACCGACATACGCATAAGTGATTCAGCCGACTTACTCCCTTATATATACAGCTATTTCCAAACCCTAATGAATATAATTCATTCACACAAAATTTAGAGGAGCAGCCGAGCTGTATCAAAAAAAAAAAAGAAGATGATTTCTTCCACCCAAATGATCATGATCAACATCATGGTTGTTGGCTAAGCACATCGCGGTGGGACAACGGATGAAACCGATCAACATCAACACCAACTAGAGAGATTTTTAGCCGTACTTTTAGTGAGTAAAGTTATCGTTTTTCATCAATTAGAATTTGTTATTTATCGTTTACGTTTTATTTGAATCGAGAGATCGATGAAACCATCTTTTATGCTTTGAATTTATATGAAAATATTGTTCAAGTTGTGATCTTTTAATTGATGCGATTAATTATAATTCGAGAGATCGTTTATAGTTAATTGAGTAAGAGTATTAGAAATAATCTCGTGATCTTGTTTTGCATGTCGTTTTGTTTTATTTGAAAAAGAAAACGAAACCCTAGAATTCGTTTAGAGAAATTTAATCGAATTCGTGATAGATCATTACTAAAAATCATATCTTTAAACTTGCCGTCTCGTTGGCTAAATCTTTTAGCATCCGGCGTAAAAATTTAATTTTAGGCTTGACTTTTATAACGGTTTTTTAATCCGTGCCGTATCTTTGAGACCTTATACTTGGTTTGATAATAATAATTCAAGTTTTATCGATAATTAAAATTCCGATTCGACGGGCTTTATGTCACGACCCCAAGGTGTCACCACGTGGTATCTGTAATAGAACAAAAACAAGAAAAACCACGGGTAATTCTGATAACAAAAGTAGGCTGATAAGCCTCTAACATGTCAATATCTACTATTTACAAACATAAACCAAATTATCATAATATTTATTATAATTGATATGAAAATGTTGCTAAAAACTCGAGAAATGAGATTTAAAATCGGTCAAATACATCTTCTGGTTGACATACATCAACCACTCCCCACTTAGCTTTTGATCGTCCTCGAGCAAATAAGTGATAAAATGATTAAAGCCACAACTGATAGTTTGTACAATATCAAGAATTAAAGGTTCACTAGATGATTCAATCAATCAGAATTAAAGCTTACATGTTATCTAGCTATCTAGGAGAGTAGTATGGTGTGTGGACGAACGTTTCTCAACTATTGTTACTATTCAATCAAACGTGAAGTCATGCATACAAAATTCAATAAACACAACCATAGGCTTAAAAGTGATACCAATCTCCACTAATCGAGGTCTTCGGAGTCAAGAAGATAGGTCGGGTAGGACTTGCAGGTTTGTAACGTCAGGCTCGGGTATTGGCTAATCGAACGGATTTGAAAGGGATATATCAAAAAAGAACAAATGCAATATAGCAAAATCTATACCTTCAATTCCATTGATGTTTTGAATTGACAACTCCAATTCTCTCGCACAACTATCAAAGACGTCTCCTCAACAATAAACATAAGAAATGGAGTATCATTTCATTTAATTTGTCATCCGAACTCGCATTACTTGAATTTGTTAAACTCGTCCTCCAAAATTGGCTTCCTAACACTCACCATTGTGTGTGTGTGTGTGTGTTTTTTTTTTTAAAATTAAAATATATACACACTAATGGATTCCGAACTCTCTAAAAATCATCTCATCTTTGTGCCAACATAATTGTCCAACCTTTAACTTCCGAAGTTATCACCGCACAATATATAGAGAATTGCTAATCTTGCGGGACATCAAGGAAATATAGACCAAAATTAGGCTAAGGTCGGATATAATAAGGCTAATCACGAATGACTATTTTCGAGTGGGGTCTCACCACTCTACAAAAGTTGCGACGGGAACAGGTGGAAACTACGTTCGGGATGGCCATTTGGCTATGGTTAAAAAAAAAAAAAATGCCAGGGCCGTCATCCCTAAATTCGACTCCAAATACCTTTCTATTTCGCCTCGAAAGGATATCAAACTTAAATTCTAGTTGCTACGGGGGCATGATTTCACACAAGTTTGTATGTTAACAAAACTTGGGATAAACGTGTTCCAAAGATCCATACTACTGTCAAAGAATTGCAAGATACAATGTACCTCTAATTTATTAAGGTTGCTCATTTTTATTTTTATTTTTTTGAAATATTCATTTTATTAATCGTAAAGCTAAATGTTGTGTCAAAAATTATTTTATTCTACTTATAATGCTCGAAAAATAATCAAACTAAGCGTTTCTCGAGTGTTTAGTGAAATTATTCCTTATTAGACTAACTAAATCGCTACTCCCCATTTATAAACTGTCATCGTCCTGAGGAAAAGTGAGCGGTAAAGAAGTGGTTAGGGAAATAAGGATGAAAATAATAAAGTTTTGATACAGGATCAAAATAAATGATCTCGGCGTAGACTGGATAAAGTGGGTCAAATAGTGTGACAGATACACATGGCGTACGCCGGACTATTCCCGGCGCAGACCGTGAAAACCAAAACACATACAAAGAGTTTTCATGAAATGAACTGGGCAAAATATTGAACCAAAATGAAGTGTAAATACCATGTTAAATACTAAACACGCAAACTTGATTTATTTAGATAGGGCAGATATTATACAAGCTGATTGAAAAGAAAGGGGAAAGAGATTCCCTACAAACCAACCGCATTATTTTTTATTTTACAAAAATTTAAAATCAACCGAACGGAAAGCAACTTGAAACAACATGCAAACCAACCAACCAGACCAACGAGACTAACCCTCAGAAACAACTCGACCAACCATCCAAAAACAACCGACCAACCAACAAAGCATGCACACGCGCTAACAAAACCAACGACCAACTCAATCAGTATCCCCCGTCTCAGCAGATGAGGAACCACCAGGAATATCAATGGGCAACATCGCAGTTTGAGAACGACGGCAAGGAAAAACTTCATCGGTGCTTATCACTGGAACACCAGCCACATGATTACAAAGGTGAGAAATCAACCATGCAAAGGGCAATGGTTGACGGAAATTGGTCCTTGACAGTGCAAAACAGACAGCCACACGGTGTATAAGCACACCCCAATCAATTACAGCACCAGTAGAAATAGCATAGAGCAACAACAGCTCATCATCGTTAACTTGAGAGAAATCATTTGTAGGAAAAACACGGGAATTGATGAAATGTTTCCACACGCGTATTTCAGGAGATAAGCTATAAGCTGACATATCACGCTCGTGGGGAGCACCAGGAAATAAGGCATGCGCGACTTCAGTGCATTTCAAAACTAAACCAAACACGGTGTCCAAACGCTAGACTTGCTCATAGTGGGTGTGGAGAGCAGCTTGCTCCTCTGAGATGAAGAAGGCACGGTTTATAACCGTAGGAGTAAATGGGACCAAGACACCTCGAATGTAAACTGAGGTGGTGGCTTCAACAGAGGTTGTTTCTGATAGCACAAAAAAGAACTCACGAACCATAGTGATGTTAATACGCCCACGGGGAGCACGAACAAACCGGTCCCAACCGCCCCACAGTATGAGAATTTTGCCCCAATCCTTAACCTTACGCAAAGTTAAGCCTTTTCACTAAGGATGGGAGAGTGAGAGAAGTTTGAAAAGTAGCGATTACGTTCCGTCTCGGTAGCATAATCTACAATGGTTGGGACATTGTAGTGTTGATCAGGTTGAGAAACAACCGAGTCTGGTGAACCGGGTGGTGAAAGGGAGGGGACTGAAGGGGGAGGTGGTAGACATGGTTATAGCAGAAAAGAAAATAGATGGGGAAAATTTGGAGAAGAAAAGAGGGGTAGGTTTTTTATTATGGGAGAAAGGATATAAATAGAAAGTGGAAGTCTACTGATGGAGCTTCTGGTCGGTCCAAAAATATCACAGCCGGCGTAGACCGTGAAATTGCCGGCATGCGTCGGGTCTTTTAATAGCCTACTCATTAGGCTATGAAGGAATATGCAGGAGGGGCAGGGATAAGGTCAGGTCGGCGTGGACCAGCAGTGCCCGGCGTAGACCGTGAAATTCCCGGCGCAGACCGTGCTAGACGATAAAAGAAAACATCTGGGATTTCCGGCGTAAACCGGATATACTCGGCGTAGACCGTGAAATTCCAATTTACGTACAGAGGCTAAAAGCTTTGCAGCAAAGGCAAAATTCAAACAAAATTTATCAACACAGGGGATGAAAATTTACATAATTATTCATAAAATATCAAGATGTGCACTACCCAAAGAGTGCATCAACCAAAAGTTAAGTGCCACAGATAATAAAATTTTGCCGAACCTAGTAAAAATAGCAATCCAACATAGTTTTTCAACAAAATGTTATGAAAGTTTTTAGGTAATGAAAAGATTATCAATAGACATGATGGTCTCTTGAAAATCAGCGTCACTCATAGCCATCATGTCCATTGGAGCATAATTCATTGGATTGACTTGACCGGTTTCTTGGAAATTTGCTGGATGAAGGTTGCTCAATAGCTGGATCGGATCTGAAATTACGGCGACAGACGCCAAGGCTTCTAAACGAGCACTAGCAGCAGAAGTAGTCATGACTACTGAAACTTCCAAACCAATGCTACTCAAGCCGGTACTAATGGATGAGATGGAAGTCGGAATGTTGAACCCAGCCGAAGAAGCAGTAGCCGTACCTATACCTGTGGAAATAAAATCGGCCACACCACCAGGAGCTAAGGTAGTCCTAGGAAAAGCTTGGTGGAAAGCACGGGTAGGTGCAGCAGATACCCAGGTAGGCAACGTATAGGAACCTGGTTGACACTGATCCAGAGTATCAGAAATCTGAGCATAACCAGGGTTGATATTCCTAAGAAAAGTACGCTGTCCTCGAATACCAATACGTATATCGTCAGCCCACTGTCGGACTCTTTCAAAACCTAAGATAAGATTAGCATTATGAGCATCTTGACCACCCCGAATGGCAGTTAACTCGGATTCAAGAAAATCGAGTCGAGCCTCTTGAGCAAGGTTATGGATAAGGAACATGACAGGAGATGGGAAAACAGGGGAGGCAAATGCTAGGGTAGTCCTAGGAGGTGAGCCTTGAGATGGTACATGATTACCGTAATTAAGACGACCAGCTGGAAGGTCGGCAAGGCGAGGACCAATTACTGGTGTAGAGGGTGACATGAGTCTATCAGCTGGAAGAACAGGGACCTGAGCTCGAATACAGAGTGCATAAATTAAGTTTGGAAAAGGCATATTGCCACTCTTAGGATAGTTAGAGGCGAAGTCTTTAGTTCTAGTATAGATAATCCTTCCTAAATCAACTGGAATATTTTAGTGACAACCACAAGACACAAAATATCACAAAGACAAATTAAAGACTACTAAAACACGGATAATACGGTTGATATTATCTAGACAAATAGTATTGATTACGCTAGTAGATCATAACTCCCCCATGTAAATTAGGTTGATAACGAGACAAAACAAACGTTAAAGATTAATTATTATGACTACGGGAGTCATCCCCTAAGGTAGATTTAGCTCCGTTAGGCCATCTAAATCATCGTGCCTCCATTACGTGACTTCGCTTTTTAATGCCTCCATCTCATATAACTTCGACACAATTATTTCACTAGGGACGCCGGTATAAACCGTAACCTCATCTAAGCAACATTCCTATGGTGAGGCGTACTTCTTAGATGCCGATTCAATCTATATCCTAAGTAACAATCACTTTTTGAGTTTCATGTTAAATTATGATGACAAATAATTAAGTTGATCGGGTTTAATTACTCGTTTTAATTCCAAATCGAGAGAATCGACGTAGTCGAAGCCGATCATAATATTGCCCTACACCTTACCACACTCGGTCGACCGAATGACGAACTCGGGCGACCGAGTGACATGTCTAGGTCGACCGAACACGGTTCCGTGCCGGAACAAATCATGATTACTTCTTAACGTTTCTAACCTAAGCACATGGGTTCGTAAATAAATCTACATCACGCAATCAATACAAATAAAACTACTCCATAATAAAATATATCAGATCTACAAATAAAGATTGCATAATTGAATAGTCATACCCTCGAAGACGAGAGTGACTCCTACTCTTTAATGCGCTCCCTAATCGGAGAATCCGATGAATCCACAATGAATGAACATAAAGAAAATAAAACGAAATCTCAAAATCTAAAATTGTATGAATTGTTTTGTGTTGTAGTGGTGTGTGTTCTCAACATCGTGGCTGCTGTTTATATAGGAGTTGTAGCCGACATAGGGAGAATCCGGAAGATTGACGTGCATTTATCAAATTAGGCTCGGGTGACCGAACCTACACGCTCGGTCGACCGAATGGCATGGCTCGGTCGACCGAGCCTCCTTCTTCACGCGTTTTCACTTTGGTTCGTCCGACTTGTTTCCCACTCCACGCTTTTGAATTGATCGATTGATCCTTTCTTCAATGCTCCGATTTTCTTCTCTTTTATCTTGAAATCTCCCTGATTGCATGATAATTATCTTCCCGATTTATCATGATCTGCAAAATCAGTATTTATCACACAATTTAATTGCTCTTTTATAATAAAAATAGCTAAATACCAATTATCATATTAATAATCACTTATTATTAAATAATAAATATAAACACGTGATTTAAATATGAAATATATAATTAACTCCGATTTAAGGTTAGAATTGATGACATCAATAGGTATATTTTAACTGTCATCAAAATGCCCCCACTTAAACTTTGCTTCGTCCCGAACAAAGCATTAACAAGTTATTCCCCAAGACAACATTTTCCGTGGTCATCTCATACTTACACAAGAAACCCGAGTCAACTCATACCGAGTCATGCTCATAAGATAAGCATTATTCACTACTCGCTATGAATCGAAGTGATTGTGTGCATGTGCGTTGGTTTTATATAAATGTAGCCGATTTAGAGTTTATGCGGACTTCATATCTAAATCCACCAACATCGCATTCATACCTCTTATGCCTCGCAATGGTTAAAGCACTAGAACAATAAGCAAGAGCGTATCTATAGGGTTTTTGGACTTGGAGACCGAGTACTACTCGAAGCCTCGAAAATTCGAAAAATTTGTTTCAATTTTTTGCATATTTTTCGAATGCTACTAACCTCAAGGAAGAAAACTTTATAAGAGCATCCCCCTATCTTAGATTAAGCATAGCATCGAATATTACCACAAGCGCGGGGCTACTTTGGTAATGTTACTACAAGCCCGAGTGTTTTAATACATTCAAAACACGGTACGTCCCAAGCTTATTACTCCGCTTTTGTTGGCTAGAAGATCGAATACATCGGTCGACAAATGTCGACACCGGGTCCTCATAATCAATTATCTAAGCAATGTACACATACTTCTTTCAATTATTATAGCTCATGCGGTACTAAGCGATTCACATGTTGAGTAATTGAACAATACCTAACTACTTGCAATTGTTGGCATGAATGTCCTTAAGTCTACTAACAATTTATCGCAAAAGTATAACATGACCACGTACTCACGCAACCTTGGTTCATTTCCTATCAATTCTAAGTATAAGAACTTCACAAGTTTAAGGGTACGAGTTAAACAACTTGGCATTTATCCATAAAAATTTTTAAATTTGGCTCAAAATTGTCTCAGTATTCCGTTTTCCTTGACTTCAACATATAGCACAATATATATAGCTAAGTCCCATGCCCCCCACTTAAACATGGCATTGTCCTCAATGACAAAAATAAATGAGAGGTCGGGAAGAAAGACTTAGCTCGGAAACGGCTCCCAAGTAAAGGAACAATATCGGAGTAATCATCGGCACGGCGTGGAGAGACACACATCTGTATAAACAAACAAGCTCCACGAAATCGTCAAACACCATGTCCATGGAAGTTATAAAATAATGTGGCAGTAATTAGATATAAATATCTAAAAACAATTTAAGCCACTATACTTTATACTGCCATGGACAAGACCAAAAGGGATCTAAACCTAAAAACTCACATGACGGCTATCAAGGAAAAAAAACCTCGTTTATTCCGAACTTAGACTCGGAACATGGCGAGATGAAAAAAACCGTGATAGGCGCATGCTACTTTATTAAAACGAGAAACGAAAAAGATAGTGATAAGTAGTAGTTCTAAGTTTATAGTCGCTAGCTCGACTCAGCTCAAGATGGTTTATTCGTAGACAGGGTCATCAAGGTACAAAACCTCCTCCTCAGCAGCAGGCGGAAGCCCGTGATAATGCTTTATACGATGTCCATTGACCACAAATCTGGACTCGTCTGTGAAATTGAATAGTTCCACTGCTCCAGAAGGAAAGACTCGTTGTACTTGAAATGGGCCACACCATCTTGATTTCAACTTACCTGGGAAGAGTCTTAAGCGCGAATTGTATAAGAGAACCGAGATCACCCTCTTGAAAGGTCCTATCCGAATCTTTTTGTCATGGAACTTCTTCGTGCGCTCCTTGAAAATCTTGGCATTCTCGTATGCCTCTAAACGAAACTCTTCCGGGCGAGTTAATTCTAACATCCTCTTTTCACCGGCCAACGTCTCATCAAAATTTAGCATCCTTGTTGCCCACATGGCCCGGTGTTCCGGTTCCACCGGTAGATGACATGCCTTTCCAAAAACAATCCTATATGGTGACATTCCAATCGAAGTTTTATATGCGGTCCTATATGCCCATAAAGCGTCGTCTAAACGTAACGACCAATCCTTCCTAGTTGTATTGACAGCTTTCTCCAGGATACGCTTTATCTCTCGATTGGTGACTTCTACCGTCCGCTAGTCCGGGGTGATACGCGGTTGCTAGCTTATGTCGAACCCCATACTTAATCATCAGCCTTTCAAACGGTTTATTACAAAAATGACTACCATTGTCGCTTATTATTGCCCTCGGCGTCCCAAACCGTGTAAAAATGTTCTTCTTCAAGAATCTAACCACAACCCTAGCATCGTTAGTAGGTGAAGCAATGGCCTCAACCCATTTGGATACGTAATCAACAGCAACTAAGATGTATCGGTTAGATAATGATGAAGTGAAGGGTCCAACGAAATCTATTCCCCAAACGTCAAAAAGTTCCACTTCTAAGATGCTCTTGAGTGGCATCTCATTTCTCCTTGAAATATTACTCGTCATTTGACAGTGCATGACATGCCTTTGCATATTGGTGTGCATCCTTAAACAATGTCGGCCAATAAAAACCGCATTGGAGGACTTTGGCCGCAGTTTTATCTCCCCGTAGTGTCCTCCAACTTCATAAGAATGACAATGCTTTAGGATATCATTATACTCTTCCTCTCGGCACACATCTTCGAAAAACATTATCGGATCCTAGCTTAAACAAATAAGGCTCATCCCAATAATAGTGTCTAATATCTTTGAAGAATTTCTTCCTCTCTTGGACGGTGAGATTTGGTGGTAGATACTTCGCGGATAGATAATTAACAAATAAACTAAACCATGGTTGTTTCTTTTCCTTCACAACCTCTATTCGCGAAGAAAGCTGCAAAGACAATCACCTTGTCCCCCGATGGTGGTGATGGAGAAAAGTTGTTCATCGGGAAAATATTCTCCTATCTCGGGTAATTCCTCACCATCCTCTAATTGTAAACGCGATAGATGATCGGCCACCACGTTCTCACTTCCTTTCTTATCTCGGATTTCTACGTCAAATTCTTGCAACAGTAGAATCCATCTCAACAGTCTCGGCTTTGAATCTTGCTTTGCTAGGAGATACTTAAGAGCTGCGTGGTCAGTCCACACAGTGACTTTAGATCCCACTAAGTAAGATCTAAACTTGTCAAAAGCAAAGATAACGGCCAAAAGCTCCTTCTCCGTTGTTGCATAGTTTCTTTGGGCAGCATTCAAAGTCCGGCTCGCATAATAGATAGGTCTGAAGATCTTATCTTTTCTTTGACCCAAAGCGGCGCCAACAGCAGCATCACTTGCATCACACATCAGTTCGAATGGCGGTCCCAATCCGGTGCGACCGAACGGGTGCGATGTCGATCTACTTTTTATTTCGTTGAAAGCTTTTATGCACTCATTAGAAAACACGAATGGTACGTCCTTGGCCAATAATTCGGTAAGAGGTCTAGAGATGAAGGAAAAGTCTTTGATAAACCTACGATAAAATCCGGCGTGGCCTAAAAAACCTCGCAAAGTTTTAAGATTAGTAGGTGGAGGTAGTTTCTCGATCACCTCGACTTTAGCTCTATCCACCTCTATACCGTTCTTGGATATGCGGTGACCTAGTACTATACCTTCCGTAACCATCAAATGACACTTCTCCCGCTTAAGCACAAGATTAGTCTCTTCACATCTCTTCAACACTCGTGCTAGATGTGTGAGACATGAATCGAAATCGTCTCCAAATACGGAGAAATCATCCATAAAGATTTCCAAGAAATCTTCCACCATGTCTGCAAACAGTGACATCATACACCGTTGAAATGTCGCGGGGGCGTTGCACAATCCAAATGGCATTCGATTATAAGCAAATGTCCCATATGGGCATGTAAATGTCGTTTTCTCACGATCCTCGGGTGAGATGTGGATTTGATAGTATCCCGAATACCCGTCAAGAAAACAATAGAAAGCATGCCCGCTCAGTCTCTCGAGCATTTGATCGATGAAGGGAAGAGGAAAGTGGTCCTTACGAGTTGCGTCATTTAGTTTCCTAAAGTCTATGCACACTCGATGACCGGTGATTAGCCTCACAGGAATTAACTCATTCAACTCATTGGCTTGCACCGTCAATCCTCCCTTCTTGGGAACTACGTGGATAGGGCTTACCCATTCGCTATCAGCAATTGGAAATATAATTCCCATTTCTAGCATTTTTATAACCTCATCCCTAACCACTTCCTTTAATTGTGGGGTTAAACGCCTCTGAGGTTGTGCAACCGCTTTCTTTTCGGGATCCACGGAGATCTTGTGCATACATACGCTAGGACTAATGCCCTTAACGTCGGCTATGGTCCATCCAAATGCTCCGCGTACTCTCTCAGAACTCTCATTAGTTTCTCCTCTTGTAAGTCCGTCAAGGAAGAAGATATGATTAGCGGCAAAGTCTCATCTTGAAGAAATACATACTTCAAATTCGCGGGAAGAGGTTTTAAAGTCAAATTTGTGGGAGGTTCTTCCAAAGAGGTTTTCAACTTTTGACCGGTGAGTTTAAGTTCGAAGTACTTATGCCACGTTGGTCTATGATAGAATCTTTCAATCTCTGCAAAGACTTACTTCCTCTACCGGTCTTGGGGTCCCTCTACTACATCCGGGCCATATCATCTTTTCCTCCTCACTACTCACGTACTTGACTTCATCTTCTTCTTCTAAGACAAAGATCTAGAAAATCCTTGATACTTTCATGTTGTTGAAATTCTTGAACGATCCTGTCAATGGAATCTAACATGCAACATGCATCCTCTCCATCATCAGGTTGCTTCATCGTGTCAAAGACATTGAATGCAACTCTTTCTTCGTTCACTCTCAACACCAACTCGCCTTTGTAAACATCAATTAGTGTTCTACTGGTAGCCATGAAAGGTCTCCCTAATATCAATGGTACCTCGTAGTTAGCTTCCATATCTAGTACTACAAAGTCGACAGGGAATACAAACTTTTCAACTCTTACTAGCACATCCTCAACCACTCCACACGGTTCCTTAACGAACGGTCGCCTAATTGCAATGTGATTGAGGTCTTCTTAAGATCTTTCATGCCTAGTTCCCGAAAAATAGATAGTGGCATCGGGTTCACACTTGCTCCTAGATCACACAAAGCTTTGTTCGGACATACGTTACCTATGGTGCGGGGAATGAGAAAACTTCCCGGATCTTTGCATTTTGGGGGTAACTTATGTTGAAGAATGGCCGAGCACTCCTCATTAAGGCATATGGTCTCTAAATCTAGAAGTTTCCTTTTAGTTGAGACGGCGTCTTTTAAAAATTTGGTATACTCAGGCATTTCAGCTAGTGCTTCAACTAGGGGTATATTGATTTGTAACTTACTAAACATATCCACGAACTTCTTATACCTCTTATTATCAAACTTTGGCTTCGGCTTTGGTGGAGGATAAGGTAGAGTTGAAGGGTCGACATTAGTGAAAATTGGATACTTGTTATCGTAAAGTTCAACTCTAGGGCCAGCAGGTTCTTTATACGTTCTTTGCTCAGGCAAAGTCTCAGAAGTCTCATTGCTTGGCTCACTATCCTTACTCTTTGCGACTTTTTCTTTCTCTTGCAAGGACGGTGGAGTTACCTCCTTTCCACTTCTTGTCATGATCGCATTCAAATCCTTAGGGTTCTTCTCAGTGTTGCTTGGCAACCCTCCAGGAGGTCTTGTTGAGACTTGCTCAGCTAGTTGTCCTACCTAGTGCGTGAGATTTTGGACTAGAGCTTCCTGATTGGTTACCTTGGCATCGGCCTCTTCGACAATATTGGCTAAAGTTAGTGGCTAACTCGGCCATAGATTTTGAAAGTTGTCCCATATTGTCGGTGACGACATTACTCGCTTTTTCTATCGCAGACTTCCCAACCAAAAGTTTTAGTCTGCTTTGTGGTACATAAGGGGTAGGCGGTTTAGGCCTTTCTCCCGCGTTAATGTCACTATATCGGAATCCAGGATGGTTATGATTAGGTCTATACCCTCCCCGACATAATTGGCTTCTTCGGTACCGAAAGATTCTCACCTTGAGGTGCTACCTCGATTCCACCCCTTTTTCTACTCTTGTCATCCTCTCTTGCATCCCATCTACCTTATTATTGATAACGAGAAAGTTGTTCTAAGATTTTGGTGGATGCACTATCATCAAATATATCGGCGGCCATCTTCACGAGTAGCTATGTCATTGCCTCCCCATTGGCTATTCATTGCTATTTGTTCCATCTTCCACTTGTGCCTCCTCGGAGATAAAAGAACAAACGCTCCATTCTTTGGAAGCGTCTACTCTAATTTTCTCGGTCTCTCTCAACCCATGGTAAAAAGTTTGCATTTAAAGCCAAAGAGAGATGTCATGATGAGGACACTTCCTCATAGCTTCCTTGAAACGCTCCCAAGCTTGATCAAAACTCTCCCCGAGGTTGTTGCTTAAATCCTAGGATATCTTGGCGTAACTTAAAAGTTTTTCCTAAGGGAAAATACTTATTCATGAATTTTTGCAACAACTGTTCCCAAGTTGTGATTGATCCAAATTCTAAAGAGAGAAGCCACCGCTTAGCTTTATCTTTCAAAGTGAAAGGGAAAAGCTTAAGACGAATGTTACCCTCCGGGATTAATTACGGTTTCACAAGTACTAACGATTTCCAAGAAATTCGTCACGTGAACACCAGGGATCCTCGTTTTGGACTCCATGAAAAGTAGAATAATTGGTCACCATTTGAATTACATTAGGCCTAGGGTGATAGACTTCCGCGGCATCTTGCGGTGCTACTATATAGCGGGAATGAATTGTTCAATAGTGGGCGTTGCATAACTTTGCAAAGTGCGTCTCGCTCCTTGGACTAGGGCTTGGTTCTCATTATTAACATTTGCATTTACATTATTGGCATTATTGATAACCTGGATTAATAACGGGATTAGGTACCTGGTTTGGATTGACCGGATTTCCTTCCATTTCTCGTTTCGATTCGGAATGCTCGAATGATCGGTTGTATGTCCTCCTTCCACCCCTTGCTCGCTTTCCTCAAGATTTGGATCCTCTTCTCCTTGTTTATCCAGTTCCCTAGCTAATTTCCTATTTCTTCTCGCAAATTTTTCTATCTCAGGATTATAAGGTTCAAGCGGTTCCTTCGATTTCCGAGTAGCGTACTATAAAATAGTAAACAACAGTAAAACAATTAATCACTAGTAAAGGCTAGGCCTTTAACTCACTAAGTAAAACTAAAACAGACTCGAAATAAGTTTGAGAAAAGAAAACGTAAATAAAACAGAAGCAGAATGTTTTAAAACTAAGACAGAATCAGAAACAGAAAAGAAAATAAATTCTCGGTCGACCGAGAGCTGTGGTTCGGTCGACCGAACGTTTTTTTTTTTTTTTTTTTTTTTTTTTTTACGACAATGTTTTAATATACAGACTCTTATTCACAGAATATTCACGAATCCGGTTCCAACAAAATAAGCTATATCTCAATTTAATGACTCGAGTCCCCGGCAACGGCGCCAAAAACTTGATGGAGGTCAAATTAAATTATTAACTCGAGACCTACTAACCTACTAGCAAGAGAACTAGGTTCAATTGTAGTATAGCTAGATAGAGTCGAGGTCGATCCCACGAGAGACTCGGCACAAACAAAACACAACTTACTTTATCGAACTAAATTGAAAGGGCGGTCTACGACCAACTAAATGCAGTAAATAAAATAGTGACAACCACAAGACACAAAATATCACAAAGACAAATTAAAGACTACTAAAACACGGATAATACGGTTGATATTATCTAGACAAATAGTATTGATTACGCTAGTAGATCATAACTCCCCCATGTAAATTAGGTTGATAACGAGACAAAACAAACGTTAAAGATTAATTATTATGACTATGGGAGTCATCCCCTAAGGTAGATTTAGCTCCGGTTAGGCCATCTAAATCATCGTGCCTCCATTACGTGACTTCGCTTTTTAATGCCTCCATCTCATATAACTTCTGACACAATTATTTCACTAGGGACGCCGGTATAAACCGTAACCTCATCTAAGCAACATTCCTATGGTGAGGCGTACTTCTTAGATGCCGATTCAATCTATATCCTAAGTAACAATCACTTTTTGAGTTTCATGTTAAATTATGATGACAAATAATTAAGTTGATCGGGTTTAATTACTCGTTTTAATTCCAAATCGAGAGAATCGACGTAGTCGAAGCCGATCATAATATTGCCCTACACCTTACCACACTCGGTCGACCGAATGACGTAACTCGGGCGACCGAGTGACATGTCTAGGTCGACCGAACACGCTTCCGTGCCGGAACAAATCATGATTACTTCTTAACGTTTCTAACCTAAGCACATGGGTTCGTAAATAAATCTACATCACGCAATCAATACAAATAAAACTACTCCATAATAAAATATATCAGATCTACAAATAAAGATTGCATAATTGAATAGTCATACCCTCGAAGACGAGAGTGACTCCCACTCTTTAATGCGCTCCCTAATCGGAGAATCCGATGAATCCACAATGAATGAACATAAAGAAAATAAAACGAAATCTCAAAATCTAAAATTGTATGAATTGTTTTGTGTTGTAGTGGTGTGTGTTCTCAACATCGTGGCTGCTGTTTATATAGGAGTTGTAGCCGACATAGGGAATCAATAGGTATATTTCAAACTATGGCCCAAGCTATACAAGCAATAGCATAGTTGAAGGTGCTAAGATGTCTAGACGGACTCACATTATGGCCTAGAAAATGCTGCAAGGCTCGCACATCTTTGATACATCTACCAAATTTAAATCGTTTTTCAACCCAAGTGGCGGAAGGATCAAAAGCATGCTAAGCCTCGAAATCTCGAATTTGCATCAAACTGGCTTGGCTGAGGTTCCAAACTTCAAAATAATCTTGATCACGAGGTATATCTGGGATTCTATAGATAGCATTGATAATCTCAGGAGTAAAAGGGACAGGCGTGCCACGAATAGAGACTGAAGTTAATGGCCCTTCCGCTACCGGTTCAATAATAGATAGAATAGTATAAAATTTGGCTACCAATGTAGAATTGACAATATCAGTACGAGGCTCGGAAATTCTTAACCAATTACGACGCTAAAAAAGCTCACGAAACTCAGTTCCAAGGGACTCAAATTCTACACCACGTTCGAGGAGAAGGTTACAATTTCCAAAATAATCATCATATGCCCGAATGGCGGCAGGAGTGGAGGTTCTTCGAAACATGACCGCCTCCTCATCGGTGAGAGGGCGGGTTTCATGAGTCGGAACTATGATAACCGGGGTACTAGTTTTTCGCTTCTTACTAGCATTCTTTCTATGAGGATTGGATGATTCGGCCATCTACGATGGTGGTATTAACGCAACAATATTATAAAATCAAAATTTAAATTTTTCCTTCAAATCAAAAAGCAAAATAATAATGATAAAAATTGAAATGAAAGAGAAGTTGTGTTAAAATCACCGGAGTAGACTGATTGTTGGCCGGAAAGAATGGAGGTGTGCCGGAAAAGATGGAGTCGTGTATTCCGTAAGCCAAACTCGGTCCGCTTGCTTCCACGGAAGGGAGAAATAAAGGTGGGGAAGAAAGGAGGTGGTTGTAAAATTGGAAGATCGTGAGGAAGGGATAGAGGAGATACTGGTTTGGTGAAGAGGGTGGAAGAGTTGTAATAGAGGGGGTATTGGGGAAGAGAAACTGATTGAGGGAAGGAGTTATGAGTAGTGTTGTTAATGAGCCGAGTCGAGCCGAGTAGCTGAAGTTCAAGCTTGAGCTCGTTTGTATTTGTGCTCGTTTGAGCTCGCTCGTTAACACAACCAAGCCTAAAAAGCCGTTCGAGCTCGGCTCGATAAGTATAAAAAATGTTCGAGCTCGAGCTCGAGCTCGATATCAAGCTCATGAACAAGCTCGTTCAATAGTATTTTTTTTCGATCTCGGCCCGTTCAATAGTAATTTTGTTGTTATAAAACGAGCTCGGCTCGTTCAACTACAAAATTGCTTGTGTATTATTCCAATAAAATAGTTTAATGCCCGAACCAAGCGTCAATTTCGATATTTCAATTGCTGCATCCCAATGCTCTTCAATGGTCTTTCAAATGTTGCGATCGACACCGTCTTGATAAATAATTATCGGTTGACCGGATCTCATTTGCACGTCAATCTTCTCATTCTTTTGCAAATCATGAGTAAAGAATAACTTGGGTGAAATATGTTTTGTTAATCTCCATTAATATAGCCTCACTTCAATTGAGATATGCAAGATGCATTGTCTTCATGCAATTAAATAATTTTCCATTCTCATCTAGACAATGTCTCAATTGATTGTCTCGATCGTAGTTGCATAACGTATATGTCATGTACTATTAACTTTGCTAGAAAAACCCGAATGGGAAAAAAACTAGACAAAGTAAATAGTTCATGTCATATGCGTTTCTATGTGTTGCACCGATCGTCTCATTAAAAACCTTTAACTAAGAAAACACTTTGGGAAAAACTTGGTTAAAGGGAAAAAGAGTACAATCATTGGTTTTAAGACCAAATCCACACAAAAGTTTTGAAGTTGTCGCTCTTCCTGACGACAACAATCTTTCAAATGTACACATTCCATTATTATAAACACTTATTATCCAAAACCGATGTAGGAATAATCTTAGTGAACAAATCTATGAGATTGTCACTTGAGCGTACTTTTGCATATCACTCTTTTTAGAGTTTATTGGATCGTCGAATGTAGGGGCTAATAAGCGTCATTCCCACTACTAACTTGTGCAACACATGCAACACAATCAACACCGTAATCGCCTAAATAATGGGGGAAGTAATATAATCGAAATTTGCATGCATATATTTCCACTATCATGCATCGTAATTCCTTAAAATTTATGACATTAACCATGCATTACTTACATATTCCTTTCTCAATAGGAATCTACTCAATCGGTCATACTACATTCAACATGAATGATAACGACCTTAACCATATGCATGTTGCGATTGTCATATTAATTCATTTCGAAATCCACCAAGGATTTTCATATCAATATTAATGTCTAACGACCCGTAAATATACCGTCATGACATAAAGTTACGCCGTATATATTAGTTAGCGGAATATTATATTATCTATAATGGGAGAATATATTTGATCATTAACAAACAAATATTTCCAATTCAAACTCAACCTCAATTGCTTATTTCATTTTTACCTAGTCCGAGTGTTTATGGCACTCGCGAATGACTTAGGTCTTGGATCCGTATATAATAATAGCAATTAAAGAGGCAAATATGTCGTCGACGACTATTATATTTTATTATAATTTCTCCCATAAAATTCATTGCTAATTCGATATTAGCATAAACCAATTCCTTATCAATGTATGGATTGGTTGTTCCGCAACCCCAATATTTAATCATTTGATGCACGTGCAATTTTTGTTTTGGGGTTTTCGTCTACAAGACGAATCTCTTTAAGAGATTTCATGAGTGACTGAATATCAATAATAAATTGATCATTCTTCCGCGGATTTTTATTTTTAACACCGATCGGTCTTCTACGCTTCTGGCATCTGGCATCTGGCATATTACTTGTTAAATACTACAAGTAAGATTATTTTCGCGCATTCGCTTAAACTGATGCGTGGAAGATCGTTTATCTTGTTAAAATTTCTCGGCATTCTTTTATTTTAACATGAGATTTTCTTTATCTCCCCCTAATGCCGAGAATCGATCTTCATCGAACATGTTGCACCGAGCTATACATTGATGCTCTTTTATTCGCTTCATGCGATTTACACATATAAAACATAGTGGTTTCAATTAAATATCTCATTCTATGAGATTTTTGAAAGCAATATCTCTCTTGCGCTTCATGCGTTTAATATATCATCGTGTGATTTTAGATTCTTCAAGAATCGTTCGAAAAAATTCACGTTATATTTAGAGAAATCACTAGAATGAGACAACGAACTTTTGGTTCGTTTCTCCCTCTTTCTCGGAAAATATTTGATATATGCAAAATGTGCATAATCTACCCTTCGTGGGTTTCATGTAAATGAATAATATATGAACTCATGGTTCATATATGTCCATATTTGTCACGAGATATAATGGATTTTCCTCCTCTTATTCTCGGACAACATTTTTTCATAATCTACCCTTTAGAGATATTTTATCAATTCTCACAATGCTTATTAGGATGATTAAGTCAAGCAGATTTTGAAATTAATAATAATATTCACAATTAAACAACACCATGTATCATGTAAATGATAATATTGACAATCAAACAACACAATGTATCACGATTCCTAAGACAAGCAATTCATATGGGATCTATTACTAGAACAACTCAAGGAATCCTCGATAACCGAAAAGTCCGTAAAAATTATATGTCAATAGACACTATCTTACCAAAATGTGATCATTTACATAATAAATGGCAAAAAGCAACTTTTCTCGACTAAATGCATGTTTCTATCTTATATTATGAATAGATAAATCATGCATTACATAGAAAGCATAGTATTAAAGATGATTTGATTTAATAATGCGTTCAACTTCTCGAAATAATGAGAATTCAAAATATTTTTTAAGAATTAAGTCATAGTCTATCAAATTCTAAAATATTTTAGTGAATTAATATGATAGAAATGAATTGTTATATTGAAGAAATCTTCACCGTCGATTAGAAAATTGTATTAGTATAAATCGATTTTCTACAAATTGAGAATATCAATTGAAACTCGAGTAAATCTATTCTTATGCAAAAGGTGTATGAACTAAGATGCTCACGAAAATTGGCATCGAAAGATACATTTTAAGTTCAACACATTTAATCATCTTATTTAGCCATAAGCGAAAATCAAAACGATCATTGAAAATAGAATAAAGTCTTATCAATAGACTAAGTGTAGAGCATCCGAACAAAGAGTTTTGGATCTATAATTATTATTATAACACATTAACCCATATCATATCATTTTCAGTGTAGCTACCATTCGAGTTCACTTAATATTGCTATTATGGGAAGAGTATTTTATATGTGTCAAGAAGAATTCATCTTAATGCCCATAAATAAAACCAACCTCTCGTATATGAAGATCACCATTGTATTAAAAATTACCATCAAAACTGTGTCAACTAGAGGAATTACATATATACCACAACTTAAACTAAAGAGGAATTACCAACCATCGAGCAAAATGACACAATCAACCGACGCCAACTAACTTCAAGTTGTGAAGCCAACTAACTTCAAGTTGTGTTATCAGTGGCATATCAAAATCAACTAAAATAAACCCACAACCTCCGGTTGACATAGTGGCATATTAACCAAAATATTGACTATTAATTGGCCTTGACTATGTTATGATTGTCATTGTGATAGGAAACATATTTTCCACGACCATGGCATGATTGTCATTGTGATAGGAAACATATTTTCCACTACCACGGCCTCTACGATCTCCACCGCGACCACGACTTGCGCCAAAATGGCCAAAATTTGAAGATTTTGTCACATTCACTTCAGGGAATGAACTTGCACCAATAGGGGTTATTGGTTTTCATATCCCACACATGTGGTAGGTGTGGCCTGGTCTATTTTACAATCGGTAGTGCCACTTCAAGGGCATACCATTACGATAAAATGATAATCATATAACTTTATTGATATATTCAGTAGATTTTTATCTCTAAATTTCGTATCACTCGTGGAAACATTTTTTAATGGAGTTCGGTCCTTAGTTATTTCGTGAATAACATCTCCACGTTTTTGCTATGAATCTCAAGTTCACTTTTAAGAGTATTTGGCATGTCGACGTTCAAATATGTGAATTTCATATTCACTTTCGTCAACCGACGACATGTCCGTTAATGTGAATTTTATATTCACTTTTACGAGCTTTATATTTTCATATGGATTTCGGTCCATTATATACTCTTTTCGAATATTGATCATCTTCACGTGATCATATATATGTTTCCATAATAAAACTTAGCCTTCATGGCTCATATCAAATTTATTGACTTGATCCATCATTTTATTAATGTTATCAAGATGCACAAATCAAATCGATAAATTAATTTTGCCATATAATTTCAACCGTGGTGTAATAAAAATGGTTGAATTAATAACAGATTTAAAATATCGCGAATGCGGAGTTGAGCCAATCACGTATGAGTTTCGGTTAAACGACCCACTCTCAAGTGGCCGAACCATTCTTTCAAAGTTCATAAGGATCTCATACGGATCTCGAACCTTTCGGTAAAACGACGACCAACTTCGAGTGGTCGAACCTTTTCTCAAATATTTCCATAATTCATATGGATCTCAAACCTATCTTTCAAATGGTTTTATAATTCATACGGATCTTTCACCGTTAATACTCATATTCTATCTCTCGTCAAAATAATGACGGAGAAATATCATGGCCTTTACACGGTCATGGTTTGTCTCAATATTATTAATGACAAATTTTACCAAGACCCATAATTAAGTGCAATTCAATATCCATGGCCCATGATAAATAATTTTTTTTTCGTCGGCGTAATTGGATGTATTACTTTCGATAGAATTGGATACTCCCCCGGTATATTTGTCTTTTTCGGCCGAATCCCAAAATCACACCATCATCGGTTCCTTGTACATTGATCACCCAATTTTCTTGACAATGTGGGTCGCAATTTTCAAGTCCCACAAATTGTGGCTTTAAGTTTGACGATAATTAATAAATAAATTAAATAACTAAATAGAGAAATACGGCATGTTTAAAAGGTCATAGATAATTGATCTTATCATCAATATTTCTGTATCATGGATCCAATATCTCTGTACCTTTGATTTGAGTATAGAAAAGAAAAAAAAAGGCAAGATGATTGTTAATTTCCTATTCCAAAAAAAGTGTAATAATAACCAAGTCATCGTAAAATAAAGCCTGCCATAAAGATGCAAAAAAAACACTTCCCTTTTATTGGATCCGGTATATATTTTGCCGTGGAAGTTTTTGAAGCTTTGTACTTGAACCATCGGAATGTGTATATATTATTTATATATATTACCTAAGTTCGCGAACACTAACGAGCGTTCACGAGTAGGGCTCGTGTTTGCTCGCTTAGTAAACGAGCAGGAGAAACTGCTCGAGCTCGGCTCGATACCATTAACGAATGAGCTTGAATGAGCTTAAACGAGCCGAGTTTGAGCTTTGTTCACGAACGCTCGGTTCGTTTAACAGCCCTAGTTATGAGGGAGAGAGAAAAAGAAAAGAAAACCGATCTGATATTCAAAATCTGAGCCTTTCGGCGCAGACCGGACCTTCATGGCGTAGACCGTGAATTGGAGGGTTCACTCAGATTTGAATTAATTACCGGCGTAGACCGTGAATTGACACACGGCGTACGCCGGGTTTGATTCTTTAACGGTTTTAAAGCCTTTCTTTATATACAATCCCAAAAATTATATTATTATTATTATTATTATTATTATTATTATTATTATTATTATTATTATTATGATTATACAAACCACTTATCATCACATAACTACGGTTGCCTCCCGATAGCGCTGTTGTTTAATGTCGTTCGCTCGACAGACTTAACTATCAAAATGCTGATAATTAATTAATATACTAAACTAAATGGGATACTTTTAACAATTACTCATCAAAGCACGTAACAATTAAATATACTAACCAACCGGAAATAAATGCTTAAAGAGTAATAGGAAAGATAGTACCCGTGAATGCTAAATTTATAGTCTATAGCTAGACTACCTTATGCTTTTAATTAGTTGGGGGGTCAACAAGGAACATCACCTCTCGAGTTGGAGGGACTCCTTCTTCTTCAATGAAAAATTTCACCCTATGACCATTTGTTATGAAGGTGGTTTTCCCATCAGTTAATTCCACAGCTCTGGATGCATATACTTTAGTCACCAAAAATGGACATGTCCACTTAGACTTAAGGTTACCTGGAAACAGTTTCAAACGTGAGTTATACAAGGGCACTCGATCACCCACATGGAACTCACGACGAAAGATTCTCTTATCGTGGAAAGACTTCGTGCGTTCCATGTAGATTCGGGCGTTCTCATAGGCATCTAGGCGAAACTCTTCAAGTTCTGTGAGTTGGAGTAATCGATGTTCACCAACGGCCTTAGGATCAAAGTTAAGAAACTTAATAGCCCAAAAGGCACGATGTTCCAACTCAACCGGAAGATGACAAGACTTGCCAAAAACTAGTTTATAGGGAGAACAGCCAATTGGTGTTTTAAAGGCTGTTATGTATGCCCAAAGTGCATCATCTAATTTTTCCGCTCAATTTTTACGGTTTGAATCGACTGTTTTTTCAATAATTCTTTTCACCTCTCGATTAGATACTTCAACTTGTCCACTAGTTTGCGGGTGGTATGGAGTACCAATCTTGTGCTTCACACCATATCTTTCAATTAACTTGGTAAATGGTCGGTTGCAAAAGTGTGTCCCTCTGTCACTAATGATGGCCCGAGGAGTACCAAATCTCGTGAAGATATTCTTTTAAAAGAATTTTATCACCACTCCGGTATCATTAGTTGGAAGAGCTTGGGCTTCGACCCACTTAGATACATAATCTACCATTACCAAGATGAATTTCTTACCAAATGATGGGGGAAATGGGCCCATGAAATCAATGCCCCAAACATCAAACAATTCACACTCCAATATAGGTTAGAGAGGCAAATTGTGTTTTTTTGAAATATTTCCCCATTTTTGACATGACTTACAAGAGAGTGCATAGTGGTGTGCGTCTTTATACAGCGTAGGCCAATAAAAACCACATTGCAATACTTTGTAGGCAGTTTTCCACCCTCCATGGTGGCCGCCAGCCTCACGATCATGGCAACAAGATAAGATACTTAAAATCTCATTATCGGGCACGCATTTCCTAATTATGCCATCCGAACACCTTCGAAAAAGGTCCGGTTGTTCCTAATAATAAAATTTTAAGTCATAAAAGAACTTTTTTTTTTTCTGTTGCCATGTCCAATGAGGCGGAACATACTCACATGTAAAATAATTAACAATATTACCGAACCATGGTGAGCTCTCCTTTGGTGTATGACCGGTTTTAATAAGTTGCATTGTTGGGGGAGCATCAACCATGAGGAGTTGTTCGTCTGGAAATGAATCCTTGATCTATTGTCTTTCTTATTCTTCTTCAATAAACTCCATACGACTCAAATGATCCACTACCACATTCTCACTACCCTTTTTATCTTTAATTTATATGTCGAACTCTTGAAGTAAGAGAATCCATCTGAGAAGATGCAGTTTTGCATCCTTCTTACTCAACAGGTACTTTAATGCCGCATGATCGGTGTAAACAATGACTTTGGAACCAACAAGATAAGAACGGAATTTGTCCAATACAAAGATTACGGAAAGTAGCTCTTTTTCTGTTGTAGCATAATTGAGTTGAGCTGCGTTTAATGTGTGAGATGCATAGTAGATTGCCTTAAGTACCTTGTCATGGCGTTGACCTAGAACATCCCCAACCGCCAGATCGCTTGCATCACACATAAGCTCAAAGGGTAAATTCCAATCTGGTGCAGTTATCAGTCGTGCTTTTAAAATCTCAAATGCTTCCATACATTTATCATCAAAATTGAATGGCAATTCTTTCTCAAGCAAATGACTGAGAGGTTTTGCTATTTGTGAAAAATCTGCTATAAACCGTCTATAGAAACCAGCATGTCTAAGAAATCATCTCAGAGTTTTCAGATTTACTGGTGGAGGTAATTTTTCAATCACTTCGATCTTTGCTTTGTCCACCTCAATACCTTCTTTAGAAATTTTGTGACCCAAAACAATACCGTCTGACACCATTAGATGACACTTATCCCAGTTCAGGACTAAATTCGTGTCTTCACAGCGTTGCAGAACACGCTCTAAGTGTGAGAGAAATTCTCCAAAAGAGTCTCCAAAAACGCTAAAATCGTCCATAAAATTTTTCAAAAACTTTTCTACCATGTCAGAAAATATTGCCATCATACATCGCTGAAACGTAGCTGGTGCATTACACAATCCAAACGACATTCTTTTGTATGCAAAAGTTCCATATGGACAAGTGAAAGTCGTTTTCTCTCTATCCCCTGCCGCAATAAATATCTGCAAATAACCTGAATAACCATCCAGAAAACAATAGAATTTATGTTCACTCAGCCGTTCCAACATCTGCACTATGAACGGAAGTGGGTGATGGTCTTTCTTAGTTTGCGGAAATCAATGCACATCCGATATCATGTGACCTCTTTTGTCGGAATCCATTCATGCTTGTCATTTTCCTTTACCGTAAAACCACCCTTCTTTGGTACCACTTGGGTGGGACTTACCCATTCACTGTCTGATATGGGAAAAATTATTCCCATCTCCAATAGTTTAATAACCTCTTTATTGACCACCTTTTGCATGTTCGGGTTGAGACGGTGTTGTGGTTGGATACATGGTTTAGCACATTCATTCAAGATGATCTTGTGTACACAAATCTCGGGACTTATTCCTTGAATATCTTCCACTGTCCATCCAAACGCTTTCTTATGTTGCCTCGGCATTCTCAACAATTGGTCTTCCTGCAAACTGGTTAGTGATGATGAAATAATAACAGGAAGCAGATTATCGGATTCAAGAAATGCATATTTAAGATTCGAATGGAGAGGTTTCAACTCCAGATTCCTTGGTGGCTCTTTCACCATAGGTTTTAATACTAGGCCATCCAATTCTAGTTCCAAATAAAGATGTCATGGTTGTCTCATAAAAGAACCACTTGTATTTAGGTGAAAAATTACATCTTCCATCTCTTGATCATTCATATCTCCTTCATTGATGGATAAGGCCACAAATTCTTCGAGCTTATCTTCAAAAACCTGCAATTTAGTATGATCCATACAAATAGAAGATATAGTATCTATGAATGAACATGACTTTTTGTGACTTGTATGGATGTTTCATGGCTTTGAAGATATTAAAAGTGACATCTTCTTCATTAACTCTTAAGACTAGCTCTCCTCTTTGAACATCGACAAGGGTTCTTCCCGTAGCTAGGAATGGACGACCAAGAATGAGGGGTGTTGAAAACCCTTCCTCCATTTCCATAACTACAAAGTCAAATGGGAAGTAAAACTTATCTACCTTGACTAACACGTCTTTGATGACTCCTTTAGGACGCTTAATAGATCTATCTGCTAATTGGAGAGTCATTTCCGTGTTTTTGAGCTTTCCTATTCCTAGTTTCTTATAATCCTCGTAAGACATGAGATTGATGCTTTCACCGAGATCGCTAAGCACATTCTTAAATAAAAAGCCTCTAATCTCACATGGAATGGTAAAACTACCGGGGTCTTTAAGTTTAGGTGGGAGCTTATGTTGCAATACTGCAGAGCACTCCTCATTAAGAAAAATGTTCTCATACTCTTCTAAACGTTTTTTGTTTGATAGGATATCCTTAAAAAACTTTCCGTATGTGGGCATGTTAATTAGTGCTTCAATGACATGGATATTAACATTAAGGTGACGAAATATGTCAAGGAAACGTGCATACTTCTTATCCGTTTTCAACTTTTTAATTTGTTCTCTAGGTGGGTAAGGTAAAGATTCAAGATCAATAATTTTAGGGTTTGAAGTCATACCTCCCTTACCTTTCTCCTGGGATGAAGATGGTGATGCTTCCTTGATTGTTTGAGCATTTGATGGTCGCCATGTGTCATGATCTTGCATTACTTTCTTCGAAATGTGCCCTGAATTCTTCTTTTCTCACTTGGTGTGAACCATGCTATGTCCAGTGTGGGCCATATCTTTTTCCAGACTTGTTGATTTTTGAGTGTTGCTACTCCCCACGTGGACCGTATCATCAGCAACATTGTCCTCTCTAACATGTTCATTGAATAAAGTCCGCAAATCGCTAGCCCTTGGATTTTTCAGTATTCTCGGGACTTTGATCCATTCCTTATCTTTTCTTTCTGCTTCAACATGTCTATCATGTCTCAAGAAATTCTCAATAATTTCTTCTTCTTCTCTACTAAATTATGTTTCCTCATTGTTTTCTAGATCTTCTTCAAACTGATCATCCAAATCATCTTCTACTTCGTTATTTCCAGAGTTCTCTACTCCATTGCTTCCACATACCCTTCCGCTTCGGGTAATGACAACATTTACCTCTCTCGGGTTTCTTTCGGTATTGCTAGGTAGTCCTCCCAGAGGTCTACTATTCTTTCGTTCTCATTCTCTACTTAAGTGGTCTTCCACATTTCGCATATATGCTTCTATGGTTTTCATTCTCATATCATGTCCACTCATACATGTTCTTAAAGTACTCATATCCTTAGTAACTGTGCCTATAGAAGTCATCATGGTTTCCATATTCTGAGCTTGAGTAGACATCATGCCCATCATATTTTCCATCAATTTTTCCCATTTGTCAACTCCTTCCACAGGCGGAGTTGAACTGAGTGACTGGTATGCTTTGAGTGGTGTGTTGAGGATATGTTCTAGGTGGTGGTGATTGGTGGGTTTGGTTCGAGATATTGCCTTGGTAACCTTGGTTTTGAGGATTTGCATTGTACGAGCTCTTGTACTGAGTGGGATACGGAGGTTGTCCTTGCTTGTTTGAGCTCTCGGACCAGCGAAAAGTAAGGTGATCTCTTCTAATGGCATTGAATGAGTTTGAATAAGCATTGTTCAAGTTTCGATGTTGTTGCATAAAACTCACCTCTTCCCTTGAATATCCTTCGGATTCTTTCATTCCCAATGACACGTTTTCATCATTTCTCATGCCATCATTACTTACTTGCAAACCATCAACCTTCCTACTAAGATTTTCCAAATGTGCTAAAACTTCCAAATTTGATGTAGATTCTCCTACAAATGCCACTTTCCTTGTGCTAGAACCAGTTTCCCACATTCTATTATTCTTAGGGATTTTCTCAATAGCGTCATACACAACTTGTGCTTCACTCATCATTGAAGAACCACCACATGCGTGATCAACATCCGCACGCGAGTCTTTTCCCAATTTTTGGCAGAAAAGTTGAATTTACATATCAAGAGAGTAACCATGATTGGGACAGGCTCTTAACAATTTTTTAAATCTTTCCCAAGCACTTCCAAGTGTTTCCTCAGATCCTTGCCTAAAATTAGCGATTTCAACCTTCAATTCAAAATTAGTATAACTCCAAAACAATTTAAGCCGACAAAATCATTATATTATTATAATTCCGCTACATCAACTAGATAGGAAAAGAAAAAGAAATAAAAATAAAAATAAAAATCAAAACAAGAAAATGGAAAACAACAATAAAAAGAAATAAAAGCTAGTCATCATCAGAATAACCCTCCCAGTTGTCTTTAAGCTCAAAACGGGAGGCGGTGCAGAACTCGAGGCGGCGGCGGAAGAGGATGCTCTATGACGAAGGGCAGTCCTAGGTGGCGGTGTAGCAGGCGGAACTCCTAAGAAGTCAATAATCCGATCCATCTTGATATGTAGACTCACAATCTCTCGTGGGTGCTCCTCAAGCAAGGCTCTCTGAGTCCTTGGTGCACCATGCACCGGAGTACGCTCCCTCTCTGCTCTAGCCCATCTCTGTACTCTCGAGACTGACTGCGAACTGAGCTACGGCTCAGGATCTTCCCAATCATCACTGAAGAGCATCTTCACCTCGGCCTCTAGAGCAAACATATCAATCATCGGTCCGTATGGTAGCAGCTCTCGCTCAGAAGTGGCGGCAAGCTCATGAATACGGCTATGCATCAAAAGACCGATGTTTGGGGCACCCGTCTCTAGATAGAACATCAACTCTACCCTCGTAGTAGTGACAGAGACCGTGTGCTTCGTCGGAAGAAGGCAAGCACAAACAAATCTATTGACCATCTTCCGGTCCCAGGATACCTCATTCTCAGGAAGATGGTGGGGGCTCCAACAGGGTTACGCTTCCATTGCACCCCTAAGAAATTAGCAATCATATCCATCCTCTTGAGGTCGGCAATGTTGCTCGAGGATGTGTACTCATCCGGGCTACCGGTGGATTTCTAACCCCAAAATGCTTGTCGATCCGCTCGATCGAAATCAACTTTCATACCTCGGACCATAGAAAATGTGGCTCCGGGGTTGTGTGAAACGTAAGAATAAAATTCTCTTATCACCATGGCATTGAACCGGGCCGTGCTTCTGCCATATCCAATAAATCTTGTGCTTGTAGGGCCTCCGGCAATATAGACCTGCAATCGTCCAAATCTACCCCTCGTTCTCGAGCCACTTGCCTTGCTTTCCAATGGCCTCAGAACGACTCGTAAATAGCTAAAGAATGGAACTATGCAACCCCGTCTATCAATGGATTGACATCTCCATATACAGTCTGGTAACCACTTGGACGAACAGCTGACCGTTGACGCTTAGGACCCATCCTGAATGAATACAAAAGTTGAAATAGAAGCTGTTTCTAGAAAACAACCCTCGGTAAACCGGAGGTAGGGTACGGTTTTTACCGGCCTGATATTTTCTAATTTCTTTCTGGGACTGTGCCTCTGATGATAAAAAAAAGAAGAATTTTAGCACTTTACCGTAGCAGCGGCACTACAGATCAGTAACAGTGGTGGAAAATGGGTGTTTAGGGTTTGGAAAATTGAAGGAAGTGGTGGTGATGTGGGCCGAATTTGGATGAAGAAGAAGAAATGGGAGAAGTAGATGAATGAAAGAGATGATAATGATAAGAATGATGATATTGGTGATGAAGGGGTGGTTTAAATAGGAAGAATTGAGTGAAGGTGGATGGTTTTAGTGGGATAGTGGGTATAGAAGTTATTAGGGTGATGGATTTGAGGATGTGATTGATGGGATTGAGATGGAGTTATGGTGGAGTGTGGGAAATGATGAAAATTTGAAAAGAGGGAAAAATGGGACGTTTCTGCTGACTGACCGTATCTGGTGCAACGTGTATTTATTTTATATGATACGATAGATGCATGACTAGGCACGATCTAGATAAAATGTGTAGGATGTATGTCTATAGAGATAGATATATTTGATGAGACCGTAATTAAATTAATTAAGTGAATTAATTTACGTAAATACTTCCACGACAAAAATCAAGTCGAAATATTGTCTCCCAATATTATAGCGACGGTGAAGAGCCTTTGTTCGGATCCAACTGATCGGCCCTCGTCGGGAGTTGACCTACCACGGGTATATCGTCGTTATTGAGATATGATCGTATGAGATCTCGCGAATATTGGGTTATGACTTGACTAGAGTATTGCGGTGATTGGCCCTAGTCAGGACCGTCTTATTCTAGAGGCAAGGGGTTGACTACCCCATAAAGATGTGAATTGTCAAAGAGTTGACTGAGTTGACTAGTCAACCACCAAGAGTCACATAGAGATGTGATTGGTAAGAGTTACATACCTTTCGAATTATTCCGGTTGATCGGCCCTCGTCGGGAATCGGGGTAACCAGATGGGATCTTGGCCACTAAAGAATTTTGAAAGATTCTTGAAAGTCAATTGGGAGTAGTTGACTAGTGGGAGCAAAATCATAAATAAAAGACCATTTTTGATTTTGCGCGTATAAACAAAAACACTCTTTTATTTTCATTTTTGATGTAGTTTTAGCAAACTTCATATTTATGTTTTATTCTCGATTAGTAAAACCAAATTATGACTGTTACGTTTTGAGAAACGTTCTCACATATGGTTAAGTAATATTAATCCTTTTAAAATAAAGCAATGACACGAGCAATCCCGTTATAGTAGTTAGAGACAAGGAGACTACATATTTGATGGAGTCCTCCAAGACTTTAATTAGTAAAGAAAAGCGGAAGCTCATTATATACGATCCAATGTGATCATTCAGTCATACGATGACAATTAATTCAAACGTTGGATAAGAATGACCACATCGAATTTTGGAAAGGTTGTTCTCAAAATTGTAAGATTTAAGTATCGACTTATTTCCTTAATCATTGCTTAAAGCTTAATTAAATGGTCAATGTTTTGATACGATTCAAAAGGTTGAATGAACTATTTAATTAACTTTAGATTTTCTTTATGAAAAGAAATCAAAGACATAGCTCTTGTGAATTTTTCTTAAGTCTTATGAAGACTACACTAAGAAATATTTACAAGTGCTTGAAGGATTAAAAAGGAAAGTTAGGGCATGTGCTTAAATAGAGAACTTATTGAAGTTTCTATTCTAAGCAAGTGAGTTGAGATAAATCTATCTAAGTTCAAAGTCGACTCTTAGATATATGATATCTTGCGAGTGTGATTAAATGCAGATATGAAAGGTGAAGGAAACGTTGTAACACTTACCATATTCTGGATCTAATAAACTGATAAGGGAACTAAATAAATGTTATTATGTTCCAGTTCTTATGAAGAACATACTTTCAGTGACATATTCAATTGTAAAGAATTAATGTTATTCCAATAAAGTTGGAAGGTCACTGAATCTAACATACTAGATTGATGTCACTGTTGGAAAGGTGTCCTAAACCCAATCGGGTTGGACCGGATCCGACCGGGTCGGGTCATTTACAGTTTATTTAGTTCATGTAATAACTTTATTATGATTAATAAAAGCACTTATGTTATTATATATATTGTTTGTCTTCATATTATTTGTTGTATATATATAGTAACGTCCCTAGTGTCAATCTGTGATAGAGAAACCATGATAGTGATTATGGTTGAGGAGATCTCTAATCACTATAACAAGATTGGTACTTAAATGTCTCTAGTCTTACATATTATCAAATGGGACATTGATAGTATAATCAGACTAGCACATATTGGATGTCTTCTATCTTTAAGAAGATAGGGATATATCTCGTCTATTGAAATGTAGGGACACTTGGACTGTACGTGGACGTGTATTAGAGAATGCGTACGTTAGACTGACCCACTTACATTAAGTGTCACACTATGTGGTGGTTGTGTAATTATCCTTTTGACCGGAGTCTTCATGGCATCACGGTGTGGATTGTCATGCTTTGACACTATTGATATTTCTCCTAACCACGGGGCGATCATGCGATAGTGATTGGGTATGATATTGAAGCATGCGGAGTATACATGATTGGTCGTCCGGGAATCGCGTATCCTATGATTGGGATCGAATATCCGAAATGGCCTTCTTATAAGGAATGTCTAGCTCTTGAGAATCTTTGCGAAGTGGGAGTAAATGTGTTATCCCGAGAGAGCATGATATCCAGATTATAAGATACGATCGTTAATGTATTGACACTCGAGATACGATCGTATGGATATTATTACAGCGATAGGATTGTAAGTTACAAGGTAACTGCTTCACATGAAGGGTAGTAGTCATTGCTTTTGACTCTCGATGATTGGGAGTCACGGTGTGTTGCTAGACGCTATCCTGTGATCGTTAGGTATGAAGGGCATTTTAGTAAATTTCACTTTGTGTTTACGGCCAACATATTCAGAAGCCTATCGGGTCACACACATATGAACATCGAGTCGGATTAAAATGCGGTTATAGTTGATAGCCAAATAAGGAAAGTTTATCTCTAGACTATAAAGGTTATAGGTAAATTAATATGGTGGTATTTATTTATTATGAATAAATAAAATACAAGATATTAATTATATACAAATTATATTAATTAAAGAATATTCCGGAAGTCAATCTGTTGACTATTGGGGCGCCACATTTAAGTGTGTAAGATACACTTGGATTGCGCACTTTAATTAATAAGATTTCCATAATATTAATATAAGATATTAATTGATTTTGGAGAAATAGATTTATGGTAATAAGATAATTATATTCAATATAAGATATTGGCAAAATTAATTATCATTAAAGAGATAAATCAATCTAGAAGATTTTCCTTATTTTTTTGGGAAAATGTTTTCTTCTCCTCCACACCATATGGGGCGCCACTTTTGACTATAAATAAGAGGTGGGTGTCAAGCTCTTTTGTACATCACAATTGCAAGATCTCATAGTTCTTGTGTAAAATAGAGAGCAACCTATAGTGAGTTTGTGAGGGAGGAAAAAGGCCGGTCTAGCAACCGGAGTTTTCCAATAGCAATCCAAGGAGGATTCCGGCAAGGGGTTCGTGTGGATTAGCGATAGAGGCCGGACGCGTGGACGGCTTGCACATTGAACTACTCTCCGTTGACGGTCAAAGCGACGATCTTATAGATCATCAAGGTATAACCGTCAAACTACTTAACGTGTTTATTGCATTAAACGAAGAAAGATCTAGAAAAAGGAAATCAAATTTTAATTTCCACTGCGTTAAACTAGTGATTTCTAACAGTGGTATCAGAGACAGACTTCGAGCTTAAGCAATAAGCATAATTTAATTGCGTAGTAATTAATCGATAGATGCAAGATTTAAATCGCGAAACGTTAGAACAAAAAAAAGGGTTTTAAGAGGGGCTCGGCCGACTGGCGGCGGCCCCCCTCCTCTGCGGCGGCGGCGGCGGTGGCTTCAGCACTGCCTTCCGTCTCCTCTTCCAATGGGGGAGATCGACCCTTTTCGTTTTGTGATATTTATTATGCATAGATATCTCATTTGTTTAGTTGTGTCATATTGCCAACCAATGGTTCAAATAGTTTGGGCCATTGGGAAACCATATGGCATATTGGCCTTTCCAAATTTTAATTGGAATAGGCCTAGGCCCTTTTCAAATATTTGATTTGTAAAAGGTCTAGGCCTAAGCCACTTCCAAAATTTTGATTTTGGAATGTGGCCAAAACTAAACCAAAATTATTTGGCCTTTCCAAATATTTGATTTATAAAAGGCCTAGGCCTAGGCCACTTCCAAAATTTTGATTTTGGAAAGTGGCCAGGCCTAAGTCAAATTTAGTTTTGGAAAAGAAACAAATAGGAGACTTTATAATTTTAATTTTATTTTGAAAAGTTTAAATTTAATTGAAATTAAAATCGATTTAAAATTAAATATTAATTTTAATTTTCGATTATGTCATATAATTAATTAAATGTTATTTAATTATTTGATGTGATAAAATAAAGACGTATAAGTAGTTAAAATTAGAATTTAATCTTTTTCATAAGATAAAATTGTATGGATTAGATGTGTAGATATAATGTGATTATATGGACCCCGATTGATCATGGACTCGACCAATAGGATAGATAGAAATGTTTTTCTTTATGTTGGTTTTTGAAAAATTGTCCTAGGCCGTTATGAAGAACGTGACCTAGTTTACTTTTTGCATTTATCCCATTCCCGTTAGCTCCCCCGTGTGCGGCGGGTGTAATTATTTATTAGATAGATTATTATGTAACAAGAATGGAGCAAGAAGATGAAGACCAAAGAGAAATAAAGAACTCATTGGCGTACAACAATAAAGATCCTATTGGCGGTTGCGGACACCCTTAGTTTGTGACCCGCGGTTTCGTCAGTTTGTATTCGAAACCGCACATAGGAAAAGTCCATTATCATACCGGTTATTTTGTGTGCGGAATGTTGTGTATGTTTTACTTTATATGATATCGTAGTAATATGCACATAGTAGATGAGACCATAATTAAACCAAATTAATTAAGTGAATTAATTTTAAAATTATTCCCATGCCAAAAATCGAGCCAAAATTGTCTCACAATATTATAATGACGGTGCAGAGCCTTTGTTCGGATCCAACTGATCGGCCCTCGTCGGGAGTTGACCTACCACGGGTATATCATTATTATTGAGATATGATCGTTACGAGATCTCATGAATATTGGGTTACGACTCGACTAGAATCTTGCGGTGATTGGCCCTCGTCAGGACCGTCTGATTTTAGAGACAAGGGGTTGACTATCACATAGAGATGTGAAATGTCAAAGAGTTGACTAGTCAACCACTGGGAGTCGCATGCGATGCGACTGGTAGGAGTACCTACCTGTCAAAATTATCTCGATTGATCGGCCCTCGTCGGGGATCGAGTTAACTAGATGAGATCCCAGCCACTAAAGAATTAATTAAATTCATGAAAGCCAATTGGGAATAGTTGGCTAGTGGGAGTAAAACCTTATAAAATTTTAAGTGCAAATTTAGGTTTTTTTATACATGAGATTTTACTTATTCTATCTTTATTTATTTTTGTAGAAAAATGTCAAACAAATTGAACCTTCATTTTATCATCGAAAACAAGCTTGAAGAAACTAATTTTCTCCATTGGGAAAGGAACCTCAAAATCGTTTTGAGGCACGAGAAGATTGGCTATGTCTTGGACGAGGTCCTACCGGAAAAGCCCGCTGAGGGTTTGGCTGTGGAGGCTGTCGAGAAGTATAACAAGCACTGTTCTGACAGTACTAATGCTACATGTATCATGCTTGCTTCTATGACACCTGAACTGCAGAAACAGCATGAGTCTATGGACGCCTACACAATCATGGTCCACCTAAAGGAACTCTATGCTTCTCAGTCTCGAATTGAGAGGTACGAGGTCTCGAAGGCCCTGTTTAGTTGTAAGATGGCATCTGGGACTGCTGTGGGGTCACACGTGCTTAAAATGATCGGGCACATAAAGAGACTTGGGAAGCTGGGCCACAAGTTTGAACGAGAATCGAGTATTGACTTGATTCTACAATCTCTACCTGATTCATTCTCGCAGTTCGTGATGAATTATCACATGAACAAGATAGATTGCTCCCTTGCTGAGTTATTGAACATGTTGAAGACTGCTGAGGGCACTGTGGGGAAGGGAAAGTAAGTTGTTGCTGGTCACTTCGAGCAAGGGCAAGGCAAAAGCCCAGAAAAAGTCCAAGAAGGTGAAGGCTGCACCTAAGCCAACGCCTAAGATAGCAAAAGACAAATCCAAGGATGCTTGCTTCCATTGCGGTGAGACCGGACATTGGAGGAGAAACTGCAAAGGCTTCTTGAGTACCAAGAAGAAGCATTCTGATGCTTCGACTTCAGGTATATTTATGATTGAGATCAACATTACTTCTTCTATGTCTAACCACTGGGTATTAGATACTGGTTGTGGTTCTCATATTTGTATGAATACGTAGGGACTAAGAAGAACTAGAGATCTGAAGAAAGGAGAGGTGGACCTACGCGTCGGAAATGGAGCAAGTGTTGCTGCGCTGGCCGTAAGAGTTTATTTTCTTTCATTGCCCAGTGGGCTAGTACTTGAATTTAGTAACTGTTATTTTGTTCCTGCTCTTACGAAGAGCATTATTTCCATTTCCGCATTAGATGTTGATGGTTACGTTTGAGAATAAATGTTGTTCTTTTTCACGTGATGGAATCTTTTATGGTACTGTCATACTTAGCAATTGTCTCTACATATTAGATATGAATGTTGACGTACTTAATATAAATAACAAGAAAGCCAAGACAAATGACTTGAATGAATCCTACTTATGGCATTGTAGACTTGGCCATATAAATAAGAATTGCATTTCCAAACTCCATAAAGATGGAATGTTGGATCAATTCGATTACGAATCGTTTGATATATGTGAAGCTTGTTTACTTGGCAAGATGACAAAGTCACCTTTTAGTGGCAAAGGGATAAGATCCAATGAATTGCTTGAGCTCATACATATAGATGTATATGGCCCAATGTCAATTCAAGCCAAAGGAGGATACTCTTATTTTATCACTTTCACTGATGACCATTCTCGCTATGGTTATATATACTTAATGAAGTATAAATCTAAAGCCTTTGAAAAGTTCATGGAATTCAGAAGTGAAGTGGACAAACAACTAGGTTGAGAAATCAAAACACTTCGATCCGATCGAGGTGAGAATACTTAGATGGAGAGTTTCAAGACTATTTGAAGGAGAATGGTATTCTACCTGAATGGACCCCTCCAGGCATGCCTCAGATGAATGGCGTATCTGAGAGGAAGAACCGTACCTTGTTAGACATGGTACGATCCATGATGAGCTACGCAGTTCTCCCAAAATCATTTTGGGGGTATGCTCTAGAAACCGCATCCTATACACTGAACCGAGTTCCATCAAAGACGGTTGAATCCACACCAAACGAGGTATGGCATAAGAGGAAACCGAGTCTAGCATATCTTAAACCTTGGGGTTGTCCGACTTACATGAAGCGGATGATGCCTGACAAATTAAAAGCTAGATCTGACAAATGTCTGTTTGTGGGATATCCTAGAGAAACTAGAGGATACCAATTTTACCATCCTAGGAACAAAAGGTGTTTGTTGCACGGACTGGCCACTTTCTAGAGAAAGCGTTTATTCTGGATAGGGTTAGTAGGAGTAAGATTGATCTTGAAGAAATTCGAGAACCACTTACGGATGACAGTCAGTTGATGGAAGTAGAGTAGACACCACATACAGATGTGATGCCAGCCTCTACCGTGGACACACTAGCACCTCGAAGATCCACTAGGGAATGCCGTGAACCCGAAAGGTACACTGGCGTGTATCTCATGGAAGATGAGGACCCTAGAACTTATGAGGAAGTGCTATTAAGGCATGACAAAGAGAAATGGCTGGAAGCCATGAATTCTAAAATGGAATCCATGAAAGACAACCAAGTTTGGAACTTGGTTGATCCACCTGAAGGAATAGTTCCTATAGGGTGTAAATGGGTCTTTAAGAGAAAGATCGACATGGACGGTAGCGTGACTACCTACAAGGCTAGGTTAGTGGTAAAATGTTATAAGCAAAGACAAGGAGTTGACTATGACGAAACCTTTTCGCCTGTTGCCATGTTAAAATCCATTATAATTTTGCTCGTTATTGCAGCATACCATGATTACGAAATCTGGCAGATGGATGTGAAAACAGCTTTCCTTAATGGGAACCTGTCTGAGAAGTGTATATTACACAGCCTGAGGGTTTCACAACCAATGACGCCAGGATGGTGTGTAAACTGCAAAGATCCATTTATGGATTAAAGCAAGCTTCTCGGAGTTGGAATCTTCGCTTTGATGAGATAATCAAACAGTTTGATTTCATCAAGAACAAAGATGAGCCCTATGTTTATAAGAAGGTTAGTGGGAGTGCCATTGTGTTCTTAGTGCTTTATGTAGATGACATATTGCTCATAGGGAATGATGTGCCTATGTTACAATCGGTCAAAGCTTGGTTATCCAAGAACTTCTCAATGAAGGACTTGGGTGATGCAGCCTATATTCTAGGAATAAAGATCTATAGAGATAGATCTAAAAGGTTGCTTGGTCTGTCGCAATCCACCTATATAGACAAGATGATGAAGAGATTCAGCATGGAGCAGTCCGAGAAAGGATTGCTGCCCATGTCACATGGGGTCTACCTGTCGAAGGGAATGAGCCCTAAGACAGAAGAGGAGAGGGCACAAATGAGTAAAGTCCCTTATGCTTCGGCAATTAGGTTTATCATGTATGCTATGTGATGCATAAGACCAGATGTCTCGTACCCTCTTAGTATGACTAGTAGGTACCAGTCCAATCCAGGTGATGGTCACTGGATTGCGGTCAAGAATATCCTTAAGTACATGAGGCGTACTAGGGATATGTTCCTGGTTTTCGGGAACAATGATTTAGTATTACGAGGTTACACAGACAAGGATGACTTTAAGTCACAATCTGGATTTGTTTTAACCAAAGGCATCCATTTTGATTAAGAATCAAAAGGAAAGGAAACAAATTGGAGACTTTATAATTTTACTTTTATTTTGAATAGTTCAAATTTAATAAAATTGAAATTAAAATCGATTTAAAATTAAATGTTAATTTTATTTTCGATTAAGTCATATAATTAATTAAATGTTATTTAATTATTTGGTGTGATAAAATAAGACGCATAAGTAGTTAAAATTAGAATTTAATCTTTTTCATAAGATAAAATTGTATGGATTAGATGTGTAGATATAATGTGATTATATGGACCCCGATGGATCATGGACTCGACCAATAGGATAGATGAGAATATTTTCTTTATGTTGGTTTTTTGAAAAATTGTCCTGGGCAGTTATGAAGAACGTGACCTAGTTTACTTTTTGCATTTATCCCGTTCCCATTAGCTCCCCCCATGTGCGGCGGGTGTAATTATTTATTAGATAGATTATTATGTAACAATAATGGAGCAAGGAGTTGAAGACCAAAGAGAGATAAAGAACCCATTGGTGTACAACAATAAAGATCCTATTGGCGGTTGCAGACACCCTTACTTTGTGACCCGTAGTTTCGTCCGTTTGTATTCGAAACCGCACCTAGGAAAAATCCATGATAATGCCGGTTATTTTGTGCACGGAATATTGTGTATGTTTTACTTTGTATGATATCGTAGTAAGATGCATATAGTAGATGAGACCATAATTAAACAAAATTAAGTAAATTAATTTAAAATTATTCCCACGTCAAAAATCATGTCGAAATTGCCTCCCCATATTATAACGACGGTGAAGAGCCCTTGTTCGGACCCAACTCACCAGCCAAAGCGGGGGTTGACCTACCTCGGGTATATCGTCGTTATCGAGATATGATCGAAAGAAATCTCACGAATATTAGGTTATGACTCGACTAAGAATTCTCTCGGCCACCAGCCAAAACGAGGTCGTTTGAATTTTAGAGGCAAGGGTTTGACTATTTTAGAAGATGAAAAATTGTCAAAGAGTTGACTAATCAAACAACAAGAGTCATATAAGATATGATCGACAACATGTTGTCCACCTGTTAAATTATTTTCGGCCCATCAGCCAAAGTTGGGGGTCGAGGTAGTTCGATAGGATCTTGCCCACTAAAGAAAATTATTTTCTTGAAAGCCAATTGGGAATAGTTGGCTAGTGGGAGTAAAAACCTTATAAAATTTTAAGTGCAGATTTAGGGTTTTTATACATGAGCTTTTACTTATTCTATCTTTATTTATTGTTGTAGAAAATATCAAACAAATTGAACCTTCGTTTTATCATCGACAATAAGCTTGAGGAAACTATTTTTCTTGATTGGGAAAGAAACCTCAAAATCATTTTGAGGCATGAGAAGATTGGCTATGTCTTGGACAAGGCCCTGCCGGAGAAGCCCACTGAGGGTTCGGCTGCAGATGCTGTCGAGAAGTATAACAAGCATTGTTCTGACAGTACTGATGCTATATGTATCATGCTTGCTTCGATGACACTTCAACTGCAAAAATAGCATGAGTCTATGGACGCCTACACAATCATGGTCCACATAAAGGAACTTTATGCTTCTCAGCTCGTACTAAGAGGTACGAGGTCTCGAAGGACCTATTTAGTTGTAAGATGCTATCTAGGATTGCTGTGGGGTCACACGTGCTTAAGATGATCGGGTACATAGAGAGGCTTGGGAAGATGGGCCACAAGTTGGAATGAGAGTTGAGTATTGACTTGATTCTACAATCTCTACCCGATTCATTCTCGCAGTTCGTGATGAATTATCACATGAACAAGATAGATTGCTCCCTTGTGGAGTTATTGAACATGTTGAAAACTGATGAGGGCACTGTGGGGAAGGGAAAGCAAGTGTTGCTGGTCACTTCTAGCAAGGGCAAGGCAAAAGCCCAGAAAAAGTCCAAGAAGGCAAAGGCTGCACCTAAGCAACGCCAAAGATAGCAAAAGACAAATCCAAGGATGCTTGCTTCCATTGCAGTGAGACTGAACATTGGAGGAGAAACTGCAAAGGCTTCTTGAGTACCAAGAAGAAGCATTCTGATGCTTCGACTTCAGGTATATTTATGATTGAGATCAACATTACTTCTTCTAAGTCAAACCACTGGGTATTAAATACTGGTTGTGGTTCTCATATTTGTACGAATATGCCGGCACTAAGAAGAACTAGAGAGCTAAGGAAAGGAGAGGTGGACCTACGTGTTGGGAATGGAGCAAGTGTTGCTGCACTAGCCGTATGAGTTTATTTTCTTTCATGCCCAGTGGGCTAGTACTAAAACTTAATAACTGTTATTTTGTTCCTGCTCTTACGAAGAGCATTATTTCTATTTCCGCATTAGATGTTGAGGGATTTTCATTTACGTTTGAGAATAAATGTTGTTCTTTTTCACGTGATGGAATTTTTTATGGTACTGGCATACTTAGCAACGGTCTCTACATATTAGATATGAATGTTGACGTACTTAATATAAATAACAAGAAAGCCAAAACAAATGACTTGAATGAATCCTGCTTATGGCATTGTAGACTTGGCCATATAAATCAAAATCGCATTTCCAAACTCCATAAAGATGGAATGTTGGATCAATTCGATTATGAATCGTTTGAAACACGCGAAGCTTGTTTACTTGGCAAGATGACAAAGTCACCTTTTAGTGGCAAAGGGATAAGATCCAATGAATTGCTTGAGCTCATACATACTGATGTATGTGGCCCAATGTTAATTCAAGCCAAATGTGGGTACTCTTATTTTATCACTTTCACTGATGACCATTCTCGCTATGGTTATATATACTTAATGAAATATAAGTCTGAAGCCTTCGAAAGGTTCAAGGAATTCAGAAGTGAGGTGGAGAAACAATTAGGTAAAGAAATCAAAACACTTCGATCCGATCGAGGTGGAGGATACTAGATGGAGAGTTTCAAGATTATTTGAAGGAGAATGGGATTCATGATGAGAATGGGATTCATATCTGAGAGGAGGAACCGCACCTTGTTAGACATGGTGCGATCCATGATGAGCTACACAGTTCTCCCAAAATCATTTTGGGGGTATGCTCTAGAAACCGTATCCTATACACTGAACCGAGTTCCATCAAAGACGGTTGACTCTACTCCATACGAGGTATGGACAAAGAGAAAACCGAGCCTAGGTCATCTAAAACATTGGGGTTGTCCAACTTACGTGAAGCGGATGATGCCTGAAAAATTAGAGCCCAGGTCTGACAAATGTCTGTTTGTGGGATATCCTAGGGAAACCAAAGGGTACCAATTTTACCATCCTGAGGAACAAAAGGTGTTTGTTGCCAGGACTGGCCACTTTCTGGAGAAAGAGTTTATTCTGGATAGGGTCAGCTAGAGTAAAATTGTTCTTGAAGAAATTCGAGAACCACTTACGGATAACAGTCAGTTGATGGAAGTAGAGGAGACACCACATGTAGATGTGATGCCAACCCCTACCGTGGACACACTAGTACCTCGAAGATCCACCAGGGAACACCGTGAACCCGAAAGGTACACTAGCGTGTATCTCATGGAAGATGAGGACCCTAGAACTTATGAGGAAGTGCTATTAAGGCATGACAAAGAGAAATGGCTAGAAGCCATGAATTCTGAAATGGAATCCATGAAAGACAACCAAGTTTGGAACTTAGTTGATCCACCTGAAGGAATAGTTCCTATAGGTTGCAAGTGGGTCTTTAAGAGAAAGACCGACATGGACGGTAATGTGACTACCTACAAGGCTAGGTTAGTGGCAAAAGGTTATAACCAAAGACAAGGAGTTGACTATGATGAAACCTTTTCGCCTGTTGCCATGTTAAAATCCATTAGAATTTTGCTCGCTATTGTAGCATACCATGATTACGAAATCTGGCAGATGGATATGAAAACAACTTTCCTTAACAGGAACCTGTCTGAGGAGGTTTATATGACACAGCCTGAGGGTTTCACAACCAATGACGCTAGGATGGTGTGTAAACTGCAAAGATCCATTTATGGATTAAAGCAAGCTTCTTGGAGTTGGAATTTCACTTTGATGAGATTGTTTAACAGTTTGATTTCATCAAGAACGAAGATGAGCCCTGTGTTTACAAGAAGGTTAGTGGCAGTGTCATTGTGTTCTTAGTGATTTATGTAGACGACATATTGCTCATAGGGAATGATGTGCCTATGTTACAATCCGTCAAAGCTTGGTTATCCAAGAACATCTCAATAAAGGACTTGGGTGATGCAGCCTATATTCTATGAATAAATATCTATAGAGATAGATGTAAAAGGTTGCTTGGTCTGTCGCATTCCACCTATATAGACAAGATGCTAGAGATTCAGCATGGAGCAGTCCAAGAAAGGATTGCTGCCCATGTCAAATGGGGTCTACCTATCGAAGGGAATGAGTCCTAAGACAGAGGAGGAAAGGGCACAAATGAGTAAGATCCCTTATGCTTCGGCGATCGGGTCTATCATGTATGCCATGTTGTGCACAAGACAAGATCTCTCGTACCCTCTTAGTATAACTAGTAGGTACCCGTCCAATACAGGTGATGGTCCCTGGATTGCTGTCAAGAATATCCTCAAGTACATGAGACGTACTAGGGATATGTTCCTGGTTTTCGAGAATGATGATTTACTTTTACGAGGTTATACAGATGCCAGTTTCCAAACTGACAAGGATGACTTTAAGTCACAATCTGGATTTGTTTTCATGCTTAACGGCAGAGCAGTGAGCTGGAAGAGTTCCAAGCAGGAGACTACTATGGACTCTACAACGGAAGCCGAATACATAGCAGCCTCGGAGGCGGCGAATGAAGCAGTTTGGATGAAGAGGTTCATTACTGAACTTGGTGTGGTTCCCTCCATTGAAGGTCCAATGCCTCTGTACTGTGATATTAATGGAGCGATATCTCAGTCAAAGGAACTAAGGTCTCATCAGAAGTCCAAACATGTGCTACGGCGCCATCACTTGATTAGAGAGATAGTAGATATAGGAGATGTAAAGATAGAGAAAGTCCACACGGATGATAACATAGCTGATCCGTTAACCAAGGCATTGTCTCAAGAAAAGAATGAGAAACATGTTCACTTGCATGGGCTTAGGCATATGGGAGATTGGCTTTAGGCCAAGTGGGAGATTGTTGGAAAGGTTTCCTAAACCCAATCGGGTTGGACCGGATTCAGCCGGGTTGGGTCAATTACAGTCTATTTAGTTCATGTAATAACTTTATTATGATTAATAAAAGCACTTATGTTATTATATATTGTTTATCTTCATATTATTTGTTGTACATATATAGTAACGTCCCTAGTATCAACCTGTGATAGAGGAACCATGATAGTGATTATGGTTGATGAGATCTCTAATCACTATAACAAGATTGGTACTTGAATGTCTCAAGTCTTATGTATTATCAAATTGGACATTGATAGTATAACCAGACTAGCACGTATCGGATGTCTTCTATCTTTTAGAAGATAGGGATAGATCTTGTCTATCGAAGTGTAGGGACACTTGGACTGTGCGTGGACGTGTATTGGAGAATGCGTACGTTAGACTAACCCCCTTACATTAGGTGTCACACTATGTGGTGGTTGTGTAATTATCCTTTTGACCGGAGTCTTCATTGCATCACGGTGTTGATTGTCATGCTTTGACACTATTGAGATTTCCCCTAGCCACGGGGCGATCATGCGGTAGTGATTGGGTATGATATTGAAGCATGCGGAGTATACATGATTGGTCGTCCGGGAATCGTGTATCCTATGATTGGGATCGAATATCCAAAATGGCCTTCTTATAAGGAATGTCTAGCTCTCTAGAATCGTTGCAAAGTGGGAGTAATGTGTTATCTCGAGAGAGCATGATATCCAGATTATAAGATACAATCGTTAATGTATTGACACTCGAGATACGATCGTATGGATATTATTACTGCGATAGGATTGTAAGTTACACGGTAACTGCTTCACATGAAAGGTAGTAGTCATTGCATTTGACTCTTCCGATGATTGGGGGTCAAGGTGTGTTGCTAGACGCTATCCCGTGATCATTAGGTATGAAGGGCATTTTAGTAAATTGCACTTTGTGTCTACGGCCAACATATTCGGAAGCCTATCGGGTCACACACATATGAACATCGAGTCGGATTAAAATACGTTATAGTTGATAACCAAATAAGGAAAGTTTATCTCTAGACTATAAAGGTTATAGAGGTAAATTAATATGGTGATATTTATTTATTATGAATAAATAAAATACAATATATTAATTATATACCAATTATATTAATTAAAGAATATTTCGGAAGCCAATTAATTGGCATTTGGGGCGCCACATATAAGTTTATAAGATACACATGGATTGTGAACTTTAATTAATAAGATTACCATAATATTAATATAAGATATTAATTGATTTTGGAAAAATAGATTTATGGTAATAAGATAATTATATTCAATATAAGTATTGGCAAAATTAATTATAATAAATAGATAAATCAATCTAGTTGATTTTCCTTATTTTATTGGGAAAATGTTTTCTTCTTCTCCACACCATAGGGGCGCCACCTCTAGCTATAAATAAGAGGTGCTTGTCAAGCTCTTTTGTACATCACAATTGCAAGAGCTCATAGTTCTTGTGTAAAATAGAGAGCATCCTATAGTGAGTTTGCAAGAGAGGAAAAAGGCCGGTCTAGCAACCGGAGTTTTCCAATAGCAATCCAATGAGGATTCCGGCGAGGAGTTCGTGTGGATGAGCGATAGAGGCCGGACACGTGGACGGCTTGCGCACTGTACTACTCTTCGTTGACGGTCAAAGCGACGATCTTATAGATCATCTAAGGTATAACCGTCAAACTACTTAACGTGTTTATTGCATTAAACGAAGAACGATCTAGAAAAGGCAATCAAATTTTAAATTCCGCTGCGTTAAACTAGTGATTTCCTAACACATATATGGATTAACCGTAATCCTGAAGTGATTGCAGACGCCTGCTTGTTTCAAGATAGGGTTTGATGTGTTCGTTAAGGATCGCTAAGAGTCGCGGTCCGAATCACTTTCACGTTGGCACTATTCTGGAATGAGTGAGGAGTGTGTGTCTCGCAGATATTGAATCCATTCCTTCCCGCGGGAAGTGAAAGACAATCCCCTTATTTGTTGATCCTAGAAACTGATCGATCAGCCGAGTTCATATTGGTTATGAACTAATTGATCACTAGTGGGTTGATGGTAAATAAGGATAAGGTGTAATGAAGAAGGCTTACGGAAATAATCCCGCTTCGTTACGGATAGTCTATGGAGGGTTACTCGTATGTAATGATTATATCAATGGACACTTATTGACTCGACACTTTGAGAATAAGTTATATCTATAATCGATAGAGTTCAGTTTCAGATTTATGGTGGCGTAATTCCGGAATTAATAAGTTGAGTAGAAATGTTCTGTTCGATGAATAGGTCCATTGTCCCCGGGTTGGCTCCTAACACGCGAGTGTTTTCTCGTTTTGTGGAACCTCGAGAATAAATTAAATAGTTGGTCTATTTAATGAATATATAGATATTATTTATTCGGTAAATAATATGTAATATAGAAAAGACATTTTCTATTATCCTAAATGGCATAAAAATGGCGCCATATTATTTTGATTTTTGGAAAAGAAATTTTCTCCTAATTAATATAGTGTGGATAATATAATTATTTATGTGTTAAATAATTATAAATAAGAAATTAGTTTTCTTATTGGATAAATAGGAATTTTGTTTTCCTATTGGATAAATGTTTTATTTTTCCTTAAAGGAAAAGATAAACATGTGTGTATAAGATAAACTCTCAAACTATTTGGTTATTAGCCTATATAAATAGAATTTCTTCCAACACAAACTTTGACGAATCCAACGCCAATTTTAATGAAAAATGGATGCCACCCTTTTTTTTTTAATAAAAGAGAGAAATTTTGTTTCTTGTGTTAGCCACTGGGAAGAAGAAAAAATGGAGTTTTTCTTGAGCATATTCTAGGAGGTTTTACTACGAGGATCGACGTCCGCCAGTCGTCGCTTGGATATACAATCCGGAAGATCACGGCTTCTCTCCAGTTGGGTAAATCTACTAACCTTCTTGTAGATTATTAATTATTATGTGAATCATATCGTGGTAAAATCGAAAAACGAATTTTAATTCATAGCTTCCACTGTTCATGATCGAGTGTCTCGATCGGTGCTGTGAATTAGATCTGACGATCCAATTATGGATCGGATCCGGATTCGGGTTTCGGTATATCCAGCACCACCGTCATCATGAAGACCAGTGGGATCTCGACAATTTCGGCACCCTGGTCACTGGGCTCACTGCCACCAAGGCAAACTACTCCAGTGGCACTCTTTCTGGGTCGAAAGAGGCCCAAGGCAAACTACTCTGTGTCTGCTTTATCTTCTGATGCTAGGCCTTGAAGCGTTTCATCAACTATCGCGTCTTCCCTACTGAGAATTTTGAAGAGATGACGGGCAACGAGCTACTGCTACTTCATGCCATTAAGGCGGGGATGCACATCGATTGGGGTACTTTGATCCACCATTTTTCATGCCTTTACACCACCGCTCTTTGCCCTTTCATTCTATACCTTTTGCTTGGCTCATCTCTCACCTCTGCACCATCCGTGATGCAAAGGTCCATTCTTTTTTTTGCTGACGAGTACTTCCCGAGTCGAGCCACTCATCGTGGTTTGGTGCCTCTTGATCTGTTTGGTGCTCCTTCTTATTCTGAGGCTTTGTCTGAGTCTGATGCCGAGTAGTTATCCCTAGGTCTGTGGTTGATTCGGCTGTGTCTTATTTTCTGCGTACTAGTGTTGGCTTTGTAATATTTGCAAACTTTTCCTCTTTTCTTTGCATGTTGTTGTAGCAGGTTTTCACTTGCTTTGAATGTTGCACTTGTGGGTTGTGTGCTTTCAAGCTTGGGTTATTCCGGTTGCTTTTGATTTTCACGCATCTGTGCTATGCTCCTTCTTTTGTGATGCTTGAATGACCAGATTATCCCCATGCATGCACTTCCCCTTGTTGTGTTTTGAACCCCTGCATAAATGACCTACGCCAATGTGTTATGGCGTGCACCAACTTCCTCATACCAGGCAGTTGGCGTGTGCCAATACCTTTTGACGTGCGCCATTTAGACAACGGAAGTCTCTGTATTGCTACAATACGGTGATGGCGTGCGCCATGTCCTTTTGGCATCCGCCAATCCCCATACACCTTTTGTTTATGCACACCAGCCCAAATGGCGTGCGCCATCACTCTTGGCGTACGCCACATCGATTTTGTCCCTCTTTTATCACGGTTTTTGCTTACTTTGCTTCACCTTTGTTTCCCTAACTACTTTCTTACTAAGAGTAATGTCGTTAAATGTTTGGGAAACACTTAACTTGGAGAATTTTCGAGTAATGAAAGCCGAATAAACCACCTTTTGGCATGAATTATGATTTTGTAATTGACAGAGTGAGTAGCTCAATAAAATGAGTAACCTTGATGGAACGTAAGTGCATGTTAGTCACTAATCTTCGATCGTAGTGTGAATTTTTTAAGTACATATATTCCAATCTTTTGTTAACATGCAACTTTTGATGCAATTGTACATGCATACTTTTAATTGCAACTTGAACTTATGCTTGTTATTCCTTCGAGATGAAATAAAGGGTGTTTGGAATCAGAGTAGGGATGACGATTTTTGGCTTTACTTTGACTCAACCATAGCCAAATGGCCTTCCTGAACATAAAATCACATTCTGTCCCTATCTCAGCCTTGTAGAGTGGTAAGACCCCACTCAAAACCAGCCATCATTTTTAGCCTCATTATGATCCGACCCTTAGCCTAGTTTTGGTCTACATTCCCTTGGCCTCCCGCAAGTTTAGCAAGTTTCTATGGATTGTGTGGGTGGTGATATTGGAAGTAGGAGTTGGACGACTTTAGTTGGCACAAGTTGAGATGATATCTTATTTTGTTCGGTGTCCATTGGTTTGGCATTTCCATTTTCGAATTCAATAAAAAAAAGTTCAATAGAGCTTTCAAAAGTCCATAAACAATCAAGGAAAGCTCAAGTAAAGAGTAAATAAAAACACAATAATTAAAGAGTCAAGGAAGGAAAATTTTGAAGCTCAATCGCACAATTCTTGGTGATGTGAATCTTGGGAAGTAACCAATTGAGGTGGTAGATGATTGATGAGATGAAGGTGTAGATACTTTCTATCTTTCTTTATTCTCTTTGATTATCTTTTCTTATCCTTTCGGTTAGCCAAGTGCCCTGGCCTAAACGTTACAAGCCGCTTTGTCAACTACCCGACCTAACTCCTTGATTCCAAATGCCTAATTAGTGGAGATCGATATCATTCGTAAGTTTGAGTTGCACCTTTTGAGTGAAGCTTGCATGATTGCATGATTGTCAACATGGCAACAAGTTTGAGGAATATTCACACACACACTCTACTACTCTTTTAGATTGCAGGAAACATGCTCTTGTGATTCTGATTGGTTGCATCACCTAGTTGAGCTCTCATATCTTAATGTTGCATCATCGTATTTTGTGACTCTTGTTGCTTTGACGCTTTATTTGCTCGAGGACGATCAAAAGCTAAGTGGGGAGTGGTTGATGTGAGTCAACCAGATGATGCATTTCTTGATGATTTATCTCAAGTTCTCATGCATTTATTGATATTTTGACATCATCTTGAGCGATTATTGTGATAATTTGGGCCATTTTGTGTACATAGGAAATATCATGAAAAACTATTCATTTGCTTTGGATATAGGCTTTTTGGCTAATTTTGTTATCAGATTTACACGTTGTATTTTTGTGTTTGTTTTTGCAGCATAGGTATCAAGGGTTAGAGCTTGGGTTTTTGATGTGTTGATGCTAAAAGGTTGATTGAGAGATGATTCAAGGCAACTAGGCAAGGATCCCAACCAATGAAGACAAAATGGCACACGCCAGAGGGTTTGGCCCACGCCATATGGTGAATAAATGATAACGCTCTAAATGGTACCAGTAATTATACCTTTATTCACCCCGAATTCCGCTCAAGAGAGGATAGATAAGCTTGTTATTTTGTGGAATATATGTTAAATTCTATATGAGTGTTTCCAGGATCGTACTTCTGCATCTATGCTATTTTCCTGATGTTTTGGTACTGTTTTGTCTCGTTATGCATGTTTTATAGGATGTACCACATCTGGAGCATTGGAGAACGGGTCTGGACCAAAAGAAGTACATTGGGCCAAGTGATTGAAGTCTAAGAAGAAGCCTGCTGAAGAAAAGGAAGAAAAGTAGGCCCGGTAACCCGAAGGCTAGGCTCGGTAAACCGGCGTCTTGTGGAACACAAAACTGATTCTGCCGTATAATCTAGGTCAGTTAGGGTTTTAGAGAGTCTTAAGTTGGCTATTGTATCTATACAAAGCCGCTTATACTGAGAGTTTTCATATGCTTAATACAATCTTCAATTTTATATATTACATTACAATTATTATTATGCAATAAAGTTTTCTTGAGCTTTTAAAAGTTGTTTTCGGTTTCCTCCCTTCTTCCATCATCTCTAGCTTGAGTAGATCGAGCTAGATCTTAATTGTTGAAGGTATGAAGCTTTGAACGTTCCTTTTTGTCTTCAATATGGTAGATATGTTCGTATTTATGTGTTTTATTTAATCTGCATGTTTAACAACCCCATGATTTACTTATTTTAATCGTACTGAGCAATGTAGATCCAGAAATTAGGAAAAGCCACCCACGGTAACCCTACCGGTTTACCGAGGCATGTTTTAGAAAACCTAAACTGGGATTCACTACAGCTACGTTGATCGGCAGGAATAACTAAAACGAGTAGTAAGTCTGGCCAATCTAATATTCGTAATTCGTAAATTAACATGAAGGACTGTTAGTGAAGTATTAATTAGGACATAGTCTTGAATGGACCCTAGGAACGTGCTGGTCAATGTTGACAGCTGTCTAGGCGGGTTAGTGGTATGAGTTAGCGCTCAATATCGGCAGTTCTAGTTCTTTATGCGTATGGGCAATTACGGACCAATTAAGGAGGGTAGCTTGCGTATAGATTGTCTACTACCATTGTCAGAGTAGATAGGAGTAGTAATTGAACCTGTAGCTGATAAATATGATAATAATCATTAAAAGCTCATGATTAATCTAACGAAATTATGTGGGGAAGTAAACATAACGATTAACTAATCCAAGTTAGTAGATCGGTGAGGAGAGGGAGAGGTATACCATGTTTGTTTTCTTTTATGTTATTGTTGGTCAATGACCGCCTCTATGCTACTTCTTAATTCAGTTAGTATCGTTTATACTTATAGTTGCATTGTCTCCGTGGGAACGACCTTGACTCGCATTTACTATACTGCGATGTACCTAGTATTGTTGCTAGTAATATCGACGTTAGTAACTTACACGCGATCAAGATTTTTGGTACCGTTGCCGGGGAAAATGGCCAATTTTAACTATAAACATTTTAATTCTAAGTAAGAAGTCGTTTTTCTTTTATTTTATTTTATGTTGTGTCTTGAGTCGTTCTGTATCAAACCTGCACATGTTAAACTGCCAGAAAGAGAAAATTCAGGGCCGGTTTCCCGAAGGTAACCTCCGAGTTACCGAGGCCTGGAAAATCGATTTCTGAACAGTTCCTGTTATTCTGTGTTATTCCCTGTTGATTTTAGTTAGTAGATCCACAACAGTTTGGATCACACCTAGCTGAAGCAGAAGTTGCTAACCTTTTCATTGTTTTATTTTGTCTTTTTGCAGGTTGATTAGAACACTTCAGGAATTCGATCAATTCAGAGTTGAAAAAGAGCAAACAAGTCAAGTAAAATGCCTAGAACGATGTTGAACATCACACGATTTACATGTATCCTGGATCTAAAGCACGAGAGTATTATGAGACTATAAGGAAATGGTTGGACAAGGAGAAAGAAGCGATTAAGCAAGTGCCTGAAGAGAACTTGAAGGAGTATAGCACGTATCGTCCGGGTGAGTTTCCTTGTGAGTTAATTGAAATATCATCTTCGGATTATGATTCTGATGATCCTAAAGAGGATCCTAACACGATGTTTTCTGAGCCTTAGGATTACCCAGACTCAGACACCATGGTAAATTTAAGAGACCCTGGCATGTTCAGACTACCGATTTCTGTTAATGGAATATCCTTAGGATTAGGTCTCTGCGACTCTGGCTCGAGTTGCAATATTCTACCTTTTTCCCTCTGTCAAAAGATCAAGCTTCCGGTCTTAATGAATCAAACCAGGACCATGACTTTCATTGATAGAACTAGAGACATGCCTGTTGGTCTGCATAGAAAGTATACAATTAAGGCAGGAGGGTTCACGTATCCTATTGATTTTACGGTCATAGATGTACCTGAGGACCCGAGTGCCCCATCCTTTTAGGAAGAACTTTCTTAGCGATGAGTAGGGCGGTTATGGATTTTGATAAATGGGAGATTACTCTAAGGTTGAATAATGATGCTGTATCTTTTAGGATTTTAGAACCCCTAGAAAACCGACCGGAGAGTTGTAAGATGACATATGCTTCAAGAAAGGAGGAAATTGTGGAGATCGAGGGGCATAAGAATAGAGAGGTTATAGTAGAGACCATTGAGCAAGAATTTATGAGACTAATGCTGAGAGAAAGAGAAGAAAAGGACCACAACAAGATGCTCACGGAAGCTAGTCCTTCCGTGTTGCGTAGTGAACGAGTTGAGCTAAAAGTGGAAAACGTGGAGTCCTTGGGTCTAAAGCCTAATCTCGACGCAGAGGCAGACCTAGCACACAAGCTAAAAGAGAGAGGCGTGCTAGGAAGAGAGCTCAAAAAGGTTCTTTAAAGGTACAAGCCTCTGGAGCAAAATATTGGTGAGTTAAAGCTCCAACCCTTGAATGATCGGTGATCTGAAGAAAGTCGAGCTGGCGATTATAAACTCAGAACTAATTCTTCAAACCCTTAGGTAGATTAGGAATGAATAAAAGTAGCCAGATGAGGGGACGAGCTTTTTTTCATCCTACCACACCCTTAGGCTTGAAACCGATGGTTATGGAAATGTTTTTTTTTTACCTCGTTGCGGATTCTAGTGAAGTATTTTAGGTTTTGAGTCAGAAATAACAATTGAAGAATAAAAGGGTAGTCAATTTGAGGTCAGAATTAAGCAGAAAGGTTGAGTAAGAAGTGCAGTGAAGGCAGATAAAGAATCTGGGGAAAAATAACCCCGGTATCTCGAGGGTAACCTCCGGGTTACCGATGTTTGATTTTCAGATTTCTAAATGTCCGTTTATAAAGCTAAATTTTTAGGGACACGTGGAGGACACACTTTGCACTAGATACGGTCGGTCAGTAGAAACGCCACCTTTTTCCCCTCTTTTCAAAATTTTCATCCTTTCCCACACTCCACCATAACTCCACCTCAATCCCATCAATCACCTCCTCAAATCCCACACCCTAATAACTTATCTACCCACAATCCCACTAAATCCATCCACATTCACTCCATTCTTCCTATTTAAACCACCCCTTCATCACCATTATCATCATTCTTATCAAATACATCTCTTTCATTCACCAAACATCTTCCATTTCTTTTCTTTTATCTAAACACAACATCCAACACCCCTATTACTGATTTGTCTTGCTGCTACAACAGTGAAGTGCTGCAGTTCTTCTTCTTCCACTACCAGAAGCACAGTCCCAGAAAAAAATCGAAATTTTTCAGGCCGGTAAACCGTACCTTACCTCCGGTTTACCGAGGTCTCTTTTCCAGAAATAGCTTTTATTTCAGGTTCTGTACTCATTCAGGATGGATCCTAAGCGTCAACGATCGGCTGTTCGTCCCAGTGGTTACCAGACTGTATATGGAGATGCCAATCCGTTGTTAGACGGGGTTGCACAGCTCCATTCTTTAGCTATCCACAAGTCATTCCGAGGACATTAGAACGCAAGGCCAGTGGCTCGAGAACAAGGGGTAGATTTGGATGATTGTGGCTCGATTTTGCCAGGTGCCCTACAAACACTAGACATATTGGACATGGCTGAGGCACCGGACCGATTCAACGCCACGGTGGTAAGGGAATTTTAGGCTTATGTTTTCCATAACCCTAGAGCCACATTTTCTATGATCCATGGTATGAAATTTGATTTTTCGATTGAGAGGATCAACGAGCATTTTGGGGTTAGAAATCCGCCGGTGGGACCGGATGAGTACACATCCTCGAGCAACACTGAATATCTCGAGAGGATGGATATGATTGCTGATTTCTTAGGGGTGCAATGGAAGCGCAATCCTGCTGGAACCCCTACCATCTTCCTAGAAAATGAGTTATCCTGGGACCGGAAGATGGTCAATAGATTTGTTTGTGAATGCCTTCTTCTGACAAAGCACACGGTCTCTGTCACCACTACGAGGGAAGATTTGATGTTCTATCTAGAGACGGGTGCACCAATCAACATCGGTCTTTTGATGCATAGCCGTATTCATGGGCTTGCCGCCACTTCTGAGCGAGAGCTGTTACCATACGGGCCGATGATTGATATGTTTGCTCTGGAGGCCGAGGTGAAGATGCTCGTCAGTGATGATTGGGAAGATCCTGAGCCGCAGCTCAGTTCACAGTCAGTTTCGAGGGTACAGAGACGAGTTAGAGCAGAGGGGGAGCGTACTCCGGTGCATGGTGCACCGAGGACTCGGAGAGCCTTGCTTGAGGATCACTCACGAGAGATTGCGAGTCTACATCACAAGATGGATCGGATTATTGACTTTTTAGGAGTTCCGCCTGCTACCCCGCCACCTAGGACTGCCCCTCGTCATAGAGCATCCTCTTCCACCGCAGCCCCCTCGAGTTCTGCACCACCTCCCCGTTTTGAGCCTAGAGACGACTGGGAGGGTTATTCTGATGACGACTAGATTTTATTTCTTTTATATTGTTGTTTTCCATTTTTCTTGTTTTTATTATATTTTGTTTTTTTCCTATCTAGTTGATGTAGCAGGATATTAATAATATAATGATTTTGTCGGCTTAAATTGTTTTGGAGTTATTTATTTTCTCTTCTACTGCCGCTATTTATTATACAGTTTCTTGTCACCACGATTCTTCTTGGTTTTCTTGAGTTATTTAGCGCAGATTCTTCATGGACTACTTACATGATCCCGATGATTTGTACGGCGATCCGATTCTTCTTTGGTTCCACGCTTAACCGAAGCTAAGTTCCTTTTCATTTTTTTATTTTCCATCTTACACATTGGGGACAATGTTTCGATTAAGTGGGGGGTAGAGGAACGTCACTTAGCTTTTTAGCAGTATATTCCATGAATTGCATGATTATCTTGATTCTCTTTGATGCACGATTCACCACTTAGACTTTGATTCGTTTCGATAGAATTTCAAAAAATTATGATATCTTTGATCTTTTCGAGTTAATTGACTTCATCTTTGTTTTACTTTGTACAAGTAAGAGAAAATGCCCACTTCTGAAGTAGTGGCGTATTAAGCGCATATTCCATTATGAGCTACCATTTTAAGCACGTATAACTCACTTCCCTTGGTGTGTAGTCGATAACATATTTCTTTGACTAGAGTTGACCCTGGCTTCATCACGAATCATGTTTCACATACGCTTAAAAGGCAAAGGAATTTTTGATTCGGTAGTTTATCATGAGTGGGGCCGTGAGGATAGTTAAATCAATGAGAGTTTACCCGCCAAGAAAGAGAAGTGCATTGAAATATATACATTTGTAATCTCTTTGGCAATACTTTAGTCGATGGAGCGTAAGACGCACGACTTTTGCATAGACCGATAAACGTGAGCCTAAGAGTAATATATGCTCTGTTCTCGATCCGCCTTGCCAGCTCAATTAATTAACAAATACTTGTTCGAGACTGGTTAGTTCAACTACGGGTTGATGTAATGTGAAATTGTCTACATTTCTAAGCGGTTGTGAAAGTTATTGCACACACACATTGGCTCATGACGTGAATAGTGTTTAATATGTTACTGATGGATGTGAGTGGCATGATTTTGATCTTTCCTTAGTAAAGCATAGCCGTTTTTGATTAACCTGTGTATTGATCTGAGTGTTATTTTCTTTTCACCTTTTTGCTCCGGACGATCAAAAGGTAAGTGGGGAGTAGTTGATAACTCTCTAAATGGTACCCGTAATTATACCTTTATTCACCCCGAATTCTTCTCAAGAGAGGATAGATAGGGTCGTTATTATGTGGAATATATGTTAAATGCTATATGAGTGTTTCCAGGATCGTAATTCTGCATCTATTCCTTTTTCTCGATGTTTTGGTACTGTTTTGTCACGTTTTGCGTGTTTTATAGGATGTACCACATCTAGAGCATTGGAGAACGGGTCTGGACAAAAAGAAGTACATTGAGCCAAGTGATTGAAGTTTAAGAAGAAGCTGCTGAAAAAAAGGAAGAAAAGTAGGCCCGGTAACCCGAAGGCTAGGCCCGTTAAACCGGCGTCTTGTGGAACACGAAACTGATTTTGCCTTATTATCTAGCTCGGTTAGGGTTTTATAGAGTCTTAAGTTGGCTATTGTATCTATACAAAGCCGCATATACTGAGAGTTTTCATATGCTTAATACAATCTTCAATTTTATATATTACATTACAATTATTATTATGCAATAAAGTTTCTTGAGCTTTGGAGAGTTTTTTTCGGTTTCCTCCCATCTTCCATCATCTCTAGCTTTAGTAGATCGAGCTAGATCTCCATTGTTGAAGGTATGAAGTTTTGAACGTTCCTTTTTGTCTTCAATATGATAGATCTGTTCGTATTTATGTGTTTTATTTAATCTGCATGTTTAACAACCCCATGATTTACTTATTTTAATCGTACTGAGCAATGTAGATCCAGAAATTAGGAAAATCCACCCACGGAAACCCGGTGGTGTATACCGGTTTACCGAGGCATGTTTTAGAAAACCTAAACTGGGATTCACTACAGCTACATTGATCGGTAGGAATAACAAAAACGAGTAGTAGGTCTGGCCAATCTAATATTCGTAATTCGTAAACTAACATGAAGGGCTGTTAGTGAAGTGTTAATTAGGACATAGTCTTGAATGGACCCTAGGAACGTGCTAGTCAATGTCGACAGCTGTCGAGGCAGGTTAGCGGCATGAGTTAGCGCTCAATATCGACAGTTCTAGTTCTTTATGCGTATGGGCTATTACGGACCAATTAAGGAGGGTAGCTTGCGTAAAGATTTTCTACTGCCATTGTTGGAGTAGATAGGAGTAGGAATTGCACCCGTAGCTGATCAATATGATAATAATCATTAAAAGCTCGCGATTAATCTAAGGAAATTATGTGGGGAAGTAAACATAACGATTAACTAATCCGAGTTAGTAGATCGGTGAGGAGAGGGAGAGGTATACCATGTTTGTTTTCTTTTATGTTATTGTTGGTCAATGACCGCCTCTATGTTGCTTCTTAATTCGGATAGAATCATTTATACTTATAGTTGCATCGTACTGCGATCAATAAACACGTGGGATCGACCTTTACTCGCATTTACTATACTGCGATGTACCTAGTATTTAGTAATATCGACGTTAGTAACGTACATGCGAGCAATAAACACGGTCGCCTAGCACACTTGGAGCACCCCGCCCGGGGATCGTCCGTGGCCTGGGCGGCGCCTAGTGTGTATATGGCGCACGCCAAGACACATTGACCTACGCCAATCGAGAAATTAGAAGTCTGATGAAGCATTTAATGCATGGTGTCAGTCAGCCAACTACCAATCAGAAACTATCTCACGCCAATAGACATTGGCCCACGCCAAGTATTCACAATGAACAAAATGGCGCACACCAAGGCATATGGTGCACGCCATTATTGTAGAGTCAGCAATTAATGGTCTAATTTATTCACTTCACCTACCATATCACAAATATACTTCATCTTCTACACTCTCACTCTTCCTTGAAGGCACCCCAAGCCCCAAGGCTGGTCTATCCGAATTTTAGCATAAAATTAGCTCTTAATTGCAAGTGTAAACATTAAGAATTCCTAGTTTGATTTCTACTACTTTTGTTGGAGCAAGATTAACACTTGTGTATCAAACTCCATTGAAGGCTTTTGAAGTTTGAATGAAGGTTTCCATTTTCGAGTTCATAGCTTGTGATTGGTAAAATTCTTAGTCTCTACCTTGATATAATTGTTCTCATCATTATGATTACTAATCTTGACAAGTTGGTGTTCATAGTCATGAGTGGCTAGTTCTAACACTAGCCAAGATAATGTAGTAGAAATAGTATAATCTCTTATGTTGATTGGGAATGGTTGTTTATGTTGTTTAGTTTCAATTCTTATTAATCTTTTCCTACTTGCATTATATGGTTTGCTTGTATTGGAGTAATTAACTAATGCTTGTATATACACATTTGATGGAGACCGAAAGGAGATGTTAGGTGTGAGAAAGGGGTAGGAGAACCGGAAGGTAAAATCGACCTTACGAGGAAGTCGATTTATTATCCCGGGATTATTTCTTGTTCATTGCATTCAAGTTCGTATCATGTCAATTCATTAGGTTTATGACACCTAAACCAAGGAGGATGCATAGAGTAGTTTCATACACTCGTATAAGAGGAAACTACTTGCTTAGGAATGCACTGTTTCACACATTTGAACATCATTGGTAAGTGTTGGTCCCTTGAAAAGGCTTTGGTTAAGTTTAGAGGGGGGGGGGGGTGAATAAACTTAACACTTAAAACTTTGGAGTTAACAAATTCTGCAACTTCGGCGGCACTGCGATACTTCGAGTCTGCGTCGAGACTTCGATAGCTCCGTCGATAAACGATAGTCTACTGATAGTTGAGTTTGCTGAATTTGTGCAGCGGAATTATATCAAAATTAAGCCTTGAAACTTGTTGTTAAATATGATACTAAGTATTAGATACTCAGTAGTGCAAGTGTGTGATTTCAGTTGCTAGATTCAGTAGATTGATGTGTAAAATAAACTAAGTGCGAATGTAAATGCGAAAGTAAGTAGGCGATTTTATAGTGGTTCCGGTGGTGTAATCCTGTCGGTCCACTCTTCTCCCGTGACGTTGGAGGAAATTCACTAGAGATCTTTGATGTAGTCGTTACAAAGATTCCTAAGTTGCTTGTCCTTCACCAATAACTATGGCTTCACAAACCGAAAACTCGGGAACGGTAGGATTGCGCTCCCGAGTCTTCCACTTGGTCCTTGAAGGGTAGGATTGCCTCTTCACCACTCCACCACAAACAACGGTCTTTCACACCAAAGTGCTTCACTGTCTTCGGCAAGAGTTCTTTATAAAATAAAGATTGAATCAAGTAAATGATTCAGTTGCAGCAGCTTGATTATGATGATATAATCAGCAGCTTGCAGTCTTCAAGTGTGTATGCTTGATGTAACTTGAATATAGAATACACTTGAAGAATTTCTCTGGATCAGTAGCTTTAAGTTCAGTAGGTTCAACAGGGTGTTTTTCAGCTAAGTAAAATATCTCCTCAAAGTTTATCAATTTTCATCCTCTTGTTTCTGAGTTGAAAGTCCTCTATTTATAGGCAAGAATGCATATGACTTGTATTTGAAATTCAAATGTAACCGTTCCTTGTTTTTGTCCCATCTGATTTGCATTCTATCACTATTCATAGGACTGACACTGTCAGAATTCCTTTTTGACAGTGCAGTTTATCCACCCTTTGACTTATATCCAATGGATAAAAATATGAATCATCCCAACGTTCTTTTAATCTCAGCCTTTGATTTCTTTGATAAGTCAGAGGTAGTTGGTTGTCCTTATCCATGTAATCTTCCAATAATCTTGAATTAATCGAGGTATATCATCAGCAGGTTTATCAGTCTGCTGAGATACCTATCAGTCTGCTGAACTCCAATTTGCTGTGTATAAAATATAATGCAGCTGACTTCTTTTATCTAACTTTTATTTGTGAAGTTAGATTACACCTTTTTAATTATAACCAAGTTCCAAACATCATCCAACTTATGGAACTTAGACCTTCTACACAAGGTATATGTGATCAGTTTAGGTCATCACAGACTTGCCTAAATTCGATCCCATATCCTTGACTTAAATTACTAAGTTTGATCCCTTAGCCTTCAGAATCGAGTTTGAGCCCTCGGCCTTCGGTCTTCAGTCTTCAGCAGGTTCCTGACTAGTCTACTGACCTATCTACCCTACTGATATGGACCAGCCTGCTGATAAAGCTCAGCTGACCATTACAGTGCTTGTTTGATCAAACCTATTTATGAATCAAACTCTAATAAACCTATACAAATGATCTAGACATCTTTTTGCCTTTGCACTATAACAGCTAGTCTGGCACTCATCATCAAAACTAAGAAATAAGTCCAACAATTTCCCCCTTTTTGGTGATGATGCCACTACCCTCACCTAACAGCAAAGCAAAAAGACAAAAACAAAAACAGAACAAATAGTCATCTTTCATTAAAATCATTTGTTAAAAAATATTACAGTCTAGAATCAGCAAAAACATAATGCAATTAAGGTATGCTGATCTACTGTCTTCTTTCTCTCTCTTGTCTGGCCTTCTCCACTTGTTCTTGGTAGGCCCTGATCTCTTCTATCATATCCCTCATCCATTCATTTTCAATCAGTGTAAAATCAATGTAGGGATTGACTTGTTTCCACCGAGTTCCATGCTTCGGCGGGATAAGATTAATCGATTCACTTTGAATCCAAACTTCATGTATAGTTCCTTAAACTCTTCAAGTGAATCCTTTGCTTTTGTGATAGGCAAGTTCCTATCACCTCTCCCACTTCTTCCACCTCTTCCACCTCTCGTTTCTTGCCCTTAAGGCTTTAATCCTTGCCTCCCAAAATTTCAATCCCAAGAAAGAGTTCGGACCTTCATGAAACCCTTTGTCTTGATAAGGTTTCCTCCCGTTGTAATACTCTTTCTTGTATTGTCTAAAAAGATCATCGGTAAGTTGCAATGCGCAGTGCGGGTTTCTGAAAAGCATTGGTATCATCTTGCCATCTCTTCGTGCAAAAAGTCTTGCGACCTCTTTTCTTTGCAATGTTTGGCCCTCTTCCCCCTTAGTGACATCATTAACAAAACGGGACAATAGGCCATGAACACTCTCTGTGAAATAACCGATTATTCGGTTGCCCTTCCATAATCTCAGTTCTGGTGTCAACGCAGTAATCCCGGATTGCAAAGTCTGTTCCAGTAGATTGATCCTCTCAGTAACCTTAGGATCCAATCCAGCAGGTTGAGATGTCCAGCAGCCTCAGCAGGCTTAGGTGTAGCAGCAAGGTTGTCAAGTTTCTGATGGATTGAAATAAATTGGTCTTTCAGAAATTTATCTTTTGCAGTATTTCCAACCTTGATGCCCCTCACATCTAGTATCAGATCATTTATAGCATTTTGAGTAGATGTGAAGTTTGAAGCAACTGTGGCAGTAGATTGTCTGTTTTCATTCACCATTTTCATCAGTTCTTCAAATCTTTCTTCCTGTCTATCCAGTTGAGTTCTTAACTGTTGCATATCATTTCTAACAATCCTTAACTCATTCAAAACTTCAACTGGCACTTCACTGGTCATCCTTCCACCAGTAGCTTCATCAGCAGGCTCCTCAACATTGTACTGGTGGCCTCGATTGCTCACAACCATTGCCCAACTCCTATCCAATCCAGCAGGATTAGGTCCTTGATATTCTTCCAAGATAGGATCAAGGGTTGGTTCTTCAAAAATAGGAACAAATGCCTGTTGGGGATCAACTTCAACGTTTTCTTCTTCAGGCATTTGAAATTCCTCATCACTAAAGTCATAGTCCAGCAGCTGCTCATCCTCATTAACAGCAGTCTGCTGACCATCTTTCCCTTCAGTGGTCTTGTCTCTAGTAGGCTCCACTACGGCGGCCTCTTCGACAGACGGGGGTTTCCTCCAAACCCAAAGTTTGTTCCAACCTTTGTCCAGGTTCTGTTTGAGAATCAGCAGCCCTGTACCTCTTGTTCCAACCTTTGTGCAGGTGCTGTTTGTAGCCCAGCAACCTGTACCTCCTCTTCAACTCTCTGTGGATTGAATATAGCCTCATTATCCACTTGGAATCCTTCAGCATGACCAATCTTGTTCAGAATGATGGCAGTTTTAGTGAGAATGCCCTCAAAGTCAAATCCATCTTGATATTCAATAGATGCCTCTGAGCTGGCACTAGGTTCACTGAAATCAGTAACCTTTTCTTCATCCAAATCCTCACTCTGTTCAGCTTCAGTTTGTGCAGTAGGCTCTACAACATGGAATGTATTTGGTTCATCAGCTAGCCTACTAGCACTCAAATTAATTCCTTCATTGATCAATGCTTCCAGATCATCCATGGTGAGATCCTGTAGATCCTCATCCATCTCTCCAGTCTGCTGGCCCTCAGCAGACTTACCAGTATCAGTGGACTGTTGTACAGGTGGTTCTTTCAACAGTGCAGTCCCACTGGTTCCTCCTGGTCCAGAGGTAAAATCTCCTCTTGAATCTGATGATGAGGATGTGTCATCATTGCCATCTCTTGGATCCCTAAACTTGATACCCTCATCCTTCTGTTGCTCATCAAATAAGTCCATCAATCTGGATTGCAGCAAAGTAGTATCAACTAGGTCCAACAAATTTTCTACTCCCAACTTGTTAAAAGCCCATTCTTCAAAATCTGTCATAGGCTCAGCAGCTGGCTTTTGTCTCTTGTAGAAACCAAACTTCCATTGAAAATAGTCAGCATTTGCTGAAGTTTGGGATCTACATACTCTTCTTTTTTCTTCCTTTCTTTCACATGCCTTTCAAATGGCATGAAAGATCTCCTGGGAGCAACTCCAGTACCTTGTTGACCTCCAAAGGTTCCAACAAGTAGGTTCATGGTTTCTTCAACAGATGTTTGAAAGTCAGTAGGTTGCTGAGGTTCTGTATTGGTACCTACTACTTCCATCTGTACAATACTTGATTCCCCCTGACTTACATGCTCATCAGCAGGGTTAGCAGCAGACTACTCTTCCCCCTGAGTTCTTGCAACAATTGCAGGGTCTTCAACCATTTCTTCAACTACCACAGCAGGTTCAGGTTCAGTGGTTTGCTGTGGGTCTTCAGTAGATACTACAGCAGGCTCAGGGTCAGTAGACTGATGTATATCTCCAACAGATTGCTCAACAACAACCTGTCCAGCTTCAGTAGACTTAACAACCTCTTCAGGTGAGGAGTCAGTAATTTCCACAGGCTTGATGATAGTTAAGGGCTCAGCCTCAATAGCCTCTTCTTCCTCTTCTATTGATGCTTCTTCTTGGGCTCTTTGTGCCTCCAAGCTTTTCAGTTCTTTCCCTTTTCCATGTTTGTGTTTATGGATAATTTCTTTTCTCCTCTTGGAAAGGGGTTCATCATCTTTTTCAGCCACAGTAGACTTCCTCTTTCTACTGGCTTCCTTCTGTTGTTCCCTCAGAATTTCAACAACAATTTTTCTTGCAGCACCAGCAGGGTCAGTAACCTCCACTGAACCCTCAGCAGACTCAGCAGTCTGTGCTGTTTGCTTCCTTGTTCTTTTCGAAGGCTTTAATACCTCAGTTATCTTCCTTGTTTCTGCACCTTTTCTTTTCTCAGCAGCTTTCTTTGGTGCAGCAGGTTTAACAGGTTTCTTTTTAGTTTGCTTGACCTGCTCACCACCAGCATCACCATCACCATCACTATCAACATCAGCAGCAGGGTCAGCAACATCTTCATCATCATCTAGACCAGGAATAGCATAATCAATTTCCTTCTTGTATCTAAACTGATTTATCTTCTCAGGTTCTATGTCAGGGATTTCCAAATGATTCAGCAGGGTCTGAACCATTAATCCTAAGGGGAGGGCCTTGGATTTCCTCTTTCCTTCTCTTTCTTCCTTGGCTACCTTCTTCATGTAATGAATGAAATAGCCAGCCCAATCAAACTTCATGCTCCTGCAGATGATTATCATCAGCTCTATCTTGGGTCCTGATAGAGTATCCATACTTCCAACCAGTCCAAGTATGTTCTTAGCAATGAGTTTGCTCAGCAGACTGTACTCATTTCCAATATGTCTGCAATTTATGCCTGGAACGGATTTGGTGGCTGCATTTGTTTTGATTTGATCAACAAAAGCCATCTTGTCCAATCCCATTGCTTCAGGATTTACTGGACCATCCACCACTTCTTCAAATCCGAACACTTCCCTCAGTAGACTAGAGGAAACTACAATCTCCTCAGCATTCACAGTTGTCTTGAATGCTTCAGTTCCTTCTTCCACAACCATGTTCTTCCAGAAATCAATAACATTGGTGTATGAAATTGTTTCTAGTCTGAGATTGAGTATGTTCTCCAATCCTGCAAACCTCCTGATTCTCCTACCAATATTAATGGCCAAATCTGTTTTGTTTGCATCCACAACAAAGCCTCTAACACTTTGGCTCTTTTCAATAAGAACATCAACCTTGTCCGCCATTTGTATAAGAAGAATGAGATGGAGAAGATTGATTATGAATCTGTGTTCACACAGTGTGAAATTCGCAGTGATAAAGCAGATTTTGCAAGTAGAGAATCCGCTGTGTAACAGTCTGAATATATAGACAGTGAGTGGTTGCAACTGTCATTGCACGTACATCCATGTCAACCACGATTAATCTGAATAAATGCTGGCTTGACACGTGTTCTATAACGTCTGATAACCGTTAGATCGTGTTAACTGTGGTAATAAATGATAGAATAAATATCCCGCCAATTCTGCTTTTTGACTTTAATAACTTTGACTGTGTAACGTTCCATTCAGCAGGGTAGTCCTCAGCAGGGTGGGCTCAGCAGTCTGCTGATACTGAAGCTTCAGCAGGCTGCTGACAAAGTGACTCTGCTGATCCTTGATTTCTTCAAATTTTGTTCAATTGATAATACAAGATGAAGTTTAATACCAATGACTGATCTGTCAAGTGAGCTCACCCAACATGACAAAGACCAATCCCCTTGGCAACCTCATTTGCTCAATTGTCCAAACATAAGTACATGGAATTGTTGATACCAATGACTAATCGGCTAAGTGAGCTCACCCAACATAGCAAAGACTAATCCCCTTCGTGAATTCCAGTACAATGCTGAATATCAGTCAACTTTGATAATTCCAAGTTCAGTCCTTAATTTAGCAAATCTTTCACTGTCAAGTGGTTTAGTGAAGATATCAGCAAGTTGATCTTCAGTAGGGATGTATAGAACCACCACATCTTTCTTTTCAACATGATCTCTTATAAAATGATGTCTCACATCAATATGCTTGGTTCTTGAATGCAAAACATGATTTTCTGTGAATGGAATTGCACTTGTGTTGTCACACATAATTGGAATTTCCTTTTCTTCAATTCCATAATCCCTTAATTGTTGTCTTAGCCAAAGTACTTGTGCACAGCAACTTCCAGCAGCTATATACTCAGCCTCAGCAGTAGAAGTTGATATAGAATTCTGTTTCTTGCTAAACCAGGAGACCAGTCTATTTCCTATTAACTGACAGGTTCCTGAGGTGCTTTTTCTATCAATCTTGCATCCAGCATAATCAGAATCTGAGTAGGATATGACTTTGAAGCTTCCTTCCTTGGAATACCATATCCCTACTCCCAAAGTCTCTTTTAGGTACTTGAGAACTCTTTTGACTGCACCTAAATGACTTTCTTTAGGTTTAGATTGAAATCTTGCACAAACACCTACAACAAAGGATATTCGAGTCTGTTGGCGATGAAGTACAACAGTACGCCTATCATCCTTCGTATAAGGTCCGATCAACATCTTTGCCTTCTTTATCTTCATCCAATCGATATTTGTACTCATAGGAGTTGAATTCTTAGTGCTATTTTCCATACCAAACTTCTTCAGCAATTCCTTGGTATACTTGGTTTGATGAATGAAGATTCCATCTTTCATTTGTTTAACTTGCAATCCCAAGAAGTAATTCATTTCTCCCATCATACTCATTTGAAATTTGCTCTTCATTAGATTTGCAAACTTTTCACAAAGTAAATCATTTTCAGAACCAAAGATTATGTCATCAACATAGATCTGTACCAGCAGGGTGCTGTCCCCTTCACTGATTCTGAAAAGTGTCTTGTCAATGGTGCCTTTTGTAAAACCATTATCCACCAAGAATTGAGATAGAGTCTCATACCATGCTCTTGGTGCTTGTTTCAATCCATAAAGTGCTTTGTTGAGTCTATACACTTTATCTTCTTGATCTTTAACTTCAAATCCAGGAGGTTGCTGTACATACACTTCCTCCTCTAGAATGCCATTCAAAAATGCACTTTTGACATCCATTTGATATACTTTGAAGTTCTTATATGCGCATGTGCCAAGAATAATCGATAGCTTCCAATCTTGCAACAGGTGCATAAGTTTCATCAAAATCTATTCCTTCGCTTGAGAATAGCCTTTTGCAACTAGTCCGGCCTTATTCCTTACAATGGTACCGATTCATCAAGTTTATTTCTGTATACCCATTTAGTACCAATGATATTTGCATGACTTGGCCTTTCAACTAGTGTCCAAACTTGATTTCTTTCAAATTCATTTAATTCTTCTTGCATAGCAATTATCCAATCTGGATCTGAAATCGCTTCTTCAACAACTTTAGGTTCCATTTGAGATAGAAAACAAGTAAACATAGCTTCCAGTTGTCCTCTAGTCCTCACACCTTGCTGTACATTGCCAATAACTTGTTCAGCAGGGTGATTCCTTAACCATTGTGGATTCTGGTTATTTTGATTATCAGGAGCCTCATCTTCAGTAGGGTCTGCTGTAGCTTCTTCTACGGGGGGTCAGCAGATCCTTGAACTGCTTCGGTTGTTGCATCAGTAACATTACCAAGGGGTGTTCGGTAGGGGCGATATCGAAACTTTCAAGTCATTGAATCTTTCCAAAACTTCAACACAGTCTGGATCGGTGACTTGTTGATTCTCAGCAGGTCCACAATCTTCATCTTCCATACCAGTAAACTTAGGTTCATCAAACACAACATGTATTGTTTCTTGTTTCAGTGACCTCTTGTTCAGCACCCTGAATGCCTTGCTGACTGAAGAATATCCCAAGAAAATTCCTTCATCTGATTTTGGTTGGAATGTTTTCAAATGAACTTTATGATTTAGGATAAAACACTTGCTTCCAAATGGATGAAAATAGGATATGTTAGGTTTACTTCCATTCCAAACCTCATAAGGTGTCTTCAGCAGCTTCTTGTTTACTGATGATAGCATTCTGTATTGACTGCTTCAACCCAATATCTTTCAGGTAGCAATGCTTCACAGATCATTGTTCTTCCTGCTTCCTTTAAAGTCCTGTTTCTTCTTTCAGCAACCCCATTTTGCTGAGGTGTACCAGCAGCAGCAAGTTGATGTAGTACACCATTCTGTTCACAGTATTCTCTTATTACTTTGTTGAGAAATTCAGTACCCTGATCTGATCTTATTTTTATTACTGTTAAACTTTTCTCATTTTGTAATCTCTTCAAAAGATTAGGCATGCTTTGGAGTGTTTCACTTTTCTTGTTCATAAAAACCACCCAAGTATATCTTGAATAATCATCCACAACCACTAAGGTGTACTTATTTCCTATTACACTTGTTGGAGTTATTGGTCCAAAAAGATCCATATGCATCAACTCCAACACTCTATTAGTTGATTGTTTGGTTTTTGACTTGAAGCTTGACTTTATCTGTTTACCCTGCTGACACGCATCACATATAGCATCCTTTTTGAATGTGATCTCAGGTAAACCAATCACCAGCTTCTTCTTCACCAACTGATTGATATCATCAAAGTTTAAGTGATTCAACTTCTTGTGCCATAACCAATTGAGTTCGGACTTGGTATGCACAATCGAGCAGTTTCGGAACTCGCTAGTAGACCAATCCACAACATACATGTTTTGTTGTCTTCTACCAAACAAGTACAACTTGATCACCTCTTTCACTAATGACAATACAATTGTTTTTGTCAAAAGTGACTTTGTATCCCATGTCACAGAATTGTCCAGTGCTCAGCAAGTTGTAGTCCAGTCCTTCCACATATGCAACATTTTTTATTGTAAGTCCATTTCTCACAAGTGTGCCATATCCTCTTGTATATCCATGTGTATTCTTGTTGCCAAAATTCACCCTTGGACCATCTTTTGCCACAAAGTTTGTTAAACAGTGCTTATTCTTTGTCATGTGTCTGGAACATCCACTGTCAAAGTACCAGACACCCTACAAAACAAAGTTTATGCATTTTAGGTACCAAACCTGTTTGGGTCCATAGTGGTCAGTGGTAAGCATGACTTTTGGTAAGTTTCCATAAGGTCTTCTCCTAAAAGTGTCATACTTTGGTTCATACATGTATTCCACACATCCATAGGTTCTAACAGTAGGTTGTGTAGAATTCACATATGTTTTCTGGCCTTTTGGTTTATAATGCTGTTTGAAGTGATTCTTGGTGTTAGAAGCATTAGTATAACCATTTGTTTGTTGTCTATTAGGAACAGCCCTGTAATATGGAGTCTGCTGAGGTCCCTGCTGAGGCCTTTTATAAGTCCTCTGCTGAGTCCTTTGCTGATTCCATTGCTTAGGTTTTACCCTAGCAAAGATGGTTATACTTGGTTGTTTCTATCGGCGGTACAAGAATATTCCAATCATCATCAGTAGGGAACAGTCTACCTTTCCCCCTGAGATAAGTATCCCTTGAATGATTAACATTTTTAGATTTAGGATTCTTATCCTTGGAATATTTCTGACCTCTACCTTTTTGTGGTCCAAATGGACTTGGTAGCGGTGCCGCTATCGCGGCTCTAGAAGGTCCGGCGATCCTATTTTTAGATTTACTCTTTTTATTAGGAGTCGTTGACTTCTTTGACTTCGATTTTGCTTCCTTGAAGCATTCTCATTGGGTTTTACTTGCCTCGGCAACCTTGCGGGAGTTGGATCTAGTGCGGTATAAACATAGGAACAATTACGGTACTAGGTTCGGTGACCTTCTTGGATCCACTCTTGTTAGATTGCTTGAGTTCCAAATCCAAGCCCCGTTCTATCCCCATAAGGCTTTCCCGATTTGTATGCGGTAGTGGAACAAGATGGTTCGAGCGGATTCGTAGGTCGTTGGATGTTCGACGGACTTATACGATTCTCGTCCAACATCTTTTTCCTTACCTTTGAGAACCCTTAATTCGGCTTTCAATCTTCCAACTTCTAACTCAAGAGCTTCTTTTTCGGCCTTCACAATCTCATAACCAGATTGTATTATCCTCGATTGATTAAGGATGGCATCCAAAGTCTCATTATTGTCGAATTTCTAGGATTTGAACCACAAGTTGATTCACAATCACTTCCAGCAGGAGTATTGATGGATACAGTGTTGTATACCTCCTCAGTTTCATCCATATTGGCCATCAAAGCATAATCTTCCATCTCAGCAACCAATGCTTTGTGTCATCGATTCATTTCCCTTTTCGATTCCACTTCATACCCGATTCATCTTCGGCAACCATAGCCTTCTTGCCATATCTTCTTTGTTGACTCTTGGTCTTCGGTAGGTCCGGACAATCGGAGTCTAAAGTGTCCTGGCTTCTTGCAGTTGAAGCAAAGATAATCAGGTTCCTTACTTTGTTTTAACTCAGGACAGTCAGGTTTGAAGTGTCCTGGTATCTTGCAGTTAAAGCACAGATAGTCATTGTCTTTCTTTGATTCTTCTTTCTTTCTTTCAATAGGCCTCTTAGTGAAATTTCTTGAAGGGGCCTTTCCAGTCTTCATCATCCTGATTTTCTTGCTCAGTAGGGCAATCTGCTCCTGCATCTCATCCAGCAGATCATCTTGTCCTCCTGATGTTTCTTCTTGATGTGAAGCAGCCAATGCAGTGGTCTTTGGCTCTTCCTTTTTAGTCTCAGGTACAAGCTTTTTGCTAAATTCATAAGCTTTGAGATCTGAAAACAATTTGAAGGTGTCTTCTTCATGCAACTTTCTCATTTCTTCTATTGCAGTCACCTTCATTTTCCAAACATCTTTTGCAGGTAGAGCCTCCAAGATTTTGGTGTTTATTTCTTCCTTTGAATAACTTACACTCAGCAGGGTAAGTTCATCCAGGATTGCATTGAATCTTGATTCCATTTGCTCAATGGTTTCATTTTGCAGCATCTTGAACTTTTGGAACCTTTTTCTGGCCACACTGATTTTATTCTTCTTTATTGCATCAGTGCCTTCACAGATCAAATGTATCTTGTCCCAGAGTTCCTTTGCAGTTTTGCAATCTTTAACCTTCATGTACATATTGCTATCCAGAGTTCTATAAATGATATCAATAGCAATGTTGTTGAGGTTTGCTCTTTTTCTGTCTTCTGCATTCCATTCTCTTTTTGGTTTAAGAATGTACTAGTTGTATCACCCACTGTTATTGCCTTGGTAATCTCCAGTGGTCCATCAGTTAGTACATCCATCATCTCATCATGAGTTGCAGCAAGGTATGCCTGCATTCGACGTTTATACTCATCAAATCTATCTAGAGAACACATCAGCATTGTTCTAGCATACTGGGTGTTGTCCATGATGCAAGTCTTTGAAAATCAATAACTTGAAAGAAAGTTTCAAAGAATTTTCACAAGCACAACAAGTAGGATTACTTCAAAACAGAAGCACTGCTCCGATACCAATTATTGGTCCCTTGAAAAGGCTTTGGTTAAGTTTAGAGGGGGGGTGAATAAACTTAACACTTAACACTTTGGAGTTAACAAATTACGCAACTTCGGCGACCTACGATACTTCGAGTCTGTCGAGACTTCGATAGCTGGCGATAAACGTAGTCTATCGATAGTTGAGTTTGCTGAATTTGTGCAGCGGAATTATATCAAAATTAAGCCTTGAAACTTGTTGTTAAATATGATACTAAGTATTAGATACTCAGTAGTGCAAGTGTGTGATTTCAGTTGCTAGATTCAGTAGATTGATGTGTAAAATAAACTAAGTGCGTAATGTAAATGCGAAAGTAAGTAGGCGCTTTATAGTGGTTCCGAGGTGGTGTAATCCCGTCGGTCCACTCTTCTCCCGTGATGTTGGAGGAAATTCACTAGAGATCTTTGATGTAGGCTGTTACAAAGATTCCTAAGTTGCTTGTCCTTCACCAATAACTATGGCTTCACAAACTGAAAACTGGGAACATGTAGGATTGCTGCTCCTGAGTCTTCCACTGGTCCTTGAAGGGTAGGATTGCCTCTTCACCAGCTCCACCACAAACAACAATCTTTCACACCAAAGTGCTTCACTGTCTTCAGCATGTTCTTTATAAAATAAAGATTGAATCAAGTAAATGATTCAGTTGCAGCAGCTTGATTAGGATGATATAATCTGCAGCTTGCAGTCTTCAAGTGTGTATGCTTGATGTAACTTGAATATAGAATACACTTGAAGAATTTCTCTGGATCAGTAGCTTTAAGTTCAGTAGGTTCAGCAGGGTGTTTTTCAGCTCAGTAAAATATCTCCTCAAAGTTTATCAATTTTCATCCTCTTGTTTCTGAGTTGAAAGTCCTCTATTTATAGGCAAGAATGCATGTGACTTGTATTTGAAATTTAAATGTAACCGTTCCTTGTTTTTGTCCCATCTGATTTGCATTCTATCGTCATATTCATAGGATCGACACCGTCGAATTCCTTTTTGACGGTGCGATCATCCACCCTTTGACTTATATCCAATGGATAAAAATATGAATCATCCCAACGTTCTTTTAATCTCAGCCTTTGATTTCTTTGATAAGTCAGAGGTAGTTGGCTGTCCTTATCCATGTAATCTTCCAATAATCTTGAATTAATCGAGGTATATCATCAGCAGGTTTATCAGTCTGCTGAGATACCTATCAGTCTGCTGAACTCCAATTTGCTGTGTATAAAATATAATGCAGCTGACTTCTTTTATCTAACTTTTATTTGTGAAGTTAGATTACACCTTTTTAATTATAACCAAGTTCCAAACATCATCCAACTTATGGAACTTAGACCTTCTACATAAGGTATATGTGATCAGTTTAGGTCATCACATACTTGCCTAAATTCTGATCCCATATCCTTGACTTAAATTACTAAGTTTGATCCCTTAGCCTTCTGTAACTGAGTTTGAGCCCTCAGCCTTTAGTCTTCAGTCTTCAGCAGGTTCTTGACTAGTCTACTGACCTATCTACCCTACTAATATGGACCAGTCTGCTGATAAAGCTCAGCTGACCATTACAGTGCTTGTTTGATCAAACCTATTTATGAATCAAACTCTAATAAACATATACAAATGATCTAGACATCTTTTTTCCTTTGCACTATAACAGCTAGTCTGGCACTCATCATCAAAACTAAGAAATAAGTCCAATAGTAAGTTAGAAGGAAACCACTCCCATGATACTAATAGAGATTTGCTTAATCTACACATTGTCTTGGTTAGGTTTCTTTTATCATTTATCATCCTTAACACTAGAAGAATCATTTATACACTTACTTTCTTGTCTATTGCGTCCTAGATCGAAATAATAAAAGCTTTTTGGTGTTTAACCTCACAAATCCTTGTGGGATACAACTTTGACCACTAGACTAGACTACAATTTACCCGGTACACTACCGGTTAGATTGGACACCTAGGAAAGTCGCATCAGTTTCCTTTCAGATCTTCCATTTTGAGGGTGAATATGAGGACAAGGGTGCCTAAACCTAATGCAACATTTGGCAAGAAAGTGTGTTAGGCTCCTATACTCCCCTCCCCAATCAGATTGAATTGTTTTGATTCTAGAATTAAATTGATTTTCAACCATTTCCTTTAACACAGTGAAGACATGATAAGCATCAGACTTAAGTTCGAGAGGGGTAAATCCATTTGTATCTGCAATATTCATCAATAAAGTGTATGTAGTATATTTAATGGGAGAAGGTCCCCAAAGATCTGTGTGAATTAATTCAAGGGCAGTAGAAGCTCTACTGTGGGATACATGAAAGGGATTGGCATACAATTTTCCATATTGACAAGCATCGCGAAAGGAAAGAGATTCATTAACAGAAACATTACAATCATTCAAAACTTGATTTAAGATCTTAACTGTGGGGTGTCCTAGTCTTCTATGCCAAACAATGGCCTGATTATTTTGAGGACCAGGGGTGACTATATAAGCAGACATTCTTCTGGATTGTGGGGAGCTCTGAGGTGTGATGGAACTGAAGTGTTGAGGTTCAATGGCTTTGACTGGCTGAATCTTGTAGAGGCCATTTTCCAGGATTCCTTCCAGAAACACCTTCTTTGATGCTTGATGCTTGATCCTTGACAAGACATTTCGAAGAAGAAAACTCAATCAGAACAGGATTAACAGCAGTTAATTTAGATACTCAGTAAAAAAAAGTTGAATTTTAGGTAAATGAAGAATATTGGATAGATGGAGTTTAGGTTTTAGTTTGGTGTAGCCTGTGTGAGCAATGTGCAAGTGATTACCTTTTCCAACTACCAATGTATCATTACCTTCATACTCAAATCTCAAAGAAATATTACCAAGGTCTGATGTAACATGATTAGATGCTCCACTGTCATCATACCATCCTGAATCTGAGGTCATTTCTGGTGTAGCTTGATAAGCAGACAATTGTCTGGAGTTTTGCTGGTTTGAATTTTGATTAGGTGGCACATAGTCTTCTTTAAACCTATGATAGTAAGAAACAACTATATGTCCAACCTTCCCACATATCTGACAGGTTGGTCTTGGATTTCCAGAATTTTTCCTACCGCCACCTATTCCGCTTGATCTACCGCTTCCACCATTAGAGCTTCTGCCTCTGTTGGACTGATTATAAAGGACCTAGATTGAGGTCTTTGTCCTGTCTGTACCAAATTTGCAGTGGGGCTCCCCAGATCAAATAAACCATTAGATTAATTAAAAGGGGACCCAACCTTGATTATTTGTTTGGTTCAATCCGGTTTTCCTTCATCTATAAATTCATTGATTTGGAAATGGAATAAACATTATTTCATCTTATTCCTTTTCATTCCTGCGAAATATGTGTGTCATAAGTGTTTCCTATGAAGACTTACATAATATTGTCTCAGAAAAACATGGGCAACGATACATCCACTGTGAATATTCACTCAGTGTATCATTCGAGACTTTTATCATTATGAAGTATTGGTAATGATGCATCCACTCCATATGTCCACTCTATGCATGTGTCACTCTACAATTGACCATCAATCAATGACTCATACACCTCAACATATGGAGTGATATATGGTGTGAATATATCATTTTCTATACAATCATATCACTCAATAGAGTCCTGCACAGTGATTTATGATGATAAAAGTGTGAAGTAATACACAGTGTAAATATTCACAATTGTATATCATGTTAAACTACCATTTCTCCCAAAAAAACTTAAGCCAGTAAGAAGGTAGATAATCAAAATTTTATATACCCCAACATGTCTTTTCGAATGTGAGCCAATAATAAGAAAGAGAGAGAATCAACACTAAATAAATAAATAGAAAGTCCATATTTGCAGAAAGATTTAAACTTATCACTTTCTACTATGATACCATCTTCAATTACCATCTCTCAAAAGTTTAAGCATCGGACGAGAAGGCACATAAGTAACGTTTCATATATCTCAAACTTATCAATCTCCCAAAGAAAACAAATTCATGTTCCCATTGAAAACTTTATAAAAGATATATAGTATACAAAAGTTAAAAACTATATACACATTACTACTAATTAAATTGCTCGACTCCATCTCAAGTCCCAACTATAATCCAACTATTATCAAGTACACACATCAAGAAATGTGATTCTTTTTCCCTTTGTTTCTCTATTTTTTTTATGCTTGATTTTGTTCTCAATCAAGAGATTAATGAACATCACATATTAATCTGAAAATAGGAGTGTTACAAAATGAAATCCTTGTTCAACTAAAGCACTTGCAATCCACAGCTTCATACATGCTAAATTCATATCCACTTCCACTTCTTTAACCTGTGTTTTAACACCAAATTTAACTATCTCAATTACATTATTAAAACATAGTGTGTAAGTGTGTGTCTGTATATATATATATGGTGAAATGGAAAACTTACTTACCTTCATTGTGAAAGTGAAAATAAATTTATCCCCAACAGTAGTTAAAAAGGAGCTAGGAACGTCAACATTTTCAATGGAGTCCAAAGCAGCATATAGTGATGGTGCAATTCCTTTTCCTATTTCGCAAACTATTCGCCCATGATATTCTCTTTTATCCATCTGAAATACATCCATCTGCAATGAAAATGTTGAATTTATATTATATATCCACACACACACTGAATCTCTCTCTCTATATATATATATATGGAATTTTATCTTAGTTTATATTACTATATCATAATTAACAATATGAAAATACCTGCAAGATGTTCTTGATCATTATTGGTGTAGGTTGAATGGGGAGTGCACCCAATTGTGGGGGAGTGTACATGCTTTCTCCTTCGTCTTCATGTTCATTAGATTGTTGTGTGAAAGAGGACTCCCCAAGAGAAACAATATCATTTTGGAGCTTCATTATTTTTCTTTGAAGTTCTTGTATATATTGTACTGCATCTCCAATTATAGATGCCTTGTCCATCTATATATATATACATATACCATAAACAATATTAGCTCTTTCATTGTCATATATACATATATTATTGGAAACAATGCTACTCATTACAGGTCAAGAGCAACATAGCAGTTTCTTAGTGACATTTAGTCGAACGCCTTCAACCAAAAATGGTTGAAGGTTGTTACAGCAGTTAGGGAAGTTATAACCGTCATTTGATGTAACTAGCTATAGCATAGGCCTATATATATCTGTACATTGTAACCAGAACAATCAATTCAAGTGAATAAAAATTTCTCCCTTTCTTCTTCTTCTTCAAATTGTTGTTTTCCCGCCTTTTTGTTTTTCAAATTTCAGTTCGATGTTCATCAAGTTCTAGTGATTAGAAATTGAATTTCTATATGGTATCAGAGCATTATTAATGCTTCTGTTCATTTTTTCTCTGATTCTTTGAAGCTTTGTCGTCTTCATTCTCAATTCGTTGTAGATTTCCATATTTCCTTGGAGCTGTGTCTGAGTTCTTGGTCGAATTCCAATAAAAATGGCTCAGAATCAACAAATTTTGCCAGGAAACCCGTTCTACATTCATCCTATTGAGAATCCCTCACTGATCTTGGTGCAACTGCCATTAAACAACAAGAATTGGCATCCATGGAGCTGTCAATGAAGAGTCAGCTCCTTACTAAGAACAAGATTGGGTTTATAGATGATTTGATTGAAAAACCGCATGCAGATTCTCCTGATTTTAAGGTATGGCAGCAATGTAATGCGTTTGTTACTGGTTGGATTGTCAATTCAGTTATTCCTTCAATACCACAGTGTATTATATATAAACCTAGTGCTAGGATCATTTGGATGGATCTTGAATCAAGGTTTTCAAGGTCTCAGATTTGTTAGAAGAGGTTCATACTGTCAGACAGGGGTCTCCGGACGTCACTAGTTATTTTACCAAAGTAAAGACTCTTTGGGATGAGATTGATCTTATGAGGCCAACACCTACTTGTAAATGTGAGCCTAGATGCATCTGTGATGTGCTTAAGGTGTTTGCAGGATATGATGAAACAGAAAAAGTAGTTAGGTTCTTGAAAGTATTGAATCATGAGTATTCTCAAGTTATGACACAGGCACAATTGATGCATCTTGTGCCTGATCTTAATACTATCTTCGCAATGGCCTTGAAGCTTAAGGCACAAAAAGAGTTTGAAACAGCACAGATGTCTCATCAGATGCTTTACGACCGGACTTTCAATACAACTACATGTCCTCCCCAACAAGGGCAAGTGGCTTTTAATAAGGCTGTTAACATTGGAGTTGGAAATAATGCTTATAAGAAGAACAATTAGGACAAGAAAAAACTGCAGTGTACTTTTTGTGGGCTTATTGGCCATACTATTGATAAATGTTACAAAAAGCATGGCTACCCTCATGGTTTTAAGCCCAGAAGCAGGGTCAATATGGTAGAAACTACTGGAGAAACTTTTGTCAATGAAGAGACTTCTGGTGTAGATGGTACACAAGATCCTGAGTCCTTCACCTTGAATAAAATGCAGTATCAGCAACTAATGCAGCTGCTGGATTCACAGAGATCATATGGTTTTGCACATATGGCTAACAAAGCAACAGTTCTTACAACAAATTTTGCACTTACCTCAGACACATCAGGTTTTTCTAACTTTTCAGTTGTATGGGTCATAGATAGTAGGCCCACAGATCATATAGTCAATAGACTTGATTTGTTAGTTAATGCCAAGCCTGTTAACCATATGCTAGTAAGTTTGCCTAATGGTTCCACTGTCAAAGTTTCACATACAGGACAAATATATATAAATTCTGCTTTAATCTTGTCCAATGTTCTGTGTATTCCTGATTTCAAGTTTAACTTGATATCTTTAGGTAAAATTACTATTGATCATGTTTTATCTATAGTCTTTATGCTTAACAAGTGTTTGATACAGGACAAGAAAGCTGAGAATCTGATTGGATCAGCTAGTAAAACCAATGGATTATACATGCTAGATGCTGCATGTTCTACTTTGTCTGACAAGCCTAAAGTTTTAGCTGTTACTAGTAGCATTTCTGATGAACAACTTTGGCATTATAGACTAAGGCATCTCTCTCACAAGAGATTGGTAGATTTACATTTGAACAATAATCCTACTTCTGTACATACTGCTTGTCACATTTTCCATATGGCCAAACATAAGAGAAGTTCTTTTCCTTTGAATTCTAGTTCTGTTAATGGTATTTTTGACTTGGTTCATGCTGATATATGAGGACCATACAGACAGTCCATAGTACACAATCAAGCTTACTTTCTCACTATTGTTGATGAATTTTCCAGGTTTACATGGGTTTTTTTTATGAAATGCAAATCTGAAGCAAGGGACCTTATTAAGTCTTTTTTCCAATATGCATATGTTCAGTTTGATACACATATCAAGGTGTTAAGAACTGACAATGGTCATGAGTTTAATATACCTGAATTCTATAAAGAAAATGGAGCTATACATCAGACTTTTGTGTAGATACTCCCCAACAAAATGGAATAGTAGAAAGAATGCACCAACATATCATGAATGTAGATAGATCTCTCAAATTTCAGTCTAACTTGCCATTAAAATATTGGGGTTATTGTGTGTCACATGCTGTCACTTTGATAAATATAACACCTTCTCTAATATTGCACAATAGAACACATTTTCAACTGTTATATGGTCAGTTACCTACATATGATGATCTGAAAGTATTTGGTTGCCTTGCATATGCCTCTACCCCTGCACATAATAGGTCTAAATTTGAACCTAGAGCTAGAGAATGCATAAACATTGGCATTCCTCAATATACAAAAGGCCATATATTGTTAGATAAGTCCACTATAGACATTTTTGTATCTAGGGATGTCAAAAAATATGAAACATTGTTTCCTTTACATATTTCAGATACAGGTCCTTCTATGGAGGCTATACCTTTACCAGTACCATATCTTGATGCCACAGAGGATTCAACTATTATTTTGGACCATGCTACACCAGTACTTAATCCATATCCCACACAAGAACATCAGCAACAATTGAAAATGATTCCTAAACCTCCTGTTGCTAAAAGATCAACAAGGATCAAGCAACAACCTTCTTATTTGGAACAATACATTTGTCCCACCAAGAAGTCTCCACATCTCATTAATAATGTGATCAACTATGACTTCATAGTCAATGGTTACAAGAGCTTTGTTTGTGTTTCAGACACCTTGACAGAGCCTAAAACCTATAACCAGGCCATCAAACATGACTGTTGGAAAGAAGCAATGAAGAAGGAGTTAGATACACTACAAGCAACAAACACTTGCGAAGTGCTTACTCTTCCTCCTGGTAAAAAGACCATAGGCTCTAAGTGGGTATAAAAAATAAAATACCATGCTGATGGATCCATAGATAGGTATAAGGCAAGATTAGTGGCAAAAGGGTATACACAAACTTATGGCATAGACTATGAAGAAACTTTCTCTCATGTTGCCAAAGTTACAACAATCAGAACTTTGTTGGCTCTAGCTGCATCAAAAAAACTGGCACATCCATCAAATGGATCTGAAGAATGCTTTTCTTCATGGAGAATTAAATGAAGAGGTTTATATGGACTTGCCATTAGGCTACAAAACAGACAAGCCAAATCAAGTATGCAGATTGACAAAATCATTATATGGTCTTAAACAGGCTAGCAGACAATGGAACACCAAGTTAACTACTGCTTTGACAGAAATAGGCTTTGACAGTCACGGCATGATCATAGTCTTTTCACTAGAGGATCGGGAGACAGTTTTGTAGCCCTATTGGTGTATGTAGATGATATTATAGCTGCAAGTGCATCAATGCACCCTATAAATGAGGTCAAAGAGGTCTTGCACAGCAAGCTTCAAATTAATGACATTGGCAGTTTGAGGTATTTTTTAAGAGTGGAAGTGGCCAGGACAGACCAGGGAATTTCCATAAACTAGAGGAAGTATGCTGTCAACCTTCTTCAAGAATATGGCTTCACTGAACCAAAACCAGTCAATACACCCCTTTCATAGCAAACAGAAACTCACCGCTGGGGATTCAGAACTACTTTCAGACAATATAGCATACGGAACTTTGGTAGGAAAACTCATATATTTGTCTTTCACTAAGCCAGATTTAACCTATGCAGTACAACAACTAACCCAACATCTTTCAAATCCCACAGTCAATCATATGCAATTGCACATAAGGTACTGAGGTATATCAAGAAAAACCCTGGCCAAGGTCTATTATTTCCAGCAAACAATGATTTATAGTTGAATGGCTACACAGATTCAGACTGGGCTGGGTGTGAAGAATCTAGGAAGTCCATATCTAGCTACATTATGTTCTTAGGTGGAGCACCAATATCCTGGAAGCAAAAAAGCAGACTACCATAGCAAAGAGCTCCTCAGATGTAGAATATAGAGCCATGGCAAGTGCTACATGTGAGCTACAATGGTTGGTCTACATTATGAAAATTTACAGATACCTGTGCATTTGCCCCTTCTACTATTATGTGACAATGCTACATTATGAAAGATTTACATGATTGCCAAAAACCCTATTTTTCATGAAAGAACTAAACACATAGAATTGGATTGCCACATCACAAGGGCCAAAGTGCAGTCAGGTTTCCTAAAATCGATGCATGTTAGAACTCAGCATCAGTTAGCTGACATTCTAACAAAACCACTGGATGCTCCTCTGTTCAAGTATTTCTTAAATAAAATAGGAGTTCATTCCCTTTTCCAAACAGCCAAACCGAATGCTCCATCCTGAATGCTGCTCATCTCATCAATCATTGGAAATAATGTTGTCATTACAGGTCAAGAAGTTCAAGTTGTCCCCTAGCCAGCTTGAGGGGGGCTATTGGAAATAATGCTGCTCATTACAGGTCAAGAGCATCATAGCAGTTTCTTAGAGACATTTAGTCGAACACCTTCAACCAAAAGTGGTTGAAGGTTGTTACAGCAGTTAGGGAAGTTATAATCGTCAATTGATGTAACTAGCTATAGCATAGGCCTATATATATCTATACATTGTAACCAGAACAATCAATTCAAGTGAATAAAGATTTCTCCCTTTCTTCTTCTTCAAATGGCTATTTTCCCGCCTTTCTGTTTTTCAATTTTCAGTTCAATGTTCACCAAGTTCTAGTGATTAGAACTTGAATTTCTACATATGTAAATGTATATATATGTATACCGAAAATTCTACTACGGAGTGTCCTTAACGAAAAAAGATACATACAAGTTCATAAACAAAGCAAGCAACTAGAAGCACATAGATACATATATACATACCTTAGTGATATTTGGAACTAGGGATCTCAATTCATACAAAGTTCCCTTCATTTGACTTCTTCTCTTCCTCTCCAAAGTCAAAGTCTTCGTCCGGTCAACCTTCTTGTCGCCTCTCTTCCTCTTGGTCGGGTTTCCGCCAGTAGTGGTGGTCGTGGTGGTTGTAGTAGTCGTCGTGCCGCAAGATTCACCCCCCTCCTTTCCCACCTCCCCATGGCTCATTTCTGCTAGAAGCCTATGATCACAACCTAATTAAAGACATTAAAACATTGATACATTAAAAAGTTGTTGTTACATCATGTATATATATATATGGGATGTACATATAATCAAGATCTTGAATCAAGAATACATAGAAGTTGACGTGACAATTAGTATGACGTGCTGAGTTTGATTGGATTATATAAGTTTCTTTTAAGGATAAAACTCCTGACGGGCTTAGCTCGTTTAGCCATGTTTCTTGGCTCCGTTATTGCATATTATACGTAGTAGTCGTGAAGACGATGACAACGGTGTCATAACAACGTTATATCAAAATATTACAAGGCAATATATATCCATATAAATTGAGATTCATTACAAGAAATATTACCATAATCATAGTTTGAAGAGAATTGAATGGTTGGATCAAAATTGTCATTTGCAATAAGCTCCAAACATTCTTCAATATATGTATCACCCATGAAATCATCTAAATCAAACCCCAAAAGCTCGATTCCATTACTTGAAGATTCAAACTTCTCCATTTTTTTTTCTTTCCTTTTCTTTTAGTTTGTAATGATATGTTTGATAATTGGACAATTAATGTTATTGCTTTTATAGAGCATTACTCATACTCTCTTACATGTTATATTAATGAAATGAATGATGTGCGTGACAGTTTCAGAATCTAAGCTGTTGACAAATGATAACTACATGAGAAAATGACAAATGATAAATAATTAGTTGAATTTGTATGCGCTGGAAGGTTTATGGCCTTAAAAAAAATTTATAATATGTCAAGATTATTTTTTTGATTTTGAAAATTAAAGTCAGACATGTGAATGGGATAAATTTTTTGAGAGGTGTGAACGGGATAATTTTTGTGAGGGGTGTGTATGGGATAATTTTTTTTTTTTTTTTTTTTTTTGAAAGGAATGGGATAATTTTAAGTAAGTAAATAATTAGGAGAACTGAATCTAGACAATTGGAATTGTTGGGGTGTAAACTACACCGGAAAGAATACATACTAAAGTTCTCACAAAGGTGTACCTTTCATGGTGTTTGACAAAAGAAAATTTATATTGTATGTGTTTTCTATGAGAAAAATAATGATTGTTATAATAAAAAAAAATAACATGTACTTGATTTGATTTTGATGCGTCTGTGACTACTTATTGTGTTTATAATCTTATTTTGTAATGTATTTGATTGATGAGTTGCATATAGATGGTTTATAGGTGGAGCTTCTTATTGATCGACGGCGTAAAATTTATCATTCAATCAATTTTCTCACGCCTAAGAGGTTTATTTAGCGGTTGACCTATATACATTTCAGACTATATGGTCTGTGTTTTAAGACAGACCAAACAGGAAGCCCATGCGTTAGGAGAAAACTTGGAGGCAGACCTATATAAACATCAGAATATATGGTCAGTGTTTCAAGACGGGCCAAATGGAAGCCACCATGTTAGGAGAAACTTGACGGTTACCTTGTATACATGTCGGACGCTATAGTTCGTGTTTCAAGACGGACCAAATGAAAATCCCATATTCCTGGGAAAAACTTGGAGGCTGACCTATATACTAGGGGTGTAAACGATCTGAGCGGCTCGCGAGCTGCTCGACGCTCGACTCGTTAAATGCTCGCTCGGATATGGTTTTAATCGAACTCGAGCCGAACTCGAGTAGCTCATCATAATTAACAAGCCGAACTCGAGCAATTTAAAGCTTGACTCGACATGCTCACGAGCTTTATCGAGCATTTTAATATTATTTTAAAATATATTATATTTCTTATTATTATGCTGCTGGACTTAATATTTCATGTGCATATCTTAGCATCTTTACCATTTTTTTTAGCTGATTGAGCTGAGCTCAAGTTTGAAAGGGCTCGATTTTTTTCCGAGCATAATCGAGACGAACTCGAGCATGAGTAATATGTTATCGAACCGACACGAGCAAACTTTGTCATGCTCGAGCGATCTCGAGCCGAGTTCGAGCATCAGTATTTTAAGGGGTCTCTCGACTCGATAAATAAATACTTGACTCGGATCGGATCATTTACACCCTGAAGGATGTAGGATCTTAGATCTGAACGAGTTAGATCTACGCGCAGCGGATGGATCACAACATATATACCACAATACATAATTAAAGGACTTAAACTACTACAAGGGGGTTAAGATTATGTTACCAATATCGGGAAGAGAAGCCTTGATCTTCCGATGTGTTCTCCAAACGGCGGTTGGTGGACACCCTTCTTGATAAACGAACCTCCTTGATATGAAACACCAAGAAAAACTCCAAGTTTTTCTTCAACCAGAAACCCAATACAAGAAACAAATTTTTTTCTCTCTATGTATGTATGTGTGGGCGAAAATTGCATTCCCATATGTCTTGGAAGAACTCTCTTTATATAGGAGAGTAAATCCTTGGCCTCCAAGTTTCTAATTAATTAAATAATTAATTAAAAAGAAATCACAATAAAGGATAATTCCATTTATAAAAGATTGTGATTAATCAATCAATCAATTACAAATCCATTATCTTTTATTAATTAATTATTTAACAAGTAAATAATTAATCACACAAGAAAATCAATTCTTGCATTTTATCTCAAAGATTAATGATTTGTTTTGATAAAGTTGTTTTACTTTTAAACGTTCTGTCAATATTCTTGCTCATTTACTTGCCCAAGCCGGACCTTCAATGGAGGGAACCACACCAAGTTCAGTAATGAACTTTTTCATCCAAACTGCTTCATTTGCCGCCTCCGAGGCTGCTATGTATTCGGCTTCCGTTGTAGAGTCTACGCGTAGTCTCCTGCTTGGAACTCTTCCAGCTCACTGCTCCACCGTTAAGCGTGATAATAATGGAGCGATATCTCAGTGAAAGGAACCAATGTCTTATCAGAAGTCCAAACATGTGCCACGGCGCTATCACTTGATTATAGAGATAGTAGATAGAGGAGATGTAAAGATAGAGAAAGTCCACATGGATGATAACATAGCTGATCCGTTAACCAAGGCATTGTCTCAAGCAAAGCATGAGAAACATGTTCACTTGCACGGGCTTAGGCATATGGGTGATTGGCTTTAGGCCAAGTGGGAGATTGTTGGAAAGGTGTCCTAAACCCAATAGGGTTGGACCGGATCCGGCCGGGTCGAGTCATTTACAGTCTATTTAGTTCATGTAATAACTTTATTATGATTAATAAAAGCACTTATGTTATTATATATATTGTTTGTCTTCATATTATTTGTTGTATATATATAGTAACGTCCCTAGTGTCAATCTGTGATAGAGAAACCATGATAGTGATTATGGTTGATGAGATCTCTAATCACTATAACAAGATTGGTACTTAAATGTCTCTAGTCTTACATATTATCAAATGGGACATTGATAGTATAATCGACTAGCACGTATTGGATGTCATCTATCTTTTAGAAGATAGGGATAGATCTCGTCTATCGAAGTGTATGGACACTTGTACTGTATGTGGATGTGTATTAGAGAATGCGTACGTTAGACTGACTCACTTACATTAAGTTTCGCACTATGTGGCGGTTGTGTAATTATCCTTTTAACCGGAGTCTTCATGGCATCACGGTGTGGATTGTCATACTTTGACACTATTGAGATTTCTCTTAACCATGGGGCGATCATGCGGTAGTGATTGGGTATGATATTGAAGCATGCGGAGTATACATGATTGGTCGTCCGGGAATCGCGTATCCTATGATTGGGATCGAATATCCGAAATGGCCTTCTTATAAGGAATGTCTAGCTCTCGAGAATCTTTGCAAAGTGGGAGTAAATGTGTTATCCCGAGAGAGCATGATATCCAGATTATAAGATACGATCGTTAATGTATTGACACTCGAGAAACGATCGTATGGATATTATTACAGCGATAGGATTGTAAGTTACACGGTAACTGCTTCACATGAAATGTAGTAGTCATTGCTTTTGACTTTCCGATGATTGGGGGTCACGGTGTGTTGCTAAACGCTATCCCGTGATCGTTAGGTATGAAAGGCATTTTAGTAAATTGCACTTTGTGTCTACGGCCAACATATTCGGAAGCCTATCGGGTCACACACATATGAACATCGAGTTGGATTAAAATGCGGTTATAGTTGATAACCAAATAAGAAAGTTTATCTCTAGACTATAAAGGTTATAGTGGTAAATTAATATGGTGGTATTTATTTATTATGAATAAATAAAATACAAGATATTAATTATATACAAATTATATTAATTAAAGAATATTCCGGAAGTCAATCTGTTGACTATTGGGGTGCCACATTTAAGTGTGTAAGATACACTTGGATTGTGCACATTAATTAATAAGATTGCCATAATATTAATATAAGATATTAATTGATTTTGGAGAAATAGATTTATGGTAATAAGATAATTATATTCAATATAAGATATTGGCAAAATTAATTATCATTAAAGAGATAAATCAATCAAGAAGATTTTCCTTATTTTATTGGGAAAAGGTTTTCTTCTCCTCCACACCATATGGGGCGCCACTTTTGACTATAAATAAGAGGTGGGTGTCAAGCTCTTTTGTACATCACAATTGCAAGATCTCATAGTTCTTGTGTAAAATAGAGAGCAACCTATAGTGAGTTTGTGAGTGAGGAAAAAGGCCGGTCTAGCAACCGGAGTTTTCCAATAGCAATCCAAGAAAGATTCCGGCAAGGGGTTCGTGTGGATTAACGATAGAGGCCGGACGCGTGGATGGCTTGTACACTGAACTACTCTCCGTTGACGGTCAAAGCGACGATCTTATAGATCATCAAGGTATAACCGTCAAACTACTTAACGTGTTTATTGCATTAAACGAAGAACTATCTAGAAAAAGGAAATCAAATTTTAATTTCCGATACGTTAAACTAGTGATTTCCTAACATCCTCCACGTGTCTCTAAAAATTCAGCTTTATAAACTGACGTTCAGAAATCTAAAAATCAAGCCTCGGTAACCCGGAGGTTACCCTCGAGATACCGGGGGTATCTTTTCCCCAGATTCTTTATCTGCCTTTGCTGCACTTCTTACTCAACCTTTCTGCTCGGTTCTGACCTCAAATGGATGACCCTTTTATTCTTCCGACTCAAAACCTAACCTACTTCACTAGAATCCACAACGAGTATAAAAACCTTTCCACAACCATTCGGTTTCAAGCCTAAGTTTGTGGTAGGATGAAAAAAAGCTCGTCCCTTCATCTGGCTACTTTTATTCAATCCTAAACTACCTAAGGGTTTGAAGAATTAGTTCTGAGTTTATAGTCGCCAGCTCGACTTTCTTCAGATCTCCGATCAATCAAGGGTTGGAGCTTTAACTCGTAAAACTTTCGCTCCAGAGGCTTGTACCTTCACAGAACCGTTTTGAGCTCTCTTCCTAGCACGTCTTTCTCTTTTAGCTTGTGTGCTAGGTCTGCCTCTGCATCAAGATTTAGACTTTAACCTCAAGGACTCCACATTTTCTACTTTTAGCTCAACTCGTTCACTACGCAACACGGAAGGACTAGCTTCCGTGAGCATCTTATTGTGGTCCTTATCTTGTTTCTCTCTCAGCATTAATCTCATAAACTCTTGCTCAACGGTTTCTATGACAACCTCTCTATGCTTATGCCCTTCGATCTCCATAATTTCCACCTTTCCTGAAGTATACGTCATCTTGAAACTCTCCGGTCGGTTTTCTAGGGATTCTAGGATCTTAAAAGATACAACATCATTATTCAACCTTAGAGTTATCTCCCTCTTATCAAAATCCATAACTGCCCTGCTCGTTGCTAAGAAAGGTCTTCCTAAAAGAACTGGGGCACTAGGGTCCTCGGGTACATTTATGACCGTGAAGTCAATAGGATATGTGAACCATCCTGCCTTTATTATGCATTTCTTAAGCAAACCAGCAGGCATGTCTCTGGTTCTATCCACGAAGGTCATGGTCCTGGTTTGATTCATTATGACCGGAAGCTTGATCTTTTGACAGAGGGTAAAAGGTAGAATATTGCAACTCGAGCCAGAGTCGCAGAGACCTAATCCTACTGATATTCATTAACAGAAATCGGGAGTCTGAACGTGCCAGGGTCTCCTAACTTCACCACGGTGTCTGAGTCTGGGTAATCCTCAGGCTCATAAAACATCGTGTCAGGGTCCTCTTCAGGATCATCAGAATCATAATCCGAAGATGATATATCAATTAATTCGCAAGGGAACTCACCTAGACGATACGTGCAATACTCTTTTAAGTCATCTTCAAGCTCTTGCTTGATTGCTTTAATGCTCTCTTGCTTCAGATCCAGGGTACATGGAAATCGGTGTGATATTCAATATTGTCCTAGGCATTTTGCTTGACTCGTTTGCTCTTTTTCAACTCGAAATTAATCAAATTTCTAAAAAGTTCTGATCATCCTGCGAAAAGACAAAATAAAACAAAGAAAAGGTTAGCAACTTCCGCTTCAGCTGGATGTGATCCCAACTGTTGCGGACCTACTAACTAAAATCAACAGGGAATAACATAGAATAACAGGAACTGTTCAGAAATTGATTTTTCAGGCCTCGGTAACTCGAGGGTTACCTTCGGGAAAACGGCCCTGAAATTTCTCTTTCTGGTAGTTTAACATGTGTAGGTTTGATACAGAACGACTCAAGACTCATAATAAAATAAAATAACAGAAAAACGACTTCTTACTTAGAATGTTTATATTTAAAAATTGGCCATTGTCCCCGGCAACGGCGCAAAAAATCTTGATCGCGTGTAAGTCACTAACGTCGATATTACTAGCAAGAATACTAGGTACATCGCAGTATAGTAAATGCGAGTCAAGGTCGATCCCACAGAGACAATGCAACTTATAAGTATAAACGATTCTAACCTAATTAAGAAGCAACATAGAGGAGGTCATTGACCAACAATAACATAAAAGAAAACAAACATGGTATTCTCTCCCTCTCCTCACCGATCTGCTAACTTGGATTAGTTAATCGTTATGTTTACTTCCCCACATAATTTCCTTAGATTAATCGTGAGCTTTTAATGATTATTATCAAATTTATCAGCTACGGGTGCAATTCCTAACCCTATCTACTCCGACAATGGCAGCAGATAATCTATACGCAAGCTACCCCCCTTAATTGGTCCGTAATAGCCCATATGCATAAAGAACTAGAATTGCCGATATTGAGTGCTAACTCATACCGCTAACCCGCCTAGATAGCTTTCGACATTGACCAACACGTTCCTAAGGTCTATTCAAGACTATGTCCTAATTAACACTTCACTAATAGTCCTTCATGTTAATTTACGAATTACGAATATTAGATTGGCCAGACCTACTACTTGTTTTAATTATTCCTGCCGATCAACATAGCTATAGTGAATCCCAGTTTAGGTTTTCTAAAACATGCCTTGGTAAACCGGTATAGACCACCGGGTTACCGGGGGGCGACTTTTCCTAATTTCTGGATCTACATTGCTCAGTACGATTAAAATAAGTAAATTATGGGGGTTTTAAACATGCAGATTAACTAAAACACATAAATACGAACAGATCTACCATATTGAAGACAAAAAGGAACGTTCAAAGCTTCATACCTTCAACAATGGAGATCTAGCTTGATCTACTCAAGCTAGAGATGATGGAAGAAGGGAGGAAACCGAAAACAACTCTCCAAAGCTCAAGAAACTTTATTTCATAATAATAAAAGTGAATATAATTGAGTGCTTGTGAAAACTTATGCAATAATCTGTAAATGCGGCCTTTTATAGATACAATGACCGACTTAAGACTCTCTAAAACCCTAACCGACTTAGATAATGCGGCAGAATCAATTTCGTGTTCCACAAGACGCCGGTTTACCGGGCATAGCCTCCGGGTTACCGGGCTTACTTTTCTTCCTTTTCTTCAGCAGGATTCTTCTTGGGCTTCAATCACTTGGCCCAATGTACTCTTTTGGTTCAGATCCGTTCTCCAATGCTCCAGTTTCGATACATCCTATAAAACATGCAAAACGAGACAAAACAGTACCAAAACATCGGGAAAATAGCATAGATGCAGAATTACGATCCTGGAAACACTCATATAGCATTTAACATATATTCCACATAATAACGAGCTTAGCTATCCTCTCTTGAGCAGAATTCGGGGTGAATATAGGTATAATTATTGGTACCATTTAGAGCGTTATCAATTGGCAGAAATCCCCGGCAACGGCGCCAAAAAGCTTGATCGGCTGAAACTGGGTGTCCAATCTAACCGGCAGTGTACCGGGTCAAATTGTAGTATAGTCTAGTGAACAAGGTTGTCTCCTCAGGGAATCGCAATATAAAGTGTGGTTAAACACCAATTAGCTATTATTATCTTGATCTAAGTCGCAATTTTAACATAAAAGTAATGATCTTACGTTACTAATAAAATTTACGATTACTAATAATGGTACTAGCCAAGACAATTTCATTGAACAACAGTCACTTTTGGTTTCACGGATATGATCAACCGGCCTATTAAGGGTATCTAAATGTGTGAAACGGTGTATGCCTATTCTAACAATTTCCCCTCATACAAGTGTACGAAATTGTTCTATGCCTCCTCCTTGGTTTAAGAGCCCTAAACCTAATGATTTGTCATGATAAAATCACGAGTACAACTAGTTCATTCCCCGAATAGGAAATTGAACTCCGATAACGGTCAACTTTACCTTCCGTTTTTTCTACCTCGTTCTCACACCCAACATCTCCGCTCGGTATCAATTAAGTGCGTGTGTGCCAATATTGGTTAATTACTCCAATACAAGCTAACAATCAATACTAGTAGAAATAGCTTCAACACAGTCTAAAATTAAAATATACAATACATAATCATTATCCGATCAACCAAAAAGAGATTAAGTAGTTCAACTACATGTCTTGGCTAGTTACAAGTCTAGCCACTCATTACTACGAATACTAACATATTTAATTTAGCATTCATGCTAATCAGATTATTAATACAAAATAAAACTAGAACATTATGTTACCGATTACAACAGATAAGATTGCAACGGCAAGCTTGCTTCCTCCTCCGGTGATCATCAATGGAGATTGCACCAAGTTGTTGAGCTTCTTCCACGTAAAATACACCAAGAAATTAAACTAACATTCTAGGATATTTTTGTGATGAAAATAGCTAATATGGTACTAAAATATTTTGGCTTTAGAAGCCTTGGAAATATGGTGCCTGCAAGAAGGAAAAATAAAAAGGAAGAAGATTAAGTTCCCCTTCTTTTGTTGCCTTCGAAATATATATATACATCACCTCTCTGAAGGTGAATAGTAAACAAAATAACACTGAATGGGTCCCTTTCCGGCGCACGCCGGACTTCCCACGGTCTGCGCCGGGCCAACTACCTGTCAGTCGCAATAAATGCCCATCAAATTGCCAATCTGGTAAATCTTATATATTTCGGCGTAAACCGGGATTATTTCGGTTTGCGCCGGATCACATCAAGTGTAACTGACTGTCAGGTCCATTAAATGCTCGATTGGCTAAATCTTTGGCATCCGGCATAAGCCGGGCTTCTTCCGGTTTGCACTGTATCTTTGAGACTTGCTTGATAATAATAATTCTGATAATTAAAATTCCGATTCGACGGGCTTTATGTCACGACCCTAAGGTGTCACCACGTGGTATCTGTAATAGAACAAAACAAGAAAAACCACAGGTAATTCTGATAACAAAAGTAGACTGATAAGCCTATAAACATGTCAAAATAGTGGGATTTTATTATATCTACTATTTACAAACATAAACCAAATTATCATAATATTTATTATCATTGATATGAAAATGTTGCTAAAAACTTGAGAAATGAGATTTAAAATAGGTCAAAATACATCTTCTGGTTGACATACATCAGATTTCAGACAAGTTAGTTTGACTATGTTAAATGGATTTTTATAAAGTTTTTGAGCGGTCCGGGCCGGGTAGACTGGCCTTATTTTTAAAGCATGGCGAATATGGTTAGGTCGGACTGACTTCTTGCGTGAAGTTTAAAGACGAACAGGGCCAGGCTAGTGCTGAATTTTCGTTTAAAAGCACGACGAGCCGGGCCAGGTCGGACTGACTTCTCGCGTGAAGTTTAAGGACGAGCAGGGACAGGCTAGTGCTGACTTCTCGTTTAAAAGCACGGCGAGTAGGGCCAGGTCGGACTGACTTTTCGTGTGAAGTTTAAGGACGAGAAGGGTCAGGCTAGTGCTGACTTCTCATTTAAAAGCACGGCGAGCAGGGCCAAGCCGGACTGACTTCTCACGTGAAGTTTAAGGACGAGCAGGGTCAAGCTAGTGTTGACTTCTCGTTTAAAAGCATGGCGAGCAGGGCCAGGTCGGACTGACTTCTCGCGTGAATTTTAAGGATGAGTAGGGCTAGGCTAGTGCTGATTTCTCGTGTGAAGTTTGTACGTGGAGTATATTGGTTAGCTGGTCCTTGTGGACTTATGAAACAAGGCAAAGAAGTAAGTAAATGACGAAAATTAAACACTTCCTGAGCAAAATTTATTCAACGAAGTAGGAATATCCAAGACTGATAATGAAGTGGAGAAAGACAAAGAATAATGAACGTGCAGAAATGAAAAGTAGACTACAGAAAGCAGTAAATGATAAAGACTTGCCGAACCGTTCAAGCCAAGATGACTCATTTTTCTTTGATAGTGCCCGTGTAGCAACTTCGGGAGACCTCTAGATCTCCTTTGATTTCAACCGAGCCGCGGGCGGTCGGAAACATTAAACTGATGTGAGCTGGGGAAATCATGGCCCGAAGATCAATCAGAGCAGGCCTTCCTAAGATGATGTTGTATGCTGACGATGATTTGACCACGACGTAGTTGACCATTACAGTCCTTCCCACTGACTCTTTCCCAAATGTTGTTGTGAGCCGAACCATTCCCATGGGATGAACATAAGGGCCAGAAAATCCAAACAAGGGCGCTGAAACCGGAGTCAGCTCAGACTCCTTAAGATTCATTGCTTGGAAAGCGAGAAAAAGTATGGGACGTTGACGGCGCTGCCAATATCGACGCAAATGCTCTTCACCAGGTTTCTGTTCACCATGACTTCAATAACCAGACCTTCATTGTTTGGAACCAACGGGAGTGGATCCCTAGGCCCATAGCTTACCTCCTGAAAAGGAATATGACCTTCTATGTTCGCCTGCACGATCAGGTTGAGCGTTAAGGCCGCTGACTTCCCCAAATACATTACTAGGGCCACTCATAATAGTATTGATGGTGTTGACCGAGTGGTTGTTTAACTGGCGGTCCCCCTCTGGGGACCGATCCCTTCTTCTTTGGGGCTCGCCCTACCAATTGCGCTCTCGGTTGAAGTTCCTCTACGGGTAATCTCGCGGACCCTGCCGTTCGCTATATTGTGGTCGCTCCACGACCTCGTCCAACTTTCCCTCGGCGATCGCTGCGTCCACGTCTCTTTGAAAATCCCTGCAACCGTCTAGATCATGCCCGGTGTCTTGGTGGTAGGTACATAACTTGCTGTGGTCCCTTCTATCCAGGGGACTTCATAGCGGCGTAGGAGTTCGTGCTAAGCCCTTTCTTTCCATGATCACAAGGACCAATTTGCGGGGCCTGTTCAACACCGGAAAATCCTGTGGTTGTTAGGAACTCTTCTTCTCGGGTCGGCCCGAGACTGAACCGAGCGATCTCCAGATGACTTCTCTTCTCGGTGGTGTCCTCGGCCTTCTCTTTCTTTTGCTCCGATCTTCCCAGTTCTCGCTTCAGTCGGTTGTGGGAAGCTTGCTGCTCAGCTTGGCGTATAGTCTTCCATCTCGTAGGCTTGCCACGAAAGAGGTGATCCGAATGTGATCGTCTACATCTTGAACTTGTAATGACTTTTCGTTGAACCGTTTGAGGTACTGCAATGCGGTTTCATCTCGCTTCTATTTGAGAGTAAACAGGTGGGTAGCATTCCTCTGGAATGGCTTCGCCGTGATGAAAGCGTTAAGAAACATCTTCCCCAATGTCTCAAAACTGTTGATCGTCCTGGCCGGAATCTTTTTGAACCATTCTCAGGCTCGGCCAGTGAGTAACGCAGGATACGCCTTGCACTTCATCTCGTCCGGGGCACAGTCAAGATTCATGTGTTAGGAACATTTTATTATGTTTTGATGATGGCCATACTAGCTGTTATAGCAAGCCTGAAATAAGTTAGAAATTCTCTGTATAAGTCTTTACTTAGAGTCTGACATATTGTATAACTTAAGTCAGACAAGTATTGTACTAGTTGGTAGGAAGGCAAAGTAAAGCAGACATTAGGCGAAGTGAGGCCAGCCAAGCACCAGCAGAGATGTAGTGAAGACTTAATGGTATGACTTATAACCAAGGAAGTCTGTGATGACCTTGAATAAGTCTAAGTATATTTCAAGTGATGAAATTCAAAGTTCAAATATGGTGTACACTGATCTCACCCAAGTCAATGATCAGTGAAGTACAAAGATTCTCCTTAAAACTGAAGTAATGAAGGAAACAGTGAATCGGCAGAGTAAACTGACTTTCGGCAAAGTGAAGGCAATAACGGTGAAGAAAGATCTAAACGGCAAAGTCAGATGGATCACTCGACCGGTCAAAGAACGGCGAAGTAATCCTTATCAGAACGGAATTGAAAAATGATGAAGATTCAGAGGATCATGCATTTAATGCACAATCAATAGAGGATCAATCAAGGACGGATTTTCTGCTATACATTTGAAGGAAAAATCCGATCACTGAAATCAAGGAGAATAAAATTAAGGGGGAATCAAGAATAAAATCAAGGATTATTCCCCTCATAAATATAGCCAACGGACGGAATTTCAAATCAAGGATACTCAAGGCTATAAATAGAAGGCATTGACAGACATATAAAATAACGATTAAGAAAAGCAAAAAGGAAGCAGAAACTCTGTCAATTTGAAAAGCCTTCTCTCTGAACTTACAAGGATTTATCTAGAGATCAACTCGTACATCGAACTACAATTTCATATTTATCACCGAGATTGATCAATCAAGTTTGTGAATCTCATTCACAATAAACTCGAAGCAACTGAATCAGAAGTCATCTGAGAAGGAGTTGTGCTTGTGATAGCTGCTGAAGGATTTGATCTCAAGGAGCAGTGAAAGAGACTAAATCACTGAAGCTGTTGCAGTCAAGGAGTGATAGTCTTGTAGATTGTGAAGCTTGGGAAGCCAAGGACAATCATACTATTGTATCTGTAAAAACAATAGTGAATTCCTCCAATCATCACAGGAGAAGAGTGGACTAAGGGATTACACCACCCTGAACCACTATAAGCCTTGTGTCAATTTACTTTCTGCAATTTACTTTACTGCATTCATTTAAATTGCCACATCATAATCTATATCTGTGTTTGTCCAAACTACTTTGAAACAACATAGTAAGAAGGGACTTATCCGCTGCCCAAAATCTTTTAAATACAAGAAAAGTTTTTGAAACTCCATTATAGTCATTCACCCCCCCGCCCCCTCTGACTATAGTTTTACCCTTCTCTGGGACCAACAATTGGTATCAGAGCAGTGTTCCTAGTATCAGAACCTGTTCAGATCTAATTTCTGGTAACAAGGAGATCACATATTTTCAAAGTAGTTTTCAAATCTGAGTTTTCTATTCATTCACATATAAACCTATTACTTGTGCTTATGGATTCCTCAAACTTTATGTCAAAAGTGCATGTTTTCAATGTTAATAATTTTGATGAATATAAAATAAGAATGATGTCTCATCTTGCAGCAACTCATGAGGAGATGCTGGACGTAATCAATGATGGACCAATCATGATCATGACTGTGGTATCCACAGGAGCAGATCAAGAAAAGGAGATAGACAAACCTAAGAAAGATTGGACCAAGGATGATAGGAGAAGAGCAAATCTAGACTTTGTTGCAAAAGATATGATTTTGAAGACTCTAGATAGCAACATGTTCATGAGAATCAAAGATTGCAAAACAGCAAAGGAAATGTGGGACAAGCTAGCTTTGATAAATGAAGGATCTGAAGCAGTTAAAGAAAACAAATTATCTGTTGCAAAACAGAAATTTGAAAATTTCAAAATGAAGACTGGTGAATCCATTGATCAAATGGACAACAGATTCTCTAGCATCATCAGTGAACTGAAACATCTTGGACACACATATCCCCATAAAGAAGTATGCTTAAAGATCTTAAGAGGCTTACCTGAAAGATGGAAGATCACAACATCAGTAATCAGAGGAACCACAAACCTTGCAAGCACTGACACTCTGACACTGATGTCTTAACTTAAGGCTCATGAATTCAAACTGAACGGTGAAGATGGTGCTCCGGCAGAGACACAAAAAGTCACTGCACTGATTACACCCCAGCAAAGTAACTTTGCCGATTGTATCAGCAAAGAGACGCATGAACTTAAAGAACATGTAGCTTTATTAGTTAAACGCTTTGACAGGTTTAGCAAAAAGAAGCCATTCAAAGGAAACTACTCATCATCAAACAAGAGGTCAAGCTCAAACAAAGACATGAAGAAGAAAGATGATGAATACAGATGCTTCAACTGCAACAAGAAAGGTCACTTCAAGGCTGATTATCCTGAAGACAATGATAAAGATGATGAAAAGAAGAAATATAAAACATCTGAAAAGAGGAAAGGCAAGAAAGCACTCAAGGCTAAATCTAGCAGTGAAAAGAATGAAGAATCATCTGATAATAACTCAGATAACAGTGATGAAGAAGACAGCTCAGACAATGAAAAAGCATGTCTATGCCTCATGACCAAAGAATTAGATGAAGATGAAGGTGATAGCTCAGACATGGAGAAAACAAGCCTATGTCTAATGGCAAAAGAATCAGATGAAACTGAGGTAACATCTAGCTCTTACTCTTCATCAAATGCATCCACATCTAACACTGTACAATCTTCTATTCTCCCTTTGGATCCAGCAGACCTAGTCCAAAATCTCATGGCTAAATTTGATGAAATTGAAATGAATCATGAAATTCTGGAAAATTAATGCAAGGATCTAAGAAAGGAAAATAAAAGATTAAAGAAAGAACTGGATAAAGTAATAGCTGAACTAACTAGTAAGGAAATCTGCTCAAATGATCAACAAACAGCAAAAGTTCATACATCTGTTGTTGACAGATCAGTTGAGGAAATCCCTACCGCTAAGACAACAAATGAACCAGTTTACAAACCCTCAAAAAGGTTTGGATCCAGATCTGATCTTGGCTACAACAGTTAGGATGAGAGTAGAAACAATGGTCAACACAATTTTGAATCCAGGATCAACATTGAACCAAAATTCAGAAAGGGACAGACCATGGTCTCAACCACTCATCCTGTACCGGTGAAGTCAAAACCCAGTGTAGTAAAATAGCAGACTAAATCTTCAATCAAGTCAATCAAAAGCAAAGACTTTCTGAAAGGTAAAGGAAGACTTTATCCTTCAGAGGATGATTGGAATGTTGCACCTCCAAAATACAAGAAGAAACCATTCCATAATATGCATCATGTGCTTAAGAAAAATCAAACTAGGTATACTCCTAAACACATGAAGCAAGTCAGGTTTCCCACTGCATATTGGAGAGTGAAGAAGGATGCAAATGCACCAAAAAGTAAAGAAAAGTATCAGAATAACTTCAGTAGAAATACTAGAAGCTATTCTGCCATGCCTTATATATATGAAGTTGATGACTTTAACTATCCAAAAAGAAGATCATTTGGATATACACTTGGAGTAGGAGGCATGACTACTAACAGTCATGGACCCAAACAGAGTTGGGTACCTAAACTTAATTAATTTGTTTTTGCAGGATGTCTGGTTCATAGACAGTGGATGTTCCAGACACATGACAGGAAACAAGAGATGGCTCACTGACTTTAAAGCTTTTGATGGACCCAAAGTCACATTTGGAGGCAAAGAAAACCCTGGCAAGATTAAGGGGGAAGGGACAATGCTCAAGAACAACCTGAAAATTCAAAATATGGCATATGTCAAGGGACTTAATTTCAATCACGAGCATCACAATTTTGTGACAAAGGCTACAATGTGCATTTCAACAAGGAAGGATGCAAAGTCATTCACAACCAAACTAACACGTAGTACTTGCAAGAAGAAGAAAAGATAACATGTATGTGGTGGATCGAAAAACAGCCAAGGCAGAAACATGTTTGTTTGTCAAAAACAAACAGTCAACTAGTTGGTTATGGCATAGAAGACTAAATCATCTGAATTTCAAGACCATCAACAAATTATCAAAGAACAAGTTAGTTGAAGGCCTTCCAGAGATCATATTCAAGAAAGAAAGTCTATGTGATGCATGTCAGAAAGGGAAACAAATCAAAAGCTCTTTCAAGTCAAAACCCTATCAATCAACAACAAGAATTCTACATATGTTGCATATGGATCTGTTTGGACCAGTCACACCAGTAAGTGTAAGTGGTAAGAAATACACCCTGGTGGTGGTGGATGACTACTCAAAATACACCTGGATCATCTTCATGAACAAGAAGAAAGAAACACTCAAAAAGCTGCCAGATTTGTTAAGAAGACTCCAAAATGAGAAAGAACTGAAAATCATCAAGATCAGATCAGAGAGAGGCACTGAATTTCTTAAAGAAATTATCAGAACCTATTGTGAAGAAAATTGAGTACTGCATCAATTATCTACAGCAGAAACCCCACAACAAAATGGTGTAGCAGAAAGAAGAAACAGAACTCTTAAAGAAGCAATGATCGAACAATGATTGCGAAGAAGCATGCTTGCCAAAGAGATTTTGGGTCAAGCAAAAACACAAGATGTCATACACATAACGATCAATCATCAACAAACATCATGGAAAGACTCCATATGAAATATGGAATGGTAGAAAACCTAATATCTCATATTTACATATGTTTGGATCAAAATGCTTTGTTTTGAACAGGAATCAGCTGCATGCCTTTGATGAAAAGGCTGATGAAGCAATCTTTTTGGGATACTCAGACACCAGCAAAGCCTTCAGAGTACTCAACAAAAGAACATTGGTGATTGAAGAATCAATACATGTAGTCTTTGATGAACCATATACAAATGGTGAAAGTCTTCAAGAACAAGAAGAAGAAGCACACAAAGACAAGTGTATATGAATACAACAAGACCAAAGAACTATTCTTGCATCACAATTTTGGAAATCAAGATGAGCCACAAGTCAATACAACAGAACAAGAACCAGAACTTGAAGCTCATACACAACATGAAACTACAGAAGCACCAAGTGAAGAACAACTTCAACCAGACCTAAATTGGCTAAGAGACCATCCTAAAGAACAAGTTATTGGAGATATTCACATAGGAGTAAGAACCAGAAGACAACTGGAACATTTGCTAACATGATTTCTATCATAAGTGGAACCCAAAACAATAGATGATGCAATTCAAGATGCAGATTGGATCACAGCTATGCAAGAAGAACTAAATGAATTTGAAAGGAATGAAGTCTGGGAACTTGTTGACAGACCAGATATGGCTAACATCATTGGAACAAAATAGGTATTCAGAAACAAGATGGATGAACAAGGAATTGTTGTCAGAAACAAAGCAAGGCTAGTTGCAAAAGGCTATTCTCAAGCAGAATGAATAGATTATGAAACATTTGCACCAGTAGCAAGACTGGAAGCAATTAGACTCTTTCTAGCTTTTGCTGCACACAAAGATTTCAAAGTCTATCAAATGGATGTTAAGAGTGCATTTCTGAATGGACTTTTGGAAGAAGAAGTATATGTGGAACAACCCCCTGGTTTCCAACTCAAAAGAAAGGAAGACAAAGTATACAAACTAAAGAAAGCTCTTTATGGACTCAAACAGGCACCTAGAGCCTGGTATGAAACACTATCACAATTTCCGATCAAGAATGGGTTCAACAAGGGAACTATAGATAAGACTCTATTCAAACTAGAGGAAGGAACAAGCACATTGCTAGTACAAATCTATGTTGATGATATCATCTTTGGATCTGAGAATGAAAAGCTATGTGAGAAATTTGCAAATCTGATGAAGAGCAAATTTCAGATGAGCATGAATGGGAGAACTGAATTATTTTCTTGGCCTTCAAGTAAAGCAAATGAAAGATGGAATTTTCATTAATCAAGCCAAGTATACAAGAGACTTGATACACAAGTATGGGATGGACACAAGTGGCACAGCAGATACACCAATGTGTGCAAGAGTCATTCTTGGAAAAGATGAAACTGGGAAGGATGTTGATCAGAAAATGTATAGAGGAATCATTAGATCCCTACTATACTTAACTACAAGTAGACCTGATATAGCATTTGCAGTTGGAGTATGTGCAAGATTTCAAACTCAACCAAAAGAATCACATCTTCTAGCAGCCAAAAGAATAATCAAATACTTGAAAAACACTATCAATGTAGGAATTTGGTATCCAAAAGATGGAGGATTCAAGTTGATATCATACTCAGACTCTGACTATGCTGGATGCAAAATAGATAGAAAAAGCACATCTGGAACTTGTCAAATGCTAGGCAGCAGACTACTTTCATGGTTCAGCGAAAAGCAAAACTCCATCTCCACATCAACGGCGAAGCATCATATATAGCGACGGCAAATTGTTGTGCACAAGTACTTTGGATTAGACAACGGCTAAGGGACTATGGAGTGGAGGAGAAAACAATTCCAATCATGTGTGACAACACAAGTGCAATATCTATTACTGAAAATCCAGTACTGAATTCAAGAACAAAACACATCGATGTGAGACATCACTTTATCAGAGATCATGTCAAAAAAGGAGATGTCATTCTAAAATACATACCCACTGAAGATCAATTGGCTGACATCTTCACTAAACCACTTAGTCATGAAAGATTCAGCATGCTGAGAACTGAGTTAGGAATGATTGAAATCGACTAAGTACAAAAGTGCGGCTAACAGGAGTAATCGGCTAAGTAACTTCCTCAGATGTTCAAACCTTTGCCGTTATGGGAAATGTAGCAAGTAAGGCACTGGTATCTAGCAAAGTGACTTAACTGATTGTTAGGAACAGTCAAATAAAGCAGCTCAGTGAAAGAGTCACTACACCGGCTAAGTGGCCAGCCAAGGCACTTCACTGAAATAAAGATTGTAATCATGAGTAAATTAAAGTGTGAACATAATCTACTTTTAGACACGTGGAGAACAAGGGAGTTATGGAAGATTATTCTGTGGATGATTACACACGTGGAGATCAATTTATAATTATGGATGTAATTATATTATTCTTTTCGAATTACAAACGCCTCGATTCCCGGGCTCTATCATTACTTACCACAATCCACTCCCCCACTTCACTCGAATATCGCGATTTACATACATAAAATCACGCCATTATGTCATAAAATCCTTCCACATTCAAACCACGTTCACACTACCCAAAACCCCCTATATAAACGGTACTTAGAGATTTTCAGAAAGTTTTACACTTCCTCACATATCATACATTCCTATGCAAATTCATATTTCACTCTCAAAAACTCTTAACCTCCAAAAATGGCTTCATCTTCCTCAAACACCCAAGCTGGGTATGAAAAATCGATTGCCACTGGATCATTCTTCCAAGAAGAACACTACTTAAATTTGTGTGGAAATGATGAAGAAGCAAAACGATTGGCAGCTGGATGCAAAAGCCTAAAACTATCAACATTCATAAATCCTCCAATAACCAGAGTATGCTATGAAGGTCTCATCTCCTTCTGGAAATCTGCAAAATACGTGTCTGGGCTCCCTACTGAGGAAGGTGATGAGTGGGAAGAAGACAAGATCATTGCATCTGTCAACGGCACAGAAGTGGTCATTACGGAAAAGGTAATTCAAAAATACCTCAAACTCTCAAACAAAGGGCAATACAAAGCGTCCTTGGTAACATAGGATCTGGATGGATTCTGGGTAACCATCGCCAAAACGGCTAACCCAGGGACCAAGAAGGTCAATTGTCTTAGATCCGCTTTAAAGAAACCATTTAGTGAATTTAGTGCCCTAATTGGCAAAAGTATTGAAGGAAAGTTGGGAGCAAATAATGCCATGAAAGAAATCAGAATGCGGTTAATGGGAATCATCTACAACAATTTGGAGTTCAATTGGGCAAAGTACTTCTTTTTAAGACTCAAAGAACAAATCCAAGGTGAAGTTAAAGCAGCCACAAAGGGAACATCAGAAGGAAAGATGAAGAAAGGACAATTCTGGGTGAAAAAGTCATATGGGATTCCCTGTTTTACAACTTCACAAACTGCATGAGTCCAAAGTCATGTTTACCTATGTTAAATAGCAAAAACAAGTCGGGGGAGGGAAGAGAAAGAAAACAACAACTCATCCCTCCGGTCAAAGAAAAAAACAAAGGTTTCAACGCAATTTGGACAAGACAGCCTTTGGAAAATTAATCAATGAAGAAGAAGAAGAAGATGAGGCAGAACAACATGGAGAAGAAAATGAAAGTGAGGATGAACAACCTCTAAATGAGGAAATCACAGGAGACACTGGAGATGATGAGGAATCTCCAGAAGAACCCGCACAATTGTCCGCAAACGATATTGATGATCGAATTGCAGAATATCTTGAATGGAAAGAAGGCGATTCCAGAAATCAGATTCGAGATTCGGATCGCATGCTTGCTGAGGAAGCATGGCTATTTAATTTTCTGGGAATCACCACTCTGGTTGGTGTACTTGATGAATCTCCTCTCTGGGACTTGGTAGATGCAGCAAAGGCAAAACTGCCGCAAATCTCTAACAGCCAAAATGATGATTCGGAAGATGGTAAAGATGATAATGATGACACTGATCAAGATGATGGAGATGATCAGGATGACAATGATAATGACGACCATCATGTTGATCATCATGACACACAAGGAGAAGAGGTTACTCCTACACCGGACGCAATTGATGATGACATTCTTCAAAGCACCTTCCTACAGCCATCCGACAATTCAACAACACCAGCTAAGGCAACCACTATCTGCTGCAAATCCGGCTGACAACATTACCATAGTGGACACTGGCTCGGCTGCCGCCACTCCAGCCAAGACAATTCCTAGCATAGAGCAAGGGGAAAAGCAGCTCAAGCCACACCAGCATACTCATCTACACAAATTCTTGAAGACTTGGATGTCCATGTAGATGTTACCCAGCACCAAGACAGAGGACAACAAACAGACCCAGAACCAGCTGACATCCGGCACAAACAGAGGCAGCAGCAGCTCTAGATACACTGGTGGACACAGAACGTACACTGGTCACAAAAGCAAAGTAGAATATGAAGCAGATGTACTGGACCATGTAAGAGAATTTTTCAGAGTACAGGAAGGACTCTATCCTCCTCTATCACAAGATGAAGCATGGGCTGATTGGCTAAGCAATCAGGATGAAAGGATGAGAACTGATATGGCCAAACTCTACAATGATGTCAAGAGAGAGTTTGCACTTCTAAAACAATCCAACAGCAAACCAAGTTCAGCCATACCACTTTCAGTAAAAGGACCAGAAGACTTGCCAACTGAACAACAAGAAGATTTCAAAAATATGGCAAAATTCTTCAACCCTATGGGTAGAATGGACAAACAGGAGCAGTGGAGTCTCTACAGAAGTCTTAAGTTTGCTGACTCACATATTGCTGAAGCTAGGGAGAGACTGGAGAAGTACTTTGGAGAACCTAGGGCAAATGAGACCATGCCGATATTTCAACAGACTCTTTGCCAAGAAAGTATTCAAGGGAGTATCAGAATACACTGCTATGGCATACTGGAAGTGGAAGTTTCCAGAAATTGATTGGAAAGACATTGAAGAGGTTCAGACTATAAAGTTCAAAAGGTACAAGGCTGAATTAAGCAAAATGTAGTTTGTAACACTTGAATAAAATTTTGAACTTATTGCCCTATGATGGATGAATAAAATTTTTGAATTGTTGTTCTGTTAATTATTATGAAAAATTGGCTTACTTATGTTCAGGCTTATAAGGGTTTTGGCATCATCAAAAAGGGGGAAATTGTTAGGAACATTTTATTATGTTTTGATGATGGCCATACTAGCTGTTATAGAAAGCCTGAAATAAGTTAGAAATTCTCTCGTATAAGTCTTTACTTAGAGTCGACATATTGTATAACTTAAGTCGACAAGTATTGTACTAGTTGGTAGGACGGCAAAGTAAAGGAGATATTCGGCGAAGTGAGGCCTGCCAAGCACCAGCAGAGATGTAGTGAAGACTTAATGGTATGACTTATAACCAAGGAAGTCTGTGATTGTTAAGGGTGAATTTATACCATTTATAACGCTATATTCTATGGTATTTTCCCCCGTATTTGTATTAATTTGCATAAGAAACGAGTGTTTAATGGAAATATTGAGTAAATGAGGTTTTAAATAAGTTATTCGCAATATTGGTTAATTTTGGTGCTTAAATTGTGATTTTTATGGTTATTTGGACATTATTACATTTTGCGATGTTTTATGTGTTATAGATACATGTTGGAGTCTTAAAAGATGATCAAAAGTTGATTAAGTTCTAGCTAATTTATGATAAAAGAGATAATGAAGGATTGAGATAGAGAAAAAGAGATAAAGATCAAGAAATCAGAATTTGATCATATTGAACTGGCGTCCAGAATCTCCGTCCAGTGGACGGGCGTATGCTGAAGTGAACGAGCGTCCAGGATGATATCTTTGATTCAGAAAGTTTGGACGCTGGAGTGGACGCTGGCAGGACGGGCGTCTGGTCATGACTCGGCCCGATTCGAAGTTTGTATGAAGAGTGGACGGGCGTTCACGGATCCAGACGGGCGTCCAGTAGCCGACTTTGCTGAACCGACTTGAAAATCTATATATAGGCGGCAGTTTCTCAACCCTTAAGATACCATATACACATTATTCGAAACCCTAAACCTAGGGGTGGCTTTAGGCTGCGTTTTTCTTCCTTTTATTCCAGTTTTATGCACTTTAGATCTAGAACAAATTAGTTACTTTTTATGCACTGTTTCTGCAATTTTGAGTTGCTGAGGATGTTCAGAAGCTAAAAGCTTCATCAAACGAGTATTGTGAAGCCATCCAACATTTGTTGATTTCGTTTTCGTCGATTATACTGTGAGTTTTTATTAAAGGTTGTTTCTTTATTCATGTTTACTATGTTTAATTGCTCTTATATCGGAAGATGTGCATGTGTTGATTGTTTATTGTTGATGGAAATCTCTATAAACCTTAGATCACCATGAATAGGAATAGTATTTGAATCTATCATAACGGAAGTTAATAGGTTTAATTGCTAGATTATAAACATAAAGTTTACACCTTGGGTTAGAAAATGCGTTAATCTTGCATTGGAAGATAATGGATTAATAGATGAACTGTCTAAGGAATTAGGGTTCATATTCAGATAAGGTGAATCACAACTTAGATAAAAACCACAATATAATCGAGATAGGAAATCAATGCTTGTTGGATAGGTGGATCGATCCTCGTTTGTTCGTTACACATTTGATTTAAATCCTTAAAAACTTGAATTCGTTTAGTTAGTTTACTTTTATTTGCATCTTAGATTAGTTTAGTTAAAGGTTCGCAACCCGTATTCTTCCTAGCTTTGGACAATATCCTCTGTCTAGTTTTATTTTCCGTTTTGTTCTGTTTTATTCACTGATTAGATTAGTTTCGTGACATAGTTTAGGTTAGACAAAAACTAGGAATCACAATTGTTCAGTTCCCCGTAAGATCGACCCGGCATTAACCACTATTACTACGATCCTTATACTTGAGGTTAACCGGATTATTACTTGTTTGTTTTGTGTTAATAAAATTGACAAGTTTTTGGCGCCGTTGCCGGGGAACCGGACGGTTGCCTAGTTTTTGTTTTTCGTTTTTCTGTTTTCTATGTTTTAAATCCCTATTTTAGATAGGTTTTTAGTTAGAATTTTAGGTTTTTAGTTTAGTTTACTAAGGGTTAGGGTTTAAGGTTTTGTTCCTTCTTTTGTGATTAGTTCTCCCCTCTATCTCTTCTCTCTGTTTATGTTTCTATTCTTTCTGCTACTTTTCTGCAACTTTTCTGCTCTGTTCTCGTTTTTCCTTTTCCAAACGGGCGTCTGGACCATTGGACGCCCGTCTGTCTCAAAGATTTCAACTCTGAACCGTTTTTACCCAGTCGGACGAGCGTCCATATAATTTGGACGCCCGTCCAGTTCTTCAATACTTCGTACGAGCGTTTGGACCTCCAAACGCCCGTCCAGACCAAATTTTCATCAGACGCCCGTCCAAAACTTTGGACGTCCGTCTGGTCTCCCTTGTCTTCAAAAACTCTGTTTCTTTTCTTCTTTTCTTTTATTTTCTTTTCATAGGCTTTTAATTCTAGTTTAGGCTTTTAAACTTTCTTTAGTTTTTAGGTTCAACATCTTGAGTTGGGTTTCGGTTTATGCAAACTCGAAGTCAGAAAGGACCACTACTCTTTTCACCTGACCTTGAGCGGACCATAGTCCGACCCAATAGGCGAAAACTTCATTTTGCCGATCCTTCTGGCGAAGGAAGTTCAACCGATCGAGAAATTGAACAAAATCTAATAAAGGAAATCGAAGATCTCGTAATAATGGCCGCCGAGGATAGACGGACGTTGGCAGACTACGCCATGCCTGGTGCAATAACTGTCAACCCGGCTATCGTCTTGCCAGCCATTACTGCACAAACTTTCGAACTCAAGCCGGGACTTATCCGGATGATGCAAAGCATGCATCAATTTTTCATGGCTATCAATCAGAGAATCCGCATACCCACTTACATACGTTCTTAGAGATATGCGGCACCACACGCATCCAAGGAGTAAGTGAGGATGCAATTAAACTGAAACTCTTTCCATTTTCTCTTACGGGAGAAGCGAAGGAGTGGTACACTTCTCTTCCCTCTGAATCAATTACCACTTGGGCTGAACTCGAAAAGGAGTACTTGAGTCAATACTTTCCACCTTCGAAAACAGCCCAGTGTTTGAACAAAATCTTCACTTTCTACCAGAAAGAGAATGAATCCTTTTTCGATTGCTGGAAAAGATTCAAATCTCTGCTTAGAAAGTGTCCCCACCATGGCTTGCCACTGCAAAGGCAAGTCAACACGTTCTTTAGTGGATTGACCGAGCTTACAAAAGGCATGGTCAATAGTTCATCTGGTGGGGCATTTTTGAAGAAAACAACTGAAGAGGGATGGGCATTGTTCGAGGACATTGCTAAGTATAACTATGCTCCATCCTATCAAGCTATTCAAGCACCTCCTCCTCCTAAGGTAGAGGAGGTAAACATGCAAAGTTTGATCGCCATGCCGCGAGCGCTGCATGGCGCATCTCAAGTTTCAAATCCGGTAAATCAAACTCCTTCTTTTCCACAGAACCCTCAGGTTCTGTACTGCGAAAACTCCTGTCAGACTGGCCAAATGAATGACCAGTGTCAATTTAATCCCCCTGCACCTTATCAAGTGAATGCTGTTCATGATTATGGATAGTATAATCAAGTCACATGTCAAAACTGTGACAATATGGGGCACACTTCCAAATTCTGTCCTATGAACGGCAGAATGCTGAAGTGAATGCATTCTATGGCCAGAACAACCAAAGGTCTAATCAAGTTTCTGGCCAACAAAATTTCCAAAACCACGGGTTTAATCAATCGTCTAATTTCAATCCTAATTCGAATTTCAATTCGAATCAGAATTTCAATAGAAACCCCGGTTTTGCTCAGAATCAAAGCTCGAATTTGTCCAATTCTACTCAAAGGTTAAACCAGAATTGGCCTTCTAATTCCAATTCAAATTTTCAAAATCGGCCCAGCCAGCAATACTCTCAAAATTTTCCAAACTCCCAAGGCCCTTCAAGCTCAGGAGACCTCAAGGCTGAATGGAACTCATTCAGAGAGGAGCAAAACAAGAATATTCAGCTCCTTATGAGTACAAATAAGAACCTTGAGAGGCAAATAGGGAAGCTGGCTGAGCAGTTAGCTTCAAGACCCCCAGGGCATCTGCCCAGTTTTACTGAAAAGAATCCAAAGGGCGGTCATGTTGCTCAGGCCGATATAAGCAACAGCCAATGTACTGACCTCGTGCCAGCAATGCAATATGGTAGAGAGGAGGCCATTACGATGAATCTGAGAAGCGGTACTCAAGTTAGTGGTCCTTCCCACCAGGGAAACCACTAACCCCTCCTGCCACTGTTAAGGCAGGAGGGGATGCTGAGCACCTATACTCCCCTCTGTTGCAAGAAAAGACTCAGTTGGCTGACCCCCTGAGAGTTGAAAAAGTTGGAAACCCTCAAGTGGCTGGTCCCTTGAGGACTGAAAAAGCAAGCGAAAGTCAGGAGGCTGATCCCCTGACTACAAAAAAAAATCGAAAAAGCTGTTCGATGGAAAGATCCGGAAGACAAAGCTGTAAGTGCATCCTCAAAGAAAGTTTTTCTGAGAGTGACCTTAAGAAACTTCCATTTCCACCGAGGAAGAGCAACATTCCCTTGAGTGAGGACAAAAAGTATGAAAAGGTGCTGAACCTTTTGAAAAATACTCAGGTAAATCTTCCATTATCAGATGTCTTGGTTGAAATGCCTAAGTATACAAAATTCATCAAGGATGTTGTTTCTTCAAAAAGGAAATTGTCGACATGGAAAGGAAAATTGGTGAGGATCGCTCCATGATTAATTACGAAGACTTACCAATTAAAAAAGGTGACCCCGGCAAGTTCGTACTTACGTATTAATGGGAGGTCTAGTCTTCCCTAATTCTTTGTGTGATCTAGGTGCCTCTATAAGTCTTATGCCAATGTCCGTATGCAAACAAATCGGTTTACAAATCCTTCTAGAACCCACTACTATGAGTTTACAATTCGCCGATAGATCTTCTAAGAAAGCTTCGGGGATCCCGAAAGACGTTTTGGTTCGATTGATAGATTTACCTTTCCAACGATTGGTATGTTTTAGATATGGAGAAAGATGAAAACGTCCCCCTAATTCTTGGAAGACCTTTCTTATCTACAACTAGAGCCCTCATCGATTGCGATGGGGGGGCAAGTGACTATCCGAGTTGGTGATCAAGAGGTGAGTTACAATGTCTTAAAGTCCATTCAAGTACCCTCTCGGCCCTCCAACCGGCTTTTCCATTGATTATATGACGATGATTTCACCGATTATATGGATAAGCAAGTCATGGCTATAGAAGTGAATATGAGCGATTGGTTGATAATCTAAATACTCATGGTGTGGTCAATCTAGATCGCTTAGCAAACCGATTTTGAGGAAGAACTGTTGAGAGGAGAGGTTGAGGCGGTGGGACCTCTGAGTAAGCTCAGTGATGTTGAGTTGAAATGTGGAGATCTTAAGTCAAGTTTGGAAGACCCCCCTGCTGATTTGGTTCTGAAGCCGTTGCCCAAACATCTAAAGTATGTGTTTTAAAGAGAAGGTGACAAGCTTCCGTTAATCATATCCGAGGAATATCTCCTGACATCTGTATGCATAAGATCAAGACTAATGAGGGTGCGAAATGTGTTAGACAGCCCCAGAGGAGGCTCAACCCTCATATGCAAGAGGTGGTTAAGAAAGAAATCATCAAGCTTCTGGACATGGGAATCATTTATGCCATCGCGGATAGTGAATGGGTTTCCCCAACTCAAGTAGTTCCCAAGAAAGGTGGAATTACGATTGAGAAGAATGAGAAGGGAGAGGAAATAGCATTGAGACTTGTCACTGGTTACAGAGTCTGCATCGATTATCGAAAGCTCAACGAGGTAACCATGAAAGACCACTTTCCCCTTCCATTCATTGATCAGATGCTTGAGCGTCTGGCGGGGCACGCATTCTATTGCTTTCTAGATGGTTATTCGGATATTTCCGTATACCCATTGATCCAAATTCCGACCAAGAGAAAACCACTTTTACCTGTCCTTATGGTACATTCGCCTACAGGCGAATGCCATTTGGTCTCTGCAATGCCCCAGCTACATTTCAGAGATGTATGCTGGCCATCTTTGACGGGTTGGTAGAAAAGTGTATGGAAATCTTCATGGATGATTTTCAGTTTTTGGTCAGTCTTTCGATGATTGCCTTGACAATCTTGATCAAGTTTTATCCAGATGTGTGGAAAAGAACTTAGTGCTCAATTGGGAGAAATGCCATTTCATGGTAGATGAAGGAATAGTTCTTGGCCACAAAATCTCCGCCAAAGGTATAGAAGTTGACAGGGCAAAAGTAGAAGCTATCGAGAAGATGAGTTATCCTAAGAATGTGCGTGAAGTGAGAGGCTTTCTTGGACATGTCGGTTTCTACGAAGATTCATTCAGACTTCTCCAAGATAGCCAAGCCCCGTCTACTTTACTTAAGGACGACGTTGTATTCAATTTCGATGAAAACTCGCAAGCAAGCGTTTGAGGAGCTCAAGAATCGTTTAATATCTGCTCCAATTCTTATATCGCCTGACTGGAACTTACCTTTTGAGCTTATGTGCGACGCATCAAACTATGTTGTTGGTGCGGTCTTAGGACAAAGGCTTAACGGGAAATTCCACCTATATCTATTACGCTAGTCACACATTGAACCCCTCTCAAGTTAACTACACGACCACTGAAAAGGAATTATTGGCCGTAGTCTTTGCTATGGACAAGTTTCGTAGTTACTTGTTAGGAGCTCAAGTAGTTGTGTGGACTGATCACGCTGCTTTGCGGTATCTGATGACTAAGAAAGAGGCTAAACCGCGCCTACTGCGTTGGATACTGACCCTACAAGAGTTTGATGTGCAAATTAAAGACAAAAAGGGTAGTGAAAACGTAGTAGCTGATCATGTTTCTAGAATGTTAAGTGAGGAAAAGGATGACCCAGATGATATAGATCTTTATTTTCCTCTAGAGAACATTACGCTTATCGACGGCTGTCCTCCTGATGTTCCGTGGTATTCTTCCATTGTCAATTACCTTCATGCCCGATATCTTGACCCGGAAATGTCCTATCAGGAGAAGAAAAAGTTCTTCTTTGATTTGAAATCTTTCGTTTGGGATGAACCTTATCTTTTTAAGATCTGTAAAGATGGTTTGCTCGAAGATGTGTTCCGTAATCCGAGCGCAACGTGATATTATCGAGCAAGGCTACGTTGGACCCACTGAGGGTCACTTTGGTCCATGGAAAACCGTTGCTAAGATATTCCAATCCGGTTTCTATTGGCCTACGATCTTTAAAGATACGTGCTTTCGTAAAGCGTGTGATAGATGCCAAAGAACCGGTACTCGACAAGGCGTTTTGACATGCCTTTGACACCCATCTTAGAATGCGAAGTCTTTGATGTATGGGGTATCGATTTTATAGGGACCATTCCCATCATCTTGAGGTAACAAATACATCTTAGTCTCGCGTGGATTACGTGTCAAAATGGGTGGAGGCTCAAGCCACTCCTCACAATGATCATAAGACTCGTCATGAAATTCTTAAAGAAGAATATCTTTGTGAGGTTTGGATGTCCACGTGCCTTGATCGCTGATGAAGGGACGCATTTCGCAACCGACCCCTAGAGAAAGTTCTTGAAAAGTATGGTGTCCGGCACAAAATTGGCACACCATACCATCCTATGACTAGTGGTCGTGTTGAAAGGAGCAACCAAAGTATCAAGAAAATCCTGGAAAAGACGGTTAACAATCATAGGAAAGACTGGAGTTTGAAGTTGGATGACGTACTATAGGCATATAGAACCGCCTATAAGACTCCCATGGGTACATCTCCATATCAAATGGTTTACGGTAAGCCATGTCATCTACCAGTCGAGTTAGAGCATAGAGCTTATTGGGCTACAAAGTTTCTGAACTTTGATTCCCAATCTTGTGGTAAGCACCGACTGCAGCAGTTGCATGAGTTGGACGAATTCAGACTCCATGCCTACGAAAGTGCCAGGATTAGTAAAGATAAGATGAAGCTACTCCACGATGCTAAGATTAAGAAAAGAGAATTCCACGTCGGCTAACAAGTTCTTCTATACAATTCTAGGTTACATTTGTTTCCTGGAAAGTTGAGGACACGTTGGTCCGGTCCCTTCGAGATTCTCCAAATCATTCCTGGAGGCGTTCTAGAACTTCGTGGTAATAGCGGTAAACCGTTTCGAGTGAATGGTCAAAGGTGCAAGCACTATATTGGTGAACCTAAAGAGAACCCTTTGATTGTTCGTTTCCTCGATATCCTCGGGAGTGGTGCTACACAAGTCGATGAATTTGACGAGTTTTCACCCGACATGTTTTCAGAGGATGACGGTAGTGGTAGATCTGAAGAAGTTCTAGTAGGTAGTTGGGATATGGAAGAGTTTGAGAGGGAGCGTTAGTTGAAACGTCATCAGAAGATTCAGAAAGTTAAGTCAACCATGGGGAAGTTTCGCGTGTTTGGAAAGCTATTAAAGGTTTTACCCCATGTGTTAGGTGTTTTCTACGCAAATCGAACTATCGACCAAAGTCTAGACGAGGTAGTGGTGGGCAGAAGGTCAAATGGCCCGATCCAGCCGAGCTTAAACGGTGTCGAGCTAACGACATTAAACAAAAGCGCCACTAGGAGGCATCCTAGATATCGTTAGTTTTAGTCGTTTTTGTTTTGTGCTTTTGTAGTTTAGTATTTAAAGTTTTAGTATTTAAGTTTAGCTTACTAAGTTTTGTTTTTTATCTATCAGTTAGTTGTGCTTTCTAGATATGGATTTCGGAGTTCTACCAGAGGAGTTGCCTTTCCTTAGGAGGGTCCCACTTATCACTGTAGATGACGGACCGGGAGAGACTATAGTGTTGCACGTAGACTTTGACATTAGTACCCGCGTCAAGACTGTCACCTATGTTCTCATTGTTCCCCGCTGTTCGGGAGGTGGAGACATCACTACCGAGGAGTTACAGGAGGCTCTAGGACGTCCGTACACGATCCTCAATGATCCGATGCTGACAGATTTAGCGCTAGTGCTTTGCAAGCCGAACATTTTCGAGGTGTTGATGTAGCTGGTGAGGATTGGGGTTTGCAGGATGAGTATGACTTCCCTCAGCCGATTGACATGCTCCGCCGTCTTATTCGAGTGATAGATTGGTCGGCCGTTTACGATGACTAGCATTCTTAAGTTGTTTCGTCGAGCGAACGACGTAAAACAAAAGCGCTTGGTGGGAGGCAACCCACTGTTTTCTATTTGTTTTTACCTATTTTCTAGTAATTTTAGGTACTTCGTTGATTTTCATTTGTATTTTTGAAGTTATATTTAAGTTAATGAGAAAATGCAAGTTTGGATTTAAATTGTATGAAATTTTATATTTTTTGCATTTTTTCTGTATTGGACGCCCGTCCGGAAGCCTGGACGCCCGTCCGCCATGCACAATTAATGAACGAGCGTCCAACAGTCTTGGACGCCCGTCTGAGAGACTCCCTCCAACGCTGTATGTGAATTGAGCATCCGGACGAGCGTCCGTTTATATGGACGCCCGTCCGCTTCATTTGACCTCCGATGGATGCCCGTCCAGCCATCTCGTTCTTCATTGGACGCCCGTCCGGTTATGTGGACGCCCGTCCAGACTCGTCTATATATACTCCCTCCACGCATGAACCTTCAATTTTTTCAAGATTTCAAACCGCAAAACCGACTTTTGCCCTCCTCTCCACCTAAAATCTTCGATTCTACACCATTTCGAGCGATTCAAAGTGCTATAGGCCGCTTTTGATCCCTTTCCCCAACACACCATCTTTTTGGAGAATCAGGACCCTTTGTAGTCCGACTTTTTGGGAAGAAAAATCCGATTTTGGGTGCCAATTTGGACTTGTTTGGACTAATCTTCACCTCAATCAGCATCTACTCATCTTACTCGGTAAGTTAGTAACAATTTTTCTCCTTTTTGTTCACGTTTTTCTGAGTTCGATCTTTGGGTCGGTTCGTTCACTTGAATGTCACCTTATTTATTTTCTTTCTTTCGTTTTGGTTCTTGATTCTTGTTGGTTGGTGCTGTGATGATGATGTGGATGATGAATGGGTTGGTTATTGATAATGGATGGTTGTGGTTTGTGGTTTGGTTGATTTGAAATCCCGATTTGGATGTTAAACGGGTACCTTGTTTTGTTTTGGGATCGTTGTGGTTTAGTCTAGGATTGCATAATGGTTCATAAGAAGGCGGTGGTGAAGAGACATGGTAAGGAAGTGGCTAGGGAGGCCGGGAAGAAGCGTAAAGAGTCCGATCCTACCTTAGTTGATCCAAACCGGGGTGTTAGCATTCGAGAACAACCTCATGAGCCACCCAAACTAGGACTACTTTGAGGGATGAGCCAACCTCGGGGTCCGAGACGGATGAAGATGTACCATTGGCAAGGATGAATAGGGTTCCCCGAGGTGGAGGTTCGTCTAGGGCTGAGGACACTGTAGATGCCACCCAGGAAGAGGAACCGGTTGAACCTAGGGCTGCAGAACCAAGAAAGAAAGCCAAAACCGTACCCCCTATGCCTATGCCTCGTAGATTCGTGAACCCTAGGGCCCACGACGTGTATACCAAGCACTATTTCTCGAGGACTATGTTGATAGAGAGAGCTACATTGGAAGCTAAGGTCGATCCAGGGTTCGTCCAACTATTGAAGGATCGGAAATGGGACACCTTGATGACTATCCCAACTACCCCGGTAAATGGCTCCCTAGTTAGAGAATTTTACGCTAATTGCTCGGAAACTAACTTGGAGACGGGAGTAGTTATGGTTCGAGGGGTGCAAGTTCCTTTTTCGGCGGATGTGATTAATCAGAATTATAAGTTGGCGGCTTTTGAGGGACGAGATTATAAGGAGGAGATTGTGCATGACGAGTTTGGGGCGGGATCCTTTGAAGGAGTTACGGTTGACGCTTGCCCGGAGGTGGCTTGGACGTTGAGACCGGGTGGAGACCGGAAGGAGTTAGTCACCACTACCCGGACGGAGGATTGGAAAGTCCAAAGTGTAGGTTTATTCGAGTCGGTTGTTGCCTAAGAACAACTTGACATATTTTCATATTGGTGACCTAGGCATGCTTTATGCTTTGACGTTTGGCCTAAATGTGGATGTGGGACAAGCTTTATACGACGAGATTTCTATCAACCAGAAGGTTTATACGCGGAGCTTGATCGTCCCTCACCTGATTCACGATCCTATGTCCGGATGCCGGTGTTCCCGAGTATGGAGCCGATCATAAGCCGAAGAACCCGAGGCCTATACAAATGGAGAGAAGGGTAAGTCCTTCGGTCGGTCGAGTCGGGGGCACCGCAGAGCCCGGTTCGTCATCGCACCGCCGCGAGCATCCTCCCTTCCCACTTTATCTCCCTCATCCGGATGAGGCCGAGTATGGCCCACGTTGTCGGGACCTCGGATGGAGGATATTCGGACTTCTCAAAACAATATTCTGACGGTTTTGAAGTGTATGAGTGAGGGCCGGCCTATCCGAGACGACAGAATCTTCGCTCCGAGCGTTATTGATTTCACTTATTCAGATGCGATTGAGCAGGCCATTACGGATGTTCTTCAGGAGTCTGCCTCATCTTCAGAGGAGGAGCAGTCTGATGATTCTACGGCTCCGGGGCAGCCTTGATCTTATTTCTTCCTTTTCGATTTTGATTTGTCCTAGATACTGTGATTGTATATTTTATCTACTTTTGATTACGTGATTCATTGTATGTCGCATTTAGCTACTATTTATTATTTCCGATGGATCATGTAAGCCATAAGGCATCAGTACTTTCATTTCTAGCTTGTTTCAACTTTTGGATGTTTTGAATGTTTTATCTTTTGGTATTACTCGTTTTTGTATCTCTTTTCATTCTGGTATAATTCCCCGTTTTCCCCGAGATGTTTCCGTGTTTGTCAAGTCGTGCGGTGTGTATTTCTAGCGGTTTTGTCGAGCTACATTGTAAGGTTACGAGTTCTCAGTGTCACTATGTAGGCTCCGGCCTGACCGACGATTCACGTACCGATTTAAATCAGCTAAGTCTTTTCCCTTTTCTTTTATTCTGCACAACATGAGGACATGTTGATCTTTAAGTGTGGGGGAGGGGGATGATTTGATATGTATCTATACATTTTCTTATATCAATATGTTTCTACGCAAAATGGGCTAGATGAGCTAGAATTTTCACAATTTTCCGACATTTCTGTTTTTGTTTTGTCCCGAGTAGGCAATTCAATTCAACGTTCGTTATTTTTATAGTCATCCAGGCTATATATCATATGTTTGATAAGTTAGATGTTTCACCTGAGATCTATTTTTCACGAGCCATAGTGAATGACAAGCTAATTTATAAAGTTATACCCCTTTTTGGATTAGTGATTTCTGATTTTCTTATAAGTCATGTGCTTAGTCCTACGTATGTATCTTGAGATTTATGATAGTTTGTATTTAGATCCGAAGTATGTTATACTGTGAATATCTTAGGTTTGAATGTGATAAGTAACACGTAACTATTGTCAAATGAAAAAGTTGACTTCAAAATGTATTAATTGGGTGTGTCGAAAGCTAGTCGATGATTTGAGTGCGATAGGGTATACCACGTATGTCCTATACCACTATGATGACTAAAAGCTCATGACAGTCAGAAAAAGCTGCCTTATGATTGGAGTAAGGTAGGGTATATCACGAATATCCTATTCTGCTATGACAGGGCAACAGCTCATTCTGATGTGTGTTTAAAGTGAAGTAGTTAAATCAACTAAGAATTGGTATGAAATGAATGAAAGACTAAGTTATCGTCTATCTTATCCCCAGTAGAAAATGATAGATATGCTGTAGGGATTATCCTCTGAGTATTTCAGAAAGGTCCAAGATGCCTTCTATCATTCTTTTCGGGGTATTTTACGTTTGTAGGGTGCATCTTATAAGTGTCATTTGTTGCTAGTCTACGAGGGGGTATTAGCTAGTTTTGCTTTGAGTTTCTCAAGTTTGGATTTAGTGGAAGTTTTCTATGGCTTTGCACACACACAGTGGTGAACTTCTGATTTATTGGATCTTTGATATATCGTTTGAGATGTCTATCTTTTTTTCGAGCCCTAATTTTCGTTTTGTTTTGCTCGGGACGAGCAAAAGCTTAAGTGTGGGGGAGTTGTTAAGGGTGAATTTATACGATTTATAACGCTATATTCTATGGTATTTTCCCCCGTATTTGTATTAATTTGCATAAGAAACGAGTGTTTAACGGAAATATTGAGTAAATGAGGTTTTAAATAAGTTATTCGCAATATTGGTTAATTTTGGTGTTTAAATTGTGATTTTTATGGTTATTTGGACATTATTACATTTTGCGATGTTTTATGTGTTATAGATACATGTTGGAGTCTTAAAAGATGATCAAAAGTTGATTAAGTTCGAGCTAATTGATGATAAAAGAGATAATGAAGGAATGAGATAGAGAAAAAGAGATAAAGATCAAGAAATCAGAATTTGATCATATTGAACTGGCGTCCGTAATCTCCGTCCGGTGGACGGGCGTCCGCGAAGTGAACGAGCGTCCGTGATGATATCTTTGATTCGAAAGTTTGGACGCTGGAGTGGACGCTGGCAGGACGGGCGTCTGGTCATGACTCGGCCCGATTCGAAGTTTGTATGAAGAGTGGACGGGCGTTCACGGATCCGGACGGGCGTCCATCGAGCCGACTTTGGCAAACCGACTTGAAAATCTATATATAGGCGGCGTTTTCTCAACCCTTAAGATACCATATACACATTATTCGAAACCCTAAACCTAGGGGTGGCTTTAGGCTGCGTTTTTCTTCCTTTTATTCCAGTTTTATGCACTTTAGATCTAGAACAAATTAGTTACTTTTTATGCACTGTTTCTGCAATTTTGAGTTGCTGAGGATGTTCGAAGCTAAAAGCTTCATCAAACGAGTATTGTGAAGCCATCCAACATTTGTTGATTTCGTTTTCGTCGATTATACTGTGAGTTTTTATTAAAGGTTGTTTCTTTATTCATGTTTACTATGTTTAATTGCTCTTATATCGGAAGATGTGCATGTGTTGATTGTTTATTGTTGATGGAAATCTCTATAAACCTTAGACCACCATGAATAGGAATAGTAGTTGAATCTATCATAACGGAAGTTAATAGGTTTAATTGCTAGATTATAAACATAAAGTTTACACCTTGGGTTAGAAAACGCGTTAATCTTGCATTGGAAGATAATGGATTAATAGATGAACTGTCTAAGGAATTAGGGTTCATATTCAGATAAGGTGAATCACAACTTAGATAAAAACCACAATATAATCGAGATAGGAAATCAATGCTTGTTGGATAGGTGGATCGATCCTCGTTTGTTCGTTACACATTTGATTTAAATCCTTAAAAACTTGAATTCGTTTAGTTAGTTTACTTTTATTTGCATCTTAGATTAGTTTAGTTAAAGGTTCGCAACCCGTATTCTTCCTAGCTTTGGACTATATCCTCTGTCTAGTTTTATTTTCCGTTTTGTTCTGTTTTATTCACTGTTTAGATTAGTTTCGTGACATAGTTTAGGTTAGACAAAAACTAGGAATCACAATTGTTCGAATTCCCCGTAAGATCGACCCGGCATTAACCACTATTACTACGATCCTTATACTTGAGGTTAACCGGATTATTACTTGTTTGTTTTGTGTTAATAAAATCCGTGACAGTGATGACCTTGGATAAGTCTAAGTATATTTCAAGTGATGAAATTCAATGTTCAAATATGGTGTACACTGATCTCACCCAAGTCAATGATCAGTGAAGTACAAAGATTCTCCTTAAAACTGAAGTAATGAAGGAAACAGTGAATCGGCAGAGTAAACTGACTTTCGGCAAAGTGAAGGAAATAACGGTGAAGAAAGATCTAAACGGCAAAGTCAGATGGATCACTCGACCGGTCAAAGAACGGCGAAGTAATCCTTATCAGAACGGAATTGAAAAATGATGAAGATTCAGAGGATCATGCATTTAATGCACAATCAATAGAGGATCAATCAAGGACGGATTTTCTGCTACACATTTGAAGGAAAAATCCGATCACTGAAATCAAGGAGAATAAAATTAAGGGGGAATCAAGAATAAAATCAAGGATTATTCCCCTAATAAATATAGCCAACGGACGGAATTTCAAATCAAGGATACTCAAGGCTATAAATAGAAGGCATTGACAGACAGATAAAATAACGATTAAGAAAAGCAAAAAGGAAGCAGAAACTCTGTCAATTTGAAAAGCCTTCTCTCGAACTTACAAGGATTTATCTGAGATCAACTCGGACATCGAACTACAATTTCATATTTATCACTGAGATTGATCAATCAAGTTTGTGAATCTTATTCACAATAAACTGAAGCAACTGAATCAGAAGTCATCTGAGAAGGAGTTGTGCTTGTGATAGCTGCTGAAGGATTTGATCTCAAGGAGCAGTGAAAGAGACTGAATCACTGAAGCTGTTGCAGTCAAGGAGTGATAGTCTTGTAGATTGTGAAGCTTGGGAAGCCAAGGACAATCATACTATTGTATCTGTCAAAACAATAGTGAATTCATCCAATCATCACAGGAGAAGAGTGGACTAAGGGATTACACCACCCTGAACCACTATAAGCCTTGTGTCAATTACTTTCTGCAATTTACTTTACTGCATTCATTTAAATTGCCACATCATAATCTATATCTGTATTTGTCCAAACTACTTTGAAACAACATAGTAAGAAGGGACTTATCCACTGCCCAAAAGCTTTTAAATACAAGAAAAGTTTTTGAAAATCCACTATAGTCATTCACCCCCCCCCCTCCCCTCTGACTATAGTTTTACCCTTCTTTGGGACCAACATCATGTACGTGAGATACTGGAACAGGTGATCCTGGGGATCCTTTGTTCCGTCATAGGGCTCCAACTTTGGGATCTTAACCCTTGTTGGTCGAGGGTAGCCATCTATCTGCTTGGAGAAAGGTGATTCGAGAGCTAGCTGACCAGCTCTTTTCCCTGCTATGACATATAACTTGGCTCGGGCTGCATCCATCGCCTGGGGAACTACCAGCTGTTTTCTTAGATTTGAAGAGGATGACTGATCTCTCTTTCTGACACCTCTATGCCTGGGCGGAGAAGGTGTTTGCTGTCACGACCCATCGCTGGGATCATCTTCCTCATCCAACTCCTGCTCTTGAGAGTTCTTTCCAGACGGATCTCCTTCTTGTAGATCATGTTCATGTGAATCTTCTTCCAAATGATCCTCATCCTCCAGATATTCATCTTCCTCGTCCTCTTCTGCCAAAGCAGCATTAAGGACAACCTGTTTTTTGCATCATCCAGGGCTACGAGTTGATCTACCAGAGCTTGGTGAGTGGCGTCAAGAGTGACTTCCTCTTGTTGTTGGTTCTGGTTGTTGGTGTCTGATTGTGTCACGTTGTTGGTGTTGCTGCCATTGGCGGCTTACTGTCGTGTGGTCACCATGCTAATCCAAGAGCTTTGAACGAGATTATCAATGAAAGAAGGCCCTCCTTCTAGCGCCAATTGACGATTCTAAAAATCGTCTATGTTAATCCTGGACTTTTTTCCTCTATTTTGACAACCTAGTGAAGCTCCTAGAAAACAAAAAGAGCTGAGTAATAAACGAGGGGGTGATTTGGTGGTGGTTTAGACTGCACTTGATAGTGATCAAGCTGTCTACGTATCCAAATGCGTGAATTGGATCAAGTCTTCGTAGTTCCTTAAGGATTGATTATATAGAGGGGCTTGTGCCCAAGAGTTAGCGTGTGGCGTGTATGAGATGGACTCTGATTGCCTTGGTCCCTAAGGAAAAGATAAGGATTATCTGATCTCCTTGATTTTAAGAGATAATTGTGAGCTGTTTGAATGTCAAGATTAGAGTACTAAATGCGAGGGATTCTTCCCAGATTTATCAGATTTGGAATATGCGTATAGAGTTTGGTCTGAGGAGGACCTATACCGATCTGTGAGGTTTGGGATGAGCAAGTTTGTTCATAAGCACTGGCCGACCTGGAGGGGTTGGATGAGTGTTTGGGTTTGTACAGCTCAGAGGTCGGCCTTGAACATCGGCTGAACTAAAGAGGTTGGAGGAGAGTAGCCGAGCTACTATAGTTCGGATACTGGGGGTTCTTTCCCGTAAGGGAGTTTTCTCTATCTTCAGTTAATGTTGGACTACTAAGGGGATGAGATGTGGGTAAGTTCAATTCTGAGTATCGTCACTAGTCATTCACACAGTATGTCTGTGATAACTCCTTATTTATTCTCAAAGCTACTGGTCATATCTTGATTGTTTTAGTTTATATAGATGATATTCTGGTCATAGGCAGCTCCTCCACTTTGATCAACAAGTTCATTCATATGCTGGATTCTAAGTTTGCCCTAAAAAATCTGGGACTTGTATCACATTTTCTGGGAATGCAGGTTTCTAGGGACTCATCTGGTTTGTACTTAAATCAGTCAACTTGCTGCACAACTGATTACCAGGTTGGGCTGTGATTCTCTTAAACCTTGTCTTATCCCTATTGTACCTGGTAAGAAGCTTGAAGAAAATCCAGGGGAACCTTTTAAGAATGTAACATTGTACATGAGTGCCATTGGAGGTCTGCAGTTTTTAACCTGCACTAGACCTGATATCATATATGCAGTAAACTATTTAAGTCAGTTTATGTAAAGTCCTCATTTGGAACACTGGAAGGCAGTTAAAAGACTTCTGATATATGTTATTGGGACTCTCAAGCATGGACTGCATTTTAGACCAGCAGCTTGTCTTGATCTTGTAGGTTTTTCAGATGCAGATTGGGGTGTTTCCACTATTGATAGGAAGTCTAATAGAGGTTACTGTGTGTATCTTGGAGGATCACTTGTTTCATGGAGTTCAAAAAAACAAGATGTAGTCTCAAGATCAAGTACAGAGTTAGAATATAGAGCACTAGCCAACCTTACAGCTGAGATTAAATGGATTACATATCTTCTTGCAGAATTACAAGTCAGACTTGCAGCTAGACCTAAAGTATGGTGTGACAACACTAATGCTTCATTTCTTGCTCAAAATCCAGTCTACCATGCAAGGAAAAAGCACATAGAAATAGATGTGCACTTTGTTAGAAATGAAGTTCTCAACAAGAAGCTGACAATTTGCTACATTCCCTCCTCTGATCAAATTGCAGACTGTTTGACTAAGCCTTTATCATTTCCTCAGTTTTAGAAATTTAGAGACAAACTCAATGTGTTTCCACCAACATTGAGTTTGAGGGGGTGTTTAGAAATAGATGATGATGTGGCATGATCTAGGATGTACACATCATCTACGATCCAATGGTCTAACTTTGGCTTATCTAGAATTGTTATTAGATTCTCTGCAAGTTTGTTACTTTCCCTTTGCACAAGAATGTACTCATCTATATACTACCAGCTCTTGGAAATGAATGTAAGCAAGAACAATGATAATCTGATAATAAAAAGTTTGATTCTCACTTTTATGTTTTTCTAACCCGTGTCAAGTAGTTCACGAGAAATCGATTTCAATGTTTTGATAATTGTCTTCCCTTGAACAACTTCTTTTGCATGATGTTCAATTGCCATCACCCAAGAAACTGCAAAGACTAAGAAAAAAAAATGTCAATCATTCATGAAATTGTAACCCTTAAAATGACAATCAAATGTAGAAGCGTAGATGTTTAGAGAACAACGTAAGACAATGCTTAAAAGGAAAATGAAGAAAGCCTACCGCAGCTTAGCCATTAGAACAATTGTATGTTGCATCTGGGTGAGATTGTTTGATTCATTAATTAGATCTACATTTATAGTTGTTAGACAGAGAAGCATTTACTCTGTAAATGCCAGCCAAGAGAGGATAATACGGGAAATTCTAAGATGGAGACTCTCATACGCAGAGACACCTATGAGGCTTCATCTGGACCACGCAGTTTCATTCTGCAAAGAAACTATGTGATCCAGATGAAGCTACATAGATTACTCCTTATATAGGAGTCTCCATCTTAGAATTTCCTGAATAATACAGCCATTTATTTCTGCCGGTTGGAGTTATAAGACTACTTCTCCTGACAGGGCTGACCTATGTACATTTTGGAGGGGGCCAGAACCCCATTGAGATCCCAACAATTTTTTTTATATATCAAAACAATATAGTTTTGTTGCTAAAAAATGTAAAAACACTACTAATGTTTCTATTGGATCTTCATATATACATCGATGCTCTATGACGACATGTCCAGCCCTTAACCTTAATCGGAACCAGAGACAGATCCGTGCACAACATAAGAGGGTCTGCACATAACGGGTAGTCCGCTGAACTAAATAAATACAACAAATATTACATCCAGAAAAGGTTTGTGTACCAGTTCACCGACATGAACGACATGCTCGAGACACACCCTTAAAGACACATATCAAGACTTATCGGCCTTAAGGACTATATGGAATACACTATAGAATAATTACATTGATTGAGTTGATAATTGTTAGAAGAGTGATTCTCTACTTAAATAGAATGGTGTAATTACTAATGACTACAATCTTGCCAATCTTGTTTATTGACTAGAAGCCTCTAGAGAATGTGAATTAATATTTTTTGAATTATTGTCTTCAATACGCTCCAACAATCACATGAAAATCGGATGGACATGAAGATTGACCTTTATTTCCTGGAAGCAGTCAGAGCTGAGAGGTTTGGTGTGGATATCCGCAGGTTGGTCCTTCAATGGGAGAAAGACAATATGTAGTTGTTTGGAAGCCACAAATTATGTAGTTGTTTGGAAGCCACAAATTCCTAGACATGATGAAAGTCGACATGTGTTTGGTCCATGCATGAAATACTGGGTTGGCATATAGATAAGTGGCGTCAATGTAATCACACCATAGAACCGGGTGTCAATGATGGGAATAACTAATTCCTTAAATAACTGCTTGAGCCATTGAAGTTCAGCTATAGTTGTGGAAAGTGATGTGTACTCAACCTCAGTGCTACTGTTAGCGACATTAAGTTGTTGTGTGCATTGCTAGCTAATGATATTGGTTACAACAAAAACACAATAAATTATGATTGAGAGTCGATCATCACTGTCAGTACCTCAGTCAACATCGAAGTAAGCATGTCATCGAGGAGTGATGGAACGATGGATAAGAAGGCTTTTAGAGATGGAGTGTTTAAGATAACGTAAAATACTATCTATGAACATGACAACTATGAGATTTGTTTCCTCTTTTCGTATTTATTTCTAGTTATCTTACAAAAATTGTTTTCAAAGTACAAACAAATATATGTATGTATGTTGTATGTGTATGTATTGACGATGCTCAAAATCGTCAGAGATGAAATTAGGTTGTGAAACGGGTAATTGGGCTTCGTAAGGATAACCCAACTACTAATTTGGTGGATTTGTTGATGATTATTAGCCGAGTCAATGTAATTGACTGCTTACCTACCAATGTGTATAGGATCAAGCTAAAACGTACTTCTGGTTTATGAAGATTATGAGCCTTTTATAGGACTTCCTCGGGTTGGAGTTGATTTTGCAAATTTGAAGACATGGTAAATGATTTGCAGCTATTTAAAGAGCAGCCATGGTGTAATCACGGCCCTGTTTGCGTGAATCGTGGAACCGTTATGAGATCATGGGTTAATGCCATGTTGACCGTGTAACTGTTGTCTGAGGTTGATAACAACTTGTACTGAGCTGGGATTCTGTGACCGAGATGAACTTGTACCATGTCGGTTATATGAACTGAGAGACATCTTACGTCGAGCTGACCATATAGGGACAGAGGATGACCTACACTACATGAAGACTAGATTTTCCGAGTTCAATATCTATTCAATGCCCCTATTGAGATGAGCCCATTCGGCCCATCTACTTAGAAGATCTGAATTAGGTTATTGAGTGCCACGTGCATAAGGTTGTGTCATACCCATGTCAAAAGTCCCCTAGACCTGAGCTGAGAAGTATATCATAGGTTAGGTATGTTCGGTGGTGGCGTGGCATGAATAGAGAGTCTGCAACCCAACTGTTTCTGCCATTAGTGACGTATGACATCCTGTACTTTGAATTTTGAAAAGTCGGTCTCTTATCTCAAGAGCACATGCCTTATTATTTTCCGTATTTCTCAAATTTCTTCCTTAGATCTTTCAATAAGTAAGTTATTTTCATTACTTTGTGTAACTTTCATAATATATTGTTTTAGAAACAAAATTTCAAACAACCACATTTCATGGCCACTGCTTCTGACGAGGCGCTTAGTAGAGATATTTCCGAAGGGGCCTATATAGTTTGCGGCTCATGAACCTTCCACTTCAATAGCAGCATTTGATGCAAGAGAGAATTCGCAAGAGTCGCATGCCGCGGCTTCATCTAAACTGACGGATGATGGAATTCTCTTAGGTCGAGTTGACCCCGACACCCACTACTTTTGCTGCTGAGTCTTACGGGGAAGACACATAAACGACGTGCTGCTTGTCTAGAATCCCTTTAGAATTATCAAGCTTGACATCCATGCAACCACAACAATAATTAGTAATGACACTATATAAATCAAACCATACAACATTACACTTGAGATGAAAATAATTGACGCACAAGAACATGGTCATCATGTTACATCTCGAGACATACGTAATGCCTTACAAAAATTGATGACATCGAATACCAACACTTTGAAGATCTTGGAAAAGTTGGAATCTAGATGATAAAGCAGGAAGGTCTCCTAACATTTCTACTCTCTAAACCCAATAAAGAGTCTGTCTCAGGAACAGTTGATCTCTTTCCTGTACGCCTTGTTTGAGACAAATTCTGAAAGAATACAAAAATATTAAATCATTTCAAATGCAATACATCCAAAGGAAAAGGGAAAAAAAAGTGAATTCTTTCAACTCAGATTTCCATAAATCCTTTGGCTACAATTGAGCATTCAAGTATCAAGTAAATGAATCCCCTCAAAGAAGTAAAGGAGCAGAAATATCTACGTAAAAAAATTATGAAGAGGTGATTACCAAATTACACTATGGCAGATAAACTTTCAGTGTGGGTTTATCGAACTACTCCATCTACGTCAACTAAAGAAACACCTTCCTCTTTTACCTATGGATGCAAAGTAGTAATACCAGCCGCGATCGACATACCTCACCAAGAGTTGAGCTATTGCTATTTTCTGAGGAAGACAATGAAATTGGCTTGCACAAAAGACGACCTAGAATAGTGGAGAGAAAGTTGTTGTTATCAGAATGGGCTAAATACAAGCAGAAACTCTCTCAATATTACAATTCTAGGGTTGGGCATTCTTATTTTAAGCTTAGTGATCTAGTTCTTCAAAAAAAAATGAAGTAAGATGAACTGAACCATTTGGAAAATTTGAACCAAACTGGAAAGGCCCATACAAGATAATCCATGTATATGGAGAATGCTCATATAAACTACCTACAATGGATGGAAGAAAAAACACTCAAACTTGGCATGCCGACAACCTGAGGAACATATTATACATAAGCATTTCTCATCTTATCAGGACATGCTCTATCCTAAACTCTATCAATGAGCTGAGCAAGTCTCGGTCATCCTTTATGTTACCTAGTCTCGGTCTATCCTAAACTCTATCATTAGAACCGAAAGGACTTAGGGGAAATATTGAGCGAGTGTTATTGTATTGGTTTACAATAAATGTTGCACGGTTCAAGACATAGTTCATTGATTATACACGAAAATCATGCCTATACGAGCCGAATATCATGCCTATACGAGCTCAAGCTCTGGGGAAGTGTTGGGGCCATCTAGACTATACACTGCTCAAATAATCTCCACCATGAATCCACTGTATTACAAGGCAACAAATAATGGTAAAGAATAAGTAGATGTCTTCTCTTACTTTGCCTTACCAGTATAACCTAGCCCATACCTGAAAGGAAGAAGAGAGCCCTTTATGCTTTAGCTTTGAATATATAGAAACAACAGGAGATACTGATCCAAACAAATCAACTCTTGCAGTCAACTTTCATGATCATTTTCTATAAGCATACAATTTTACAGAATGACTTAAACTTACAAACAAAAACCTTTGTATTAATGAGAGAATGCACATTGCTGACAGAAAATGAGGAGAGAGGGGCAAAGGCTCCCAAGCACTGGATTAAGTCATTTAAATTAATTGTCAAAACTCAGGATGTTATATCAGAAGTCGGAATCCCTTCGAGCTACCTGCATTCAGGGCATGGAGATAATTGAGTATCTTCCGATAGAAAGCATGATGTTTCTAGTTACCTGCATTCAGGGCATGGAGATAATCGAGTATCTTCCAACAGAAAGCATGAGATTTTTAGTCAGAAGCTTTATCAAGGTTAAAAAAACATTGTTACCATCTCCTAAATGAATAAAACAGCCTAACATAACTCAATTTTCCTCATACATAATCAACAGCTGTTGCTAGACAAATAAGCATAATAATGTCAAGCCACTGGCAAAGAAAACTGGACGACAACGAAGAGGAACAACAGACTCGCCCCCAAAGTTCTCTTCAACATATGGAGATTTACTAGATATTAACATAACAGTAACCTGCAATGGATTTAGTTTTTCTTTCCTTGTGCTGACATTCATTTTGTTTCCATTGAATAGACAACAATTACAAGTGATATTCAAACAATTGTGCCAACACTTTCCAAGGTTGTAATGCTCATTCATAATAACATGAATTTGTAAGTATCAGATCAACTTAAATGACACTTCCAAAATAAGGCCTAAAGATTTGTCATTTGCATAATGTAGAAAGTACAAATAATCAGCAAAAAAAAGACATACAAATACATGTCAATAACTATTAATACAACAACAAGAAGAAGAATGGTGTCAACTATTGACCACCACCCTCTTCCTCCAATTTTTTCACATATGCCTGAAGAGTCATAACCAAATTCCTAGCAGGAGCCTGCAAGGTGCCAACAACAGCAGATGCAGGACCTTCCAATGAACCCAAAATCCTAGCATAAACCTCATCCCTAGACGGCATACTCTCTAAAGCCTTGAACTCATCAGGCCCATAAAACTTCCCTTCAAAAACAGCACCAGTAAATTCATTATCCTCCAACTTCTTCTCCTTCTGAAACTCCCTATAAGGCTTTAATGCGGCAGGGATTTCCTCACTTTGCACAAAAAGCCAAGCATTCATCCCTGTCATACAAGGCTTCAAGGCCTCCCATTGAGTCCTTTCAATTGCTTTATAAACAATAGTGTTTTTCGCTACAATTAGCCTTGTTGTTTCTGGAAGCTGATTTCTGAGTTCTTGAAATTGCTTTACAGTGAAGCCTTTGTATCTGATTCCTGCTAAAAGGTAACAGTTTTCAAGCTGTTCTTTGACTGTTTCAACTGTTCCTTCTTTCTTGGTTCTGCTAATGGCTAACCTAATCGATAAAGACTGGAACTTTTTGGGGTGGAGGTGTTGTGTGGCGGTGATGTAGGGGTTATTGAAGTGGGATTTGAGAGAAAGTGTGTGAGAATTGATAAGTAGGGTGGGTGGGGGTTTGCAGGAGGGTGAAGTAAACAGGTTAACCTCCATTCTTGATGGGTATTTCGGGGGGGGGGGGGGGGGGGGGGGGGGGGGTTGGGAGAATCGTGGATTGACGGAAAGGGAGATGCAGTCCGGTAGTTGGCTTTTGGATGCGGTGTAGTATTGATTGGTGCCTTATCTTCTGATCATCGATGGGCTGTGAAGGAAGAAGAGAGGGTATTCCGGGAACTACCTGAATATTTGACAGAGGAAGATGTTTTAAGTCATCGGTATCCGTGACCAATTGACCCGACTAATACGAACTTCTAAGTTTGCCGGGTGAACCTGGGTCGGCATAGGTTCGTTTGGGTTGGGTTTTACATAATATTAGTCGGGTTGGTTTAAAAAATCAAACCAAATTATTAAAAAACTCAATGATTTGGTTCGGGTTGATTTCAGGTTATATTGGGTTTGTTTCGGGTTTTAAGCCATAAACAATGTATTTATATTTAAACTTCCATGTAATAAAATCCATACACCTATTTAATCAAAATTCAAATTTTAAACCATGTGTCCATAGTAATAATCATTAAAGAGAACAAAGAATAATTAAAGACAACTTTTGTGGACATCATATTACGAGTCTAATAAACTATAACACAACCAAGAACATACAGAGACAGTAAAAAGAACAATAGTAAACATTAAGGAAAACATGCATGGAATTTTAAATGTTAAAAAGTGATTCATGGTTTATTCTAAAAAAATATTATATTCATCTATTAGTCATTTTAATCTAATTCTAATTTACAATCAATGTGTTGATTGATAATGAATAACAATAACCCTTTTCATTGGCTATTACTAGAATAACCTATTGTAATGTCTTTTGGGTTGGGTTGAGTCGAACCGAAGAAAGAAATTAAAAACTCAAACCAACCCAATAGCATTCGGGTTGGTCAAAAACCAACCCAAATTTTTTGGTTTCAATTGGGTTGAGTTATTTTGGGTTGGTTTGGTTTGGGTTGATTTGAATTTATTGGGTTTTTTGTTCAGTCCGTTCATGCTTGAATAGTCTAACTCTTATTCAAGGGTGGAGTTTGTTTCGAGTCGTGTTTGCAGGGTCTGACTCGTACTTGGGGTAATGACTGGCTAAGAACTCGTTCAACATGACACATCATAGGATAATCAAACCAGTTACATCTCTAGGCATTATCAAGTCATTTATAACTTGTGTCAAGATACTTGATCAGAGGAGATGATTTTGCTTTTTACCTTATTTTATTTTGGAAATGTATTTTCATACATCCATTTGTCTTATTGCACAGTAATTAATTTTCAATTTTACCCATAATTTTTTTTTATTTACGTGTCTACATTCTGACCGGAGGTTGGTCAGAATGTGAAACATTATACCTACCCAAATATGGTCAAAACAATTTAGTTTATACTGACCCGAACATGGTCAGGAAAACATCACATGTTCGGCCTCTAAAATGGTCCGAAAGGTTTCCGAAATTTTCACAACGCAATGTTATATTCTGACTTGAAATAATATTATACCTACCCAAATGTTGGTCAGAACAATTTAGTTTATTCTGACCCGAACGTGGTCAGAAAAACATTACATGTTCGGCCTTTAAAATGGTCCGATACGTTTTTCAAAATTTCATAACGCCGTAGTTATATTCTGACTTGAAATAGAAGCGAAAACCGTAATTTTTGGTCTGTAAAGTGGTCCGTATTGTTTTCTAAATATACATTACAATGTCTTTTTATTCAGACCGAATATAGACTCGAATAGCATAATGTTCTTGGCGTGTAATATGATATAAATAATATACAATTTTGACTCATTTAGGATCAGAATGATATGTATTTTAAAACGAAACTCACTTTCATTCTTAACATGTGTAAATATGTTTAGTATGAAAAGAACCCTCGAAATATTGTTTTCTTTTCAATTTCCCCGAAAAAAAAAAAAAAAAAAAAAAAAAAAAAAAAAAAAAAAAAAACCCAAATCCATTGCGGATGCATTCTGACTGTGTCCCTCTCACAACCCACAACCCCTCGACGGCTCAGTGAACGGGGAACACCACTTCTTTCTGACGCCAAGGCCTCGTTCAAATCGGTAGTCGGTATACAGTACTATGAGAAGACGCACACCATATTCAAACTTCTCTAATTCGATAATTAAGAGAGCCCATTTTCTCTCGCTCAATCTCCTCTCTACATTGGCCACCTCCGCAATCCCCAGCCGCAGTAGAGAAGAAGAATCCTCCGACTCAGAAACTAACATCGGCCCTTTTCCTCATGGTATTATCCAGGATAAAGATCTTTTAAAGAAAACCCCTGATGGAAAACTCTACGTCCTGGAACTTATCGATAGAAGAGCCATGGAACCTGATGCTAGGCTTTACAACAAGCTTCTCAGACGGTGCACCCAGTTGCGCATGGTTAAAGAAGGCCGTATGGTGCATTCTCATTTTCTTGATTCGGTTTTTTGTGACTATGTTACTATCAGTAATTCGCTTATTACTATGTATGCGAAATGTGGGTGGATTGTGGAGGCACGTCGGATGTTCGATGAAATGCCAAAGAAGGACATGGTTTCTTGGACGGCACTGATTACTGGGTTATCTCAGAATGAGAGGGAGGAGGAGGCGGTCGGTATGTTTATGCTGATGTTGAGAGATGGGCTTGTGCCAAATGAGTTTACTTTAGGGAGTGTGTTGAAGGCGGCTGGTGCTGTTGGGGAGAGGGAAGGGAGGCAAGTTCATGGGGTATGTGTGAAGCGTGGTTATGATGAGGATGTTTTTGTGGGCAGTGCACTTGTTGATATGTATGCTAGATGTGGAGGAATGGAGGAAGCCAAAGTGGTTTTTGATGGTTTGAGGTTTAAAAATGAGGTTTCTTGGAATGCTTTGATCTCTGGTCATGCTAGAAAAAGTGAGGCTGAGGAAGCGGTGAGCTTGTTTAGGGAGATGCAAAGGGGTGGTTTTGAGCCCACTCACTTCACGTATTCTAGCCTTTTTTCAGCTTGTGCTAGTATTGGAGCTTTGGAGCAGGGGAAATGGGTGCATGGTCGTATGATGAAATCAGGATTGACGCTAATTGGTTTTGTTGGTAACACAGTTCTCGATATGTATGGTAAAGCAGGAAGCATTGAGGATGCAAGAAAAGTTTTTAATCGTCTAGTGAAACAGGATGTAGTGTCATGGAACTCGCTTCTCACTGCTTATGCACAACATGGACTTGGAAAAGAAGCTGTGGAATTATTTGAGGAATTGTGTAGACAGGGTGTTGAACCTAATGAAGTTACTTTCCTATGTGTTCTCACAGCCTGCAGCCATACCGGCCTTTTGGCCATGGGAATGCATTACTTTGAATTGATGAAGACGTTCGACGTAGAACCCGATGTCTCACACTATGTTACAATTGTTGATTTGCTGGGTCGAGCTGGTCAACTTGATCGTGCACAATGCTTCATTGATGAAATGCCAATTAAGCCCACATCAGCAATTTGGAAAGCATTGCTTGGAGCTTGCAGGATGCATAAGAATGTGGAACTGGGTGCTTATGCAGCAGAGCGTGTTTTTGAACTCGACCCATATGATTCTGGACCACATATTTTACTTTTTAACATCTATGCCTCTGATAATAGATGGAAAGATGCAGCAAAAGTTAGAAAGATGATGAATGACAGCGGTGTGAAAAAGGAACCTGCTTGTAGTTGGGTGGATATTGAGAACAAAGTGCACATGTTTGTGGCAAACGACGACGCCCACCCACAAATCGAAGAGATTTGTAGAACGTGGGAGAAGGTTAGCGAGAGAATTAAGGGAATGGGATATGTTCCAGACACTACTCAGGTTCTTTGGTTTGTGGATCAGCAGGAGAGGGAAGCAAGGTTGCAACACCACAGCGAAAAGCTTGCCCTGGCTTTTGCGCTCCTCAAGACCCCAGCTGGTTCCACTATTCGTATAAAGAAAAACATTAGAGTTTGTGGTGATTGCCATACAGCTTTCAAGTTTGTATCACAGTTGGTGAACAGAGAAATTATATTGAGAGATGCCCACAGGTTCCATCATTTTCGTGGTGGCTCTTGTTCTTGTGGAGATTACTGGTAAATGGTAATGGAAGAATCTATTATTGAGATTGCTTGTAAATGGTAATGGATTATCTATTGCAGATGACATGGCAATGATTTCATGACTGAGCTCAGAACCATATAACCATTCGTATCATGATCCATATACACAAGAGAGTGGAATACCGATTTTAAGTTTGATAAATCCGACATTCAGAAGCTATTAGGCTTTACATCATTGGACGTTCTTTCTGAAATGTTTAAATGTGGATCTAACTGAAAGCATCCCACCGATGTAGTGTTCTGAACAGACTATTTATTTGGGCTTAATGTAGGGTCCACGTCATGAACTTGCACCCTCTTGTCACATGGTGACTACCCATGGCCTCTGGTTCCGCAGGTCACAAGTCAAGATATAATATTTTGGAAGATTTTGTTATCACTTGGGACTCTTTGATCATGGCCTTTATAAACAAACCAACTGAGCTTTTGGCGGAACAAATCTTTTGGCAGGATTTTGTATGAAAGTGTGCGGCTGTAGAATCATGCTTCATTTCACTTCAGGTGCTTCCTTGTTTTAATTTCTGCTAAAATTTTCTGCTTTAAAGAGTCCCACCCCCAACAATAGTAGGAAAAAAATGAACAAGAACCTTTTCTTAAGATAAGAAAACTTCATTCCTTATTTACGATCAAGTACGTGCATCCGTAGTATAGGGTTCCAGAAACAAAAGTAAAGAAATTATTAAACAAAGCTTGTTTTTGAAGTTTATTTTCTATGTTTATGCCAGTTAGACTTGTACTTCCTTTCACTCGAATTCCTGGTGTAGATTCTGAGATTGGTTGTTTTTTTCGATCTCCAATTCTCATTTCTTTCTTGAATCTGGTTTTATTTGTGCCGGTACAGGGGGGGGGGGGGGGTGTACCTTGTTATTCTTGTTATTATCCAACCCTGAATGGTTTGCTAGAATCATTTTGAGCTCACTTGCAGTTCTTGTCTTGTGTTACCATAGCCTTTGGTTTTTCTGATTCCACATGTAGATAGTAAACAGCTATTTCCAAGACCTGTATCTCCGTTTCTACTTGTAAAACTGCTCAGAGGATGTCCTCCACGTAACTTGATCAATCTAACTATTATGGCACATTTGTTATCCTAGAATGGAATGGAATATTTTGCCAAATATTCCATTCTCATGTTTTGACTTGTTTGTTTACTAATGGAATGATATATTTTTAATTCCAACCGGCTAAAAATAGAAAACCCTTGAAAGAAAAAGTAATAACCCGCTTTTCTTCATTCCTCTCCAGTCGCGACCTAGCAGCCGTCTGCTGCGCTACTACTTCTTGGAGAAATACTGCCCTTGCTCGATTTTATTGTCGAAATTTTCTCTTCTTTTGCCTCTCATCCATCTTCTTGCTTGCTTTCTCTCTCTTCTTGTTTGTTTTTTCTTATCTACTTCACCCAATCTTCAATGGTCCGCGAGTGACATATAATGGGGGCTCCAACTGTATTCTAGACAGTAGATTGACAAATTGACATAGTTTGCTTGTAATGGTAGTAATTGGCGTGGTGGAGCGGGAATCTAAAACGCTAGAAAAAGCCAATTTTATATGCATTTTCCATGGCGTTTTTTTGATAAATTTCTTTTTTATTAAAAATATATGTGATATGATGCACTTTTTGGATTCAAAAATTACGAGCTTTGCTATGCATTTTTGGCTGTGTGCACATTAAACTCTGCCTTTTTATGGCTTCTATATTGAAAAATGATTTAGCAAAACTAGGGTTCAGCTGCAGAAAAGATTTTATTAATATGTTATACATATGGGTAACCAGCGAAAGTACTAAACATATGGCAAAAAAGTTTTGCTTTGTAAACTATAGTATTGACTTCTAGTATCTGTAAAATGTATGCATCTATGTATTCTTGAATATTTTTCTTAGTCATGCTGGTATCATTCACTTGATGAAGTGTGCAGCCTATAATTTCTTAGTCTTGGATTACCTGTTCTTCAATACGACTCACCTCTTTTACGGATCATGCAAAATTACAATTATCTTCTTAGCTTGCAAATACAACACGTACTGTTCTCTCTTCATTATGTTACCCTATAATCAAGAATCTCCTGATGTTAGTAAACTAACCTGAGTTCTTGATGAGGCTGATGTTCAAATTGCCCTTCAGCCGTCCACATTGAATACTTATGGCTCGTTTGTTTGGAGTGAATGGAATGAAATTTTTTTTTTAATTATAAAATCATATGATGTTTTCTGTAAGATGTTTTTGGAATCTGTAGTTGAGGTATTGTAATTGAACTTGTGGATAACAATGCAACATTATCACCAATCTTCTTTGGGTATGGCGGAGTTCGAATTGCTGGTTGATTTCTCATAGAAGATTAAGTGAGACTCGAGTCCAAACCATTGCACTCGGTTTCTTAATGCTATGAGTATATGTGCATGCCATGGTGTCTCTGTTGCCCTATGGATATTGATTGTATCTGTTTATCTTTTGTATTTTGTATTGCATTGGGGTCCGGTCTGCTCTCTATTGGTTCGGCAATATGAATTTCCCTCGGCATCCTGTAATTTTTTTTTTTTTTTTTTTTTTAAAGTTTGGATGGAGCTTTCTCTAATATGCTATTGTGCTCACATCCCTTGTTGTTCTATTTCTGTAGTGCAGAGATGGATCCGCAACTGAAGAAATGTCTAGCCAAATGGGTCACGAAGAGTCTAGCTAGTCGGGCTGTGGAAAGAACAAAAAACATTGGACCACCGAAGAAGACAAAGCGTTGGTCGAGTCTTTGTTGGAACTTGTTGATGCTGGCACCCACAAGGGTGATAATGGGTATTTGAATTTGACTATATTAGAAGAAAAGATGTTTTCGAGGGGGCATACCGCAATCAAGGGAACCCCTCATATAGCATCACGTCTCATATAGCATCACGTTTGAAGGTACTAAAGCAAGATTATGGAATGCATGCTGAGATGCTGACATCAGACGGCTTATCTGCTTTGGATATAATGCCCATACATGATGTATTGAAGCACCTCCTTCGGTCTGGGATAGCGTATTACATGTAACATCGCGTATGTACTTGTTTATATGTGGTTACAATTAGTTTTATCGAGCTCTGTTGTCCTCCTTGACATATTTACTATGAGTCTTGAAAATGTGCCTTTGTCTGAACTTGAAGATGAGATCTTATGAAAGTCGGTTTTGTATGCTTAACATGTTTATGAAGTCGGTTTTATCGAACATCCATTGCTTGCATTACAACGACTAGATTGATTGTTCTTTTTTCATACAAATTTTCTCGCAATAGCTTATATATATATATATATATATATATATATATATATATATATATATATATATACTAATAAGAAGGAAAAAGTTGTCTTTGTGTGACAAGTGTCACACAAAGATTGGTCCCTTTTTTTTTTTTTTTTTCCCACGTTTTAATATACTTCCCTCCCCCGACCATTTTACTGTTCATCGGATTTTAATTTTTTTTTTTTCAATTTTTTTCCCTCGGACTAAATTTCGTCATTTATATTGTGTTATACTTAAAATATGTAGAGTGATATTTTAGTTCAAATGTATTTTATACTTAAATACTATTTACTATATTATGTGTGTCAGATTGTATGATGTCACATAATCATTTTCTAATATGATTGCACATCTATCGGGGTATAAGCATATTCACACACACTATTTTCTATTCTCGCTCGCGTTTGAGAAAAATACATAGATTAAAAAAATGATTTATTGTGTTGACTTTCCATATAAAGTTCAAAAAAAATCTTGAAAAATGTAGCGGTGTATTGAATATGAAAAATTAATTGATTGAATGGCCTACGAAATTGAAAAGTAATATTTAAAAGCGGAAATAGTATTAAAATATGTATTAGAAATGTAACTACGACATATTAAAAAAAAATGATTTTGGCAAGAATTACGACATATAAATAAGAATGGATGGAGTAATAAAATATTAATGTTTTAGTGTGAATAAAGACCAAATTTTACTGATACCATGGTAAATGTATTTTATTGATGAGTGTTAAATATAGTTTGGAACTTTTGTTTTTTTGTATCAAGTGTCTATATAAATAATCGAAAACATTTGTCTAATTGTCGTCATGTTAAATAATTGACATCATAATTTGTTGTATAATATTAATGCCGGCTAAATTTCGTCATTCATATTGTGTTGTACTTAAAATGTGTGGAGTGATATTTTAGTTAAAATATATTTTATATTTAATAGTTTTTAACATTAAGGTAAACATCTAGCATGGGCACTCCGTGCGTTGCACGGAGTACCATTTTTACTAGTATATATAAAAGAGAGTTTGAGAAAGTAATAGTACTTGAAACTCAACTTGTTTATTCAAGATAAAAGAACGAGTATTAATAGATATATACAAGCTTGAAGGTGAGAGGTCCTAGTAGAGTATTAAGTGTTATGGGCGGGTAGATACTCATATGGGCGGCTATTACATAATATGACAAAATAGAGTTACTTTATGACATATTAATCGTTTATACAATACAATTAATGTCATGTTATAAATAATGTATACAAGTAAAGTGTTACACGAAATAATAAGGTAATATTTCCACACCCCCCCCCCCCCCCCTCAAACTGGGTTGTATATGTCTATACAACCAAGTTTGATACTCAGTCTGCTGAACATAAGTGGTGGAATGGCCTTTGTAAGAATATCGGCATTCTGGTCTGCTGAGGGAACATATTGAAGTTGAATTATCTAGGCATCAATCTTCTCTTTAAGGAAATGTCTGTCAATGTCCACATGTTTTGTCTTATCATGATGAACAGGATCCTCTGCCATGCATAATGCTGAATTATTGTCACAGCAGAGTATGATAGGTTGCTGAAGGGGTTGCTGAAGTTCAGTAAGGACTCTTTTCAGCCAAAGTGCTTCACAAATGCCCAAAACAAGTGCCCTGAGTTCGAGCTTCGACAAGATCGCTTCTGAGACGAGAGGGTCGTTTTTCTTGCTTCTCCAAGTGACAAGGTTACCCCATACATATGAACAATAGCTTGTGGTAGATCTTCTGTCAATGTGGCAACCAGCCCAGTCAGCATCAGTATAGACCTTAACTGATCTCTCAGTAGACTTAGTGAAATGTAAGCCTTGGCCAGGAGTTGACTTTAAGTACCTCAGTATTCTGTAGACGCATCCCAATGTTGCTCGGTAGGGCAATGCATGAACGACCGACAAGGCCGACTCCATAAGCAATATCGGGTCTTGTATGGGAGAGGTAAATGAGTTTCCCTACAAGCCTCGATATTGTTCTTTTCTTACAAAGAATATTACCATGCACTTTAGTGGATTACTTGGAGAGATAGGCTTTGGTTTGCACCCTAGCATGCCGCTTTCCTTCACGGAGTCCAAGATATACTTCCTCTATGAGGCGAGATACCCCGGGTTTTCTTGCTATTTCCATGCCAAGGAAGTACTTGAGGTAGCCCAAATCTTTAACTTGAAACACTTTTGCCAGTAGGGTCTTCAATTTTTGGATCTCAGTAGGGTCATCACCAGTAAGGATGATATCATCCACATAGACAATAAGGATGGATCTTCTCTTATTGATTATTTTGATAAACATGGTGTGATCTGAGTTGCACTGATGATATCCAGCAGCTTTAACCACAGTAGTAAGTTTGCCAAACCATGCTCTTGGGGACTGCTTCAAGCCATATAGAGATTTCCTCAGTTTGCAAACTTTCCCTTTAGTGTGAGTGTTGGTGAAACCATGAGGTACAGTCATATAGACTTCCTCAATGAGGTCACCATTTAGGAAGGCATTCTTGATGTCCAATTGGTGGAGTGGCCAGTCAAGTTGGACAGCAAGGGACATTAGCACCCTGACTGTGTTTAGTTTTGCCACGGTGCAAATGTCTCTTTGTAGTCAAGTCCATATGTTTGAGTGAAGCCCCTTGCGACCAGTCTCACTTTGTACTTGTCAATAGTACCATCAGCATTGTACTTGATGGTGAATAGCCATTTACAGCTGACTGTCTTCTTTCCTTGTGGGAGAGTGGTGAGATCCCAAGTATGGTTGTCAAGAAGAGCAGTCATTTCAGTTTTGACAGCAGCCTTCCACATGTCATGTTTGAGAGCTTCCTGTATATTTTTAGGAATGTAATGAGTATCCAAGTCCTGTGTAAACATAGCAAAACCAGGAGACAAGTGATCATATGACACATAATTATGAATAGAGTGATCGGTGCATGATCTCTTTCCTTTACGACAATGAATGGGTCCGTCATCAATATCGATGGAAGTGTTCATAAGTTCGGGAGTTTGAGGAGTATCGAGCAGGTTGCTGAGGTTCAGTAGGTTCGGGAGGCTGATGAGTCTCAAGAGCCTGCTGAAGGTCAAGAATCTGCTGAGGAGCTGTTTGAATGTTAGGAGTTGGCTGAGGGATTGGAATGGGCTCAATTTCCTCAACTGAGGATGTAGTGGGAGTTAGAGGACTATGAGAAGGGGAAATGCTTCTATTTCAATAAGGTTTCCATCTGTGACTGTCTCAGTAGGTTTACTGTAGTATGGGGTTTTTTCAAAGAATTTTACATCCATAGAATTGTAGAACCTTTTGTCAGTGGGAGAATAACACTTGTAGCCCTTTCTGTCTTTGGCACAACCTAGGAAAATACACTTATGAGCTTTGGGGTCAAGTTTGCTTCTAACGAAATCAATACACAAAACGACTACTCCATAACGAAATAAATTAGATCTACGAATAAAGATTGCATAATTGAGTAGACATTACCCTCGAAGACGAGCGTGATTCCCACTCATCGATACGATCTCTAACCGGAGACTCTAACGACTCCGTAATGAAAGAACATAAAATAAAGAAAACATATATTGAAAATAAAACAAATGTTGTGAATTGTATTCTTCTATGGTGTGTAAATGGCGTGTACTACATGCCTATATTTATAGATGTTCGGTAAACATCTCCTCCCGAATAAAAGCGGCCAACCGAAGAAGACGCCGGAAAGCACCATCAGATTCCGGCATCACTCACCGGACATGGCTGAAAAGCCAAGAAATGGTGGCGAGCTGAGCACCGGGACTATGGAGTTGCATCCACCTTGGTCTGAAACGAAGCAATCTAGCCGGAGACCAACGAAGCTCCACGCCAAAGACCTCAGATCTGAGACCCGCCAGCCGAAAGAAAGCCGGTAAGAACTCAGATCAACACAAAACTTGTGGAGCCTCATCACAAAATGGATCAACTAGAAAAAAGAGGGAAGTATAAAGGGGAAAGAGATGGACGCCAGCAGCCAAGGGCCGCCGGCGCCGGAAGAGCAAACAAGGCTGAGGCTTCGCAGAGGATAAAGAAGAGGGAAAGGGAAGAAAGAGAAAGTCCAGCTTGGTAAAATGAGGAGTATACCAAACACATGAATATAGTTAATTCGATGTATATTGTCAACAATTATTTTTTATTTATTTTTCAGAATTCTATTGTCAGCAATCGAAGATATCATTAATTCAAGTAATTCCGATTCCGGCAAAAAGAAAAGTACTTCTGATGAATACAAGGACTTAAACTGCAATACCATTTTAATAAAAAAAAAAAAAAAAAAACCTTTACCTTATAACCGGGTATTACTGATACACATAAACGGGTCTACTCAAACCCGAATCACCATCACAAGCATAACTCACCCACCCCTTTCTTCCTTCATCCCCATCGTCTACACTGCAAATTCTTCTCTTTTGAGTTATGTAAGTTGCCTCCGTTTTCTGTCACCAAACGATTAATCATTGCAAACCTAGTAAATTCCGTGATATTTAAGGTTGGAGAAAAGTTAACCTTGTGTGACGATTCCGACTGTCCCAGACTTGTCCGGCGAATTTCCCTTTGACAAATCGAAGGTAATACATGGCTGATCGCATTTATCGTGTGGAGGAAGTAGTATTTGTGCTTACTTTCCACATTCGTTTATGGATGGAGTTCATTTCGTTTGTTTACTTTTTAGTTTTATGTAGTTAATTGTTTAGACTACAGATGGAACATGCAGAGGAAGAGTTCCGAGCCGGAGGCGATGTTGATGTCAAACATGACGATGAGGTGGTATAACTATCTTTTTTATTTTTTTTACCCATAGAAAATCCTATGCTGAAAGTGAATATTTTCCTGTTGTATAAGCCTATATGCATTTATACATATTCTGCATTTGGCGTTAAGTCCTGTTGTTTAATGAGTTGTTGTGCTGCCTTGCCTATTCCTGTAGTTGATTGTTGGAAGTTTTATTGTGTGATGTTTCAAAGAAAATAAGAGCTGACAATTATAGTTGTTAAGGCGCTTGCGTAGGTCGTAACGCCTATAAGGTAGGCTACAGTCGCCTCAGCAAGATGCTATACAAAAAGGGTTGTGTGTACATGATAAAACTTTTGACTACATTGCACTCGTCTGAGTTTGTGCATGTATGGCTAGTGTAATTGATATTATTAGGTGGTTAGGACATACTACATATGACGGCATCTGCAATCGGTTTGATGTGGTTGACCTTACGGTGCTCACAAAGCACATTTGAACATTTGTTTGATAGGAATTGGCATTTTTGTTGAATTTTACTGATTTTACCTATGCGACCAGCTAACCCAAGCTTGTCTAGCTTCGCCCAACCACTTAACAACTTTGTGACAATGACTACTATTTCAGACAATTTGAACTTTGATAATCTGCTCTGATGCAATTCTCCCTGCAGGAAGCTGCTGCCCGCGTTGAGGAATTCAAGAAATCTTTGGATGCAAAGGTGGCTCTTAGACAGAGTAATCTGAACCCGGAAAGACCTGGTTAGTAGTTTTTATAAAATTTACATTTCTATCTGTTATTGAATGGTTCCTTTTTCTTCCTTGGGTTCCTTGTGCAACCGCCTGCAATAAAAAAAGATGGATTAGCCAGATCTCTTTCTGATATCAAGGAGAGTGTTCTCAATAACTGCTTTCAAGTGTAGAATGCTCCCATAATGTCTGGTGCTAAAAGACTCCGTTTCCAATTTCTATCAGCTGAAGTATCCTAAATAGATACTACTTTCAGCGATTGCAGAAACCTCCTCTATCGAAGACGGGATACCCTGATCTCTTTTGAGATCAAGGAGGGCGTTGACAATTATTGATGTCAAGCTTCCTTTCAGTTTGCTATCAAGGACGTGTGTTTCTAATTTCTCTCACCTGGGGTGTTCTAAATAGGTCTTCTTCCCCATGATCTTTCATTGGGAGTAGACTCTTGTTGTGTTCTCTTTCAAGCCTTGACTGTCATCTTCGGGAAGATGCAAAACTTCTTAAAGCAGTCAACTGCTTGTAGTAAGGGATTTCAGTCATCATATGCACCTGTCTTGCCAGTCGTTTTTGTTACTTTCATAGTGTTAAAAAATTCTGAAGTAGATCCAGGAAATGAAATCTGTGTGTTATTAAATTAATCGCTTTAGCTCAACCAGATTATGTAATCTTATGATAGTCTAATTTTGATTCATTGTCGTTGAACCTCAGACTCAGGGTTCCTTAGGACATTGGATTCTAGCATAAAGCGCAACACGGCTGTTAGAAAGAAACTTAAGCAAATTAATGAAGAGCAGCGAGAAGGATTACTGGAAGAGTTACGTTGTGTCAATTTGAGCAAGTTTGTTAGTGAGGCCGTGACTGCTATTTGTGAGGCAAAGCTTAGATCTGGGGACATTCCAGCTGCTGTTCAGGTTACCCATTGGCTCAGATTACTTCAGATCATCATATATTCTCTTCCCTACTTTTACGAAATATCATTGGTAGTTTTATTTTATTTCATCTGTGTATGTTTAAAGGTTTTACTCTTGTATTCAGCTTGGATGCAAATCAAATAGCTTTTTCTAATTTATCTTTTCTGTTCTCTCTGAATGCACAAGCTGTAGATCTTAGTATGTCATCTACATCTTGTTAGCACTTTAAATATTTTTGGTATATTTTTCTTAAATTTATGTGCTTATTGATGCAAAATCTCTGTACATGCCGAATTCCCAAGGTCCTTCCCCCCCTCCCCCTGAGGATAAACCGGTAGCAGAGGTATGTGATAATTTAACCAAGAATCAAAGTTGTTATAAGTGGTGAACTTCTTTTGGAGTATCTGATTCTGATGAGCTGGTCACCATTACATTGGACATTATGTTATCTGTGAGGCTTGAAAACTCTTTGATTTAAATTCATAGGCTTTTTTGCGTTGATTACTTTAGTAGTTGTCTATGTGCTTGGGCATTGGGATTGTAGTGGAGATCATACTAATGTGCTTGGCTTCAATAGTACCCCTTCGAGTAACTTGTAGGAGATAGTATGGGTTTATAAAAGGTCATCTTTCACGTTAACCACATTGAAGCGCAGTTCGTTGAAAAGTGTTTCTTTAAGATTTGCACTAGTTTGTAATATTTATGGTTGGCCCTCACAAGAGGGTCACAGCAGAGTATTAAAATGTGTTAGAATATGTTAAATCTAATACTCCTCCTTAAGTGTGTTTAGTGGTCTTAATTTAGTTAATTAGGTTAGCTAATTATTTCCCCAAGATCCTTGTTTCCATCGGGTTAGAATAATGGACTGAAAGTCCTACTAGCCGTTGGACATGACGGCCAACGGCTAGTTCCTTTTCTTCGCTTTATGGATTTGTTTGTGTATATAAACAAACGGTCTCCTCCTTTGTAATCTAAGCTTTCTCTTAATGAAATAAACACTAAGTTATTTCTATCTTCTCTCTAAGCTTCCGCTTTTACATGGTAGCGAGCCGTTGGTTCAAAAAATTCAAATTCTTCCGAGTTTTCTTGAATTCTTATGGCTCGAATCTTCACTACTAGTGATTCTACTAGAGCTCCTCTTTCTTCGAGCATTCTATTACCTCTATGGGAGATCTTCAAAGAAAATCCAAGTCGCTCATGACTCAATGGGAAAAACTATTTGAAGTGGTCTCGGTTCGTCGGGACCTTTTTGAAGGGAAGGGGCAAGCTCGGCCACCGTTAGTAGTGCCTTTGGACCATCCGCAACCGACCCTAAGTTTGATGCGTGGGATGAGGGCCGACTCTCCGGTAATGTCTTGGCTATGGAATTCTATGTGTCCCGATATTAGTGACACATATATGTTTGTCTTGCTAATGCAAAAGAAATATGGGATAATGTGAAAGAAAATTATTCCAAAGTGAATGATGCTTTGCACGGTTTATGAGATCGGGAATAGGATTTCAAACACCAAACAAGGTGTGAGATCCATTACGAATACTCAAGTCGATGCAAAGTATGTGGCAAGAACTAGATCACTACCAATGCATTAAAATGCACAACAATGAAGATATGATAATTCTCAAGAGAATTTTTGAGAAAGATAGGATCTATTCCTTTTTAGTCGGGCTAAATGTGGAATATGATCCTGTCAGAGTTCAAATTCTGGGAAAAGATGACCTTCCCTCTCTAAATGAAACTATGGCTATTATCAGAAATGAAGAAAGTAGAAGGAGTGTTATGATTGACACTACTCCTACTGAGGGATCTGCCATGATCTCACAAAACAACAAGTTTCCCCAAAAGGTTACCAAAACTATCAACCAGAGTCACTCCTTTGATTCTAAGGGAAGTGATAAGGATTCTCTAGTGTGCTCTTTCTGTAAGAAAACCAGGCACACTAGGGAAAACTGCTGGAAACTTCATGGGAAACCAGGAAGTGAGAAACACAACAAAAGGACTGCTAATACTGCAACAGGACAAGAATCAAATCAGAAAGCTGGGGAGTCTGTTCATAGAGCTGTGAATCAGAATCAAAATCCCAACCTTGGACCATCAGAAATAGAGAAACTAAGGAAGTTCATTGAGTCTTTGGAGAACTCATCAACCTCCTTAGCTTTTTCAGGTATTTCTCAAACTAATATGGTCAAGGGGGATTCCCAGTTATGGGTTGTTGATTCTGGTGCTACAGATCATATGACTTTCTCCAAAGAACAGCTGATATCTTATAAACCCTGTACTCAGTACAGATCTATTACAGTGGCTGATGGCTCTCCTATCCAAGTGACTGGGATAGGAGATGTCAATCTCTGTGAAAATATTACTCTAAGGGATGTTTTACACATTCCCAAATTATCTAGTAATCTGATTTCTATTCAGAAGTTAACTAGAGACTCAAAATGTCTTGCTGTTTTCTCTTCTGACATGTGTCTGATACAGGACCATCTAAGGAAGGAGAAGATTGGGGTTGCTAGGGCTAATGAGGGCCTATACTACTGGCAAGGCCAAGAGTTAAAGGAAGGCAAACCTGGTTCTGGTTCTGGTTTTGTGTCTAAGGCTAACCTAGACAAACTGTGGATGTATCATTATAGATTAGGACATCCTCCTTTTAGTATGATAAAGCAAATGTTCCCTAATATGTTTACTAATTGTGATAGTGATAAACTTTGGTGTAATGTATGTGAACTGGCTAAACACAAGAGAGCTTCTTTTCCAGTTCAAAACATTAGATGTAAAGATCCTTTCACAATTATTCATAGTGATATTTGGGGGCCTGCTCCTATTGCTAATATAAATGGGTCTTTCTGGTTTGTTTCATTTATTGATGACTGTACTCGAATCACTTGGATTTATCTAATGAAACAAAAGTCTGACTTATCTACTGTTTTTCCCAGATTCTACAATCAAATTCTGACTCAATTTGACACCAAGATCAAAAGAATGAGATCAGACAATGCTAGAGAATATTTCAATCAGCTCCTTGATCCTTTCTTTGTAGAGAAGGGTATAATACATGAGTCCTCGTGTCCCTATACCCCTCAACGAATGGATCGGTTGAAAGGAAAAACGGACATCTAATGGAAATGTCTAGAGGTTGTGATGTTTCAAATGGTCGTTCCCAAGAACTATTGGGGTGAAGTTTGTGTTAACAAAGCGGCTCATTTAATAAATAGACTCCCTACTAAAGTTCTTGATAACAAGACACCTCTTGAAACCTTATATCTAAGGTTTCCAGGGATGCCTCAACATGACAGATTACCACCAAAAGTGTTTGGTTGTGAGGTATTTGTTCACATTCATCAACCAAACACAGGAAAGTTGGATCCTAGAGCATAAAGATGTGTGTTCATAGGATACTCTAACACCCAAAAAGGTTACAAATGCTATCATCCTATATCTAGGAAGGTGTTCATCTCTAAAGATGTAACATTCCATGAGGATGTGTCCTACTTCAAGATTCGGGGGAGCTGTTCTCCTAATCCGATCTTGATACTAATACTGAGTTTCTTGTGGACCTAAGAGATTATGATAATCTAGGCCATGAGGAAACAAACAACACTGATTCTGGAGGTCCTGAAAAGAATCATGAAGTAGAAACAAACACTAATGATTCTGAGGACCATGGAGGGGACCAACCTTCTGTACAAAAGGAAAAAACTCCTATTGTATACACTAGGATGAGAAAGGGCACTAAGCCTACTCAAAAAGGGTCTAATGAAGAAGACACTGATGTACCTCAAGAAAGTCATGATCTTGAGGAAACTACAGTGTCCTCACTTGATGAAGGTGACACAGATAGCAATGAACTTCCTATTGCTCTTAGAAAAGAGAAAAGGGAATGCACCAAGCATCCTATGAGAACTTTCTTATCCTACAAGAAGTGTTCCAAAAATCACAGAAAATTCATTGTGAGCCTTCACAATGAAGGCATTCCCAAGAATACTAATGAAGCTCTTACGATGAAAAATGGGCAAATGCTATGAAAGAAGAAATGAAAGCCCCGGAAAAAAACAAAACTTGGACCCTAGTTAATCCGCACAAGGGGAGAAGACGTGGGGTGCAAGTGGGTGTTTACCACCAAATACAAATCGATGGCACGATTGAAAGACACAAGGCTAGGCTTGTGGCTAAGGGTTATACCCAAACACAAGGCCTGGATTACTTTGAAACTTTTGCCCCTGTGGCAAAAATGAACAACTTGTCGGGATTTTGTTATCCCCGGCGGTAAGTCTTGATTGGTCTTTAGAACAATTTGATGTCAAGAATGCCTTTCTACAAGGCAAACTTGAAGAAACTATCTATATGGATGTACCCCCTGGATTCAAAAACTATGAAGGCAAAGTGTGCAAACTGGAAAAGGCCTTGTATGGATTGAAACAATCCCCAAGGGCCTGGTTTGCGATTTGCTCACTTTATGATACACAAGGGTTACAAACAAAGTCAAGGGGATCACACCCTGTTTGTCAAAATTTCTGTTTCTGGGAAGAAATCAATTCTTCTAGTTTATGTGGACGACATTATTGTCACGGGGGATGATGTGATCACCAATGAACACCTCAAAACTCGCTATGGCGGGAGAATTTGATATTAAGAACCTAGGAAGACTCAAATACTTCCTAGGCATTGAAGTTGCTCACTCAAGTCAAGGAATTTTCATATCACAACAAAAGTATGTTCGGATCCCTCCTATCGAGACTGGAAAACTCGGGGTGCAAACTAGTCGACACACCCATGGAATATAATCATGGGTTACGCTGAGTCACCGGAGGATGAATCCGTTGATAGATATGCATATCAAAAACTTGTGGGAAAGCTCATATATCGGCACACACCGGGCCGGACATTTCCTTTCTTGTCAACATGGTCGGCGGGTTCATGCAAAATCCAAAGGTTTGCCATCAAAAGGCGACGAAATGATTCTAGAATATCTAAAGGGATGTCCAGCAAAGGAATTCGTTCAAGAAAGGAGGAAGATTAGAGCTCAAGGCTTATACAGACTCTGATTATGCAGGCTCTATAGATGACAGAAGATCTACTTCAGGTCACTGCATATTCTTAGCTGGGAATCTTGTGATATGGAGGAGTAAAAAACAACCTGTTGTCTCAAGATCTAGTGCAGAGGCAGAATTCAGATCTATGGCAATTGGGATATGTGAACTCCTATGGCTCAAGATAATTCTAAATGACCTACAGGTCCAATGGAAATCTCCTATGAAACTGTTAAGTGACAACAAATCTGCCATTGAGATTGCTCACAATCCTGTGCAACATGACAGAACTAAGCACATTGAGGTTGACAGGCATTTTATCAAAGAAAAATTGGAGAGTGGACTTATCTGCACTCAATTTGTGACCTCACAAGATCAAGTTGCAGATCTATTCACTAAAGGGCTTTCTGGAAAGATGTTTCAAGATAATGTTGGCAAGCTGGGGATGTTTGATATACACCAACCAGCTTGAGGGGGAGTGTTAGAATATGTTAAATCTAATACTCCTCCTTAAGTGTGTTTAGTGGTCTTAATTTAGTTAATTAGGTTAGCTAATTATTTCCCCAAGATCCTTGTTTCCATCGGGTTAGAATAATGGACTGAAAGTCCTACTAGCCGTTGGACATGACAGCCCAACGGCTAGTTCCTTTTCTGCTTTATGGACTGTTTGTGTATATAAACAAACAGGTCTCCTCCTTTGTAATCTAAGCTTTCTCTTAATGAAATAAACACTAAGTTATTTCTATCTTCTCTCTAAGCTTCCGCTTTTACAAAATGTATATCTTACTTGTCAGGTACTTAAGGTTTTAATGACGTGATTATATCTCTCTTGCATTGAATGCATTTTATTTATTTATTTTGTATTCTCAACTTCACCTTTTCCCTCCTTTTCCCTTTTCTGTTGCTTGGGAATCGGTTTACTACAGATATGCTCATTGCTTCATCAAAGGTACAAAGAGTTTTCACAAAGTCTCGTCCAAGGTCTTCTGAAAGTCTTTTTTCCTGGAAAATCTGCTGAAGACCAAGATGCAGACAGGAACTTGAAGGCCATGAAGAAGCGTAGTACTTTAAAACTTTTGTTGGAACTCTTTTTTGTTGGAGTTGTTGAGGATTGCTCTATCTTTGTCAATATCATTAAGGATTTAACTAGCGCTGAACATTTAAAGGATCGGGATGTAAATTTGTCTCTGCTTGCTAGCTTTGCTCGACAAGGAAGATGCCTTATTGGGCTTCCGCTGACGGGGCAAGATGACCTTGAAGAGGTACGGCTACTTACATGTTATCCAAGTAAAGGTGCTTTTGTTGACTTCAGATCCTATTTAATTTCCCTACGTGTTTTATGTCGTTGCTTTTGGTTTTTTTATCTCTGATGTCATCAAGTACACTAATGTTAGGTTATTCCTTTCATGTAATTGTAATTGCTAGCAATTACACAAGTGTAATTTACCTGATAAAATGAACCAGAAGTGATTGTATCTTGTGGAAGTTTTTTGTCTCTTGCACACCCTTTAGACTATTGTTACCCCAATTCGCTCATAAGGAGAACATTTCCCATCTAATATGATCCATCCAGATCAGTTTTTATTTCTATATTTTTGGCTTCAGATCAGACAAACGACGTTCGTCTCTATAGAAATACAATGGCAGTAAGTAGGAAATAGTACCAATTTACCATATAAAGTAGTAAACACTTTCTTCCTCCTCTGGTTTCCTGGTATAGTACATACTCTCTTGGCGACTACCTTTTCTTTTCCTTCTGGCAGCAGTGGCAAGAATATAATTTCATTGCTTTGGAACCTTATACAACATAGAAATGTAGAAAGGAGTGACTTTGACGATGATAGATTGTAGTTGGTGAGATTAATCTGGTTAGAAACAACGAGAAGAGCAGTTTTTACTATAGTAGAGTGGAATAAATTGTAAATTGCAACAAATAAGGAAGGGCAGATTCATTGGAGAAGAAAAAGGTTCCTCAACTGGACCAGAAATATATCCCCGTGTATATCTCGTATTCTTTACATTTTTTTGGCTGGTGTAATATTTTGAAACACGATATCAATCTTTTCAGGTTTCTAATTACTGTGAATATTTAGTCTCTAAATTGCAATTTTATCTAGTAGAAAAATTAATTTAAATTAGTTTTGTTAGTTTAAAATATATATCATGTGTCCATAAGATCAATCATACCATAATAATGATATTAGCGACACGAAATATCTATGCTACATGCATTTAGCAATTCTAATTAGCATTCCACGCTCCTGATGTATGAATTTTGCTCCTCTTAATTGATATAACGATGTATAGCCCATCGTATTACTAACTAGAGAAACCTTGTTTGCTGAACCATTTTTGTTCCACGTACTGAATCAATCTCTGAACCAAGCAACCTTGTTTTGCATTATATGGTTGTTCGACACTTTTTGGGTAAACTTCTCTTCCTCTATTATCTTTTTGTTGAATAGCTCTCTCCCAAAAGCTTAAGCTGTTGGGGAGGTGAGTAATTTACATACAAAAATACAACACACTAAAACACTGTAGAAAAAGATAGGAGGAAACTAGTATTTTATTGATAGTTCCTTGTGGAGATCATAAGGACAGGTTACAATATATAAGGGAAAACTTCCAACAGCTAGAAAACACTGTTCCAACGGCTATGAACAGTGCCAACGGCTAGGAACGGTGTTTTACGGGCAAAAACGAAAAGTAGATAAAAACAGGGAAAAATATCCTAATTACATCATTAGCACACTTAAGAAAAGAGATAAAAGATATTAAACTATAGTATTAACCTATATTTTAACACCCCTCCTCAAGCTTGGTTGTGGATAGAGTAACGCCTAGCTTGCTTCTCATTCGGTGAATATAGGTAGAAGCGAGATCCCTTAGTAAAAATATCGCCACTTGATCTTGAGAGGGTATGAATTCAATGCTGATGTCTTGACCTTCAACCTTTTCTTTGATAAAGTGTCTGTCAATGTCTATATGTTTGGATCTGTCATGATGAATGAGATTCTCAGACATGTTGATAGCAGACACATTATCACAAGATAGAAGAATAGGATGCTCTTTCTTGATGTGTAGGTCAACCAGGATCCTTTTGAGCCACAGTCCTTCACAAATACCTAGGGCCAAAGCCCTTAATTCAGCCTCTGCACTATTTCTAGAAACCACTGGTTGTTTCTTACTCTTCCAAGTTGTGAGATTTCCCCAAAAATAGGAGCAATAGCCAGTAGTAGATCTTCGATCAATCACGAACACCGCCCAATCGGCATCGGTGAAGACTTGGATCTTTCTATCTTTAGATTTCTTGAAGATAAGACCTTGACCAGCAGTCCCTTTTAGATACCTCAGCATCCTATGGACAATATCAAGATGTTCTTGACAAGGATGATGCATAAACTGGTTGACCAGACTCACTGCATAGCATATGTCTGGTCTAGTATGAGCCAAGTAAATCAATTTTCCCACCAGTCTTTGGTATCTGCCTACATCCACAGGGGCAGATTTACTCTCCTTTTCCAACTTCACCCCAGGGTCAATAGGAGTGGAGGCAGGTTTGCAATCAAGCATCCCTGTTTCAGTAAGTAGATCTAAGATGTACTTTCTTTGGGATATGAAAATCCCCTCCTTAGATCTAGCCACTTCCATTCCAAGGAAGTATTTCATCTGTCCAAGGTTTTTAACCTCAAACTCCTTTGCAAGACAATGCTTTAGGGATTCAATCTCAGGGGCATCATCCCCAGTTATGATAATGTCATCCACATATACAATGAGGATGACTCTTTTCCCGTAGGAGACACCTTGGTGAACCATAGTGTGGTCAGCTTGACCTTGTATGAACCCAAGGTTCTTAACAACTTTGGTAAAATGACCAAACCAAGCTCTAGGGGACTGTTTCAGTCCATAAAGAGCTTTGTGTAATTTACACACCTTATTTTCTGCTCCTGGATAGTCAATTCCAGGAGGTAATTTTAAGTATACTTCCTCCTTTAGGTCACCATTTAGGAAGGCATTTTTCACATCTAGTTGGTGTAAGGGCCAATCTAGATTCACGGCAATAGATAGGAGCACCACGATGGTGTTTAATTTTGCCACAACGGTGCAAAAGTCTCCCGGTAATCTATGCCATGAGTCCGAGTGTAACCCCTAGCAACCAATCTAGCCTTATGCCTATTAATGGTACCATCGAGTTGTATTTCAAGGTGAAAATCCATTTGCACCCTACTTGTTTTCTTTCCGCTTGGGAGAGAGGTCAGTGTCCAAGTGTGATTATTCTTTAAAGCTTGTAGCTCCTCATTAACAGCCTGTTTCCACTCAGGAATCCTTAAGGCTTCATGGATAGAGTGAGGAATATTGTTTTTATCCAAGCTTTGTATAAAAACTTGATAAGAAGTAGAGATATTGTCTATTGCTAGGAGATTATATAAAGGATATTGGGTGCAAGCCCTTGTTCCTTTTCTCAAAGCAATAGGTCTGTCATCATGGTTAACAGTGCTAACAGATCTTTCTGGTGATTCTGAGGTAGTAATGTCCTCAGATTGACCTTGAGATGTGTCATAAGATTCAGAGGGATCAACATCCTCAGAATGAGGTTGATGTTCTTGATTTTCAAGATCATTTTTGTTTCTTCTAGTATAGACTAGTTGAACAGGAGGTCTAGGGTATAAAGGTTCTGGACTCAGATTTGATGAGTTTTGAGTATTATCAGGGGTAGTGACATCCCCTTGATTTATACATCCTCTGTCCAAAGAGTGCAAGGTACTAGGACTCATATCCCATCCTTGAGATGAGGAAATAAAATCCTGTTGGATTCCTTCTTGATCAAAGAAGGGTTTTTCTTCAAAGAATGTAACATCAATGGTGTTAAAGAACTTTCTGGTTTGAGGGCAGTAACATTTGTACCCTCTTTGTCTAGGAGAATAGCCAATAAAGACACTTGAATGCCTTAGGTTCAAGTTTGGTCCTGTGGTGATTGTGGACATACACAGTACATCCAAAAACCTTAGAAGGTAGAGTTTGTATCAAGTGTCTGGATGCTATGCTTTCAGACTGAACATCCTCAGGGGTTTTAAACTTCAACACCCTAGATGGCATTCTATTTATGAGATAAGTGGCAGTCAAGACTACCTCTCCCCAGAAGTGCTTGGGCACCTTCATGGCAAACATGAGGGCCCTAGCAGTATCTAGGAGGTGCCTGTTCTTTCTCTCTGCAACCCCATTTTGTTGGGGAGTGTCAACACAGGAAGTCAGGTGGATGATACCCTGTTCCTTGAAGAAATTTCCTAGTTGTTTTTCAAGATACTCAGATCCATTATCTGACTTGAGTATTTTGATATCAGTATCAAATTGATTTTTAATCATGAGGAAAAAGTTCATAAAGATAGCTCCTGCTTCAGCCTTTTCCTTCATCAAGAACACCCAACGCTATCTTTTTTTCCATTTGGATTTTTTATGCTCCTAATGTTTTGGGGCATCCCGACAATTATATATCTTCTAATCAGAGTCTGGTGTGATCATCAATGAAGGAAATGAACCATCTTGTACCAGTGATATTCTTGGTCTTTGAAGGTCCCCAAATATCACTATGTATAAGATGGAAGGGCTTGGAAGGAGCATAAGACTTAGTATGAAACACAGTCCTACTTTGTTTTGCCATACAACAGACTTCACACTGAAAATCTGAGACATTCTTATTGATAAACAAATGAGGCATGAGCCTTTTTAGATACAAGAAATTGGGGTGACCCAATCTATAGTGCCATAAAACAATAGGGTCACTATTATTACAACTAACAGAACCAGTGACAAGAGCAGCATTCTGTTTATTCAGAGAGCCAGTGTTAGCAGGCAGCAAGTAGAGGCCAGAAGTAGCACTAGCATTGCCAATCATCTTCCCAGAGTTGGTCTCCTGTAGGACACATTTATTCTCATGAAACATCACGGACAATTTTTGTCTCTTAACCGGTTTATTAACGATAAGAGATTACGGACGATTTGGGACATAAAGCACACGATCAAGGATCGGATCCCTGGAGAAAATGATGGATCCTATCCCTTGAACTTTGGAAGTGGATCCATCAGCAATTTTCACAAATCTTTCCCTTTTACAGGGAAGAAGGGAGTGAAACAACCCCTTATTCCCAGTCATATGTTCAGAGGCACCAGAATCAACAATCCATTGTTGTTGACCATTGTCAGATATAATGTAGGAATGAGAGTGATTACCAGAGTGTGCCATAGAAGCAGTGGAAGTGTTTGAAGCTGTGCCAGAGCTAGGAACAGAATGTAGGAGCCTTTTTAGGACCTCCATCTGTTCATGAGAGAAGGCAGGAGACTCCTTAGGAGTACCCTCACTCATGTGAGCAGATAGGGGACCTTGGGACTCCTTTCCTGTCCCAGTTCTAGGTTTCCAGTCAGCGGGTTTTCCATAAAGCTTCCGAAGAAGACTCCTTGGATGCCCAACTTTCTTGCGGTGATCACGAAAAGGCCTTTCCTTCTTGCCCTTTTGAGAGGGAGCTCCTTTTGAAACAAGAGCAGAGGCAGGAGCATCAGATTGAGCAGAAGACTGATGAGGTTGAGTTCCCAGCATTAGTTTTCTCCTACTTTCCTCATGTTTGACCTCTGAGAAGGCATACTTGAGGCTAGGAAGAGGAGATTTGCCAAGAATCCTACCCCTCACATCGTCTAGACTAGGGTGCAATCCCATTAGGAAGGAAAAGACCCTGTCATTCTCAGTATTTCCCTTGTGAATTTTTGCATCAGTAGGGCACTTCCATTTGTGATCACTGAAAAGATCAAGTTGTTGCCAGATTTTGTTCAACTGGTTGTAGTCCTGAGTGACTTCTTGATCACCCTTCCTCAGATCCTTCAATTGAGATTTTAGATCATAGATGGCTGATGTGTTGTCCTTCTTGGAGTGGAGTTCATGAACAACGGCCAGTTTTCGACCGGTGTTGTAGAACATGAAGTTCTCACTTTGCTCCTTGGTCATGGACCCCACAAGCCATGACATAATCACATTGTTTTCAGCCTTCCATTGCCTCAGTTGAGGATCATTTTCAGCAGGCTCAGCAATTTCTCCAGTTAAGTATCCTTCCCTACTCTTTCCAGCAATGAACATGAGCAGGGATCTAGACCACAGATGGTAGTTGTTTCCATTGAATTTGTGGTTTGTGAGGAGGTGTGAGTTATCATTGCTACCTCCCTGATTGAGTGTAACTCCAGTTGAACTTGAAGCTGGAGTTATATCAGAGGATTCAGCAGTAGTTGCCATTTTTGTGATTTTGAAGAAATCTCAGAAAATGGGATCGAGAAGAAGAAGATCTTTAGGTACAAGGCTTTGATACCATGTAGAAAAAGATAGGAGGAAAGTAGTATTTTATTGATAGTTCCTTGTGGAGATCATAAGGACAGGTTACAATATATAAGGGAAAACCTCCAACAGCTAGAAAACACTGTTCCAACGGCTATGAATAGTGCCAACGGCTAAGAACAGTGTTTTCTGGGCAAAAACAGAAAGTAGATAAAAACAGGGAAAAATATCCTAAATACATCATTAGGACACTTAAGAAAAGAGATAAAAGATATTTAACTATAGTATTAACCTATATTTTAACAAATGTGGGTTTATAACAAACAGTGTTCTAAAAATCGCAAAAAGTGATCGCCTAGGCGCTAGGCATACCCCGAGCGTCTCGAACATACCCTAGGCGACCTCTGCTGGGCGATCGGGTCTTCTGGGCGGTGCTGGGCGGTCCTGGGCGCCGCCTAGGCGACCTAGGCGATTAGGGTTCCATCTGGGCGAACATCCAAGTTTTCCCAAGTGTTTAGACAAGAAAAAGGCATATAGAACACTCATACCTTGATAGTTGATACTGCTGGGCAATAATGATGACGTAGTGTATCAATTTCCCACAATGAGCTCCCGGCACAAAAACACAACTGTTAAAAGCTTTGTAAACTAGAATTCTTCGGATCAAGTCATCCAAAGTAAAGATATTACACTCTAGAGCTTTCCCCCAAATAGATTTAAGCTATTACTCTGAATGTTGGAACTCAAAAGACTTGTACTCAGACTAGTGTAACCCTAAAACCCCTTAAAACCGTAAAACCGCCTCGGCGCCGCCTAGGCGCCCCAGTAGCGCACCGACTTCGCCTAGCGATTTTTAGAACATTGATAACAAAGAAGCTTGGCTAACATAGGCACACAAAGCCATATAAAGAGCACAAGAAGGCAACAAGGTGGCCCAACACTTGACAATACAAATGGGGTGGGAGTGGAGATAGAGAAGTTTAAACTCATGACCTTTTGCTATGATATCATGTTGAATTACCATTTATCGCAAAAGCTTAAGTTGTTGGGGAGGAGAGTAATCGCATATTTAAACACATCACACTTCAAGAGTTATGGCCGTCTAATCATTCGAAAGGTGAGTGCTTCATGTTGTTAAAATGTTGTGGGATGGAGAGTTGTCGTGGTTAAAGGCCTCCCATGATCCTAGAATACTCACTGTGATTTCCCCCGTGCATGTACTGTATACAGTGACTAGTTCAGCCAAGGTAGAGTACACATCTTTACATCATTTGTTTAAGCTCGGGTACGACAAGATTCATTCACTTTTAGTCTTCCAGTGCATGGGTGAGTGCATATGGTAACATTGCGAGTTAGGAATGAATTGAAGGTAGAACACAGACATCATCACTCACCAGGTTATGGTAGGGAATAACAAGCTTTATTTTTTTATGGTGTGTAACTGGGCTTATTGGGTGTGGATTTTATTTGTTCCTGCATGACTTTGAAAATGGCTTATTAATAAGGAGATGATATCTGCACGCAAATAGTTGCAGTCTCATCAGATAGTTCTTAATTTATTCATGCTGGGAATAAACTTATAATAGCTGTGATAGCAAGTAAAACTAGATAAAAATGGAAACATACTGTTCACCTGAAATTAGTGAGCTAATGATTTTCTTGGTTGTCTCCTGTAGTTTTCCCTTGGATTTGTTGGGTTGTCATTGTAGTTGAGTTTTCCCTTGTTATAAGTACTTGTTCATCTGGCTCTGCTCATTTCCATGTTGAATAAATAAGTACTGTTGTCCTAATTTTGTAATTTTTAACCCTTTGCAGTTCTTTAAGAGCCTGAATGTCTCAGCAGAACAGAAGAAGTTTTTCAGGAAGGCTTTGCAGAATTATTATGACACTTCCGTGGAACTACTTGAGTCAGAACATGCAGTACGTGTTCTATCTTACAGCGTCAATTTCACCTTGATCTCAACAGTGGACTGTGTACAAACATCTAAGCAACATCATCTGCACTTCCCTGCATTTTTATTCGATTGAGTTTTTTAGTATCTTTCCTTTGGGCATTGTTAATGGCATTACCATCGATCTACATTTCGCACAAATTTCGACTTTGATTTCAACCCCTCCAGAGTTGAGTTTTGTGCATAAATTCGACTCTGGAGAGGTCGAATTTCGTTGTGGTGCCCCAACGGTAGATCGACTGTGGTGCCATTAACAACGTCCCTTTCCTTTTCATGCATACTTTGTCCTTTCGAAGTTGTTATTTAACAAAATTAGCTCTTGTTGTAGTCACTTCGCCAAATGGAGCATGAAAATGCGAAGGCCTTAAATGCCAAAGGTGAACTCAGCGATGAAAATGCCTCTTCGTATGAGAAGCTGCGCAAGTCATATGACAACCTGTATCGTGGCATCTCAGCGTATGTAATATTTTCTTTCGACAAAGCTGCTGTAATTAGTTGCATTTATTATTTGAGTTCCCATATGCATGCGAATGTGGTGGGACAATGAAATATATAAGCTGAAAAAACTTTAAGACGAACATATTTGTAGATCTTCACTTATCGACATATGGTACAGCCTTTTCATGATTGGGCAATTGCTATTCAACATGCTGCATTTTCAATCTACCATAGTTTCTTTGCACCACATTTTTCTAAAGATTACTTTGACCCATATTTTTTTGTAGATAGTGCTTGTGAATCTATGGATGTTAATTCTGTTGATTAATTTTATTTTTGAAGTTCTAGTCTGACAACGGGAATTCTCATGACTAGGAAAAACAAACCTTCTCCGTAACAAAATCTGAAATACGCCTCGTTGGGATTGTCATTTCGAAGAATGATTAGACAATCCGTCTACTTTTCCCTGTTAAAATGAAGTTAGGATAACCATTCTTGTTAACTGTCACACTGTAATGGTACGTTTGTTTCGCAGAAATGGAATGAAATCAAAGGAAATGAACGGAATGGAATGAAATGGAATAAACTCATTTCATTATTGCGTTTGGAACATAAAAGAATAGAATGAAACAAATTTCATAATGGGTGACATACAAAGTGATGGTGGGTGCAAACTTTTTGGTTGCAAACTTTTGCCTAATCCTTCACGAAACAATTATTTCTGTTGTCTTATTGACCCAGTTTCTTATATTCTTTTTGGTTGAGATTTTTAAAGTCTTTTTGTGTTTTCTTCTCTTTTTACGTAAGTATTGTTGGTGCTTCTGGTTATAGAGTACGTTTTTGTGTGTCCACTTGCATTTTCCCAGCTTCAATCCTTTCTGGTTGTTTTTGATTTTCTGTTGTTTTCTCCGTTTGTGTGTGTTTGTCCTTTGAGTAAGTCGTTATCTTGCAGTTTAGCAGAAGCACTAGACATGCAACCTCCAGTGATGCCTGAGGATGCTCACACCACTAGGATGACTTCTGGGGAGGATGCATCGCCACAGGGTGCTGGCAGGGATAGTTCTGTTGAAGCGCTGTGGGATGACGAAGATACCCGAAGTTTCTATGAGTGCTTACCGGATTTAAGGTTATAAAATTGACGTATCTGTTATGCGTGTTGTAAAACAAGTAGCTAAATTCTTATATAAATGGTGATATCTTTTCCTCCAGAGCATTTGTGCCTGCTGTATTGCTGGGTGAAGCAGAACCAAAACTGAATGAGAATAAGACACAAGAACAACTGTCGGTAAACAATTGTTATTTTCAAGTGGCTTCTCCTAGTTCTTATCTTTTCCATGATTATCACGTAATTCTATTTCACTTTTGCTTAGTCCTTGTCTTGGCCTATCATGCACTTTCTTGAAACATCTAGGGGCCAACTGTATTGCTTTATTATTATTTTTCCTATTTGGGGGTCTTGGGGGTGGGGCGAATCGACATGATTTCATTCGGAATGGATTACCTCTATCGTCAGTATTCCTTCCGTATTGTAATGGGTTTATTTTATTCGGTCCAGCATATACACTATTTGAAGAAAAGTATGTTACTGCCAACTTAAACACCATTTTCAAAGAGTGGAAAAAGTAGCTGTGTTATGTATGGAAATTTGTCTCTATAACAATAGTTTGTCAGATTTTCCCTTTTCTTTCTCGAGTTGCATGTAATGCTTGTTGGCTACATCTTATAAATTACCATCAACTTAATGGTTGAGAACACGGCTTATCATATGTGGGCTTGCGAACACAGAGCAAGAAGCAGTAGATTAAACATATAGTACTAGTAAAATCAGCCACTAATAGTAATCTTAACACAAACGGGGCAAGGGTGAGGTTTGATCTCATGACCTAATGTTCTGATACAATGAAAAAGTACCTTCCTACCTAAAAGCTTAAGTTGTTAAAGAGAAATGTCATTTTATATGTATTTAGTGCAACACTCGGTGATTCCATCCTTATTAATGTCTCCTACACTATTATTGATGTTGTCTCTGTTTTTATTCGATATTAAGTATTTTAATATGGAAATATAATGAATGTTTTCGCATAAAATTGCTTCAGGGCATTAATTTAAGTATTCAGGCTCTTAGTCCTACTTTTTTTTTATATTTTTGATTTTTTTTTGTTTTATTTATTTTTTGATTTTTTTATTAAGAAATTATTGTACTCATAAAGAAATGTTGAATGTGAAGGATTCTACGCCAGAAACGGACCCAGGTCAAATGATGGAAGAAGTTGCGGAACCCTCCGCGGAGGCTGAATCTGTATGTGAATCGAAAGATGATGAATTGAAGGATAAAGATAAAAATAAAGAATTTGATAAGGAAAAGGAAAAGGAAAAGGAAAAGGAAAAAGGAAAAGAAAAAGATGTGGAAAGAAAGGGAGATGTTGAAAAGGAGAAAGTCAAAGGTCTTGAAGGAACGAATCTGGATGCCCTACTTCAGAGGCTCCCTAGTTGTGTTAGCCGTGACTTGATCGATCAGTTGACTGTAATGTTAATTCCTTGTGCAAATTTTACTGTTATATGTATTCCTTTTAGTTATTAGATAACGATATCATCTTTTTAACTTTTAATCTCTGATTACTTTTTAGGTAGAATTTTGCTACTTGAATTCGAAGTCCAGTCGGAAAAAGCTTGTGAGGGCTTTGTTCAATGTTCCCAGGACATCACTTGAGTTGCTGGCTTACTATTCTCGTATGGTTGCCACCTTATCAACATGTATGAAGGATGTATCTACCATGCTTTTACAGTTGTTGGAGGAAGAATTCAACTTTTTGATCAATAAAAAGGTTGCTGTTCTTTTCTGCTTGTAGCAAGGAGGATAATCTATTCTTTGTTCTGCGAGTACATGGTATTATGGATACTTTATAACCAGTATAATGTGCTTCCCATTGCAGGATCAGATGAACATCGAAACCAAAATCAGGAATATCAGATTTATCGGAGAATTATGCAAATTCAAGATTGCACCTGCTGGGCTTGTCTTCAGTTGTCTAAAAGTAGTTTTTGTTCTTTTGTCTTTCTCTGCAAAATTATTTTTGTGACTTCAGGTTCCATAAATTTTTGCATGTTCATTTGGTTTGAGCAAGTAATGTCTGCGCATGGGTTTAAATCTGTCTTACTCAGCTTCTATCCTCATCATTCCTTGCCTTGTGCCTTTTCCCTTCTTTTGTCCGTCTTTCTCACTTTTCTAACATAACATCTGTCACCTGGATATGTTTTCTCTTGTATAGCTTACTAAGACATGGTATAATATCCATCTGGGGTCAAATCCACATTCGAATCTTTTAGAGTGTTAAAACAAATTAAGGATGAGCTACTACTTTTTCTGAATGGCAAGAATTTTAATGTTTTCCAGGCATGCTTAGATGATTTTAGTCATCATAACATTGATGTTGCTTGCAATCTTCTGGAGACATGTGGTCGTTATCTTTACCGTTCTCCTGAGACTTCCATACGGATGGCGAATATGTTGGAGATATTGATGCGCCTAAAAAATGTAAAGAATTTGGATCCTCGTCATAGCACATTGGTAGAGAATGCCTATTACTTGTGTAAACCACCAGAAAGATCAGCCCGAGTTTCCAAAGTTCGACCTCCATTGCATCAGGTATCACGTTAAGTGTTTACTAGTGTTTCCTCGTCATTTGATTTGTTAGTCTTTCTAACTTTTTCTTTGTTTTTTTTTCTTATATAGTACATCAGAAAGTTGCTTTTCTCAGATCTGGATAAAACTTCCATCGAGCATGTGCTGAGACAGTTGCGTAAATTACCTTGGAGTGAATGTGAACTTTACCTTTTGAAGTGTTTTATGAAGGTCCACAAGGGAAAATTTGGTCAGATCCACTTGATTGCATCTCTTGCTGCTGGTTTAAGTCGTTATCATGATGAGTTTGCAGTTGCTGTTGTTGACGAGGTTTGTTCTTTTGACTGATATGTTCATGCATGGGCTTTTGCATATTGCTTCAGAACTTCTTGGATTTCAAGGCACCTGTCTCTGTCTAGACTTGAACCTACTAGCGTTTTTCTTTTCAATATTTTATAATTTTCTACTTGGCATAAGAGGTGCATTCTCGGTGGTTCAATGATTATCATCACTTTCTTTAACCCTATCTTTCAGGCCATAACAAACTTATTTTGCAGCTGAACTGTGATCAAAGTGACTTGATGATGCATAAAGCTGTCCGTTACAGAGAACAAATACTACAAATACTCCCTCCGTCTTGTAATATAGAGCCTTCTAGCTTTTCTATGGTGTTCCAAAATATAAGTCCTTCTCACAAAACAATGCGATATTAAATAATTATGTTTCCACTTTTACATTCAACAATGCAATATTATAAGGCACTCTAAAAAACAATGCAGCAATTAGTCTTAAAATGTTAAAACATGATTCATTTATAATGTTTCTTAAACTGTGCAAAAGCTAAAATATTATGGGACGGAGAGAGTACTTTTTGTTCTTTCTTTTCTTATTTCCCCAACTAAATCTTCCCTCTCCACCAAAAAATAAAGTAAAATAATCTCAGCTTTGAGTGCTCAACCACCTATGTAAATGAAGAGTTTCTTTCTCTTAAGAGCCATATTACCACTTTAACTAATTGGCAATAAGTCTGGTCAACAAAAAGCTCCTATACCCATAGCTGTCAAGGCATTCGCCTAGTCTCAAAATTCAAGGTCTTAGCACCCAGAAGGTAGGCGAGGGTTGCCTCAGCAAGATGTATAAAATAATTGCCATGATGAAAATTTTGACTACTTAGTAAAAAAATGGTAAACCCTACCATTAAGGGTCCCCTCACCCCCGATCCCACAGGAAAGTGAGGAGAGGTTAATCAGGTAACCTAGTAGCTCCAACATGGGCTGCCTTTGAAACCTCTGCACTGTATGGTGTTATCAATCGGAAATCAACCCCATTACGGGAATTGAACCGCTGACCTCCAGCTTAGGTTAGAGGCTGCACTACGCACCCATGCCTTCACCACTAGGCCATATCCAGGGGATAATTTGTTTTTTTTTTTTTTTTTTTTTTAATTTTTTTTTTTGACTACTTAGTACTCCTATCTGAGTTGGTGCATGTATGGCTAGATTAATTGATATCATTGGGTGGTTAGGACATACTACATATGTTGGCACTTGCAATTGGTTTGATGTAGCTGGCACTCATGGTGCTCACAAGGCATAGTTGAATATTTATTTGAGAGGAATTGGCCTTTGTGTGGACTTCTACTGATTTTCTTGTCATTTAGCTTCTATTTTTCAACTTTTTCCATGACCGCGTAGCATGGCTAGGTGACACCTAGGCTATGCAGGCTCACCTAAGCTTTGCCTAACGCTTTCACAACCTACGAGACTTCATTCCTAGCAACTCTTTCCATGTCTGTGATTGCACTTTGTACTTTGCAAATACATCAATTTCTATTTACGTGAATCTAATACTCCCTCCGTCCCAAAATATAAGTCCATTTTGTTTTTTGGTTTTGTGCCATAATATAAGTCCAGGTGATGGCGGCTCCTCGATTTTAGGTTAAAAGGTTGTTAGGGCTTCTAGGTGGTGGCTCCTTGATTTTAGGAGTTTGTACTAGTCTGGACTGTAGATATATTTCTATTGAAAGGCTTCATCAGCCTCTTTGTTAATCATCGAATAAAAGAGATTTCTTTATGTCTTTCTTTCAACACTATATATGTATGAGGATAACCTTTTTGCATTTCTTCTTTCTTTCTGTTAAGTTCATAGTCTCTCCTGGTATATCTTTGGACTGAGTGTAACTTCGTTAGTTGACTTGGATATACACAATTTCTAGATTTTAGAGGAAATCAGACTTGGATTGGAATTGAATGACTACGGGAAGCAGCAGCTGCGAGTCGCTCACATGCGTTTCCTGGGGGAGTTATATAATTATGAACTTGTGGACTCATCTGTTATATTTGACACGCTTTATTTCATTCTCGATTTTGGTCATGGCACAACTGAGGTATGGAATTATCCTCTAGTAGTAGTTTGTTGGTGAAAATATAATCATCTATCTCATGCATTATCTGGTTTTTAACTTGTCTTTGTTGCTTTATTTTCTGTTGGAACCTAACTCCTCAGTTAAATTTTTCAATGTCGTAAAATGGCTGGGGTCAGAAAATCTATTTTTTCTTTGAGCTTGATTGGGTCATCTGATTAATTTGTTGGAATTACATTCAGAACAGATTTGCTGCCATAGTGGTAGATTCTTCAGAGTTCATGTGTGTGATAAGTTTCCTTGTAATGTTAATCAGCTCATTGTTAATTCTCAATCTCTTTGTTATGCTTCAACTTCTCAACAGCTTTAGAACACAACACCGTGCCAGAAGTGAATAACTATTGTCAACTGTTCTTATTGTGCACTTTTCATTAGTTCTTTTGGTGCATGCTTCACTTGAGACCATGAGACTAGGATAATTCATGTTTATCAAGCAGAACATCCATCTATTTGGTGAAATAAGTGATACATGTATTTGGCATGCTACTAAAAAGACCTTTGTCTTCTGAGGTTGACAAGCTTGCATATGTGAGACTGACATGTTTTGCCAATTCTCTGACTGCTTAAGCTTTCAATGTGGAATGTTTCCTTTGTTAGAGATTATCAGTTTGAGTTGAGACTGTCCGTTGGACATGGATGTATTTGATTGAATTTTGGTTGAAATGTTGTTTGGATTGCATCATGTTTCGTGTTGTTTGGTTGAATGTTTCCTTTTGCATCATGTTTCCTCCACTCAACTTCCGGGATTTTTTTTTTCCTGCATTGAACCAATGTAGTTTTGTTGCTAAAAAAATACATGTATACTATTGATGCCCCTGGTGCCACTGGATTAAAATTCTGGATCCGCTCTGCCACTACGTATACCCTAGTAAAATGAAACTTTTCTGTGTCTTATATCCTTCAGTCTGACACCTAATTTGGGACGTTTTCATTAGTGTGTGAGGGGAAGATTTAATCTATTTTTTTTAAATTTTTTTATTTCTGTCTGTTTTGTTTTGAATAGCAAGACACCTTGGATCCTCCAGAAGATTGTTTTCGAATCAGACTAGCCATCACACTTCTTGAAACATGTGGACATTACTTTGATCGGGGATCGTCGAAAAGGAAGCTCGATCGCTTCTTAATTCATTTCCAGAAATATATATTGCTGAAAGGTGCAATACCTCTGGATATTGAGTTTGACTTGCAGGTTGGTATTCAGATTTGCATGCATCTTCTGTAGATTAGCTGATACACGTTGGTGCTGGATTCTTCAGCTCCACCTTTATAACAATGATTGGTGCTCTCCCTCATCGTAATGGGAAAAGTTCTATGAGATTGTTCTTACATTTGTTTTTTGCCTTTTAACCCATTAAACAGCACCTAAGCTAATATAATAAGCTTTCGCGGAAAACAGATAAAAAAAGGTGTCGTAGACATATGCTGCCATTGTCTGCTTGCTTTTCTTCTTGTTTTCCCTTTTAATTGTTGAATCACATGGAAAAAAAGGGGAGTAAAGTTGGAACCTGCAGTAGATAGGTAACATACATGCATAGATAGGCATCGGATATTTGTATGGATTCCTGTGACAGCTGAGGGTAGAGCAACTTTCACGGGATTGAAATTTGCTTTAGCTTTTAGTGGTAATTTATCTGGGAAGGTTATCAGGGAACTGTTCTTTTATCTAAATTGTAGTTGCCTTTTCTCTGAAATAGGAACTGAAGATTTCACCTTATTCATATTTGTGTACTAATTTATGCATTTCTGAGGTTCAAACATCTTCAGGACTTATTTGCCGATCTGCGCCCCAATATGACCCGATATTCATCTGTTGAGGAGGTTGTTGCAGCGCTGGCTGAACTTGAGGAACGTGACCGTATTGTTGCAACAGAGAAAGCTAGCAGAGAAAAGCATTCAGACACAGAAAAACATCCTGTCAGGGCTAGTTCTGGAGTTAAGTCAACTAATGGACCGAGCCATGTGAACGGTGTAGAGGAAAACGGTGAATTGCATGTTGAGACAGTTGGAGAGTCAGAGAGTGATTCCGGCAGTGGTACCACTGAGCAGGTTGATCATGATGACGATGAAGAATTTGATGAAGAAACTCACGATGAAGATAGTGAAACTGAGGATGATCATGATGATGGTGCTGGCCCCGCTTCTGACGAGGAGGATGAGGTGCGTGTTAGGAAGCGGGTTACGGAGGTGGATCCAGAAGAGGCTGATGACTTTGACCGGGAACTTCGTGCTCTTCTGCAGGCAAGTACAAATGAATGAATTTTTTTGCCTTTATTCTTATTAATTGAATAATTTTTTTTTCTCATTTTGATTTTGATTTTTTACTTTTGAATTTCAACATTGGGTTGGTAGCCAAAGATGATATGATTAATCATTAAATGACTGGATGGATGAACGCAGGAGAGCTTGGATTCGAGGAAACTGGAAATACGGGCCCGGCCAACACTAAACATGATGATACCGATGAATTTGTTTGAGGGATCGAGCAAGGATCATAATCATGGAAAGGGAATCGACGGTGAAAGCGGTGATGAAATGATTGATGAAGGTTCTGGTGTGGAAAATAGAGATGTCCGAGTTAAGGTTCTTGTAAAGAAGGGAAACAAGCAACAAACAAAGCAAATGTATATTCCTAGGGATAGCACCCTTATACAAACCACAAAACAGAAGGAAGCAGCGGAACTGGAAGAGAAACAAGACATCAAACGACTTGTTTTAGAGTACAATGACAGAGAAGAAGAGGAATTGAATGGCTTGGGCTCTCAACCACAGAATTGGACACAGACTAGTGGGAGCCGAGTTGCTAATAGGAGCTACACTTGGGAAGGCCAAAGTAGAGGCACTGGACCACGTTATCGACATCATCATCACCCGGGTTTTGGGATTCCTTACAGAAGAAGATGAAATATGTTGTGTATAATTTGTGTCAACAAGATGCATTTTGTCCTGCTCAAACAAGCAAGGGTGATCCGGGTGGTAAGTGATTATTGCATTGTCCTAGGATGGAGTGGACATGCAGTTTCTTTGTCCAAAATGGGATTTGTGCTTCTAAAACAACGAGGTCGGGTGGTTCAGTACAAAGTTGATACAACTTCGTTCCCTACATATATGTATGTGTTTCTCAGTCCTTTTTGTGTTTAGCTGACCGATGAACCAGACGGTCGTAACTTTGTAAAACGGGAGTGCTTCTTAGTATGTATTCTACTTTAGCTATGTGATGTTTGTAGACTATACTGTTATTGCGATTACGTAAACATGTCAAGCTCGTCTGCCAACCAACTTTTCACACAAAAATTCATTGCAAGCTATAGTACATTAATACATTCTTTGGTTCCATGAGAAAGAAATGCTACGACATGCAAATAGACATGACAAGGGTGAACAAAGTTATGAAACAAATTGGCCTTTTAAAATCGAGCATTGAAAAAACAAGGGCTTTCTCGATCAACTCCCCTGTTAATGAACCATACTTTTTTCTTTGTAGGTAATTAAACATCGTTTGAAAAGGATGCGCATTGTGGCCAATGAGGTTTAGTTCAAGTGGTTAAACGGAGGTCCCAAGACCTTGAGGTCTAGGGTTCGAGTCCCACCGGGTGCGTGTGAGTTTATTGTCCTCTAAATAGGTAATTTCGTTGTGGAAAAAAAAAAGATGCTCACTGTAAAAACAAAAAAAGGGCCAAAAGTTTACCATCGATAGTTAAAGGGTCTATGTCTTTCACCCAATATAAAAATGCAACAATACATGATAAACTATTTTACCTAGTAGGACGTAGCCAAATGCAAATAACTTGAGCAACTTTAAGCCTTTGTCTCACATCAAGATAATATGAAGGCTTATAAAACATGTGAATTTTTGCATTCTGAACTGCAACTAAAGTTATTGCAAACCTATGAAGCTCACTGTTAAGAATCTTTTGCAGGCTAATTGCAATCAGAAGGGGTAGGGTGGGGGTTTGAATGTTTGTCAATGCAATTCTCCTTTTTTAAAATTCAAACGTACACCACTTATAAATCCCTCCAAGATCAAGTGTATTATCAAGTTATAAGTGCGGAATTAAGATTGAACTTGACTTAGGGATAACTAAGTTCAGATTTTAATGGACCCAGCTACTTAATAAACTTGAACAAGAGGAATTCAAAAAGTAAAATTCAAAGACAAGATGCAATGACACTATCAGACATGTTCTTAGCATGTCTTTGGTTGTTGAGCTGAATTGAGCTTCTTAATGATGTTTAGTAAAGCTAAGAACCAATCAAAACTTACGGATAAGATACTAAGAAAGTTATAAGGGCAAGTTCAAAAACAATAGAGCATGTTTTACAACTTGATCACAAGGATTTAAACAAGACAGTTCTATGTAGTGACACTACGGTCATGCAGTGACAATGTCTGTGACTGTGTTCTAATTAGATTACTTTATCATACAAGTTCCAAATGCAATGCATGATTGTTTGTTAAGATTTATAATATAAGAAAGAAGAACAAACAAAGAAAGATAAACAGATGACCACGTAAAAAATTCACATATCCACTTGGATTTGAAACTTCACATAAAAAAATTTGTGCGCTGATATTGATATGTTCAGCACTTCAACTTATAGTGTAGATTTCAGAGAACCACACAAAACAACTTTACAAGGACCATAAAAAGAAGTACAAACCGGAACCTTTTGATGCGTGCCTTCTTTAATCACTTGTTTCCAACTGATTCCTCTCCAACTTCAAGACCTTCACCCACTGCAAGATCTAGAGACCCTTCTCTATTTGATCCTTGGTGCTTTTTGAGTCCTTGACAGGCAGTTCCTAGAAATTCAACAGATACAAAAAATGATCCGCGTCCTGATTGAGACAGACTGCACGTTCTTCTCCATTTTGAGGGTTATTGTTTATATATAGTACTGACAATGTTTAAGCACAAAGAACTTAGAGCTATTGAAAGGTAATAAATCTAAAAGAGCAAGTAAGTATATAACGAGATAAATGTAGTTGAATTTAAATTTTATTTCTTTTCGACAGGATCGACCTTGATTTGTTCTATCAAAATATGAGAGGAAATATTTGAATTTACCAGACGATCTAAAAGATCGAAGCTTTATCTACCGGTTTTTGATCTCTTGCAATAGCCATCCACGTGTCTTGCCTCTAATGGTGATCCACATGAACGACTTCCCAGAATCCTTCACAGATCGTCAATCGGAAAGTGTAGGTGCTAGACTGCCTTTTCTCCTCCACTCCTAGCTCTTCGCGCCGCCCTTAGGAGAAAACCCTAGGCTTTCTTTATTGTGTTATGTTATGAGAGAATAACAATTCTTCTCCCCTTCGTGGGCAAAAGTGGCATTTAATACTTGCTTGGAGTAAGGAGGTAGAAAATATTTTCCTTGTGGAATAAGGATTCTATTTAATAAGTAGATAATTAAGGTTTTGAAACTTTGCTTTATCCTATTGAAGGGGAACTTCTCTTAGTTCCTTAGGTATAATGACAAGCCAACGACTCCGAGCCACTGGGTTCCTGATTAACATCTACTCATTCTGTGGGACAGGGGGAGTGGGGACCCTTAATGTTGGGGGAAACCTCAATAGTGTCAAGACGAGACAATCCACATCGCGATATTTTGACGACCTCTGGTCTAAGGATAAATATACAACCGCCACTTAATTATGACAATTAAGTGAATAAACGGGTCATCCAACATATGTATTCTTCCAATACATGTCCACGTACACATCGAAGTGTCGATACACTTTAAAGAATGAAATCCATTACTATTTTCATAAGATAGAAGACATCCGATACCTGATTGTATAACCATATTTATAATGTCACATTTATAATACATACAACTAGAGATATTTATAAATTAAACCATTTACTGTACATCAACATCTCATCAATCGTAATCGGCATTATGATTCCTCTATTGCGATTTAATTCTAGAGAGATTATCATATACTATATTACATTGGTTAATCGAATAAACAAATATATAATAACAACATGTGCCCTTTATTATATGTACAAACATAAAACTTTAGTGGAAATGATCCGACCCGGTCGGATCCTGTCTAACACGATTTTGTTTAGGGCACTAAACTAACAATTTTTTTTATTACAACAATTCATTTTGTATAAAAATTATATCAACATGATCATAACATTGAGGAGTCTAAGTTCTAAGATAGGATTGATAGATCGCACGTTAGACATGTCTGTTTTCCTCCTAGTTCGATTGTATAATCGCCCCCTATGGTTTTCATTGCAAAATGATCCTCATTCAAATTGTATAATCTTCTATGTACATATTATTTAATTAGGATCATCATTTAAAATGGGAATTTAGTCCAGACTATAGATTTAATGGCGTTGCTATCGTCCATCACGTCAAGGGCAGTTGGACCTGGAGCTGGAGTGTGGAGGTTTGAACCCCGTAAAGGTGCGATTTCTTTCAATTGTTTGGTATAACAACAAACATATGAATCTCTTAACCACTAGGTTACATGATTAACATCTCCACTCATCCCGTGGGACATACAGAGGAGTGAGAATCCTTGTGGTTAGGGTTTAACAATTTTTTGTAAGAAGATATAATCAAAATACTAAGGTTTTTTTTCCCAAAAAATACGAAAGATTTTATTAAACGCCGGACAAACGCCGGTACAGCCGGACCAAGCTGATCAAAGCCGGAACAAACCGTTTTAACAAACAACAAAATAAACTACAGACAACAAATACATTCCTGTCAAAGCAGAGAACCCAAAGGATAAGCTGCGACAAAACGAAAGCCCCATGAGGGCCAAACAACACCAAAGCGGAAACAAACCCAACAGACTACACAAGCCAACAACAGATTGCACAAGCCAACAACAGTTAGACAATACAATCTGCAGATAATAAAATTTCATCTTTATGCCCCTGGAACACCGACGACCAACTCCACCACTCGTCTCCACCGTACAGTACAAAGGAGCCCAAAAGAAAGACAACCCAACCCGAATAAGTGAACAACACAGTCCGAAGTAGCTCCGGAGAAAAGTAGCGGCATCGACCACCAAGCACAGGCCATGAAGGCGCGGGAGAGACGGACTCATTAAACACCACCAGGCTTTAAATGCCGGCAAGAGGTGCCACCCGAAAGCAGCGGCTGAGCCATCACCGGAATTCAACGAACGGAGACCAAAAGACCACCGACTGGACATAAAGTCACGGATCCATGGAAATCCAGGCAGAAGTGATGACGGTTAACATAGTATATCCTATGGCATAAACATTCTACCCATTATGAGCTAAAAATAGCTGTTTTGGACTTTAAATGTGAACCATTTGTGTTGAATACGACATGTTTGGTTCACGGGACGAGTATTTGGTATTTATATTTATTATTTCCTGAATTGGTATTATTTCATGCTTTATTGGATTATTTTCAGATTACAAAAGTTGGGCCACGAGTTAAGGCTGGATCATGAAGCGGGCTAATGAAAGGAACGGACCTAGGGTATTCTAGAACCTTCCATGTTAAATCGGCAGAAGAAAAAGTGCGAAAATGACCTCGATGTACTGAGAACCGCCACCGACATATCAAGCATCGAGAATCTTCCTGAACGCGTTTTCTTGGAAAAGGGATAGTTTTTAGGGTTAACTAAGTCAGTTTTTCAACTATAAATAAGAGGCATCGGCCTCAGTTTTCATTGTACCCAAAATATTACAAGTTCTATGCAATAAAAGTTCCTTATTTATTTTCTTTATGAGTTCTAGTCACGGATCCGACGGATTTGCCTCTTAGGGGAAGATTTGAGTAAGATCTACGCTCATTTTCGAGAGTATGATTTTCTGGCTTTCTCTAGATGTAGATCTGTCATTGTTAGTGTGTGGTTTGTATGTTTTGATTGTTATTATTAATTCTAATTATGTATTAGTTAGTTTATTTTACCCCATATATGTATAGATCTGAATCTTTGGTGAAGAAATCATGAAGTAGTGATTGCGTTCTTCAGATCTGCGATGATCTTTATTGCTAGATCTGAATACCTAGTAAATCCTAATTCATGATAATCGGCGCTAGCTACGTCTGATCGACATGTTTAATTAACATGTTTGTAGCCTGATCAACTATTTGCATGTCATCGTAAATTAACATGAAGGACGATAAAGTGAAGTGTTAGTTTGGTCATAGTCTTGATCGATCCTTAGGAACGTGCTAGTCAATCCACGATAGCGGCTTAGGGAGGTTTTCGGTCTTGATCCACCTAGTCCTAATTCTTATTGCATGTGAATTAATACAACCAACGAAGGAGGTTAATTGCACATAGGCATCTACTGTCCTTTCAATGGAAGTAGCGTAACAATAGGGATTAGCACCCGTACGTAGCTGTTAACGATCTAAAGTTCACCAACGGGGATGATTGTTGCATGATATGGGGGGAATAACTAATAACTCATAATTAGACTAATACACCAGAAACTCTTGTGTGCTTTTGTTGAACTTGCATAGTCTTGTGTGCTTTTGTTGAACTTACAACAGAGAATGAGAATATATCCAAAACATTAATAATAGAGTAGTACACTTAGAAACAAGCTATTGGCTAAACTAGATATACTAAATCTATCATCAGACATCAACTTACCGTAAGGGAAATACAATAAAAGCCTAAATATTCAAACACCCCCCTCAAACGAAATGGTGAAACTCCAACATTGAGTTTGATTTTGAAAAACTGAAGTTTGGTGCTGGTGAAAGCTTTAGTTAACAGTTGTGCAGGCTACTCTGTGGATGGAATGAAATCAACCTGAACTTGACCTTTCAACACTTGACTTCTCACGAAGAGTGCATCAATTTCTATATGCTTGTTAACGATCTAAAGTTCCCCCGTTTCTATCAGTTATTAGTTATTCCCCCCATATCATGACTATGCAAGACTATGCAAGTTCAACAAAAGCACACATGAGTTTCTGGTGTATTAGTCTAATTATGAGTTATTATTTATTCCCCCTATATCATGCAACAATCATCCCCGTTGGTGAACTTTAGATCGTTAACAGCTATGATATGGGGGGAATAACTAATAACTCGTAATTAGACTAATACACCAGAAACTCTTGTGTGCTTTTGTTGAACTTGCATAGTCTTGTGTGTTTATTGGCACCATCGTTTATATTCTTGCACCATAGTTGGTCACAGACCGTTTTTGTGACACTCAATCTTGATTAAATGTATCTTATGAGTCTCTGTGGGATTTGACATTGACTCGCTAGTACTCTGCTACGATAGACATAGTCCTATTGCTAGTAGTCCGCTCTTACACCACGGCGTGATCAAGAAAACAAAACGGTGACCGTCGATCTGCTTCCCACCACCACAATCAAGGCAGGATTTCTAGGTTTCAGGCCAACAAAGCAACGATTGTATGTGGCTCTACAACGGTGGCTTCCTCACCTAGATTTCACAACAATTAATTGGTCATTATCATTCATATCCAAATAAGGTCAAGACATGCCCATGTATGCATGCGTGAATAGGTTCTTGCTAATGTTTTAAAACTGCTATGAGTTCTCGAGAATCTTCAGAACACCAGAATAGAGTCCCTCGCTTATGGGTCTAATTAGATTAGAAGGTGAATGATGGGTCGGTCACAATAGTGCCTTGCCTGTAGTCCATAATTGTAGGCTCTAGTTAACGTATCATATCATGTGATGCCACTTCAAGATACAATGCCCCTGAATTGACAATATTCATGTCATGTCATCCATGTAGCCTTGCCAGGTTATATATGCATTTTTCAATGTTCCATGCATCATTTGCTTGTTCATGTTTTTGATCAAAAAGAAACTCGGAACCGACAAAGATATCATTAGTCTTGAATAATGCAACATTACAACAGAGAATGAGAATATATCCAAAACATTAATAATAGACTAGTACACTTAGAAACAAGCTATTGGCTAAACTAGATATACTAAATCTGTCATCAGACATCAACTTACCATAAGGGAAATACAATAAAAGCCTAAATATTCAAACACCCCCTTCAAACGAAAGGGTGAAACTCCAACATTGAGTTTGATTTTGAAAAACTGAAGTTTGGTGCTGGTGAAAGCTTTAGTTAACAGTTATGCAGGCTGCTCTGTGGATGGAATGAAATCAACCTGAACTTGACTTTTCAGCACTTGACTTCTCACGAAGAGTGCATCAATTTCTATATGCTTACATTGGATTGTAGGCTAGATCTCTGGCACCAGTGTTTTCACAATATATCATAGGCACACTTTTAGATGTCACTCCTTGTTCAGATAGTAAAGTTTTCAACCACATAATTAACATCAGCAGTATCATAAGAAATAGACTTATATTCTGATTCAATAGAGGATCTAGAGACAACATGTTGTTTATAGGAGGACTAAGACACCAAGGAACCACCAAGGTAGATGAAATATCCAGCAACAGACCTTCTATTAATGGGACAACACTTCCAATCAACATCAGAAAAACCAACCAGTTCAGGCTGGCAGTTGGATTTGAAGTGAAGACCATGATCAGTAATACCCTTAACAAATATGAGAAGCTGTTTGAGAGCTTGCCAGTGTGGTTCATGGTATGTGCATGAATTGGAACAAGGAATCGACAGAGTAGGCAATGTCAGATCTTGTGAAAATAAGGTACTTTAATGCTAAAATTACAGATCTGTACAAAGTAGGATCGGTCAATAGAGGGCCTTCATTAGGTTCAAAAGTTTTCCTTGCAATCATGGGAGTAGGAGCAGACTTAAGGTTGGTCGTTCCCAACTTTATAAATAGCTGCTTCGCAAATTGCTTTTGGCTCAGCCACAGTCCATCCTAATCCCTATAAACTTCCATGCCCAATAAGTGAGACAAGGATCCCAGATCCTTCAAGGGAAATCTAGAATTCAGCAATTCACAAACTTATCAACAGCTGGTGTTGAGTTTCCTATAATTAGAAAGTCATCCACATACACCAATACATACAGACAAACATTATCCTTTTTATACACAAAAAAAGAAGTATTAGAGTAGGACTGTTTAAAACCCTTGGCACACAATTGAGTTTTGAGGGCATCAAACCAAGCCCTAGGTGCTTGTTTGAGCCCATATATTGCTTTGTTAAGTTTACACACATGTTGTGGTTTTGTGGGATCAACAAAACCAGTATGATGAGGCATAAAGACAGACTCCTGCAAGTATCCATTCAAAAGGCATTTTTTATGTCCACCTGTCTAAGATCCCAATTCCGTGCCACTTCTAGAGCAATAATCATTTTAATAGTTGCAGCTTTAGCAACTGGACCGAAAGTTTAAGTATAATCTACTCCCTCTTGTTGGTGGAACCCCTAAGCAACCAACCTTGCTTTGTGTTTCAACACTGAACCATCAGGTTTAAGTTTCAGTTTAAACACCCACTTGTTGCCCACTAAATGTTAACTAGGATGTGCAGGAACAAGGTCCCATGTGTGATTTTTGAAAAAAGCCTGGTATTCTTCTGTCATGGAAGCCTTCCATGAAGTCTGAGTCAATGCTTTAGATATCGAAGTTGGTTCAATAGGTGACAAGGTTCTCGTGTGAAAGAAAGGGTAAAGATTTTTTTTTAGGTTTAACAATTCCACTTTTAGATCTAGTTTGCATTTGGTGTTTGGGAGGTGAAGGCTGGTCTGTAGATGAAGAGGAATGTGAATCTTGTTGTAAGGATGATGAAGTGCTAACTGATCCATGTGAAATAGTGTGTGGTGAACGTGTAACTATAACAGGACTAGCAGGATGAGAAGTTACCATACCTGAGGTTGAAGAGGACTCATCAACAGATTGAGTAGCAGGACTGGTCTCCAGATGATCTCCAACAGTAACTTAGGGACTGGTAAAGTGATGTGTAGGTAAATTAAGGGGCAAAATAGGAGTAGTGGTTGGTGTGGTAGGAACAAATAGTTTGGGACCAGATGAGCCATGATGTAGAGTCTAATAGGGAAACTCATTTTCATTAAACTTAACATGTTTTAAGATGTATATCTTACTAGAAGGGCTAAGGCACTTGTATCCCTTGTGAGAGTGACTGAGGCCATGAAAGATTCACTTTTCACTGTGAAACTGGAACTTCTGTTGGTGATAGGGTCTAAGGTAAGGGAAACATGAGCAGCCAAAACTCTTTAGAAGGCTATAATCAAGTGTCTTTTTATACATGATCTCATAAGGGGACTTTTGGTTCAGTATAGGTGTAGGCAAGACATTAATTAGATGAACAACATATCCAAAGTTGTCCCACCAAAATTTTAGGGGCAAACCATCTCGAGCTAGCATTGTAAGACATGTTTCACTATATGTCCATGTTTCCTCTCAGCTCTACCATTCATCTAAGAGGTGAGGACAGGACAATCTAAGTTGTACACCACAACTATCAGACAAGGTTTTAAAAGGTATGTACTCCTCACCTCAATCAGATTGAATAGAATTATGGTTAACTTGGAACAAATTTTCAGCAAGATTTTTAAACAATATAAAAGCATCACAAGCATCACTTTTATGTTTCAACGGGTAGATCTATGTATATCTACTATAGTCATCTACAAAGTGGATATAGTAGGAACTCCCTGAAACAGATTGAGTAGGTGAGGGACCCTAGACATTAGTATGAACCAGTTCAAGAACACTTTTGGCATGACTAGTAGAAACAGGAAAAAGAAAAGCATGCCTTTTTTCATATTAGCAGGCAGTACAAAACAGAGGTTTGTCATTAAACTTCAGATTAAAAACTTTAGAAACAAGTTCATGAACTTTTGGGGAAGGGTGCCCTAGCTTTCTATGCCAAACATTGGCATCACAATACATAGACTGGTTATTAGAAGTGAAAACATAACTGAAATAGAGTTGGAGTGAAGAGAGCTCTTGTTATTGGAAGAGGATTTATGGTGCTGGACTGCTACCATCTCGTAGTGACCATCTTGGAGTGTTACTACCATAATAACCTTCCCTGTTGCTAAGTCCTTTACAAGAAATTTTGTGGCAGAAAATTCAATAAAAACAACATTGCCAGCTGTTAATTTTGAGACACTAAGTAATATTTTCTTTATTTGGGAAACATGTAAAACATTGTGAAGAGTGAGTTGTGAAGTGTGAGAAGTGAGGGTTGAGTGACCTGTGTGGGCTATTTTTATGTTTTCACCATTGCCAACAACTAAAGAATCCTTACCATCATACTCAGATTTCATATGTAGATTTCCAGGATCAGAAGTGAGGTGGTTTGAAGCCCTACTATCAGTATACCGTCCACCATCAGAGGACAAGTCAGGGGCAGCAAGGTAGGCAAAAAATTGCTTTTGTTGATAGTCTTGTGTCCTATTTGGAGTGCCTTCATATTTAAAATAGCAAGCAGATTCTATGTGTCCAACTTTACTACAGATTTCGCAAGATGGTGCCCTGTAAAATCCATTTCCATCACTGTTACCACTATTTCTACCTCTTCCTCTACCAACCCTGCCTCCGTTTCTCCACCTATATACTGACCATTTCCTCTTCCTCTTTAGTTGTTATCTGACTGATAAGAACCACCTTGACTTTTGGATTTTGAGCCTTTAGATTTGACAGCAGCATTTGCTGAAGCATTGGACAAATCCACTGAGGTAGAGGGATTGTATCTGTTCAATAGTCTCTCATGTGTAGTAAGATGAGCCTGCATTTTTGGCCAGGATAGTGACCCAATCCTAGAGGTATTGTTGACTACAATTGACTCATACTCCCTAGGAAGCCCCCTAGGGTTGCCAAAACCAATTCTGAGTTAGAGATCCGGTATCCTGCTGCAGCCAACCCATCAGAAAATCCATTCATCTGTGAGAGATAATCAGCCATACTTTTAGATCCCTTTTGGTTTTTTTCTAGGCATCCTTATACTCGAGAATCCTAGCCTCAGACGGATTGTTGAACAGGGCCTCAAGGGTATGCCAGACTTCATATGATGTGCCACAACCCACAACTTCATTTAGGGCTTGTTTAGTCATTGATCAAAGAAGCCAACCCAACAAAAGTTGATCCATAGTATTCCACTCTTCAAATAAGGGATCTTCTGGGCATTTAAAACACTACTGGATCCAGGTGTGGGAAGCAAGAACTCTGGGAGTTTTGGTGTGGTTCATAACAGATGACCCTCAAGTAATTTATGGCCTCGAATCACAGGTAATATATGTTAAAACACAGACAAGAAATTTGCAGTTTTGGAAAGATAAAATAGTAGCAATGCAAACATAAAGTAAGGCGGAAATTGATAAACACAGAAAACAAAGAGAACACCGTGATTTAACGTGGTTTCTGGCGTTGTGCCGACTACTCCACGGACAGAAAATGGGATATTTTATCATGCACAAAGTTACAAGGATCTTCACACACTTGTCAAAGACTCACACTGTATTGATTACAACATTTGGTATTTATAGGCACAATTCCCTAACCCTAACCGCCATAAGATCTTTGTCGGAATTGTCATAAATACCCCAGATGTGGACCCCAGATCCAACTGTTATCCACTAGATGAAACTCAACTCAAAACTGACTTACCAGACTTGTAACCAACTGCTCAGATGCGGAACTCAGATGTACTCAGCAATAACTTAGCTGACAAAACTGAAAGCTGACTTCAGAAGAAACTCAGTTTACACTTCCCCACAACTGACTTTCACAGAACAGAATACTCTTACTAAACTGACTATCATTCTTAGCTCAGTTTCACAGATTAGTTCCACCAGTTTATTCATCAGTTTAGAGATCAAGTTATACAACTGACAATATAGAATAGTGCCAAAGCAGGTAATTGCTGCGGTATAACTTGATATTAAAACTCTGACTGAGATTGTTTCCAAATGGAGTGAGACTTAGATCAGGTCGGAGCAAAGGAGAGGCCATACATGAGGCTGGACTTAGACTGGGAAAATAGGAATCCCAGGGCGTGGTGTTGGCATGCTGGTGGGTATAGTGCCAAAAACAGGAGTAGTAGGAAACATGGAAGGAAATGACATACCAGACGGATTGTAACCATACGGGCCGGTGAACTGCAGGAAAGGAAAACCTTCGGCAGCAGCTCCAGAAGAAACTGTTGTAGAAACACCACTGACGATTGTATTAGCTCCAAGAGAGAAGAAAGCTGGCGGTATTACTGCTGAGCTACCGCCGCTATTGGTGTTACCATCGGCTACCGGAGTAGTATTCACGAACGTTGATCCGGCGGTTGCCATCTAGGCTCTGATACCAAGAAAGGATCTCAGAACCGACAAAGATATTTCATTAGTCTTGAATAATGCAACATTACAGGCTTATAGCAGAGAATGAGAATATATCCAAAACATTAATAAGAGACTAGGACACTTGGAAACAAGCTATTGGCTAGACTAGGGCAATACAGTAAAAGCCAAAATATTCAAACATATTCTGTCTTTTTATTGCTCTTTTAGAGCACTCGCATTAGTGTCTCTTAACAGATTCTCTACTTTATAGACTACAACACCATTTTTACTTGTTTTACAGAATCTCAACATATGGTCAACTGCATTATAATCTCTACTGTACAACATTAAAATAACTACAAACCATAAAAAATAAGACATGTTTTGAAAACACACACCACACACACACACACACACACACACACACATATATATATATATATATATATATATATATATATATATATATATATATATATATATATATATATATATATATATATGTATATATACATAATTTACTATCTATTCTACGGTGATAAATATTTATATTAGACAAATATTACTTTGTATGGATTTTCTAAATATTTATAGAAGATCCATACAATGAAATATTTGTCAAAAATAAATTTTTTTTCACTCTAAGGATATATATATATATATATATATATATATATATATATATATATATATATATATATATATATATATATATATATATATATATATATATATATATTTCAAAAATGTTTGAAAATAGTAAAATCTTGAATCTGTAAATTCTTTCAGATTGCGGTAGATAAATGTACGGTGTCCAGAATCTGTTGAATACAGATCCTGTTTACAGATTCTGATGCAACTGTATTTTAGCTGGATCTGGCGAGTTAGAATATGTAAAATACAGATTTACCATCTCTTACAGATTCTACTGCAAGTGCTCATTCATTTTCAAATTTCTATATCCAGGGCCGGCCCTGGCCATAGACCCAAGAGGCCTGGGCCTAAGGCACCTAAAAATATCTTGAATTTTAGGGCCCCCCAATTCCATACTTTATCTAAATGAAATTCTACAAAAGGGTCAGTAAAAAATATCAAGGTCCAATCAACTTCTCTATTTTATATCTAGAATTTCTCAACCAATATTAGTATTATTCAAAATTAAAAGCGCTTTTATGTAAAACTAGCCTAGGGCCCCGAACCCCACAGGGCCGGCCCTGTCTATATCTATATCTATATATACATATCATGTACAAATCATTTTAAGTAGTATTGCATTAAAAGAGAACTTTCACAATATTCTCTGATATTTACTCAGTTTTCTTTTTGATCATATTTTTCTTACAAAGTCGTTGTTTTCTCCCTTTTATCATTACCATCGGTTATCTCCCTTTTATCATTGCCATCCTTAGTGGAGGTACAAGCTCTACATATGCTAGCTGGCTTGTTATACAATGTTAGTTATGTCAAATGATGTTTTCCGCTTTTAGCTATTCTTCATTCTTGAGTTGCATGCATCCCAACATTTGAAGAACATTTGAAGATTGTGATTTAATAATTATCCCAACAACGTATGCACACTTTTCACCACCGTAGTGACAAAACGCTAGTTGTGAGCATGATTTTATATTCAATCTTTTCATGAGTTTTGTCTTTCTGATGTCCACGTGCACAAGGTCGAATATACTTTGTTGTAGAATGACTTAGCTGAAAAATGCAATTTCTTTTGTTTATCTAAAAGAAAAATGTAACATATAGAATCTTAGAAGTATCAATGTCATTACAATTTTGGTTCGAAATAGCTAACCTCAGATGAATTCCCAAGCCCGTAAAATGTACATACCCCCTCTCTTTCTTAGATTAATAATCATCTTCCCTTTTCCCTTGTCCTGTATCAAACACATGTTACCAGGGAATACAGAGTGATCTTTTTTTTTTTTTTTAAATTGTGTTAAGAGATAACAAATTGTATTTAAAACCTGGTACTCATAAAACTTGTCACAAAATTAGATCAGAACTGATTTTGACTTCTCTTATATGAGTTTCAGAGATATTATTCATTAGGTAAAGACACTGTAACTCCATTAGTCTTATAACTTCCCGTAAAATGTGTAGGATCAGATATGATGTGATTATATAGTATCTCCTAAATCTATGATCCAATCATTCAAGTATTTAGTATACTTAGATTGCATCTTGTCGATCTTGTTTGAAATTGGCTGTTAGAGCCGTTACTTGATTAACAACATGATTTCCAACTTCTGCATTGTTGTTAAGTATTCAAGTGGTGTGGGAAATATATATGTAAAGGGTATATATATATATGTAAAGTTATGATAATTGTGTTTAGGGTTTTGGTGACGCGTTGTACTATAAATACTTGGCTATTGTGAATACACAAATCATCTTTTCTCCCAATTGTGTGTTGTGTAAACTATAACTGAATAACCATTTTCTATACTACATAACTCATCAGACTGCTGAGCCTTCATGAGGTATGCTGAGTTCTTCAGCTGACTGCACTCAGCATCCCCTTCAACACTTATGCTGTAACACCCCCTCAAGCTGAGAGTGGTACATGAACAGCTTGCACTCAGCTTCCCATTCGGCTACTGGAACTCTGAAATATCTTTGAAATTCCCAATTTCTCTAGCAGATAGGTAAATATGGGTGCATCTAAGGCCTTGGTAAGAATGTCAGCTATTTGTTTTTTTGTGTTGACTGGAAGAAGTTTGCAAGTCCAGATTTGACTGTCTCTCACAACATTGCAGTCAATCTCAATATGCTTTGTTCGTTCATGAACTACAGGGTTATGAGCAATATGCATAGCACTTGCATTGTCATATAATAATACAACAGGCATCTAAATGAGTATCTTCTAATCTTGTAGGATGTAAATCAGCCATTGTAGTTCACAAACTACATTTTTGCCATAGCCCTATACTCAGCCTCTGATGAAATTCTTGCTATGGTGGTTTGTTTCTTAGCCTTCCAAGAGATGAGAGCATCTCCTAGAAACATCATGTAGCCTGATACTGATTTTTTTGTTTCAGGACAACCAACCCAATCAAAGTCTGTGAAACCTTCAGTATAAGGTTATTATCTGCTGGAATTAAGATTCTTTGAACTGGACTGGCCTTCAAATATCTCAGCAGTCTATGTGCTGCCTTCATGTGGTTTCCAGTAGGAGTGTCCAGAAATTGACTTAGTTGCTGAACTGCAAAGGCTATATCTGGTCTGGTAAAAGTGAGGTAGATAAGTTTACCCACTAGTGATCTGTATGCAGTATTATCTTCCAAAAATGGTGAATCACAATGCTGTAAAGTCTGCTTGGACTCCATAGGTGTCTTAGATGTTTAGCCCCCCAAAATTCATATTCTTCCAGCAGGTTGAGTGTGTATTTTCTTTGTGAAATGGATATGCTTGCAGGAGCTATAGCAGCCTCAATATCTAGGAAATATCTCAAAATTCCAAGGTCTTTAATGGTGAACTGCCGATGTAGGGCATCCTTGACTTGCTGAATCAATGTCTCACCAGGACTTGCTGCTATGATGTCATCTACATACACCAACAAAGCAATAAAAGGTTGTCCTGTCCATTTAGTGAATAAAATGTGGTCATTTTTGGATTGTATAAATCCTTGGGCTTCCAAAGACTCAGTTAACTTGCAATTCCATTGTCATCTGGCTTGCTTTAGGCCATAAAATGATTTGGTTAGTCTGCAAACTTGATTTGGTTTGGTTGCTGCACAGCTTGGGGGCAGCTGCATGTATACTTCTTCATGGAGGGATCTCCATGTAGGAATGCAGTGTTAACATCCATCTGATGGAGATGCGAATTATTGGCTGCTGCAAGTAAATGCCCTAATGTAGTAATTTTGACAACAGGAAAAAAGTTTCTTGATAATCAATGCCATATGTCTGAGTGTAGCCTTTTGCTATTAGTCTGGCCTTGTATCTCTCCACTGAACCATCGGGATTGTATTTGATTCTGTATAACCATTTGCACCCAATGGGCTTCTTGCCTAGGGGCAGAACAACTACTTCTCAGGTATGAGTCTTTTGTATTTTCGGGCTGGGCAGCAGATCTGCCTCTCTTTCTTGCCATGCCCTCTTGAGAGGTCACGACAGTCCCAGATCTACCACTTTCTCTAATCTAAGGGCTCCCTTCCGGAGTCGAGCCGTCCAAGTCAATGGGAGTTCTGTCTCCCCTCAAGGTAGGATGGGCCATCGCATCATCTGGCAGAGCAATGAGCAGTGGGGAGGTCGAAGCGTTCAAGGTCGAGCCCGTAGATCGGGCAGCTGGCACCTCTAGGTCACATTCTCCCTCCACTGAAGCATTTTCTTCAGGCTGATTCTCCTCAGCCTCGCTCCCGGTAGCAGCCAACAGCGCAGCTAAGTCACTCACTGCAAATAGAAAAATAGGGAAACAATTAGTCAGGGCAAGAGACAAGTATAAACAAGCAAAAAGGCTAAAGTAAAACCCCTACATGCATTTCTGTCCTCGGTTCTAAAGGCTACGTAGGGAGCATGTCCTGCATCGGCCAGCCGAGCAGCGTCTATCAATCGTGCATGAAGCTTCTTGACATTCAGAGAGACTTCTGCGTTTTGAATGCCCCAAATGGCCTCCTCACTAATGTTGTCTGGGAACCAGCCCTTAGGTTGATCTTCTGACCTCCATTGGCCTGGTTTGCAGCTTGCTCCATGGCGAAGGAAGGAGAACTTCTTCTTCCGTACTTTAAAGGAAGATGGCCCCTCGGAGAGTATCGAAATACTATTCTGAGCTCCGGTTCAGCGAGCGAAGTATTGCCACTTAGGTGAGTTCTGTACCTTCTTGAATTGGTAGAAAGCTCTGAACAAGCTGACGGAGAACTAAACTCTGACTATCCGATAGAAGATGGCAAATCCTATGATACTCCTAACCCCATTTGGGGCAACTTGAGCGACGCCTATCCGATAATGACCCAGTACGGCCAGGAAGGCCGGACATATGGGAAACCTTAATCCTCTCTCAAGCTGGGCCTGGTAAACAACACAGTACCCCTCTGGCGGATGGTAAGAGTAACTTTTACGGACAAAAGTCCCAGATAAGGGACGAGAAGAAGCCAGACGAGAAGAAGGGAAAGAATCAGGGACATGAGGAACCCAAGGGATTTCCTCTATCTCTAACCTATCTATTGACTCCTGTAATTCTGGGTCAAGCTCGAATAACCTAGATATGGGCTCTTTTACTTCTGGTTCAGATTCAAATAGTCTATCTACTGAAGCAGTAGACACATACATGAACAAATGAAGAACATGGGAAGAAAGAACACTTACTTGTAGACGATTGAAGATTAGGGGAGAGAGGAAGAGTTGATCAGCGATAATCCTTATGACTTAAAGCAATGAAAAATCAAATGAATAGACAGTTGATTCGACGGGTTATAAACCCCAAAAAGGAGTTCCACTTCAGACAACATGGGTAGAAACGCCTCGAATCTCAGGGAAGTTATGACAACGTCATAACGGTTACTCTGCCATCTCGCAGAGTAAGTCATCACGAATTACACAAGCCGGTGACAGAAGCCGAGCAGCACTCCTGGCATATCTGACCTCGCAACAAGTAGTTCGGCCAGATCTAGGGCTTATGATGATGGTAAAACTAGCCCTCGCCACGTGTCATCTCTATATTGGCTAAACACTAAATGAAGACAGAGAAATATAACTTTAAGGGCTAGGAGCCCCTCTTCATGCCCAGGGGCAGACCTAAACCCCGAGTGGGAGGACGGTCTGGTCCGCTCCCCAGACCACCGCAGCTCGGCTAGGTCACAACGAAGCTGGGTCAGCGCAGTTCGGGTCAAGACGGCCTAGGGGGCTCGACACAGGTCGGCCATAGCCTCCCTTATCCAAATTACGCACGTGCTTATAATATAAGATAATTATTGGAAGATCTTTTACCCATTATGACTCTGATCCTAACATTTAAATCTTCTGTGATTAGCTCCTAAATAAAAAGGATTAACGCGTTTAGTATCCTTGATGGACACGGCACAGGATTGCCAGGGACGGGACATCCTCTATGTAAACAATCCCAAGTAACTACGGGAGACTTGATTCTGATCAATTACATGATACGTAGGCAACTCGGGATACCACGTATTCCAGGCTCAATCTAAACATAAACACAATTTCCTTCGTTTATAGGTTCTCTTTTAGGGTTTTGATCTTGTTATTGTCATTGGGTTTATTTTTGGCCCGTATTCTTCTATAGACGAGATCCAGCATCGTCAATGAGCTTGTAAATTGGTGGCGCTACTTGAGGCTCCATGGATCCAAGAACCATTCAGCCAGTCGTCCTAGCTTGGCCTAGAACGGTTAACCCAAAAGTTATCAAATTCATTATGTTTCAACCTTATATCTTAATAATCTTTCTCTCCATTTTTCAATCTGGGATATTATACAATTGTTCTGCAAAGGGAATGATGAATGAATCATTGTAATGAACAAACTTATGAAAAAGCAACCACTTGTTTCAAACTATTTTATCCGAATGAAGTTCTTTTCCATGGTTTCCCTCCCGATTTCCCCCGATGCGGTTTTGGAAGGGTCGACGCAACTTAGGATGCCAAATTTCTATACCCGGTTTTCGTAACAGCAATTGAAATACAAAAAAGAGAGAGAGAAATTAAATGACAAATAAGAAGTGCCGTCAACCCCCTTCATCCCATTTTATTTGTCTACAATTTACTTTTTGGTTGTCTTAAAATAATGTCTATTTTGTGTATTAATTGTAAAATTTATTCAAATACCCTTATCTCTTTATGTTATTTACAATAAAAAATGTCTAGAATTAAGTGTTCTATCAACTACTTAAAGGATATATTTGCAAAATATTGGATCATTAATGAGATTCAAAATATTAACTCTCTCTCTCTCTCTCTCTCTCTCTCTCTCTCTATATATATATATATATATATATATATATATATATATATATATATATATATATATATATATATATATATATATTTACCATTAAATGATGCAATATTTTACGAATATAGGTTTTTGCCAAGAAAGACATATTTATTAATAAATCAGTATTCAAGGAAAATGATAATTAATTAGGACAAAAATAGTGTAAACTTTCTAAATTACCCTCTTTTAACTTATTGGTTGCCACTTGTCATACAAGATATTAAGAAAAAAACAAACATAGCCTACAAACAAATTAGGAGGTTTTATTTAATTAATTTTTGTCATTTATTGTAACTGTCAATCTATTTCCACGATTTTAGGAAAGCGTTATCTCTACACTTTTTTGAATTGATTATTGTAAAAAAAATATTTTTTGTATTTGGCAAACAATTTTTCATTATTTTATGCATTTATTATCACTACACAATTTTGATTTTAATGGAAAAAACTCACTTCAACTAAAATTTTGACGCAAAAAATACTTTACCTATATTCTTCGATCCATATCAGTGTTACTACATTTGTTTTGTCGTAACTACATCTACATTTCTTGGATGTAACTACATTTATATTACTGGCCGTTACTACTCCTTTTTCGATTGTAACTACATTTTTTTTCTGTAACGACATATATTTCATTTGTTGTTTACTATTTCTTTTTATGTGCTAATATGTTTTTTGTTGTAACTAGTTTTTTTTATTATCATTGTTACTACACTTTTTTGCCGTAATTACATCTACTTTATTGATTTGTTACTTTTTTTTTTATTGTTGCTATATTGTTTTTTGCTATAAATAAATCTATTTTATTGGTTGATACTACTTATTTTTCAAGTGTTACTATATTTATTTTATGTAATTACATTTATTTCATTGAATGTTACTACTTATTTTTTAGATGTAACTACATTTTCTTTACCAGCGTCATTACATTTTTTTTGCTGTACCTATTTCTTTTTTATTGGATGTTACTACTTATTTTTCTGTGTTAAAAGAGATTTATGCGACTATATATTTTTTTTTACGTGATTTCTTATTATTTTTTTGAAATTTGGATAACTGTTTTTTTTGTGTGGAAGATTCACTCTCTTTAATTACACCACATTTGATGTCATGTATTTTCTGCACCGCATTTATTGGCAATAACTCCAAATCACACAAAAAGGGTATTCTAGTTCATCTATTATCATTTTGTTCTTTTTAATCTCAAAAAATGAAAGATGTCCTTAGATTCCCAATTATGAAATTTTATTTCCTTCTGGCACCTTCCCCCTTACAAATATATATATTTTTTCCTTGAAGGCAACCATATTTTTTTAATCGGTGTGATTAGTCGAATAATACTACATTCGTTCCAAATAAATATAGTTGCCTTCAAGGAATATATATATATATATATATATATATATATATATATATATATATATATATATATATATATATATATATATATATATATATTCCTTGAAGGCAACTATATTTTTTTAGTCGGTGTGATTAGTCGAATAATACTAGTGGTGGCCAAAATAACCGAACCGGCGGTTACAAAACCGGAACCGGCGGTTGGCTAACCGGAGGGTGCCTTAACCGGCGGTTGGGTCAACCGTTGGTTGGTGTAACCGCCGGTTAGTCGGTTAGGGGGCGGTTTGTGATTTAGTGTAACCGGAACCGGCGGTTGAACCGGCTTGGCCGGAACCGGAACCGCCGGTTAAACCGGCCCAACGGTCATAATTTCAAACGGCTATAATTTTTTTTATTTTTTTTATTTTTTTTTCCATCCACCTCAAAAAATTCTATAAATACTACTCAAATCCATTTCAAATTTCCTACACCAATCTTACATCTTCTTCCCTAATTTCTTACATCTTCTACTCATTTCTTTGATTATCAAGTTGGTTTAGTTGTTAAAAACAACAATCAAATTTACTTTACGATACCGATTTTTGAAGTTGTTCTGATTTAATCGTTACTTCAATACGGTTTTAGTTACAAGTAAATTTGTTTGTATTTTATTCAACTAATTTATTTACAAGTGTATAAAAAATTCAATTTTATAATCAAATTTACTTGACTAGACCGAAATTTGAAGTTGTTCTGATTTAATCGTTACTTCATTTCGGTTTTAGTTATAAGTAAAATTGGTTTGTTAAATTAAATTTTTTCTTTTATATGTAATTTTTTTTAAATTGGTTAGATTTAATTTTGATTTTTTACAATGTCAACAAGACTAATAAAATTTTGTTCCTTTAAAGGAATTTAATTTTTTTTAATATAAAACTTTGAGTTAATATATAATATTCAGTTTATTATAAAATTCATGTTTAAAGGGACGACAATGTCGTCCCATTAAACATTTTCAGAAAATAATATGTTATGTACAGGAATTTTTATAAAATTTTGTTTTTTGGGACTACAATTGTCGTCCCTTTAAATGAATTTAATTTTTTTAATATAAAACTTTGAGTTAATAAATAATATTCAGTTTATTATAAAATTCTAATATACATATTCTAATAAACATTGCGTTAAAATATAAAATTCATTATTTTTTATAAAAATTCCTTTATTGAACGATAATACATGTGATTTTGATAATACTCTCTACTATAGATTGTCGAGTGAGATCCGACATCGTTATCGAGTGAGATCCGACATCGTTATCGATCATTGAGATAGTACTATCTACTATGGCTCGATCAATCGTTATCGAGCGAATGACTTAACAGTCGTGGTTCGTTATCGAGCGATCGATTTGAATATAAGGATTCGTTATCGAGCGAATGAGTTACATCGTTATCGATCATTGTCTCGATGGATCGTTATCGAGCGAAGGAGTTAAGAGTCGGGGATCATTATTAAGAGATCGATCTGAATCTCGGGGTTCGTTATCGAACGAATGAGTTAAATCGTTATCGATAATTGTGATATTACTATCTACTATGGCTCGATCGATCGTTATCGAGCGAATGAGTTAACAGTCGTGGTTCGTTATCGAGCGATCGATTTGAATCTCCGAATTCGTTATCGAGCGATTGAGTTACATCGTTATCGATCGTTGTGAAAGTACTATCAACTATGTCTCGATGGATCGTTATCGAGCGAAGGAGTTAAGAGTCGGGGATCGTTATTAAGAGATCGATTTGAATCTCGGGGTTCATTATCGAGCGAATGAGTTAGATCATTATCGATCATTGTCTCGATCGATCATTATCGAGCGAAGGAGTTAAGAGTCGGGGATCGTTATTAAGAGATCGATTTGAATCTCGGGGTTCGTTATCGAGCGAATGAGTTAAATCGTTATCGATCATTTTGATAGTACTATCTACTATTGCTCGATCGATCGTTATCGAGTGAATGAGTTAACAGTCGTGGTTCGTTATCGAGCGATCGATTTGAATCTCCGGATTCGTTATCGAGCGATTGAGTTACATCGTTATCGATCGTTGTGAAAGTACTATCAACTATGTCTCGATGGATCGTTATCGAGCGAAGGAGTTAAGAGTCGGGGATCGTTATTAAGAGATCGATTTGAATCTCGGGGTTCATTTCGAGCGAATGAGTTAGATCATTATCGATCATTGTCTCGATCGATCGTTATCGAGCGAAGGAGTTAAGAGTCGGGGATCGTTATTAAGAGATCGATTTGAATCTCGGGGTTCGTTATCGAGCGAATGAGTTAAATCGTTATCGATCATTGTGATAGTACTATCTACTATTGCTCGATCGATCGTTATCGAGCGAATGAGTTAACAGTCGTGGTTCGTTATCGAGCGATCGATTTGAATCTCCGGATTCGTTATCGAGCGATTGAGTCGTTATCGATCATTGTAAAAGTACTATCAACTATGTCTCGATGGATCGTTATCGAGCGAAGGAGTTAAGAGTCGGGGATCGTTATTAAGAGATCGATTTGAATCTCGGGGTTCATTATCGAGCGAATGAGTTAGATCATTATCGATCATTGTCTCGATCGATCGTTATCGAGCGAAGGAGTTAAGAGTCGGGGATCGTTATTAAGAGATCGATTTGAATCTCGGGGTTCGTTATCGAGCGAATGAGTTAAATCGTTATCGATCATTGTGATAGTACTATCTACTATTGCTCGATCGATCGTTATCGAGCGAATGAGTTAACAGTCGTGATTCGTTATCGAGCGATCGATTTGAATATTATAAAAATTGTTATATATAATATTCAATTTATAAAAATTTTAAAAGCAATAATGTTTCATATATATACTTTGGTTGATGTAAATCTCGCAAAAAAATGGCGTCGAAATAATGAAATATGTAGTTTTAATATTTTTTTTTATAAAAAAATTGAATGAAAGGGCGTTTTAAAACGCATCTACACGATTTTCTTTATTTATTAATTATTATTTTTTGCGAAAAATGGAAAGCGGGAAAAAAACCCGCCTTACTTCTAACTTTTCATCCCCTCGAATACATAGCAGCTAGGGCCGGCACTTCACATTCCCCCACCTCCGCCTCCATCTCCACCTCTCCACCTCTCCACCTCCGCCTCCATCTTCCATGTCTCTTCAACTCGGCTCGTTTCCACCTCCGTCTTCTGGAAAATCGGATCCTTGTCTTCTACCTTATTTTCTAGAAAATGGATCCTAGTCTTCAACCTTCATCTTCTGCGGTCCGCGCCACCCCTACTCTAGCAAGCATCCATCAGACATTACGCTATTCATTTGGTTGGTATCCAGGTTGAGGTTAATTAATTTATGTCTTTATAGATTCAGTTCGATAAATTCTGCATTTAGAAGGATTTACTTCTCGAAATTTTTGAGTAATTGCGGTGCTCTGTGAAGGAAGTATTTGGAAAAAGAGATGGAGTATGGAATAGACAAGATTATGCTTCAATTTCCTTCAATTCCAATCGAAATTTTATGTTCAGCCAGCTACAAAGCACTATAAGATTGAAAAATCTGATAAAGTGACAGTGGTGCTTTGTGCAGGAGGAATCTGCAAAGAATAAGGGAATATTGGCTGATAAGAAAGTCTACCTCTTTGGCTGTACAGAGCGTAAGTTTCCATTTTTTCACATCACGTTTTTCATATTGAAAAAGATGTTCGTAATTGTTTGTAAATGCTCTTTAAGAGCCATTACCCAGAATTCTTTGTAAATGCTCTGAAAGTTCTCTGATTGTCATTAATGTGGGCCAGAAGGCTTTTTCGATGGATTTTTCTTCTATGGCCATTGCATATTCTCCAAGTTGGTCCTTTGTTCTTGGAAGTAGAAAATGTGTACATAAATCAAGTGCATAGGGTAAGGAATAACAGGGTATGGCCTCAAGAGATTGTGTCCAAGCTGTCCTGCTTCTTCTGCTCATGTTATCTATCTTTTATACAGTAAAATGATAACCAACTTTTCAAGAATTTATCTAATCCTAATTAAATGCAGTCTTTTCTACTTTGTTTACTTTCATGTTTTCTTTTGTCCTGCTACATGTTTTTGGTGTTTCGGTTTTGTGTTCTTTCAAGATGCTAGATTACTAGAGTTTTTCTCTTCCTCTTCTTTCTTTTTTGTTGGGGTTGTGTTTAATGCATGTTTTGTTCTCCCTTTCTCTGTTACATGACTAGTTTGATAGAGCATAAAATACATGCTGCGTTTGCTATCTATGCTCTTACCTATATAAGAGTAGGTAACCTTATTCCTTTTCCATAAAGTGTTATTTTTTGGTTTAAACATAGGTTTGATTTTACTATGTTGGCTGATTTGGGTAGTTGATTCTGAAATCTATCTTTTTCTTTTCCCTGTTTTATTAGGATGTTGCTCACAAGCCACAAGAAATTATGTTCAGACTCTTAAATGTGAGCCCGATGCTGATGCAGAAATATAGTGATAATTCATTTTTTTGTTCTCATGGTTTGTGTCTTTCTTCTCTGAAAAATTGCAAGCCCGTGATACGTATCGGGACTAGAATGAAGTGCCAGGACTGCGATAGAAGTAATTGCTTGTTGAACTTTTTGACAAATTAGACAAAGTGTGACATAACAGCTTCTTTGTAGTTGCTTGTGGTCAAGTTAATTAGTTGTTACATATTATCAGCATTCCGAGTTTGTGAAGACTCGTCAAGTACCGTGTGTGCTTTTGGCAGGTCATGTTTACACGTCATGTGAAAGAGAAACGGAGCTCATTCAAGCAATACTGAAAAGATCGTAAGTTTTCCAATCTTCCTAAGATCATACAGGTTTTAATCTATTTTCTTAGAGTGCAAGAATTGGCAGTTCGGTTTCATTAACGCAAGAATCTTATCTTTTTTTTTTTCTTAGAGTGCAAGCATTGGGAATTCATTTTCATTCATAACGCAAGAATCTTTTCTTAGTCAGGAAGGAGGCGAAGAGAAGCCATAAATATAGTGGCAAAAAGCTGCAGCAGGATCTGTAAACAAAGTAGAATATAGTGATACAGATTCTTCAGGTATGTTTTCTTATTAGAACTCTTTGTGCAAGCTTTTATAATAATAAAAAGCCTATGAACACATGTAGAAGAATGAGATAAAAACTAAGGCAAGTATGACTTTGTAAGTATAATATTTATTGCGGCAAAATTTTAAATTTTCAGCTTTACTTGTATGCATATTATGGTGTGATGATTTGCTTACGTTAGCCGGGGATCTCCTCTGGAGATTTTTTTTTTTGTTTTGGTTGTTGATTGATGACTTGGTGGTGATTCCTTGGTAATGTTTTTATGTTTTTTTGAATGCCAGATGTCATTTGTTTATGTTATGTCATTCTCACTACTTTGCATGTCTTTTATGTTATATGTGCATTATGTATGCATTATATGTCTGTCGGGTTTTCACTCTTTTTTGTTTAGTTTTGTGTCCTTAAATGTTGTGGGTGTTTGCTTACATTTCTGAAAGCATGCATGTGCTTGCTTCCCTACATTTGCGTTAATTATTTAGCTTGTATGTACATGATATAAAAGTCTTTGTCTAGAAGCAAAACATAAGGTTTACTTTAGGACCAAGTGGCACTATATACTACAAATGCTTTATTTGACATTCATATTCTTTCATCAATTCACCCAAATCTACACGTAAAATGGACGGCATTCAATTCGAAACCATTGTTGTATAATTGTGGTACTTTAGATAATATTAACCAGTCCCGGGAGTTAAAAGATGGCTCAACCTAGTCTCGAATAAAATTCCCTAGAATGTTAACTAGGTTAGGATGAAATATTTGGAGGGAGAGAAACAATAGATCGTTTCAATAAAATTCAAATTTCCCCGTTTTTGCGATCAAATCTGAGTCTTCAACATCAACAGATTGTGTGTCCATATGGGGAAAAGTGAACAATAGCAAGATCACATAGAAGATTTAGTCCAAAGGTGTTTCCGCTGTAGAAGTTTCTCTGTATGATTGTCATTGTACATAGTTTGAGTTACTAAATTGTGTGTCCTTATGTCTTCCTCATTTGTGATGCCATGTTTTTCATGAATTTGTTCATTCATTTGTGATGCCATGTTTATCATATATTTGTTCATTTAGATAGATGATGTATTTTACTTGTGATTCTTTTGGGACCGGATGTATAGTATATTGTGAAACACCTTTTCTAAATCCTCACAGGAGCTTTTCAGAGAGAGAATGCCGAACGTATTTGAATATTTTGGCAAGAAAGATCCAATTCCAGATGAGTTGTTACGTGAAGCCGATGAGGTGTTTCTGGAATGCGCCGGCGGTGTAAAGAATGGACGTATTAAAGGCTTGGGTAATTTATCTTCAGAATACACGAGTGGATCGGTTTCTCATACGATGCCAAATGAGGTTTTGACGCAGTAGGTATCACAGCTTTCAGAAGAAAATTCTAGGTTGCGTGAAGACCTTTCTGCTGTACGTGAAAGTTTGGCCGAGGAGAGAGAGACAGCAACGGCTGCACAATCTGCAATCCAGGCGGAGATAGCAAGGATTGCACAGCTAGTCCAAGGATTCCTCCATACTCCAGGTAGTGCTTGATAGTGAGGATTATGGATTGTTCATATTTTGCTATGTATTGTGTTGTCACTTTATTTTGTTTTGGGAATCCTAAGTGGAACAATATACGCTTTTGTAACTTAATAATTAGCTATATGGAGCCTTTATTGACTTGGTTTGGTTGATGCATTAGTTAAATATTGTGTTAGTTTTTCATAAATTGTGATTTATTTGGACAGGTGGAATGAGAATTTACGAATAAATCAAAATAAAAGAAATATAATTTTTCCGACGGAGTAGTGACGAAGAGGAAGAGGTGAAACATCGAGAGGTAATCGAAATGTTACTTTCCGTGAAGACACGGTTGTGCCGGAAACGGATGAATTTGTTGGTGGCTATAGACCCCAATATTATACGAACCACTGTCACCGGTAATCACATTTCGATTCCTCGCCTGACACACCTTCGAGTTACAATCAAGATGATTTTGATAGTCATTACGACGATATAATGTCTCATCCCGGAAATTTTAACATCAACCTTAACGAAGGTGAAGATAATGATGAAGAGGACATTGATGCTGATGTATTTACTAGGGAAGCTTCCCGTGCTAGACAAGCACGTGGTGGGAGTCGTGTGCCTGTAAGACCACCGCGTGGTGCTAGTGATACTTCTACTCCTACTCCTGAGTCAGTCAATTTAGATGTTGATGAAAGTACCCGATCCAAAGCACAAGAAAAAGGATTAAAATCGAGAATTTTTACGGAATTTTTCACAAAGGTTCCTCGGACTGATGAAATAGCATTAGCTAACCCCGGAATATATTTCTACGCGGTATGCAATTTCTGTGGCGTAAAATACAAATTTAAACATTGTGGTGGTTACGGATCGATGCGGAGCCACATGTTAAGTAAACACCCGGAAAAATTGGAAGACGGCACGTCTCAAGCCCAACTAAACATGCCGGGCTCCAGCGGAGGTAACACTAATCCACTCTTTATTTACACTCGTGATAACTGTAGAGATTTAACCACGGATCTTATTGCGGGGATGGGTCTTCCTTTTAGCTTTCCTGAGAAGCAAATGTGTTGTCAAGATTGGGTACGAGCTGAGCGCAGGGTGCAAGACATTGTGTCAGAAGATGATGAGTCACAGTTGGAAGGCGGTGACACTGAAACTTCAGGAGCAGGAGCAAGCGGTCGAAATACCGACATCGATTAAAGGTACGCAATTTATATCTTATTTAAAATAAAAAAAACACTATATAAACACTAAATAAAAAAACAACACTATATTAAAAAAACAACACTATACAACACTATATAAAAAACCTATATGAAACATTAAAAACTTATCAAAAAAACTATATGAAAAAACTATATGAAAAAAACATTATACAACACTAAAAAAACCAACACTATACAACACTAAAAAAAACAACACTATACAACACTATATAAAAAAACAACACTATATAAAATCAACATTATACAACACTATAAAAAAACACTATATGAACACTATAAAAAAACAACACTATATTAAAAAAAACAACACTATATAAAAAAAAACACTATATAAACACTATACAACACTATATAAAAAAACAAAACTATATTAAAAATAAAAAAACAACACTATACAACACTATATAAAAAAAACAACACTATATAAAAACAACATTATACAACACTAAAAAAAAAACACTATATGAAACATTAAAAACTTATAAAAAAAAACTATATGAAAAAACTATATGAAAAAAACATTATACAACACTAAAAAAAACAACACTATACAACACTATATAAAAAAAACAACACTATATAAAATCAACATTATACAACACTAAAAAAAAACACTATATGAACACTATAAAAAAAACAACACTATATGAACACTATAAAAAAACAACACTATATAAAAAAAACAACACTAAATAAAAAAAAAACACTATACAACACTATATAAAAAAAAACACTATATAAACACTATACAACACTATATAAAAAAACAACACTATATTAAAAAAAACAACACTATATGAAACATTAAAAACTTATCAAAAAAACTATATGAAAAAAACATTATACAACACTAAAAAAACTTATAAAAAAAACTATAAAAGACAATAAAACAACAATAATAAAATAATATAATAACCTCTCAAACAAACTATAAAAAACTAAAAAAAAAAACAATAAGAACTACGTTCGCTTTGATTTTTTTTATATGTATTACATATAAAAGATACGTAGGCAACCGAATTTCTGGTACAAGCGTTGAAAAAATAACATAATTTTTAAAAATAACACATTTTCTATATAAATAAAATAACACAATATTACTATTATATTTATAACCGAATATAAAACTTTTTATAAAAAAATTCATATTATATAACAATCGTTTTAGTAATTATAATAAAAAGAATAATAATTGTTATTGTAGTGAAAATAATAAGTATTATATGAAAAGTTTTAAAAAAAAATAATGATTTTTTAAAACCGTTGCCTGAACCGTGATCTGAACCGTGACCGGAACCGGGAACAAACCGGAAAAACCGTGAACCGGAACCAACCGGCAACCGGCGGTTTTCAACCGTCAACCTGCGGTTTTTTCAACCAGCGGTTTAGGCCAACCGCCGGTTGTTCAACCGGCCCAAACCGGAACAAGGCAAAACCGGCGGTTCCGGTTAAGGGGGGGGGGGGTGGTGCATTTGGGCAGCTCTAAATAATACTACATTCGTTCCAAAATATAGGTCATCCTACAATTTTAGATTTGTCCCACAATATATTCATTCTACATTATCAATGCAATATATATATATATATATATATATATATATATATATATATATATATATATATATATATATATATATATATATATATATATATATATATATATATATATATATATATATATATTCCTTGAAGGCAACTATATTTATTTAGTCGGTGTGATTAGTCGAATAATACTACATTCGTTCCAAAATATAGGTCATCCTACAATTTTAGATTTGTCCCACAATATATTCATTATACATTATCAATGCAACATTTATTACCGTTTTCTCCATCTTACCCTTAATTTATTATAAATCCAACTACTTTTAGTTACTTGACAACTATTGCATTAATAATACTCAAAGGGTATTTTAGACATTAACATTCAAAATTATCACATTCATCAACTTTCTTAATATGTGTTAAAACCTCTGGGATGAGTTTTATTTTTCGGGACATAGGTAGTACAAATAAAACGAGTCGGATGGAGTATTTTTTTTGTTTGTTGTTGCTGTTGTTGTTTTTATTTTATTTTATAGTTGTTCTTGTGGCGTATACAAATTAAACGTGAGACCATAGACCAAAAGTAAAACAAAAGTTTTTGAAAAAGAAATACATTAAGCCACGGTTTCATTTTTGGGATGAGTTCACCTGTTTAAGATGCATGTCTAGTTTCGGTGTCTAAATAAAAACCATGTCATTTCATGTGTATTTTAATTTTTGAAGAAAAACAAAAAAAAAATCATAAAATTAAAATACAAATAAAACGACGTAGTTTTTACTTAGATATCGAAATTAGACACCAATATTGGACATGTGATCTCAACACTTCGTGTTTCCCATGCTAATTGTATGGTGTCAATTTTATGCACCAAAAGTTGCTCGTATTTTTATGCGGGCAAAATTAAGAAAATACTACATTCGTTCCAAAATATAAATAATTTTAGGAGTTTACAAACAGATTAAGAAAGTTGTTGAATGTCAGAAATTTGAAGGTTAAAAGTCTAAAATATCCATTGACTATTATTATTGCATTAGTTGTTAAAAAATAAAAAATAGGTAGACTGATAATAAATTAGGATAATATAGAGAATAAACAATAAATATTAAGGATTTATATTATAGGACAAATCAAAAAGTGTACAATGACTAATGAGACGGAGGAGTATAATTCATGTTATTGTGGCACACAATGCTAAACTCAAAAAAAAAAAAAAAAAAAAAAAGCAAAAAAAAGGAAAAAAAAAAAACTAATTTATTGCATCAATTTCATAGGCGGCTTCTATCGGCACCATCGATTTACTGTTGACATCTTTTATTTTATTAATTTTCATTTATTTTTTTACACCACCAAATTACTCAACACAACACATAAATATTATAACAATGTAAAAATTACACTTTAGCCCATCAATTTTATCTTTTGACATGAGTCTACAATTAATACAAAAAACAAATTTTCCTTCTCTTCTCCAAACCCCAACTCTAATTCATCATCACCTTCCTCCCACACATTCCGGCCACCACCTTTCGGCCGCCTCCTTCCGGCCAAGAAAAAAGCCACCCTTCCACCCTCCCTTTTACCACCCCAAATTAAAACCCCTTCCTCACAGTCCACCCTTCCCCATGTTGGAAAGGTGTCCTAAACCCAATCGGGTTGGACCGGATCCGATCGGGTCGGGTCGTTTACAGTATATTTAGTTCATGTAATAACTTTATTATGATTAATAAAACCACTTATGTTATTGTATATATTGTTTATCTTCATATTATTTGTTGTATATATATGGTAACGTACCTAGTATCAAACTGTGATAGAGAAACCATGATAGTGATTATGGTGGATGAGATCTCTAATCACTCTAACAAGTTTGGTACTTAAATGTCTCTAGTCTTATGTACTGTCAAATGGGACATTGATAGTATAACCAGACTAGCACGTATTGGATGTCTTCTATCTTATAAAAGGTAGGGATAGATCTCGTCTATCGAAGTGTAGAGACACTTGGACTGTACGTGGACGTGTATTAGAGAATGCGTACGTTAGACTGACCCACTTACATTAAGTGTCACACTATGTGGCGGTTGTGTAATTATCCTTTAGACCGGAGTCTTCATGGCATCACGGTGTGGATTGTCATGCTTTGACACTATTGAGATTTCCCCTAGCCACGGGGCGATCATGCGGTAGTGATTGGGTATGATATTGAAGCATGCGGAGTATACATGATTGGTCGTCCGGGAATCGCGTATCCTATCGGGTCACACACATATGAACATCGAGTCGGATTAAAATGCGGTTATAGTTGATAACCAAATAAGGAAAGTTTATCTCTAGACTATAAAGGTTATAGTGGTAAATTAATATGGTGGTATTTATTTGTTATGAATAAATAAAATACAAGATATTAATTATATACAAATTATATTAATTAAAGAATATTCCGGAAGTCAATTTATTAATATTGGATATTAATTGTTGTGTATAAGATACACTTGGATTGTCCACTTTAATTAATAAGATTACCATAATATTAATATTGGATATTAATTGATTTTGGAAAAATATATTTAAAGTAATAAGATAAATATAATCAATATAAGATATTGGCAATATTTAGATTTTATTTAATATGAGATATTATAATAAAAGAGATAAATCAATCTAGAAGATTTTTCTTATTTTATTGGGAAAAAGGTTTTCTTCTCCTACACACTATTGGGGCGCCACCTTCAGCTATAAATAAGAGGTGGGTGTAGTTCTTGTGTAAAATAGAGAGCATCCTATAGTGAGTTTGGGAGAGAGGAAAAAGGTCGGTCTAGCAACCGGAGTTTTCCTATAGCAATCCAAGGAGGATTCCGGCGGGGAGTTTGTGTGGATTATCGATAGAGGCCGGACGCGTGGACGGCTTGCACACTGTACTACTCTCCGTTGATGGTCAAAGCGACGATTTTATAGATCATCAAAGGTATCATTACAAAAAAAAACTTTTTGCTACACTATAGCTTGCCACGCCTAAAATAAGCGCCGCTAAAAGGAACCTTTAGCGTAACTGTTTATGAGCGTCGCAAAAAAACGCAGTTTCCGCGTCATTTTTTTCTCAAAAAATTACAGTAAGGGTACCTTTTTGTGTCGCTCGTAAAAAGTGACGTAAAAGGTAACTTTTTGCGGCGCTGTTTCTTTGGAGCGTGGCAAACAAAAGTGTAGCAAAAAGGTTTTTTTAGTCGTGTATATTCCGTCAAACTACTTAACGTGTTTATTGTATTAAACGAAGAACAATCTAGAAAAGGAAATCAAATTTTAAATTCCGCTGCGTTAAACTAGTGATTTCCTAACAGTTGTATCAGAGACAGACTTCGAGATTAAGCACTAAGCACAATTTAATTACGTAGTAATTAATTGATAGATGCAAGATTTAAATCACGAGATAGTTAAACCAAAAAGGAAACGATTGGGGGGCTCGGCCGACTGGCGGCGGCCCCCCCTCTGCAGCAGCGGTAGCGGCGGCGGCTCTAGGGCTACCGTCGTCGGCTGTCCTCTTCCAACGGGGAGATCGACCCTTTTCGTTGTGATATTTATTGTGCATAGATATCTCGTTTGTTTAGTTGTGTCATATGGCCAACCAATGGTTTAAATAGTTTGAGGCCTGCCTAGGCTCTTTTCAAATATTTGATTTGGAATAGGCCTAGGCTCTTTTCAAATATTTGATTTGTAAAAGGCCTAGGCCTAGGCCACTTCCAAAATTTTGATTTTGGAAAGTGGCCAGCCTAAACCAAATTTGGTTTAGGAAGATGCCTTTTGGTTTAGGAAACCAAAGGCATCCATTTTGATTAAGAATCAAAAGGAAATGAAACAAATTGGAGACCATATAATTTTAATTTTATTTTGAATAGTTCAAATTTAATAAAATTGAAATTAAAATCGATTTAAAATTAAATGTTAATTTTATTTTCGATTAAGTCATATAATTAATTAAAAGTTGTTTAATTATTTGATGTGATAAAATAAGACGCATAAGTAGTTAAATTAGAATTTGATCTTTTTCATAAGATAAAATTGTATGGATTAGATATGTAGATATAATGTGATTATATGAACCCCGATTGATCATGGACTCGACCAATAGGATAGATGTGACTGTTTTCTTTATGTTGGTTTTTGAAAAATTGTCCTAGGCTATTATGAAGAACGTGACATAGTTTACTTTTTGCATTTATCCCATTCCCGTTAACTCCCCCCGTGTGCGGCGGGTGTAATTATTTATTAGATAGATTATTATGTAACAAGAATGGGGCAAGAAGATGAAGACCAAAGAGAGATAAAGAACCCATTGGCGTACATCAATAAAGATCCTATTGACGGTTGCATATACCCTTAGTTTGTGACCCGCGGTTTCGTCAGTTTGTATTCGAAACCGCACCTAGGAAAAGTCCATGATCATACCGGTTATTTTGTGCGCGGAATGTTGTGTATGTTTTACTTTATATGATATCGTAGTAATATGCACATAGTAGATGAGACCATAATTAAACGAAATTAATTCAGTGAATTAATTTAAAATTATTCCCACATAAAAAATCAAGTTGTAATTGCCTCCCCATATAATAACGACGATGAAGAGCCCTTGTTCGAACCCAACTCACCAGCCAAAGCGAGGGTTAACCTACCTCAGGTATATCATCGTTATTGAAATATGATCGTCAGAGATCTCACGAATATTGGGGTTAAAACTTGACTAAGAATTCTCTTGACTACCAGCCAAAGCAGGGTCGTTTGGATTTTAGAAGCAAGGGTTTGACTATGGACATAAGATGAAAAATTATCAAAGAGTTGACTAGTCAAATAACAAGAGTCATATAAGATATAATCGACAAAGTGTTGTCCACCTGTTAAATTATTTTCAGCCTATCAGCCAAAGTTGGGGTCGAGGTAGTTCGATGTGATCTTGCCCACTAAAGAAAAATTATTTTCTTGAAAGCCAAATTGAGAATAGTTGGCTAATGGGAGTAAAACCTTATAAAATTTTAAGTGAAAATTTAGTGTTTTAATACATGAGCTTTTACTTATCCTATCTTTATTTATTGTTGTAGAAAAATGTCAAACAAATTGAACCTTTGTTTTATCATCGAAAATAAGCTTGATGAAATTAATTTTCTTGATTGGGAAAGAAACCTCAAAATCGTTTTGAGGCACGAGAAGATTGGCTATGTCTTGAACGAGGCCCTACCGGAAAAGCCCGCTGAGGGTTCGGCTGCAGATGCTGTCGAGAAGTATAACAAGCACTGTTCTGACAGTACTGATGCTACATGTATCATGCTTGCTTCTATGACACATGAACTGCAGAAACAGCATGAGTCTATGGACGCCTACTCAATCATGGTTCACCTAAAGGAGCTCTATGCCTCTCAGTCTCACACTGAAAGGTACGAGGTCTCGAAGGCCCTGTTTAGTTGTAAGATGGCATCTGGGACTACTGTGGGGTCACACATGCTTAAATGATCGAGAACATAGAGAGGCTTGGGAAGCTGGGCCATAAGTTGGAATGAGAATTGAGTATTGACTTGATTCTACAATCTCTACCTGATTCATTCTCGCAGTTCATGATGAATTATCACATGAACAAGATAGATTGCTCCCTTACGGAGTTATTGAACATGTTGAAAACTACTGAGGGCACTGTGGGGAAGGGAAAGCAAGTGTTGCTGGTCACTTCAAGCAAGGGCAAGGCCAAATCCCATAAAATGTCCAAGAAGGCGCTAAGCCAACGCCTAAGATAGGAAAAGACAAATCCAAGGATGCTTGCTTCTGCTGCGGTGAGACCGGACATTGGAGGAGAAACTGCAAAGGCTTCTTGAGTACCAAGAAGAAGCATTATGATGCTTCGACTTCAGGTATATTTATGATTGAGATCAATATTGCTTCTTCTAAGTCTAACCACTGGGTATTAGATACTGGTTGTGGTTCTCATATTTGTACGAATATGCAGGCACTAAGAAGAACTAGAGAGCTAAGGAAAGGAGAGGTGGACCTACGCGTTGGGAATGGAGCAAGTGTTAATGCACTAGCCGTAGGAGTTTATTTTCTTTCGTTGCCCAGTGGGCTAGTACTTGAACTTAATAACTGTTTTTTTGTTCCTGCTCTTATGAAGAGTATTATTTCTATTTCTGAATTAGATGTTGATGGATTTTCATTTACGTTTGAGAATAAATGTTGTTCTTTTTCACGTGATGGATTTTTTTTATGGTACTGGCATACTTAGCAATGATCTCTACATATTAGATATGCATTTTGACGTACTTAATATAAATAACAAGAAAGGCAAGACAAATGACTTAAATGAATCCTACTTATGGCATTGTAGATTTGGCCATATAAATAAGAATCGCATTTCCAAACTCCATAAAGATGGAATGCTAGATCAATTCGATTACGAATCGTTGACATATGCGAAGCTTGTTTACTTGGCAAGATGACAAAGTCACCTTTTAGAGGCAAAGGGATAAGATCCAATGAGTTGCTTGAGCTCATACATACTGATGTATGCGGCCCAATGTCAATTCAAGCCAAAAGAGGATACTCTTATTTTATCACTTTCACTGATGACCATTCTCGTTATGGTTATATATACTTAATGAAGCATAAGTCTGAGGCCTTTGAAAGATTCAAGGAATTTAGAAGTGAATTGGAGAAACGACTAGGTAAAGAAATCAAAACACTTCGATCTGATCGAGGCTGAGAATACCTAGATGGAGAATTTCAAGACTATTTGAAGAAAAATGAGATTCTACCTGAATGGGCCCCTCCCGGTATGCCTCAGATGAATGGCGTGTTTGAGAGAAGGAACCGCATCTTGTTAGACATGGTGCGATCCATGATGAGCTATACAGTTCTCCCGAAATCCTTTTGGGGGTATGCTCTAGAAACCGTATCCTATACACTGAACCGAGTTCCATCAAAGACGGTTGATTCTACGCCATATGAGGTATGGACTAAGAGGAAACTGAGCCTAGGTCATCTAAAACCTTGGGGTTGTCCGACTTACGAGAAGCGGATGATGCCTAACAAATTAGAGCCAGGTCTGACAAATGTCTATTTGTGGTATATCCTAGGGAAACCAAAGGGTACCAATTTTACCATCCTGAGGAACAAAAGGTGTTTGTTGCCAGGACTGGCCACTTTCTGCAGAAAGAGTTTACTCTGGATAGGGTCAGTGGGAGTAAGATTGACACTACAAGAAAAGAGGCTTATTGTTACAAAAATTTAGTGAGGGGATGCAAATCCTCCCACTAATGCGTAGTTTTAACTAGGGGAAAAATATTACATGGTTATAGGATACACTTTTAATTAGAAACTAATGATTCCTATCACTATTTGTTGATAATCCCCTCGTTAAGATTAAAAAAATAGATCCTCTCATCAATTATATCATTTTTTTTTACCTATTTTATCTCCTAAACATCTTAAAACAAAAATTTCTTCCAACCAAAACCTAAAATACATTTAAAAAAACATAAATAACTATTAGCCTGAACCTAATACCCCCAAATCATGAGTAAAAAAAAGAATACCACCAAATCGGCCTCCCCATTTCCTCTTCTCCACAATCCAGACAAATTTCTCCTACTTCCTCCACTTTTCACCTCTCCATTTCGATCGGTAGAAGAATTAGGAATTATGGTGGTGGTGGTGGTAGCGGGGTGTGTAATATTTTTTGAGAGGATAGAGATATGGCTAGGGATTTCAACAGAAGTGGAGGCGGCAGTAGTGAAGGTAGTGATGCTGAGTTCTATAGTTACTTATAGACTGGTGATTTGATTATGGGTCTGGCGGTGGGGTGGTTCTTCCTGTAATTGTGGTTGCTATGGGAAGGAGGCTAGGGATTTTCCACAGGGCATCAGGGGTGGAGGATGCAGTTCACCGGCGATAGAAGCTATAAAAGCCGCAACAAACATTGATGGCTTTCTTGAATGGGCAATCGACCTGGACATCTTCGATTCTCCATCTTCATAAATCAAATTCTGGAGATGCTAACTGTCCATCTTCACGTTTGAGTCACACTCTATTGTTCCGCACTTCCCCGATTCCAGCGGTGACTTTTGGTTAACTTGCTTTACTTTTTATATTTCATTTTATTCACTTTTTTAATTTCAAGATTTGATTTTTATTGAGTTTTAAGCAAAAATGTGTTTAGCAGCAGCTCGAAATATTAAGGAAGGGAGATTAATCTTAAGATTGCTCAAAAATCTCTTGCTCACAAGTGAGAGCTTGGTGATGAATGATGAAAAGCTTCGTGTCTTGGTGAAGGAAGCTATTTTCTGTCCCTAACTCAGGTGCTTTCTCTTGTTTTGGCCTTTACCCTTTGTTTTTCTGTCTGAGTACACAATATCAATTGATGTTCACCTCATCTTGTTGCAAATTTAATGTTCATGGTTTTGCATTTTAAGGATTTATATTAATGTAGTTTGTTTTGTGTTTACACGTGTAATTTGTCTTATCGTAAGTGATAGCTGAGTAAATCATTGACAGCCCAAGACCAAAAATTGTGGCCTTTTCTTCGGATGCCGTCGATTTGAAAATTTTAATGTAAAGCTGAGACGAAGATGTATGTGATCGATCTATTCCTTGGTTGGAGTACGTTCATGTTTTGTGGGAATGAGTAAAAATAGACTTTGCACTTGTTCTCATTCTCATATGCCGTTTCTGGGGTGCTTACAAATGTCTGTTGCTGCACTCATTGCTCACGCGATGCTTTGTTTTTGTAAAATCCTATCTTGGTTTGAGGATGTATGGAAGGCAGAACATACCTTTAGTATACATAGATTAAGAGTTATGTTTATGCAGGCCTCACACTGCAAATCATCTGAAATTAAGGTTGTTTTCTTAAATCGTTGTACTCTTTTCTGGATATAACTTGACATTTTCTCGGATGATCTTGCACAGTTGTCGTGATGCTTCTATTCGTCTGGTTGCTGCATTTTTTTTAAGAGAATGTTTTGGGCTATCCCGACACAGGTGGTTAGGTAAACTTGACATAAATCTTAGATTGATTTTGTGTACAATATAATTTTTTTAGGGAAATTTTAGAGTTTAATTTGATTTGCAGGTTGTATACATATTGGATCAAGTACCTGCCGCAGAGCATGAGATTCTTAAAAGGATTAAGAAAACAAGGACTCGATCTTACGCCCCACATATATTCTCATTGTTAGTGATATTTCTTGCTTTGATTAACTCAGGTTCATTGAAGTAAAATTTCCCTGGAAGTAAGATTGACAAGCTCTATTTTTTGGCTTTTGTAGGTGACTAGGTTGCTACCAGATGCTGTGGGGAACACTTGCAGGGTGCGGTTTGAGAAGGTGTTTGGAGCAGAGCACTCTCACAATTACAGTTACAGTGCCCTTCAGAACTCAGAAGGGTGTTTGCAAATGGATCTCGCATTTGAAGTTTGGCCATACTTGAAAACATTCAGTGAGGTGAGCTGAGTTCAAAAGATTTTCGAGTCTTTATAATATTATTTATCATCAAAATTCATTTGCTTTCTTTCTTTCTGATATTCTTTCAATGAAAACGGCTAAAAATACGTGTTTGTTTAAATATTTTGAATATATACCATTGCTCATGCTTTGGAGAAAACCAAGTATCCAGATTCCGATATTAACCTCAAGAATTTCAATGAGAAGTACCACTTCTCGTGCCAATTCACTGTTGATCTCATTGCGATGAACCACACTGATTTCATCATCCCTAGCACCTTCCAAGAAATAGCATGAAGGCAAGACTCTATATAGATTGCAAAATCAGAACTTTTTCGTTAATATTTTCCGATTTTGTCTTAGATCATTTGACGCACCTTGCTTTCTGTTCTGCAGCAAAGATATTGTCAGACGGTATGACAGCCATACGACTTTCACAGTGTCCGGATTATACAGAGTTGTGCATGGAATCAAAGTTTACCTAACTACAGGTATATACACAAAACTATGTCATCCTTACATGCCCTCGGTTAACAAAGACTGACTGGTGTATGTTTTATCAGGTTCTTTTGGTTTTGACAACGGCTTACTATAGTGCAACAATGAGACCACAGTTTCTTTTTCACTACTTCTCGTACGAAAGATATTGGTCACACTTATTATTCATTTCCAATCAACGCTCACACTCTACCCTACTCTTGCAGGTTTCACTCTACTCTAGAGTACACTCATCCCGTTAAATCAGCAACATAGTTTCTTTTACGGTAAATAGGCAACATTCATTACATACATAAAGTAAAAAAGAAAATTTATAATGCTTTCAATCTAGATTTTAAAGCCGTCTCTCGAAAACCAGTTTGTGTTTCTTGTATGTTGGCTTTATTTGCTTGTATACTGTACGTGGGATTGTAGACGCTTGTAGCCACACGTAGGGTGTTTCTGCTGATCACAATGCTTTGGTAAATGAGCATGACTAAAGAACTTCTTTCTTTTGTACCCTGTGTGTATTTCATCAGGTATTGAACGACATATGGCCTCTCTACAGACGGAGGTATTTCAAATCATGAATGTATTAAAATGCATTGGTGTTGCGGGTCCTATTTTGTTCTGGTTCTATTTAACTTGATATCAGGGAGTTTTTTACTCAACGGTGCGCATTAATGCACCCAGAACACTTTATGGTGTGACCGTCTTATCCGGACCGTCGACATTGGTTGTCTAAGTAGGGCATTTATATATGATGTAGTCATATAGGACTGGACCGATTTAATCTGTGTTTCTTATATAATTCCGTGATTGAGAAATCTTATTAAATCACAAGATGATCATGTATGGATTAACCTTAATCCTGAAGTGATTACAGGCTCCTGCTTGTTTCAGGATAGGGTTTGATGTGTTCGTTAAGGATCGCTAAGAGGCGCGGTCCGAATCACTTTCACGTTGGCACTATTCTGGAATGAGTGAGAAGTATGTGTCTCACATATATGGAATCCATTCCTTCTTGCGGGAAGTAGAAAGACAATCCCCTTATTTGTTGATTCTAGAAACTGATTGATCCCGGGAGTTCGTATTGGTTATGAACTAAGTGATCACTAGTGGGTTACTGGTAAATAAGGATAAGATGTATTGAAGAAAGTTTACGGAAATAATCTTGTTTCATTACGGATAGTCTATGGAGGGTTAGTTTATATGTAATGATTATATCAATTGACACTTATTGACTAGACTCAACGTTTTGAGAATAAGTTATATCTATAATCGATATAGTTCAGTTTCGGATTTATGGTGGCGTAATTCCGGAATTAATGAGTTAAGTAGAAATATTCTGTTCGATGAATATTTTATTTAATTTATTGTAGCTACTGATTATAGGTCCATGTCCCCGGGTTGGCTCCTAACACGCGAGTGTTTTCTCGTTTTATGGAACCTCGAGATTAAATTAAATAGTTGGTCTATTTAATGAATATGCAATATTATTTATTTGGTAAATAATATGTAAATAGAAAAGACATTTTCTATTAAAATGACTAAAAAAATGGCGCCACATTTGAGATAATTAGGAAAAGAAATTTTTCTAGATTATGTCACATGTGTAATTAATTAATTATCTATTTGTTGGATAATTAATGGAAAAATTAGGAGATTGATTTTTTGGGAATTATCTCTTATTTTGTGGGTAAAATATATTTTCCTTATAGGAATAGGTTTTTGTGGTGTGAAAATGATAACTCTCTTGACTAGTTATTTTCCTATATAAAGAGAGTTCCTCCTAGCACAATACACACATGAATTTGCGCCACACATCAAAATAAAGGAAGAAAAATTAGTTTCCTGCCTTTGTCATCTAGAGGAGAAAAACCTACCTTCCGTTTGGTTTCGGACTGACTGGATCCATTTGGATCCAAGAAAGAGAAAGAATTATAAAATATAGTGATGTAATGATGATAAAGTTGAAAAGTTGTATTGAAATTTGTGTAGTTAAAGTAATGATTGTTGATTTGAAATATTATATTGAAAAAGTAATGGTTAAATAGTGTAATGAGTGTATAAAGTGATGGATTAATATTATTTTATTTGTTGATGTTGATTGATTGATGAAAGAATTTATAATAAAATAATAGAATTAATAAAATAATAATAAATAAGTTAGTGGGGTGAATAAAATATTGGTTTGGGATCCAAATGGATCAACCTAGTCCCAAACCAAACAAGGGCGGGTTTTTCTTGGGCATATTCGAGGAGGTTCTACGGCGAGGATCAACGTCCACCGGTCGTCGCTAGGAGATACAATCCGGAAGACTACGGCGTTTCCCTTGGTCGATTTTATCATCTCTCTCCGGTATGAGTAAATCTACTAACCTTCTCGTATGATTAATTAGTTATGTCTCATATCGTTAATTGCATAAGCTTGCGCTGTGCTAAGATCGAGTGTCTCGATCGGTGCTATTACTCCTAGCATGTGGTAGCAGAGCCAAGGTTAAATTTTACGATATCGAAAGCATAATTAATTAAATTAGGAGTGAAATTGAATAAATATTGCATCTTTAATATCTTTTTTTTTTATCTATATGCGATTGAATGATTTGGTTGACGAGATGGATTGGGATTGATACTTGTTTACCGTTAGATCTATTGTAATTTCGTATAATTAGTATTATACAAGTATATGATATATGTAATTTTTTTTTGCAATTTATGTAGTTTATTTTGCAATTTAAAGTTTCATAGTAGTAGTTTCTCTTTTATTTCCCGTCGGATCCGTCGCCCAAAAGTCATTAATGGAAAAGGAAAAGCAACCCTGAGATCCAGGAGCTGAACGAAAAAAAAAAAGGCGGCTGAAGTACGAGAAGAGAAAAAGGGATAAATTTATCAAAGTTGCTGCATGCGAAAATATTTATATATATATATTTTTTTGTTTTTTCCTAGATTAAATAGGTTAGATACAGGGCACTAATGGTCCATCTCATTGGTTTATTTTTTGCATTTATTTTTTTTGTGATTATTTATGTGATATAACCATGCCATGCATCATATTCATGAATTCCACTCCTAGCATATGCATACATGTAGATAATTAATCATGATATTAATTAGGAATGTATGACACGTAATTAATTTAGGTAATTAATTAAAACGAACGGAATTTTATCGGGATATAAAAAAATTCACATGATAAACTTTATTTGGGATAATAAATCCTACGGGGTTTAGGTTATGTAGTGTCTACATAAATTTTGAATTTTGATAATAAAAATTTGGAAAATCCGGAAAAGTTGGACACCAACTAAGCAAAAGGTTCGAAAATTGGTTCGGGATGTCAACAGGGCTTCGGCTCGACTCGACTTGTCCGTCCAAGTGCGACGTTAGCGTCGGGGGTCCGGCAAGGTCAAGCTATCCGGCGAGCTGAGGCTCAATGGGGCAACCTTAGCCCGATTCTTCCAACAGTCGTACATGAACCAACAAGAAGGACGGGTCGGGTTAGCCAATCCCGACACCATTCGGTGAACTCGGTTAAAGCTCAGCCAGGGTTTAAAACCAATGAGTTGGTGGTTGCTTTTCTTGATTTATTGTTTTTCGACTTATTTGAAAATTCAACAATCCCAGAATTTTTTAGGATAATAAAATTCTTTGTGAATTTTATTTATGTAGTGTCTACGTAAAAGGATTTTAATGATCGAGAAAATTGGAAAATCGTGAAAAGATTGGACATCAACTATACGGTATTTGGAACCGATAAGTTGGTGATTGCTTCTCATAATTTATTGTTTTTTATTATTGAAAATATTCTAAGATCCCAAATTTTTATCATGACAAAATTATGACATTTTAAATATTCTTTGGGGAATTTTAGTTGTGTAGTGTTGATAAGTCCATAATTAACGATGTTTTGGTGCGTAGTTTATACCTATTTTCTCGAGAGATACGCTTTTTCGGGTATGTTTTTGTCGATTTTCAGGTTTAAGGAGTTTGGAAGAAGGAATTGAAGAAATAATGGATTTACTGGCCGCAAGAGACGAATTTTAAAGAACTGAAGAGTTCGAGATTAAAAGTTTGACGATTTTCACTTTTTGATGATGGCGGGATTCTGACTATTGCGAGAAGACGAAAAAGACCGCCAAGGCCCAAGTCAAGACACCAATTATGAGCTGGATTTCATGGATTTAATTCTCCTATTTTTCATGGGCTTTTATAGATGGATTATTTTATTTTTATTAGGATTTTATTTTATTATTAGATATTATTATTATTATTTTTTTAGAAATAACTCCGATAATAAAAGAAAGGGATTGCCAACGCAGCTTGGAAAAAGGGACAGAAAAAAGAGAAAGGGACGCAATTTTTGAGGAAAGGGATTGAGACTTTAGTCGACAACAAGAGGGGTGCGACTTTCACTTTTTTTTTCTTCTCCTAGGTTTTATTTTTTTTATCAACAACTAAACTATTCTCAATTTTCTGCAATTGAATAAGGTACTCTTGAATTATTTCTTGTGCTTTTTATTATGTCAATAAGTTGCTAATTTTCTCTTTTCCAGTTAAAGCATTATTAATCCCTTGATCATGCAATTGTGAGATCAAATTGGTTCATATCCTTGTTAAATTTGTAGCATATTTACTTGTTTTTTGTGCTTAACGAATCAAGATTGAATAATTGAATTAATCACTACTGCAGGGTTGTTAGTTTGATTGTTTAATCGAATACCAAAAATCTAATCGAGACGATTGTCACAAAGATTTGATTTTTAGTGGTAAACAACACATTGTCTGCCGGTTCGTAGCCCGTAGGATTCCCTGTTGTGAAAATAAGTAATCTAGGTTAAAGTTAACCCGATGTGCGTTAATACCTAGAATTAGGTTTGTCCAAGCATTAAAGCGATTGTTTTCACCAAACCTCAGGCGATTGTTGATAGGTGTGCTACACAGTTAGAGTGTAAGTAGTGGCGATTGTCCGGCTTATCGAAATTAGGATAAACTGGTTGCTTGGCGGTTGTCGGTAGCTATAACTAATTTGTTACGAGTTCAACGAGTAATTTATGCATCAATGATCAGTTGTAAGGATTAAGGGAGAAAATAATTGCTTTAGCTGGAACCCTCTTAGATTGATTTTTCCTATTTTATTTGCTTCGTTCTGCTTCTAAATTTTCTGTCAGTATTTAATTCTGCATACTTTGTGATTTTATACATAATTTTAAAGTTATCCTACAAAACTTGTTTTTGTCACTGTTCTAGAAATAAATAATCAACTGTTCCTCGTGGGATCGACTCCCTCTCGCCCTATACTAGTTATAAGGAGAAAGGATATAATTTTGGTGGTTTAACGACACACCAAGTGTCTACACAAGAAATTTCTAAATATTCAAAAAATTGGAAATTCATGAATATGGTGTCACTAGTTAGATGGTATTTGAAACCGATAAACTAGTGGGAGCTTTAAATTTTATGACCTATTGTTATTTGAATTATTAGAATATTCATAAAGTCCTAATAGATTAGGATTATAAAAATCTTGGTAAATTTTAATTGTGTAGCGTCTACACAAGGAATTTTAATAAATTCATAAAATTGAAAAATCGTGAATAAGTGACACTAGTTAGACGGTATTTGGAACCGATGAACTAGTGGGAGTATTAATTTAAATATTCATGATTTATTGTTTTTCGGATTGTGAAGAAATTCTGAAAATCCTAATGAGACTACTTATTTTTCAAAATAACGAGTGGGAGCGGGAAAGGTGACAACCGACCCCACGGCCTCTACTGTTGACACAAGCAAGTGAGAGAATGGTGAAGCCTCGTGCCGCTTTGATTTCGGCCCCCTAAGGATGGACTTCACCGCTATCAAAATGCATGGCTTGGTCTCCGAAAGGATAGGATTTTAGGTACTTGTCGAGTCACTGACCGACCTAAGGCGGCATACTCGGGGTGTACTTTGAGATCTGAAACAGTAGGTCACACTCTAAAGGGTATTTTTGGAAATATTTTGGCTGAAAAAGGAAGGTAATCAACAATTAAATAGAGATGTCCGATTCTCAGTTAATTGTTGAGAGAGATTGTCTCAATTTAATCATCACCTCTTTGACCTACCCGAAGGCGGCACTGAGGTGTGAGATTAAATCCTTGGAATGGTAGGATAAACTGCATGCGTGACATAACGTTTATTATTCCTAAAATTATTATATATGGTAGTGTATGATTTGATATATTTCTGTCATGATTTATTTTCTACAACTGCATATTATCTCATGGTATCCAAACTGCTAAACATGATAAATTGACTGATGATCGTAAAAGTGTAAAAGTAACAAGAACGTTGAACTCAATAATCGAGAATGCAAATTTAACTCTTCGGAAGAGGATGTTCCTCTTGAGCCTACAAACTTAAGTGACTGCTGTCACTCGTGCTGAGCGAGAGACAAAATAAAATTAGTTCAAAAATGACGAGAAAGATTTGGTATCAATCTCACTGGACATCCTACAGTTCACGAGTAGTGTCTGCTCATATGAACTGCTAGTTCGCGGCTATTTCCTTTAAAGAAATCCAAGAATGGGAAAGAATGTCTACAAGTGTAAGTCATCTAAACTAAATAAGTTAAAGGCTAAACCGAAATATTAATAAAAAGAGAAATATAGGATAAGGAAAGTGATTTCGGATCACTAACCTATGAATCTTTAGAGACTTTCTTAACCGAGTAGTTTGACTCGAAAGCTAAAGTTCTTTTGTAAGAACAATGTAGCTGGGCATTTATGATGAAGAGTAGACAACGGGCAGTTATTTTAGCTAAGATAGTGGGAGTGATATAAGGAAGCAAATTTCGGATTTTAATCCTTGAATATCAAAGAAATATACTTTCTGTTTTCAGATTTGTTGGAACAAATGGATTCACTTTCACATCGATAATATAGTTGCCTTAAAAAAGTGAATATGACATTTGTATACGATTATGAGACTCGAACTTTTGTCTGATAAAGTTAGAACCACTAAGTAATACTGAAAAGGTATATGTAAGACATCATAAACTATTAAGACAAATGTTAAGGGTGATTTTATGTGATTTATACCGTTATATTTCGTAACGATTTCTCCCATAATCTGATAAATTGCATAGAAAAGTAAGTGCTTATTAGATTTATTGAGCAAACGAGTTTTAAATGTGTTTAAATGCAAAATCGAGATATTTACGTGATTTTATCGGTGTTTTATGTTTATTCGTATGATGTTACATTTTGCATGTTTCTATCAAGTTGTTAGGTACGTTTTCATGATGAGTAAGGAGCTTAAACGATGATCACATGAAGATGGAAGAGTTGAAAGATGTTTAAGTGAAGAATCATTGAAGAAACCGGAACCAGGCACTTCATGGGGATTTTGTCCACACTTGTAGGCACTTTCAGGGAAAGTTGTCTTGATGGAAGTTGTAGAGGATTGAAATAGCTTTCCAACGCATGTTGAATCACCTCATTTGGAGCCCTAGAAGTGAAGTTATGAGCAAAATACTGGAGCAAGGTAGTGGACGGGCGTCCATAAAAGTGAGCGGCGTCCGAAATCGTATTTTACATTCGAGAGAGTTCGGACGCGTTATGAACGAGCGTTCATTCTCCGTTCATAGAGGCTGGACGAGCGTCCAAGATAGTGGACGGGCGTCCACGGCACCGACTCGGCGAAACCGACCTAAAAATCTATAAATAGGCGCGATTTCCCAAACCCTAATCACACAATTCGAACCCTAAACCCTAGGGGCGGCTTGGCTGCGTTTTTCCTTCGAGTTTTCTCTAGTTTTATGCACTTAAACTTCTAGATTAGATTAGATAATTTCATGTACTTTTATTCATCAATTCGAGTTGTCAAGAAGATGCTAAGAGGCTAAACCCTCTTTGAACAAGCGTTGTGAAGCCTTCCTTCAACCATTCGGTTTTGATTCGTGATTAATCTGTGAGTATCTATTTCAAGTTCGTTTCTTTTATCATGTTTTGTATGTTTTATTGCATGTTTAATCGAAAGATGCTTGCTTTGATGATTGGTTATGTGATGAGAGTCATGTCAACCCTAGATCACCATGATAAAAGAATAGATCTTCGATCTAACTAAAACGAGAGTTATTAGATTGATTTTCTAGATTAGAAATTGAAAGATTTCACGCCTAGGTTAGAAAGACGTAATCTTTAACATCGAAAGATAAAAGATTAGAAAACGAACTCGTCTACGAGAGTAGGAGTTTATGCCTTTGATTAGGTGAATCACGACTTGAGTAGAGATCACGAATTAATCCGAATTAGAATTGAATGTTGATAGGATAGGTGGATCAATTGCTTGTTCGTTCGTTATAATTTGATTTTAATCCTTAAAACTTGAATTGTTTAGCTTTAGTTTACTTTTATGTACTTTAGTTTAGTTTTTATCGCTTTCAATCTTGCCTAGCATTGGAGCAATCCTCTGTCTAGTTACTTTTTCTGCATATTTGTTTAGGTTAGTTATTCGTTTAGGTTAGATTCGTGACATAGTTAGTTTAAAACAAAAGCTAGGGTTCACATTCGTCTAGTTCCCCGTAAGATCGACCCGGCATAGCCTCTATACTACGATCCTTGCACTTGAGGTTAACCGGTTTATTACTTGTTGTTTTGTATTGATAAAATCCGGGACAAGTTTTTGGCGCCGTTGCCGGGGAGTTGGCAACGGTTGTGTGTTTCTCTTTTTGTTTTAGTTGTTAGGATTTTTTGTTTCAACTGGGAGTTGGCAACACTTATGCCACAAAACGTTTAAACATCATACAAAATGTCTTAAGTGGCATTCATTTTTGTTTTTGTTTGATTTGCACATTCCCGAATAAACATCCCTATTTTTAGCCCCTTAATTTATTATTATTATTAATTTTTTTTTCTTTCTTTTCTTCTGTTTGTGAGTGTATCGAAAAAAATAAAAAAAATAAAAAGGGGGGACGCACATTGGACGTGAGCTTCACACCCTGGTGTGCCAATTTTCACACCTGTGAAATTTTTGTAGTCAAAAAAAAAAAAAAAAAAAAAACTTTCTAGCCGAAAATATCACACCCAGGTGTGAAATTTTTCACACCCGTGAAATTCTACAGTCATCCAATTTCATTCCTTCTTTAAGTCCTTTCCTTTTCCAGTCTTTCCTAATCACCTTTAGCAACCTTTCACACCTTGTTCCACTCTTTTTCCATTCCTTGCAACCTATTCTCGGTCTGAACACCTAAGTGTCCCTTCTAGAGAGTCGGTTTTGAGTGCTATTTACTTTTGCTCGCCTTTCTGGTTCATTTGACAAGTGTGCCTTATACGACTTAGTAAAAAATATAAATAAAATAAAATAAAAAAAAACCGCTGCCCCTCTTTGCCGCTCCTCGATTTTCACTTCAGTGTATGCTTACACGAAGTAAATCAGGACCTTTAATTTTCAATCCGGAGATCGAACGTACTATTGTTCGTCCAAACCGAAAAAGGAGGCAAATCTCTTTAGGTGGTCACTCGATAGAAAACCTTGAAGAAGCTTGCAAGGAAGAACTTGAAGAAACCGTTATCACAATGGTCGACAATAGACGGTCATTAGCGATTATGCTATGCCGGGAGCCATCACGGTAAACCCCGCCGTAGCCTTGCTCGAAATCGCGACGGACCACTTCGAGCCGAGACTGGTCTTATTCGGATGCTTCGACATGCATCTATCTTTTATGGTCTACCTTCGAAAATCCGCATAATCATGTCCACGCCTTCCCGGAGATCCGTGACACGACCCGCATTCAAGGAGTTTCGAGGATGCTATAAAATTAAAGCTTTTCCCTTTCTCTCTCGTGAGGAGAAGCAAAAGAGTGGTATAACTCTTTAACCCCTCGATCTATTACCACTTGGGCGGGACTCGAGAAGGAGTTCCTAAGTCGGTATTTTCCACCCTCAAAGATCGCCCAATGCACGACCGACATTTTTACCTTCCAACGAAAAATGGATGAGTCATTCTTCGATGCTTGGAAGCGTTTCAAATCTCTTTTGCGTCGTCGCCCCCATCATGGCCTAGATCTACAACGCCAAGTCAACACTTTCTTTAGTGGGTTGACCGAACTAACCAAAGGGATGGTGAATAGTTCATCTGGAGGAGCTTTTCTGAAGAAGACACCCGACGAAGGTTGGGCTTTATTTGAAGATATAGCTAGATATAACTATGCTCCTTCATATCAGGCAAATACAGCCCCGTCTCGTTCCAAAGATTGAGGAAGTCCACTCTCGAGAATCGGGTGATCGCCATGCCAGCGACGGTGGCCGCTCTTACTCGTCTCAAAAACAGATCACACCTACTCCTCCTTATCAACAGAACGCTCAAGTTCTGTATTGCGAAAACTGTTGCCAGATTGGTCACATGATTGACCAATGTCATGCGAATTACCAAGTCAATGCTGTCCAAAATATGAGACAGTATACCCCGGTTAGTTGCCAAACTTGTGGGCTGAAAGGCCACACTTCTCTAGCTTGTCCCCTAAACAGGGAAAATGATGAAGTCAATGCTTTTTCTGGTCAGCAAAACCAACGATTCCCAAATCAATTTTCTGGCCAGAATAACTTTCAGAATCAGGGTTATAACCAAAACCGAAATTTTAATCAAAACTCTGGTTGTAATCAGAATCAAAATTCCAACTCGAACTATCAAAATTCCAATCGAAATTACTCTCAAAACTCGAATCAGAGTTCGAATTCTCAACAGAGGTTCAATCAGGCATGGCCTGCCAACACCAATTCTCCTTATCAAAACCGGTCTAATCAACATCCTCCCGGATTTCAAAATCATCAAGGGCCATCTCAGGGTCCAATGATGCTCCTACCAGATCTGATTTTGAGGAGCAACAAAAAACTATTAAAAATCTGGAGAGGCAGTTGGGACAGTTAGCTGAGCAGCTAGCTTCACGACCTCAGGGTCATCTGCCCAGTTTCACAGAAAGAAATCCAAAGGGCAGCCAAGTGGCCCAAGCTGATTTGAACCCAAACCGGTGTACTGATCTGACACCAACCACCCCTTATGGTAGGGAGGAAACTAGTGCCATGAATTTAAGATCCGGCACTCAACTTCAAGGAAACCCTGCATTCAACCAGAACCAGGGAAACGAGTAGACCCTCCTACCACTGATTCGGTGGGAGGGGAAGTTGAGAAGACCCAATCCCCCAATCCGGGTGAAGAAAGAGAGGAAGATGAGATAGAAATCGAAGAAAGAATTCGGGTGGCTGACCAGACAACTGAGAAATCTGAAGAAGTGAGTCAGGAGGAGGATTCCCTGACAAGTAAGAAAACAGAAAAGACGGTGAGATGGAAGGATTTAGAAGATAAAGGCGTTAGTGCCTCTTCTAAGAAAGTTTTTTCTGAAGAAGAATTGAAGAAACTTCCATTTCCACCAAGGAAGAAAAACATCCCTTTATGCGAGGACAAGAAGTACGAGAAGGTACTCAACCTTCTGAAAAACACTCAAGTTAATCTACCTTTATCTGATGTGTTGGTTGAGATGCCCAAATACACCAAATTCATAAAGGATGTAGTCTCATCTAAAAAGAAGTTGGAGAGTATGGAAAAGGTAACCAAAGTGAAGATTGTTCAATGATGAGTTATGAAGAGTTACCGATTAAGAAAGATGATCTGGGCGATTCGTCCTTACTTTGCAAATTGGAGGTCTCATTTTCCCTAATTCCTTATGTGATTTAGGAGCTTCAATTAGTCTTATGCCTTTATATGTGTGTCAACGCTCCAATTAGACCATCTTTTGGAACCTACCACTATGAGCATTCGGTTCGCGGACGAGATCATCCAAGAAAGCGACGGGGATTTTAAAGGATTTGTTGGTTCGGTCGATCGATTTACCTTTCCCGTGGATTGGTATGTCTTAGACATCCAACAACCCAATACACCCCCGATTCTTGGACGACCTTTTCTATCTACTTTGCTAGAGCCCTCATTGATTGTGATGACGGTGCTAAAGTAACTTTGCGTGTTGGAAATGAAGAAGTGAGCTATAGTGTATCTAAAGCTATCAAAAGACCTTCTGAATGTCCAAGCGGCTACTCTATCGAGGAATCATTTGATGATTTCAGTGATTTTCTAGAAGAGCAAGTCCTTGCAGTAGAATCTGAATACGAACGCTTGATCGATAATCCGAACCAATATGGTAGGATAGATTTGAATGAACTTGGAGCCGAGAGGCCGAAGAAGAAGTTGTAGTGAGTAAGAACCTTTCGCCTTCGGAGGAAGTAGATTTATTAGAAGCTATGTTGCTCTCCTCTAATAATTTGCAAAGTAAAGTTTTAAAGTCTAGTTTGGAAGACCCTCCGATTGACCTCGAGTTAAAACCGTTACCGAAACATTTAAAGTATGTTTTCCCGAGAGAGGGTGATCGGCTTCCGTTAATTGTTTCCGCTAAGCCGACGAGAGGAAGAAGAAGCGAAGTTGTTGGCCGTCTTGAAAAGAAATGAGAAAGCTTTTGGTGGCGGGTAGGAGATATCGAGGTATATCTCCCGACGTCTCGTATGCACAAGATAAAAATCGAAGAAGGAGCCAAGCATGTTAGACAACCCCAAAGACGTTTAAATCCTCACATGCGGGAGGTGGTGAAGAAAGAAATTATCAAGCTTCTTAGATATGGGGATCATATATGCAATAGGCGACGGTGATTGGGTGTCCCCCACGCAGTGGTCCCTAAGAAAGGTGGTATCACTTGTTGAAAAAAATGACAAGGGAGAAGAAGTCGCGTTGAGATTAGTCACCGGTTACCGTGTGTGTATCGACTATAGGAAACGAACGAAGTAACCATGAAGGACCACTTCCCTCTCCCCTTCATTGACCAAATGCTCGAGCGTTTGGCGGACACCCTTTTATCTTGTTTCTGGACGGATACTCCGGGTACTTCCGGATCCCTATAAACCCCGTTGATCGGGAAAAGACGACCTTCACCGCCCGTATGGTACTTTCGCTTATAGGCGAATGCCGTTCGGCCTCTCGTAATGCTCCGGCCACTTTTCAAAGATGCATGTTAGCAATTTTTGACGGGCTAATTGAGAAATGCATGGAGGTCTTTATGGACGACTTCTCGGTGTTTGGTAACTCGTTCGATGATTGTCTTGCTAATGCGGACAAGGTGCTTAACGGATGTGTGGAGAAGAACCTAATCCTCAATTGGGAAAAATGCCACCTTATGGTGGATGAAGGGATTGTTCTTGGCCATAAAATTTCAGCTAAGGGCATAGAAGTTGATAGGGCCAAAATAGAGGCCATAGAAAAGATGAACTACCCTAAGAACGTGAAAGAAGTGAGGAGTTTTCTTGGTCACGTCGGTTTCTATAGGAGATTCATTCAAGATTTCTCCAAGATCTCAAAACCTCTATCAACTCTACTTAAAGAGGACGTCGTTTTCAACTTCGACAATGATTGCAAGTGTGCCTTCAAAGAGCTTAAACATCGCCCGATCTCCGCTCCGATTCCCGATCTCTCCGGATTGGAACTTACCATTCGAATTAATGTGTGATGCTTCCAACTACGCCGTTGGTGCGGTTTTGGGGCAAAGACTTAATGGTAAATTCCAACCTATCTACTATGCGAGCCATACCCTGAATCCGGCACAAGCAAACTACACTACCACGGAAAATGAACTTTTAGCCGTTGTCTTTTCTATGGACAAGTTCCGAAGTTATTTACTTGGGTGCCAAGGTGATTGTCGGACCGATCACGCAGCTCTGCTATTTGATGAATAAAAAGGACGCAAAACCGAGACTAACTGCGTTGGATTCTTACCCTGCGGGAGTTTGATGTTCATATTAAAGATATCAAGGGTAGTGAAAACACAGTAGCAGACCACATATCAAGAGTGTTGCCCGTAGTAGAGGAAAATCCACAAGACATCGATTTATATTGCCCCTTTGAGAGTGTTATGTCTGTGAATAGTTGCACGTCTGATCCTCCGTGGTATTCTTCAATCGTTAATTACCTCCATTCCCAATATCTCGAATCCCAAGTTTTTGTATCGGGAGAAGAAGAAATTCTTCTCGATCTCAAGTATTATGTCCGGGAAGAACCGTATCTTTTTAAACTCGTAAAGATGGGTTGCTTCGCCGGTGTGTCCCCGAATCGAGCAACGGGACATAATTGAACAATGTCATAGTGGTCCCACCGGCGGCCACTTTGGTCCCCGGAAGACCGTTGCGAAGATATTCCAATCTGGTTTTTACCGGCCCTCGATTTTTAAGGATACCGAAGCCTTTTGTAAAGGCCGTGATAGGTGCCAAAGAACCGGTGCTTTGACAAGGAGATATGATATGCCGTTAAAACCCATTTTAGAGTGTGAGGTGTTCGATGTCCGGGGGATTGACTTTATGGGTCCCTTCCCATCCTCATGCGGGAATAGATACATCCTAGTCCGTGTGTAGACTATGTGTCTAAATGGGTGGAGGCTATCGCCACCCTCACAATGACCATAAAACGGTCATGAAATTTTTAAAGAAGAATATTTTCGTGAGGTTTGGCTGCCCGAGAGCCTTAATCGGCGACGAGGGGACGCACTTTTGTAATCGACCACTGGACAAAGTATTAGAGAAATATGGTGTTCGGCATAAAACCGGTACACCATACCATCCTATGACAAGTGGTCAGGTAGAGCGTAGTAACCAGAGCCTCAAGAAGATCTTAGAAAAGACGGTTAACAGTCATCGGAAGGACTGGAGTCTGAAATTGGATGATGTACTGTGGGCTTACATGACAGCTTACAAGACACCTATGGGTACATCTCCGTATCAAATGGTTTATGGAAAGCCATGTCATTTGCCGGTAGAACTTGAGCATAAAGCTTATTGGGCGACGAAGTTTTTGAACTTTGATTCCAAAGCTTGTGGTGAGCACGGACTTCGGCGGATGCATGAGCTAGATGAGTTCGGGCTCCGGAGCCTACGAGAGCGCCCGAGTGAGTAAGGACGAGAATGAAGCCGCTCCATGATAAGAAAATTAAGCAAAGAGAGTTCCATGCGGGAGAGCAAGTCTTGCTATACAATTCCGGAGTTACATCTCGTTTCTGGAAAGCTACGGACACGGTGGTCCGGCCCGTTCGAGATTTTGCAAGTCTTTCCAAGCGGAGTGTTGGAGCTAAAAGGAATTGGTGATCGACCGTTTAAGGTAAATGGTCAAAGGTGCAAACATTACATTGGTTTACCAAAGGAGGCACCTTTGATTGTTCGGTTCCTCGACATATTTGAGTGTGTGAATCCTGAAGTCGATGACTTTAAAGAGTTTGCACCAGATTTATTCAACGAGGCCGTTATCGAATCACCAGTGAAGTCTTCGGCGGAAGTTGGGATATGGAGCGGTATTGGAAGGAAATGCATCGAAGAGGAAGGGAAGGAGGAGGAAATCAACGGCTAGAAAGATTAAAGGAGTCCGGGAGAGTTTGAAGAAGCGGGATGCCCCGCATGCATGGTTGTTTTCGTGGTTACATTGCGACAAGAGCTCTTTTGATAGAATGACCGTAGCCGAAAGATCAAGTGGCCCGATCCGGGTTGAACTTTCACTAATCGTCGAGCCGTCGACGTTAAACAAAAGCGCTTGGTGGGAGGCAACCCACCATTTCTTTGTTTTTCTTTTTTTTGTTTTTAAGTTTTTGTGATGTTTTGATGTGAAGTTGGATTCATTTTGGGTTTTAATCAAGAAATTTCTGTTTGGGTTGCATGCTGTTTTAGTCGAACGCCCGTTTATACTATGCACTGTGTTCTCCTTTCTTACAACTATCTCGTGCATGTTTCCCCGATGCCCCCCCCCCCCAGATATTTTGTTGTGTCTATCAAGTACTGCAGGTTACTTTGAGCTATTTAGCTGATACGAGCTTGCCACATACGGGGATCGTTGCTTTTTTTTTTTTTCATGCTACAGCCTGCTCAACGATCCGACTTTTATAACTCAGCTAAGTACTTTACTTTACTTTATCTCTGCACAACTTGAGGACATGTTGTGTTTTAAGTGTGGGGGAGGGGATAAATTATGTACCTATATACCTTCGCTCATATCATGATAAGTTCAATGCAAAATGCACAAAAATTTGAATTTGAAAAAAAATTGTTTGTCCCGAGTGAACAACTACATGCCTATGTTCAATGTTTAAACTTAATGGATGCCTGAGATTGTGTATGCGAGATGAGTTAGATGTTCACCTGACCCTTATTTCACGTGCCTTATCAGATGATGAGCTAATTTTTAAAAGTTATATCCATGTAGGTTAAGCATGCCTTGACTAGCTTACATTATGTGCTCAGTGCTATTTCATAATAGTTTGGATTTGAATTCAAAGTATGACATATTGTGAATATCATAGAGTTTGAATGTGATAAGTAAGTCATTGCCAAAGTCTTGAAGTAGTAATAATAAATAATTCATTACTTGAGGCATTATGCTCAGGAGGTTTGTATAGCTTATGGCTTAGAACCAACTGCCAGCCAGAAATCTCATATAAGTAATGCTAATTAATAATAAATGTGTGTGTCGGAAGCTGGTTTATGATTTGAGTGAAGTAGGGCGTATCACGAACGTCCTATACCACTATGACGACCAATAGCTCACGACGATCGAAAAAAGGCTTGCCTTATGATTTGGGTAGTTAGGGCATATCTCAAAATGTCCTATTCTACTATGACGGGCAAGAGCTCATTTTTGATGTGTGTTAAAAAGTGAATGTGAAGAAAAAATGTATAATAAGTCGAAAAAATTCAAGACTTGGCCAATGATGATTTTATACCCAGTATAAACTCTTATGATATGTTGTAGGAATCATCCTCAAAGTATGTCAGAAATGGTTTGATTACTTTCTATTATCTTTTCGCGTGCACATCTGAGCGTCATCTATGCTTAACTTAAGTGTGATACTAGCTAGTTTTGCTTGAATTCAATTCAAGTTGGGATCTAGTGGAAGTTTGATATGGCCCTTGCACACAAACACTCGGGTGAATTTCTACTTAGTTACTATGCACTATATTTGGTACCCACCTGTTCTTTAATTCCGAGCTGAGTTTTGTTTTGTTTTGCTCGGGACGAGCAAGGGTTAAGTGTGGGGGAGTTGTTAAAGGTGAATTTTGTGGTTTTTAACGCTTTATTTTATAACAACTTCTCATGTATTTCATTACTATTTATAGTAAAATAAAGGTTTAAACGGAAATATTGAGCACATGTGTTTGGAAAGCGTTTAAATGCAAAACCGAGCTAATTATGTGGCTTTATCGATAAATATCGTTGTATTTGCGATATTACATTTTTGCACATCTTTATCGTGATTGTAGGTACCTAAATACGTCATGTGAAGTGATGGAGTGAAGCTTTCAAGCAGCCGAACTTCCGATGCAGTTCTTGATATGATATACACTGATTTGACTCTCGACCTCAAGAGAAGATTTGTAGGGATTGAAGAGAGGATTCTACAGGATTTTGAATCACTTCATTCCGACTTATGAGGCCCGAGATATGAGCGTTACAAGTTTGGATGCTTTGTTTGAAACTATCGAAAAATCCCGTAAACGACTCGTAACACGACGGGCTAGTCAAAAAGGCGTTTTCTGAAGAAGAGTCCTTAATGAAAGTTGTAGATTTTTCCGAGAGCTTAATTATGACGTTTGGATCATAATTTTTGGAGGTCTACAACTCAAGATATGAATTTTAGAAGTTTGAGTTCAAGAAAGAAGCAAACTTGCGTCCGGGGCAATCAACGTGCGAACCGACATTGTTCCCTATAAAAGCGAGCACTTTATACCCTAAATATACAATTTTCATACACAGCCGCAAATACACAAGAGAGCAGCCGACTTTTTCCAATTTTCTTTTCCTGTACACTTTCATTCCAAAACACAATTAGGGTGTAAATTTGTTTACCATGAGGAGCTAATTTCCTTCTCAAGCAAACTTGGGGAAGCGTTTTGAACGGATTTCGGTTTTCAATTCTATTTATCTATTGATAAATATCTAAAGGTTAGAACTTTTGTATCAATTTCATATCGTATTTGCATTTCGATCGATAGATTATGTGTATGATTTGATAATCCGTTGATGATAATTAATGGAACCCTAGGTCACTATACAAAAGTTTGAATCTTTTAAACCAAATTATAACGAAAGTTGTGGTTTAAACGGTTTAGATTTTGGATATTGATAAATATCCCCACCTAAGAACGCTAAAGGATCAATCTTTGATAAAAGATTGTGAATAAAATCATCTAAGCCATTAGTGATTTGTGCACTCGGTTAGGCGTAATAATCGTAACCTTGGGATATAATCATTTGATTAATAGTTTGAAACCGGTGTTTGTTTGATTCGTGGAACTTGTGTTTGCTTGGCCTTTATATCACTGCATTTGGATAATTGTTCAAGCCTTCACCCTAGTTGTTGATTATTATTTTTCTGAAATTTACTGTTCATCGCACTGTTCATCGTCGTTTTTACTGTTCATTACTGCATAATTAGTATAAACTCGTGACATTTGCAACTAAAACTTGAATCGATACAACCCCAATTCCCCGTGATCGACTCCGGTTACACCATTTTGCTACGACCTTGCACTTGAGGCCACGACCGGATTATAAATTCTATAACTTGTTTTGATCGTTTTATTTATATAATCCGTTTTCTACAACAAGTTTTTGGCGCCGTTGCCGGGGAACCGGACGGTTTGCCTAGTTTTTGTTTTTATTTGTTTTTTCTGTTTTTCTGTGTTAGTTCAGTTTTTTTTTCTTTCTGTTTTCTGCGTTTTAATCCCTGTTTTTAGGTCGATTCCTAGGAAGATTAACCTTTAAGTAGTTAGGATATTGGTGTTTTAGATTAGGGTTAAAGTTTCGTTAGTGATTAGTTTTTTCTCCCTGTTTTTCCTGCTCTGGTTTTCTTTACTTTTCTCTCTGTTCTGAAATCGTTTCTGTTCTTTTTCTGGAAAATTTTGCATATGAACGAGCGTCCATACCTATGAACGCCCGTCCACTGTAAAAATTTCAACTCTGTTCTGTTTCTGACCCCTCAGACGAGCGTTCGGTTTTCTGAACGCCCGTCCACTTCAACCTCCATGCAGACGCCCGTCCAGGACCTTGGACGCCCGTCTGTCCTCCTGTTTCAAGTGTCTTTTCGTAGGTAGGGTTTTTGTTTCTATCCTTTCTAGTTTCCACATTGATTCGGTGACATCTAAGGTTGAATCATCTGACTCCACACCTTTCACGATCAAATTTTAGGATAAAAGGGTCCGTTTTAGCACTTGATAGTATTTTGGCCATAACTTTCGGCTCGAGTGTCGGATTGGCGCGCAGGACCCCAATTCGGAAAGCTCGTTCCGACGCCGACGACGTGGCAGACCGCCGGAGGCCGTCCGACACCGTTTTCGAGGTCAAAATCCACTGTTTTCCCTTCCATTTTGGGCTCAGAAGATTTCAACACGTTTTTGGTGTTTCCTGTTTTTCTGTTTTTTTAAATTTTTCGTAGTTAAGTTTCGTAGTTTTTGATTCCTCTAGGTTTAGTTATCCTTTCCCTCCTCGTCTCTCGTCCTTTCGTCACTTTCTATCTTTTTTTGCTCAACACCTTGAGTTGGTGTTCGGTTTATGCAAACTCGTAGTCATAAGGGACCACTAATCTATTCCCGACCCCGAGCGGACCATAGTCCGACCCAATAGGCGGAGACTTCGTTTCGACGAAGGAAACGCTCTAGATCAAGAATTTGAGCAATATCTTTCAGGAGAAATCGAAAGAATAGTAATAATGGCAGCGGAAGATAGACGGACGTTGGCCGACTATGCCATGCCCGGCACAGTCACCATCAACCCGGCTATCGTCATGCCTACCATTACTGCTCCAAACTTCGAGCTTAAACCCGGAATTATTCGAGATGATGCGGCATGCATCAATTTTCCATGGTTTCCAATCTGAAAACCCCACACTCACTTACACACATTCTTGCAAATATGCGGTACTACCCGTATCCAAGGTGTAAGTGAGGACGCCATCAAGCTTAAACTATTTCCATTTTCCCTACGGGGGGAGGCACTCGAGTGGTATCACTCTCTCCCTCTGAATCCATCACTACGTGGGCGGAGCTCGAGAAGGAATTTCTAAGTCAATACTTTCCTCCTTCAAAAACAGCCCCATTGTACGAACGAAATCTTCACATTCCGTCGGGGAAAATGAATCATTCTTTGAGGCGTGGAAAAGGTTTAAGTCTCTCCCGCGAAAGTGTCCCCATCATGGCTTGCCAAAGCAAAGGCAAGTCCATACTTTCTTCGACGGATTGACCGAGCTCACCAAGGGCATGGTCAATAGTTCCTCAGTGGTGGGGCATTTCTCAAGAAAACACCGATGAGGGGTGGGCATTGTTCGAGGACATTGCCAAATATAACTACGCCCCCTCTTATCAAGCCATCCAAGCACCTCCTCCCCTCCCAAGGTCGAAGAGGTGACTATGCAAAGTCTTGTTGCCATACGCAAAAGCGAGATGACACCTTCTCAACCGACGGCCTCTCACACCGGCCCCTACCCGAGTTATCGGGCTCCTTCACTTTCACGAGAACTCTCAAGTTCGTATTGTGAAGCATCTTTGTCGACCGGCCATATGACCGGCCAATGTCAATTTTCTTCCCCTCGCTCGGCAAGTCAATGCGTTCATGACTATGGACGGCATAATCCAATCACATGCCAAGTATGTGACGGCGTGGGGCATACCGCGCTCGCTTCGTCCCATGATTGGGCGAGAATGCGGAAGTCAATGCTTTCTCGGCCGGACAAATCGAGAGATTCAATAACCAATTCTCGGCGAACGGTTTCCAAAACCAAGGGTTTAATCAATCTTCGGGATTTAATCCTAATTCGAACTTCAATAGAACCCCTGGTTATAATCGAACCCAAGCTATAATTCTTCCAATCCACGAAAGGTTCAATCGAATTGGCCCGCCTATTCTAATTCTACATTTCCAAATCGGTCCAATCGGCCACTCCCTCAAAATCATCGAACTCTCAAGGATCCTCCCAATCCAACAATTTCGAAACCAAGTTGGAGGAGCAAAGCGAGGACAATAAAAAGTCTTGACGGACAAATAGGGCAATTGGGCGAGCGGCCCAGCGTCAAGACCCCCAGGGCATCCGCCGCCGTTTTGCCGAGAAAAACCCAAAAGGCGGTCAAGTCGCTCAAGCCGATTTAAGCAACGGCCAATGCACCGACCTCGTGCCAATAATGCAATACGGTAAAGAGGAGGCCGGTGCGATGAACTTAAGAAGTGGTTCTCAAGTTGGTGGTCCCCCGGCTTCCGGGAAACCACTAGCCCCTCCCCGCGCCGATAAGGCAGGAGGGGAAATTGAGCAACCATCATCCCCTCGGCTGCAGAAGGCAAATCAGGTGGCTGATCCCCTGATAGAAGAAAGAGTTGAGATCCCTCAAGTGGCTGATCCCTTGAGGAATAAAGAATCGATCGGATATCCTCAGGTGGCTGTTCCCCTGAGAAGTGAAATAATTGAGGATCCTCAGGTGGCTGATCCCCTGAGGACTGATGAGTTAAATGATAGTCAGGTGGCTGATCCCCTGACTAATAAAAAGTATGAAAAGACGGTTCGGTGGAAAGATTTGGAAGACAAGGCCGTTAGTTCGTCCTCGAAGAAAGTATTTTCCGAGGATGATTTGAAAAAGCTTCCCTTTCCACCTAGAAAGAGCAACATCCCGTTGAGCGAAGATAAGAAGTACGAAAAGGTGCTTAAATTGTTGAAAAATACTCGGGTAAATCGCCATTATCCGAGGTCTTGGTCGAGATGCCTAAGTATACAAAGTTCATCAAGGATGTTGTATCTTCCAAGAAGAAGTTAGCGGAATGGATCAAGCGGTTGGTAAGGAGTGTTCTCTCGGTTAATTATGAAAGCTTACCAATCAAGAGAAGCGACCCGGGAAAATTTGTGCTCACATTGCGGATGGGGGGATTAGTCTTCCCAAATTCCTTATGTGACACAGGGTGCATCTATCGGCTTGATGCCATTATCCGTGTGCAAGCAAATTGGGTTTACAAAGTCTTCTAGAACCCACTACCATGAACTTGCGGTTCGGCGATAGATCTTCAAAGAAAGCCTCGGGGATCCTAAAGGACGTATTGGTTCAAGTTGGTAGGTTTACCTTTCCCGTTGATCGGTATGTCTTAGATATGGAGAAAAATGAAAATGTCCCTCGATTCTTGGAAGACCTTTCCTATCTACAGCTAGAGCCCTCATCGATTGTGATGGTGGGAAAGTAACTATCCGAGTTGGTGACCAAGAGGTGAGCTATAGCGTTTCTAAATCTATTCAAGTACCCTCCGGTTCTCCAACCGGCTTTTCCATTGAGGAGACGTCTGATGACTTCAATGACTTCATGGATAAGCAAGTCTTGGCTGTAGAAGCAGAATATGAGCGATTGATCGATAATCTGAATAATCATGGTGTGGTCAATCTAGACCAGTTAGCAGCTGATTTTGAGGATGGGCTACGAGAAGAAGCTTTGGCAGTAGGGCCACTAAGTAAACTCAACGATGTTGAGTTGAGGAGTGGAGATCTTAAATCAAGTCTAGAGGAACCCCCTGTAGACTTGGTTCTGAAGCCGTTGCCTAAACATCTTAAGTATGTATTTCTGAGAGAAGGTGACAAGCTTCCTTTGATCATCTCTGCCAAGCTGTCTCGAATAGAAGAGCTTAAACTGTTAAACGTCTTGCGCAAAAATGAGAAAGCCTTTGGATGGCGAGGTGGGAGATATCCGAGGGATATCTCCCGACATCTGTATGCACAAGATCAAGGCGAGGAGGTTGCAAAACGAGTTAGACGACCTCGAGAGAAGGCTCAACCCTCACATGCAAGAGGTAGTCAAGAAGGAGATCATTAAACTTCTAGATATGGGTATCATTTACGCCATTGCTGACAGCGAGTGGGTTTCCCCGACTCAAGTAGTTCCCAAAAAGGGTGGAATTACTATTGAGAAGAATGAGAAGGGAGAAGAGATAGCATTGAGGCTCGTTACTGGATACAGAGTATGTATCGATTATCGAAAACTCAATGAGGTCACACTAAAAGATCATTTTCCCCTTCCATTCATAGACCAGATGCTTGAGCGTCTGGCGGGGCACGCATTCTACTGCTTCCTGGATGGATATTCAGGATACTTCCAGATACCCATCGACCCTGTTGACCAAGAGAAGACCACTTTCACTTGCCCATATGGGACATTCGCCTACAGGCGGATGCCATTTGGTCTCTGTAATGCCCCGGCCACCTTCCAAAGGTGTATGATGGCAATCTTTGACGGGCTAGTTGAAAAATGCATGGAGATTTTTATGGATGATTTCTCGGTCTTTGGTCAATCCTTCGACGATTGCCTCGATAATCTTGATCAGGTGTTGTCTAGATGTGTGGAAAAGGACTTAGTGCTTAATTGGGAAAAATGCCATTTCATGGTAGATGAAGGCATAGTCCTTGGCCACAAAGTGTCGACCAAAGGTATAGAAGTAGATAGGGCCAAGGTTGAAGCTATTGAGAAGATGAGTTATCCTAAGAATGTTCGGGAGGTCCGAGGTTTTCTCGGACATGTCGGCTTCTATAGGAGGTTCATCCGGGACTTTTCAAAGATTGCCAAGCCCCCGTCTACTTTACTCAAAGAAGACGTTACTTTTGATTTTGATGAGAATTGCAAGCGCGCGTTTGAGGAGCTTAAGAGTAGGCGATCTCTCGCTCCAATTCTTATATCGCCGACCGGAACCTACCCTTTGAGCTTATGTGTGATGCATCCAACTATGCTTGTTGGTGCGGTCTTAGGGCAAAAGTTTAATGGAAAGTTCCAGCCTATCTATTATGCCGAGTCACACACTTTGAATCCTTCTCAAGTTAACTACACGACAACGAAAAGGAACTATTAGCCGTAGTCTTTGCTATGGATAAGTTTCGTAGTTACTTGCCGGGTGCTCAAGTGATTGTGTGGACCGACCACGCCGCTTTGCGATATCTCATGACCAAAAGGAAGCTAAACCGCGCCTCTTGCGTTGGATACGACCTCCAAGAGTTTGACGTTCAAATCAAAGATAAGAAGGGCGGTGAGAACGTAGTGGCGGATCATGTTTCTAGGGTGTTAAATGAGGAAAAGGATGAACCGGATGATATAGATCTTTACTTCCCTCTGAGAACATTATGTTGATAGACGGTTGTCCTCCCGATGTTCCATGGTATTCCTCCATTGTAAACTACCTTCATGCCCGCTATCTCGATCCTAAAATGTCTTATCAAGAGAAGAAGAAGTTCTTCTCTGATATGAAATATTTCGTTTGGGATGAACCTTATCTTTTCAAGATCTGTAAAGATGGTTTGCTTAGGAGATGTGTTCCAGAATCCGAGCAACGCGATATAATCGAGCAATGCCATAGTGGACCCACAGGTGGTCACTTTGGTCCTTGGAAAACGGTTGCGAAGATCTTCCGGTCCGGTTTCTATTGGCCCACGATCTTTAAGGACGCGAAGCTTTCGCAAAGCTTGTGATCGTTGCCAAAGAACCGGAGCTTTGACAAGGCGGTTTGACATGCCGTTGAAACCCATCCTTGAATGCGAAGTCTTTGATGTTTGGGGCATCGATTTTATGGGACCATTCCCATCATCTTGTGGCAACAAATACATCTTAGTCTCGCGTTGACTATGTTTCGAAATGGGTGGAGGCGTAGCCACTCCTCACAATGATCATAAAACGGTCATGAAATTTCGAAGAAGAACATCTTTGTGAGGTTTGGATGTCCACGTGCCTTGATCGGTGATGAAGGGACACACTTCGCAACCGACCTTTGGAAAAAGTCCTCGAGAAGTATGGTGTTCGCCATAAAGCGGCACACCATATCATCCGATGACTAGTGGTCGGGTTGAGCGAAGCAACCGAGTCTTAAGAAAATCCCGGAGAAGACGGTGAATAGTCATAGAAAAGACCGGAGTTTGAAGTTGGACGATGTACTTTGGGCATATAGGATCGCCTATAAGACCCCTATGGGTACATCGCCATATCAAATGGTCTACGGGAAACCATGTCATCTCGCTTGTCGAGCTAGAGCATAGAGCTTATTGGGCCACAAAGTTTTTAAACTTTGATGCCCAAACTTGTGGACAACATCGACTTCGGCGGTTACATGAGCCGGACGAGTTCGGACTTCGGCATATGAAAGTGCCGGGATCGGTAAAGAGAAGATGAAACTACTCCATGACGCCAAGATAAAGAAGAGAGAATTCCAGGTCGGCGAGCAAGTTCTCTTATACAATTCTAGGTTACATTTGTTTCTGGGAAGTTGAGAACACGTTGGTCCGGTCCTTTTGAGATTCTCCAAATCATTCCCGGAGGTGTTCTAGAACTACGCGGTTATCCGGACCAACCGTTTCGAGTTAATGGTCAAAGGTGCAAGCACTACATTGGTGAACCTAAAGAAAAACCTTTGATTGTTAAATTTCTCGATATTCTCGGATGTGGTGTTCCGCAGGTCAATGAATTTGATGAGTTTTCATCCGATTTATTCTCCGAGAATGACGGTATTGGTTCATCGGCGAAGTTCTAGCGGTAGTTGGGATATGGAGGAGTATGAAAGAGAGCAAAAGCTTAAACGTCATCGAGAGGAATCGAGAGAAGAAAGAAATCAGCCATGGGGAAGATTAAACGAGTTTGGAAGGCTATAAAAGATTTTACCCCATGTGTTAGATGTTGTTTCGCAACCACACTACGGACCGGAGCTTAAACGAGGTAGTGGGTCGGCGAAAAGGTTAAATGGCCTGATCCAGGCTGAGCTTCAAATGTGTCGAGCTAACGACGATAACCATTAGCGCTACTAGGAGGCATCCTAGATTTCCCTTATTATATTAGTTTCTTTCGTTAGTTGTTTTTCGTTGTTTTAGTTCAGTTTTATTAGGATTGTGTTTGTTTTTGTCAGTCAGCCGTCCTAATCTTATACAGGGTCGAAGTGTTGTTTTGCTTATGATTTCCTCTTATCTTTATCTCTATCACTTTTGCGCGATATGGTTTAATCCCTTGTATCCCCGAGGTACGTTTTGTGTTGTTTTTCATGTATGCGGGCTATTTGCTATAGCACTTGTGAGCGTTCGGATGATGTCGCTTTTCCGGTGGATGGTCCACGGTTCGCTTTCATCAAGCCTTTACGGAGTTGATACGTAGCACTTCCGGAATTGCCACTTTAGAACTACAATCGCTAAGTTTCTCTTATTACTCGCACAACATGAGGACATGTTGTTATTTAAGTGTGGGGGAGGGGAATGATCGCTATGTATCTACCATTTGCTTAATATATGATGTTTCGTGCAAAATGGGGGCTTAATTTTTCAAAATTTTTCGACACTTTTGTTTTTGTTTTGTCCCGAGTAGGCAATACACGTTTTTGTTCGGTTTGTTATAGTCATTGATGCTTGTATACCATATTTTTAGTGAGTTAGTTGTTTCACCAAGATTTATTTTCCACGTGCCATAGTGAATGATGAGCTAATTTATAAAGCTATACCCCGTTTGGATTAGTAATTTTTGATTTTCTTATAAGTCATGTGCTTAGTGCTACGTATGTATCGTGAGATTTATGATAGTTTGTATTTAGTTCCGTAGTATGTTATACTGTGAATATCTAGACGTTTGAATGTGATAAGTAACACGTAACTATTGTCAAATGAGAAGTTGAATAATTAAATGAATCTATCGGGTGTGTCGAAAGCTGGTCGATGATTTGAGTGAGGTAGGGTATACCACGTATGTCCTATACCACTATGATGACTAAAAGCTCACGACGGCTTAGAAAAAGCCGCCTTATGATTGGAGTAAGGTAGGGTATTATCTTGAAATGTCCTATTCTCGCTATGACGGGCAATAGCTCATTCTGATGTGTGTTTAAATGTGAAGTAAATTAAATCAACTTGAAATTGGTTATGAAATGAATGTAAGACTTAGTCTTTCGTTAATCTTATCCCCAGTATAAACTGATAGATATGTTGTAGGGATTATCCTCTGAGTATTTCATAAAGGCCCTAGATATATTCGATCATTCTTTTCGGGATATGTCACGTTTGTAGGGTGCATCTTATGAGTGTCATTTATTGCTAGTCTACGAGGGGTATTAGCTAGTTTTACTTTGAGTTCCTCAAGTTTGGATTTAGTGGAAGTTTTCTATGGCTATGCACACACACGATGGTGAACTTCTAAGTTATTGAATATATGTTATATTTGTTGAGATGTCTATACTATCTCGAGCTTGATTTTGTTTTGTTTTGCTCGGGACGAGCAAGGTTTAAGTGTGGGGGAGTTGTTAAGGGTGATTTTATGTGATTTATACCGTTATATTTCGTAACGATTTCTCCCATAATCGATAAATTGCATAGAAAAGTAAGTGCTTATTAGATTTATTGAGCAAACGAGTTTTAAATGTGTTTAAATGCAAAATCGAGATATTTACGTGATTTTATCGGTGTTTTATGTTTATTCGTATGATGTTACATTTTGCATGTTTCTATCAAGTTGTTAGGTACGTTTTCATGATGAGTAAGGAGCTTAAACGATGATCACATGAAGATGGAAGAGTTGAAAGATGTTTAAGTGAAGAATCATTGAAGAAACCGGAACCAGGCACTTCATGGGGATTTTGTCCACACTTGTAGGCACTTTCAGGGAAAGTTGTCTTGATGGAAGTTGTAGAGGATTGAAATAGCTTTCCAACGCATGTTGAATCACCTCATTTGGAGCCCTAGAAGTGAAGTTATGAGCAAAATACTGGAGCAAGGTAGTGGACGGGCGTCCATAAAAGTGAACTGGCGTCCAGAATCGTATTTTACATTCAGAGAGTTCAGACGCGTTCTGAACGAGCGTTCATTCTCCGTTCATAGAGGCTGGACGAGCGTCCAAGATAGTGGACGGGCGTCCACGGCACCGACTCAGCGAAACCGACCTAAAAATCTATAAATAGGCGCGATTTCCCAAACCCTAATCACACAATTCGAACCCTAAACCCTAGGGGCAGCTTGGCTGCGTTTTTCCTTCAGTTTTTCTCTAGTTTTATGCACTTAAACTTCTAGATTAGATTAGATAATTTCATGTACTTTTATTCATCAATTCGAGTTGTCAAGAAGATGCTAAGAGGCTAAACCCTCTTTGAACAAGCGTTGTGAAGCCTTCCTTCAACCATTCGAGTTTTGATTCGTGATTAATCCGTGAGTATCTATTTCAAGTTCGTTTCTTTTATCATGTTTTGTATGTTTTATTGCATGTTTAATCGAAAGATGCTTGCTTTGATGATTGGTTATGTGATGAGAGTCATGTCAACCCTAGATCACCATGATAAAAGAATAGATCTTCGATCTAACTAAAACGAGAGTTATTAGATTGATTTTCTAGATTAGAAATTGAAAGATTTCACGCCTAGGTTAGAAAGACGTAATCTTTAACATCGAAAGATAAAAGATTAGAAAACGAACTCGTCTACGAGAGTAGGAGTTTATGCCTTTGATTAGGTGAATCACGACTTGAGTAGAGATCACGAATTAATCCGAATTAGAATTGAATGTTGATAGGATAGGTGGATCAATTGCTTGTTCGTTCGTTATAATTTGATTTTAATCCTTAAAACTTGAATTGTTTAGCTTTAGTTTACTTTTCTGTACTTTAGTTTAGTTTTTATCGCTTTCAATCTTGCCTAGCATTGGAGCAATCCTCTGTCTAGTTACTTTTTCTGCATATTTGTTTAGGTTAGTTATTCGTTTAGGTTAGATTCGTGACATAGTTAGTTTAAAACAAAAGCTAGGGTTCACATTCGTCTAGTTCCCCGTAAGATCGACCCGGCATAGCCTCTATACTACGATCCTTGCACTTGAGGTTAACCGGTTTATTACTTGTTGTTTTGTATTGATAAAATCCGGGACAACAAATGGTTTCCATATTTTGATAAACGATTCTTTAGCATCTATTAATTAGTGCATATATCCTAAAGATAAGATCTGAAGACTGGCTAAGGGTGATTCCTGTCTCCCAGTCTAAGAACACTATCTCTAAGGAAAATGACTAAGTAACCTTTCAACTTGGAAAGGTAATATAGCTGAAGAAGTATCACAACTTGTTCATATTGACCTTCAGGGTCTTATGAAGATACGAGCTAGTGGGAGCTTTTGAGTAATAGACATTTTGTCTAATGACTACTCGAAACGCCGATTAGTTTATCTAAATATTTTGAGGAATCTCTGATATTACCGGAGAAACGAGTATTCCATGCTCAGATATAGGCTATCTCATGGTTTTGTCACCGATGCTTGGTCTACCTCCGAGTGAAATGATTTCACTGAAAGGATAAACCATGTATTGTCTTGTATAGTTATTGATATGCTACAATACACTGCTTAACTCAATTAAGATATTAGTTAAAAAATAACGGTTTATATTATTATGTAATACCGAGAAGTCTACCTAGTAGATGCTTATGAATATGTGGATAAAGAGTGAAGTGCATTTACTCCACTTCCGCAAATAGAGGCAGTTAGCACTAGTGCTTGAAGGTGGGACTGGAGATTTTGCATACACGTTCAGATGGTGACTGTTCATGAAATATCTTAATGCAATGTGATCGCGTGTAAGTCACTAACGTCGATATTACTAGCAAGAATACTAGGTACATCGCAGTATAGTAAATGCGAGTCAAGGTCGATCCCACTGGGACAATGCAACTTATACATATAAACGATTCTAACCTAGTTAAGAAGCAACATAAAAGCAGTCATTGACCAACAATAACATAAAAAAGAAAACAAACATGGTATACCTCTCCCTCTCCTCACCGATCTACTAACTTGGATTAGTTAATCATTATGTTTACTTCCCCACATAATTTCCTTAGATTAATCGTGAGCGTTTTATCATATTTATCAGCTACGGGTGCAATTCCTACTCCTATCTACTCCGACAATGGCAGTAGACAATCTATACGCAAGCTACCCTTCTTAATTGGTCCGTAATAGCCCATACGCATAAAGAACTAGAACTGCCGATATTGAGCGTTACCTCATACCGCTAACCCGCCTAGACAGCTGTCGACACTGACCAGCACGTTCCTAGGGTCCATTAAGACTTTGTCCTAATTAACACTTCACTTGCGGTCCTTCATGTTAATTTATGAATTACGAATACTAGATTGGCCAGACCTATTACTCGTTTTAATTATTCCTGCCGATCAACGTAGCTGTAGTGATTCCCGGTTTAGGTTTTCTAAAATATGCCTCGGTAAACCGGTATAGACCGCCGGTTTACCGGGGCGGCTTTTCCTAATTTCTGGATCTACATTGCTCAGTACGATTAAAATAAGTAAATTATGGGGTTGTTAAGCATGCATATTAACTAAAACACATAAATATGAACATATCTACCATATTGAAGACAATAAATGAACGTTCAAAGCTTCATACCTTCAACAATGAAGATCTAGCTCGATCTACTCAAGCTAGAGATGATGGAAGAATGGAGGAAACCAAAAGCAACTCTCCAAAGCTCAAGAAAACTTTATTTCATAATAATATATAATGTATTTGTAATACTAATGAATCATATATGAGTTGTTTTTTAAGCTTTCAGTATATGCGGCTTTATATAGATACAATAGCCGACTTAAGACTCTCTAAAATCCTAACCGACTTAGACAATGCGGCAGAATGAATTTCATGTTGAATAAGTCACCGGTTTACCGGGCCTAACCCTCGGGTTACCGGGCCTTCTATTCTTCTTTTTCTTCAGCATGCTTCCTCTTGTACTTCAATCACTCAGCCCAATGCATTCCTTTTGGTCCAAATCCGTTCTCCAATGCTCCAGATTTGGTACATCCTATAAAATACGCAAAACGAGACAAAACAGTACCAAAACATCGGGAAAATAGCATAGATGCAGAATTACTATCCTGGAAACACTCACACAGCATTTAACACATATTCCAAGCAATAACGAACCTATATATCCTCTCTTGAGCAGAATTCGGGGTGAATATATGTATAATTATTGATACAATTTAGAGCATTATCAAATGAGTAAAGGCTGGTTATAAGATTCTTGAGATCGGATCGTGACGGTTACACTGTTACATCCTTTCTAAAAAGATGTTTAAATAACAACCTTCGACCTTGAAGTATAGTTACTCGAGGAGTTACTATCTGATTTAATCAGACCACATCCAGCATTGGTTGTTGGGGAATACGCTGATGATGAGGAAAAAATTCACTGTTATTATGATAACATTTTACCCCACTTCTGATATCATTTTGAGCATCATTATATCATTTCGAGTCATTAATTCCTAAGTTTCATTTAAGTATGTTATTAGTAGTTATTTTATAAAATATCGTGTTTTTACTAGTTTTTGTACCGGTTTAGTAACCGGAGTGTCGTGTAGAAATTATGTTTGGTATTATCTATGAAATATCTATCAAAAACCTATGAAAAATATATCAGTATAAAAATATATCCACAGTACAAATACGCATCTTGTTAAAACTTTTATTGTCGATTTACTCGCGGTTCGTTTCTTAGTGTTCGGGTAAGAAAGATAAGATTTTCTCGCGGAATCGGGCGAAGACGAATGACGAGACGGAGATTTTGCTCGATCGAAGGAAGCTCGATTCGAATCGGGAAGCCCTTGATTCGAATCAGCCCAAAACTTGGAGCCCAAGGCCAAGCCAAATACATCACTTTTGAGCCTAAAAGATGTATTTTGAAGAATAGAAGAAGGTGCCACAAGTTTACAAGATTAAACGGATCATTTTTCCTAAAGTGCTACTACCGTAACTTATCTTCAACGGAAATTTGACCCAACTTAAAAGGCATTTTTGGGGATGACTTCTTGATGAAAGTTGTAGATCTTTAAACGAGTTTTCCAACGCATTTTGAATTACATTAATCGGAGGTCTACAACTCGAGTTATGGGCGTTTTACCAAAGCTGATTCAAATCAGCATTTAGCTGATTCGAATCAGCCCCAAGTACTTGGGCACCAAGGCTTTCCTTGCCTATATATATCACCCCAAATTCACTTGAAACTTTGCCCCTTTCTTCTCCCTTCCCTCTTCATCTTCTCCCTTCTATTTTTCATGTTTTGGGGCCTATATATATCTATATAGATATATATATTTGTAGTTGTAATTCTTCGAATAGTTATCGTTATAATATCGTTTCCGTTCTTCGTTCTTTCTTTTGTTTCTTTCCGTTTTCAATATATATATAGATATAATTTCCTTTTGTTTCTTTTATTTTTCTTGTCTTTCTTTCTTTTATTAGTTGTACTACATATATATATATATATAACTATCTAACTATATGTTAGTAATATCATCCGCAACGGAAGCGATTTGAGGATCTAGATCTATAAATTACACGTAATAAAATAACTAGATCTACTCTACAAGGGGGTTGTAGAACATACCTCTTGGATCTCAAAATCCAAGTTGAAGAACCGCAATGGAAAGAACGAAGATGTGAAGAGCACCACGATCTTCCGTACGTGTGATCCAAGCAACTCCCGGTGGAAGGAAATCCTCGTCTCGAATCCTTCCGATATGCTACCCGGAAAAATCTCCAAGATCTTCCCTCAACTACCCTTGGCCGAAATTTCCTTCCTCTCTCTAAGAGATGGAAGTCGAAATTTTATTGTTGTGTATAAGGCTTGGGAGAACTCTCTTTATATAGGAGAGTAAAACTTAGCCTCCAAAGATTTAATAATTAATACAAAATCAATTATAATAATCCTATTAAATAAAAGATAATCCCATAATATTCTAGAACAAATCTAGAATAATATTTATCTTTATTTCTTTCCATAAATATTTATCCAATAAATATTTTATGCACATGTCTTATTAATACACAAGAAAATAATTTCTTGTTCCAAAAATAAGGCTTGGGGCGAAAATTCACCAATATTGACCTAGTCAATATTAATTTTGCCATCACACAATAATTGGGCCAAGATTATGGAAAATGTCTTTTCCACATATTTAATTATTTAGCCCAACTAATTTAATAGTCCACTAAACAATTAATTCACATATCGTTTTAATAAAGTCCAACAAGAACTAAATTAATATTATTAGGATTCGACGTCCGAAAATAGCTATGCTATATTAGGAGGCACGTCGGGGACCATGGACTAATAATCAGCGGCTCCGATAAATCAAATAAATAATTATCTTACGAACGAATAATTATATTCGATAAATCAATCACGGGAATATGCCACCATAATCCCGTGATTTGCACTCCTCCGATTATGAGATTATATTTATCTCCTCACGAGAATAATAATAAGCGTCCATTGATATAATCATTACATATGGATTAATCCTCCATAGTTCGTTCATTCTAAATCGGGAAGTTACCGTTAACCCTTTTTAGAATATCTTATCCTTATTTACCATTAACCCCTAGTGATCAATTAATTCATACAACTCACCGGTAGCTAATCGGTGTAATATGAACTCCATGGATCGATCGGTTTCTAGGATTAACAAATAAGGGAACTGTCTATCTACTTCCATAAATGGAAGGAATGGATTCCGTATCCGTGATAACACGGACTACTCACTCAATCCAAGGTACAATGCCAAGATGGGGTAATTCGGACCACGGACTCGGTGTAATCCTTAACCGTCAAGTCAAACTTCATACGATTCAAGCGGTTACGTGATCACCTCGGGATTAAGATATATCCATAAATATGATCATCCATTGATTCGATAAGAATTCTCGATTACGGAATTATATCGTGAACTCTAATCAAATCGGTCCAAATATATATGATATATCTATCATATATAAATGCCCCATTAGGTTCTCTTAACCGAAAGTCCGGATAAGACAATCACACCTATTGTGTTACGGGCGCATTAATAGCACGTTAAAGGAGAGACCCGATACTCTCGATTAACTTCACTACGGGCTAATTGTATTTTAAGTACATCTTCACTAACTCAATCCTCCCGTGTATATACCATACACTGAGTTAAGTGATTACATAAACGATATACTTTAGGGTTTTCTGTAGTGTAAATACTATTGTCACATCGGTGAATATGAGAATAATAAATATGAATAATAATGTCAATTCATTTATTAAATAAAACAATTACAAAAATTATCTTTCGGGCATAACACCTAACAATCTCCCACTTGCACGAAAGCATGTGATTAATTGTTTTAGAGCACACCCTATTATTTAAACTACAACAAACCACATCTCCCACTTGCTCTAAAGCAATGGAGACCCATCCCGTATTCTAGTACCCATTAAGCATATCATAACCATTTCAGATTCCAAAGTACACTCCGAGTATGCCGTCGTAGGATAGGTCAGTGACTCGGGGAGCACCTACATCTAAATGTCATGGGTTTTAATGATTAGTCAGGTTGTCGGCTCGAGACGATCCGTAGAATCAAAACGTTACCGGTCAATCTAATCATGTGGTACTGAATAAACACTGAGCCCGAGATCGACTTAACGATCATCCTCAATCTGACTTAAAGTCAAAATCAGTGTATCACACATATCCAAGCTCACACATGAATATGTCCGCATATTGTTCCTCGTTCTCTCAAGATACTAAAGGACATACTAAACTTGCTTTGTTAACCGCCGAATCTAAGATTCGATCAAAGTTGACGTTCAATAACCTGACCATCTCTTACTAGAAAGAGAATCTATCCCATTTCTCTTGATCCGAAGATTTAGAGAGTCATTCCTAAGGCATAGGGTAGAACTTCCTCGTTGAATGTTGCATACACGGATGCATCATCATCTAACCAATAAGATGGATGGGAAACCGATGATCGATTCTAATGAATTCGACCGAGTCAAACTCTTAAGAATGTTGTCCAAATCTCTATTGCAGAGAATTGTGGTATTGTCAGATTGTGACTTCAGATAACACACCCATGTTGATTCCAACTGGTGCAGTGTTATCCTTCACAAACACTAATATATGTATATATTTACTTCTGTACTAAAATTGATATCCAGTCTACAAAAGACTTATCAATATTCTGGTCAAATCCACATAATGTAGAAATATATGACTTCCAATGACCGAGAGGTTTGCTTTTTATCCACAAAGGACATAAGCCTTGACAGTCATCCTATCATAAGTTCATAAGGCAATACCCTTCTGTTTTGAATGAATCCAGACTCCGTTTGTTTGGCAAAAAGGTCTCAGGGAATCACCCATATTTTCTGCTTTTGAACGAAATCACTTCCCTGAACTCATTCTACTCTTTTCCGTGTAGATCCAATTACTCCCACTGGGCCTGAGACGCTCAGGTGGTTCTACAAGAGCATGAACAGAATTGGAGTACCGAACTCCATTCACAGGGTTATGGCTATTAAACCAACCTCTATTATCAGAATCCTATACTGCTCACAAAAGCGCCATAGGTCATCAATCGATCCTTAGACTACAAAGTCCGCAGAACCCGTAATGGGTAATGGATAAACCATACTCCCACTACATTCTGGGTGGATCGAAATTCTGATCTAGTTTAGTAGTATTTAGTGTTATCACCAACAACCGATGTTGGATGTGGTCTGATTTTAATCAGTTAGTAATTACCTTTAGTAAACGTACTTCAAGGTTCAAGGTTTTGATGTTCATGGACTCTATCAGGAAGGATGCAACAGTATAACTGTCCCTTCCCGATTTCAAGAATCTTATAACAAACCTTTTTCTCAATGCTACAAGATATATAACGATTGGTCACTGACCGAACGTGTTCGCGAAATTCCCAGACCTACCTTCAAGCACCGTGTGCTAAATGCTTATATTTATGGAAGTGGGGTGAACCGAATCCACACCTTATCCGTAAATTCCAAAGCATATTCTATGTAGACTTCTCGGTCTTACATTTCAATGTAAACCGTTATTTCGCTTCCAATATCTTTATTGAGTTAAGCGGTGTATTGTAGCACATCTCAAACTATGTAAGGCAATTTAACGGTTTCTCACTTAGTGAGAACATGTCACAATGAGGCAGGCTGAGCATCAGTCTCGAGGACTATGAGTGGCCTATTCCGAGTATAGAATACTCTATCTCTGTTGAAAACAGAGAAACCTCAAAAATATTTTGGATAAACATTTCGGAGTGTTTGAATAGTTATCAGACAAGAAGTCACTACTCGGAAGCTCCTACTAGCTTGTATCTTTCATCAGACCCCGAAGGTCGTCATAAACAAGCTATGTTACTTCTTTATAACCATTATCCTTTCCCGATTGAAAGGAAACTTAGTCATTGAACCTTTGAGACAATATAACCGGAGGCCGGGAGAAAGGAATCACCCCGAGCCGGTCTTCGGTCTTGTCTTTTAGGGACTATGCACTAACTATGGAATATGAAGAAGCGTTTATCTAAATATAGAAACCAATTGCTTTTAACAGTTCTTAAGATGTGTTTTATATACATATTTCAGTAGTTGTAAGTGGTTTTGACTTTATCGTGCAAGTTTCCGAGTCTTGGATTCGTACTACAAATGGTATATTCACTTTCTATAAGACAAACAAATTATCGAATATAAGGTAAATCCATCCGTTCCAACAAATCTTAAACAGAAAATAAATTTTCCGCGATATCCAAGGATTGAATCCGAGATTCATTTCCTTATATCACTCCCACTATTCTAGCTAAAATTAACTGCCCGTTGTTTACTCCTTTAATCGTTAAATGCACTGCTACCTTGTTCTTCCAAAGAACTTAGCTCGAGAAAATCGCCAAGGATTCATAGGTTGGTGATCCAAAATCACTGTCCTTATCCTATGATTTTCAGTTAATTAATTTTTCGGTTTAGCCTTAAAGTTTACTCTGTTTAGATGACTAACACTTTTAGACATATTCTCCCATTCTTGACTTTCCGTGAATGGAAACAGTCTTGAACCAGCGGTTCGTTTGAGTAGACACTACTCTTGAACCGTGGGGTGTCTATTTCGAGTGTTACTCGTCGGGACTTCTCAGATTTTCTAATATACCAGAAAAACACAACAAATCATAACATTAAAGCTCCCACTAGTTTATCGGTTACAAATACCGTCTAACGAGCAATGTTTTATTTTTATGATTTTCCGATTTTTTCGATTAGAAAAATCTATAGTTCCAATGTTTCTAGAAAAACAACAAATCATAGAACTCCCACTAGTTCATCGATTCCAAATATCGTCCAACTAGCGACATTTCATGACTTTCCGGTTTTTCAATTAGAACGGTTACGTGTGTAGTCAGTTACACTTTTCTAATGTTCTAGAAAAACAACAAATCATAAAGCTCCCACTAGTTCATTGATTCCAAATATCGTCCAACTAGTAACACTTCATGATTTTCCGATTTTTCAATTAGAAAATTACTCGTGTAAGCACTACACACTCAAAATTCACTAAAAGAATTTCAAAGTCCGAAATCACCTTTGATCAAACTAAGTTTGTCTTCCGTTTGACACGAATGACACTAGTGACATACCTATATGTCACTGGTTTTTAAAAGGCTTAAGAGAAAATATCTCTTTCGAAAATTAATTGCATTATCGATTAACTAGTTCAACGTCCTAGTTACTTTCCACTTTTTAAAGAAGTCAATACTAGTCAATTATAAATTTTTAAGCAATTTAGTAAGGGATAATGCTGTAAATAAAATGACATAAATTAATTCAAGTTTAACACTACTATATTATTTTATTTTAGGAATTGTAAACTAAAAAATAAGTCTACTCTACCATTCCAAGGTTTTAACCTCGCATCTCAGTGCCGCCTTAGGGTAGGTCAAAGAGATGACGGTTAAATCAATGAATAACTTGTGAGAATCGAACATCCCACGAGAATCGAACATCCCTTTATTCATTGATTACCTTCCTTTTTTTTAGCCTAGATATTATCAAGAATACCCATGATGAGTGTGACCTACTATATCGGACCTCTTAGGTACGCCCCGAGTGTGCCGTCTTAGGATAGGTCAGTGACCCGACGAGTACCCAGAAATCCTATCCTTTCGGAGACCAAGCCATGAATGTTGATAGGGGTGAACACCATCCTTAGGGGGACGAAATCAAAGCGCCTCGAGGCGTCACCCTTCTCTCACTTACTTGTATCTATAGTAGAGGCCGTGGGGTTGGCTGTCGCCTCCCCCGCTCCCACTCAATATTTTGGAAGTGGTGGTGGGTTAACTAACCACGTCCTTTTGATGTTAACATAAAAGCACATCAAATCAAGGATTCCGAATGGTGTCGGTAACGTAGGCAAGCCTACCCGTCCTATTCGTTGGAACATATGTGACAGTCGGACGAAATCGGGTCAAGACGGCCCCGTTGAGATAAGAAGGAATCACCCCTCCGCTCTCCAGTGTAGCTTAGTCTTGCCGGACCCCCGTGCATACATCACACTAGGAGGGTTAAGTCGGTCGAGCCTAGCTCAGTTGACCACCCAACCTATAAGCGAACCGTTTTTATCCAAGATTTATTGTTCTTTTACGATCATTCAATCTCGTAGACACTACGAATTGAAAACGTGATCTCGTTTGGGCTTTAAGGCGGTTCACCGAGAACACACACCGAAAGGCTTAACGATTTCATAACCCGTCCTCGGATCTTTAATTAGTTACTAAATTAATTAATTACCACGTATTAATTAAATTTCAACTAATTACGCGAGTTTGTATACATGCCTATTTTAATTACCAAAATTAAAATTCTACATGTATGCATGGAGTGGATTTATGATATGATGCATGTCATGGCAATTCCGATTTTATGTCTATTTTATGATCAAACACATAAAAAATAAATTGCGGAAAATTTAAACACCGAGATGGACTGTTGGCACCCCCGTACCTAACCTATTAGAAAATAAATAACCAAACCCTAACTAGGGATTACTACTTTCTAACATAATCTGCAGCTGTTCAAATTCTTCGATGATCGGGAAACCAAACGAACTCGGATTGTGACGAAACTTTCCAGATCTGTTCTTCATTCCTCGGACTTCAATATGGACGGTTGGATCGGAGCTTTGACTTGTCAATTTTCTCCAGTGAGCTGCCCAACTTGCTGCTGAATCTGACTTTACAGCAGCGCCTCAAAGACATCCCGAGGCCGATCGGGAATCGAGATGAATCTCGATCGACCTGGAATTTTTATGTCACGTCAAAAACTCCATATTTATCGATCTGACCGGTTGGATTTGCGTTTCAACGGTTTAAACTCTCCCAGAAATTCGAGGAAGTCACAGGTAGGGTTTCTGTGAATCCTGCGTTTTTCTGTTACAGCAGCTTCTTTGCAGCAACGAACGGATATCAAAACGGACTCCGATCGACGCCAAATTTTGTGGAATTGTTCATCATCTTCCAATCTTGATACTGACCGGAGGGATCGTCGTTTCAACGGCTCAATCAACGGGAAAAACGAAATAACTAAATAGCTACTAAACAGATCTATTTTCTGGAAATTAAAATTGCAATAAAAAAATTACATAATTTCCTATACTCATATGACGAATTTTCATCGTTTATATGAGTTTACAATATATCTAACGGGTAAACAGTGCCAACCCCAATCCATCTCTTCAACCACGACATTCATAAGCATAAAAAAAATAAACATATGCATCGGCCCCCAAAAAAAATTGGGACAAAAAACTACATGTTTTCCACTCCTAGATCTAATATTTTATACGTATAAATATAGATCACCTTGGCGACTGATACCACTGTTAGTAATATCATCCGCAACGGAAGCGATTTGAGGATCTAGATCTATAAATTACACGTAATAAAATAACTAGATCTACTCTACAAGGGGGTTGTAGAACATACCTCTTGGATCTCAAAATCCAAGTTGAAGAACCGCAATGGAAAGAACGAAGATGTGAAGAGCACCACGATCTTCCGTACGTGTGATCCAAGCAACTCCCGGTGGAAGGAAATCCTCGTCTCGAATCCTTCCGATATGCTACCCGGAAAAATCTCCAAGATCTTCCCTCCACTACCCTTGGCCGAAATTTCCTTCCTCTCTATAAGAGATGGAAGTCGAAATTTTATTGTTGTGTATAAGGCTTGGGAGAACTCTCTTTATATAGGAGAGTAAAACTTAGCCTCCAAGGATTTAATAATTAATACAAAATCAATTATAATAATCCTATTAAATAAAAGATAATCCCATAATATTCTAGAACAAATCTAGAATAATATTTATCTTTATTTCTTTCCATAAATATTTATCCAATAAATATTTTATGCACATGTCTTATTAATACACAAGAAAATAATTTCTTGTTCCAAAAATAAGGCTTGGGGCGAAAATTCACCAATATTGACCTAGTCAATATTAATTTTGCCATCACACAATAATTGGGCGTAAGATTATGGAAAATGTCTTTTCCACATATTTAATTATTTAGCCCAACTAATTTAATAGTCCACTAAACAATTAATTCACATATCGTTTTAATAAAGTCCAACAAGAACTAAATTAATATTATTAGGATTCGACGTCCGAGAATAACTATGCTTATATTAGGAGGCACGTCGGAGACCATGGACTAATAATCGGCGGCTCCGATAAATCAAATAAATAATTATCTTACGAACGAGAATAATTATATTCGATAAATCAATCACAGGAATATGCCACCATAATCCCGTGACTGCACTCCTCCGATTATGAGATTATATTTATCTCCTCACGAGAATAATAATAAGCGTCCATTGATATAATCATTACATATGGATTAATCCTCCATATTTGTTCATTCTAAATCGGGAAGTTACCGTTAACCCTTTTTAGAATATCTTATCCTTATTTACCATTAACCCCTAGTGATCAATTAATTCATACAACTCACTGGTAGCTAATCAGTGTAATATGAACTCCATGGATCGATCAGTTTCTAGGATTAACAAATAAGGGAACCGTCTATCTACTTCCATAAATGGAAGGAATGGATTCCGTATCTGTGATAACACAGACTACTCACTCAATCCGATACAATGCCAAGATGGGGTAATTCGGACCACGGACTCGGTGTAATCCTTAACCGTCAAGTCAAACTTCATACCGATTCAAGCGGTTGATCGTGATCACCTCGGGATTAAGATATATCCATAAATATGATCATCCATTGATTCGATAAGAATTCTCGATTACGGAATTATATCGTGAACTCTAATCAAATCGGTCCAAATTTCTATATGATATATCTATCATATATAAATGCCCCATTAGGTTCTCTTAACCGAAAGTCCGGATAAGACAATCACACCTATTGTGTTACGGGCGCATTAATAGCACGTTAAAGGAGAGACCCGATACTCTCGATTAACTTCACTACGGGCTAATTGTATTTTAAGTACATCTTCACTAACTCAATCCTCCCGTGTATATACCATACACCGAGTTAAGTGATTACATAAACGATATACTTTAGGGTTTTACGTAGTGTAAATACTATTGTCACATCGGTGAATATGAGAATAATAAATATGAATAATAATGTCAATTCATTTATTAAATAAAACAATTACAAAAATTATCTTTCGGGCATAACACCTAACACTATATATATATATATAATATATATATATATATATATATATATATATATATATATATATATATATATATATATATATATATATATATATATATAACATATATTCCCTTTGTCTTGTCCCCCTCTTGTTTTTATTCCCCTTGATCTTTTATTCCCTTTGTCTTCTTTTAATTTTCTTTCCTTCCGTATGTTTCAATATATATATATATACATATATATATCTAGCTATCTATTTATCTACTTATATATATATATATATATATATATATTTATGTATATATATATATTTATTTATAGATATATATATATTTATAGATCTATATATTTATATCTATATATATATATATGTATTTATATAAATCTATATATTTATATATATATATATATATTAACTATATGTGTAGCTAAATATATACATAGCCGAATTATGTGAAATTTGGTGAAATCAACCCTCGGAAGATGAAATAAGGGGTGTGTAGTGCTTTTTGTTGTATCTTGCACTTTTCACGTCTTAAAACTTGTTATAATGGATTTGGACTAGATTAGCTATCTAGGTCAAAGATCACACATATCACTCTTGAGAGTTGTTCGAGAGAGAGTGGTGTGGGAAAATGGTTCTAAGATCACGGCGTAGACCCGGCTTAGTTGTTAAGCCCGGGCCCAAAGTGAGGTTACTCGTTTTTTACGTTTAAGCAGCTCTAGTGCAAAACATGACTTGTTAGTGAATCTTCTAAAGGGAAGGGTAGTTAACATGGCATAAGGTGTTAGGAGAGAGTTGTTCAGACCTTAGCACCGGGTTTAGGAGTTTTCACCCGTGAGATTGAATGCGAGAGTTCGTTTGCACATTCCTGGTTTTGTCTATCCTTGGGGTTGAAACTAATCATTTGGATCATGGTTTGGCTATGCTTTTTAATCTTATTAGTTAAACTTTACTTTTTGCATTAGTATAATATCTCTCCACCTAAACTTTGATCGCCTAGACTAAGACACATGTTCGCTTTGGTACTCACAACCACATTTCCCTTGGGATCGACCTCGTACTCATGTAGCTATCCTAACAATCGACCCGGTACTCTGCTGGTTAGAGAGTTGGTTTACCCACGGTTACGAGTCCTTTATAAATTGTATTTTTGAAGGGGTAAATTAAGCTCATCAAAAAATTGGCGCCGTTGCCGGGGAAATGTGTGATATTGTTGTGATATCTTGTAAGTGAACCGAAGGCTTGGGCCTAGGTTTTTATTTTCTTCGTTTTATTTAGATTTCGTGTGTGTGTGTGTGTAAAAAAAAAAACGAAAAAAAAGAAATTTTTTTATTGTTTTCTTGTTGTTTTATGAAGATCTTGCAGATTGAGCTTAAATGGATGGATTTTTCAATCAATACTACTCACCTGAACAACAATACTCCTACATACCTCAGGCATCTGCACAATGTTATCAACAACAGTTCGTGCCTCAACCTCAGTATCAACAGCAGAATAACCAAGGTTCATGGGATTATCAGTGCCCTAGTACGTACCAGGATCAGAATTATGGTTATTCGAGTTATGAGCCACAATATTATGAGGGTTCTTCGAACCTTAGTGCTTATCAGGATTACGGTGTTCATACTCAATGCATTGATAGCTTTACCCAGATTCAGCCACCTGATCAGTGTCTGGAATGGCAAGAGGACTGCTACTCACCTCCGATGAATCAAAGTCAGTATGATCAGTTTTCCCCCATGCCACGAGAAGACTTCACCGACAGTCAAATGGAGCAACTAGAGCGATTGGACCAGATCTTGCAAGAGCGACTGCTGGACATGCAAGAGTTCAAGATAAGTACGGACTCGCCATAAGAAATCTTCAAGAGAGGTGGTGCAATTGATTGAAATAATGGAGTTCGAGCGAGGCAAAACGAGGCATGTGCAAAAGAGGTGGTTAAGGATGATGAGGTGCTCATTGAAGAAATTCAGGTTGAGAATAAGGTTGAGGATTCAGTTTGCTATAATGAGATTTCAGAGTTAGAGGAGCAGGAGATTGATTGGCCATCTTTAGTAAAGCCACTGGGAGAGTTGGTAGTGTTTAATATAACGGTCCCGGATTACTACATTCGTCCACCCTGTGAGGATGAATTTTCTGCGGTCCAGTTTGTGTACTCCCCGATGGATGAACTTTATGGAATAGTAAAGAAGATGGTTCGACGGTCGATAACGAGAAGATTCTCTGGCTGGGAGGAGGTGACATCGAGAATTAAAAGAGGTACGTTTCTAGACAATACAATTTCAATGGTTCTCGCATTGTTAATTTTTCTTAAGCTATTGATCTTTTTGAGTTCGGATTTTGGTTGATTGAGTCTGTTTAGAGTCACCCTGTCGAGCAAACGACGTTAAACAAAAAGCGCTACCGGGAGGCAGCCCGTTAAAATAATACTAATAATTTGGATAAAGACTAGTCGTAATAAAATGTAGAATCTGTGGAAAGATGAACACAAAGCACAACCAAGTCTCGAGATGAAGGTTTGAATGTCATTAAACAGGGAACGATTAGGTGGTTATCCGAAAATCCCGATGGAGAAAAAAGATAAAATTCAAATACATCATTTCTTGGACTTAGGTTGTTAAAATGCTTTGAAAGAACCCTTGAGGATCTGGGTATAAAAGACTCAATACTCTTTCACACATTTCATTTTATGATCTAGTCTGTTTCAAATTTTTGGTCGTTGTAGTATAGTGGTGAGTATTCCCGCCTTAATAAAACTGTGTGTAATAAAAATAAATCTAGGAATAGCTGAGTTGACTATGATATATGCTCATGTGATACTCTCTATGATACGTATATGCTTAGATGTTCTCGTGCTTTACCCGTGTGGGTTATTTTTCCATCTAAAGCTATTATATTGCCTATCGAATTTTCGACGTGACGGGGCCATTTCCTTATTATTCCCATATCCCTGCTCGATGTCTTGGCACGAGGACCATGTCCCGTGTTTGCTTTGTTTTGGTTGTTTTGGTACAGGGATTCGGGATGTGCTTTCTCATGCATTGTTACGGGATTCGATAGCACCTTTCTCGCTAGGTCTATAAGTTTAAGTCTTTCTCTCTATCTCTCGGGGATAATGCAAAATCGTAAGTGGGGGGTAGAGACGTGGTTGGTTTAGCAATGGCAGTAAGTGTTTATTTTGTATCAGAAAATCCCTTAGTTTTTGATTTTTTTAGCATTAATGAGTTGATTAAAATGAATTATATAAGGTATATATATCATGGATTTGAAGCTGTAATGATCAATTCGGATATGTATAACAAATTTGAACCGTAAGTGCATTTTAGCCTAAATCTATTTGTATAACATGAATTCCTTCACATAAGCCTTTGATATTGAAGCGAAAAATTTTAAACTCGTATCCATTCGGTATCCTAGTGATTATCCTGAGAGACTTGCGGTAACTTAGTACCTAACTTCGAACGTGTACTGTGAATATCTGAAGGTTTGAATGTGATAGAAATGATATAAGTTAAGTTTATTGGGAAAGTGGAATGAAATGAAGAATACCAAACTAAGTTGAACTACATTCGTCCACCCTGTGAGGATGAATTTTCTGCGGTCCAGTTTGTGTACTCCCCGATGGATGAACTTTATGGAATAGTAAAGAAGATGGTTCGACAGGCTGATAACAGAAGATTCTCTGGCTGGGAGGAGGTGACATCGAGAATTAAAAGAGGTACGTTTCTAGACAATACAATTTCAATGGTTCTCGCATTGTTAATTTTTCTTAAGCTATTGATCTTCTTGAGTTCGGATTTTGGTTGATTGAGTCTGTTTAGAGTCACCCTGTCGAGCAAACGACGTTAAACAAAAAGCGCTACCGGGAGGCAGCCCGTTAAAATAATAATAATAATTTGGATAAAGACTAGTCGTAATGAAATGTAGAATCTGTGGAAAGATGAACACAAAGCACAACCAAGTCTCGAGATGAAGGTTTGAATGTCATTAAACAAGGAACGATTAGGTGGTTATCCGAAAATCCCGATGGAGAAAAAAGATAAAATTCAAATACATCATTTCTTGGACTTAGGTTGTTAAAATGCTTTGAAAGAACCCTTGAGGATCTGGGTATAAAAGACTCAATACTCTTTCACACATTTCATTTTATGATCTAGTCTGTTTCAAATTTTTAAAAATAAATCGTTGTAGTATAGTGGTGAGTATTCCCGCCTTAATAAAACTGTGTGTAATAAAAATAAATCTAGGAATATGGCAGTAAGTGTTTATTTTGTATCAGAAAATCCCTTAGTTTTTGATTTTTTTTTTAGCATTAATGAGTTGATTAAAATGAATTATATAAGGTATATATTTCATGGATTTGAAGCTGTAATGATCAATTCGGATATGTATAACAAATTTGAACCGTAAGTGCATTTTAGCCTAAATCTATTTGTATAACATGAATTCCTTCACATAAGCCTTTGATATTGAAGCGAAAAATTTTAAACTGTATCCATTCAGTATCCTAGTGATTATCCTAGAGAGACTTGCAGTAACTTAGTACCTAACTTCTGAACGTGTACTGTGAATATCTGAAGGTTTGAATGTGATAGAAAGGATATAAGTTAAGTTTATTGGGAAAGTGGAATGAAATGAAGAATACCAAACTAAGTTGAACTACATTCGTCCACCCTGTGAGGATGAATTTTCTGCGGTCCAGTTTGTGTACTCCCCGATGGATGAACTTTATGGAATAGTAAAGAAGATGGTTCGACAGGCTGATAACAGAAGATTCTCTGGCTGGGAGGAGGTGACATCGAGAATTAAAAGAGGTACGTTTCTAGACAATACAATTTCAATGGTTCTCGCATTGTTAATTTTTCTTAAGCTATTGATCTTCTTGAGTTCGGATTTTGGTTGATTGAGTCTGTTTAGAGTCACCCCGTCGAGCAAACGACGTTAAACAAAAAGCGCTACCGGGAGGCGCCCGTTAAAATAATAATAATAATTTGGATAAAGACTAGTCGTAATGAAATGTAGAATCTGTGGAAAGATGAACACAAAGCACAACCAAGTCTCGAGATGAAGGTTTGAATGTCATTAAACAAGGAACGATTAGGTGGTTATCCGAAAATCCCGATGGAGAAAAAAGATAAAATTCAAATACATCATTTCTTGGACTTAGGTTGTTAAAATGCTTTGAAAGAACCCTTGAGGATCTGGGTATAAAAGACTCAATACTCTTTCACACATTTCATTTTATGATCTAGTCTGTTTCAAATTTTTGGTCGTTGTAGTATAGTGGTGAGTATTCCCGCCTTAATAAAACTGTGTGTAATAAAAATAAATCTAGGAATATGGCAGTAAGTGTTTATTTTGTATCAGAAAATCCCTTAGGGCCCGTTTGGATTGAAGGAAATAAATAGAAAGGAAAAGGAAAGATAGTGACGGAGAAGAAAGAAGAGGGGAAGGAGAGATTGTGAGGTTTATTTTGAGTGTTTGGATAGAACTAGACGGAAAGGAAATGAAAGTTTAAAAGTGTGTTTGGAATGTCAATGAAAAACAAAGGAAATCACAAGATTATAAATGATTTTCCAATTTTAGACATTAGGTTAGTGAGTTATTAGTATTAATTTTAAGGTTATTTAAGTAATTATATAAATAAATAAAATTTGAAGAGGTAATTATAAAAAATATTTAAAAAAAATATCATTCCCTTCCAAATCTTGCAGAAAATTGACGGAAAGCAGGCAGTCTAATTTCTATTAGATCATTTCCTTTGGTCTCCCTCCTTCACCTTTCCTTTCCTTCTCCTATTGACATACCAAACACCTCAATTAAAATCAGCCCAAGCCCTTTCTTTTCTTCTCCTCCCTTTTCTTTCAATCCAAACTGGCCCTTAGTTTTTGATTTTTTTTTAGCATTAATGAGTTGATTAAAATGAATTATATAAGGTATATATTTCATGGATTTGAAGCTGTAATGATCAATTCGGATATGTATAACAAATTTGAACCGTAAGTGCATTTTAGCCTAAATCTATTTGTATAACATGAATTCCTTCACATAAGCCTTTGATATTGAAGCGAAAAATTTTAAACTGTATCCATTCAGTATCCTAGTGATTATCCAAGAGAGACTTGCAGTAACTTAGTACCTAACTTCTGAACGTGTACTGTGAATATCTGAAGGTTTGAATGTGATAGAAAGGATATAAGTTAAGTTTATTGGGAAAGTGGAATGAAATGAAGAATACCAAACTAAGTTGAACTATATATATGTCGGATGTAGCTACCAATGATTTGAGTGCGTAGGGCGTTATCACGAAACGTCCTATATCACTATGAGGTTTAAAAGCTCCCGACTGCCTGATGATAGTAGTCCAGCTAGGGTGTTATCACGAAACATCCTATTGCTGGGAATGAAGGCATATGCTACATATGTGAAATTAAGTGAGTTTTGAAAAAAAAAAAAAAAAAGAAAAAAAAAAAAAGAAGAATGGTTGAAAACTTAGTTATCTTCTGACTATCCCCAGTATAAACTGAATGATATGCTTTAGGGATTATCCTAATAAGTACACGGGAGGACGTTGTGTGGAACTATTACTGCCTATACCTAGGAAAGTCATTAGGACTGTCTGAATGGATACTTGTGCGTTTGCTTGAATTATTCAAGAAGGATAATGGAAATTGAAAAGGCTTGTCACACACTCACTCTGTTATACATTTATATTAAGGTTAACGTGTGGTTATGATTCGATTGGTTGTATCATCTGGTTGTTCTTTATATCTTATATCTTCATGAATTTGTCCCTCATTCATTTTGTTTTATCGCTTGTTTTGCTCGAGGACGACCAAAAGCTAAGTGGGGGGTTGTGATGAGGAAAAAATTCACTGTTATTATGATAACATTTTACCCCACTTCTGATATCATTTTGAGCATCATTATATCATTTCGAGTCATTAATTCCTAAGTTTCATCTAAGTATGTTATTAGTAGTTATTTTATAAAATATCGTGTTTTTACTAGTTTTTGTACCGGTTTAGTAACCGGAGTGTCGTGTAGAAATTATGTTTGGTATTATCTATGAAATATCTATCAAAAACCTATGAAAAATATATCAGTATAAAAATATATCCACAGTACAAATACTGTTCTGTTAAAACTTTTATTGTCAGATTTACTCGCGGTTCGTTTCTTAGTGTTCAGGTAAGAAAGATAAGATTTTCTCATGGAATCGAAGCCGAAGACCGAATGACGAGACGGAGATTTTGCTGATCGAAGGAAGCTTCGATTCGAATCAGGAAGCCCTTGATTCGAATCAGCCCAAAACTTGGAGCCCAAGGCCAAGCCAAATACATCACTTTTGAGCCTAAAAGATGTATTTTGAAGAATAGAAGAAGGTGCCACAAGTTTACAAGATTAAACGGATCATTTTTCCTAAAGTGCTACTACCGTAACTTATCTTCAACGGAAATTTGACCCAACTTAAAAGGCATTTTCTGGGGATGACTTCTTGATGAAAGTTGTAGATCTTTAAACGAGTTTTCCAACGCATTTTGAATTACGTTAATCGGAGGTCTACAACTCGAGTTATGGGCGTTTTACCAAAGCTGATTCAAATCAGCATTTAGCTGATTCGAATCAGCCCCAAGTACTTGGGCACCAAGGCTTTCCTTGCCTATATATATCACCCCAAATTCACTTGAAACTTTGCCCCTTTCTTCTCCCTTCCCTCTTCATCTTCTCCTTCTATTTTTCATGTTTTGGGGCCTATATATATCTATATAGATATATATATTTGTAGTTGTAATTCTTCGAATAGTTATCGTTATAATATCGTTTCCGTTCTTCGTTCTTTCTTTCGTTTCTTTCCGTTTTCAATATATATATAGATATAATTTCCTTTTGTTTCTTTTATTTTTCTTGTCTTTCTTTCTTTTATTAGTTGTACTACATATATATATATATATATATATATATATATATATATATATATATATATATATATATATATATATATATATATATATATATATATATATATATATATATATATATAGCATATATTCCCTTTGTCCCCTTGTCCCCCTCTTGTTTTTATTCCCCTTGATCTTTTATTCCCTTTGTCTTCTTTTAATTTTCTTTCCTTCCGTATGTTTCAATATATATATATATATATATATATATATATATATATATATATATATATCTAGCTATCTATTTATCTACTTATATATATATACTTATGTACTTATATATATTTATGTATCTATATATATATTTATAGATCTATATATTTATATCTATATATATACTTATGTATTTATATAAATCTATATATTTATATATATATATATATATATATTAACTATATGTGTAGCTAAATATATACATAGCCGAATTATGTGAAATTTGGTGAAATCAACCATCGGAAGATGAAATAAGGGGTGTGTAGTGCTTTTTGTTGTATCTTGCACTTTTCACGTCTTAAAACTTGTTATAATGGATTTGGACTAGATTAGCTATCTAGGTCAAAGATCACACATATCACTCTTGAGAGTTGTTCAGAGAGAGTGGTGTGGGAAAATGGTTCTAAGATCACGGCGTAGACCCGGCTTAGTTGTTAAGCCCGGGCCCAAAGTGAGGTTACTCGTTTTTTACGTTTAAGCAGCTCTAGTGCAAAACATGACTTGTTAGTGAATCTTCTAAAGGGAAGGGTAGTTAACATGGCATAAGGTGTTAGGAGAGAGTTGTTCGACCTTAGCACCGGGTTTAGGAGTTTGCACCCGTGAGATTGAATGCGAGAGTTCGTTTGCACATTCCTGGTTTTGTCTATCCTTGGGGTTGAAACTAATCATTTGGATCATGGTTTGGCTATGCTTTTTAATCTTATTAGTTAAACTTTACTTTTTGCATTAGTATAATATCTCTCCACCTAAACTTTGATCGCCTAGACTAAGACACACGTTCGCTTTGGTACTCACAACCACATTTCCCTTGGGATCGACCTCGTACTCATGTAGCTATCCTGACAATCGACCCGGTACTCTGCTGGTTAGAGAGTTGGTTTACCCACGATTACGAGTCCTTTATAAATTGTATTTTTGAAGGGGTAAATTAAGCTCATCTGATAAATACTACTGAACCAGATTAGAATGTCAATCCACCCAAATGCAGTGGGAGTATGGTTTATCCATTGACTCACTGTGATCATGCAGACTTTACATTTTACTGGGGGTGATTGATCACCTATGGTCTTTTTGGGAAGACTGTATAGGATTTTGACAATCGGAGGTTGGTTTAAAGCCATAAACCAGTATATGGAGCTATGGTACTCCAGTTCTGTTAACGATCTTGTAGAACCACCTGAGTGTCTCAGGCCCGGTGGGAGTAATTGGATCTACATGATGAGAATGAATAGAAAGTTTGTCTTTCTAAGCAAAGCCAAGTGGTCTAGGGTTAGTTCCCTGAGAAGTAGATAGTTCAAAAGGGGTGATGCCCTTACACTTTCTCACCACTCAATCTTGCTTAACTCCGTGGAAAGCATAAAGACTACCAGGGGTGATGCCTTGAAACTTTCTTGCCCAACTACGGAGCTTAGATTCATTCGGAACAGAAGGATTTTAGCTTAAATCCAATGGCAGATTGACTGCCTATGCTTATATCCATCGGTGGATTAAAGTAAACCTTCAGGTCATTAAAATTCACATGTTTTGAAATGAATGGGCTTGACCAGAATATTGATGAGTCTTTTGTAGACCAGAGAATCAATATTGGTAAAGTAGTAGACGTTAGTGTTTATACATGTAACACTGTAATAGTTGGAAACAACATGGGTGTGTTATCTGAAGTCAAAAATTGACGAGCCAAAGCTTTTCTGAATCAGAGAAGTGGACTATATTCTTAGAATTTGATTCGGTCGAATTCATGAGAACAAGTTGTTGGCAATATCCCATCCATCTTATTGGTTAAAGATGATGATGCATTTCTTTGCATGCTAGATTCAACGAGAGGTTTCCTACCCAACCCCTTATGGAATAATTCTCTAAATCTTCGGATATAGAGAAAATAGGATAGATTCTCTTTTGGATAGAGAAAGTCAGGTTATTAAAAGGCAATAACAGTCGAATGTTGGATTCGGATGGTGAAAGCAGTATAGTGCATCCTCAAGTATCTAGAGAGAACGAGGAATCATATGCTTGTGCATTCGGGTGCGATCCTGAGTGTCGTTGACTATACGGATTCTGATTTTTTGTCGGATTAAGGATGATCGTGAATCGATATCAGACTCAGTGATGGAGCTATAGTCTGGAGCAATCTAGTATTGTCAATTTGACTCTGTTAGTCGAATACAAAGCAGCTTTCGGACCAGCTAAAGAGGCAGTATGGCTTGAGAAGTTCGTTGTTGGATCGGGAAGTGATTCCAGGTCTCGATGAGCCGATATCATTTTACTGTGAAAACAGTTGAGAGGTAGCTCATATAAATGATCTTCGCAATCACACGAGGTCAAAAGCATATTGAGAGAAAGTACCACCTGGTCAGACAGATCGTGCAAACAGGCGATGTTTCGGTCTTAAAGATCGCCTCGAGCCGACAACTTAGCTGATCAGTTTACCAAGCCGTGTGGCATCTAGTGTCACTGATAAGCGCTTGGCGGGTATGAAAATATGTCTCATCTGCTTTAGAGCAAGTGGGAGAATGTTGTGGATAGATAAGATACGGGTGTAGTGTTCTAAAAACAATCATTGCTTGTCTTTACGGTAAAGTGGGAGATTGTTAGATATAGTGTGCCCGAAAGACAATTGTTGCTTATCCGTACGGGCAAGTGGGAGATTGTTGGAAACAATCATTGCTTGTCTTTACGGGCAAGTGGGAGATTGTTAGATACAGTGTGCCCGAAAGACAATTGTTGCTTATCCTTATGGGCAAGTGGATCAAAGTATGGGGTCTATTGATTAAACCACCATTAATGCGCCCAGAACATTTTATGGTGTGACAGTCTTATCCGGACCGTCGACATTGGTTGTCTAAGTGGGGCATTTATATATGATGTAGTCATATAGGACTGGACCGATTTAATCTTTGTTTCTCATATAATTCCGTGATTGAGAATCTTATTAAATCACATGATGATCATTTATGGATTAACCTTAATCCTAAAGTGATTACAGGCTCCTACTTGTTTCAGGATAGGGTTTGATGTGGTCGTTAAGTATCTCTAAGAGGCGCGGTCCGAATCACTTTCACGTTGGCACTATTCTAGAATGAGTGAGAAGTGTGTGTCTCACATATATGGAATCCATTGCTTCCTGCGGGAAGTAGAAAGACAAACCCCTTATTTGTTGATCCTAGAAACTGATCGATCCCGGCAGTTCGTATTGGTTAGAACTAATTGATCACTATTGGGTTAATGGTAAATAAGGATAAGATGTATTGAAGAAGGTTTACGGAAATAATCCTGTTTCATTACGGATAGTCTATGAAGGGTTAGTTTATATGTAATGATTATATCAATGGACACTTATCGACTCGACTCGACGTTTTGAGAATAAGTTATATCTATAATCGATAGAGTTCAGTTTCGGATTTATGGTGGCGTAATTCCGGAATTAATGAGTTCAGTAGAAATATTCTGTTCGATGAATATTTTATTTAATTTATTGTAGCTACTGATTATAGGTCCATGGTCCCCGGGTTGGCTCCTAACACGCGAGTGTTTTCTCGTTTTATGGAACCTCGAGATTAAATTAAATAGTTGGTCTATTTAATGAATATGCAATATTATTTATTTGGTAAATAATATGTAAATAGAAAAGACATTTTCTATTAAAATGACTAAAAAAATGGCGCCACATTTGAAAAAATTAGGAAAAGAAATTTTTTTAGATTATGTCACATGTGTAATTAATTAATTATCTATTTGTTGGATAATTAATGGAAAAATTAAGAGATTGATTTTTTGGGAATTATCTCTTATTTTGTGGGAAAATATCTTTTCCTTATGTGAATAGGTTTTTGTGGTGTGAAAAGGATAACTCTCTTGACTAGTCATTTTCCTATATAAAGAGAATTCCTCCTAGCACAATACACACATGAATTTGTGCCACACATCAAAATAAAGGAAGAAAAATTAGTTTCTTGCCTTAGTCATCTAGAGGAGAAAAACCTAGGGTTATTCTTGGGCATATTCGAGGAGGTTCTACGGCGAGGATCGACGTCCACCAGTCGTCGCTAGGAGATACAATCCGGAAGACTACGGCGTCTCCCTTGGTCGATTTTATCATCTCTCTCCGGTATGGGTAAATCTACTAACCTTCTCGTAGGATTAATTAGTTATGTCTCATATCGTAAATTGCATAAGCTTCCGCTGTGTTAAGATCGAGTGTCTCATCGGTGCTATTACTCCTAGCAAATGGGTCTTTCAGAGAAAGACCGACATGACGGTAACGTGACTACCTACAAAGCTAGGCTAGTGGCAAAAGGTTATAAACAAAGACGATGAGTTGACTATGACAAAACCTTTTCGCCTGTTTCCATGTTAAAATCCATTAGAATTTTTCTCGCTATTGCAGCATACCATGATTACAAAATCTGGTAGATGGATGTGAAAACAGCTTTTCTTAACGGGAACCTGTCTGAGGAAGTGTATATGACACAGCCTGAGGGTTTCACAACCAATGACGCCAGGATGGTGTGTAAACTGTAGAGATCCATTTATGAATTAAAGCAAGCTTCTCGGAGTTGGAATCTTCGCTTTGATTAGATAATCAAACAGTTTGATTTCATCAAGAACGAAGATGAGCCCTGTGTTTACAAGAAGGTTAGTGGGAGCACCATTGTGTTCTTAGTGCTTTATGTAGACGACATATTGCTCATAGGGAATGATGTGCCTATGTTACAGTTAGTCAGAGCTTGGTTATCCAAGAACTTCTCAATGAAGGACTTGGGTGATGCAACCTATATTCTAGGAATAAAGATCTATAGAGATAGGTCTAAAAGGTTGCTTGGTCTGTCGCAATCCACATATATAGACAAAATGCTGAAGAGATTCAGCATGGAGCAGTCCAAGAAAGGATTGCTGCCCATGTCACAGGGGGTCTACCTGTCGAAGGGAATGAGTCCTAAGACAGAGTTGGAAAAGGGCACAAATGAGTAAGATCCCTTATGCTTCGGCGATCGGGTCTATCATGTATGCCATGTTGTGCACAAGACCAGATGTCTCGTACCCTCTTAGTATGAGTAATAGGTACCAGTCCAATCCAGGTGATGGTCACTGGATTGCTGTCAAGAATATCGTCAAGTACTTAAGGCGTATTAGGGATATGTTCCTGGTTTTCGGGAATGATGATTTATTGTTATGAGGTTACACAGATGCTAGTTTCCAAACTGACAAGGATGACTTTAAGTCACAGTCTGGATTTGTTTTCACAATTAACGGCAGAGCAATGAGCTGGAAGAGTTCCAAGCAGTAGACTACTGCAGACTCTATAATGGAATCCGAATACATAGCAGCCTCGGAGGCGGCAAAGGAAGCAGTTTGGATGAAGAAGTTCATTACTGAACTTGGTGTGGTTCCCTCCATTGAAGGTCCAGTGCCTCTGTACTGTGATAATAATTAATGGGGCGATATCTCAATCAAAGGAACCTAGGTCTCATCAGAAGTCCAAACATGTGCTACGATGCTATCACTTGATTAAAGAGATAGTAGATAGATGAGATGTAAAGATAGAGAAAGTCCACACGGATGATAACATAGCTGATCCGTTAACCAAGGCGTTGTCTCAAGCAAAGCATGAGAAACATGTTCACTTGCACTATCTTAGGCATATGAGTGATTGGCTTTAGGCCAAGTGGGAGATTGTTGGAAAGGTGTCCTAAACCCAATCGGGTTAGACCGGATTTGACCGGGTCGGGTTGTTTACAGTCTATTTAGTTAATGTAATAACTTTATTATGATTAATAAAACCACTTATGTTATTGTATATATTGTTTATCTTCATATTATTTGTTGTATATATATGGTAACGTCCCTAGTATCAAACTGTGATAGAGAAACCATGATAGTGATTATGGTTGATGAGATATCTAATCACTCTAACAAGTTTGGTACTTAAATGTCTCTAGTCTTATGTACCGTCAAATGAGACATTGATAGTATAACCAGACTAGCACGTATTGGATGTCTTCTATCTTATAGAATGTAGGGATAGATCTCGTCTATCAAAGTGTAGAGACACTTGGACTGCACGTGGACGTGTATTAGAGAATGCGTACGTTAGACTGACCCACTTACATTAAGTGTCACACTATGTGGCGGTTGTGTAATTATCCTTTAGACCGGAGTCTTCATGGCATCACGGTGTGGATTGTCATGCTTTGACACTCTTGAGATTTCCCCTAGCCACGGGGCGATCATACGGTAGTGATTGGGTATGATATTGAAGCATGCAGAGTATACATGATTGGTCATCCGGGAATCGCGTATCCTATGATTGTGATCGAATATCCGAAATGACCTTCTTATAAGGAATGTCTAGCTCTCGAGAATCTTTGCAAAGTGGGAGTAAATGTGTTATTCCGAGAGAGCATGATATCCAGATTATAAGATACGATCGTTAATGTATTGACACTCGAGATACGATCGTATGGATATTATTACATCGATAGGATTGTAAGTTACATGGTAACTGTTTCATATGAAATGTAGTAGTCATTGCTTTTGACTCTTCCGATTATTGGGGGTCACGTGTGTTGCTAGACGCTATCCCGTGATCGTTAAGCATGAAAGGCATTTTCGTAATTTGCACTTTGTGTCTACGGCCAACATATTCGGAAACTATCGAGTCACACACATATGAACATCAAGTCGGATTAAAATGCGGTTATAGTTGATAACCAAATAATGAAAGTTTATCTCTAGACTATAAAGGTTATAGTGTAAATTAATATGGTGGTATTTATTTATTATGAATAAATAAAATACAAGATATTAATTATATACAAATTATATTAACTAAAAAATATTTCGGAAGTCAATTTATTGACTATATGGGCGCCACAATTGATGTGTATAAGATATACTTGGATTGTCCACTTTAATTTGTGCGGCTAAAAGTATGACGGAATAATTTTCTTGTATATTAGTACCTATTACATAGTTACTGTCTAATTTATTTTGAAAAGAAAGCAAACATAAAGTACACATTATCATGATCACATGTAGAGTTTGATTATCTGAATGATGTCATCTTACAAATAAAGTGACCTTGGAAGATCTTTTTGTGTGTATATATATACACACACATGTTTACAATGTTATCAACGAGTATCATCACCATCATCAGTGAAAAGCATGCCGCAGTAGTCATATGGAAATTCAAGATCAATGACACAGAAACATATATTAGGATTAATAGATTTATCAGCTTTATAGCAGTTATCAAAAACTCCACTGTGGCAATCAACAATAGGGTCATGGCATGTAGGATATGTTGGCTCCAACAATTTACGAATTAGTTTTCTCCCTCCCGTAGGATTAGATACCAGCACTGCTTCCTTGCTTGGATTATTAGCTACAACAAAAACCGGGGAAAAATAATTAATACTTTTAGTCTTTTCGAGTAACTAATAATGTGTTTTTCATATCATAATCAAAGAAATATATATATATATATATATGATATGGTGTAAACTTTATTTAATTTTTGTAGGTACACGTATCATTATTCATGACTTTATTGGCCGAGCTAGGCCCATGGACGCTACTAACATGTAGAGTTAACTTCTTCTTTTTTCATATTTCTTAAAACCTCATGTTATCCGGAAACCACTGGTCCGACTAATTCGATATAAGTGGGAATTTCGCAGTGACACAGTATGATCAATGCCTTAAAAAGAGGAAATTTAAAATATATATCATTGGATAAATATAGTTTTCGATGTATACCCTTATTTTTCATCCTTAGAGCATTAGCATCAAAGTCCATACCTTTTATCTCGATATATTTTTTATTCTTTTTTTTTTCTCTCTCTGTCTAACAATATTTAATTTTGAAAAATTTATATATAGATAAAAAATGAATATTTTAATAACGTAAGAATAGAGATAGAGATACTGATATAGAGTATTGTAAATTTAATTACTATATAAAGTAGGATATTTATTTTTTTAATATTATTTTTTTAGATAAAAATAGAGACTCTGATGCTAAGTGATTTTATGGTGCAACGGTTGTACCAAGTGGCATACTTTAGAGCCATTCATTTTAACTCTCTTTCACATAATACATTTTTGGCGTGTGTGAAAGGTTAGAAATGAAAGGTGGTAAAGTATGCCACTTGGTACAACCTTCATACAATGGTTGCACCATAAAATTTTTCCTGATGCTATGTTCTAAGGATGCCGTGAAACATTCTTGTGAGGCATGCTAAATTTCATTGTGGCCGACGTACACTAACACAGCGAAGACACTTTTTTTTTTTTCCTGATTTCCTACTTTACCACGGCTACAGAAATTCTTTTTAATACAAAATCACGTTATTTGTAAATGAAAAAAAACAAAAAAACAAAAACAAAAAAAACAAAAAACAAAAAATCGATATTAGCATATCTCCCAGCCTCTCCCTCCCGCTTTTCTTCTTCAACCTGTACCCTGTCAAACCTCCGGCGTCCTTTTTTTCTGTTAAATTTACTGACCTTTCCGTCATCCACAATAACCGCGAATTTCAAACCCATCTTATTCATCTAGTTTCTTCATCACTATTATCGTGATTTTTTTTTAATCCGGTTGGTATTTATGAAATCTAGCTGTCTTACTTCGAGTTTCTTGCTTATGTTTCTATATATAATCCATCGAAGGTGGATTAGTTTGATGTAATTGGTTCGAAATACTGAAAAAGTAAAATGGGTTTGTAAATTTGACATAAAGGGACTAAGGGAGCAAGAATAGGGATGGTGGAAGAACCTCAGAGGAAGGACGCCGGCGGTTGGACGAAGAAGATAAAGAGTATGAACGCCGGCAGTTTGGCAGGATTAGGGGTGGCAATGGGTCGGGTAGGGGACGGGTTTAGCTCCACCCGACCCATACCCACTCCTAAATTTTTTTACCCATACTCGACCCATACCCGAACGGGTATACAGGAGGGAGGAAGTAGAAAAAGATGGAGGGGGGGATTGCCATCCCTAGGCAGGGAGGGAGGAGGAAAAAGATGGGGGGGGGGAGGGGGGGGAAAAAAATTATTGAAAAAGGAGGGTTTTTCTTTCTTTCGGTAATCACCTGTTTTGTTAAAAATAATAATACAATAATAAAAAGGGGTTTATCGTTAAAAATAACAATTTGAATATAGAAACATGTAAAAATGACGGTGAAATATATTTTTTTAGTAAAATGGACATGTTATTATTCCAGTGTCATTTAAATTATTTCGTATTCAATTAGAAAAATGAATATACATTTTGATCTGATTGTCGAAACATGATAATTCCTTTAATCATTTTTTTTCCGTACTTTTTATTTAGACATCTCATTTGATATTTTTTTCAATGTCATTTCGAGTTCATTTTGTAAAAAACACATAAACAGTGGAACAGTGAAACATTGGATTTGAGGTCAGTTCCACTACAACAAACGGTGGATTTAGAGTTATGTACAGTGAATTTGTCCTTATTACCTAATTTATAATTTCATTGTGATGATTCCTATTTTCCCCCATATTATTTTTTTTTGTCTTTTTAAACCATTTCCCCCCTCATGAAAAAAGGTGGGGCCGTGGTATTTTTCAAATAGCTTGATTTTTTTTTTTGTCCCTGCTGTGTTAGTGTAGACCGACCCCTATGAAAAATAGCACAGTCATTAATAATCGTTGTACTATAACCCTTCTCATGAAAAATAAGGATTTACATCAAAAATTTTTTTACACAAAGTTATATATTTTGAATTTCTAATTTTAAAAAAGTTCAAAGCAAAAAAGAAACACAAGAAATTACCATTTGATTCTCCAACATTGACATCTTTTCTAGCATCAATCCACCGATTGTTATCAGCATCAAGATTCCATCCATTTTCATTTTTGACTGCATTTTCCTTGGAACTAGCATTAGCAGCAAATGCAACAACGAATGCGATAATAATTATGAAAACTTTGTCTGCCATTAAATCTTGCACTACGCTTACTATATGAAAGATTTATGGGAGGCCTGATTATGTTTAACTATTTCCATATCTCATTTTATATACAAATTATGCCTAGCATTGATAATGTCAATCAGCTGGCAAACAATTAGATATATAGAGTTTAGTTTAAATGAAAGATTGATGATCGTTATTAAATTTATCTTACGATTTGATAAGAATATTATCTTTATTTCATTTTTGTTTGAATATTCATTTATCTTCAATATAATATAAAGGAGGAAGCAATGTAAAATTTTATTCATTCAATAGGTTACACAGTTCAGAGTCTTTTACGTCTCTACACGCATTCTGATTTCTATAAATATTGTACTGTGTGATTGATGATGAGAAACGAAATACGATTGACCGAAATTTAGCATGGTATCGGAGCGAGGTTATTAAAAAAGAAAAAAAGAAAAAAAGAAGACGACGTTGAAGAAGAAGAAGAGGAGGAGAGATCAAGTTGAATAAGGATACCCTAGTTTATAATTAAGGGCAGCGCTGGATTCTTTCATTAGCCAAGCAAAAGCTCTGTAAATTGAATTAGTGGACAGTAAATTGATCATGACCTTCGTCTCTTAGAAAGAAGAAGAAGAAAATAAAAGGGAAAAGCTTCGATCAGCGTGTTCAGCAAAAAAAAAAAAAAAAAAACAACAACAACAGCAAAACAAACTCCCATCGTCTTCTTTCTTGGAACAGATCCTTTCTCCTTCAGCGGGGCCAGAAATGGCTGTGGTGGCTGAACAAGACAGGATTTTGGCAGCGGTTCAGACTATTATATAGGAGGAAAGGTCGTGGGCTTTTGATGGTAGGTCGCAGCAACCGCAGAATGACGCCATGATGGCGGATACCGAGCAGCCGGAAAGACCAAATGGACAAAAATCGGCGAACTCAGCTTCTAAATCCTCTCGCCGAGATGGCAATTGTACGCCCTTGTTCCGGATACCGAGTCCTTATCCGGAAAATAACGCCTAGCATGCATATAATTAAAAATTAATCTAATTATATATCTAAGCCTTACGTAAGCATACATTAGAGACAAAGCAGAAGGCAAAACGACTAATAAACGATCGAAAGTAACACATGCTGCATCTACTACATCATCAAAGACTTATTATAATCATTAAATACAAATGTATCCGTTACAAACGTTAACCATAAACTCAAACCATTGATTTCCATCGTTATAAAAGACAAGAGAATCTATGCCCAAAAGTAAACTGAAAGTAAAGACAGTAGACGTCATCTGCATCATCTGCGGGTCACTCCTCAGTGGCCTAAAAAACGACCTACAAACATCACCTTCTCGGGGTGGGAACAAGAAAGGGGAGGGAGTAAGTACATACGTACTTAGTAAGGAGTAGAAGAAACGGTTTCACACAATATATACCATATTATACATAACAAATAAATTCTACAATCTCTACTACATAGGTTGCATTGAGATCACTTTCACTCTCTACTAGATCACATAGTACACCGTCACGCACATAAGTTTGTTACATCAATACCAAAGGACACTGTGCATGGTGAGAATGCATCGAGACACAGGTCTCCATGTAGGAAATTACACGTTAGCCCTTGACACATAACTCAAAAGGGGGCTGTAAGAATCACATGCTTCGATTTAGAAACGTGTCTTATCAATGATATTGACGTTTTAGCTTTTAGACAACCACATATGTATTTACGAGTTTAGATCTAACCACCTGATTCATTCACATAAAGGCTTTCTAAGAGCTTCTAGTTGTAGACATTTAGTTACTCTACCTAACACGTTGTAAAAAGATCATTGACTACTAAGTTAATGTCCCACAAGGCCTAAACAATGCCTTCCGGTGCTCTCACCTTCTCCCTGCAGAGGGTCTCAGTTGTGGTGCTGAGCCATGGCTACCAGAAATCGCAACTAGACATTGCCAATTAACATTTAATGTTCCCAAAAGAACATATAAGCCACATTCTATCGTGTAATATTCATAGAAGCACAAAAATTTCCACCGTAATATATTATACCATTAGTATAACAATTACCCATACATCATACCATTAGTATACCCTTTTAATATATAAATTAAATACAGTTACTTACCATATATAATATCTATTAAATCAATTATATTAATACACTTTTTTTTTTCTTCCAGAAAATAGAATACATATACAAATTTCTTTTACTTCTAAATGCATATGCTCCAATCCCTTTTCTTTTTTCTTTCTTTTTATTCACACAACTTTCGGACTAGCTATTGGTGTAGATTTTATTATCATTATAATTATTTTATTTTATTTATTTACTCTTTTTTTTCTACGTAAACTTTATGAACAACAGCATACGCATATATATATTTGGTACAATGACTTCGCATTCGAAAATTTTCGAATTCCATGAAGATATTCAGCATAAGAGAGAGCAGCATTGCCTGAGTACCATAAAATCAATTCAATGAACACACATACAAGTCTCTTTAGTAAAAAATAAAAATAAATAAATAAATCCTTACCGCTGCAAACATCATGATCCTGAAATCCATGAAAGTTCGACTGCACTGCAGAAGATAAGTTCAGAAAACAAAGCACTTGATGTTACATACATATGAAATCGAGAATTGTGCTTGTGCTATAAATATATCAAGGATTTGTGTTGTGCTTTTCTAAATTACAAATCGGAAAGAAAAAAAAATAATGCAGAGCCATACTGAAGCAAAAACTACAATTTAGAGCTCCACTTGAAGACTTTGAAAGTCATAGGGACTATTTTCTTTAACGGACAGCAGATGCAGTTCAGGTTTGCAGATTGTTTATGAGCTTGGATTATTAGAAACAAAACACCAGATCACTAAAGGTGTCTATATTCCTAAGACCTAGGCATTTTGTTGGCAGTCATAGTGGTAAGAGTGGTTAAGTTGGTGTTGGTGGATGAGGGAGATACTCACGTTACAAATCTGGATAGGCAGTTGTCAAAACATGATAAATAGGAGTGATGTTTGTATTTAAATTGCATTATTAAAAGTGTAAGATGTCTTATTAATGTGACAAGTGAGTGCAGGAATATAAGTTCTGTCTTCTTAAATAAGACTCAAAAAAAATTATTTCATATTCGAAGTAGAAAGTTGCAAGTGAAACTGTATTTTAATTGATAAGTATAATAGCAAGCCAAAAAAAAACTAAAAAAATAAAAACCTAAGGGCTTCATCAAGAAGACAAGAACCTGCAACACACCTGATTCAAAATCACCCTTGACCAGGTTCACGAGACCTTTTAGTGCCTGCGAACGAACTATATGAGCTTCTAAGTCATCCTTATCAACTTCTAGTGTGGTTGTCTCCATAATCTGATAACATTTTTCTGCAAGAACTGAAGCCGAATCAATCTGCATCATGAAATTTATAAGTAGATTTATTAACCAAGCCTTGAATCTCCTTAAAAAATATAGCAAGCTGATTTAAAATGCCACAACTCAGTGAAGGTTTCACCTTGTCCAGTTCTAAGTTGACTCCAACAAGAGCTTCTGTAGCAGCAACTGCAGCAAACACCACAGAATATACGTACAGATATTTCATATCTAAAAAACTAAAAACATTTTCAATAAATTAGCTGACCACATAAGCAACAATTACCTCTTATGCCAATATTAGAAAAGCTCAAATCTTGGATGCTCTGGAGCTTCTCAATTGCTTCTACAAACTTTCCCCTGATAAGGAAAGCATTTGGGGAACAAGAAAAGGCAAGTCCCAATGAAAAAAAAAAAACCATAAAAAAATGGAAAGGATCTATAGCATTGGCTACACAAGGGTGTACGACAAAGTGAAGAAACAAGATCATGTTCTTGATTATGATTCTCAATAAAGATGTTCATTCATACCACAGTTGCAGAAAGGGTGCTGAAATTTTCCTTCCCCGAGAATTCAATAGCAGAAATATCAATTGTCTGTGATAACTGAAAGGTCAAATACTGAAAATAATGAAGATTCATCTGGCTTAGTCCAAATCCATAAAAAGTAGTCATACCAATTTGATGATCTGATCTTGAGCTCATCTCATTAAGAGCAGTCTCACCGATCTGCCTTTGTCTTTGAAACGACAACGAACGAAATCTTCAACCGGGTATGATCAAATGTTAAATAAATATAATTCAAGAATTTCTTACCTTCACATACAGATAGGAGCTCTTTTACATGAATCCAATCTCGTAGTACTTATTCGGTGAGTTTTTCAACTATGATCCCCTTCTACATTTAGAAGCACACTAAAGCCAATACAATATAAACACTAACCAAAAAAACAAAAACAAAAGGTTAAATAGATGTATATACCTCAGGATTGTCTAGCAGCCTAAGAGGTGTACTATCCGTGGTAAGGAGATCCCGTACACACTCGTTGTAGATCTCCATTGCAGAAAACTCCAAAATGAACTTTCTTTCATTGTGCTGAAAATCATCAAATGGTATGGTGATTAAGTAGGTAAAGCCCCATAAATACAATTCAATACATAAGTACAACATTTATTATTACCTTCTGTACATATTCATATATATCTGATATGGTATATTCGGTTATTCCGGTCATGATATAGGTCTTTCGCTTGTTTGTCCATATGCAAAAACAATTGCTGACAAGAACAATCATTATTTTACAAACAAAATAAATTTTTGGTTTAAAAAGTAATTGAAACCCGAAGAACTCACAATTGATCCCATTAACTACTGAAAGGGCAACTTCTTTAGCTCCTTCTTCATAAACCTTCTTGGTTGTACAATCGCCGTTAAATACCCTGTGTACAACCGGATGAACGATTACATAAGCTCACAATAAGTCAGGGCACTGATATAATTGCTCTTAGGATATTTAGCTGTTCTTCAATTATTTTACTTTAATAAAAAAGCCAAAGTATGAAATCATACTGAATAATTATCAGATAAAGCAAAAATTATAGTAGAGCTTCTAAACAGGAGGCAAAGATGTGATGAGCACATCAAACTCCTGTCAGATCGGGCAAAAAATAGCTAATATAACACAAACAACAGAATCAATGGCGGATAAGAGTTCATAGACATCGTAAATTCTTACAGCTGCTCACATAATGTCGCTGAGCATCTGCAAACTTTCAAGAACTCCAATGAACACCACAAAATTCAGACTTTCAAATTGTTCAAAATACTACAATATAGCATATGTGATGCACAGATCAATCAATAGCATGAATTTTTGGCCAAAAACAGAGTCGGGACACCGTCTTTTCCCTCTAAAGAAGATAAAATTAACCACAGAAGAGACAATGTAGTGATGAAACACAGATTCAAAATGATTGGAATCCATTACCAAGTAATATTGTTCAAGATCTTTACATAACCAAAAGGCAACATTAAAAGAACATATACTTTACTCTTTAAACTAATTCAGCCCCTGAAACTTATAATACGATAGAGCAAACGTGAAAATGAACATACTTATACTTTCCCTCGTATATCCTTTTTATAATAATTAAGCAGACAAAATACCTTCAGCCAATGCAATAGAAGACCAAAAAACCATATCTTCTTGCTCGACATTCACCCATTTGTTCGTCACATCTGCAAGATCAATCACCAAAACCCTTGAGTATATGTTGAATTGAGCAGCTAAAACTACAAACTTGAAAACAGATAGGTAAAAAAACTGCTTCCATACCAAACCTTATCCGTAGTATATTCATATAGTTTGTTGCCATCTACCTCTGCCAAAAACCAATTTGCTGAAGTCAATTGCTGAAACAGAATGCATTCATCACCATGATATAGAGAATTCATACACAGAAAAACAACCAGATTTCAAAACTTCAACACGTTGTATAATGACATCGAGATTCCACAATACACAAGATTTTGAGATTGAATATAAAAATTTGCACTTGTTAAAAGGCACCATTACTAAACTACCGTGGCATCAAACTTTGGGCTAGATTTGAAAATGTCAAAACTGGACATTCAATCTATGCAAGCTAGGATTAAACCTTCGAAAGGTCGAGATGGCCCGAAAGTAGATTCAATGTGGTGCTTTTGACAACAGCCATAAAAATTACATTATAACTTACACAAGGATCAGGAATTCGGAAGGAATCAACTGACATGCCCACCAAGTATGATCCAGGATACACATTCTGCAAAATGCATTCATGAATCAAAACAAGAATCTTGTAAAATGCATTATGAATTAAAACAAGAATCTGGAATTTGAAGATACACAAGAAGAAAATGGAACAAAAAACCAAAAAGAAATTGTGTATTTCAAGAACTTACATCAATCAGTTTCTGAACATTTCTAGCTCGTTTTTTAGGTCTGCGAGAAGGCCTAGCACCTGTAAGAGCATAGATATCTTCTTCAATTTCCTCCTTAGATAAAGAGATCCACAACCTTTTCTTCTCCTCCACCGCCTTCTTATGCCCACCAACGCCTTCCGCCGCCGTTCCCCATACCCTGGTACAGTTGGGAGGAAAAGCAGCAACATTTTTCGTTCATCTTTCATCAAACACTTTCTGAACCTTGTTAAATGAACCCATTTGTCAATTAGCCACCCTTCTCGGTCTCAATTTCCATGGCATCGCTTCAGCTTCAATCCCCTCACCGTCGTGAAGTACATCGTCTTTTTCTTTCTTCACTACCACACAATTCCTGTTCTGAGTCATCAAAGCAGGCACGTTTTTTTCTTGATGAAATTCGTATATAAATTTAAAGATCAAAAGTCATACCTCCATCCCTATCTCTTTCCGATCATACATCATCGGCGCTGCTGCATATCCATCCCCATCATTCTCAATGTAAGCTTCATCATCGCCGCCGCTGCATATCGATCCTCGTTGAGATGGTGAGAAGAGAATGAAGAGAGATGGTGTGGTAATGGAGGAAACGAGCTCTAAATCTGTAAGCTTTCAGTGCGCATTTTGAATCCGTCTTACTGGTGAAGAAAGACGGTGGTGGGGAGATAATGCGGAGCAAAACGGCGTCGTTTCACTTTCACAAGAAATGAAAAAAAAAATGCAGAAACGACAAAATTGTCAACATGAATCCGTAATTAATACTATGCATAGTAAATTGAAGATATATATATATATATATATATATATATATATATATATATATATATATATATATATATATATATATATGGAAAGAGACAGCTTAAATGAACCAACATGAATACACCAACAATAACATAATTAAATACGATTGAACACAATTAAAATTCGTTTAAAAAGACCCTCTTACCTAACAATTTCAAAAGCAATACCAAGTGAAAATTGAAAGCAAAAGCAAAATCCTTCGATCCCCAACTCCTACGATCAACCTACGATTCAATAACGGCATTTTACGATTAGCACAATATCTATTTCTACCAAAGCTCAGATTTTTCTCAGGAACGAAAGCCAATCTAGATTTAGGGCTAAAAAGGGAAAACTTACTGTTTAGAAAACGAAGAGTATGGAAACGACCGTATTCATCCAGTGATCGATTCCTTCTACTGCCGCCTGCTCAAAATCCTGACGGATTAGCCGCACAATTGAAGATTCCCTCCCTTTGCTTGCTGACTCCCTGCCCCGACTCCTTCAGCATATTTTATTGGACTTTGCGTCGTGTGTGTTGTGAGGATTAATGAGGATTGTTTTTCTTAAATAGTTATTAATTAAACCCATTAATTAAATAACTAAATCTCTTTTAATTAAATCCTTTTTTTAATTAAATAAATATGATAAATAATAATTAGGTCGTAGTGGGTATACCCAATTACTGTTTTACCCTTTCTCAAAAAGTCGGGGTGTTACATTCCTCCCCCTTAAGTGGAGTTTCGTCCTCGAAAATCGAACGTAATAGGGAGGTGCTTGAACTCTGGGCTTGCAAAGCGTTTCGTCTTCTAACTCTTATGTTGTCTCTGCCGGTGTGCGACCACTTCACTGAACCAAAACTAGTTGTACATCTTTCTTTCTTAACTTTCTTCAACTACTTCAAGGTCCATGCTTACTTCCACATCCATATCGGTTAAGAATTCCCCTATCATTGACATATCAGGGGCGTCTTGCACTCGTGAAAGAGATTCCGGTAACTCCAAACGGATAAACTAAATGTCTAAATTTATCTAGGATCATGTAATGGTCTTCATACCTGGGGCTTAACTCGCATGTTTGCCCAAACCGTCTTACTTCTCTAGTTGTGGATGACTTTAGATGCGCTTCATCTTCAACTTCAGCTTTAACGGTCTTCTTCTTACATTTTTTTCTACCTATTTTGAGCCATCTCGCGGTCACGACGATCCACTTCAATTTTCTTGTTGGCTTGTTGTATCCACTATGGTCTCGATTTCTATCATTGCTCCACTTCATCCCAGAAGACTGGCGTCCTTCGATTTTCTCCATACAGAGTTTCAACTGTTGACATCCGGATGTTGCCTTGGTAACTATTGTTGTAGACAACGCTTCTATCTCTATCTTCATGAAGGATCATCAATAGTATTGTTCCATCTCTGTACATCTTGGTTGCAGGATGACTGCAACTGCTATCTTGTCGCTCCATACATTACCTTTTTCCTCAGATCTTCCGCATTCGGAACCCAGAGCCGATTCCGATGCCATATGTTGCCATCTTCATCTAACTTGTTACCACTGGCGGGTATGGTTCTGGCCACTTGTGTTAGGAAATCCACGCGGGAACACAGCAGATTTCAAAATTTTGATTTTCTTTTACCCAAGATCGACTTCGTTTAAGCAATAAACAATTAAACTAGTAGACGGTGGTTACCTTGGTTGATCTAAAAGATCGACGCTTTGACCGTCTAAGGAGAGTAGCGATGCACGGAGTCGCCCAAGCGTTCGGTCTCTGCCGGTGATCCACACAAATAGTCCGCCGGAATCCCATCATGGATTGCTACTAGAAAAATCCGGTTGCTAGACCAGCATTTTCTCTCTCTCTAATGTCTCTCTAAGAAGCTCTCTTATTTTTTCACAAGAACTATTAGCTCTTGGAATTATGATGTACAAAAGAGCTAGCCAAGCCTCCCTTAAATAGGGTGCCAGCGCCCCAGATGAATCCTAATCTAATTGGGAGAAACTTCCTAATAGATTGAGGAGAAAGAAAATATTTTCCCACTAAAATAAGGAAAATACATTTGATTGATTTATCTCATTTAATATTCAATATCTTATATTAAATATTTTTCCAAGATATATATTGACAATATCTTATATTGAATATATCTTTATCTTATTACCATAAATCTATTTTTTTTCAAAATCAATTAATATCCAATATTAATATTATGGTAATCTTATTAATTAAATTGCACAAACCAAATGTATCCAATACATATTGAATATGGTGCCTCTTCCCACTAATTTGGAAATTGAGATTTTTTTTAATTAATATAATATTATTATGATTAATTAATGTGCAAAATACATGTATTTCATATATATATATATATATATATAATTATATATATATATATATATATATATATATATATATATATATATATATATATATATATATATATATATATCGAAATTATGTGTATCATAATACACATATTTAATTAATAAACATAATTAATATCTTGTATTATATTTATTCATAATAAATAAATACCACCATATTAATTTACCACTATAACCTTTATAGTCGTGAGATAAATTTCTTCCTTATTTGTCATCAACTATAACCACATTTTAATCCGGCTAGATGTTCTTATTGTGTGACCCGATAGGCTTCCAAATATGTTGGCCGTAGACATAAAGTGCAAATTACGAAAATGCCCTTCATACCTAATGATCAGGGGATAGCGTCTAGCAACACACCGTGACCCCCAATCATCGGAAGAGTCAAATGCAATGACTACTACCTTTTATGCGAAACGGTTACTGTGATAATATCCATACGGTCGTTTGCCGAGTGTCAAATATCAACAACCGTATCTTATAATCTAGATATCATGCTCTCTCGAAGTAACTCACTTACTTCCACTTTGCAAAAATTCGTGAGAGCAAGACATTCCTTATACGAAGGCCCTTTCGGATATTGACTCCTACTGATAGGGTACGCGATTTCCAGACGACCAAACATGTATAATATGCATGCTTCAGTATCACACCCAATCACTGCCGCACGATCGCCCCATGGGTAAGGGAAATCTCAATAGTATCAAAGCATGACAATCCACACCGTGATGCTATGTAGACTCCGGTCCTAAGGATAATTACACAATCGCCACATAGTGCGACACTTAACAGTGTAAATGGTTCAGTTTAATGTACGCATTCTCTAATACACGTCCACGTACAGTCCAAGTGTCTCTACACTTCGATATATGAGATCTATCCCTGCCTTTAAAGACAGAAGACATCTAATACGTGCTAGTCTGTTTGTACTATCAATGCCCAGTTTAATAGTACATCAGCCTAGAGACATTTAAGTATCAAACTTATTAAAGTGATTAGAGATCTCATCAACCATAATTGCCTATCATGGTTTCTCTATCACAGTTTAATACTAAGGACGTTATCATATAACAATTCACAATTGGTTCTTTAAAAGAACAAATATATGACAACACAAAAGCCATTTAATAGATGTATAAACATAAAGAAATAGTAGAAATGATCCGACCCGGTCAGATCCGGTCCAACTCGATTGGGTTTAGGACACTATTTCAACAATCTCACACTTGGCCTAAAACCAATCACTCGCACACATAAGACCAAGTTGAAACACAAGAATCTCATGTAATACTCGCAACCAACCTTAGCCATGAACGGATCGCTATCCGTGGGGACTCAGAATATCTTCATATCATGCACCAAATGATCAGGACAAAAGGAACCGCCTCAACACACATATGAATCTCTGGCGAGACCCTGGTCCTTGCTTCAAGCAATGAATCCACTTACTATATCAGCTATATTGAAAAGGTGGAAGAATCGTATAAGGCTCATGAATGAACCTCATAAACTCATGTACTGCTCCCGTTGCACCTCCAAGGGCACTATTGTGCTTTGGCTAAGAGAATTTACAGTGACCCATAGCCAATAACATTTCCATCTCACTGTATCACTTAATCAAAGTGACTTCAAACCAAGACTATAGCTCCCACTCACCTTCATATGACTCAGGATATCCGTCTGTGTTGGACTTATTTTAAGTTTTAATGATGAGTGCCAGACTAGCTGTTATAGAGCAAAGGCAAAAAGATGTCTAGATCAAATGTATAGGTTTACTAGAGTTTGATCTTTGTATAGGTTTGATCAAACAATCATTGTAATTAGGTCAGCTGACTTTGTCAGCAGACCTGTCTAGGTCAGTAAGGTTACTGAGTCAGTAGACTAGCTAGGAACCTGTTGAAGACTGAAGGCTGAGGGTTCAAACTCAGTTATTGAAGGCTAAGGGATCAAACTTAGTATTTAGAGTCAAGGATATGGAACCAGAATTTAGGGAAGTCTGTGATGACCTAAACTGATTACATATACCTTGTGTACAAGGTCTAAGTTCCGTAAGTTAAGTGGTGATTGGAACTTGGTTTTGATCAAAATGGTGTACTCTAACTTCACAATTAAAAGTTGGATAGAAGACAGTCAACTGAAGTGTTTTATAAACACAACAAACTCAAAACAGTTGACTAACATGAAGTTCAGCAGACTAATATACACAGGTATCTGCTGAATAAATTTTGATTTAATCAAAGGTTACATTGGAAGATTACAAGGATAAGGATATATTACAAGCCTTGATATTGTCAACAAATCAATGGTCAAGATTAAAGGGACGTTGGAAAGATTCAGAGCTTTATCCAATGGACACAAGTCAAAGGGTGGACAGACTGAAAACTGTCAAAAAGCAATCTGACAGTGGCAGTACTATGTACGGGGACATAATGCAAGTCAAGATGGAGACAAATCTGAAATGGCTATGTTTGAATTTCAAATATATGTCACATGATTCTCACCTATAAATAGAGGACTCCTGATTTAGATACAAGTGATGAAAAATAACAATCTATCTTAAGCTATCAAGTTTATTATCAAGAATCACCCTGCCGACTTTCACTGAGCATAAAGCTACTGATCTAGAAAACTCTTCAAGTGTAATCTGCTATCAAGTTACATCAAGTCTACACACTTGAAGATATTAAGCTGCTGATCATTTCATCCTGATCAAGCTGCTGACTGTTGAATCACTTACATGATTCAAACTTTTTTTACAAGAAACTTGTTGAAGACAGTGAAGCACTTTGGTGTCAATAACTGTTGTTTGTGGTGAAGCTGGTGAAGAGGCAATCCTACCCTTCAAGGACCAGTGGAATACTTTGAAGCAGCAATCCTACCTGTTTCATATATTCAGTTTGTGAAGCCATAGTTATTGGTGAAGGACAGACAACTTAGGGATTTTTATAACTGCTACCTCAAAGATCTCTAGTGAATTTCCTCCAACATCACATGAGAAGAATGGACTGTCAGGATTACACCACCTGGAACCAGTATAAAATTTGCCTACTTCCTTTCTGCATTTAATTTCTGCATTTAGTATACTAATCACATCAACTTACTGAAACTAGCAACTAAATCACACACTTACACTGCTGAGTATCTAATACTTAGTATCATATTTAAACAACAAGTAATAAGGCTTAATTTGAATATATTCCGCTGCAACAAATTCAGTAATATCTACTGTCAGCAGACTACTGAGCAGTCAGCAGGCTCTTGACCTTGCTGAGTTTGTTAACTCCAAAAGTTTTAAGTGTTAGGTTTATTCACCCCCCTCTAAATTTAACCAAAGCCTTTTCAAGGGACCAACAATTGGTATCGGAGCAGTGCTTATGTTCTGAAGTAATCCTACTTTTTGTGCTTGTGAAAATACTTTGAATTTTTTTTCAAGTTTATGATTTTCAAAGCTTTGCATCATAACAAACAGTATGCTAGAACTATGTTGATGTGTTCTTTAGATAGGTTTGATGAGTATAAACGTCGTATGCAGGCTTTTCTAGCTGCGACACATAATGAGATGATGGATGTGCTGACTGATGGACCACTGGAGATCACAAAAGCTATTACTGTGGATGGTCAAACTCAGTATGTTCCAAAACCAAAAAGAGAGTGGAATGCTGAAGATAGAACAAGAGAAAACCTCAACAATATTGCTATTGATGTCATATACAGAACCTTGGATAACAATATGTACATGAAGGTGAAGGATTGCAAGACTGCAAAGGAACTTTGGGATAAGTTACAACTAATCTGTGAAGGCACTGATGCTATCAAGAAAAACAAGATCAGTGTAGTCAAAAAGAAGTTTCAAGATTTCAAAATGAAACCAAATGAAACCATTGAACAAATGGAGTCAAGATTCAATGCTATCATGGATGAACTCACCCTACTGAGTGTAAACAACTCAAAAGAGGAAATCAATACAAAAGTCTTAGAAGCCCTACCTACAAAAGAAGTTTGGGAAATGAAGGTTACTACCATAGAAGAAATGAGAAGACTACATGAAGAGGACACCTTCAAGTTGTTTTCAGATCTCAAGGCTTATGAATTCAGTAAGAAACTTGCACCTGAGATTGAAAAGAAAGAACCTAAGACTACTGCATTGGCTGCCACACATCAAGAAAAACCATCAGGAGCTCAAGATGATCTACTAGATGAGATGCAAGAGCAAATTGCCCTACTGAGCAAGAAAATCAGAATGATGAAAATTGGAAGGGGTTCTCCAAGGAATTTCACAATAAATCTAGGGAAAAGAAGAAGGAAGAATCCAAGAAAGACAATGAATACTTGTGCTTTCAATGCAAGAAACCAGGACACTTCAAACCTGACTGTCCTAAACTAAAACAGAAAAAGGAACCTGATTATCTATGCTTCAACTGCAAGAAACCTGGACATTTCAGACCTGATTGTCCATACCTAAGAATAAAAATCAGCAAAGAAGACCTGGCAAGAAAGCAATGGTTGCTGATCGATGATGAATCAGGATATGAGGTTGAATCAAAAAAAGGAAATGAATCTGATGATACTGCACTTGTTGCTGACATGGAAGATTATGCTTTGATGGCAAATATGGATGAGACTGAAGAGGTATATAATTCTGTATCTATAAATACCCCTGCTGAAAGTGATTGTGAATCAACTTGTGGTTCAAATCCTAAAAATTCTGACAATGAAGAAACTTTGAATGCCATCCTTAATCAACTGAGGAAAATACAATCTGGTTATAAGATTGTGCAGGCTATAAAAGAAGCTCTTCAAATAGAAGTTGAAAGGTTAAAAGCTGAATTGAGAGTTCTCAAAGGTAAGGAAAAATATTTTGAGCAAAATCAGCATAAGCCTGCTGTACATTCAGTAGCTGCTGAATCTGCTGAACAATCCAGTTCCACCACTGCATTCAAATATGGAAAGCCTTATGGTGATAGAACAGGCCTTGGATTTGGAACTCAACAATCCAATAAGAGTAGATCCAGTAAGGTCACTGAACCTAGTACTAGAATTGGTCCTAAGTGTTGGAAAGGTGTCATAAACCCAATCGGGTTGGACCGGATCCGACCGGGTCGGGTCATTTACAGTCTATTTAGTTCACGTAATAACTTTGTTATGATCAATAAAAGCACTTATGTTATTATATATTGTTTATCTTCATATTATTTGTTGTATAAATATAGTAACGTCCCTAGTATCAAACTGTGATAGAGAAACCATGATAGTGATTATGGTTGATGAGATCTCTAATCATTATAACAAGATTGGTACTTAAATGTCTCTAGTCTTACATATTATCAAAAGGGACATTGATAGTATAACCAGACTAGCACGTATTGGATGTCTTCTATCTTTTAGAAGATAGGGATAGATCTCGTCTATCGAAGTGTAGGGACACTTGGACTGTATGTGGACGTGTATTAGAGAATGCGTACTTTAGACTGACCCACTTACATTAAGTGTCACATTATGTGGCGGTTGTGTAATTATCCTTTTGACCGGAGTCTTCATAGCATCACGGTGTGGATTGTCATTATTTGACACTATTGAGATTTCTCCTAACCACGGGGCGATCATGCGGTAGTGATTGGGCATGATATTGAAGCATGCGGAGTATACATGATTGGTCGTCCGGGAATCGCGTATCCTATGATTGGGATCGAATATCCGAAATGGCCTTCTTATAAGGAATGTCTAGCTCTCGAGAATCTTAGCAAAGTGGGAGTAAATGTGTTATCCCGAGAGAGCGTGATATCCAGATTATAAGATACGATCGTAAATGTATTGACACTCGAGATACGATCGTATGGATATTGTTACAGTGATAGGATTGTAAGTTACACGGTAACTGCTTCACCTGAAAGGTAGTAGTCATTGCTTTTGAGTCTTACGATGATTGGGGGTCACGGTGTGTTGCTAGACGCTATCCCGTGATCGTTAGGCATGAAGGGCATTTTAGTAAATTGCACTTTGTGTCTACGGCCAACATATTCAGAAGCCTATCGGGTCACACACATATAAACATCGAGTCAGATTAAAATGCGGTTATGGTTGATAACCAAATAAGGAAGTTTATCTCTAGACTATAAAGGTTATAGTGATAAATTAATATGGTGGTATTTATTTATTATGACTAAATAAAATACAAGATATTAATTATATATAAATTATATTAATTAAAGAATATTCCGGAAGTCAATTAATCGACTAATGGGGCACCATCTTTGAGTGTATAAGATTACCATAATATTAATATAAGATATTAATTGATTTTGGAAAAATAGATTACCATAATATTAATATAAGATATTAATTGATTTTGGAAAAATAGATTTATGGTAATAAGATAATTATAATCAATATAAGATATTGGCAAAATAAATTATAATTAAAGAGATAAATCAATCTAGTTGATTTTCCTTATTTTATTGGGAAAATGTTTTCTTCTCCTACACACTAATTGGGGCGCCACCTCTAGCTATAAATAAGAGGTGGGTGTCAAGCTCTTTTGTACAACACAATTGCAAGAATTCATAGTTCTTGTGTAAAATAGAGAGCTATCCATAGTGAGTTTGTGAGGGAAGAAAATGTCCGATCTAGCAGCCGGAGTTTTTCCGATAGCAATCCAAGGAGGATTCCGGCAAGGGGTTCGTGTGGATTAGCGATAGAGGCCGTTTAGGGTTTATGGTTTTTACTATTCATTTTTTAACGTTACTACATTTTTTGATGTAACTTTATCTATTTTATGGGCTGTTACTACATTTTACGGGCTATTACTATATTTTACGGGTTGTTACTACATGTTTTTCGGCTGCTACTACTTGTTTATTGGCTGTTACTATTTTTTCATTGGATGTTACTACATTTTATGTGCTATTACTGTTAGGTGTAGTGCCCGAAAGACAATTATGTAATTGTTTTAGGACAGAATTAATAATTCATCTTATTATATGCATGTATGTTTATAATTAAGACGCTACTGAAAACCCTAAGTACCTCGTTTATGTAATCACATAACTCAGTGTATGGCTATACACAAGAGGATTGAGTTAGTGATATGTACTTAAAATTAACTTAGTCCGTAGCGTTTATTAATCTGAGTACGGGTCTCATGATTAATTTGCTAATAATGCGCACATAACACTTTAGGTGTGACAATCTTATCCGGACTGTCGGTAATAGGGTACCTAATGGGGCATTTATATATGATGATAATCATATAGGGCTAGACCGATTTGATTTGAGTTCTCGATATAATTCCGTGATCGAGAAGTCTTATCGAATCACAAGATGATCATATATGGATTAATCTTAATCCTGAGGTGATCACATACAACTGCTTAGACTAGGGTTGGGTTTGATGTGTTAGTAAGGATCACTTCGTAGTATGTGGTCCAACACTTCTCGTTGGCTTTATTCTATAATGAGTGAGTAGTCTGTGCTATCACAGATATGGAATCCATTCCTTCCCTCGGGAAGTAAACAAACAGTTCCCTTATTTGTTAACCCTATAAACTGATCGATGGGCCCAGTTCATATTATATTAGTTATGAACTAATTGATCATTAGGGGGTTAATGGTAAATAAGGATAATATGTTTCGAGAAGGGTTTACGGAAATATCCCGAATCGAAATGAACAGTCTATGGAGGATTTATCCGTATGTAATGATTATATCAGTGGACACCTTATCAACCCATGGTTGAGTATAAGTTATCTATATTCGGCAGAGTTCAGTTTCGGGTTTATGGTGGTGTAATCCCGGAATTAATAGATTGAATATAATTGTTCGGTCTGACGGATAACATTATTTAATTTATTGTAGCTACTGAATATGGGTCCATGGTCCCCGACGTGGCTCCTAACATAGCATATATTTTCTCGTTGTTTCACCTTAATTATAATTAAATAGTTGGATTGGACTATTTAATTTGATATGTAGATTAATTGTTTAGTTGGACTAAATAATTAAATATACGGAAAAGACATTTTTCGTGGACTCGGCCCAAATTAGTGTGTTGACTTTTTGACCTAATTGGTCAAATATAGAAATGTGCGTGTGACCTTAATTTTTAAGGGGTGGGGCGCATATTTAATATTAAATATTATTAAGGAATTAGTTTTCTTGGATAATTATTTGACATGTGATTTATCTTTTATTTGTTAAATGATAATTCATGGAATATTAGATAATAATATGATTTATCCTAATTTGTTTGAGATAATTATTTTATTTATCTTTTATTTGGAATAAGGATTAATCTAATAATTATCTCTTAATTATTAAATCATTGGATGTTAAGTTTTACTCTTCTATATAAAGAGAGTTCTCTCAAGCCTTAAACACACAACAAATTTCGAAATTATGAGAAGTATTAGGCTTAGAATTTTCGGCCTAAGTACTTGGGTTCGAGTTTTAGGAAAACTTCGGGTTTTTCTAAGGTACCATATCGAGGAGGTCCGGCGGCTTGAAACACCATCCACCTGGTGGTGCTTGGAGATACGCGTTGGAAGACTTTGGCTTCTCAACTAGGCTCTCATATAGCTCGGATTGAAGATTGTTCTTGGAGTTTATTCACAATAAACAGGTAAGCAATCTAAACCCCCTCGTAGGTTTAGATCTATTGCTTTATGTATTTTGGTTGACTAGATCTAGATCTAATATCTTCCGCTGCGTGATCGGGTGGATCTTGATCCATCCGACGATATTACATCTAACAAGTGGTAGCAGAGCCTTTGATCTATCAATCAAAGTATATAATTTTAGATCTAAGGAGTGGAATAGCATGTGTAGATTGCTTTATTTTCTTTTCTTATGAATCGAATTTATCATGTTGAATGGCTTGTGATTGTTGTGGTTGAAGAGATGGATTGGGGTTAGTATTGTTTACCCGTTAATCTATTTTGTAGCTCTCTTGTTTAGTAACAATTGAGCATAGGATTTGTATTTTAATTTAATGTCAATCGAAAATTATGTGTAAAAGTAGCATCTTTTATTGTAATTATTTTTTGTTCCGGGTTCGAGACGACGAAGATCATGGTGTTGAAAATCATCAAGAAGGTAAAAACGGGAGGAGGCCGAATTGTTTTTGGATCGGCTGTTTTTCTTTTAACTGCGGCAAATAAATTTTTTTTTTGTGAAACTTTTTTGGCCGAAAGGCCATGTCACGGCAATAGCAAAATTTTTTTTAAACTTTGATCTAATTTGACCGTTAGGTCAACAACAACAAAAAAAGAAAATAATAATAAAGGGAAAATGTTTTTTTTTTTTTTTTTTTCCGTGTAACAAAAAAAAAAGTTTCTTTTATTAACTTTGGCCGAGGGCCTGTTATAATTAAAAAAAAAATATAAAACAATTTAATATAGATATTTTTTAAAATATATTGGTATATTACGGCATCCTCTCCTCGTCGTTCGTGGTTCGTGTCAAGATCGAAGGTTCGAGATCCGGAAGTTTCAAGATCAAGATCGAAGATCAAGATTTGAAGACTTAGATTAATTTTACTTTTCCTTAGAAAATAGTTAGTCGAGGGTACCAACGATCCATCTCGGTGTTTATTTTTCCGTTGTTTTATTTTTTTCGTGTATGATCGAAAATTGTATGATATAACCGGAAATTGCCATGACATGCATCTTCATGATACCACTCCAATGCATACATGTAGCTAGTTTATTTCGAATAAATTAGGCATGTATAACTTGTATAATTAGTTTAAAGGCTTATTTAATTAATATGTGGTAGTTAATAAATAAGTAACTAATTATAAAAACCGAGGAACCGGGTTTTGCCAATCATTACGATTTTAGTGATGGATTCTCGGTGAATCCCACTTAGATAAATCGTTGAGTTTTCGGTGAACCCACCTTGAACAGAAACGAGATTACGCTTTGGTTGACAATTTAGAAATCGGAAAATCTTAGTACATGGGTTCGGAAATGGTCTAACCATGGTTGGGCGAGTTCAACCGAGCTTCGGCTCAATCGACTCCCCTCCACGTGTGATGTACGTTACAGTAGTTCGACAAGACTTAGCATAGCCGATAAGCCTTCGGGCTAAACGGGGCTTCTTTTGCCGGATCAGCCTGAACTATCACATATGTTCCAACGAATAAGACGGCGTAGGCTTGCCTACATAACCGACCTCTTCGGAGTACTTTGATTTAATGTTTCTTATTGTCAAGACCGAAACCATATAGAGTAAACCCACCAATTTTTTCAAAATATTGAGTGGGAGCGGGAAAGGCGACAACCAACCCCACGGTCTCTACTATAGATGCAAGCACGTGAGAGAAGGGTGACGCCTCGAGCCGCTTTGATTCCGGCCCCCTGCGGGTAGTGTTCACCCCTATCAAAATTCAAGGCTTGGTTTCCGAAAGGATTGGATTTCCGGTACTCGTTGAGTCACTGACCGACCCTGCGGCGGCACACTCGGGGCGTACTTTGAGATCTGATATAGTATGTCACACTATTTATGGATATTTTCGAAATATCTAGGCTAGAAAAGGAAGGTAATCAATGATTAAAGACAGGGATGTCTGATTCCCGTGAGATGTTTGATTCTCAAAGTTCAATCATTGAGAGAGATTGTCTCAGTTTTATCATCGCCTCTTTGGCTGACCCTGCGGCGGTACTGAGGTGTGAGATTAAATCCTTGGAATGGTAGGATAGACATTTAACAAGTTTATTATTCCTAAAATAAAATCTAGTAGTGAAAATTTATTTTTTGAATTTAAGTTTCTGTCATTTTGTTTACAACTAAATCTCTAGGCTACTAAACTGTAAGTAATAGGACTTCATTAAAAATGTGGAAAGTAACAAGTACGTTGTAAATTATCAAACAATGCATTTACTTTTTCGGAAGAGAATATTCTCTTGAGCCTTTAAAAACTTAAGTGACATAGTACAGGTATGTCACGGGTGTCACTCGTGTTGAACGAGAGACGACCATACTTAATTTACAAAAGATGATGTAGGACTATCAGATAAATTCATTTAGTGAATTTTAAAAGTGTAATTACACAACAAATTTCTAAATTGAAAAATTGGAAAATCATATACATAAGGCGTTGCTAGTTAGACGGTATTTGGAACCGATAAACTAGTGGGAGCCTTAGTCTTATGATTTGTTGTTTTTCTGAATCATTAGAAATGTGTAATAGACTGCACAAGAGTTTTTCCATTCATTGGAAAAACAAGAATAGAGCGTTACTAGTTAGACAGTATTTGGAACTGATAAACTAGTGGGAGCTTAGTTCTGGAGAATTTATAATCTTTGAAACATCATGAACATAGCATTGCTAGTTAGACAGTATTTGGAACTGATAAACTAGTGGGAGCTTAGTTTTAGATGATGTTTTAATCTTTGAAAAATCATGAATACAAAGTGTTGCTAGTTAGACGGTATTTGGAACCGATAAACTAGTGGGAGCTTTGGTCTTGTGATTTGATGATTAGAAAAATCAATAGTCCAAGCAAGTAACACTGAACATCCCACAGTTCAAGAGTAGTGTCTACTCAAACGAACTGCTAGTTCAAGACTGTTTCCATTTAAGGAAAGTCGAGAATGGGAAAGAATGTTTATACGTGTTAGTCATCTAAACTAAGTAATTTTAAGGCTAAACCGGAAAATTAATAAATTGGAAATTAGAGGATAAGGAAAGTGATTTCGGATCACTGACCAATGCATCCTTAGCTATTTTCTCGAAAGCTAAAGTTCTTTGGAAGAACTAGGTAGCTTTGTATTAAACGATAAATAAAAATAGACAACGGGCAGTTATTTCAGATAGACTAGTGGGAGTGATATTAGGAAATGAATCTCGGATTCAATTTTTGAGTATCACAGAAAATTCATTTTCTGTTTCTCGGATTCGTTGGAACGAACGAATTCATTTTCAATAGGATAGTTTGTTTGTCTTATTAACGATGAATATAACATTCGTAGCACGAACCCAAGACTCGGAATTTTGTTTGATAAAGTCAGAACCACTAAGCATTGCTGAAAAGGTATCAGTAACACATCCTAAAATATATAAACGCAAATGGTTTCCGTATTTAGATAAACGCTTCTCTCTATTCTATTAATTAGTGCATATTCCCTAAAGACAATATCTGAAGACTGGCTTAGGGTGATTCCTATCTCCCAGTCAAAAGAACACTATGTCAAAGGAACAATGACTAAGTTTCATTTCAATCAGGAAAGGGTAATAGATTTAAAGAAGTTACATAGCTTGTTCATATCGACCTTCGGGGTCATATGAAAGATGCAAGCTAGTGGGAGCTTTTGAAGTAGTGACATCTTGTCTGACAACTATTCGAGACTCCGATAAGTTTATCCAAAATATTTGGAGGAAATCTCTGATTTCACCAGAGGTAGAGTATTCCATACTCAGAATTAGGGCATTGCGTTGTCTTCGGGACTGATGCTCGGCCTGCCTCCCAGTGAAATGTTTTCACTAAGGGATACACCGTAAATTTGCCTTATATAGTTATTGATGTGCTACGATACACTGCTGAACTCATTTAAGATATTGGTTGCAAAATAACGGTTGTAATGAAAAACCGAGAAGTCTACCCAAAAGATGCTTATGCATTTATGGATAATAAGTGAATTCGGTTCACCCCACTTTCCTAAATATAGACATTTAGCATTTAGTGCGTGAAGGTATGACTGAAAATTTTGCGTACATGTTCAGGTCGTGAAATATCGTAATGCATTGAGTAAAGGTTGGTTATAAAACTCGTAAAATCAGAGAATGACGGTGATACTGTCAAACTCGGTCTGATAGAGTCTATAAATAACAACCTTATATCTTGAAGTATTTGTACTCAAGATGTTACTAACTGATTTGCTCAGTCCACATCCAACACCGGGAGTTGGTGGTAACACTTATAAAAACTACTAAACTAGATCAGTATATCAATCCACCCCGAACGCAGTGGGAGTATGGTTTGTCCATTACCTATTGCAGGACCTTACGGCCTATAGGGTAGATTGATGACCCTAAGTACCTCGTTTATGTAATCACATAACTCAGTGTATAGCTATACACAAGAGGATTGAGTTAGTGAGATGTATTTAAAATTAACTTAGTCCGTAGCGTTGATTAATCTGAGTACGGGTCTCATGATTAATATGCTAATAATGTGCCCAGAACACTTTACGGTGTGCTTGTCTTATCCGGACTGTCGGTAATAACACCTAGTGGGGCATTTATATATGACGATAATCATATAGGGCTGGACCGATTTGATTTGAGTTTTTCGATATAATTCGGTAATCGAGAAGTCTTATCGATTCACAAGATGATCATATATGGATTAATCTCAATCTTGAAGTGATCACAGACGACTGCTTAGACTGGGGTAGGGTTTGATGTGTTAGTAAGGATCACTTTGTAGTATGTGGTCCAACACTTCTCGTTGGCTCTATTCTAGAATGAGTGAGTAGTCTGTGTTATCACAGATATGGAATCCATTCCTTCCCTCGGGAAGTAGACAGACAATTCCCTTATTTGTTAACCCTAGAAACTGATCGATCGGCCGATTTCATGTCATATTGGTTATGAACTAATTGATCACTAGAGGGTTAATGGTAAATAATGATAATATGTTTCGAGAAGGGTTTACGGAAATATCCCGAATCGAAGTGAACATTCTATGGAGGATTTATCCGTATGTAATGATTATATCAGTGGACGCTTTCGACTCATAAATTGATTGTAAGTTATCTATATTCGATAGAGTTCAATTTCGGGTTTAGGGTGGTGTAATCCCGGAATTAATAGGTTGGATATAATTATTTTGTCTGATGAATAATTTTTATTCGACTTTATTGTAGCTACTGAATTTGGGTCTATGGTCCCCGACGTGGCTCCCAATATAGCATATAGGTTTTCTCGTCGCTTCACCTCAATTATAATTAAATAGTTGGATTGGACTATTTAATTGATATGTGGATTAATTGTTTAGTTGCATTAGATAATTAAATACATGGAAAAGAATTTTTTCGTGGACTCGGCCCAAATAAATGTAATATGCGTGTGACCTAATTATTTTAAGGTGGGGCGCATATTTGTTTGTTATTTGTTGGGAAATTTGTTTTCTCAATAAATAATAAGACACGTGATTAAATTATTTATGTGTTAAATAATTTAAGGAAAAGAATATCTTTTATATATCCTTATTATTTTGGAATATTCTAGATATATCTTTTTTGGAAAAGGATTATTATAATTGATTTTGTGTTAATTATTCAATCATTGGGGCTTAAGTTTTACTCTCCTATATAAAGAGAGTTCTCTCAAGCCTTTAATCACAACACATAACACGCCATCATTCATAAGAAAAATAGCTTGGAATTTTCAGCTATTTTTCTATGGTTTTGAGTTGGGATAATCTTCGGGATTACGGTAGCATATCAAGGAGGTCCGGCGGCGGGAAACACCATCCACCTGGTGTTGCTGGGAGGCACACGTTGGAAGGCTGTGGCTGCTCATACACGTGTTCTAGGAGACTTTTGATCTTGGAGTTAAGCACTATAAAAAAGGTTGGCTCCTAAACCCCCTTGTAGGTTTAGATCTTTGATTTATGTTTTTTGTTTCGTTTAGATCTAGATCCGATACTTTCGCTGCGTAATCGGGTCAATCTATGATTGATCCGAGGATATTACATCTAACAAGTGGTAGCAGAGCCTTTGATCTAACGATCAAAGTATATGAATTTTAGATCTTGGAGTGGAAAAGCATATTTTAGATGTTTTTATTTCGTTTTTTATGGTAAAATTCGAAATTAATCATGTTGTATGCTTGTGAATGTTGTGGTTGAAGAGATGGATTGGGGTTGGTATTGTTTACCCGTAGATCTATTTTGTAGCTCATTTGTTTAGTAACAATTGAGCATATGAATTGTATATTTTTTTATGTCTTTTTTTTCGAAATTCAATGTAAAGCAGCATCTTTTATTGTAATTTTGATATTCCGGGCTCGAAAAGATGAAGATTTTGAAGAAAAATTGAAGATCGAGGCGAAACCCAAGGTATGAACGAGGAGAAACGGCTAAAAACCCTGTTTTTTAAGGCTGTTCAGCACCTTTAGCAGCGCTAAAATCGTCACAACAGCTTCTGTTTTTTTAAAAAGCGGCAGCAGCACCTGTAGCGGCGCTTACTGCCGCCGCAAATGTTTTTTATTAAAACCCTAGCTTGTGGCTAGGGTAAAAATCATGCGGCTGTGGTTTTTGTTTAATCTGAATATTTTTTTTATAGGGGGAATGAGGCTCAAGGACAAAAATATTTTATTAATTAAGAGATAGGACAAGTTTGAAAAAATGTTGCATAAAGGACAAAAATGTATCTTAAAAGACCCTTTTACCCTTAATGTTAATTAAGCTCTAAACGCATCTCACTTTTCACGGTAAAATTGTCAGCGAAAATTGTTGGTTCACCGAGATTTTGCAGAGGACTCAAAAATCATCGAAAATTGGATGGATTTTCACTAGAACGCAAAATTCATCGCTAATTTGGAAGGATTAATACTCAAATCGATCTCATATCGAAGCTCTGCAAGCGTTCGAAGCTGTACGATCTCAGGTAGGGTTCTAATTGTGCGAAATTCATTTTGTTAGAAAAATTAGGGTTCAAAAAATTAGGGTTCAAATTCACTTTTCCCCTCTTCCTTTCACCTGTTCAGAGAGGATTACAAGTGAATTAACTGCGCGAAAATGGCGAAAACAAGATCCAAAATAGCTGTGAAGCAAAGATTTGATCAACACATTGATAAGTAAGTACTAATTGGACGAATTCACTGCTTTGTTTTCCTGTATTTAGTGGACGAGATTTCGATCATTTTGATTGTTTTCTCAGATATTTCTTGTTTTTTTTGGCTAATTTTTGGTGTTGTGGTCTTGTTTCTGCTGCAGATGATGCTGCAGTCATATTGTGCTTGATGGGGAAATGAAGGAAATGGCCATCATGCTGGGGCTACAAACGTTGCTTGTGTACACGTTTGCTTAAATTTATGCAGGTATTCCCGGGAGATTCAAATCGCAGAGGATCTGAGCACTGCGATTCTGAGTCTGTTAGAGAATGGAGATCTACAGAGGATCCATGATAAGTGGTGGACGTTTAGTGCTTGCAGTATACAAAGCAATGATCAGATTTCAACACACATTCTTCATCTGAGAAGCTATGCTGGCCTTTTTCTAGTGTGTGGGATAGCTACTGTTGTTTCTATATTGGTCTATTACTTAAAGATCTATTTCACCAAGTGCCGTCGTGAAGGAAGCCATGAAGGTGCTGCAGCACAACCGGAAGCTAATCTCGAACATTCATCGAGTTGTAAGCGGTTTAGGTATCCTCTCTTTTTTTCCTTTTCTTCTTCCCTAGAAGAGAGCCAAAGTCTCTTCTTCTCCTTTGGGAGGAAGAAGACGACGTTTGTTTACCACATATTAGATTAGCTAGCTTATACGACAATTCGACGGATATATATATATGGATTCCGTATCGATTTCATCTTTATCTTTGTTGCCGGCGACGGCAACGCCCATGGCTATGGAGGGCTGCTGCTTCTTTGCTTCGATTGAAAAGGAGGTGGGCTGCTGCTTGTTGATGGTTACCGTATCGTTGGTGGATCCTTTTTTGGTTGAGGCGCTTCAAAACCCTCGTCATCGACTTACAATTCTATGGATGGAACTCGATGTACAGAGGTTCTTACAGAACTCGATTTGCGGCGGTTTGAATTCCGGGCTTTCCCTACTTCATACTGCGCGTCTTGCGGCACACCGAGTAGCTCAACACTATGGTTTGCGGACAATGGTACTTGGATAATGTTGTAGATGGTCGGGGTATACGAATTTTGGTTAGAAAAAAGCCTAAAAGCAAGTACCCTACTATCTTTTGTCGGACATACCGGTTAAACGACGGGAAAATGTCAAATTTGAGCGAGTTAAAATTGTTCTCAAACAAAGGCCAAGCAAAGAAAATGGTGCGGGTGAATTAGGATCAAAACGCGATCTGTTAGAAGCTGTCAAGGAGAGGAAGGAGGAATATGATTATTTTGTCCATTATTTAGGCAGTAGACAAATAGATTATTTTGTCCATTATTTAGGTTGGAAATGGGAAGTGGAGCAATTTTTTTCATAACTTGGCAAATTCTAAATTGTCGGAAGAGTTGTATACTTTTTTGTTCAATTGTTGTAATTGGAATAAACATCTCAATTATGCTTTTGAGGGAAGTCATTATTCACCACTATACGGCTTTGAAATCACATTCCAAAAGGCATGTTCATTTGTTAAACATTAATGTAGCTCTTTGTCCTACCTCTTTCTCTCAGTTTTTATGTTTTGATTCACTGGGAAAATTCACTAAGACAATATTGAATATTCACTCAAATTCACTTAATATTCATCCATTGTTTACATGCAATCATGCTGATGTTGTTCAACTTTTTTTATAGCAACAATGACAGTCTTTTGAAATTTTTGCATAAAGGACAAAACTATTTATTCACTGTCGAAATTCACTTGTGTTCGAAATTCACTGTTTAAATTCACTACCGAAATTCACTGTCGAAATTCTCTAATTTTCAAAATTCATTGTCGAAATTCACTGATTTTCGGGATTCACTGTCGAAATTCACTGATTTTGGGATTCACTGAATTGTTCTATAATTCGTGTATTTTTTTCATAATCAGTCCATTCGTTAACATGAATTGTGTGTGTGGATTGTGTGTTCAATATGTCTGTGTATTCCCTACCGAGGAGGTAGTTTGGTTCACTGTGAATATTCACTAAAGTGAATATCGAAAGTACAATTTTTTTTGCATGTCATATTGATAAGTGAAAATTAGATGATGCAATGATGTTGATTTGTGTGTGGATTGTGTGTTCACAATTCCAAAAGCGTGAAATGAGGGGAGTAGACGGACGAGAGAATACGAAGGGAGATGGAGCGATTTGAATTACTGGGGACTAGGAAACAACTATTCTAATGAATGTTCACATATTTCAATTATTCTATAATCTCATTTATTGTCTATTGGTTCATTAGTATATGTATGATTTTTAGTCATAACTTCAGTAACTACAATGCTACTGTCGAAAATTACTTTTGTTCGAAATTTACTGTTATTCGAAAATTCATTGTTAACATTCACTAATGAATTTCGACAGTGACACTCATGGAAAATGGAGTAACAATATCAAACCAAGTCTCAAAACGAAGACTATTAATGAAATACTTTTGTCCTTGGGCCTCGTTCCCCTCAAAACAAAAGTTTGGTGAAATTTTTGTCACTTTTGACTCTTTGGTTGCATCCTTTACATAACATATAATATGATTATGAAGATAATTCAACAAACACGAAAAGAAAGAACATCCAAAAAAACCTTGTAATTTTATTAAAAATATGGAAATTTTTACAAGGTCTTGGGCTCCTCCCGGCATCCTTCCAAAATACATGAGTCCTCAATGTACTTCCAGCACCTCCTTAGAACCCTAATCCGGAAAATCCATTGTGGGGGAAACCGAATGTTAGGGAAAGAGGGTGAGCCTCCATACGTTGGAATGTCTAACAAAAAAAAAAAAAGGAGATCTAACTGCAAAAGAAAGTGGAAAGCTAGGAGATGCAACTCCCAAGTAAAACAAGAAAATGAATCAACTAAACTATATCCAATTTGATGTAGAGCAAGGCATTAGCAAAGCTTTTTGCACCATCATTCACATGAGCATCAATCAAAAAGAAAACACCGTTGCAGCAGCCAAAATTGAAGCTAGGTATCATGAGAAAAAACATCATCAATATCATAATATTTTTTTTGAAGCCAAAACAAGGACTAAAAAAATCAGACTAAAAAAGATGCCTCTAATTAATGACCCAGCTACCAAGATGTTGAATACTTCATCAGAATAACTTAAAAAGGTTGCTATCAATCTCACATAGCTAAAAAGGCTCCAACAGTAGTCACCATTTGAATTTTAATACTACTAACATGAAATCTTTCCCCTAACAAGCCCCTTAACATGAAATCTTACCTTTCTCTTTCACCCTCGGACGTTGCACGAAACTCTTCACATCCGACACCGGATGTACTTGAATCATTACCGACCTTTGTTGCATCAAATTCATACCCCAAGTCTTTATAACTATCAACCACAATATCATGCTTAACTGACAAAAGGTTTTGGCATTTCGTCGAACAACTATGGGTATCCTTCAAACCTCCATGGTTCAACAAGTGGAGCTTTCCCTCCTCATCAAACAAGCAATTCCCAACCTTAGGAGAAATGGAGATAGATTCAGACGCCATATACAATGAAAAAGGTGATTCAAAACCAGTTGGAACTGGTTCAGTCAATTCGTCAAACACATTGTGTTGTTCATTTTCCAGTACATTTGGAAAAGAAACGAGTTGTTGGACTAAATGGGGAATTTCAGCGAACACCTTGCAGGCACCATTCTGCATCTCTTTCTCAACTGAATTTTTGGTTGCTTCTGTTGTTTAAGCTGAAACATAATCACCAGCGTAGGAAAAACTCGGATTTATGCTCAATTTCATTAGGAACATTGAAATTTAACTCATAAAACTCAGATTTATCATCTTTGCTTTTGCTGAACAATAAGAAAATAAATACAATTGGCAAATACACCTGTTCAGTCGATGATTTGCTGAGGAAGAAGCCTATGAATTCGATCTGCTGAGGAAGAATCCCATGAATTCGAAGATCGATGATAGTGAAATTGGAAGAGAATCAATTGCGATCCAAAATGAAGCTCGTCAGACCATTTTTTTGTCTTTGACGTCGACTTTCTCCAAAACAGAGGAAGCTGAGTTAAGATTCGGTTAACTAAGGGCAATTTAGTCATCTAATTATACTTTTGTCCTTCAGCCTATAAAAATGTTAACTAGGACTGTTAATTAAAAAAAAATGTAAAGTGTCCTAATCCCTAATTTTCCATTTTTTATAATGGCCAACTTGTTCAGCCGACACATACAAACAAAAAAATTATTTTTTGGTAAATAATTAGGTAACAGCCGTAAGTCATATTAAAAAAAAAAAGGGGGGGGGGGGGGGGGGGGGGGGGTTGATAATTACAATAATACGTGTTTATTTAATTAAAAGTCTTTTCTCCTCTCGAGTGTTCGTGGTTCGTGATCCGGCAGTTCGAGTTCAAGATTCGAAGATCAAGACTCGAAGATATAGATTATTTTTTTACTTTTCCTTAGAAAATAGTTAGTCGGGGGTTTCAACGGTCCATCTCGGTGTTTACTTTTCGGTATAATTTTGTGTTTGATCAAAATTACGTGTTTAAAACCGGAAAATTGCCATGACTTGCATCTTCATGATTCCACTCCAATGCATACACGTTGTTTTTTAATTTCGAATTAAAATAGACATGTATAACTCGAATAATTAGTATGAATGCTTATTAATTTAATATGTGATAGTTAAATAATAAGTAGCTAATTATAAAAACCGAGGACCCGGGTTTTTGTCAATCGTTACGATTTTAGTGATGGATTCTCGGTGAATCCCACTTGGATAAATCGTTGAGCTTTTCGGTGATGGCTTCTCTGTGAACCCACCTTAAACAGAAACGAGATTACGCTTTGGGTGACAATTTAGAAATTGGAGAATCTTAGTACATGGGTTCGGAAATGGTCTAACCATGGTTGGGCGAGTTCAACAGAGCTTCGGCTCAATCGACTCCCCTCCACGTGTGATGTACGTTACAGTAGTTCGATAAGACTTAGCATAGCAGATAAGCCTTCGGGCTAAACGGGGCTTCTCTTTCCGGATTGGCCTGAACTGTCACATATGTTCCAACGAATAAGACGGCGTAGGCTTGCTTACATGACCGACCCTGTTCGGAGTACTTTGATTTATTGTTTCTTATTGTCAAGGCCGAAACCGTAATTAGTAAACCCACCACTTTTTCAAATATTGAGTGGGAGCGGGGAAGGCGACAGCCAACCCCACGGCCTCTACTATAGATGCAAGCACGTGAGAGAATGGTGATGCCTCGTGCCGCTTTGATTTCGGCCACCTTCGGATGGTGTTCACCGCTATCAAAATTCAAGGCTTGGTCTCCGAAATGATAGGATTTCAGGTACTCGTCGGGTCAGCGACACCGCCCCGTAGGCATACTCGGGGCGTACTCTGAGATCTGATATAGTATGTCACACTCTTTATGGATATTTTCGAAATATCTAGGCTTGAAAAAGGAAGGTAATCAATGATTAAGGTCCGGAATGTTTGATTCCCGTGAGATGTTCGATTATCGAAGCTTAATCATTGAGAGAGATTGTCTCAGTTTAACCGTCATAGTGCTGATATCAACCCTCTCGGACAGTACTATGCGAGGTTAAATCCTTGGAATGGTAGAATAGACTTTAAACAAATTTATTATTCATAAAATAAAAATCTAGTAGTGAAAATTTATTTTTTGAATTTAAGTTTCTGTCATTTTGTTTACAACTAAATCTCTAGACTACTAAACTGTTAGTAATAGGACTACATTAAAAATATGGAAAATAACAAGTACATTGTAAATTATCAAACAATGCATTTACTTTTTTTGGAAGAGATTTATTCTCTTGAGCCTTTAAAAACTTAAGTGACATAGTATAGGTATGTCACGGGTGTCAATCGTGTTGAACGAGAGACGACCATACTTAGTTTACAAAAGATGATATAGGACTATCAGATAAATTCATTTAGTGAATTTTAAAAGGTGTAATTACACAACAAATTTCTAAATTGTAAAATTGGAAAATCATATACATAAAGCGTTGCTAGTTAGACGGTATTTGGAACCGATAAACTAGTGGGAGCCTTAGCCTTATGATTTGTTGTTTTTCTGAATCAATAGAAATGTGTAATGGACTGCACAAGAGTTTTTCCATTCATTGGAAAAACAAGAACAAAGCGTTACTAGTTAGACAGTATTTGGAACTGATAAACTAGTGGGAGCTTAGTTATGGAGATTGTATAATCTTTGAAACATCATGACCACAACATTGCTAGTTAGACGGTATTTGGAACTGATAAACTAGTGGGAGCTTAGTTCTAGGTGATGTTCTAATCTTTGAAAAATCATAAATACAAAGTGTTGCTAGTTAGACAGTATTTGGAACCGATAAACTAGTGGGAGCTTTGGTCTTATGATTTGATGATTAGAAAAATCAATAGTCCAAGCAAGTAACACTGAACATCCCACAGTTCAAGAGTAGTGTCTACTCAAACGAACTGCTAGTTCAAGACCGTTTCCATCTAAGGAAAGTTGAGAATGGGAAAGAATGTTTATACGTGTTAGTCATCTAAGCTAAGTAGTTTTAATGCTAAACCGGAAAATTGATAAATTGGAACTTAGAGGATAAGGAAAGTGATTTCGGATCACTGACCAATGCATCCTCAGAAATTTCCTCGAAAGCTAAGTTCTTTGCAAGAACTAGGTAGCTTTGCATTAAACGATAAATTCAATAGACAATGGGCAGTTATTTCAGATAGATTAGTGGGAGTGATATAAGGAAATGAATCTCGGATTCAATTCTTGAGTATCACTGAAAATTCATTTTCTGTTTTCGGATTCGTTGGAATGAACGTATTCATTTTCAATAGGATAATTTGTTTGTCTTATTGACGATGAATATAACATTCGTAGAACGAACCCAAGACTCGGACTTTTGTTTGATAAAGTTAGAACCACTAAGCACTGTTGAAAAGGTATCAGTAACACATCTTAAAATATATAAACGCAAATGGTTTCCGTATTTAGATAAACGCTTCTTTCTATTCTATTAATTAGTGCATATTCCCTAAAGACAAGATCTGAAGACTGGCTTAGGGTGATTCCTATCTCCCAGTCAAAAGAACACTGTCTCAAAGGAACAATGACTACGTTTCCTTTCAATCGGGAAAGGGTAATAGATTTAAAGAAGTCGCATAGCTTGTTCATAACGACCTTCGGGGTCTTATGAAAGATACAAGCTAGTGGGAGTCTTTTTGAAGTAGTGACATCTTGTCTGACAACTATTCGAGACTCCAGTAAGTTTATCCAAAATATTTGGAGGAAATCTCTGATTTCACCAGAGATAGAGTATTCCATACTCAGAAATAGGTTATTGCGTAGTCTTCGGGACTGATGCTTGGCCTGCCTCCCAGTGCAATGTTATCACTAAGGGATACACCAGAAATTTGCCTTATATAGTTATTGATGTGCTACGATACGCTGTTGAACTCATTTAAAATATTGGTTGCAAAATAACGGTTTACGTTGTAATGAAAAACCGAAAGTCTACCTAAAAAGATGCCTATGCATTTGTGGATAAGGAGTGAATTCGGTTCACCCCACTTCCGTAAATATAGACATTTAGCATTTAGTGCTTGAAGGTAGGACTGGAAATTTTGCGTACACGTTCACTTCGTGAAATATCTTAATGCATTGAGTAAAGGTTGATTATAAAACTCGTAAAATCAGAGAATGACGGTTATACTGTCAAACTCGGTCTGATAGAGTCTATAGATAACTGTTGGAATAGTGTCCTAAACCCAATCGGGTTGGACCGGATTCGACCGGGTCGGATCATTTCTACTATTTCTTTATGTTTATACATATATTAAATGGCTTTTATGTTGCCGTATATATGTTCTTTTAATGAACCAATTATGAATTGTTATATGATAACGTCCTTAGTATTAAAATGTGATAGAGAAACCATGATAGGTGATTATGGTTGATGATATCTCTAATCACTTTAATAAGTTTGATACTTAAATGTCTCTAGGCTGATGTACTATTAAACAGGGCATTGATAGTATAAACAAACTAGCACGTATTAGATGTCTTCTGTCTTTAGGGTAGGGATAGATCTCGTCTATCGAAGTGTAGAGACACTTGGACTGTACGTGGACGTGTATTAGAGAATGCGTACGTTAGACTGACCCACTTACACGGATAAGTGTCACACTATGTGACGGTTGTGCAATTATCCTTTTGACCGGAGTCTTCATGGCATCACGGTGTGGATTGTCATGCTTTGACACTATTGAGGTTTCCCCTAGCCACGGGGCGATCATGCGGTAGTGATTGGGTATGATATTGAAGCATGCGGAGTATACATGATTGGTCGTCTGGGAATCGCGTATCCTATGATTGGGATCGAATATCCGAAATGGCCTTCTTATAAGGAATGTCTTACTCTTGTGAATCTTTGCAAAGTGGAAGTAAATGAGTTACTTCGAGAGAGCTTGATATCCAGATTATAAGATACGGTCGTTGATGTTTTGACACTCGACTAACGACCGTATGAATATTATTACAGCGATAGGATTATAAGTTACACGGTAACTGTTTCACATGAAAGGTAGTAGTCATTGCATTTGACTCTTCCGATGATTGGGGGTCACGGTGTGTTGCTAGACGCTATCCCGTGATCGTTAGGCATGAAGGGCATTTTTGTAATTTGCACCTTGTGTCTACGGCCAACATATTCGGAAGCCTATCGGGTCATACACATATGAACATCTAGCCGGATTAAAATGTGGTTATAGATGATAACCAAATAAGGAATGTTTATCTCGAAACTATAAGGGTTATAGTGGTAAATTAATATGGTGGTATTTATTTATTATTAATAAATTAAATACAAGATATTAATAATATTATATTAATTGAAGAATATTCTGGATGCCAATTTATTGGCTAAGGTAGCGCAATTTGTGTGTGTATAAGATACACTTGGATTGTGCAATTTAATTAATAGTATTACTAAATATTAATATTAGATATTAATATATATATATATATATATATATATATATATATATATATATATATATATATATATATATATATATATATATATATATATATATATATATATATATATTATGTGTGCGTGTGTGCAAAAGTGTTTGGTACTTTGCATGCACATGCGCATGTAGTGTGCGTGTATATGATATATATATATATATATATATATATATATATATATATATATATATATATATATATATATATATATTTATTTATTTATTTGTGTAATATATATGTGATATATACACATGTGTAAATTGATTTATGATAATAAAATAAAGATAGTCAATATTAGATATTGACAATATCTTGGAAATATTCAATATAAGATATTGACAATATCCTAGATTTATTTAATATAAGATATTGTAATAAATGAGATAAATCAATTAATTATATTTTCCCTATTTTATTGGGAAAATGTTTTCTTCTCCTCCACACTCTATTGGGGCGCCACCTTCTACTATAAATAAGAGGTGGGTGTCAAGCTCTTTTATACATCACAATTCCAAGAACTAATAGTTCTTGTGTAAAATAGAGAGCATCTTTTGGAGAGTTGGAGAGAGGGGAAAAAGGCCGGTCTAGCAACCGGAGTTTTCCAATAGCAATCCATGATGGGATTCCGGCGGGGTGCTCGTGTGGACTAGCGGTAGAGGCCGAACACTTGGGCGGCTCTATGCAGAACTACTCTCCTTAGACGGTCAAAGTGTCGATCTTATAGATCAACCAAGGTAACCACCGTCTACTACTTGTTTGTTTATTGCTTAAACGAAGTCGATCTTGGGTCGATAGGAAATAAAATTTTGAATTCCGCTGCGTTCCCGCGTAGATTTCCTAACAATAACAACCTTAGATCTTGAAATATTTGTACTCAAGATGTTACTAACTGATTTGTTCAGTCCACATCCAACACCGGCAGTTGGTGATAACACTAATAAAAACTACTAAACTAGATCAGTATATCGATCCACCCCGAACATATTAGGAGTATGGTTTGTCCATTACCCATTGCAGGACCTTACGGTCTATAGGGTAGATTGATGACCTATAGTCCTTTGTGGGCTGTGTAGGATCCTGATCATAGAGGTTGGTTTAAAAGCCATAACCCTATGAATGGAGTTTGATATTCCAGTTCTGTTAAAACTCTTGTAGAACCACCTGAGTATCTCAGGCCCAGTGGGAGTAATTGGAACTACATGAAGAAGAGTAGAATGAATAGGAAAGTTTAACTTTCAATGCAAAGCTGAGTAATTTAGGGGTGATTCCCTAAAAGGTAGAGAGTTAACCAGATCGTGATCTCTCTTACCACTCAGTCTTGCTTGATTTCATCAGAAAGCAGGAAATAGGGGTGATTCCCTAAGACTTCCTTGCCGAACAACGGAATCTGAATTCATTTAGAACAGAAGGGTTTTAGCTAAGAACTAATAATGGATTCGTTACAAAGCAAAAAATAGGGGTGATTCCCAAAGACCTTTTTGCGAGACTAACGATATCTTAATTTATTCAGATAGAACCTTTGGTAGGATACCTACCACAGCTTATATCCTTCGGGGATTAAAGCAACCTCTAGGTCATTTCAAAGTCATATATTTTAAATATGTGGACTTGACCAGAATATTGATAAATCTTTTGTAGACTGGGCATCAATATTAGTAAAGTAGTATGTAGATTAGTGTTAGTGAATGGTAACACTGAAACAGTTGGAAACAACATGGGTGTGTTATCTGAAGTCAGAGTCTGACATGCCATCGGGATTCATTCTAAAGGATTTGATTCGCTCAAATTCCCGAGAATAGATCATTGGCAATCCCATCCATTCACCTGGTTAAGATATTCTTGCATTTATACAACATTCAACGATGTAGTTTACCCTACACCTCAGGAATGATTATCTAAACCTGCGGCTGAATACTAAATGGGAGGTTTAGTGAATCCTCAAGTCTCTTCGGGAGAATGAGGAATTATATGCTAGTATATTCAGGTGCAAACTAGAATATAAGTGATAAACACTGATTCTGGCTTTAGGTCAGATTAAGGATGATCGTTAAGTCGATCTAGTCCTCAGTGTTGAATCAAAGGCATATTGAAATCGTACCACCTGATTAGATGGAAAGGCGACGTTTCGATCCCAAAGATCGACTCAAGCCGCCAACCTACCTGATTAGTGTACCAAGTCACATGGTGTTCAGTTTTAAGTACATGCCGGGTCACTGACCTACCCTATGGCGGCATACTCCGGTCGTACTTGGAAACGTGAATTACTTGGATGCGCTTGGAGGGTATGAATCTTAGGGAAATGTCTCACTTGTTTTGAGCAAGTTGGAGAATGTTGTTGATATAGAAATAAAGGGTGTGCTCTAAAACAATTAATCCACTTGCCTTTCATGCAAGTTGGAGATTGTTAGGTGTAGTGCCCGAAAGACAATTATGTAATTGTTTTAGGACAGAATTAATAATTCATCTTATTATATGCATGTGTGCTTATAATTAAGACACTACTGAAAACCCTAAGTACCTCATTTATGTAATCATATAACTCAGTGTATGACTATACACAAGAAGATTGAGTTAGTGAGATGTACTTAAAATTAACTTAGTCCGTAGCGTTGATTAATCTGAGTACGGGTCTCATGATTAATATGCTAATAATGCGCCCAGAACACTTTACGGTGTGCCAGTCTTATCCGGACTGTCGGTAATAGGGTACCTAGTGGGGCATTTATATATGAAGATAATCATATAGGGCTGGACCGATTTGATTTGAGTTCTCGATATAATTCCGTAATTGAGAAGTCTTATCGAATCACAAGATGATCATATATGGATTAATCTCAATCCTGAGGTGATCACGGCGACTGCTTAGACTGGGGTAGGGTTTGATGTGTTAGTAAGGATCACTTCGTAGTATGTGGTCCAACACTTCTCGTTGGCTCTATTCTAGAATGAGTGAGTAGTCTGTGTTATAACAGATATGGAATCCATTCCTTTACACGGGAAGTAGACAGACAATTCCCTTATTTGTTAACCCTAGAAACTGATCGATCGGCCGAGTTCATGTCTTATTGGTTATGAACTAATTGATCACTAGGGGGTTAATGATAAATAAGGATAATATGTTTCGAGAAGGGTTTACGGAAATATCCCGAATCGAAGTGAACAGTCTATGGAGGATTTATCCGTATGTAATGATCATATCAGTGGACGCTTTCGACTCATAAATTGAGTGTAAGTTATCTATATTCGATAGAGTTCAGTTTCGGGTTTATGGTGGTGTATTATATCATTTACATTCTTGTTTTTCCAACGAATGGAAAAACTCTTGTGCAGGTCTATTACACATTTCTAATGATTCAGAAAAACAACAAATCATAAGACCAAGGCTCCCGCTGGTTTATCGGTTCCAAATACCGTCTAACTAGCAACGCCTTATGTAAATGATTTTCCAATTTTTCAATTTAGAAATTTGTTGTATAATTACACTTTTAAATTCACTAAATGAATTTTATATGATAGTCCTATGTCATCTTTTGTAAACTAAGTGTGGTCGTCTCTCGTTCAACACGAGTGACACCCGTGACATACGTGTACTATGTCACTTAAGTTTTTAAAGGCTCAAGAGAATAAATCTCTTCCGAAAAAGTAAATGCATTGTTTGATAATTTACAACGTACTTGTTACTTTCCACATTTTTAATGAAGTCCTATTACTAACAGTTTAGTAGCCTAGAGATTTAGTTGTAAACAAAATGACAGAAACTTAAATTCAAAAAATAAATTTTCACTACTAGATTTTTATTTTAGGAATTATAAACTATAAAAAAAAGTTTATCCTACCATTCCAAGGATTTAACCTCGCATAGTACAGTCCGAGAGGGTCGATATCAGCACTATGACGGTTAAACTGAGACAATCTCTCTCAATGATTAAGCTTCGAGAATCGAACATCTCATGGGAATCAAACACCCCGGACCTTAATCATTGATTACCTTCCTTTTTCTAGCCTTGATATTTCGAAAATATCCATAAAGAGTGTGACGTACTATATCAGATCTTAGAGTACGCCCCGAGTATGCCTACGAGGGGTAGGTCAGTGACCCGACGAGTACCCGAAATTCTATCCTTTCGGAGACCAAGCCTTGAATTTTGATAGAGGTGAACACCATGTGAAGGGGGCCAAAATCAAAGCGGCACGAGGCATCACCATTCTCTCACGTGCTTGCACCTATAGTAGAGGCCGTGGGGTTGGCTGTCGCCTTCCCCGCTCCCACTCAATATTTTGAAAAAGTCGTGGGTTAACTAATTACAGTTTCGGTCTTGACAGTAAGAAACAATAAATCAAAGTACTCCAAATAGGGTCGGTTATATAGGCAAGCCTTCGCCGTCTTATTCGTTGGAACATATGTGACAGTTCAGACTGATCCGGCAAGAGAAACCCCGTTTAGCCTGAAGGCTTATCGGATATGCTAAGTTTTGTCGAACCACTGTAACGTACATCACATGCGGAGGGGAGTCGATTGAGCCGAAGCTCGGTTGAACTCACCCAACCATGGTTAGACCATTCCGAACCCATGTACTAAGATTTTCCGATCTCTAGATTGTCAACCAAAACGTAATCTCGTTTCTGTTTAAGGTAGGTTCACCGAAAACTCAACGATTTATCCAAGTGGGATTCACCGAGAATCCATCACTAAAATCGTAACGATTGACAAAACCCGGTTCCTCGGTTTTTATAATTAGTTACTTATTTATTAACTACCACATATTAATTAAATAAGCCTTTAAACTAATTATACGAGTTATACATGCCTAATTTATTCGAAATAAACTAGCTACATGTATGCATTGGAGTGAAATCATGATATGATGCATGTCATGGCAATTTTCGGGTTATATCATACAATTTTCGATCATACATGAAAAATAACGGAAAAATAAACACCGAGATGGATCGTTGGTACCCCCGTATCTAACCTATTAAAAAATCAAAGCCCTAACTAGGGTTTACTATTTTCTAATCTGCTGCTGCCGCGTTGTATCGATGATCGGACATCCAAAGAACCTTGATCGTCACGAAACTTTATGGACATGTTCTTCACTCCTCCTACTTCAATCTGAATGGTTGGATCTTTGTTTCAAAGGTCCAATTTTCTCCAGCAATCCGCCGATCCAACTGCTGCATTTGTTTATAACTGCGGCTCTACAGTGTCTTCCCGGGGCCGATCGGGCATTGAGACAAAACCCGATCGACCTGAAATTTTTAGGGCTTGTTCATAACTCCATGGTAGTCGATCTGAACGGTCGGATCTTCGTTTTAAGGTTCCAACCTCTTCCGGAAAATCGACGAACTCACCGCTAAGGTTTTTATGGCTGCTGTGCTTTTTCTGTTACAGCAACAACTTTACACCGCGATTGGACATCGAGATGGACTCCGATCGTCATGAAATTTTGAGGGTCTAGCGTTACTACGTGTTTAATGTGTGAAAGGGTATTTTTGTCCAATTATTATGAATTTGTCCTTTTTAATCACATAAAATGTAGTAACGTCCTTCTATCCCCATTTATGATTTTTTTGTCCTTCTGGCCCCTTCCCCTATATATAATTGCACGTTATGGATTGATATAAAATAAACAATCCATGAATGATATCTAATTGGAAAACATGAAGAAGAAACAAACTTGGTGATCAAGCAGCTGCTCCATCGTATCTCCGCTGGTATCGACCATCTCCCCCATACTCACCTCAAACTCCATGGAGTCGCCCTCATTTGTTTTAAATATTCTTTCTTTTTCTCATCAGCTAAGAGTCGCTCTCTCCCTGGTTTCAGGGCATTGTTCCATGATTTCAAGGATATGAATCATTTTGAAACGAAAGAAAGACATGCACCTTATCAAAATAGTAGGAGTGAAATGAGAGATGAAGTTCTGTTTTATTCAATCACAATATACGAATATATATATATTATACACTACAAACAGAGCCTCCTAAAATCATGCAATAAAAAGAGTTCAGAATCTCCTATAATAATGCTACCAAATATTCTAGATTAATCAAGACAAATATCTACAATAAATGCAATATTACACACGTGAAAAAGGCATGACACTCTAATACACCTAAAAAAAAATATTAAACGTTTTGTACACTAGTTTAATTGCAATTATTGGTTTTTATGTTTTTATTTTTATTTTTAAATGCAACGGGTACATTCAGGTCAAAATTGATTTTTTATTTGATAAATGATTTGTTAGACTTGTTTATTTTCAAAAGCTGGCGAAATTTTTTGGATTTTAAATTCTGTTTTATTATTTCCATTATTATATCTGTTTTGTTAGGATAGATATTATTATATTTCTATTTTATTTTTAGGTAGTATATATGTATTTTTACAATGCTAGTGAATTTTTTTGGATAAATTTGTTGGATTTCAAATTTTGTTTTGTTATTTCCATTATTATATATTTTTTGTTTTGTTTTTTAGGATTCTATTTTGTTTTGTTTTTTCCATTATTATACGCCATTAATTACGCGTCCGTTTTTAAGAGATTGTGGATTTTACAACACACCAAATATTAATTTGGAAAAATATTTTTATAACTGGAAAGTATTTATTTAAAAGAACAATTCAAATAAAGATTTTCGGGTACTATAATAATGCTACCAAATATTTTAGAGTAATCAAGACAAATATCTACAATAAATGAAATATTACACACGTGAAAAATGCATGACACTCTAATACACCTAAAAATATATTAAACGTGTTGTACACTGGTTTAATTGCAATTATTTGATAAATGATTTGTTAGACTTGTTTATTTACAAAAGCTGGCGAAATTTGTTGGATTTTAAATTCTGTTTTGTTATTTTCATTATTATATGTGTTTTGTTAGAGTACATATTATTATATTTGTATTTTTCAAGAGAGTATATTTGTATTGTTATAGAGCTGGCGAATTTTTTTGGATAAGTTTGTTGAATTTTAAATTCAGTTTCTTATTTCCATTATTATATCTGTTTTGTTACAATAGATATTATTATATTTGTATTTTTTTTTTGGGTAATATATTTGTATTTTTACAAAGGTGGCGAATTTTTTTCCGATAAATTTGTTGGATTTTAAATTATGTTTTGTTATTTCCATTATTATATTTATTATTATTTTTTTTGTTTTTTTTTGGATTCTGTTTTGTTTTGTTTTTTTCATTATTATATGCCATTAATTATGCATCCATTTACAACACACCAAATATTAATTTGGGAGATTCTTTTTATAACCGGAAAGTCTTTATTTAAAAAAAAATTCAAAAAAAGATTGCAGGTTTGAGCCAGATCATTTTCCGGGTTTGGAGCGGGTAATCAGGGTAATTGGGTTAAAAGTGCTCCTCTTTATATATATATATATATATATATATATATATATATATATATATATATATATATATATATATATATATATATATATATATATATATATATATATAGACAAAGATAACTTATATGAACCAACAGGAATACACCAACAATAACATAATTAAATATGATTGAACACACTAAAAATCCGTTTAAGAACACCCATTACCTTAGCAATTCCAAAAGCAATACCATGCGAAAATTGAAAGCAAAAGCAAAATCCTTCGATTCCCAACTCTTACGATCAACCTACGATTCAATAACGGCGTTCTACGATTAGCACAATATCTATTTCTACCAAAGCTCAGATTTTTGAACGAAAGCCAATCTAGATTTAGGGCTAAAATGGGAAAACTTACTGTTTAGAAAACGAAGAGTATGGAAACGACCGTATTATCCGGTGATCGATTTCTTCTACTGCCGCCTGCTCACAATCCTAACGGATTAGCTGCACAATTGAATATTCCCTTCCTCTTCTTCCTGACTGTGTCGACTCCTTCAGCGTATTTAATTAGACTTTGCATCGTGTGGGTTGTCAGGATTAATGAGGATTGTTTTTCTTAAATAGTTATTAATTAAATCTAGTACTTAAATAACTAAATCCTATTTTAATTAAATCATTTTTTAATTAAATAAATAGGATAAATTATAATTAGGTCGTAGTGGGTATACCCAATAACTGTTTTACCCTTTCTCGAAAAGTCGGGGTGTTACGGCAATGAGGACGATTTGGATGACTCCTTTCAGGCACACCGTGATTCCAATCGATGGAGTGATTGTCACCGGCCTAGGGATGGCGATGGACGATGGACTCGTTATTCCCCTTGTACCGGTGTTGTAAGCATGGACGGGCTGTGGACAGAACTTGCTGTCGATGGAACTTCTTTCAAGCTGCAGGTGGATCAGGTTGGTCTATCCGACTCGGTTTAACCCATTGGGGATTTAGGTTCGTATCACAGCTTAAACGAATCAGGACTCGTTAACATAACACCGGCTCAATAGAAAGGGATTGTGGACCTTTTAAATAGCTCGAAACCACGAGATCGATTGACTGGTAAGTACTCGTGGATTATTGATACCGGGGCCACTCACCACGTGACCGGCGACCAAAAATTATTTGTTGATTTACGACCTATTGAATATTGTTCGATTGGCTTGCCGGATAGGATTTCGTCATTTGCAACTCATACGGGAACAGTTCTCTTGTCAGGAAATTTACGGCTTGTGAATGTTTTATATGTACCAAAATTAAATTGTAACTTACTTTCGGCCTCTCAATTCTTGGAAGATCACCGTTGTGTTATGCAGATTACGGCTCATTTGTGTATTATGCAGGACCGATTAACGAGGACACTGATTGGACCGGGAGAGCATGTGGATGGACTTTTACTGTTCTTGGGAGTTCCAGAGGTTCGGGTTATGGCAGTTGATAGTGGGCAGACTAGAGATTTGTGGCATCGGCGATTAGGACAACCATCAGAAAAGGTCATTCGGCAGGTGCCTAATATTTCTTTTCCCACACCTTTAAATAAAGATGGATAAGATATTTGCTTTCGGGCAAAGCAGCCCCATGAACCTTTTCCCCTCGGTGAGAATAAAGCTAGTCCTATTTTTGAATTAATACATTGTGATTTGTGGGGCCCCTATAGTGTACCCTCGACGTGTGGCGCTTCGTATTTTTTGACTACTATTGATGACTATTCCCATTCCGTTGGGATTTACTTATTATTGAATAAAATGGAGGTTGAGACTGCTTTCTAGGATTTTGTTTCATTATTTTCTCGTCAGTTTGAGGTTCAAATTAAACGGGTTCGTAGTGACAATGGAACAGAGTTTAGATCATTGCTTCCTTATTTTCGTAAAGAAGGTATCATATTTGAAACATATTGTGTGAGTACACCCCAACAGAATGGGAGGGTAGAACGAAAACATCAACACATACTTAGTGTTGCCCGTGCACTACATTTGATGGACATTTGCCACTTAAGTTTTGGGAGGAGTGTGTGCTGCTTATATTATTAACCGGACACCGTCTAGTGTTTTGAATTATAAAACCCCTTATGAGTCTCTTTTTCGTAAAGCACCGGACCTCTCAATGCTTCGAATATTAGGATGTTTATGTTATGCCCATGATCATCGCCACACAAATAAGTTTGCCAGCCGGAGTCGGAAGTGTGTTTTCCTTGGTTACCCTTTCACGTAGAAGGGGTGGACTTTGTACGATCTACATACGGAGGAGATTTTTATTTCTAGGGATGTTAAATTTTTCGAACATGTGTTCCCGTTTTCCCAACCAACCGATAGTGATACCTCTATTGTTCCGTACCCTTTGATAGATGATGTTCCATGGTCTCACCAATGCAGGATCCTCCGGTTGAGGAGAGGACAGAAGTGCCGAGTGAAACTGATGGAGGTCAAGTTAAATTATTAACTCGATGCCTACTAACACACTAGCAAGAGAACTAGGTTCAACTGTAGTTTAGCTAGATAGAGTCGAGGTCGATCCCACAGAGACTCGGCACAAATAAAACACAACTTTATCCTATTAGAACTAAATTGAAAGGGCGGTCTATGACCAACTAAATGCAGTAAATAAAATAGTGACAACCACAAGACACACAAGACCACAAAGACAGACTAAAGACTATTAAAACACGGATAATACGGTTGATATTATCTAAACAAATAGTATTGATTACGCTAGTAGATTATAACTCCCCCATGTGAATTAGGATGATAACGAGATAAAACAAACGTTAAGGATTGATTATTATGACTACGGGAGTCATCCCCTAAGGTAGATTTAGCTCCGGTTAGTCCATCTAAATCATCGTGCCTCCATTACGTGACTTCGCTTTTTAATGCCTCCATCTCATATAACTTCTGACACAATTACGAAACTAGGGATGCCGGTATAAACCGTAACCTCATCTTAGAAACATTCCTAGGGTAAGGCGTACTTCTTAGATGCCGATTCAATCTATATCCTAAGTAACAATCACTTTTTGGGTTTCATGTTAAATTATGATGACAAATAATTAAGTTGATCAGGTTTAATTACTCGTTTTAATTCCAATTCAGAGAATCTGACGTAGTCGAAGCCGATCATAATATTGCCCTACACATTACCACGCTCGGTAAACCGAATGACAGCACTCGGGCGACCGAATGACATGTCTCAGTCGACCGAACACAGTTCTGTGTTGGAACAAATCATGATTACTTCTTAACGTTTCTAACCTAAACACATGGTTCGTAAATTAATCTACATCACGCAATCAATACAAGAAAAACTACTCCATAATAAAATACATCAGATCTACGAATAAAGATTGCATAATCGAATAGTCATACCCTCGAAGATGAGAGTGACTCCCACTCTTTAATGCGCTCCCCAACCGGAGAATCCGATGGATCCACAATGTACGAACATAAAGAAAAGAAAACTAAAACTTAAAAACTCAAATTGTATAAACTGTCTTGTGTTGTTGTTCTCAATTTCGTAGCTGCTGCTTATATAGGAGTTGTAGCCGACATAGGGAGAATCCAGAAGATATGCACGCATTAATCTGATTAGGCTCGGGTGACCGAACAGTTACGCTCGGTCGACCGAATGGCATGGCTCGGTCGACCGAGCCTCCCTCTTTACGCGTTTTCAATTTCGCTTCGTCTGACTTGTTCCCCACTTCACTCTTCTATGCTGATCTGATTTGTCTTCTTCATTAATGCTCCGATTTTCTTCCTTATTTATCTTGAGATTTCTCGATTGCGTGATAATTATCTTCCCGATTCTTTATGATCTGCAAAAATCAGTATTTATCACACAATTAATTGCTCTTTTATAATAAAAACAGCTAAATACCAATTATCACATTAATAATCACTTATCGTTAAATAATAAATATAAACACGTGATTTAATATGAAATATATATAATTAACTCCGATTTAAGGTTATAATTGATGACATAAATAGGTATATTTTAACCGTCATCAAAATGCCCCCCACTTAAACTTTGCTTCGTCTCGAACAAAGCATCAAATAGTCATTCCCCAAGACAACATTTTCTGTGGTCAACTCATACTTACACAAGAAACCCGAGTCAACTCATACCAGTCATGCTCATAAGATAAGCATTATTCTCTACTCGCTATGAATCGAAGTGATTGTGTGCATGTGCATTGGTCTTATATAAATGTAGCAAGATTAGAGCTTATGCAGACTTCATATCAAAATTCACCAACATCAGCATTCATACTTCTTATGCCTCGCAATGGTTAAAGCACTAGAACAATAAGCAAGAGCGTATCTATAGGGTTTTTGGACTTGGAGACCGAGTACTACTCAAAGCCTCTAAAAATTCGAATTTTTTTTTCAATTTTGCATATTTTTTGAATACTACTAATCTCAAGGAAGATAACTTTTCATAGAGTATCCCCCTATCTTGGATTAAGCATAGCATCGAATATTACCACAAGCGCGGGGCTACTTTGGTAATGTTACTACAAGCCCAGTGTTTTAATGCATTGTCAAAACACAGGTACGTCCCAAGCTTATTACTCCGCTTTTGTTGGCTAGAAGATCAGAATACATCAGTCGACAAATATCGACATTAGGTCCTCATAACCAATTATCTACGCAATGTACACATACTTCTTTCAATTATAACGCATGCGGTGCTAAGCGATTCACATGTTGAGTAGTTGAACAATACCTAACTACTTGCAATTGTTGGCATGAATATCCTTAAGTTTACTAACAATTTATCGCAAAAGTATAATATGACCACGTACTTACGCAACTTGGTTCCTTTCCTATCAATTCTAAGTATAAGAGCTTCACAAGTTTAAGGGTACGAGTTAAACAATTTGGCATTTATCCATAAAATTTTTTAAATTTGGCTCAATATTGTCTCAACATTCCGTTACCCTTGACTTTTTCAACATATAGCTAAGTCCCTTGCCCCCCACTTAAACATGGCATTGTCCTCAATGACAGAAATAAAAGAGAGTGCAAGATGAAAGACTTAGCTCTGGAAATGGCTCCCAAGTAAAAGAACAATATCGGAGTAATCATCGGCACAGCGTGGAGAGACAGACACATCCTGTATAAACAAACAAGCTCCACGAAATCGTCAAATACCATGTCTATGTAAGTTATAAAATAATGTGGCAGTAATTAGATATATATATCTAAAAATAGTTTAAGCCACTTTACTTTATACTGCCATGGACAAGACCAAAAGGGATTTAAACCTAAATAAAAACTCACATGACGGCTATCAAGGAAAAAACCTCGTTTATTCCGAACTTAGACTCGGAACATGGCGAGATGAAAAAAACCGTGATAGGCGCATGCTACTTTATTAAAAAGAAAAACGAAAAAGATAGTTATAGGTAGTAGTTCTAAATTTATAGTCGCTAGCTCAACTCAGTTCAAGATGGTTTATTCATAGACAGGGTCATCGAGGTACAAAACCTCCTCCTCAGCATCAGGCGGAAGCCCTTGATAATGCTTCACACGATGTCCATTGACCACAAATCTGGACCCGTCTTTAAAATTTAATAGCTCCAACGCTCCAGAAGGAAAGACTTGTTGTACTTGAAATGGGCCACACCATCTTGATTTTAACTTACCCGGGAAGAGTCTAAAGCGCGAATTGTACAAGAGAACCATATCACCCTCTTGAAAGGTCCTATCCAGAATGTTTTTGTCATGGAACTTCTTCGTGCGCTCATTGAAAATCTTGGCATTCTCGTATGCCTCTAAACGAAACTCCTCCAGGCGAGTTAATTCTAACATCCTCTTCTCACCGGCCAACATTTCATCAAAATTTAGCATCCTTGTTGCCCACATGGCCCGGTGCTCCGCCTCCACGGGTAGATGACATGCCTTTCCAAAAACAATCCTATACGGTGACATTCCAATCGAGGTTTTATATGCGATCCTATAAGCCCATAAAGCGTCGTCTAAACGTAACGACCAATCCTTCCTAGTCGTATTGACGCTTTTCTCCGAGATACGCTTTATCTCTCGATTGGTGACTTCTACCGCCCACTAGTCCGGGGGTGATATGCGATTGCTAGCTTATGTCGAACCCCATACTTAATCATCGGCCTTTCAAAAGGTTTATTACAAAAATGACTACCATTGTCGCTTATAATTGCCCTAGGCGTCCCAAACCTTGTAAAAATATTCTTTTTCAAGAATCTAACCACAACCCTAGCATCGTTAGTAGGGGAAGAAATGGCCTCAACCCATTTGGATACATAATCAACAGCAACTAAGATATATCGGTTAGATAATGATGAAGTGAAGGGTCCAACGAAATCTATTCCCCAAACGTCAAAAGTTCTACTTCTAAGATGCTCTTAAGTGGCATCTCATTCCTCCGTGAAATATTTCCTGTCATTTGACAAGCATGACATGCTTTTGCATATTGGTGTGCATCCTTAAACAATGTCGGCCAATAAAAACCGCATTGGAGGACTTTAGCCGCAGTTTTATCTCCCCCGTAGTGTCCTCCAACTTCATAAGAATGACAATGCTTCAGAATATTATTATACTCTTCCTCGGGCACACACCTTCGAAAAACATTATCAGATCCTAGATTAAACAAATAAGGCTCATCCCAATAATAGTGTCTAAGATCTTTAAAGAATTTTTTTCTTTCTTGGACAGTGAGATTTGGTGGTAAGTACTTTGCGGATAGATAATTAACAAACAAACTAAACCATGGTTGCTTCTTCTCCTTTACAACCTCTATTTGCGAAGAAACTGCAACACAATCATCATGTCCCCTGATGGTGGTGATGGAGAAAAGTTGTTCATCAGGAAAAGATTCTCCTATCTCAGGTAATTCCTCACCATCCTCTAATTGTAAGCGCGATAGATGATCGGCCACCACGTTCTCACTTCCTTTCTTATCTCGGATTTCTACGTCAAATTCTTGCAGCAGTAGAATCCATCTCAACAATCAAGGCTTTGAATCTTGCTTTGCTAGGAGATACTTAAGAGCTGCATGGTCAGTCCACACAGTGACTTTAGATCCCACTAAGTAAGATATAAACTTGTCAAAAGCAAAGATAACGGCCAAAAGTTCCTTCTCCGTTGTGGCGTAATTTCTTTGGGCAGCATTCAAAGTCCGACTTGCATAATAGATAGGTCTAAAAATCTTATCTTTTCTTTGACCCAAAGTGGCGCCAACAGCAGTATCACTTGAATCACACATCAGTTCAAACGGAAGATCCCAATCCGGTGCGACCGAACGGGTGCGAATCGCCTACTTTTTATTTCGTTGAAAGCTTTTATGCACTCGTTAGAAAACACGAATGGCACATCCTTGGCCAATAATTCGGTAAGAGGTCTAGAGATTAGGGAAAAGTCCTTGATAAACCTACGATAAAATCCGGCGTGGCCTAAAAAACCTCGCAAAGTTTTAAGATTAGTAGGTGGAGGTAGTTTCTCGATCACCTCAACTTTGGCTCTATCCACCTCTATACCGTTCTTTGATATGCGGTGGCCTAGTACTATACCTTCCGTAACCATCAAATGACATTTCTCCCAGTTAAGCACAAGATTCGTCTCTTCACATCTCTTCAACACTCGTGCTAGATGTGTGAGACATGAATCGAAATCGTCTCCAAACACGGAGAAGTCATCCATAAATATTTCCAAGAAGTCTTCAACCATATCCGCAAATAATGACATCATACATCGTTGAAATGTCGCGGGGCGTTACACAATCCAAATGGCATTCGATTATAAGCAAATGTCCCATATGGGCATGTAAACGTTGTTTTCTCACGATCTTCGGGCGAGATGTGGATTTGATAGTATCCCGAATACCCGTCAAGAAAACAATAGAAAGCATGCCCGCTCGCCTCTCGAGCATTTGATCGATGAAGGGAAGAGGAAAATGGTCCTTACGAGTCGCATCATTTAGTTTCCTAAAGTCTATGCATACTCGATGACCGGTGATTAGCCTCACAGAATTAGCTCATTCAACTCATTGGCTTGCACCGTTAATCCTCCCTTCTTGGGAACTACGTGGATAGGGCTTACCCATTCGCTATCGGCAATTGGAAATATAATTCCCATTTCTAACATTTTTATAACCTCATCCCTAACCACTTCCTTTAATTGTGGGGTTAAACGCCTCTGAGGTTGTGCAACCGCTTTCTTTTCGGGGTCCACGGAGATCTTGTGCATACATACGCTAGGACTAATGCCCTTAACGTCAGCTATGGTCCATCCAAATGCTCCGTGGTACTCTCTCAGAACTCAAATTAGTGTTTCCTTTTGTAAGTCCGTCAAGGAAGAAGATATAATCAGCGGCAAAGCCTCATCTTGAAGAAATACATACTTCAAATTCGCAGGAAGAGGTTTTAAAATCAAATTTGTGGGAGGTTCTTCCAAAGAGGTCTTCAACTTCGACCGGTGAGTTTGAGTTCGAAGTACTTATGCCACGTTGGTCTATGATAGAATCTTTCAATCTCCGCAAAGACTTACTTCCTCTACGGGCCTTGGGGTCCCTCTACTACATCCCGGCCATATCATCTTCTCCTCCTCACTACTCACGTACTTGACTTCATCTTCTTCTTCTAAGACAAAGATCCAAGAAATCCTTGATACTTTCATGTTGTTGAAATTCTTGAACGATCCTATCAATGGAATCTAACATGAAACATGCATCCTCTCCATCATCAGGTTGCTTCATAGTGTCGAAGACATTGAATGCAACTCTCTCTTCATTCACTCTTAACACTAACTCGCCCTTGTAAACATCAATTAGCATTCTACTAGTGGCCATGAACGGTCTCCCTAATATCAAGGGCACTTCGTAGTTAGCTTCCATATCTAATACCACAAAGTCGACAGGAAATACAAACTTTTCAACCCTTACCAGCGCATCCTCAACCACTCCACACGGTTCTTTAACAGAACGGTCAGCTAATTGCAGTGTGATTGAGGTCTTCTTTAGATCTTTCATGCCTAGCTTCCGAAAAATAGATAGTGGCATCAGGTTCACGCTAGCTCCTAGATCACACAAAGCTTTGTTTAAACATACGTTACCTATGGTGCAGGGAATGAGAAAACTTCCCGGATCTTTGCATTTTGGGGGTAATTTATGTTGAAGAATGGCTGAGCACTCCTCATTAAGGCATATGGTCTATAAATCTAGAAGTTTCCTTTTAGTTGAGACGGCGTCTTTTAAAAACTTGGTGTACTCATGCATTTCAGCTAGTGCTTCAACTAAGGGTATATTGATTTGTAACTTACTGAACATATCCACGAACTTCTTATACCTCTTATTATCAAACTTAGGCTTTGGCTTTGGTGGAGGATAAGGTAGAGTTGAAGGATCGACATCAGTGAAAATTGGATACTTGTTATCGTAAAGTTCAACTCTAGGGCCAGCTGGTTCTTTATACGTTCTTTGCTTAGGCAAAGACTCGGAAGTATTAGTCTCATTGCTTGGATCACCATCCTTATTCTTTGTGATTTTCTCTTTCTCTTGCAGGGATGGTGGAGTTACTTCTTTTCCACTCCTTGTCATGATTGCATTCAAATCCTTAGGGTTCTTCTCAGTGTTGCTTGGTAACCCTCCAGGAGGTCTAGTTGAGACTTGCTCAGCTAGTTGTCCTATCTGGTGCGTGAGGTTTTGGACTAGAGTTTCTTGATTGGTCACCTTAGCATCGGTCTTCTGACAATATTGGCTAAAGTTAGTGGCTAAATCAGCCATAGATTTTGAAAGTTGTCCCATATTGTCAGTGACGACATTACTCAGTTTTTCTTTCGCAGCTTCCCAACCTAAAGTTTTAGTTTGCTGTGGTACATAAGTGGTAGGTGGTTTAGGCCTTTCTCCTGCATTAATGTCACTATATCGGAATCCAGGATGGTTATGATTAGGCCGGTACCCTCCCCCGATATAATTGGCTTCTTCAGCACCAGCATTCTCACTTTGAGGTGCTACCTCGATTCCAGCCCCTTTCTCTACTCTTGTCATCCTCTCTTGCATCCCATCTACCTTATTGTTGATAACAGAAAGTTGTTCTAAGATTTTGGTAGATGCACTATCATCAAATATATCAGCGGCCATCTTCACAGTAGCTATGTCATTGCCTCCCCATTGGCTATTCATCGCTATTTGCTCCATCTTCCCTTGTGCCTCCTCAGGAGATAAAAGAACAAACGCTCCATTCTTTGGAGGCGTCTACTCTAATTTTCTCCGTCTCTCTCAATCCATGGTAAAAGGTTTGCATTAAAAGCCAAAGAGAGATGTCATGATGAGGACACTTCCTCATAGCTTCCTTAAAACGCTCCCAAGCTTGATCAAAACTCTCCCCAGGTTGTTGCTTAAATCCTAGGATGTCTTGGCGTAACTTAAAGGTTTTTCCCAAGGGGAAATACTTATTCATGAATTTTTGCAACAATTGTTCCCAAGTAGTGATAGATCCAAATTCTAAAGAGAGAAGCCATTGCTTAGCTTTATCTTTCAAAGTGAAAGGGAAAAGCTTAAGACGAATGTTACCCTCCGGGATTAATTCTGGTTTCACTGTGCTAACGATTTCCAAGAAATTCGTCACGTGAACACCAGGATCCTCGTTCTGAATTCCATGAAAAGTAGAATAGTTGGTCACCATTTGAATTACATTAGGCCTAGGGTGATAGACTTCCGCAGCATCTTGCGGTGCTACGATAGCGGGAATGAATTGTTCAATAGTTGGCGTTGCATAACTTTGCAAAGTACGCCTTGCTCCTTGAACTAGGGCTTGGTTCTCATTATTAGCATTTGCATTCACATTATTGGCATTATTGATAACAGGATTAATAACAGGATTAGGTACCTGGTTTGGATTGACCGGATTGCCTTCCATTTCTGTTTCAGATTCGGAATGTTCAGAATGATCGGTTGTATGTCCTTCTTCCACTCCTTGCTCGCTTTCCTCAAGATTTGGATCCTCTTCTCCTTGTTTAGCCAGTTCCTTAGCTAACTTCCTATTCCTTCTCGCAAATTTCTCTATTTCAGGATTATAAGGTTCAAGCGGTTCCTTCGATTTCCGAGTAGCGTACTATAAAATAATAAACAACAATAAAACAATTAATCACTAGTAAAGGCTAGGCCTTTAACTAACTAAATAAAACTAAAACAGACTCGTAATAAGTTTGAGAAAAGAAAACGTAAATAAAACAGAAGCTGAATATCATAAAACTAATACAGAACAGAAACAGAAAAACGAACTCTCGGTCGACCGAGAACTGTGGTTCGGTCGACCGAACCCCCTTTTTTATTTTTTTTATTTTTTATTTTATTTTTTACGACACTGTTTAATATACGAGACTCTTATTCACAGAATATTCACGAATCCAGTTCCAACAAAATAAGCTATATTTTAATTTAATGACTCGAGTCCCCGGCAACGGCGCCAAAAACTTGATGGAGGTCAAGTTAAATTATTAACTCGATGCCTACTAACACACTAGCAAGAGAACTAGGTTCAAATGTAGTTTAGCTAGATAGAGTCGAGGTCGATCCCACGAGACTCGGCACAAATAAAACACAACTTTATCCTATTAGAACTAAATTGAAAGGGCGGTCTATGACCAACTAAATGCGATAAATAAAATAGTGACAACCACAAGACACACAAGACCACAAAGACGACTAAAGACTACTAAAACACGGATAATACGGTTGATATTATCTAAACAAATAGTATTGATTACGCTAGTAAATTATAACTCCCCCATGTGAATTAGGATGATAACGAGATAAAACAAACGTTAAGGATTGATTATTATGACTACGGGAGTCATCCCCTAAGGTAGATTTAGCTCCGGTTAGGCCATCTAAATCATCGTGCCTCCATTACGTGACTTCGCTTTTTAATGCCTCCATCTCATATAACTTCTGACACAATTACGAAACTAGGGATGCCGGTATAAACCGTAACCTCATCTAAGCAACATTCCTAGGGTAAGGCGTACTTCTTAGATGCCGATTCAATCTATATCCTAAGTAACAATCACTTTTTGGGTTTCATGTTAAATTATGATGACAAATAATTAAGTTGATCAGTTTAATTACTCGTTTTAATTCCAATTCGGAGAATCGACGTAGTCGAAGCCGATCATAATATTGCCCTACACATTACCACGCTCGGTCAACCGAATGACAAGACTCGGGCGACCGAATGACATGTCTCGAATGACATCTCGACCGAACACGCTTCCGTGTTGGTACAAATCATGATTACTTCTTAACGTTTCTAACCTAAACACATGGTTCATAAATTAATCTACATCACGCAATCAATACAAGAAAAACTACTCCATAATAAAATACATCAGATCTACGAATAAAGATTGCATAATCGAATAGTCATACCCTCGAAGACGAGAGTGACTCCCACTCTTTAATGCGCTCCCCAACCGGAGAATCCGATGAATCCACAATGTACGAACATAAAGAAAAGAAAACTAAAACTTAAAAACTCAAATTGTATAAACTGTCTTGTGTTGTAGTGGTGTGTGTTCTCAATTTCGTAGCTGCTGCTTATATAGGAGTTGTAGCCGACATAGGGAGAATCCAGAAGATATGCACGCATTAATCTGATTAGGCTCGGGTGACCGAACAGTTACGCTCGGTCGACCGAATGGCAAGGCTCGGTCGACCGAGCCTCCCTCTTTACGCGTTTTCAATTTCGCTTCGTCTGACTTGTTCCCCACTTCACTCTTCTATGCTGATCTGATTTGTCTCTTCATTAATGCTCCGATTTTCTTCCTTATTTATCTTGAGATTTCTCGATTGCGTGATAATTATCTTCCCGATTCTTTATGATCTGCAAAAATCAGTATTTATCACACAATTAATTGCTCTTTTATAATAAAAACAGCTAAATACCAATTATCACATTAATAATCACTTATCGTTAAATAATAAATATAAACACGTGATTTAATATGAAATATATATAATTAACTCCGATTTAAGGTTATAATTGATGACATAAATAGGTATATTTTAACCGTCATCAGAAACACATGATACGGTGGAAGATATAGTCCTTTCACCACAACCTCGACATCCAGGTGGATGTACCAAAGAATTAAGCAGGGGTAAGAGACAGAAGATTCCGAGTTCTCGCTTTCAAGATTATGTGACGCATACATTAACTGATTAGAAAAGTCCTCCATGCTCTTCCACTCCGTCTGGTTCCTCAGGTACCCTGTATCCTCTTATGCATTATATTAATTATGAAATGTTTTCTGATAAACATCGCAAATACATTGCAGCTATTACTGTGGGTAATCCTCCTAAATCATTTAAGGAGGCTATGAAATATGAGTGGTGGCGTAAGGGCATGACAGAAGAGATTCGGGCTCCCGAGGATCAAGGTACGTGGGTGTTGGCACCACTTCCCCCCATGAAAAAGGTGTTGGGGAGCAAGTGGGTGTATACCGAGAAGTGCGACAAAAATGGGGTACTACAGTGATTGAATGCTCATTTAGTCACGTTTGGGCACCATCAAGAAGAAGGGATCGACTACACTGAGACCTTTGCTCCTGTGGCCAAGATGGTTATTGTTCAGAATTTTCTTTGTGTTGCCACTATGAAGAAGTGGGACATTCATCAGATGCATGTGCACAACGCGTTCTTACATGGGGATTTGTATGAGGAATTCTACATGAAAATTCCTCCTAGGTTTGAGCAGAATTCGAACAAATCAAATTTGGTTTTCAAGATGCGGAAGTCCCTAGTTTGCGAAGCACACTACGGTTTTACGTGAGTATGTTTCCGATAGTCTTATTCTGATTACTCGTTATTTAGTTTGCATCGTGACAGTATACAATAACATGTTCTCGTCTATGTGGATGATATGATCATCGCCGGAAACGATAAGGTGGCCCTGACAAATTTTAAAGATTATTTGAGCAAATGCTTTAAGATGACGGATCTTGGTGTTTTGAAATATTTTCTTGGAATCGAGGTGGCTCGGAACTGGGAGGGAATTTTCTTGAATTAGAGGAAGTATGCAGTGGACATTATCCATGAAGCTGGTTTACTTGGGGAGTAGTCCAGCTGACTTTCCAATTGAGCAGAATCACAAGTTGGCCTTAGCCACTGGCACCTTGTTGGATGATCCCGGCCCTTATAGTCGATTGATTGGTAGACTTATTTATCTTGGGGTTACCAGACCTGATCTCGCATATTCTCTTCATGTGTTGTCCTAATTTATGCAGGCACCCCGGGTTGATCATTAGGAGGCCGCCTTTCGACTTGTTCGTTATTCGAAGAAACATCCCGGCCAGGGGATTTTACTTCGGTCTGACAGTTCTCTTATTCTTGAGGGTTGGTGCGACTCTGACTGGGCGAGTTGCCCTCTGACGTGTCGTTCGTTGAGTGGTTGTTTTATCTTTCTTGGACTTTCCCCCGTCTCTTGGAAGTCCGAGAAACAGACAACGGTTTCTCGATCCTCAGCTGAAGCGGAATATCGTTCTATGGCATCGGTGACATGTGAGTTGAAATGGTTGAAACAGTTACTTGGTGAGGTAGGGGAGAGTCACCCCCTAGAATTCGTCTCTTTTGTGATAGACAATCGGCTCTATATATCGCACATAATCTGGTTTTTCATGAACGTACAAAGCATATCGAGGCGGATTGTCACCTCGTTCGTGATGCCATCATGGATGGGTTGATTAGTCCTTCGTATGTACCTACGAAGGATCAATTGGTAGATATTTTTACGAAGGCGCTTGGTTAGTAGCAGTTCGAGTTTTTATTGCGCAAGGTGGGAGCGTGAAGATCCGGTCAATGTATTTCGTATCCCCCAATTCACAATACATAGGTACAATATATATAGTCATCTTTAGGGCTTCTAGGGCTAGTCGTAATTACCAATCTATCCTTTCTAATTAAATAGTAAATAATATATCTGTCAATATCGTAATACCCCCCCTCAAGTAGGAGCGTGAAGATCCCGAACGCCCGACTTGCACTGTAAAAACTCGAATTGCTGTCGTCCCAATGCCTTGGTAAAAATATCCGCCAACTGGTGCTTCGTAGGAACATAAGACGGAAGAATCAAACCATCTGTGATGGCATCACGGACGAAATGACAGTCGGCCTCAATATGCTTCTTACATTCATGAAAAACAGGGTTCTGAGCTATATATAACGCATACTGACTATCATAGAAAATTCGAATCCCAGGGGGGTGCCGAACACCAAGGTCGGCAAGTAATTGCTTCAGCCACTTCAGTTCACACGTTAAAGAAGCCATTGACCGATATTCAGCTTCAGCGGAGGAGTGAGACACCGTGGTCTGTTTCTTGTACTTCCAGGAGATAGGAGAAAGACCAAGAAACACGAACCACTGACAGACCTAAACCTAACCTTGGAAACGGCGCCAGAAAGCTGACGGACATTACCTAGGCTATACAGATCCTAACCGGCAGTGTACCGGGTCAAATTGTAGTGCTAGTCTGGTGAGTCAGGTCGTATTCCTCAGGGAAAACATGGTAATTCTTTTAAGTGGGGTTAAACACCAAGAAGCTATTATTAACTCGATCTAAGTCGCAGTTTTACTTTTTCCTGGGTTAGATTATGTTAGTAGTTAGATTGTTAGTAAAACAGTAAATAAATAAATAATATATATATTTTTAGATCTAGCCAAGAATACTTTACTGAATCAATATCTTTTAGTAGAAATAAATGAGACAGATCTTCCTTTATTCAAGGTGTAAATTATATATGAATCGGTGTACTCCTAAACTAGACAACTCCTCCTCACACGAGCGTATGAAATTGTCATATGTCTCATCAACTGTCCAATGTCATCCAAAGCATAGGTCTCTCCCGTTGTCAGTCAGGCAATGTTTTGGATCTCGATTAAAACGATAAATTAACGTAATACGATCTTGAGCACAATTTTAATAAGATTTGTTTTTCTAGGACAAATCTGCCCCCGGGTAGGAAATAGGATTCCGTTGCCACGTTTTCACTCGGCCAATTTTACCCTCCGGTCTTTCTATTACGATCTCGTATTCTAATCGTGAGTTGTCAATTCATTAGATTACGTTCAAATAGAAAGAGATTCATTATAATCGGTTTTAATCATTATTACCAGAGTCGATCATTCATTTTACCAAAAGATTAACTAATTCAGATTCATATCTTGGCTAGATATATTTTTAGCTTAACATTATTATAGATATATAGAAACAACAAACACAATACTTGATAAAATTACCCGTTTATTGCAGATCTAAGTCGTATCCTCTGAAAATAACAACTTCTTCAATACAACTTCCTCGGATAATCCTCTCGAGCATTACAACGGTACTACTTTTATTTATAAATATAAAAACATATATATACATACATAGACTTATGTATACATACGGGCCCGAAAATAAAAATAAAAGAAGATAGATAAAATATATATATATGGATATATATATATATTTTAGAACGTGTGTGTGTGTGCATATATATAGATATATCTATATATATATATAAAGTGTGTACAAAAATAAAAATGAAAGAGAAGAAGTCGAGAAGAAAGAAAGAAAAATAGGAAAGAAGAGAAGGGGCACCACATTTAATCAAATGAAGTGTGTATATATAGGCAACAAAAGGGGGCCGGACTGGGCCGGGCAAGGGCCGGACCGGTCCGGAATCATGATTAGCTCCACCGCTTAGCATGTGCTCCGTATGATTATATATTTTTATATATAATTATTAAACTTTTAAAATTCATATCTCGAGTTCGGACCTCCAAAAATTGCAAACGAAATGCCAAAATTAAGGTCTCGAGAAACTCTACAACTTTCATGAAGGACTCTTCTCCGAAAACGCCTTCTTGATTACCTCGTGTTCCTCCGAAGCTATTTCGGGATTTTTATTAACCCAAATCGATTAGCCACTTGATCACCGTTTAAGTTGTAGAACTCCAATCTTCATAATTTAAATTGCATTGGAAAGCTTATATGAAGATCTTCAACTTTCATTAAGAACACTTTTTCAGATAACGTCTTTTTGATGAGCCATTCGTATGTCGAGTCTTTTACGGGATTCCCACTAGTTGATCACTTGAACTAGTGACGCTTCATAACTTGAGTTGTAGAAGTCCGATTAACGTGATTCAAAGTGCAACGGAACGTTTACTTGAAGATCTATAACTTTCGTGAAGAACACTTTTTCTGAAAATGTCGTTTTGAAGGGCCATTCCCATCGATACTCGGGATTTTTATTTAAGAAACGATTATCCTTTTGATCATTTGACTTATATCAGTGACGCTTTATAACTTCCTTCCAATGACTTGAATTGACTTCAAAAAGTGTTGATACTCGGGATTTCAGTTCATCTTAGGATTCTGCAAAGAAACAAACAGAAAATACCCGCGTAAAACAGACACGACACTCCGGTCACTAAAACCGGTGCAAAAACTTATAAAAACTTATAAAAAATACGATAATTTATATAATAACTACTACTTATACATCTGAATAAAACTTAGTAATTTTGACTTGATTTGATACAATAATGCTCAAAATGGTATCAATATTGGGGCGAAATGTCATAATAATGATCATTAATTTGTCTCTCATCACAACCCCCTACTTAGCTTTTGGTCGTCCTCGAGCAAAACAAGCGATAAAACAAAATGAATGAGAGATAAATTCATGAAGATAGAAGGTATAAGGAACAACCAGATAATACAACCATTAGAATTACAACCAGACGTTAACCTTAATATAAATGTATAACGAGTGTGTGTGTGACAAGCCTTTTCAATTTCCACTATCCTCTCTTGAATAATTCAAACAAACGCACAAATATCCATTCGACAAAGTCCTAATGACTTTCCTAGGTATAGGCGGTAACATTTCCACACAAAGTCCTTCCGTGTACTTATTAGGATAATCCCTAAAGCATGTCATTCAGTTTATACTGGGGATAGTCAGAAGATAACTAAGTTTTCAACCATATTTCCATTTTTTTTAGTCTTCACATTTGTAGCATATGCCTTCATTCCCAGCAATAGGACATTTCGTGATAACACCCTAGCTGGACTACTATCATCAGGCAGTCGGGAGCTTTTAAACCTCATAGTGATATAGGACGTTTCGTGATAACGCCCTACTGCACTCAAATCATTGGTAGCTACAACCGAGATATAAATAGTTCATCTTTTTTTTTTTTTTTTTTTTTTAAACTTAACTTATATCCTTTCTATCACATTCAAACCTTCAGATATTCACAGTACACATTCAAAAGTTAGGTACTAAGTTACTGCAATTATCTATAGAATAACCACTAGGATACTGAATGGATACAGTTTAAAATTTTCCGCTTCAATATCAAAGGCTTTACGTGAAGGAATTCATGTTACACAAATATATTTGGAATTACAATGCACTTACGGTTCACATTGGTTATACACATCCAAATTGATCATTACATCTTCAAATCCATGATATATATACCTTATACAATTTATTTTAATCAACTAAATAATGCTCGAAAAAATAAAAAACTAAGTGTTTTTCTGATACAAAACAAGCATTAATACCATTGCTAGACCAACAACGACTCTACCCCCTACTAACGAACTTACATTGTCCCCAATGTAAAGTGAGTGTAAATAAGAGAGGTTGGGAAAGCAATGGTGTACTAAAACAAGTCAAAACAAATACTCGGATGATATTAAAGGGTGGGTGGGTGGGTCAAAGTTATGACCTCCACAATTCCATAGTATTTGAACTAATACATGTCACACATTATTTGAAATTTAAAACAGACTAGATCATGAAATATGATGTGTGACAAAGTATTAACTCTGAGTCTTTTATACCCAGATCCTCAAGGGTTCTTTAAAATCGTTCTAACAACCTAAGTCCAAGAAATGACGCATTTGAATTTTTCTCTTTTTTCTCCATCGGGATTTTCGGATAACCACCTAATCATTCCCTTTTTTAATGACATTCAAACATTCATCCTGAGACTTGGTGAAACAAAATGAAAATCAATCCGAAGTATTCGCAAAGTATCATCCAAAGTATGAGTAATTATTATATTTAACATTTTTGCGGGTTGCCTCCCGGTAGCGCTTTTGGTTAACGTCGTTCGCTCGACCAAAATGATAATGATTAACTAATATAATATACTAAACAAAACGGGATACTTCTAACAATTACTCACAAAAGCACGTAACAATTAAGCACATAATCCACTAAAAATAAATGCTTAAGGAGTAAAAAGGAAGGACAGTACCCGTCATTGACTACATTTATAGTCTATAGCCAGACTTTACCGTGCTTCAGTTTTTAAGGCACTGGTGGTGGGTCATCCTCACGCACCGCATCCGTCTTTTTTATCAATACTGGTCTCCAACATATGTTAGACGAATGACGTCAAATCCAACGGTTCTTGACCTTTTCCTTTGATTTTCGAGCTTTCGGTTTGTGAGCCTTCATATTATTGATAGAGTCATCTTCTTCAACTTCTGCGTGTTAGTACGATCCACCACAAGGGAACACAAAGTGTCTACACAAGAACTAGATTCTAGTGTAATGTATGGATATTTCAATGAATTGTAAATGTTGAAGATAACGCGCTCATCATTCACTCCCAAACTAAGCTCTCCCTTACAAACATCGATGAAAGGGGTATTAATAGTTAAGTGCCGAAAAGTGTCAAGAAAATATGCATACTTATTATCCAACTTCATCTTTTTCATTTCATTTCTCGGGGAATGGGGGAGTAATTCAAGATCAGTAGGGTTAGAATGAATACCTCCCTTACCCTTGTCGTTAGATGAAGATGGTAAAGCTTCCTTGAATGATTGTGCCTTTTGAAGACATAGTGTGTCATCATTCAGTACCTTTTTCTTCAAAATATGTAGTGGAGGTGGTGATGCCCTTCCAGGTTGAACCGATGTGAATTTAGGTTGAGCCGGATAAGGTTCGGTTTGAAATGGCCCTTTAGATTCCATATTCTTCTCATATTTACCATCTAAATCATCCTCTACGTCATTATTCCCGAATTTTTCTAATCCATTACTTCCACAGATCCTTCCACTTCTGGTAATAACAGCATTTACCCTACTCAGATTTCTTTCGATATTACTTGGCAATCCTTCTGAGGGTTTACTGTTTTTACGTTCTACTTCTCTACTCAAGTGATATTCCAGATTCCTCAATGAAGCTTCTATAATTCTTATTCGGTATCATGTCCACTCATAGATGTTTTCAACGTACTCATATCCTTAGTGATTGTACCTATAGAAGTTATCATAATTTCCATATTTTGAGCTTGAGTAGATATCATACCTATCAGATTTTCCATTAATTTCTCCCATTTGTTAACTCCTTCAGGTTGAGTTGAACTCTGAGTTACCGGTATGCATTGAGTGGTATGTTGTGGATATGGTTTAGGTAATGATTGTAGATTTTGATTCGTGGTATTTCCTTGATAAACTAGATTTGGATTCTTATATTGGATTGGATACGGTGGTTGTCCTTGCTTACTAGGGGTTTCAGACCAATGAAAAGTAGGGTGATCTCTTCTTATAGCATTAAACGAGTTTGAATATGCATTGTTCAAATTCCTATGCTGTAAAAAACTCACCTTTTCCCTTGAATATCCTTTTGGTTCTTCCATCCCTAATGACACATTATCATGATTTGAGTAGTCATTTGGTATGATATTTTCTGAGTTTACATTTTTACTGGCTAATAAGCCGTCAAATTTCCTACTCAAATTCTCCAAGTGTGCTAGAACTTCCGTATTCGATGTATATTCTCCTGCAAAGGCTACTTTTCTTGTGCTAGAACCGGTTTCCCACATTCTGTTATTTTTGGAAATCTTTTCTATAGCATCGTAAACTATTTGGGCTTCACTCATCATTAACGAACCACCACATGCATGATCTACATCTGCACGTGAGTCTCTCCTTAATTTACGACAGAAAAGTTGGATTTGCATATCTAAGGAATAACCATGATCGGGACAAGCTCTTAATAGCTTTTTAAATCTTCCCCAAGCATTCCCAAACGTTTCTTCAGATCCTTGTCTAAAGTTAGCAATCTCGACTATTAATTCCAATTTTCTACCAGGAGTAAAATACTGCTTTAAGAACTCGGTTTGAATATCCTCCCAACTAGTCAATGAATCATGTGGAAGTGACATAAACCAATCTCGTGCTCTTCCTTTTAAAGAAAAAGGAAACATAGACATCCTCGTTAATTCCCGATGAGCACCATGACTTTTGGTCAGTATTACACAATTCTTCGAAAAGATAGAGGTGATGATGTGGATCCTCATCATCTTCTCCTAGAAATTGGGCTCTTGTGTCAATTAAACCAAAAAGATGAGATTTTATTTCGAAATTATTTGCTCCTTTATTGGGTAAACGAATTGGATTATTAATCGGTACCTTCTTACGGTCGATCACATATAGGTCTCGGGTTAATTTGGTTTCGATTATTACGATTATGCTTATTCCGATTCTGATTATTTCTATTATTCTGATTCTGGTTATTAGGTTGAGGTAAATTCTGATTAAGGTTTTGGCCATATCCTTGAGCATGAGCAATCCCTTGTTCAGGTGTTTCACCAACGGTTTCGACCATTTTCGTAACTCGATTTGACAATTCTTGTGGAATAGAAAATATCGAATAGAAAATAACACGAAATCGATAAAAAAACCACATTTTTTTTTCTCCTCGGTAATTACCGAATCCACTCGGTATTTACCGAGTGTATTTTTTTTTTTTTTTTCGGTTTTTTTTTTCTCTCTCTCTCTCTCTCTCGGTAATTACCGAAGCCACTCGGTATTTATCGAGTATTTTTATAAAAAAATTGATATCTTACCAAATAGGTAGGTACCAATGAAAATAAAAATACAAATGAGATTGAGAAATGTATTGACTTATCCTCGGCTGTTATGACCACGTTTACTTTCTACTATCGAAAATAGAAAATAACTCGAATTTGGTAGAAGAAGAAAATTGGTAACTAAAAGAAGGTAGATACCAACGGAAAATAAAAATAGAAGGACCTAAACCTAACCTTGGAAACGGCGCCGTAAAGGCGACGGACATTACCTAGGCTATACGGATCCTAACCGGCGGTGTACCGGGTCAAATTGTAGTGCTAGTCCGGTGAGTCGGTCGTATTCCTCAGGGAAAACATGGTAATTCTTTTAAGTGGGGTTAAACACCAAGAAACTATTATTAACTCGATCTAAGTCGCAGCTTTTACTTTTTCCTGGGTTAGATTATGTTAGTAGTTAGATTGTTAGTAAAACATAAATAAATAAATAATATATATATTTTTAGATCTAGCCAAGAATACTTTACTTGAATCAATATCTTTTTTAGTAGAAATAAATGAGACGATCTTCCTTTATTCAAGGTGTAAATTATATATGAATCGGTGTACTCCTAAGCTAGACAACTCCTCCTCACACGAGCGTATGAAATTGTCATATGTCAAATGTCATCGATCAAGGTCCACAACCGCCCAATGTCATCTTAAGCATAGGTCTCAAATCTACCCCGGATAAAAGAGGTTATTCCGTTCGTCAAACGGCCGATGTTATTCAAGAGGCTTTGTGGGATCGATTTAACACAAACGGTAGTTTCAATAAAACCGTTTTTAACGTTATTAAGATCTCGAGCACAATTTTAATAAGATTTATTTTTCTAGGACAAATCGCCCCCGGGTAGGAAATAGGATTCCGTTAATCACGTTTTCACTCGGCCAATTTTACCCTCCGGTCTTTCTATTACGATCTCGTATTCTAATCGTGAGTTGTCAATTCATTAGATTACGTTCAAAATAGAAAGAGATTCATTATAATCGGTTTTAATCATTATTACCGAGTCGATCATTCATTTTACCAAAAGATTAACTAATTCGATTCATATCTTGGCTAGATATATTTTTAGCTTAACATTATTATAGATATATAGAAACAACAAACAATACTTGATAAAATTACCCGTTTATTGCGGATCTAAGTCGTATCCTCTCGAAAATAACAACTTCTTCAATACAACTTCCTCGGATAATCCTCTCGAGCATTACAACGGTACTACTTTTATTTATAAATATAAAAACATATATATACATACATAGACATATGTATACATACGGGCCCAAAAATAAAAATAAAAGAAGATAGATAAAATATATATATATGGATATATATATATATTTTAGAACGTGTGTGTGTGTGTGTGCATATATATAGATATATCTATATATATATAAAAGTGTGTACAAAAATAAAAATGAAAGAGAAGAAGTCGAGAAGAAAGAAAGAAAAATAGGAAAGAAGAGAAGGGGCACCTCATTTAATCAAATGAAGTGTGTATATATAGGCAACAAAAGGGGGGCCGGACTGGGCCGGGCAAGGGCCGGACCGGTCCGGAATCATGATTAGCTCCACCGCTTAGCATGTGCTCCGTATGATTATATATTTTTATATATAATTATTAAACTTCTAAAATTCATATCTCGAGTTCTGGACCTCCAAAAATTGCAAACGAAATGCCAAAATTAAGGTCTCGAGAAACTCTACAACTTTCATGAAGGACTCTTCTCCAGAAAACGCCTTCTTGATTACCTCGTGTTCCTCCGAAGCTATTTCGGGATTTTTATTAACCCAAATCGATTAGCCACTTGATCACTGTTTAAGTTGTAGAACTCCAATCTTCATAATTTAAATTGCATTGGAAAGCTTATATGAAGATCTTCAACTTTCATTAAGAACACTTTTTCAGATAACGTCTTTTTGATGAGCCATTCATATGTCGAGTCTTTTACGGGATTTCCACTAGTTGATCACTTGAACTAGTGACGCTTCATAACTTGAGTTGTAGAAGTCCGATTAACGTGATTCAAAGTGCATCGGAACGTTTACTTGAAGATCTATAACTTTCGTGAAGAACACTTTTTCTGAAAATGTCGTTTTGAAGCTTTGGGCCATTCCCATCGATACTCGGGATTTTTATTTAAGAAACGATTATCCTTTTGATCATTTGACTTATATCGGTGACGCTTTATAACTTCCTTCCAATGACTTGAATTGACTTCAAAAAGTGTTGATACTCGGGATTTCAGTTCATCTTAGGATTCTGCAAAGAAACAAACAGAAAATACCCGCGTAAAACAGACACGACACTCCGGTCACTAAAACCGGTGCAAAAACTTATAAAAACTTATAAAAAATACGATAATTTATATAATAACTACTACTTATACATTTGAATAAAACTTAGTAATTTTGACTTGATTTGATACAATAATGCTCAAAATGGTATCAATATTGGGGCGAAATGTCATAATAATGATCATTAATTTGTCTCTCATCAACCACCCACTTAGGGATCGTCGAGTAATAGGGCAACTCGCCCAATCAGAGTCACACCACCCTTCAAGGAGAAGGGAACTATCAGAACGTAGCAGTATACCCTGCCCAGGGTGTTTCTTCAAATAACGAACTAGACGTAATGCGGCATCCCAATGTTCAATCCTCAGCGCCTGCATAAACTGAGATAAAACATGAACCGAATAAGCCAAATCAGGCCGGGTGACGCCAAGATAGATAAGGCGTCCAACAAGACGCCGTTATGATGCAGGATTAGTCAACAAAGGCCCAGTCGCAAGCGCCAACTGATGATTCTGTTCGATAGGAAAATCCGCAGGTTTGCACCCAAGTAAGCCAGCCTCATGTATGATATCGAGTGCATATTTCCGCTGATTTAAGAAAATTCCGTCCGTGTTCCTCGCGAACTCGATCCCAAGAAAATATTTAAGAGCCCCAAGATCCTTCATCTTAAAACATTGCCCAAGATACGATTTAAAAATTGTCATCGCCGCTTTATCATTCCCTGCAATGATCATATCATCGACATAGACGAGCACCACTAGCTGAATCCCATCACGAGCCAAAGTAAACAATGAGTAGTCAGAATAAGACTGACGAAAGCCATAATCACGCAAAGCTGAGGCAAGCTTTGCAAACCAACACCGAGGTGCCTGCTTCAATCTGTACAATGATTTGCGCATCTTGCAAACCAAGTTCGATCCCGACCTGTCAAACCCGGGAGGTATCTTCATATAGATCTCCTCGTCCAAGTCTTCATGCAAAAAGGCGTTGTGGACATCCATCTGATGAATGTCCCATCGTTTCACTGCAATACATAGTAAATAATATATCTGTCAATATCGTAATACGCTCCCACTTGAGGGGGGTATTACGATGGATATGTTTATATTTAGATAAATATTGTATTTGATTTAGTAAGGGTAGTTTGGGTATTCTGTGTAATGTTATAAGCCCTGAAAGTAACTATAAATATTGTACCGTGTAATTGATGATGAGATACGAAATATGATTGACCGAAATTTGGGACAAACAAATAGCGACATCCCTAATCTGATTTAAAAAATTGAGGAGAAAAGGCGAACATTTTGTTAAGAAATGTCCACTAAGTAAGCGGAAAGAATTCTTGGGGGGAAGGAACCCCATACAATTATATTCTCTAAAGTTGACACAGCTTTCGCTAAAAAATGGGCTGGAAAATTTCCAATGCGCTTTATAATGGACCAACTAATATCATCGAAAACAAAAGCTAAATTATTAATATCTTCCACAAAACAACCATAGAAAGAAATATCATCTGCTAAATTCTGGATCTCCTGACTGGCTAGGAGTGAGTCGCTAATAGTGTCGATGAGCCATCTTCTGGTCCAATTTTAGCGATCTTTCATTTAATTTTTGTCGGGTTGCACGTTGATTTATTTGCATGAGTTAAACATTATATTTTTTGATTGTGAAAATTAACAGCGGGTATGAAATTGTAAAATGAGTGTATAAGAGCACTCGTAGCTGAGTCTTTATAAGGTGATCTATCACTAAAATGAGGATAAAATATAAGAACACCACTCAAATGTCTTCTACAATGGAGTCTATCCCTAATTATTTTTAGAGATATAAATAGTGCATCCTTATATTTGATGATGCACTAGTCACGTCCCTAAATGTTGTAATGGATTGCGAGAACAAGAACATCAAGTAAAGATTAATTCACACAGAAACAAGAACACATATATTTAACATGGTTTCTGACGTTGTGTCGGCTATTCCACAGATAGAAAATGAGAAACTATATGATCACAAGATGTTTTGCAGATTCTACAATCAATTATATAACAATGGGTTAGTCAATATAGTACCAAGACTAAAACCCTAGCCGACTAAACAGCTTCAAACGTGATCTCTCTAGATAAGACTTAACTCCAGACGAGAACCTCACTTCGGACGTGAACCTCCCAGATTCAGGTGAGATCCTTTGCTATTTTCAGGTCTAGACGAGAAGACTGAGACAAGCTAACTTGATCACTAGCTTCAGACATGATCACCAGCATCAGACGTGATCACCAGACCTTAGCTGAAAACATCTCAGCTGAGTCTTCCAGATTCAGACTCAGTTTTTCTCCCTACAGATTCAAATTATCAAATTTAAATGCATGCTATCAAGGCTCTTTCACAATAAATTAACATATTTTATTATAAATAATTATAAGGATAATTATAGTGATGCTGGTGGAGTGAAAAATTAATATTTAATGTGTATGGAGATAGTTGTAATTAAAGTAAAATATGTATTATTATAGTCGTCTCTCGTTCAACACGAGTGACACCCGTGACATACTTGTACTATGTCACTTAAGTTTTTAAAGGCTCAAGAGAATAAATCTCTTCCGAAAAAGTAAATGCATTGTTTGATAATTTACAACGTACTTGTTACTTTCCACATTTTTAATGAAGTCCTATTACTAACAGTTTAGTAGCCTAGAGATTTAGTTGTAAACAAAATGACAGAAACTTAAATTCAAAAAATAAATTTTCACTACTAGATTTTTATTTTAGGAATTATAAACTATAGAAAAAAAAGTTTATCCTACCATTCCAAGGATTTAACCTCGCATAGTACAGTCCGAGAGGGTCGATATCAGCACTATGACGGTTAAACTGAGACAATCTCTCTCAATGATTAAGCTTCGAGAATCGAACATCTCATGGGAATCAAACACCCCGGACCTTAATCATTGATTACCTTCCTTTTTCTAGCCTAGATATTTCGAAAATATCCATAAAGAGTGTGACGTACTATATCAGATCTTAGAGTACGCCCCGAGTATGCCTACGAGGGGCAGGTCAGTGACCCGACGAGTACCCGAAATTCTATCCTTTCGGAGACCAAGCCTTGAATTTTGATAGAGGTGAACACCATGTGAAGGGGGCCAAAATCAAAGCGGCACGAGGCATCACCATTCTCTCACGTGCTTGCACCTATAGTAGAGGCCGTGGGGTTGGCTGTCGCCTTCCCCGCTCCCACTCAATATTTTGAAAAAGTCGTGGGTTAACTAATTACGGTTTCGGTCTTGACAGTAAGAAACAATAAATCAAAGTACTCCGAATAGGGTCGGTTATATAGGCAAGCCTACGCCGTCTTATTCGTTGGAACATATGTGACAGTCCAGACTGATCCGGCAAGAGAAGCCCCGTTTAGCCCGAAGGCTTATCGGATATGCTAAGTTTTGTCGAACCACTGTAACGTACATCACATGCGGAGGGGAGTCGATTGAGCCGAAGCTCGGTTGAACTCACCAACCATGGTTAGACCATTCCGAAGCCATGTACTAAGATTTTCCGATCTCTAGATTGTCAACCAAAACGTAATCTCGTTTCTGTTTAAGGTAGGTTCACCGAAAACTCAACGATTTATCCAAGTGGGATTCACCGAGAATCTATCATTAAAATCGTAACGATTGACAAAACCCGGTTCCTCGGTTTTTATAATTAGTTACTTATTTATTAACTACCACATATTAATTAAATAAGCCTTTAAACTAATTATACGAGTTATACATGCCTAATTTATTCGAAATAAACTAGCTACATGTATGCATTGGAGTGAAATCATGATATGATGCATGTCATGGCAATTTTCGGGTTATATCATACAATTTTCGATCATACATGAAAAAATAACAGAAAAATAAACACCGAGATGGATAGTTGGTACCCCCGTATCTAACCTATTAAAAAAAACAAAGCCCTAACTAGGGTTTACTATTTTCTAATCTGCTGCTGCCGCGTTGTATCGATGATCGGACATCCAAAGAACCTTGATCGTCACGAAACTTTATGGACATGTTCTTCACTCCTCCTACTTCAATCTGAACGGTTGGATCTTTGTTTCAACGGTCCAATTTTCTCCAGCAATCCGCCGATCCAACTGCTGCATTTGTTTATAACTGCGGCTCTGCAGTGTCTTCCCGGGGCCGATCGGGCATTGAGACAAAACCCGATCGACCTGAAATTTTTAGGGCTTGTTCATAACTCCATGGTAGTCGATCTGAACGGTCGGATCTTCGTTTTAAGGTTCCAAACTCTTCCGGAAAATCGACGAACTCACCGCTAAGGTTTTTATGGCTGCTGTGCTTTTCTGTTACAGCAACAACTTTACACCGCGATTGGACATCGAGATGGACTCCGATCGTCATGAAATTTTGAGGGTCTAGCGTTACTACGTGTTTAATGTGTGAAAGGGTATTTTTGTCCAATTATTATGAATTTGTCCTTTTTAATCACATAAAATGTAGTAACGTCCTTCTATCCCCATTTATGATTTTTTTGTCCTTCTGTCCCCTTCCCCTATCTATAATTGCACGTTATGGATTGATATAAAATAAACAATCCATGAATGATATCTAATTGGAAAACATGAAGAAGAAACAAATTTGGCGATCAAGCAGCTGCTCCATCGTATCTCCGCTGGTATCGACCATCTCCCCCATACTCACCTCAAACTCCATGGAGTCGCCCTCATTTGTTTTAAATATTCTTTCTTTTTCTCATCAGCTAAGAGTCGCTCTCTCCCTGGTTTCAGGGCATTGTTCCATGATTTCAAGGATATGAATCCTTTTGAAACGAAAGAAAGACATGCACCTTATCAAAATAGTAGCAGTGAAATGAGAGATGAAGTTCTGTTTTATTCATTCACAATATACGAATATATATATATATATATTATACACTACAAACAGAGCCTCCTAAAATCATGCAATAAAAAGAGTTCAGAATCTCCTATAATAATGCTACCAAATATTCTAGAGTAATCAAGACAAATATCTACAATAAATGCAATATTACACACGTGAAAAAGGCATGACACTTTAATACACCTAAAAAAAATATATTAAACGTGTTGTACACTAGTTTAATTGCAATTATTGGTTTTTATGTTTTTATTTTTATTTTTAAATGCAACGGGTACATTCAGGTCAAAATTGATTTTTTATTTGATAAATGATTTGTTAGACTTGTTTATTTTCAAAAGCTGGCGAAATTTTTTGGATTTTAAATTCTGTTTTATTATTTCCATTATTATATCTGTTTTGTTAGGATAGATATTATTATATTTCTATTTTATTTTTAGGTAGTATATATGTATTTTTACAATGCTAGTGAATTTTTTTGGATAAATTTGTTGGATTTCAAATTATGTTTTGTTATTTCCATTATTATATATTTTTTGTTTTGTTTTTTAGGATTCTATTTTGTTTTGTTTTTTCCATTATTATACGCCATTAATTACGCGTCCGTTTTTAAGGGATTGTGGATTTTACAACACACCAAATATTAATTTGGAAAAATATTTTTATAACTGGAAAGTATTTATTTAAAAGAACAATTCAAATAAAGATTTTCGGGTACTATAATAATGCTACCAAATATTTTAGAGTAATCAAGACAAATATCTACAATAAATGAAATATTACACACGTGAAAAATGCATGACACTCTAATACACCTAAAAAATATATTAAACGTGTTGTACACTCATGGTTTAATTGCAATTATTTGATAAATGATTTGTTAGACTTGTTTATTTACAAAAGCTGGCGAAATTTGTTAGATTTTAAATTCTGTTTTGTTATTTTCATTATTATATGTGTTTTGTTAGAGTACATATTATTATATTTGTATTTTTTAAGAGAGTATATTTGTATTGTTATAGAGCTGGCGATTTTTTTTGGATAAGTTTGTTGAATTTTAAATTCAGTTTTCTTATTTCCATTATTATATCTGTTTTGTTAGAATAGATATTATTATATTTGTATTTTATTTTTAGGTAGTATATTTGTATTTTTACAAAGGTGGCGAATTGTTTTCCGATAAATTTGTTGGATTTTAAATTATGTTTTGTTATTTCCATTATGTTTTATTATTATTTTTTTTTTTTTTTTTTGGATTCTGTTTTGTTTTGTTTTTTTCATTATTATATGCCATTAATTATGCATCCATTTACAACACACCAAATATTAATTTGGGAGATTCTTTTTATAACCGGAAAGTCTTTATTTAAAAAAACAATTCAAAAAAAGATTGCAGGTATATTAGACAGAGATAACTTATATGAACCAACAGGAATACACCAACAATAACACAATTAAATATGATTGAACACACTAAAAATCCGTTTAAGAACGCCCATTACCTTAGCAATTCCAAAAGCAATACCATGCGAAAATTGAAAGCAAAAGCAAAATCCTTCGATTCCCAACTCCTACGATCAACCTACGATTCAATAACGGCGTTCTACGATTAGCACAATATCTATTTCTACCAAAGCTCAGATTTTGGAACGAAAGCCAATCTAGATTTAGGGCTAAAATGGGAAAACTTACTGTTTAGAAAACGAAGAGTATGGAAACGACCGTATTATCCGGTGATCGATTTCTTCTACTGCCGCCTGCTCACAATCCTAACGGATTAGCTGCACAATTGAAGATTCCCTTCCTCTGCTTCCTGACTGTGTCGACTCCTTCAGCGTATTTAATTAGACTTTGCATCGTGTGGGTTGTCAGGATTAATGAGGATTGTTCTTCTTAAATAGTTATTAATTAAATCTAGTACTTAAATAACTAAATCCCCTTTTAATTAAATCATTTTTTAATTAAATAAATAGGATAAATTATAATTTGGTCGTAGTGGGTATACCCAATAACTGTTTTACCCTTTCTCGAAAAGTCGGGGTGTTACAGCAATGAGGACGATTTGGATGACTCCTTTCAGGCACACCGTGATTCCAATCGATGGAGTGATTGTCACCGGCCTAGGGATGGCGATGGACGATGGACTCGTTGTACCCCTTGTACCGGTGTTGTAAGCATGGACGGGCTGTGGGCAGAACTTGCTGTCGATGGAACTTCTTTCAAGCTGCAGGTGGATCAGGTTGGTCTATCCGACTCGGTTTAACCCATTGGGGATTTAGGTTCGTATCACAGCTTAAACGAATCAGGACTCGTTAACATAACACCGGCCCAATAGAAAGGGATTGTAGACCTTTTAAATAGCTCGAAACCGCGAGATCGATTGACTGGTAAGTACTCGTGGATTATTGATACCGGGGCCACTCACCACGTGACCGGTGACCAAAAATTATTTGTTGATTTACGACCTATTGAATATTGTTCAATTGGCTTGCCGGATAGGATTTCGTCATTTGCAACTCATACGGGAACAGTTCTCTTGTCAGGAAATTTACGGCTTGTGAATGTTTTATATGTACCAAAATTAAATTGTAACTTACTTTCGGCCTCTCAATTCTTGGAAGATCACCGTTGTGTTATGCGATTACGGCTCATTTGTGTATTATGCGGGACCGATTAACGAGGACACCGATTGGACCGGGAGAGCATGTGGATGGACTTTTACTGTTCTTGGGAGTTCCAGAGGTTCGGGTTATGGCAGTTGATAGTGGGCAGACTAGAGATTTGTGGCATCGGCGATTAGGACAACCATCAGAAAAGGTCCTTCGGCGGTGCCTAATATTTCTTTTCCCACACCTTTAAATAAAGATGGATGCGATATTTGCTTTCGGGCAAAGCAGCCCCATGAACCTTTTCCCCTCGGTGAGAATAAAGCTAGTCATATTTTTGAATTAATACATTGTGATTTGTGGGGCCCCTATAGTGTACCCTCGACGTGTGGCGCTTCGTATTTTTTGACTACTATTGATGACTATTCCCATTCCGTTGGGATTTACTTATTATTGAATAAAATGGAGGTTGAGACTGCTTTCTAGGAATTTGTTGCATTATTTTCTCATCAGTTTGAGGTTCAAATTAAACGGGTTCGTAGTGACAATGGAACATAGTTTAGATCATTGCTTCCTTATTTTCGTAAAGAATGTATCATATTTGAAACATCTTGTGTGAGTACCCCTCAACAGAATGGGAGGGTAGAACGAAAACATCAACACATACTTAGTGTTGCCCGTGCACTACATTTGATGGACATTTGCCACTTAAGTTTTGGGAGGAGTGTGTGCTGCTTATATTATTAACCGGACACCGTCTAGTGTTTTGAATTATAAAACCCCTTATGAGTCTCTTTTTTCGTAAAGCACCGGACCTCTCAATGCTTCGAATATTAGGATGTTTATGTTATGCCCATGATCATCGCCACACAAATAAGTTTGCCAGCCGCAGTCGGAAGTGTGTTTTCCTTGGTTACCCTTTCACGTAGAAGGGGTGGACTTTGTACGATCTACATACGGAGGAGATTTTTATTTCTAGGGATGTTAAATTTTTCGAACATGTGTTCCCGTTTTCCCAACCAACCGATAGTGATACCTCTATAGTTCCGTACCCTTTGATAGATGATGTTGGCATAGTGTATCGAGGGTTCGATCCTTCCGGTACCATGGTCTCACCAATGCAGGACCCTCCGGTTGAGGAGGGGACAGAAGTGCCGAGTGAAACACATGATACGGTGGAAGATATAGTCCATTCACCACAACCTCGACATCCAGGTGGATGTACCAAAGAATTAAGCAGGGGTAAGAGACAGAAGATTCCGAGTTCTCGCTTTCAAGATTATGTGACGCATACATTAACTGATTAGAAAAGTCCTCCATGCTCTTCCACTCCGTCTGGTTCCTCAGGTACCCTGTATCCTCTTATGCATTATATTAATTATGAAATGTTTTCTGATAAACATTGCAAATACATTGCAAATATTATCAGGGTAATCCTCCTAAATCATTTAAGGAGGCTATGAAATATGAGTGGTGGCGTAAGGCCATGACAGAAGAGATTCGGGCTCCCGAGGATCAAGGTACGTGGGTTTTGGCACCACTTCCCCCCATGAAAAAAGTGTTGGGGAGCAAGTGGGTGTATACCGAGAAGTGCGACAAAAATGGGGTACTACAGCGATTGAATGCTCATTTAGTCACGTTTGGGCACCATCAAGAAGAAGGGATTGACTACACTGAGACCTTTGCTCATGTGGCCAAGATGGTTATTGTTCAGATTTCTTAGTGTTGCCACTATGAAGAAGTGGGACATTCATCAGATGGATGTGCACAACGCGTTCTTACATGGGGATTTGTATGAGGAATTCTACATTAAAATTCCTCCTAGGTTTGAGCAGAACAAATCAAATTTGGTTTGCAAGATGCGGAAGTCCCTAGTTTGCGAAGCACACTACGGTTTTACGTGAGTATGTTTCCGATAGTCTTATTCTGATTACTCGTTATTTAGTTTGCATCGTGACAGTATACAATAACATGTTCTCGTCTACGTGGATGATATGATCATCGCCGGAAACGATAAGGTGGCCCTGACAAATTTTAAAGATTATTTGAGCAAATGCTTTAAGATGACGGATCTTGGCATTTTGAAATATTTTCTTGGAATCGAGGTGGCTCGGAACTGGGAGGGAATTTTCTTGAATTAGAGGAAGTATGCAGTGGACATTATCCATGAAGCTGGTTTACTTGGGGAGTAGTCCAGCTGACTTTCCAATTGAGCAGAATCACAAGTTGGCCTTAGCCACTGGCACCTTGTTGGATGATCCCGGCCCTTATAGTCGATTGATTGGTAGACTTATTTATCTTGGGGTTACCAGACCAGATCTCGCATATTCTCTTCATGTGTTGTCCTAATTTATGCAGGCACCCCGGGTTGATCATTGGGAGGCCGCCTTTCGACTTGTTCGTTATTCGAAGAAACATCCCGGCCAGGGGATTTTACTTTGGTCTGACAGTTCTCTTATTCTTGAGGGTTGGTGTGACTCTGACTGGGCGAGTTGCCCTCTGACGTGTCGTTCGTTGAGTGGTTGGTTTATCTTTCTTGGACTTTCCCCTATCTCTTGGAAGTCCGAGAAACAGACAACGGTTTCTCGATCCTCAGCTGAAGCGGAATATCGTTCTATGGCATCGGTGACATGTGAGTTGAAATAGTTGAAACAGTTACTTGGTGAGGTAGGGGAGAGTCACCCCCTAGAATTCGTCTCTTTTGTGATAGCCAATCGGCTCTATATATCGCACATAATCTGGTTTTTCATGAACGTACAAAGCATATCGAGGCGGATTGTCACCTCGTCCGTGATGCCATCACGGATGGGTTGATTAGTCCTTCGTATGTATCTACGAAGGATCAATTGGTAGATATTTTTACGAAGGCGCTTGGTTAGCAGCAGTTCGAGTTTTTATTGCGCAAGGTGGGCATTCGAGACCTTCACGCTCTGACAAAATCCGGTCAATGTATTTCGTATCCCCCAATTCACAATACATAGGTACAATATATATAGTCATCTTTAGGGCTTCTAGGGCTAGTCGTAATTACCAATCTATCCTTTCTAATTAAATAGTAAATAATATATCTGTCAATATCATAATACCCCCCCTCAAGTAGGAGCGTGAAGATCCCGAACGCCCGACTTGCACAGTAAAAACTCGAATTGATGTCGTCCCAATGCCTTGGTAAAAATATCCGCCAATTGGTGCTTCGTAGGAACATAAGACGGAAGAATCAAACCATCTGTGATGGCATCACGGACGAAATGACAGTCGGCCTCAATATGCTTTTTACATTCATGAAAAATAGGGTTATGAGCTATATATAACGCATACTGACTATCATAGAAAATTCGAATCCCAGGGGGGTGCCGAACACCAAGGTCGGCAAGTAATTGCTTCAGCCACTTCAGTTCACACGTTAAAGAAGCCATTGACCGATATTCAGCTTCAGCGGAGGAGTAAGACACCGTGGTCTGTTTCTTGTACTTCCAGGAGATAGGAGAAAGACCAAGAAACACGAACCACCCACTTAGGGATCGTCGAGTAATAGGGCAACTCGCCCAATCAGAGTCACACCACCCTTTAAGGAGAAGGGAACTATCAGAACGTAGCAATATACCCTGCCCAGGGTGTTTCTCCAAATAACGAACTAGACGCAATGCGGCATCCCAATGTTCAATCCTCAGCGCCTGCATAAATGTCACGGATTTTATTAACACAAAATAAACAAGTAATAATCCGGTTAACCTCAAGTATAAGGATCGTAGTAATAGTGGTTAATGCCGGGTCGATCTTACGGGGAACTAAACGATTGCTAACCCTAGTTTTTGTTTAACTAACTAACTAATGTCACGAAACTAATCTAAACAGTGAATAAAACGAGACAGAACAGAAAATAAAACTAGACAGAGGATATGATCCAAAGCTAGGAAGAATACGGGCTGCGAACCAATTCAATACTAAACTAAACTAAGATGCAAATAAAAGTAAACTATTAAACAAGGTCAAGTTTTAAGGATTTAAATCAAGTTTATAACGAACAAACGAGGATTGATCCACCTATCCAACAAGCATTGATTTCCTATCTCGATTATATTGTGGTTTTTATCTCGGTTGTGATTCACCTTATCTAAACATGAACCCTAATTCCTTAGAAAGTTCATCTATTAATCTAATATCTTCCAATGCAAGATTAACGCGTTTTCTAACCAAAGGTGTAAACTTTACGTTCGTAATCTAGTAATTAAACCTATTAACTTCCGTTATGATAGATTCGAATTACTATTCTTATTCATGATGATCTAGGGTTTATTAAGATTTCCATCAACAATAAACAATCACACATGCATATCTTCCGATGTAAAAGCAATTAAACGTAATAAACATGAATAAGAAACAACCTTTAAATAAAAACTCACAGTACAACCGAAGAAAACGAAATCAACAATCGTTGGATGGCTTCACAATACTCGTTTGATGAAGCTTTTAGCCTCTAAACATCCTCGGCAACTCGAATTTACAGAAATAGTGCATAAAAGGTAACTAATTTAATCTAGATCTAAAGTGCATAAAGACCGGAATAAAAGGAAGAAAAACGCAGCCTAAAGCCGCCCCTAGGTTTAGGGTTTTGAATAATGAGTGTATGGTATCGTTTGTGTGGAGAAACAACCGACTATATATAGATTTTAAAGTCGGTTTCAGCAAGTCGGCTACCGGACGCCCGTCTGGATAGGTGAACGCCCGTCCACTCTTCATATGAACTTCAAATCGGGCCGAGTCATGACCAGACGCTCGTTCATTCAGCGTCCATACCAGCGTCCAAACATCCTGAATCAACTTTCCTCAACCGGACGCTCGTTCAGTCTCATCAGACGCCCGTCCAATATGACTGAATTTCGATTTCTTGATCTCTATCTCCTCTATCTCTATCCCACTTCTTCATTATCTCTTTTATCATCAATTAGCTCGAACTAAATCAACTTTTGATCATCTTTTGAGCCTCAATCATGTATCTACAACACATAAAAACATCGCAAAATGTAATATCGCTCAAATAATCATAAAAACATAATTAAAGCACATAAATAAACATATTTTGCGATTAACTTATCTAAAATATCATTTACTCAATATTTCTATTAAACACACGTTTCTTATGCAAATTAATACAAATATGGGGAAATTATCATAAAACCTAGTGTTATAAATCGTATAAATTCACCCTTAACAATAAACTGAGATAAAACATGAACCGAATAAGCCAAATCAGGCCGGGTGACGCCAAGATAGATAAGGCGTCCAACAAGACGCCGTTATGATGCAGGATTAGTCAACAAAGGCCCAGTCGCAAGCGCCAACTGATGATTCTGTTCGATAGGAAAATCCGCAGGTTTGCACCCATGTAAGCCAGCCTCATGTATGATATCGAGTGCATATTTCCGCTGATTTAAGAAAATTCCGTCCGTGTTCCTCGCGACCTCGATCCCAAGAAAATATTTAAGAGCCCCAAGATCTTTCATCTTAAAACATTGCCCAAGATACGATTTAAAAATCGTCATCGCCGCTTTATCATTCCCTGCAATGATCATATCATCGACATAGACGAGCACCACGAGCTGAATCCCATCACGAGCCAAAGTAAACAATGAGTAGTCAGAATAAGACTGACGAAAGCCATAATCACGCAAAGCTGAGGCAAGCTTTGTAAACCAACACCGAGGTTCCTGCTTCAATCTGTAAAATGATTTGCGCATCTTGCAAACCAAGTTCGATCCCGACGTCAAACCCGGGAGGTATCTTCATATAGATCTCCTCGTCCAAGTATCCATGCAAAAAGGCGTTGTGGACATCCATCTGATGAATGTCCCATCGTTTCACTGCAATACATAGTAAATAATATATCTGTCAATATCGTAATACGCTCCCACTTGAGGGGGGTATTACGATGGATATGTTTATATTTAGATAAATATTGTATTTGATTTAGTAGGGGTAGTTTGGGTATTCTGTGTAAATTTAGAAGCCCTGAAAGTAACTATAAATATTGTACCGTGTAATTGATGATGAGATACGAAATATGATTGACCGAAATTTGGGACAAACAAATAGCGACATCCCTAATCTGATTTAAAAAATTGAGGAGAAAAGGCGAACATTTTGTTAAGAAATGTCCACTAAGTAAGCGGAAAGAATTCTTGGGGGGAAGGAACTCCATACAATTATATTCTCTAAAGTTGACACAGCTTTCGCTACAAAATGGGCTAGAAAATTTCCAATGCGCTTTATAATGGACCAACTAATATCATCGAAAACAAAAGCTAAATTATTAATATCTCCCACAAAACAACCATAGAAAGAAATATCATCTGCTAAATTCTGGATCTCCTGACTAGCTAGGAGTGAGTCGCTAATAGTGTCGATGAGCCATTCTTCTGGTCCAATTTTAGCGATCTTTCATTTAATTTTTGTCGGGTTGCACGTTGATTTATTTGCATGAGTTAAACATTATATTTTTTGATTGTGAAAATTAACAGTGGGTATGAAATTGTAAAATGAGTGTATAAGAGCACTCGTAGCTGAGTCTTTATAAGGTGATCTATCACTAAAATGAGGATAAAATATAAGAACACCACTCAAATGTCTTCTACAATGGAGTCTATCCCTAATTATTTTTAGAGATATAAACAGTGCATCCTTATATTTGATGATGCACTAGTCACGTCCCTAAATGTTGTAATGGATTGCGAGAACAAGAACATCAAGTAAAGATTAATTCACACAGAAACAAGAACACAAATATTTAACATGGTTTCTAACGTTGTGTCGGCTATTCCACAGATAGAAAATGAGAAACTATATGATCACTAGATGTTTTTCAGATTCTACAATCAATTATATAACAATGGGTTAGTCTATATAGTACCAAGACTAAAACCCTAGCCGACTAAACAGCTTCAAACGTGATCTCTCCAGATAAGACTTAACTCCAGACGAGAACCTCACTTCGGACGTGAACCTCCCAGATTCAAGTGAGATCCTTTGCTATTTTCAGGTCTAGACGAGAAGACTGAGACAAGCTAACTTGATCACTAGCTTCAGACATGATCACCGGCATCAGACGTGATCACCAGACCTTAGCTGAAAACATCTCAGCTGGGTCTTCCAGATTCAGACTCAGTTTTTCTCCCTACAGATTCAAATTATCAAATTTAAATGCATGCTATCAAGGCTCTTTCATAATAAATTAACATATTTTATTATAAATAATTATAAGGATAATTATAGTGATGCTGGTGGAGTGAAAAATTAATATTTAATGTGTATGGAGATAGTTGTAATTAAAGTAAAATATGTATTATTATATAGTTTTTGAAATGTTAAAAGGGATAAAGAAAAAGATATTGTTGAAGGATATGTTTTATTGAAGTGATTGTGAAATATAAATATGTATTATTTATAGTATTTTAAGGATAAATGTTAAAGTCTCAGCTACAATTGCCCAACGTAGCCAGCACACCGTCTAAAAAACTCATACCACACCCATATTAAATCGAGGATAGACTGGGCGATCCCATATTTTCTCTTCTCATTCCTTTCTTAACGGCCAGGGCTGGCATGCGTTGGACAAAGAAGGAATTTTCTTTCCTCTTTCAGATTGTGCAGAAACTTGAATCTCAATTATAGAAAATGTTATGTTTGTTTTTGTAAAGTCCCACGTCGGAAAAGTAAAGTCTGTTCACCCCGAATAAGTGTGAGACATAAAGATCTTGTCAACTCGGGTTAGCCCTTTTAGCCCAAGCGAGGACGACGGTCTAAGCAGTTGACTGGACCAATTATGACTCGTTTAGCGCTACCAGGCCCGGGGTCTGGGGGCGTTACAGAATGGTATCAGAGCCGACTATCATACGGAAATAAGTGCCACACCGTTAGAGGCGGTAGGGGACACCTTTAGAATCATATGATAGGGACGAATTGGGAGAAGTCCACTGAGACAAATCTTGGCTGTCCTGGTGAGTACGCCAGTCCCTTATAAGATGAGGAGAATGTAAAGTCCCATATCGGAAAAGTAAAGTCTTGTTCACCCCCATATAAGTGTGAGACATAAAGGTCTTGTCAACTCGGGTTAGCCCTTTTAGACCAAGCGAGGACGACGGTCTAAGAAGTTAACCGGACCTTTAGTACTCGTTTAGTGCTACAAGGCCCGGGGTCTGGGGGCGTTACCGTTTTAGTACTCTCTACGATTTTCGTCTATGGTATTAGATAATATAACATGTGGTATCAGAGTATTGACGGCACTCCAAGCCTTGCACAAAAATAAAGTGCCGTATAGACTACGGCATTTTTTTGTGTTTATTTTCCAGTTATATACTTATTGTAATAGCTATATAAACTCAAATTGTACTCTCGATTATTCATGAAGTACACAACATATTTTACTCTAATATGGTATCTGAGTCATTACACTCCTCTCTCATTAATTCCCTCCTTCCCACCCGCATCATCTAGCTCCAAAAAAAACCTAACCCTAGCTTCTTCTTCTTCTTCCTTAGTCTAAAGCCATGGCCTAAGAAACCTTTATGTCGACCACCTTCTCCGCCGATATTGCTTCAACGACGGCCTATCCTACCTTCTCATTTTCTTTTACCTTTCATCTCACAAAACTCACATGCCAAAACTCCCCCTATGGCGTGCTCAAATACAACCATACTTACATGGGCAAGGTGTTCTTGGTTATGTTGATGGCTCAATCCTGCATCCTTCTTCGACCATCACAACCAATGGTGTGTCCAAAAAAAATCCGGCGTATCTCAATTGGATCAAACAAGATAGCTTGATCCTGAGCACAATTACTTCATCTCTCTCGGATGACGTCCTCCCTCAAGTCTATACCGCTTCTACCACGAAAAAAATTTGCAAGGCACAAAACACGTCATTTGCCTCGAAATCCCATGCTCAACTGGTTCATTTCCGCACGAAGCTTGCGTCCACAAAGAAGGTCTCCATGTTGGCTAAAGAATACTTGATGACCATTATGCGAATCATTGATGAACTTAATTTGGCCGGCCACCCCATGAATTTCTATGAGATCACTGCTTATGTTCTTGCTGGACTAGGATCGGATTATGATTCTCTTGTTAATTACCTTGTTGTCAACCAGGGTGGACATTACACTTGATGAAGTTTAATCTCTCCTTACCACCGAAGCTTGAATTCAACACAACATGCCTCAGCCGGTTGTTGCCCCCTTGCCCACTCTCTAGCTTTTACTCCTTTGGCCAACTTGGAAGCCTCTAATGCTCCGGCTAACCTGAATCATGGCTGTGGTTCATCAGGTTTGTTAGGAAATCAACTAGTCTGCGCAGCGGAATTTAAAAAATTGATTTCTGATCCCAAGATCGACTTCGTTTAATTCAATAAACATGTTAAGTAATTGACGGTGATTACCTTGCTTGATCTAATAGATCGACGCTTTGACCATGAAATGAGAGTAGTAGTGTGCGCGAGCCATCCACGTGTCCGGCCTCTATCGATATCTACACGAGCACCTTGCCGCAATCCTCCTCGGACTGCTACTAGAAAAATCCAGTTGCTAGACCGACCTTTTCTCTCACTCTAAAACCCTATAGAAGAAGCTCTCTGTTTTTCACAAGAATTATGAACTCTTGGAATTGTGATGATCAAAGGAGCTTGCTAACCCCTTCCTTATATAGGAGAATGTGGCGCCCCTATATCCTTAATCTGATTAGGAGAAGCTTCTTAGTAGATTGATGAAAATGAAAACCTTTTCCAAATAAAACAAGGAAAATTACTTGATTGATTTATCTCTTTTAATTTATTATCTTATATCTAAGATATTGCCAATATCCAATATTGAATATCTTTATCTTATTACAATAAATCTATTTTCCAAAAATCAATTAATATCCAATATTAATATATGATAATATTATTAATTAAATTGCACAATCCAAGTGTATCTCATACACTACAGTCTGCACCCTATGTGCCAAAATTGGCATTCGGAATATTCTTTAATTAATCCATATAATTAATATCTTGTATTTAATTTATTCATAATAAATAAATACCGTCATATTAATTTAATCACTATAACACTTTATAGTCGAGATAAACTTTCCTTATTTGTTTATCACTATAACCGCATTTTAATACGGCTAGATGTCCTTATGTGTGTGACCCAATAGGCTTCCGAATATGTTGGCCGTAGACACAAAGTGCAGGTTATGAAAATGCCCTTCATACCTGACGATCACGGAATAGCGTCTAGTAACACACCGTGACCTCCAATCATCGGAAGAGTAAAAAACAATGACTACTACCTTTCATGTGAAATAGTTGCCGTGTAAATAGAATCCTATAACTGTAATAATATCCATATGATCGTATCTCGAGTGACAGTATATCAACGATCGTATCTTATAATCTGGATATCATGATCTCTCGGAATAATTCATTTACTCCCGCTTTGCAAAGATTCATGAGAGCTAGACATTCCTTATAAGGAGGTCATTTCGGATATTTACTTTTAATCACAGGATTACGCGATTTCCGGATGAACAAACATGTATCCTACGCATATTTCAATATCATACTCATGCACTACCACATGATCGCCCCAAGGCTAGGGAAACCTCAATAGTGTCAAAGAATGATAATCCACACCGTGATGCCATGAAGACCCCGGTCTCGGGATAATTACACAACTGCCACATACTGCGACACTTAAAGTAAGTGGGCCAGTCTAATGTACGCATTCTCTAATACAGGTACATGTACAGTCCAAGTGTCCCTACACTTTGATAGACAAGATCTATCCCTATCTTCAATAAGATAGAAGACAACCAATACGTGCTAGTCTAATCATACCATCAATGTCCCGTTTGACAGTACATACGACTAGAGACATTTAAGTATCAAACTCGATAAAGTGAATAGAGATCTCATCAACCATAATCAGTATCATGGTTTCCTTATCACAGTTTACTACTAAGGACGTTAATATATATATATATATATATATATATATATATGTATATATATATATATATATATATATATATATATATATATATAACATGAAGATAAACAATATATATAATAACAAAAAAAATGCTTTTATTAAATCATAATAAAGTTATTACATGAACTACTTAGACTGTAAACGACCCGACCCGGTCGGATCCGGTCCAACCCGATTGAGTTTAGGACACTATTTCAACAATCTCCCACTTGGCCTAAAGCCAATCAACCATATGCCTAAGCCCATGCATGTGGACATGTTTCTCATGCTTTGCTTGTGACAATGCCTTGGTTAACGGATCAGCTATGTTATCATCCGTGTGGACTTTCTCTATCTTTAAATCTCCTCTATCAACTATCTCTCTAATCAAGTGATAGCTACATAGCACATGTTTGGACTTCTGATGAGACCTTGGTTCCTTTGACTGAGCAATTTCCCCATTGTTATCACAGTATAGTGGGACTGGACCTTCAATAGAGGGAACCACACCAAGTTCAGTAATGAACTTATTTATCCAAACCGCTCATTTGCCACCTCTGAGGCTGCTATATACTCGGCTTCCGTTGTAGAATTTGCAGTAGTCTCATGCTTGGAACTCTTCCAGCTCACTGCTCCGCCATTAAGTGTGAAAACAAATCCAGACTGTGACTTCAAGTCATCCTTGTCAGTTTGAAAACTGGCATCTGTGTAACCTTGCAATACCAAATCATCATTCCTGAAAACCAGGAACATATCCCTAGTACGTCTCATGTACTTTATAATATTCTTGACTGCAACCCAGTGACCATCACCTGGATTTCCCTGGCACCTACTAGTCATACTTAGAGGATACGAGACATCCGGTTTAGTGCACAACATGGCCTACACGATGGACCCAATAGCCGAGGCATAAGGGATCCTACTCATTTGCGCCCTCTCCTCCACTATCTTAGGAGACATTTCCTTCGATAGGTAGACCCCATGTGACATGGGCAGCAATCCTCTCTTGGATTGCTCCATGGTGAATCTCTTCAACATCTTGTCTATGTGGGTCGATTGTGACAGACCAAGCAACCTCTTAGATCTATCTTTATAGATCTTGATTCCTAAAATGTAGGCTGCTTCTCCCAAGTCCTTTATAGAGAAGTTCCCGGATAACCAAACTTTAACCGACTGTAACATAGGAATATCATTCCATATGACCAATATGTAATCTACAAAAAGCACTAAGAAAACTACGGCACTCCCACTAACCTTCTTGTAAACACATGGCTCATCTTCGTTCTTGATGAAATCAAACTGTTGGATAGTCATGAATATTCCAACTCCGAGAAGCTTGCTTCAACCCATAAATGGACCTTTGTAACTTGCACACCATCCTAGAATCATCGGTTTTGAAACTCTCAAGTTGTGTCATGTACACTTCCTCAGACATATTTATATTAAGGAAAGCTATTTTCACATCCATCTGCCAGATTTCATAATCATGGTATGCTACAATAGCAATCAGAATTCGAATGGACTTTAGCATAGCTACTGGCGAAAAGGTTTCGCCATAGTCAACTCCTTGTCTTTGTCTATATCCTTTTGCCACCAACCTTCCTTGTAGGTAACTACGTTACCATCCATGTCGGTCTTTCTTTTAAAGACCTATTTGCACCCTATGGGAACTACTCTTATAGGCGGATCAACTAAGTTCCAAACTTGGTTGTCTTTCATGGATTCCATTTCAGAATTCATGGCTTCTAGCCATTTCTCTTTGTCATGCCTCATCAACACCTCCTCATAAGTTTTAGGGTCCTCATCTTCCATGAGATATATTCCAGTGTACCTTTCGGGTTCATGACGTTCCCTAGTGGATCTTCGAGGTGTCTGTGTTTTTAGAGCGTGTTTTTGCACCTCATATGCATGTGGTGTCTGCTCTACTTCCATCAACTGACTATCTTCAGTAAGTGGTTCTTTAATTTCTTTGAGGTGAATCTTACTCCCACTGACCCTATCCAGAATAAACTCTTTCTCTAGAAAGTGGCCAGTCCTAGAGACAAACACTTTTTGCTCTCCTGGATGGTAAAATTGGTACCCTTTAGTTTCCTTAGGATATCCCACAAACAGACATTTGTCAGATCTAGGTTCTAATTTTCCGGGCATGGTCCGTTTCACGTAAACTGGACATACCCAAGGTTTTAGGTAACCCAGTGTTGGTCTTTTTCCTTTGAACACTTCATAGGGAGTTGACTCAACCGTCTTTGATGGAACTCGGTTAAGTGTATAGGATGGGGTTTCTAGAGCATATCCCCAACGATTTTGGAAGAACTGCATAGCTCATCATGGATCGCACCATGTCTAACAAAGTGTGATTTCTCCTCTCATATACGCCATTCATTTGAGGCGTTCCGTTTGGAGTCCATTCAGGTAGAATCCCATTCTTTTTCAAGTAATCTTGAAACTCTTCATCTAGGTATTCTCCACCTCGATTGGATCAAAGTGTTTTGATTTCTTTACCTAGTTGCTTCTTCACTTCACTTCTGAATTCCTTGAACTTTTCAAAGAGACTTATAATTCATTAATTATACATAACCATATCGAGAATGGTCATCAGTGAAGGTGATGAAATAAGAGTATCCTCCTTTGGCTTGAATTGACATTGGGCCGCATACATAAGTATGTATGAGCTCAAGAAATTCATTGGATCTTATCCTTTTGCCACTAAATGGTGACTTTTCATTTTTCCAAGTAAACAAGCTTCGTATATATCAAACGATTCGTAATTGAAGTGATCCAACATTCCATCTTTATGGAGTTTGGAAATGCAATTCGTATTTATATGGCCAAGTCCACAATGCCACAAGTAGGATTTGTTCAAGTCACTTGTTTTCACTTTCTTATTGTTTATATTAAGTATATCAACATTCATATCTAATATTTAGAGACCATTGTCAAATTTTCCAGTGCCATAAAATATTCCATCATGTGAAAAAGAACATCATTTATTCTTAAACGTAAAAGAAAATCCTTCAACATCCAATGCAGAAATAGAAATAATGCTTTTCTTAAGAGCAGGAACAAAATAACAGATAATTAATTCAAGTACTAGCCCAATAGGCAATGAAAGAAAATAAACTCCTACGGCTCAGGCAGCAACGTTTTCTCCATTCCCAACGCGCATGTCCACTTCTCCTTTCCTCAGATCTCTAGTCCTTCTTAGTCCCTGCATATCCGTGCAAATATGATAACCACATCCAGTATCTAATACCCAGTGGTTAGACTTAGAAGAAGCAATATTTATCTCAATCATAAACATACCTGAAGTCGAATATGCTTAGTCTTCTTGGTGCTCAAGAAAGCCTTGCAGTTTCTCCTCCAATGACCAGTTTGGCCACAATGGAAGCAAGCATCCTTGGATTTGTCTTTGGCTATCTTCGGCTTCGGCTTGGTAGCCTCTTTCACCTTCTTGGTCTTCTTTTGGGCCTTTTTCTTGCCCTTGGAAGATGTCACGAGAAACACTTGCTTACCCTTGCCAACAATGCCTTTAGTAGTTTTGAGCATGTTCAATAACTCCACGAGGGAGCAATCAATCTTGTTCAAATGATAGTTCATCACAAACTGCGAGTAAGAGTCCGGTAGAGACTGCAGAATCAAGTCAATACTAAATTCCAGCACCATCTTATGGCCCAGCTTCTCAAGCCTCTATATAAAACCGATCATCTTAAGCACATGCGACCCAACTGGAGTACCCGGAGCCATCTTGCAACCAAACATCGCCTTCGAGACCTCGTACCTCTCAGTGCGAGACTGAGAAGCATAGAGCTCCTTCAGGTGAACCATAATGGTATGAGCATCCATGGACTCATGTTGTTTCTGAAGTTCCGGTGTCATAGAAGCAAGCATAATGCAAGTAGCCTCAATATTGTCAGAACAGAGTTTTCCATATTTCTTAACCGATTCCTCATTCATAGCATCTTCGGGATCATTGGTTAAGGGTGTGTCAAAGACATAGCGAATGCCTTCACGTCTTAAAACGATTTTGAGGTTTCTTTCCCAGTTGAGAAAGTTTGATTCGTCAAGTTTGTTATCAATGATAAAACGAATATTCAATTTCTTCGACATTTCTACAACAACAAAGTAAAGATAATATAAGTAAAAGTTCATGCATAAAAAACCATAAATTGCACTTTAAAATTTTAATTGGGTTTTGCTCCCACTAGCCAACTATTCCCAATTGGCTTTCAAGAATTTAATTAATTCCTGAGTGGCTAGGACCCAATCTAGTTGTCTCAATTCCCGACGGTGGTCGATCAATTTTGGCAATTTCGAAAGGTAGGTAATCATACCAGTTGCATCATATGCGACTCCTTGTGGTCGACTAGTCAACTCTTTGACAATCCGCATCTCTATGTGGTAGTCAACCCCTTGTCTTTAAAGTCAGACAGCCCCGACGGTGGCCAATCACCGAAAGACTTCAGTCGAGTCGTAACCCAAATATTCATCGAGATCTTATATCTCGATAATAACAATATACCCAAGGTAGGTCAACTCCCGACTGTGGCCGATCATTTGAATCCGAACAAGGGGTCATCACCGTCATTATAATATTGGGAGACAATTTTAACTCGATTTTTATCGTGGGAATAATTTATAAATTAATTCACTTAATTAATTTTAGTTGAAGTACGGTCTCATTTAAACGTGCATATTTCTACGTTATCAACATAAAGTAAAACATACACCATTCCGCGCATAAAAATAACCGGTATGATCATGGACTTTCCCTAGGTCCGGCTTCGAATACAAACTGATGAAACCGCAAGTCACAATCTAAGTGTAGCTGCAACCGCCAATATGATCTTTAATACGTCCCCACCAATGGAATCTTTGTCTTTCTTTGGTCTCCATCTTTTGCTCCATTCTTGTTACATTATAATCTATCTAATAAATAATTACACATGCCGCACATGGGGAGGGGGGGGAGGGGAGGGGAGCTAACGGGAATGTGATTAATACAGAAATTAAACTAGGTCACTTTCTTCATAATGGCCTAGGACAATTTGAAAACCAACATAAAGTAAATCACACACATCTATCCAATTGGTCGAGACCATGATCAATCGGGGTCCATATAATCATATTATATCTACAACATCTAATCAATACAATAATATCTTATGAAAAACTTAAATTAAAATTTAACTACTTGCGTCTTATCAAATCAAATAATCAATCAACATTTAATTAATTAAATGATTCTAAATGAAATAAAATTAACTATTAATTTTAACCGATTTCAATTTTAAGTTTAATTAATTAGAACTATTCAAAATTAAATTAAAATTAAAATTAGATCTCATTTAGTTTCTTTGCTTTCGATTCTTAATCAAAAGGGATGCATTTGGTTTCCAAAACCAAAAGGCATCTCTCTTGCACATTTCCAAAATCAAAATTTTGAAAAGTGCATAGGCCTGGGCCTATTCCTATTCCAAAATCAAATATTTTGAAAAGGGCCCAGGCCTATTCCAGACAAAGTTTGGAAAGGGCCAATATTATTTAATGCAATGTGGCATCCCAATGCCCCAAACTATTTGAACCATTAGTCAGTCACATTACACAACTAAACAAATGAGATATCAATGCACAATAAATATCACAAAACGAAAAAACGGAATCGTGAGTACATGTGGGTTAAGAGAGAGAGCCGTACGAAAGTGTAGGTTTAAATTCAGTGGTACTTGAAAACCAATAGATTAAACTGAATATATATTACAGATTTGGAAGGGTATATATTTGCCATGAAATGTTGTTGATTTTACATTTGTTGCAATAATTATTGAGATACCAGGTAAAGCATGTGCTAACTCAAGACCCTCAACATCTCCAAAATCATCCCACAATGTCATTATCATTGGAACCTTCCTGTTATTGGTACAAAACAATTTGCATAAAAAAACATTCATCTCTATAGCCATAAGTATATATTATATGATAATTCATAGATGATATCCAGTTTAACAGGCATTTATGCATAGTTTATGAGATTGTTTAAAATAAAAACTCATTGATTTTATGAATATTATATCAAAAAATAGTTAAAAACATATAACTTATCTTAACGTCAATTACCTTTTGTCGATAATGACTATCTCACGCTGACTTGATTTCTTATTCACTTGCCTACGTGGCATCGCATGAATGACAAGCACTTTGACATCTGAGAATAAATTGGCTCACATTATATAATCATATCCAATCAATACGAAGATTTGTTAAATACGCAGATATCTTACTGAATTAGCTTTCGACATCCGCATGCATAAAGAAGTCTGTAAAATCTCGATCATGGTATGTCATTCGAAGGAATGGGGAATTTGTTCATCAACAGTCTCAGCCAATTTGTTGTAGTCTAAAACCCATGTGAAGGCATAAGGTCCCCGCTTGAAGAAAGATACAACTTTAAGTAAGTTAGCATTCGAAACGTCGTAGTGTTTAAATGGAAGCAAAGTGTGCTCAATATATCGGATGGCATTTTCATACACGATTCCCGATACCTTGGTTCCCTGTTCGTTCATAAGAAATGGAACATATTTACTATAAAAACAGAGTATAATTTAGTGTAAATGTCCCATTAAAATGTTAGATGAAAAGTAGAAATACCTTTTAACCGACCAATACATAACGCCTGTAGCGTTTCCCTTATTTGCCATTACTTCCTTTCCTAGTTTGTTCACGATGGCGTTCAAAAACATGTACTCTAACAGTCCAGTCTGTACTGTCTCGGTTGATTTCCAAAATATTAAACATTTTCCCTCCTGGTACGATTGCCATACTACTTGACTGTATCAACGAACATGTATTTGATAGATCAATGTTTTTTATATTTAACAATATAAGGCAAAATATTATCAATCCAAGTGATAATCTGTCATTGTTGAAAGAGTAGACATAGGCTGGAATTTAATAACTAAGAGTAAAGAAAGGGTGAAAAAGGATAGTAAAAAAAACATAAAGCACAACAAATAAGATGTGTACTGTTAAAGTACCTTTTAAGATGTTAGTAATACCATCCGCAACGGAAGCGATTTAAGGATCTAGATCTATAATTTACACGTAATAAAATAACTAGATCTACATCTACAAGGGGGTTGTAGATCATACCTCTTGGATCTCAAAATCCAAGTAGAAGAACCGCAATATGAAGATCAAAGGATAGTGTGAAGAGCACCACGATCTTCCGCACGTGTGATCCAAGCAACTCCCGGTGGAAAGAAATATTCGACTCGAATCCTCCCGATATGCAACCCGGAAAACCTCGAAGATTTTCCTCTTACTCCCCTTGGCCGAATTTTTGGCTTCTACTCTCTAAGAGATAGAAGTCAAATTTTATGATGTGTATTAGGCTTGGGAGAACTCTCTTTTTATATGAGAGTAATCCTTATCCTCCAAGGATTTTTATTTTGCAAATAAATAAATCCAATAAATAAAAGATAATCCCATAATATTCTAGAACAAATCTAGAATAATATTTATCTTTATTTCTTACCATAGATATTTATCCAATAAATATTTTGTGCACATGTCTTATTAATACACAAGAAAACTATTTTTTTGTTCCATAAAACATGAGGGGGGGGGGGGCGAAATTTTACCCTTGTGACCTAGTCACAATAATATCGACTTATACACACCAATTTGGGCCAAGATTATGAAAAATATCTTTTTTTCACATATTTAATTATTTATCCCAACTAATTTAATAGTCCACTAAATAATTAATTCACATATCGTTTTAATTAAATTCTAATAAGAACTAAATTAATATTATTAGGATTCGACGTCCGAGAATAGCTATACTATATTGGAGGCACGTCGGGGACCATGGACTAATAATCAGCGGCTCCGATAAATCAAATAAATAATTATCTTACGAATAGAATAACTATATTCGATAAATCAATCACATGAATATGCCACCATAATTCCGTGACTGCACTCCTCCGATTATGAGATTATATTTATCTCCTCACGAGAATGATAATAAGCGTCCATTGATATAATCATTACATATGGATTAATCCTCCATAGACTGTTCATTCTAAATCGGGAAGTTACCGTTAACCCTTTTCAGAACCTCTTATCCTTATTTACCATTAACACCTAGTGATCAATTAATTCATACAACTCACTGGTAGCTAATCAGTGTAATATGAACTCCATGGATCGATCAGTTTCTTGGATTAACAAATAAGGGAACTGTCTATCTATTTCCATAAATGGAAGGAATGGATTCCGTATCTGTGATAACACTCACTCAATCCAGTACAATGCCAAGATGGGGTATTTCAGATCACAGACTCAGTGTAATCCTTAACCGTCAAGTCAAACCTCATACTGATTCAAGCAGTTGACTGTGATCACCTTAGGATTAAGATATATCCTTAAATATGATCATCGATTGATTTGATAAGACTTCTCGATTACGGAATTATATCGTGAACTCTAATCAAATCGGTCCAGCCCTATATGATATATCTATCATATATAAATGCCCCACTAAGTTCTCTTAACCGATGATGACGGTCAAATTATACTCGTAAATGTCATCAACATTATCCTTAAATCTCCAAATAATATATATTTCGTATTAAATCACTTGTTTATATTTATTATTTAATGTTAAGTGATTATTAATATGATTTTTGGTATTTAGCTATTTTTATTATTAATGACCGATTTATTGTGCGATAATTGCTGATTTTATAGATCGTGATAAATCGGGAAGATAAATATTGCGCAATCGAGAAATCTCAAGATAATGAAGAGGAAAATCGGAGCATTAATCAAAGGATAAATCAGATCAGTTCAAAAGAATGCAGTGTGGAACAAGTCAGACAAAGAAACGCGTTTAACACGTGTAAAAAAGGGCTCGGTCGACCGAGCCTATCCATTCGGTCGACCGAGAGTGTCGGCTCGGTCACTTGAAGTTTATCCGGCAGAAATCGCGTGTATATCTTCTAGATCCTTCCTAGGGGTCGGCAAAAACCTCTATATAAGCGAAATACGAAATTTGTAAAAAGACACCAACACACACCTTAGACATACATACAATACCTTGAATCCCTTCATTCTTTCTTCAATCTTACAATTCATAATACAACTTTGATACAATTAATAGAATAATTTGAGGGTTTCTTTCTTTTAAGTAATTAATGTTAGTAATATTCCGCAAGAAGCGGTTTAAGGATCTAGATCTATGTAAGCCTTTATTTTGGATCTCAAAATCCAAGTTTAGAAAGAACTTTCTTTTGTGAAGTAATTAATAAATAAAAGATAATCCCATAATATTCTAGAACAAATCTAGAATAATATTTATCTTTATTTCTTACCATAAATATTTATCCAATAAATATTTTATGCACATGTCTTATTAATACACAAGAAAATAATTTCTTGTTCCAAAATAAGAGAATGGGGCGAAAATTTCATATATTGACCTAGTCAATATTAATTTTGCCATCACACAATAATTGGGCCAAGATTATGGAAAATGTCTTTTCCACATATTTAATTATTTAGCCCAACTAATTTAATAGTCCACTAAACAATTAATTCACATATCGTTTTAATAAAGTCCAACAAGAACTAAATTAATATTATTAGGATTCGACGCCCGAGAATAGCTATGCTATATTAGGAGGCACGTCGGGGACCATGGACTAATAATCAGCGGCTCCGATAAATCAAATAAATAATTATCTTACGAACTAATATTTATATTCGATAAATCAATCACGGGAATATGCCACCATAATCCCGTGATCGCACTCCTCCGATTATGAGATTATATTTATCTCCTCACGAGAATAATAATAAGCGTCCATTGATATAATCATTACATATGGATTAATCCTCCATAGGCTCGTTCATTCTAAATCGGGAAGTTACCGTTAACCCTTTTTAGAACCTCTTATCCTTATTTACCATTAACCCCCTAGTGATCAATTAATTCATACAACTCACCGGTAGCTAATCGGTGTAATATGAACTCCATGGATCGATCGGTTTCTAGGATTAACAAATAAGGGAACTGTCTATCTACTTCCATAAATGGAAGGAATGGATTCCGTATCCGTGATAACACGTACTACTCACTCAATCCAAGTACAATGCCAAGATGGGGTAATTCGGACCACGTACTCGTTGTAATCCTTAACCGTCAAGTCAAACTTCATACCGATTCAAGCGGTTGGATCGTGATCACCTCGGATTAAGATATATCCATAAATATGATCATCCATTGATTTGATAAGAATTCTCAATTACGGAATTATATCGTGAACTCTAATCAAATCGGTCCAGCCCTATATGATATATCTATCATATATAAATGCCCCATTAGGTTCTCTTAACCGAAAGTCCGGATAAGACAATCACACCTATTGTGTTCTGGGCGCATTAATAACACGTTAAAGGAGAGACCCGATACTCTCGATTAACTTCACTATGGGCTAATTGTATTTTAAGTACATCTTCACTAACTCAATCCTCCTGTGTATATCCCATACACTGAGTTAAGTGATTACATAAACGATATACTTAGGGTTTTCTGTAGTGTAAATACTATTGTCACATCGGTGATTATGAGAATAATAAATATGAATAATAATATCATTTCATTTATTAAATAAAACAATTACAAAATTGTCTTTCGGGCATCACACCTAACAATCTCCCACTTGCACGAAAGCATGTGATTAATTTTTTTAGAGCACACCCTAATATTTAAAATACAACAAACTACATCTCCCACTTGCTCTAAAGCAATGGAGACTCATCCCGTATTCTAGTACCCATTAAGCATATCATAACCATTTCAGATTCCAAAGTACACTCCGAGTATGCCGTCGTAGGATAGGTCGGTGACTCGGGGAGTACCTACATCTAAATGTCATGGGTCTTAATGATTAGTCGTGTTGTCGGCTTGAGACGATCCGTAGAATCGAAACGTTACCGGTCCATCTAATCATGTGGTACCGAGTAAACACCGAGCCCGAGATCGACTTAACGATCATCCTCAATCTGACTTAAAGTCAAAATCAGTGTATCACACATATCCAAGTTCACACATGAATATGTCCGCATATTATTCCTCGTTCTCTCAAGATACTAAAGGACATACTAAACTTGCTTTGGTAACCGCCGAATCTAAGATTCGATCAAAGTTGACGTTCAATAACCTGACCATCTCTTACTAGAAAGAGAATCTATCCCATTTCTCTTGATCCGAAGATTTAGAGAGTCATTCCTGAGGCATAGGGTAGAACTTCCTCGTTGAGTGTTGCATACACAGATGCATCATCTTAACCAATAAGATGGATGGGAAACCAAAGTGATCGATTCTAATGAATTCGACCGAGTCAAACTCTTAAGAATGTTGTCCAAATCTCTCGTTACAGAGAATTGTGGCATTGTCGTATTTCGACTTCGTATAACACACCCATGTTGATTCCAATCGTTGCGTGTTATCCTTCACAAACACTAATATATATTTATATATTCACTACCGTACTAAAATTGATATCCAAATCTACAAAAGACTTATCAATATTCGGTCAAATCCACATATTGTAGAAATATATGACTTCCAATGACCGAGAGGTTTGCTTTTTATCCACAAAAGGACATAAGCCTTGACAATCATCCTGTCATAAGTTCATAAGGCAATACCCTTTTGTTCCGAATGAATCCAGACTCCGTTTGTTTGGCAAGAAAGTCTCAGGGAATCACCCCTATTTTCTGCTTTTGAACGAAATCATGCAATACCGAATTCATTCTACTCTTTTCCGTGTAGATCCAATTACTCCCACTGGGCCTGAGACGCTCAGGTGGTTCTACAAGAGCATGAACAGAATTGGAGTACCAAACTCCATTCACAGGGTTATGGCTATTAAACCAACCTCTATTATCAGAATCCTATACTGCTCACAAAAGAGCCATAGGTCATCAATCGATCCTCAGACTACAAAGTCCGCAGAAACCCGTAATGGGTAATGGATAAACCATACTCCCAATACTTACTGGATCGAAATTCTGATCTAGTTTAGTAGTATTTAGTGTTATCACCAACAATCGATGTTGGATGTGGTCTGATTTTAATCAGTTAGTAACTACCTTGAGTAAACGTACTTCAAGGTTCAAGGTTTTACTGTTCATGGACTCTATCAGAAAAGATGCAACAGTATAATTGTCCCTTCCCGATTTCAATAATCCTATATCTAACCTTTATACTCAATAGCTTAAAAAGATATATCACGAATGGTCATTGACCGAACGGATGCGCGAAATTACCAGTCCTACCTTCAAGCACCGTGTGCTAAATGCTTATATTTATGGAAGTGGGGTGAACCGAATCCACACCTTATCCGTAAATTCCAAAGCATATTCTATGTAGACTTCTCGGTCTTACATTTCAATGTAAACCGTTATTTCGCTTCCAATATCTTTATTGAGTTAAGCAGTGTATTGTAGCACATCTCAAACTATGTAAGGCAATTTAACGGTTTCTTACTTAGTGAGAACATGTTTCAATGAGGCAGGCTGAGCATCAGTCTCGAGGACTATGAATGGCCTATTCCGAGTATAGAATACTCTATCTCTGTAGAAAACAGAGAAACCTCAAAATATTTTGGATAAACTTTCCGGATTGTTTGAATAGTTATCAGACAAGAAGTCACTACTCGGAAGCTCCTACTAGCTTGTATCTTTCATCAGACCCCGAAGGTCGTCATGAACAAGCTATGTTACTTCCTTATAACCATTATCCTTTCCCGATTGAAAGGAAACTTAGTCATTGAACCTTTGAGACAATATAACCAGACTGGGAGAAAAGGAATCACCCTGAGCCAGTCTTCAGGTCTTGTCTATTATGGACTATGCACTAATTATGGAATATGAAGAAGCGTTTATCTAAATATAGAAACCAATTGCTTTTAATAGTTCTTAAGATGTGTTTTATATACATATTTCAGCAATTCTAAGTGGTTTTGACTTTATCAAACAAAAGTCCGAGTCTTGGATTCGTACTACAAATGGTATATTCACTTTCTATACGACAAACAAATTATCGAATATAAGGTAAATCCATTCGTTCCAACGAATCTTAAACAGAAAATAATTTTTCCGTGATATCCAAGGATTGAATCCGAGATTCATTTCCTTATATCACTCCCACTATTCTAGCTAAAATTAACTGCCCGTTGTTTACTCCTTTAATTGTTAAATGCACTGCTACCTTGTTCTGCCAAAGAACTTAGCTCGAGAAAATCTCCAAGGATTCATAGGTTGGTGATCCAAAATCACTGTCCTTATCCTATGATTTTCAGTTTAATTAATTTTCGGTTCACCTTAAAATTTTCTCGCTTTAGATGACTAACATTTTTAGACATATTCTCCCATTCTTGACTTTCCGTGAATGGAAACAGCTCTTGAACCCGGCGGTTCGTTTTAGTAGACACTACTCTTGAACCGTGGGATGTCTATTTCGAGTGTTACTCGTCGGGACTTCTCGGATTTTCTAATATACCGTAAAAAACAACAAATCATATTAAAGCTCCCACTAGTTTATCGGTTCCAAATACCGTCTAACGAGCAATGCTTTATTTATGATTTTCCGATTTTTTCGATTTAGGAAAAATCTCATAGTTCCAATATTTCCAGAAAAACAACAAATCATAGAACTCTCACTAGTTCATCGATTCCAAATATCGTCCAACTAGCGACATTTCATGACTTTCCGGTTTTTCAATTAGAACGGTCACGTGTGTAGTCAGTTGCACTTTTCTAATGTTCTAGAAAAACAACAAATCATAAAGCTCCCACTAGTTCATCGATTCCAAATATCGTCCAACTAGTAACACTTCATGATTTTCCGATTTTTCAATTAGAGAATTACTCGTGTAATTACTACACACTCAAAATTCACTAGAAGAATTTCAAAGTCCGAAATCACCTTTGATCAAACTAAGTTTGTCTTCCGTTTGACACGAATGACACTAGTGACATACCTATATGTCACTGGTTTTTAAAAGTCTTAAGAGAAAATATCTCTTTCGAAAATTAATTGCATTATCGATTAACTAGTTCAACGTCCTAGTTACTTTCCACTTTTTAAAGAAGTCAATACTAGTCAATTTTAAATTTTTAAGCAATTTAGTAAGGGATAATGCTGTAAATAAAATGACATATATTAATTCATGTTTAACACTACTATATTTTATTTTAGGAATTGTAAACTAAAATTAAGTCTACTCTACCATTCCAAGGTTTTAACCTCGCATCTCAGTGCCGCCGTAGGGTAGGTCAAAGAGATGACGGTTAAATCGAGACAATCTCATCAATGAATAACTTGTGAGAATCGAACATCCCACGAGAATCGAACATCCCTTTATTCATTGACTACCTTCCTTTCTTAGCCTAGATATTACCAAAAAATATCCTTTATGAGTGTGACCTACTATATCGGATCTCTTAGGTACGCCCCGAGTGTGCCGTCGTAGGATAGGTCGGTGACCCGACGAGTACCCAGAAATCCTATCCTTTCGGAGACCAAGCCATGAATGTTGATAGGGGTGAACACCATCCGTAGGGGGACGAAATCAAAGCGCCGCGAGGCGTCACCCTTCTCTCACTTACTTGTATCTATAGTAGAGGCCGTGGGGTTGGCTGTCGCCTCTCCCGCTCCCACTCAATATTTTGGAAGTGGTGGTGGGTTAACTAACCACGTCTTTTTGATGTTAACATAAAAGTACATCAAATCAAGGATTCCGAATGGTGTCGGTAACCTAGGCAAGCCTACCCGTCCTATTCGTTGGAACATATGTGACAAGCCGGACGAAATCGGGTCAAGACAGCCCCATTGAGATAAGAAGGAATCACCCCTCCGTTCTTCGGTGTAGCTTAGTCTTGCCGGACCCCCGTGCATACATCACACTAGGAGGGTTAAGTCGGTCGAGCCTAGCTCAGTTGACCACCCAACCTATAGGCGAACCGGTTTTATCCAAGATTTATTGTTCTTTTACCATCATTCAATCTCGTAGACACTACGAATCGAAAACGTGATCTCGTTTGGCTTTAAGGCGGTTCACCGAGAACACACACCGAAAGGCTTAACGATTTCATAACCCGTCCTCGGATCTTTAATTAGTTACTAAATTAATTAATTACCACGTATTAATTAAATTTCAACTAATTACGCGAGTTTGTATACATGCCTATTTTAATTACCGAAATTAAAATTCTACATGTATGCATGGAGTGGATTTATGATATGATGCATGTCATGGAAATTCCGATTTTATATCTATTTTATGATCAAATACATAAAAAATAAAGTGCGGAAAATTTAAACACCGAGATGGATTGTTGGTACCCCCGTATCTAACCTATTAGAAAATAAATAACCAAACCCTAACTAGGGTTTACTACTTTCTAACATAATCTGCAGCTGTTCAAATTCTTCGATGATCGGGAAACTAAACGAACTCGGATCGAGACGAAACTTTCCAGATCTGTTCTTCATTCCTCAGGCTTCAATATGGACGGTCGGATCTGAGTTTTGACTTGTCAATTTTCTTCAGTGAGCCGCCGATCTTGATGCTGCATCTGTCTCTGACTGCAGCGTATCAGTTACTTTCCGGAGCCGATCGGGAGTCGAGATGAAACCCGATCGACCTGAAATTTTTATACCACATCAAAACCTCCATATTTATCGATCTGACCGGTTGGATTTGCGATTCAACGGTTCAAACTCTCCCAGAAATTCGAGGAAGTCACAGGTAGGGTTTCTGTGAATCCTGTGTTTTTCTGTTACAGCAGCTTCTTTGCAGCAATGAACGGATATCAAAACGGACTCCGATCGACGCCAAATTTTGTGGAATTGTTCATCATCTTCCAATATTGATTCTGACCGGAGGGATCGTCGTTTCAACGGCTCAATCAACGGGAAACACGAAATAACTAAACAGCTACTAAACAGATCTATTTTCTCGAAATTAAAATTGCAATAAAAAAGAATTACATAATTTCCTATACTCATATGGACGAATTTTCATCGTTTATATGAGTTTACAATAGATCTAACGGGTAAACAGTGCCAACCCCAATCCATCTCTTCAACCACGACATTCATAAGCATAAAAATTAAACAAAAAAATTTCGGCCCCTTTTTATAAAAAAAATTGGGACAAAAATCTACATGTTTTACCACTCCTAGATCTAATATTTTATACGTATAAATATAGATCACCATGGCGACTGATACCACTGTTTGTAATATCATCCGCAGCGGAAGCGGTTTAAGGATCTAGATCTATAAAATACACGTAATAAAATAACTAGATCTACATCTACAAGGGGGTTGTAGAACATACCTCTTGGATCTCCAAATCCAAGTTGAAAAACCGCAATAGAAAGAACGAACAAGGTGTGAAGAGCACCACGATCTTCCGTACGTGTGATCCAAGCAACTCCCGATGGAAGGAAATCCTCGTCTCAAATCCTTCCGATATGCTACCCGGAAAATCTCCAAGATTTTCCCCTCAACTACCCTTGGCCGAAATTTCCTTCCTCTCTCTAAGAGATGGAAGTCGAAATTTTATTGTGTGTCTAAGGATTGGGAGAACTCTCTTTATATAGGAGAGTAAAACTTAGCCTCCAAGGATTTAATAATTAATACAAAATCAATTATAATAATCCCATTAAATAAAAGATAATCCCATAATATTCTAGAACAAATCTAGAATAATATTTATCTTTATTTCTTACCATAAATATTTATCCAATAAATATTTTATGCACATGTCTTATTAATACACAAGAAAATAATTTCTTGTTCCAAAATAAGAGAATGCGGCGAAAATTTCATATATTGACCTAGTCAATATTAATTTTGCCATCACACAATAATTGGGCCAAGATTATGGAAAATGTCTTTTCCACATATTTAATTATTTAGCCCAACTAATTTAATAGTCCACTAAACAATTAATTCACATATCGTTTTAATAAATAGCCACGTCTTTATGGTTAGGTTAACTTAATAGAATTTATTATCTCAGTAGGTATGGCTATGGCTACGTTACTCGCTTAGTTTAATTAAAATGTGTAAAAAGGAAATACCAATATAAAACTCTTAGGTAGGCTTATGAATTGCTCTTCACGGACGTTCAGCGTTATCTAGGAAGGTTTATATTTGGGGATTGCTAGCACCTGATTATACATACGTCGTAGATTAGCATGAGACTATAACTTGGTAATTGCTAGTTGGACGAGAGCTTGAGTAATCGTTTAGGAAGTACGCCTAACCATAGGAATGTTGCCTAGACGAGGTGTACGGTTAATATCGGCATCCTTAGAGTCGTAAGCGTGTGAGTTATATGAGATGGAGGCACTTAAAAGGCGAAGTCACGTAACAATATCACAGTGATTTAGTGACCTAACCGGTGCTAAGTCAAGTTAAAGAGGATGACTCCCGTAGCCAATCTAAGATAGATACAAACGGATTGACAGTTAATAAGTTCAATCTATTATATAAATTATCTAGGTCCAAACGATAAAGACTATAATTGGGGAGGTTAATTACGTTGTGTCGAGTCGTGTCTTTACCTTTCTTGTCTTATGTTGGTCGTAGACCGCCTCTATGTCCTTGACATGTTTAATTAATTGTTTGTATATAAGATGATCCACAATTGGTTCCCTATGGGATCGACCTTGATTCACTATAGCTATACTACGATGGGCCTAGTCCTCTTGCTAGTATTGGTTTATGGTGGTGAAGTATATTATAACCTGATTGACCCCGATCAAGTTTTTGGTGCCGTTGCCGGGGAACCAACGGTCAATTTTATATGTAAATAATTTTTTATTCATGTCGAGTTTTCTGTTTTAGAGTCTGTTTTTACGTTTTTGAGTCCCTCTGGTTGTCTGCTCTGTGTAAAAATTCCAGAATCTGGAACAACTGGTTTCGCTCCCAGTGAGACCGCCTCGCCGCCGCCGCGAGCCCGGTTCTATTTTCTTGGGACTTCGTGTGTCTGTTTATCCCCGTATGTTTAATCCGTAAGTCTGATAGCAGCATGGGAAACCAAGTTAAAAATCAGTCTACGGTCTGATTTGTTTTTCTTTTGTTTGCAGAAACCAGGGAAGCAATAATCCAAGTCAATAATTTTTCGCGGGCGCTGAGAAAATAACCCAGCAAACATGTGGAGCTACGAATCTAAGATGGGAAAAGCGATGGAAGCAATACCTTTAAAGCACAAAGATGGCTCCGAAATAATTTTAAAGGCTTAAATTCTTCGTGGTACAATGTTGAAGGCAAGGTACTACCCTTTCTTTTTGCTTATGTTTTACTACATTTTGTTTTTTTTTTGAGCATAAGTTAGCCTAGACATGAACCTTAGTATGAATCGCAGCCTGGACTTGGTTTTTAAGATTAATTTTATTAGTGTGGAAGGTTCTGCCCCAAATCTGTCTCATCTAGAGGGTGTAGGGAAACATGCAGTAGTTAAAGGAAGTAGTGAATAAAAGTTCCTCATAGTTATGTTAAAATCTCTTTGTCCTATGCATGAGATTGCTTCTACTTGCCAGGGGAGCAACAAATTGTGTAGTTTAAGCATTCACAATCTAAAGAAGAACACAATCTTCTGCTTTCGTTGAGTTTTATGGTGATGGCTTCTCGGTGAACCCACCTTAAACAGAAACGAGATTACGCTTTGGGTGACAATTTAGAAATCGCAGAATCGTAGTACATGGGTTCGGAAATGGTCTAACCATGGCTGGGCGAGTTCAACAGAGCTTCGGCTCAATCGACTCCCCTCCACGTGTGATGTACGTTACGAGCGCTTCAACAAGACTTAGCATAGCCGATAAGCCTTCGGGCTAAACGGGGCTTAATCTTGACGGATTGGCCCGAACTGTCACATATGTTCCAACGAATAAGACGGCATAGGCTTGCCTACATAACCGACCTTATTCGGAGTACTTTGATTCATTGTTTCTTATTGTCAAGGCCAAAACCATAATTTTAACCAAATTCACTAATTCCTAAAACGAGAGCCGAGGTAAGAGCTTTGGATAAATGGTATGGATAAATGTCGTTTCCTAGGTCTCACAACCAAGGGAAGGGTATTAATCCGCAAAAGCAACAAGCCCACCTCTTATAGTGCGCGAAGGGTCAAAGTCTGGCGATCCAAGAATGATAACTGACAAGGATACTTTTTGGAAAGTCGAGCTGAGGACTTTAAACTCAGAACTACTTCTTTAAAACCCTTAGGATTTCTTTTTAGGATTTTAGGTTTTGTTTTCTTTGAGTCAAATAAAAGTAACGTGACATATGTTGAGGTTTTTTATTTTGCCGTGTTCCGATGGCCATTGGGCTAAGGATGTGCAAAACTTTTTTACTCAATAGGCCATGTGAAATAGAGTTCCGTATGAGAGTCGAAAAATTGCTAAAGAAAAGGAAATTTAGCAATCAATCTTAAGATGGAAGCATTAAGAGAGCTTCAGAATTACTGAAAATGTAACAGAGAATGATTGGTGCGAACAAGAACAATTTTGGTCAACTTCCAAAACCTTTTAGAATAGTGATCCAAGTGAAAATCCAAAGTGATGTGCAATTCATTCTGCAATTATCCTTATCTTTCCCTTTACACTTTTTCACCTTCAAACTTTTCGATCCTCTCACCAATCGCCCCAACAGTTCACATTTCTAACCATTCTTTCATCGCCTCTCTTTCTTTCCATCCGTTTCACTCTCCCACCCAATCTCAATGCCTTAACCATTTTCAACCCACCCACAAACACAATTTCTTACCCGTCCTTTATCTTTTCTTCCCAACCTTATGTGTATCTTTTTCTAAACCCATCATACTCTCAACCTCCATTTTGTTTACAAAATACCTTTGTGTTGCGGAATTTGAAATATTGCTAAGCTTTAATGATTATTTTTTATCATTTTGATTTTAATGATCCTAGTTGGGGGAAGTGTAGCTCTGACCCTAGCTAGATTTTAAAGGTTTTTGGTTCGATCAAAGTACAACTTCTCTTTCTACCGGAAGTTTTAAATTTCACATTTTTTCCGTCTATTCCGGCATTTCTAGATGATCCGTTTTGTTGTACATTATCTCACCGATCCGACCTTGTTGATGACGATTATGACTTTTACGTGATACATTGGGTTATTCGTAATTTCGAGGAGTAGCTACATCTCCCTAAGTTGTTGATATCCAATGCAAGCAAGAAGTTTCTGCGTTAAGTATTTGATTTTATCTTTAGCCAATAGGTCGCATTCAATCTGTTATATCTTACCAAGTTTCTCTTTTCCTGGATTGAATACCTTTTCGATCGAGTCACCCTCGTGTTTTCCCACGTCGGGTAATGCTTTTTGCTCTTTGTCTTCTCCACCCGGTTTTAAGAATATTTAGGCGGTGGAGGTTGTAGATGAAGACCACCATCTTTAGTTGCTTGTTTATTTTTCTTTCTATTTAGTATTTTTCTTTTTGGTATTCCCTTGTCATTGGTTGTATAAAATAAAGTGGCTTAAAATGTTTTTCGGTATTCATACCTCATTACTGCCACATTATTTTATAACTTCCATAGACATGGTATTTGACGGTTTCGTGGAGTTTGTCTGCTTATACAGGTTTTCACTTGCTTCTCCACAACGTGCTGAAATTTACTCCGATCTTTTTCCTTTACTTGAGAGCCGTTTCCAGAGCTAAGTCTTTTTCTTAACTTCTCATTTATTTTTGTCATTGAGGACAATGCCATGTTTAAGTGGGGGGTAGGAGACTTAGCCATGTTATGTTATAATGGAAAATTGAATGAAAAATTGAATAAATACCATATTATGTATCTCGTACCCTTAGAATTGTGAGTTCCTAGCTAAGAATTGATAGGAAATAAACCAAGTTTCATGAGTACGTGATCATTTTATACTTATGTTAAGTAAATTTAAGGATATTCATGCCCGTTTTTGCAAGTAGTTATTTATTATTCAATTACTCAATCTGTGAATCGAGTATACCGCGCAAATCATAATAACTGACGAAATTATGTGTACATTGCATAGATGATTGGTTATGTGAACTTAGTATCAATATCTATCTGCTGATGCATTCTTATCTTTTAGCCATTAAAGCAGAGTAATAAGCTTGAGACGTACCTGTGTTTTAGCAAATTGTTAGACACTGGGCTTGTAGTGACATTACCAAAGTAGCCCCGCGCTTGCGGTAATATTCGATGCTATACATGATCTAAGATAGGGAGATACTCTAAAAAGTTTTCTTCCTTGAGATTGATAGTATTTGAAAAATATGAAGAATTGAAGAAATTCAACTTTTAAAGAGGCTTTGAGTAGTACTTGGTCTCCAAGTCCAAAAACCCTATAGATACGCTCTTGCTTATTGTTCTAGTGCTCTAACCATTGCGAGGCATAAGAAGTATGAATGCTGAGGTTGGTAGGTTGAGATTGCGAAGTTAGCATAAACTCTAATCTTGCCACGAATATATAAAACTAAATGCACATGCACACATCACTTCGATTCATAGTAAGTAGTGAATAATGGATATCTTATGAGCATGACTGGTATGAGTTGACTTGAGTTTCTTGTGTAAGTATGATTTGACCAAAGAAAATGTTGTCTTGGGGAATGACTTATTGATGCTTTGTTCGGGACGATCAAAGTCTAAGTGGGGGGTAGTTGACGACGGTCAAATTATACCCGTAAATGTCATCAACATTATCCTTAAATCGAGCCAAATAATATATATTTCGTATTAAATCACTTGTTTATATTTATTATTTAATGTTAAGTGATTATTAATATGATTTTTGGTATTTAGCTATTTTTATTATTAAAGACCGATTTATTGTGCGATAATTGCTGATTTTGTAGATCGTGATAAATCGGGAAGATAAATATCGCGCAATCGAGAAATCTCAAGATAATGAAGAGGAAAATCGGAGCATTAATCAAAGGATAAATCGATCGGTTCAAAAGAATGCAGTGGGGAACAAGTCAGACAAAGAGACGCGTTTAACACGTGTAAAAAATGGCTCGGTCGACCGAGCCTATCCATTCGGTCGACCGAGAGAGTCGGCTCGGTCACTTGAAGTTTATCCGGCAGAAATCGCGTGTATATCTTCTAGATCCTTCCTAGGTCGGCAAAAACCTCTATATAAGCAGCAGCTACGAAATTTGTAAAAAGACACCAACACACACCTTAGACATACATACAATACCTTGAATCCCTTCATTCTTTCTTCAATCTTACAATTCATAATACAACTTTGATACAATGTAGAATAATTTGAGGGTTTCCAGCAATTTAAGGGCTGCAATATGTAAGCCTTTATTTTCTGTTTCTTTCTTTTAAGTAATTAATCCCTCCCAATTATGCTTTATCGTTTGAATTAGTTAATCATAGCTAGATGATGTAGATCTAGGCTATGACGTTAGGGATGTGGCGACTCCTTGTCTATGGGGATCCCATAACCTACGTCATACACTTAGTATTTATTCATGAATCTACTTGATTTAATTAATGCGTATCTATGTTAGTTTATATGAATGCTTTACGAATTACTGTTTAATCCGTTGTGTATGATGAAACGCTGAGAGATACGTTCAGGGATGTAATCTGGGGAAAAAGACCATTCGGTCGACCGAGCCCAGCTATTCGGTCGATCGAGCCCTGTTTTCATCCGTTAAATAGCCACGTCTTTATGGTTAGGTTAACTTAATAGAATTTATTATCCTCGGTAGGTATGGCTATGGCTACGTTACTCGCTTAGTTTAATTAAAATGTGTAAAAAGGAAATACCAATATAAAACTCTTAGGTAGGCTTATGAATTGCTCTTCACGGACGTTCGGCGTTATCTAGGTAGGTTTATATTTGGGGATTGCTAGCACTCGATTATACATACGTCGTAGATTAGCATGAGACTATAACTTGGTAATTGCTAGTTGGACGAGAGCTTGAGTAATCGTTTAGGAAGTATGCCTAACCATAGAAATGTTGCCTAGACGAGGTGTACGGTTAATATCGGCATCCTTAGAGTCGTAAGCGTGTGAGTTATATGAGATGGAGGCACTTAAAAGGCGAAGTCACGTAACAATATCACAGTGATCTAGTGACCTAACCGGTGCTAAGTCAAGTTAAAGAGGATGACTCCCGTAGCCAATCTAAGATAGATACAAACGGATTGACAGTTAATAAGTTCAGTCTATTATATAAATTATCTAGGTCCAAACGATAAAGACTATAATTGGGGAGGTTAATTACGTTGTGTCGAGTCGTGCCTTTACCTTTCTTGTCTTATGTTGGTCGTAGACCGCCTCTATGTCCTTGACATGTTTAATTAATTGTTTGTATATAAGATGATCCACAATTGGTTCCCTGTGGGATCGACCTTGATTCACTATAGCTATACTACGATGGGCCTAGTCCTCTTGCTAGTATTGGTTTATGGTGGTGAAGTATATTATAACCTGATTGACCCCGATCAAGTTTTTGGTGCCGTTGCCGGGGAACCAACGGTCAATTTTATATATAAATAATTTTTTATTCATGTCGATTTTTCTGTTTTAGAGTCTGTTTTTACGTTTTTGAGTCCCTCTGGTTTTCTGCTCTGTGTAAAAATTCAAGAATCTGGAACAACTGGTTTCGCTCCCAGTGAGACTGCCTCTCGCTGCCAGCGAGCCTGGTTCTATTTTCTGGGACTTCGTGTGTCTGTTTATCCCCGTATGTTTAATCCGTAAGTCTGATAGCAGCATGGGAAACCATGTTAAAAATCAGTCTACGGTCTGTTTTGTTTTTTTTTCTGTTTGCAGAAACCAGGGAAGCAATAATCCAAGTCAATAATTTTTCGCGGGCGCTGAGAAAATAACCCAGCAAACATGTGGAGCTACGAATCTAAGATGGGAAAAGCGATGGAAGCAATACCTTTAAAGCACAAAGATGGCTCCGAAATAATTTTAAAGGCTTAAATTCTTCGTGGTACAATGTTGAAGGCAAGGTACTACCCTTTTTTTTTGCTTATGTTTTACTACCTTTTGTTTTTTTTTGAGCATAAGTTAGCCTAAACATGAACCTTAGTATGAATCGCAGCCCGGAGTTGGTTTGTAAGATTAATTTTATTAGTGTGGAAGGTTCTGCCCCAAATCTGTCTCATCTAGAGGGTGTAGGGAAACATGCAGTAGTTAAAGGAAGCAGTGAATAAAGAGTTCCTCGTAGTTATGTTAAAATCTCTTTGTCCTATGCATGAGATTGCTTCTACTGGCCAGGGGAGCAACAAATTGTGTAGTTTAAGCATTCACAATCTAAAGAAGAACACAATCTTTTGCTTTCGTTGAGTTTTATGGTGATGGCTTCTCGGTGAACCCACCTTAAACAGAAACGAGATTACGCTTTGGGTGACAATTTAGAAAATCGCAGAATCGTAGTACATGGGTTCGGAAATGGTCTAACCAGGCTGGGCGAAGTTCAACGAGCTTCGGCTCAATCGACTCCCCTCCACGTGTGATGTACGTTACAGCAGTTCAACAAGACTTAGCATAGCCGATAAGCCTTCGGGCTAAACGGGGCTTAATCTTGACGGATTGGCCTGAACTGTCACATATGTTCCAACGAATAAGACGGCATAGGCTTGCCTACATAACCGACCTTATTCGGAGTACTTTGATTCATTGTTTCTTATTGTCAAGGCCAAAACCGTAATTTTAACCAAATTCACTAATTCCTAAAACGAGAGCCGAGGTAAGAGCTTTGGATAAATGGTATGGATAAATGTCGTTTCCTAGGTCTCACAACCAAGGGAAGGGTATTAATCCGCAAAAGCAACAAGCCCACCTCTTATAGTGCGCGAAGGGTCAAAGTCTGGCGATCCAAGAATGATAACTGACAAGGATACTTTTTGGAAAGTCGAGCTGAGGACTTTAAACTCAGAACTACTTCTTTAAAACCCTTAGGATTTCTTTTTAGGATTTTAGGTTTTGTTTTCTTTGAGTCAAATAAAAGTAACGTGACATATGTTGAGGTTTTTTATTTTGCCGTGTTCCGATGGCCATTGGGCTAAGGATGTGCAAAACTTTTTTACTCAATAGGCCATGTGAAATAGAGTTCCGTATGAGAGTCGAAAAATTGCTAAAGAAAAGGAAATTTAGCAATCAATCTTAAGATGGAAGCATTAAGAGAGCTTGAGAATTACTGAAAATGTAACAGAGAATGATTGGTGCGAACAAGAACAATTTTGGTCAACTTCCAAAACCTTTTAGAATGGTGATCCAAGTGAAAATCCAAAGTGATGTGCAATTCATTCTGCAATTATCCTTATCTTTCCCTTTACACTTTTTCACCTTCAAACTTTTCGATCCTCTCACCAATCTGCCCCAACAGTTCACATTTCTAACCATTCTTTCATCGCCTCTCTTTCTTTCCATCCGTTTCACTCTCCCACCCAATCTCAATGCCTTAACCATTTTCAACCCACCCACAAACACAATTTCTTACCCGTCCTTTATCTTTTCTTCCCAACCTTATGTGTATCTTTTTCTAAACCCATCATACTCTCAACCTCCATTTTGTTTACAAAATACCTTTGTGTTGCGGAATTTGAAATATTGCTAAGCTTTAATGATTATTTTTTATCATTTTGATTTTAATGATCCTAGTTGGGGGAAGTGTAGCTCTGACCCTAGCTAGATTTTAAAGGTTTTTGGTTCGATCAAAGTACAACTTCTCTTTCTACCGGAAGTTTTAAATTTCACATTTTTTCCGTCTATTCCGGCATTTCTAGATGATCCGTTTTGTTCTACATTATCTCACCGATCCGACCTTGTTGATGACGATTATGACTTTTACGTGATACATTGGGTTATTCGTAATTTCGAGGAGTAGCTACATCTCCCTAAGTTGTTGATATCCAATGCAAGCAAGAAGTTTCTGCGTTAAGTATTTGATTTTATCTTTAGCCAATAGGTCGCATTCAATCTGTTATACCTTACCAAGTTTCTCTTTTCCTGGATTGAATACCTTTTCGATCGAGTCACCCTCGTGCTTTTCCACGTCGGGTAATGCTTTTTGCTCTTTGTCTTCTCCACCCGGTTTTAAGAATATTTAGGCGGTGGAGGTTGTAGATGAAGACCACCATCTTTAGTTGCTTGTTTATTTTTCTTTCTATTTAGTATTTTTCTTTTTGGTATTCCCTTGTCATTGGTTGTATAAAATAAAGTGGCTTAAAATGTTTTTCGGTATTCATACCTCATTACTGCCACATTATTTTATAACTTCCATAGACATGGTATTTGACGGTTTCGTGGAGTTTGTCTGCTTATACAGGTTTTCACTTGCTTCTCCACAACGTGCTGAAATTTACTCCGATCTTTTTCCTTTACTTGAGAGCCGTTTCCAGAGCTAAGTCTTTTTCTTAACTTCTCATTTATTTTTGTCATTGAGGACAATACCATGTTTAAGTGGGGGGTGGGAGACTTAGCCATGTTATGTTATAATGGAAAATTGAATGAAAAATTGAAAAAATTGAATAAATACCATATTATGTATCTCGTACCCTTAGAATTGTGAGTTCCTAGCTAAGAATTGATAGGAAATAAACCAAGTTTCATAAGTACGTGATCATTTTATACTTATGTTAAGTAAATTTAAGGATATTCATGCCCGTTTTTGCAAGTAGTTATTTATTATTCAATTACTCAATCTGTGAATCGAGTATACCGCGCAAATCATAATAATCGACGAAATTATGTGTACATTGCATAGATGATTGGTTATGTGAACTTAGTATCAATATCTATCTCGATGCATTCTTATCTTTTAGCCATTAAAGCGAGTAATAAGCTTGAGACGTACTGTGTTTTAGCAAAATGTTAGACACTGGGCTTGTAGTGACATTACCAAAGTAGGCCCGCGCTTGCGGTAATATTCGATGCTATACATGATCTAAGATAGGGAGATACTCTAAAAAGTTTTCTTCCTTGAGATTGATAGTATTTGAAAAATATGAAGAATTGAAGAAATTCAACTTTTAAAGAGGCTTTGAGTAGTACTTGGTCTCCAAGTCCAAAAACCCTATAGATACGCTCTTGCTTATTGTTCTAGTGCTCTAACCATTGCGAGGCATAAGAAGTATGAATGCTGAGGTTGGTAGGTTGAGATTGCAAAGTTAGCATAAACTCTAATCTTGCCACGAATATATAAAACTAAATGCACATGCACACATCACTTCGATTCATAGTAAGTAGTGAATAATGGATATCTTATGAGCATGACTGGTATGATTTGACCATAGAAAATGTTGTCTTGGGGAATGACTTATTGATGCTTTTTTCGGGATGATCAAAGTCTAAGTGGGGGGTAGTTGATGACGGTCAAATTATACCCGTAAATGTCATCAACATTATCCTTAAATCGAGCCAAATAATATATATTTCGTATTAAATCACTTGTTTATATTTATTATTTAATGTTAAGTGATTATTAATATGATTTTTGGTATTTAGCTATTTTTATTATTAAAGACCGATTTATTGTGCGATAATTGCTGATTTTGTAGATCGTGATAAATCGGGAAGATAAATATCGCGCAATCGAGAAATCTCAAGATAATGAAGAGGAAAATCGGAGCATTAATCAAAGGATAAATCAGATCGGTTCAAAAGAATGCGGTGGGAACAAGTCGGACAAAGAGACGCGTTTAACACGTGTAAAAAAGGGCTCGGTCGACCGAGCCTATCCATTCGGTCGACCGAGAGAGTCGGCTCGGTCACTTGAAGTTTATCCGGCAGAAATCGCGTGTATATCTTCTAGATCCTTCCTAGGTCGGCAAAAACCTCTATATAAGCAGCAGCTACGAAATTTGTAAAAAGACACCAACACACACCTTAGACATACATACAATACCTTGAATCCCTTCATTCTTTCTTCAATCTTACAATTCATAATACAACTTTGATACAATGTAGAATAATTTGAGGGTTTCCAGCAATTTAAGGGCTGCAATATGTAAGCCTTTATTTTCTGTTTCTTTCCTTTAAGTAATTAATCCCTCCCAATTATGCTTTATCGTTTGAATTAGTTAATCATAGCTAGATGATGTAGATCTAGGCTATGACGTTAGGGATGTGGCGACTCCTTGTCTATGGGGATCCCATAACCTACGTCATACACTTAGTATTTATTCATGAATCTACTTGATTTAATTAATGCGTATCTATGTTAGTTTATATGAATGCTTTACGAATTACTTGTTTAATCCGTCCGTTGTGTATGATGAAACGCCGAGAGATACGTTCGGGGATGTAATGCGGGGAAAAAGACCATTCGGTCGACCGAGCCCGGCTATTCGGTCGACCGAGCCCCGTTTTCATCCGTTAAATAGCCACGTCTTTATGGTTAGGTTAACTTAATAGAATTTATTATCTCAGTAGGTATGGCTATGGCTACGTTACTCGCTTAGTTTAATTAAAATGTGTAAAAAGGAAATACCAATATAAAACTCTTAGGTAGGCTTATGAATTGCTCTTCACGGACGTTCAGCGTTATCTAGGTAGGTTTATATTTGGGGATTGCTAGCACCTGATTATACATACATCGTAGATTAGCATGAGACTATAACTTGGTAATTGCTAGTTGGACGAGAGCTTGAGTAATCGTTTAGGAAGTATGCCTAACCATAGGAATGTTGCCTAGACGAGGTGTACGGTTAATATCGGCATCCTTAGAGTCGTAAGCGTGTGAGTTATATGAGATGGAGGCACTTAAAAGGCGAAGTCACGTAACAATATCACAGTGATCTAGTGACCTAACCGGTGCTAAGTCAAGTTAAAGAGGATGACTCCCGTAGCCAATCTAAGATAGATACAAACGGATTGACAGTTAATAAGTTCAGTCTATTATATAAATTATCTAGGTCCAAACGATAAATACTATAATTGGGGAGGTTAATTACGTTGTGTCGAGTCGTGTCTTTACCTTTCTTGTCTTATGTTGGTCGTAGACCGCCTCTATGTCCTTGACATGTTTAATTAATTGTTTGTATATAAGATGATCCACAATTGGTTCCCTGTGGGATCGACCTTGATTCACTATAGCTATACTACGATGGGCCTAGTCCTCTTGCTAGTATTGGTTTATGGTGGTCAAGTATATTATAACCTGATTGACCCCGATCAACCGAAAGTCCGGATAAGACAATCACACCTATTGTGTTCTGGGCGCATTAATAGCACGTTAAAGGAGAGACCCGATACTCTCAATTAACTTCACTATGGGCTAATTGTATTTTAAGTACATCTTCACTAACTCAATCCTCCCGTGTATATCCCATACACTGAGTTAAGTGATTACATAAACGATATACTTTAGGGTTTTCTGTAGTGTAAATACTATTGTCACATCGGTGAATATGAGAATAATAAATATGAATAATAATATCATTTCATTTATTAAATAAAACAATTACAAAATTGTCTTTCGGGCATCACACCTAACAATCTCCCACTTGCACGGAAGCATGTGATTAATTGTTTTAGAGCACACCCTATTATTTAAAATACAACAAACTGCATCTCCCACTTGCTCTAAAGCAATGGAGACCCATCTCGTATTCTAGTACCCATTAAGCATATCATAATCATTGCAGATGACAAAGTACACTCCGTGTGTGCCGTCGTAGGATAGGTCAGTGACTCGGGGAGTACCTACATCTAAATATCATAGGTCTTAATGATTAGTCAGGTTTTCGGCTCGAGATGATCCATAGACTCGAAACGTTACCGGTCCATCTAATCATGTGGTACTTTCCCAATATGCTTTTGACCTCTAGTGATTTCGAAAATCCTTATAAGCTACCCTTTCATCGTTTGCACAATGATGTGGTATCGGCTTCCAAATCTAGAATCACTCCCAGATATGAAAAGGAAATCCTTAATCTATATCGCCTCTCTAGCTACTACACGAAGCCGCTAATCACCCAACTAGTTAAAGTCGAGTTGGCGTTGCTGGATTCCTCCAGGCAATAGCTTCAACACAATAGTAAACATTGAGCCTGAGATCGACTTAACGATCATCCTCAATCTGACTTAAAGTCAAAATCAGTGTTTCACACATATCCAAGTTCACACATGAATATGTCCGCATATTATTCCTCGTTCTCTTCAAGATACTAAAGGACATACTAAACTTGCTTTGTTAACCGCCGAATCTAAGATTCGATCAAAGTTGACGTTCAATAACCTGACCATCTCTTACTAGAAAGAGAATCTATCCCATTTCTCTTGATCCGAAGATTTAGAGAGTCATTCCTGAGGCATGGGGTAGAACTTCCTAATTGAATGTTGCATACACAGATGCATCATCTTAACCAATAAGATGGATAGGAAACCAGTGACTGTTTCTAATGAATTCGACCGAGTCAAGCTCTTTAGGATGTTGTCCAAATCTCTGTTGCAAAGAATTGTGGCTTTGTCAGATTCTGACTTCAGATAACACACCCATGTTAATTCCAACTGGTGCAGTGTTATCCTTCACAAACACTAATGTATATATTCACTACTGTACTAAAATTGATATCCAGTCTACAAAAGACTTATCAATATTCTAGTCAAATCCACATATTGTAGAAATATATGACTTCCAATGATCGAGAGGTTTGCTTTTTATCCACAAAGGACATAAGCCTTGACAGTCATCATGTCATAAGTTCATAATGCAATACCCTTTTGTTCCGAATGAATCCAGACTCCGTTTGTTTGGCAAGAAAATCTCAGGGAATCACCCCTATTTTTTGATTTTTAATGAAATCATGCAATACTAAGTGGTAAGAGAGTCCAAGGTCTGATTAACTCTCTACTTCTTAGGGAATTACCCCTAGACCACTCAAGCTTTGCTCTGAAATATAAACTTTCCTATTCATTCTACTCTTTTCCGTGTAGATCCAATTACTCCCACTAGGCCTGAGACGCTCAGGTGGTTCTACAAGAGTATGAACAGAACTGGAGTACCGAACTCCATTCATAGGGTTATGGCTATTAAACCAACCTCTATAATCAGAATCCTATACTGCTCACAAAAGAGCCATAGGTCATCAATCGATCCTCAGACTACAAAGTCCGCAGAACCCGTAATGGGTAATGGATAAACCATACTCCCAATACTTACTAGGTGGATCGAAATTCTGATCTAGTTTAGTAGTATTTAGTGTTATCACCAACAACCGATGTTGGATGTGGTCTGATTTTAATCAGTTAGTAATTACCTTGAGTAAACGTACTTCAAGGTTCAAGGTTTTGCTGTTTATGGACTCTATCAGAAAGGATACAACAGTATGACAGTCCCTTCCCGATCTCAAGAATCTTATAACAAACCTTTTTCTCAATGCTACAAGATATATAACGATTGGTCACTGACCGAACGTGTGCGTGAAATTCCCTGACCTACCTTCAAGCACCGTGTGCTAAATGCTTATATTTATGGAAGTGGGGTGAACCGAATACACACCTTATCCGTAAATTCCAAAGCATATTCTAGGTAGACTTCTCGGTCTTACATTTCAATGTAGACCGTTATTTCGCTTCCAATATCTTTATTGAGTTAAGCAGTGTATTGTAGCACATCTAAAACTATGTAAGGCAATTTAACGGTTTCTTACTTAGTGAGAACATGTCACAATGAGGCAGGCTGAGCATCCGTCTCGAGGACTATGAATGGCCTATTCCGAGTATAGAATACTCTATCTCTGTTGAAAAACAGAGAAACCTCAAAATATTTTGGATAAACTTTTCGGAGTGTTTGAATAGTTATCAGACAAGAAGTCACTACTCGGAATCTCCTACTAGCTTGTATCTTTCATCAGACCCCGAAGGTCGTCATGAACAAGCTATGTTACTTCTTTATAACCATTATCCTTTCCCGATTGAAAGGAAACTTAGTCATTGAACCTTTGAGACAATATAACCAGACTGGGAGAAAGGAATCATCCTGAGCCAGTCTTCAAGTCTTGTCTTTTAGGGACTATACACTAACTATGGAATATGAAGAAGCGTTTATCTAAATATCAAAACCAATTGCTTTTAATAGTTCTTAAGATGTGTTTTATATACATATTTCAGCAGTTTTAAGTGGTTGTGACTTTATCAAACAAAATTCCGAGTCTTGGATTCGTACTACAAATGGTATATTCACTTTCTATACGACAAACAAATTATCGAATAGAAGGTAAATCCATTCGTTCCAACGAATCTTAAACCGAAAATAAATTTTCCGCAATATCCAGGGATTGAATCCGAGATTCATTTCCTTATATCACTCCCACTATTCTAGCTAAAATTAACTGCCCGTTGTTTACTCATTTAATCGTTAACTGCACCGCTACCTTGTTCTTCCAAAGAACTTAGCTCGAGAAAATCGCCAAGGATTCATAGGTAGGTGATCCAAAATCACTGTCCTTATCCTATGATTTTCAGTTAATTAATTTTCGGTTCAGCCTTAAAGTTTTCTCAGTTTATAGATGACTAACACTTTTAGACATATTCTCCCATTCTTGACTTTCCGTGAATGGAAACAATCTTGAACCAGCGGTTTGTTTGAGTAGACACTACTCTTGAACCGTGGGATGTCTATTTCGAGTGTTACTCGTCGGGACTTCTCGGATTTTCTAATATACCAGAAAAAACAACAAATCATAACATTAAAGCTCCCACAAGTTTATCGGTTCCAAATACCGTCTAACGAGCAATGCTTTATTTTTTATGATTTTCCGATTTTTTCGATTAGAAAATCTTTTGTACATAGTTCCAATGTTTCCAGAAAAACAACAAATCACAGAACTCCCACTAGTTCATCGATTCCAAATATCTTCCAACTAGCAACATTTCATGACTTTCCTGTTTTTCAATTAGAACGGTTACGTGTGTAGTCAGTTACACTTTTCTAATGTTCTAGAAAAACAACAAATCATAAAGCTCCCACTAGTTCATCGATTCCAAATATCGTCCAACTAGTAACACTTCATGAATTTCCGATTTTTAGAAAATTACTCGTGTAATCACTACACACTCAAAATTCACTAGAAGAATTTCAAAGTCCCAAATCACCTTTGATCAAACTAAGTTTGTCTTCCGTTTGACACGAATGACACTAGTGACATACCTATATGCCACTCTGGTCTTTAAAAGGCTTAAGAGAAAATATCTCTTTCGAAAAATAATTACATTATCGATTAACTAGTTCAACGTTCTAGTTACTTTCCACTTTTTAATGAAGTCAATACTAGTCAATTATTAATTTTTAAGCAATTTAGTAAGGGATATAATGCTGTAAATAAAATGACATATATTAATTCAAGTTTAACACTACTATATAAGTTTATTTTAAGAATTGTAAACTAAAATTAAGTCTACTCTACCATTCCAAGGTTTTAACCTTGCAACTCAGTGCCGCCGTAGGATAGGTCAAAGAGATGACGGTTAAATCGAGACAATCTCATCAATGAATAACTTGTGAGAATCGAACATCCCACGAGAATCGAACATCCCTTTATTCATTGACTACCTTCCTTTTTTAGCCTAGATATTATCAAGAATACCCTTGATGAGTGTGACCTACTATATCGGATCTCTAAGGTACGCCCCGAGTGTGCCGTCGTAGGATAGGTCAGTGACCCGACGAGTACCCGGAAATCCTATCCTTTCGGAGACCAAGCCATGAATGTTGATAGGGGTGAACACCATCCGTAGGGAGACGAAATCAAAGTGCCGCGAGGCGTCACCCTTCTCTCACTTACTTGTATCTATAGTAGAGGCCATGGGGTTGGCTGTCGCCTCCCCCACTCCCACTCAATATTTTGGAAGTGGTGGTGGGTTAACTAACCACGTCTTTTTGATGTTAACATAAAAGCACATCAAATCAAGGATTCCGAATGGTGTCGGTAACGTAGGCAAGCCTACCCGTCCTATTCGTTGGAACATATGTGACAGTCGGACGAAATCGGGTCAAGAGAGCCCCATGGAGAAAAGAAGGAATCACCCCTCCGCTCGCCGGTGTAGCTTAGTCTTGCCGGACCCCCGTGCATACATCACACTAGGAGGGTTAAGTCGGTCGAGCCTAGCTCAGTTGACCACCCAACCTATAAGCGAACCGTTTTTATCCAAGATTTATTGTTCTTTTACCATCATTCAATCTCGTAGACACTACGAATCGAAAATGTGATCTCGTTTGGGCTTTTAAGGCGGTTCACCGAGAACACACACCGAAAAAACTTAACGATTTCATAACCCGTCCTCGGATCTTGAATTAGTTACTAAATTAATTAATTACCACGTATTAATTAAATTTCAACTAATTACGCGAGTTTGTATACATGCCTATTTTAATTACCAAAATTAAAATTCTACATGTATGCATGGAGTGGATTTATGATATGATGCATGTCATGACAATTCCGATTTTATATCTATTTTATGATCAAACACATAAAAAATAAATTGCGGAAAATTTAAACACCGAGATGGATCGTTGGTACCCCGTATCTAATCTATTTTCTAAGGAAAAGTAAAAAATTAATCTAAGTCTTCAAATCTCGATCTTCGATCTTGATCTTGAAACTTCCGGATCTCGAACCTTCGATCTCGACACGAACCACGAACGACGAGGAGAGGAGGCCGTAATATACCAATATATTAAAATATATTTATATTACAAACTTGTTTTATTTTTTTTTTTTGTGTACTAATTGCCCTCGGCAAACTCAAAAAAAAATTCCTTTTTTTTTTATTTGGTCAAACCTTGCGGCCAAACCTAATGCATTAGGTTACAAGAAAAAAAAATTTGCTGCCGACGCCGACGGGAAAAAAAAATTAATTAAACAATTCGGCCTCCTTCCGTTTTTAACTTCTTGATGATCTTCAACACCATGATCTTTAACACATCATTTTCGTCGTCTTGAACCCGGATCAAAATTACAATAAAAAATGCTAATTTTACATGGGATTTTTGAAAATTGACATAATTAAATTACAAATCCTATGCTCAATTGATACTAATCAAAGGAGCTACAATAGATCTAACGAGTAAACAGTACCAACCCAAATCCATCTCTTCAAAACACAACAATCACAACATAAAAAAAATGTATGTGCATCGGCCCAAAAAAAAATGGGACACAAAAAACTACATGTTTTCCACTCCTAGATCTAATATTTTATACGTATAAATATAGATCACCAGGCGACTGCTACCACTGTTAGTAATATCATCCGCAACGGAAGCGATTTAAGGATCTAGATCTATAATTTACACGTAATAAAATAACTAGATCTACATCTACAAGGGGGTTGTAGATCATACCTCTTGGATCTCAAAATCCAAGTAAAAGAACCGCAATATGAAGATCAAAGGATAGTGTGAAGAGCACCACGATCTTCCGCACGTGTGATCCAAGCAACTTCCGGTGGAAAGAAATATTCGACTTGAATCCTCCCGATATGCTACCCGGAAAACCTCCAAGATTTTCCTCTTACTCCCCTTGGCCGAATTTTTGGCTTCTACTCTCTAAGAGATAGAAGTCGAATTTTATGATGTGTATTAGGCTTGGGAGAACTCTCTTTATATAGGAGAGTAATCCTTGTCCTCCAAGGATTTTTATTTTGCAAATAAATAAATCCAATAAATAAAAGATAATCCCATAATATTCTAGAACAAATCTAGAATAACATTTATCTTTATTTCTTACCATAGATTTTATCCAATAAATATTTTATGCACATGTCTTATTAATACACAAGAAAACTAATTTCTTGTTCCATAAAACATGAGGGAGGCGAAATTTTACCCTTGTGACCTAGTCACAATAATTTCGACTTATACACACCAATTTGGGCCAAGATTATGAAAAGTGTCTTTTTTTCACATATTTAATTATTTAGCCCAACTAATTTAATAGTCCACTAAACAATTAATTCACATATCGTTTTAATTAAATTCTAATAAGAACTAAATTAATATTATTAGGATTCGACGTCCGAGAATAGCTATGCTATATTGGAGGCACGTCGGGGACCATGGACTAATAATCAGCGGCTCCGATAAATCAAATATATAATTATCTTACGAACAGAATAATTATATTCGATAAATCAATCACGGGAATATGCCACCATAATCACGTGATCGCACTCCTCCGATTATGAGATTATATTTATCTCCTCACGAGAATGATAATAAGCGTCCATTGATATAATCATTACATATGGATTAATCATCCATAGATCGTTCATTCTAAATCGGGAAGTTACCGTTAACCCTTTTCGTAACCTCTTATCCTTATTTACCATTAACCCCCTAGTGATCAATTAATTCATACAACTCACCGGTAGCTAATCGGTGTAATATGAACTCCATGGATCGATCAGTTTCTAGGATTAACAAATAAGGGAACTGTCAATTTACTTCCATAAATGGAAGGAATGGATTCCGTATCTGTGATAACACAGACTACTCACTCAATCCAGTACAATGCCAAGATGGGATAATTCAGATCACAGACTCAGTGTCATCCTTAACCGTCAAGTCAAACCTCATACTGATTCAAGCAGTTGACTGTGATCACCTCAGGATTAAGCTATATCCATAAATATGATCATCGATTGATTTGATAAGACTTCTCGATTACGGAATTATATCGTGAGCTATAATCAAATCGGTCCAGCCCTATATGATATATCGATCATGTACAAATGCCCCACTAGGTTCTCTTAACCGAAAGTCCGGATAAGACAATCACACATATTGTGTTCTGGGCGCATTAATAGCACGTTAAAGGAGAGACCCGATACTCTCAATTAACTTCACTACGGGCTAATTGTATTTTAAGTACATCTTCACTAACTCAATCCTCCCGTGTATATCCCATACACTGAGTTAAGTGATTACATAAGCGATATACTTTAGGGTTTTCTGTAGTGTAAATACTATTGTCACATCGGTGAATATGAGAATAATAAATATGAATAATAATATCATTTCATTTATTAAATAAAACAATTACAAAATTATCTTTCGGGCATCACACCTAACATTAGATACATTCTCTATGATTGTGTCAGCACTTGTAAACTATATTTTTGGTTTTAAGTGAAGATGTTTTATCATTATAGTCTTTCCTAAGTAGTACTTTTATAGACGGTGATTTTTTTGCACGTGACAATGCAACATAAAGCTGCCCATAAGAGAACACGGGTTCCTTTAAATAAATACCAACACAGTCTACCGTTTGACCTTGAGCTTTGTTTATTGTCATCGCAAAGAACAATCTAACTGGAAATTGTACACGCTAGTAAGGAATTGGATACATTTCATTTGCTGGAGGTTGAAGTGGAATTCTGTGTAAGAAAACTTGATTTCCAGCAAAGTCCCCTAAAGAAATCTTAGCTTGTATGACATTACGACTAAGATTTTTGCAGACTAACCATGTTCTGATGGATTAAGATGACGCAACAAGATGATTGAAACACCTACTTTAAGGTCAATTTGTGTGGAGGTAATCCATTTGGCGTTAGACTATTTAGTAGGTCTTGATATTGTCCTTGAAGATCACGATTTTGAGTTTCATCAAAACTGATGTATCGAACTGCCTGCCCAGGAAACCTATATCATCATGCTATTGACCTCGTCAACAAATTGGTTCTTAATTGTGAGTATAGCTCAATTAACATAGACTGTGCTTGTTTGTGTGTCATCAATGCCTGGGTATACTGCTTTGATTAACTTTAAAACATCTTCCTTTTAATCGTTAATGGAAGTTATTACACAAGAATTATGTAATTCAATGTAACCAGTATCTTCAATATAGTTTCTTCCCTCTCTTACAAGCATTAAGAAAGATGTGAAATAAGGATCTGTCTTATCTCTCATATTTTTAGTTAACTAAAGCTTCTCTATTTTTGGCCACATAAGAGAGGTTATAAGACATGCATCAAGCTCTTCCTTTTTGGTTCCTCTTTGAACAATAGGTAGTGTTTGCCTAAAATCTCTGCCTAAAACCATAACCTTCCCACCAAATAATTTAAAGCTTGACATTATACCTTGAAGAATGTCATTTAAAGCTTCTAATGTAGACCTTTTTGCCATGGGAGCTTCATTCAAAGTAATCAACCTACTTTCTTTTATTAACGTTGCAAGGAAGTACTGTTTACTAACCCTGCATGTAGGAAACTCAGAATCGTCAAGTGGTATTTTAAGGGAGCCTTTATTCGCACCACAGTAAATCTACCACTATACCACACTTCAATAAAAAAAGTGACATCTACCTCTTACACCACACCTATTTTCAAATCTACCATTACACCACACATTCATTTCAAAATAAAAATTAAAAAACACTTTTGCCAAACTTATTTTACTATCGCAAGATATTTATATTATTATATCTCCCCAACCTTTTTAAAATTACAAAAAAAAAAGCCATCACCATAAAAGAAAATAATAATTATAATAAAAAAAAAGCTGCCCCAAACATTTCTCCTCTTTTCAACTTCTTCATCTTCACTTCTTCTTCTTCAATTTTTTTCTTCAAAATTTATTAATTTAGAAAATGGAATGAAAGATAAAGGACGGTGGATTTCGGCTCCGTTTACACATCTGAAATGGAAGGAAATCTACCACTGCAATGGCTAGGTGAGAAATGGAAGGAAATCTACCACCACCACCGCCGGAAGGTATGGGCGAGGAGTTCGATGAGTTCGATTTGAACCCGGATTCTTGGGTTTGGAACGTTTTGTTTTGTTTTATTTAAGGTTGGTAAATTTTATGAGATTTTCTTCAAAGATATATGGAAGATTTTTGGGTTTGGAATTCTTGCAGAAGAAGATGGGTGTGGTGCCGGGAAGAAAGCAGAGAGTGGCGGACAAAACTGGCCGGGTGGAGCTTTGTGTAACCGGAAAAAAAAAATCACTAGAAATGAGAATGTAATGTTAATTTTGTCATATCACAAATTTTATAAACAATTTGCCCTCGCATCAATTTCTACGCCCTTGCGATACATCCGCCATTCGGAGATGGTGGAAATGGGTGGTGGTGGTGGTGGAATGGAGATGGAGGAAGAAGAAGTGGAGTTGAATTGATTGACTAAGGTATGTATAATTAAGGGACTAATTTATAATAAAAAAATTGGAGTGGAAATAATATAAAAGTGTGGTGTAAAGGTAGAAATGTGGTGTAAATAAGTATTGAAAAATGTTTAAAATCAAGTGTGGTGTAAAAGTAGATTTTGTTTTTTTAGTGTGGTAAAAATAGTAGAGTGGTGCAGTGGTAGATCAGCTGTGGTGCGAATAAAGACTCCCTATTTTAAACATAGAGTGTGCAGTTCTACCACCGGGTAGGATAGAAGCTGTAATCCCAGATGTGGCAGCAGCTAATGCATAAAAGCCTTTGCTTCTAATTTCTGCAAGCAATGCTCTATATAGAAATGTCTTACCAGTTCCACCAAGACCGTCAATGAAAAAAGCCTTTGATTTATTGGTATAGACAGCATCTATTACTGTTTTGAATACATGTTTTTGCTTTGAATTGATTATATATATGTTTTATACCTAACTCAGCAAGCGTAACAACTATATTACTCTCTGTTCTTTGTTCTCTTGTTATGTCTTCAGGGCTTTCATTAATATCCGACATAAGGGTGGTAATATATGTTTTAAGTGTTTTTCCCATTGTTTTAAGATAACAATTTATTTGTTGGAGGACTTTGCACCTAATCTCAGTTTTATGAAGGCCTAAATCTCAAACAAAATCTTAAGACATGTTGTCCTCAAATGTTAGAAAATGCTTTTCTGGATCATTGGGGCAACAGTATAGTAATATAGTAGCAAAAAGTCTTCTAAGTTGAAAAGGAATATGGAAAATGGCAGCCTCTTCCATGCACAATTCTTGACTATTATCATCTTAGAGCAGCCCTCTAAGCAATGATGCCTCTCTGAAAGTGGCAACAGTCTTATTGTCAAACATTTTAAGGGACTGATAAGATGTAGGACATTCTACGTAAGCAGCATTCTAAGGTAAAATCTCTCTCCCTCGGATGGATGTGCAGTTACAATACGGCCTATAGATTCTCCTTTTTCCGTAAGGTCCATTGTATTTTACTTGGAATCCAAACAAAGTACGTTGGAAAATTAGCATATGTACATTTAAGTCTTTGAGAATGTGTGTCTATTCTATTCATATAAAAAAAATCAGTTAGCAGTGTTTTCAACTGTTGTGGATTTGTAAGTATATCAGACAAAGATTGTGTATTTCTAAATGACACGGTTTGGTAGTTTTCTAGATGCAGTGGAAGATGAATGATAGGAGGTTTCATCTCACTCATTGGAAATCTAAACATTCGCCAAAGTGCTTCAGGCGGTGATACCCAACGAGCTGATACAAATCGCTCCATTTCATCAATGATGCTAGATTTCTTGGCTGCATTAGACAACTGGAATAGAATTCTATCACTACCTTTAAATATATACTTATAGATATATTTAACCGTTATTATCGAAGCATCTCTACATTTATATGACAGTCAAATTTAGCAACTAAATAAGGTGTATGAGGTACGACCCATCTATTATCGACCCATGCACCCATGAATTTAACTTTCTTACCATCGTTCTGCCTGCGGTATGTTGGATATGCATTTGAAGATGATTTTGTTTCATTAGAAAATTCTTTAGGGTAAGAGTTTTTGCACGTTTTATCTTTACGCATACATACATTTGTTGGATTCAGTTCTCCACATGGTGCATGGACCATGTGTTTCACTATAGCCTGGTATAACCAAGGATTTAAGTCTTTGTCTGGAAGCTCCGCAGATACAATTTTGTCATATTCTGCTGGATCGTAAAGTTTATGTGCATTTTTTAGTATAAGAAGAAAATGTGCATGTCGAAGGCCCCTTTTTTGATACTCAATGACTTATGTGTATGCAACAATTTCACCAAAAATTTCGTTTTTAATGAGTTCAGACTTAATTTCTTCAATCTTAGAATGGAAACCCTAACTGTTAAGTCTGGTCGATCTTGGGCAAGCTCTGTTGGATGTAGATGTTTTTTAATTTCAGCTAAGTATGATTGCATGTAACTGGTTAAAAAAGGTCAGGCTTTCCAAATTTTTGAACAAGAGTCATCGCATTTGCATACTTCCACCGCATATGCGTAGGCCCACCTATGAAGCTAGCAGACAAAACAATTCTATGTCTTATATTCGATGATTCATGTTCGCCAGAACCAACTACATCTACTATCCCTTGCAAGAATTATTGTCTTATTTCATCTTTCTTAGATTTAGCTCGGTAGAAGTCTAGTCTCTAAGTTTCTAATTTCACATACATATCTACAGAATATTGCTAGAAAAGTCTACCGAAACGGAGGATATGGCTATCATCAATAACTCTAACCTAAAAATTATACGAATAAAACTCCCTCATAGATACACACCCATAATTGGAGTGAAAGTCAGATGCAGCTGGTAATAAGGAAAAGACAGAGTCAGTTAATAAATCATTGAAAGAAGCCTTAGATACAAGAATCTAAAGAATGTACACTACCTAGCTCTTCAGACTGTAACAACTGTTCAGCTGTCGAAGATCTGGAAGGTAAAATCATGTGTGTAGTTGTACTTGTAAGAACAGAGACACGTTTTTTTTTTTTTTTTGCTTTCACACCATTTTTGGCTATTCCTTGATGCCACCCAGGATCGCCAAATGGGAACATAAGTGGGAATTGCAATGGATCATAGCATCCATAGTGATACTGAATGCTTTTTGACTCTCCACTATGCTTGTAAACTCAAATGTCTCTATCTGGAACTTCAATATTAGCTTCATCAGCTTCGAATAACACCGCAACTTGAGAAACTGTAGGGTTGGCATATTTTTTACAATTTACAAAAGGTTTATGCCTTAAGATGATTTGCTTATTTTAGATGCTATTTCACGAAAGATTCTAACATATGGATTAATCTTTAAGATATGAATAAGTTTTTTGAGGATATTTTTATTCAGAGAGAGTTAAAAAGTGAAACTCTTATAGGACTGTAAAGCCTAATGCATGTTGAAACATGAATAAAAAGAAGTAATATGCTAAATCCAAATAAAGGCAGAAACACAAAACCCAATCTGAATAAAGCTTTGTACCTGTTGCTGAAATCTAAATGCAGCTTGCACTCCAAACTCTAAGTAGCACCACCAATAAAAAAAAAAACACAATAATACCTAACCGAAGAGAAAGCAAGTATTCTTTGTAAAGAAGGAAAGAAATGCAGGAAAAGTCAAAGTTTGAGTCTTTTGGTCATGAGACAGAACAATCAACCAAGAAGCCATTTGTAGTAGTAAAACAAATAGCTATTTGCAGTAGAAGAAGACATTTTGTATCAGTAAGTAAATATCTATTTGTACCAACGACTTTCATTGAATGAAACTAAACCTGAAATAAAACTAAACTACAAGTATGAATGCATACAATCAATACTAAATGCATTTATTGAGAAGAACCCAAACAAAACAAGATGATTTGCTTTTTCATTGATCAATTTACCTAAAACACAGAGTGAAGAAGGGAATAACTAATATGAGCAGTAAACACAATAAATTTTTTGTTAAAGGGTGCTGATATAAATAAACAGAGTCCTTATGGCACAATGTTCTATGACTTCCGCTATAATCCGGTAGATAATAACTATGATTACACGGTTAAACATGCCGAAAATGTCACCCTTTGACACAGCGGACAAATGGCTTTTCAGACCTAGAAATAGCAGCTATACTAAAAAGAAAAATACCAAATATAGAGAAAAATTTGAACTTATCTTCTCAGAAATTTCTCGAGAACCCAACACATCATATCTGGATGAAATCGGAAATGACGGAAGCAGATGGCTCTTAAATCGTTTGTACAACACCGTCGAGGAGCATGCACCAAAGCTAAACGGTGTTATTGTCTAAATAAACGGAGAACCAAAAACAATCCAATCCACCGCAGAGCATGACGACATCGAAGAGGGAAGACATATAACGTTCTCTTTAGACACACGAGGCAAGCGGAGGCGAGGCAACAGCTAGGGTTTTTCAGCACTTTTTCTTTTATCGATATAAGCTACCATTTTTCTTATTTTTATAAACGGCCCAACACAAGAAAAAGCAGTATTTTTTTTTTTTTTTTAAACTGGGTCGGGAAAAAAGGGCCCAGACGCAAAAAAATGCTGAAAACGGTGGACGTGGCATAAAGCTTGAGCTTTTGGCTCTAGCTTCGCTTCGTATAAAGAAAGATATACTCAATCACCTTCTTGTTATATTTGAAAAAAAAATCTCAAGATGCAGGCTTTCTTTGCCATTGAACCAAAATTGATACTCAGTCATCAATTCACCTCTATTTGTATAACTCCATCATTTAATTCTTCACAAGTCAAATATCCATCATCCTTCTTACTTCTAATCTCAATAAATGCTGGGTAGCAGCTACAAACACCATCTCCGGCTAAGTACAGAAGCTCTGGCAACCAAATCGACAATACATCGGACCCGAAGTCACGATCTTTTAATCAAGTCCGTTATCACCTTAAACGATTTTTCCACCGTTTCCGTCACTGACATCCACCAACCATTCTTCTTGTTGTTACTCCTTGATCGCCACCCCTTTTGTGGTAGGCAATGTTTGTGATCCTTTTTCCGTAATGATTGAGGGCAAATGAGATGATAAAAATGTGTTGGAGGTCATGAAATTGTCTCGGAATATTTCGGTTAAGAAATTCTGAAATGATTTGGAATGGTAGTACTATAAATCGATATGGAATAAATTAGATAGTGGTTGATGAAATTATGGCATTAGTAATAGTTAAAGCCGGGAATGTCCTGGAAGGTAGTACGACAAAAACTTATTAAGGAAAGATGAAGTGAGCTTGGGATGAATTTGAGTTGGAGTTGGCTTTGGCATTGGCTTTGGTCTTTCAATTCAAAAGAAATATAACTCATTATGGGATTTTCTTATTGGGACTAAATGTTTTATACCTCGTTTGAGAATCAATGATGCGACAGGACTTTTAACGAAGCTAGAAGTAATTTGACCGTGTCAGCAAAGGTACTTAAATTCTACATCTGGTAGAACTAATCTGTGAGTTATTTAAGTTCCACGCTTTCTTTCCTTTGAATCAAAATGGAATAGAGACCTGGTATTCAGCAGAGTGATGGTCTGTTGAGAAGTATATCCAAGTCTGTAAAAGTCAGTTGGGAAGTCTGCTGAGTTTCTTCTGGCGTCAGTAGCTTGCTGAGGGTCTGTTGAGGTTTTGGATGCAGCAAAGTTCTACATCTGTGTAATGATCAGCTGAGTGGGATCAGCACAGTGAACCAATATCTGGGGCATTTATGGCAATTATACAAAGATTCTTGGCGGTTAGGGTTTAGGATATGTGCCTATAAATACCATTTGTATTGGTCATTGTAAAGTGTGTGTAATCCATCTGAATTTCAGTGCATAATAAATATCTCTTTTCTGTACGTGGAGTAGTCATCACAACGCCGGTAACCACGTTAAATCTTGTGTTCTTCTTGTTTCCTTTCCTTTGTGTGATTGTTTATATTAGATTGCATATGTTAATTATCTATCTTGTATCTGGATTCCCTATCCTGTTATAACAGACCGCCGACAAAATGTGAGTTCATTTTATTTTTTACAAAAGCCAAAAGTGTGTTTTATATTATTTTCAATATTTTACGTATATCAAAATGTTGATGATTTATATTCGGAAGTTATTTGCGAATGGTTCCTTAAAAATAAATAATTCGAAATAATTTGAGAAGATTATCTGTTTTGAGCTAGTGCACGCTTTTCTCAGAACTATAAAAACTGATATTTGGAATTGACGGATAATACTTGCTCACTAGCTCGCGCGTGGCACGAAAGTGTCAAAGCTCTGGTGGCTAAGGAGATTAGAGTTACTGCTCTAGGAGAACAGCTAGTCACGGGGCCTCTTGACTCGAAGTCTTTCCGACAGTAGCTAGAGTGCTCGCTCGTAAGAGTGGGGACGGTACCATTTCCCCTAAGATTCATGCTATATCTAGGAAAGCATGGGCTGAAGGTTGGTGCGTGGGTCCTAGGGTTGGCTGGAACCGCGTAGGATATTTGCACGGCGAAGGTTGATTCTTTTTCCTGGCAAACGACGGAGTCGTCAGGCATGGCTATTTCTCGTGGAGTGCTATTGAAATTCATATGGTAAAATGGTGTTTGGGCGGTACTCGACTCATCGGCTCGGCCAAATGTGGTGCTTGTAAATGAACCTGACATGTTTTCTTAATCCACATGCACTTCAATATTAAAAAAAATGATCTTTACATTTGTTCAATCAGTTAATTAAAGACTTCCATTGTTTTTTTTTTCTTTCTAAAAGTTACTCAAGATATTTGTTTATATATAGTATTATATATATAATATAACACTCTCACACACGGCTCATACCAGCCCTTTGCTGACGAATCACTCCTTTGTGTTTTTTTTTCTTTTATAAATATATTTACAGGTTGTTGATCGAGGGAGAAATGAGAGTAAAAGCGATGATATTGACCGAGAGCTGTTGAAAAGAAAAATTGATGTCACTGATTATGTTGGGTATGTTCAGTTAGATAGCTATGACTATTGTATTTCATTTGTTGTATAATTATATTGAAATACATGTTGAATTATCGTCAAATCATTTGTGGATTTAGAGAATTATTTTGTGGATTTATTTTGTTATATTGGAAATATAGTCTTTTTATTGAAGTCACGGCGAGAGCTTCGCAGCCCCTCCTAGAATGACCCCAGTGGAGCTAGGGGTCAGGAGTAGGGTATTAGACGAGATCTATCTCTATCTTCAATAAGATAGAAGACATCCAATACGTTCTAGTCTAATCGTACTATCAATTTGTGGTTGACAGTACATAAGAAAAGAGACATTTTAGTATCAAACTTATTAATGTGATTAGAGAGATGTCATCAACCATAATCACTATCAGGGTTTCTCTATCACAGTTTAAAACTAATGACGTTACCATATATATATACAATAACATAATTAGTTCATGAATACAAACAATATATAGAATAACAAAAGTGCTTTTATTACTCATAATAAAGTTATTACATGAACTAAATAAACTGCAAATGACCCGACCCGGTCAGATCCGGTCTAACCGGATTGGGATTAGGACACCATTCCAACAATCTCCCACTTGGCCTAAAGCCACTCACCCATATGCCTAAACCCATGCATGTGAACATGTTTCTAATGCTTAGCTTGTGATTATGCCTTGGTTAACAGATCATCTATGTTATCATCCATGTGGACTTTTCCTATCTTTACATCTACTATATCGACTATCTCTCAAATCAAGTGATAGCGCCGTATCATAAGTTTGGACTTCTGATGAGTCATCGGTTCCTTTGATTGAGAAATCGCCCTATTGTTATCATAGTACAGTGGGACTGGACCTTCAATAGAGTGAACCACACCAAGTTCAATAATGAACTTCTTCATCCAAACCGCTTCCTTTGCCTCCTCCGTGGTTGTTATATACTCAGTTTCCGTTGTGGAGACTTAGAGCCTGCACTAGTCTCCTCTTGGAACTCTTCCAGCTAACTGTTAAGCATTAAGCATGAAAACAAATCCGGACTGTGCCTTAAAGTCAACCTTGTCAGTTTGAAAATGGCATATGTGTAACCTTGTAATACCAAACCAGAGTTCCCCAAAATCAAGAACATATCCTTAGTACGTCTCATGTATTTAAGAATATTCTTGACTGCAACCTAGTGACCATCACCTGGATTCGCCTGGTACCTACTAGTCATACTCAGAGGGTATGAGACATCCGGCCTTGTACACAACATGGCATACATGATGGACCCGATAGGTGAGTCATAATGTATCCTAATCATATGTGCCCTTTCCTCCTCAGTCTTAGGACACATTTCCTTTGACAGATAGACCTCATATGACATGGGCAACAATCATGTGTTGGAGTGATCCCTTCTGAATCTCTTCAGCATCTTGTCTATATAGGTGGATTATGACAGACCAAGAAACCTCTTAGATCTTTCTCTATAGATCTTGATTCCTAGAATATAGGCTATATCACCCAAGTCCTTCATATAGAAGTTCTTGGATAACCAAACTTTGACTGAATGTAACATAAGAATATCATTCCCTATGAGAGATATGTCATCTACATAAAGCACTAGTAAAACTACGGAACTCCCACTAACCTTCTTGTAAACACATGTCTCATCTTCATTATTGATGAAATCAAATTGTTTGACCGTCTCATCAAAGCGAATATTCCAACTTTGATAAGCTTGCTTTTAAAGGATGCAGGTTCTTAGATCTAAACGAGTTAGATCTATGCGCAGCGGATGGATCACGATTTATATGACACAATTCATAATTAAAGGACTTAAGTACTACAAGGGGGTTGAGATCATGTTACCAATATTAGGAAGAGAAGCCAAGATCTTCCGATGTGTTCTCCAAACGGCGGTTGGTGGACACCCTTCTTCTTACATGAACCTCCTTGATATGCAAAACCAAGAAAAACTTAACTTAGAGTTTTTCTTCTACTAAAACCCTAGTCAAGAGAAAACTATTTTTTCCTCTCCTTTTTTATGTGGTGGTCGAAAATTGCCTTATCATTAAGACTTGGGAGAACTCTCTTTATATAGGAGAGTAATCCTTGTCCTCCAAGGATTAAATAATTAAGAGATAATTATTCCATTAATCCTTTATTCCAAATAAAAGATAAATAAAATGATTATCCCAAACAAATTAGGATAAATCATATTATTATCTAATATTCCATGAATTATCAATTAACAAATAAAAGATAAATCACATGTCAAATAATTATCCAAGAAAACTAATTTCTCTCTAATTAAATGATGATATTGGCGCCACCTTTAGGGTCAAAAAGCCCACATAAAATGTCTTTTATGTGTATAATATTATTTAGCCCAACTAAATAATATCCATGCATATCAATTAATTAACCCAGCCAATTAATTATCACTGAGGCCCAAATAACAAGATTATCAGTCCGAATTACAGAAGCCACATCGGGGACCATGGACCTATAACCAGTAGCTCCAATAATTAATTATTCGTCGAACAGAATAAGTACATTAATTATTAATTCCGGGATTACGCCACCATAAACCCGAAACTAAACTCTACCGATTATAGATGTATACTTATACTCAACCCATAGAGTGAATAAGCGTCCATTGATATAATCACTACATACGGATTAACCCTCCATAGACTGTCCATTCTGAGTGGAAAGTCTCCGTGAACCGGCCGACTCAGAATATCTTATCCTTATTTACCATTAACCCCCTGATGATCAATTAGCACACATATCTGACTAGTAGCTAATTAGTCAAATGTGAACTCCCGGGATCGATCACTTTCTTAGGGCTAACAAACAAGGGGACTCGTCTCTCTACTTCCCGCGAGAAGGAATGGATTCCATGTCCGTGAAAATTAGAACTACTCACTCATCCGGAGATAGTGCCAATGAGAAGTGGCTTGGAACACATATTTAAGTGAACCGTAACTAACACATCAAACACTACCCCGGGACAAGCGGCACCACCGTGATCACCTCGGGATTAAGGTTGATCCATATATGATCATCTAATGATTTAATAAGATTCCTCGATTACGGAATTATATCGAGAAAAGCGATTAAATCGGTCCGATCTATATGAATGCCATCATATATAAATGCCCCACGTAGGTACCCTCTACCGACAATCCGGATAAGACTATCACACCCTAAGGTGTTCGGGCGCATTATTGGTGTTTTAATCAAGAGACCCTAAACTCGATTAAGTTCACCATGGACTAACAGCTTTAAGTATATCACCACTAACTCAATCCTCACGTGTAATCCATACACCGAGTTAAGTGGTTACATACGGATATACTTAGGGTTTGCGTGCAGTGTATTACTTTACAAGCACAAAGCAAGTAATAAGGTGAGATAAATTCTGTCATTCATTATTAAAAACAATTACACAAATTGTCTTTCGGGCACTACACCTAACAGCTTTAGTCCATAAATGGACCTTTGCTATTTGCACACCATCCTAGCATCATCGGCTGTGAAACCCTCAGGTCGTGTCATGTGCACTTCCTCAGAAAGATTCTCATTTAGGAAAGCTGTTTTCACATCCATCTGTCAGAACTCATAATCATGGTATGCTACAATAGCAAGCAGATTTCTAATGGACTTTAGCATAGCTACTGGCGAAAAGGTTTTATCATAGTCAACTCCTTGTCTTTCCTTATAACCTTTTGCCACCAACCTAGCTTTGTAGGTAACTACATTACCATACATGTCAGTCTTTCTCTTAGAGGTCCATTTACACCCTATAGGAACTATTATTTTAGGTGGATCAACTAGGTTCCAAACCTGGTTGTCTTTCATGTTTTCCATTTCAGCTTTCATGGCTTCTAAACATTTCTCTTTGTCATGCCTCATCAATGCCTCCTCATAAGTTTTAGGGTCCTCATCTTTGCCATGCCTCACCTTTCAAGTTCACAACGTTCCCTTATGGATCTTCGAGGTGTCTGTGTTTTAGAGCAGGTGTCTGTACCTCATCTGTATGAGGTGTCTACTCTACTTCCATCAACTGACTGTTGTCCGCAAGTGGCTCTCAATTTTCTTCAAGATAAATCTTACACCTACTGACCCTTTCCAGAATAAACTCTTTCTCCAGAAAATGGCCAGCCATGGAGAGAAACATCTTTTGCTCTCCTGGATGGTAAAATTGGTACCCTTTAGTTTCCTTAGGATATCCTATAAATAGACGTATGTCTGATCTAGGTTCTAACTTGTTAGGCATGGTCCGTTTCACATAAACGGACATCCCCAAGCTGTTAGGTAACCTAGTGTTGGTCTTTTCCCTTTGAACACTTCATAGGGAGTTGACTCAACCGTCTTTCATGGAACTTGGTTGAGTGTATAGGATGTTTTTTCTAAAGCATACCCCCAAAACGATTTTCAAAGAACTGTGTAGCTCATCATGGAGCGCACCATGTCTAACAAGGTGCGGTTCCTCCTCTCAGATACACAATTCATCTGAGGCATTCCGGGAGGGGTCCATTCAGGTAGAGTCCCATTATTCTTTAATTAATCTCCCATTTAATTAATCTAGAAACTCACCATCTAGGCATTCTCCACCTCGATCGGATCGAAGTGTTTTGATTTCATTACCTAGCTATTTCTCAACCTCACTTCTGAATTCCTTTAACTTTTCAAAGGACTCAGACTTATACTTCATAAGTATACATAACCATAACGAGAATGGTCATGAGTGAAGGTGATAAAATAAGAGTATCCTCCTTTGTCTTGAATCGACATTGGGCTACATACATCAGTATGTACGAGCTCAAGTGATTCATTGGATATTATCCTTTTGCCACTAAATGGTGACTTTGTCATCTTGCTAAGTAAACAAGCCTCGCATATATCAAATGATTCATAATCAAAATGATCCAATAGTCTATCTTTTGTGGAGTTTGGAAATACGGTTCTTATTTATATGACCAAGCTTCCATGCAATAAGTAGGATTCATTCAAGTCACTTGTTTTAGCTTTCTTGTTGTTTCATTAAGTATATCAACATTCATATGTAATACGTAGATACCATTATGAAGTTTTCAAATATCATAAAATATTCCATCACGTGAAAAAGAATAACAATTATTCTTAAACGTAAAAGAGAATCCTTCAACATCTAATGCATAAATGGAAATAACGCTCTTCGTAAGAGTTGGAACAAAATAACAGTTATTTAATTTTTTTACTAGCCCATTGGGCAACAAAAGAAAATAAACTCCTATGGCTAGGGCATCAACACTTGCTCCATTCCCAATATGCAGGTCCACTTCTCATTTCCTTAGATCTCTAGTCCTTCTTAGTGCATGCATATCCATATAAATACGAGAACCACATCCAGTATCTAATACTCAGTGGTTAGACTTAGAAGAAGCAATATTGATGTCAATCATATACATACCTGAAGTCGAGGCATCGCTATGCTTGTTCTTCTTGGTACTCAAGAAGGCCTTACAGTTTCTCGTCAAATGGACAGGCTGCGCAATGGAAGAAAGCATCCTTTGATTTGTCCTTGGCTATCTTAAGCTTCAGCTTGGGAGCCTCCTTCTCCTTCTTGGTCTTCTTTAGGGCCTTTTTCTTGCCCTTAGAAGAAGTCACGAGCAACACTTGCTTGCCCTTGCCCACAGTGCCCTCAGAAGTTTTGAGCATGTTCAATAACTCCGCAAGGGAGCAATCAATCTTGTTCATGTGATAGTTCATCACAAACTGTGAGTAAGTGTCCAGTAGAGATTTTAGAATCAAGTCAACACTTAATTCATGTCCCATATTATGGCTCAGCTTCTCAAGCCTCTTTATGTATCCGATTATCTTTAGCACATGCGACCCAACTGGAGTGCCTGGAGTCATCTTGCAACCAAAAAGGGCCTTCGAGACCTCGTACCTCTCAGTGCGAGACTAAGAAGCATAGAGTTCCTTTAGGTGACCAATGATGGTGTAAGCATCCATAGACTCATGTTGTTTCTGAAGTTTCGGTGTCATTGAAGCAAGCATGATGCAAGTAGCTTCAACACTGTCAGAACAGTGATTCTTATGCATCTCAACCGATTCCTCATTGGCAGCATCTTCAAGCTCCTCAGTTAAGGGCATGTCCAAAATATAGCCAATGTTTTCATGTCTCAAAACGATTTTGAGATTCCATTCCCGGTCGAGAGTGTTTTTTTTCATCAAGCTTATTATCAATGATAAAACGAGGGTTCAATTGTTCGACATTTCTACAAAAAAGTAAGGATATAATAAGTACTAGTTCATGCATACAAAACCAAAATTTGAAGTTAAAAATTTATCTAAGTTTTGCTCCAACTAGCCAACTACTCCCTATTGGCTTTCAAGAATTCAGTTAATCCCTTAGCGGCTAGGACCCAATCTAGTTGCCTCAATTCCCGACGGTGGTCGATCAATCAAGACAATTTTGAAAGAAAGATACTCTTACCAATCGCATCATATGCGACTCCCAGTGGTTGACTAGTCAACTTATAGACAATCCGCATCTCTATGTGGTAGTCAACCCTTGTCTCTAAAGTCATACGGTCCTGATGGTGGCCAATCTCCGAAAGACTTTAGTCAAGTCATAACCCAATATTCGTTAGATCTCATACGATCATATCTCAATAACGACAATATACCCGAGGTAGGTCAACTCCCGACGGTGGTCGATCAGTTGGATCCGAAAATGGGCTCTTCACCGTCACTATAATATTGGGAGACAAAATATCGACTCGATTTTTTTTTTTTTGGGGGTATTTTAAATTAATTCACGTAATTAATTACGGCCTCATCTAAAGCGTGCATATTTCTATGTTATCTCATCTAAAACATACACCATTCCTCGCACAAAAATAACCGGTATGATCTTGTACTTTTTCTAAGTGCGGTTTCGAATACAAACTGACGAAACCACGAGTCACAATCTAATGGTAGGTGCAACTGCCAATAGGATCTCTATGTCTTATTTTCTTTGGCCTTCATCTTCCACTTCATTCTTGTTACATAAAATCTATCTAATAAATTTATACCCACCACACACGGGGGGAGCTAACGGGAATGGGATAAATGCAGAAAATAAACTAGGTCACGTTCTTCATAACGGTCTAGGACAAATTTTAAACCAACAGAAAAATTAAATCATTCACATCTATCCTATTTTGTCAAGATCATAGTCAATCGGGGTCCATATAATCATATTTTATCTACAACATTTAATACATACAATAAAGAATCTTATGAAAAAGAAGAAATTAACAACTTGCGTCTTTCATCGAATTAATTAATTAATTAATATTTAATAGTTATTAAGATCAAAATTAACGATTAATTTTAAATCAATTTTAATTTCATTATTTTGAACTATTCAAAATAAAACTAAATTATATTTATTTTGTTCCTTCTTCCTTTTTGATTCATAATCAAAAGGGATCCCTTTGGTTCCTAACCAAACCAAAAGGCATCTTAGGCATTTTTCAAAAATATTTGAAAAAAGGTCTAGGCCTATTCCAAAAGTTCTAGAATGTTTGAAAGGGCCTAGGCCTATCCTAAAATTTTGGAATAGGAAAATGAAACAATATTAACATTACTATGAACTATATTAAATCACAAAATGCACAAAACAAAAGAACGGATCCACTGAACAGGCACCAGTCGACGTTGACAGCCAGGAGGCTACCGACACCGCCGGCCAGTGGACGGTGGTTGTGCCACCGCCAATCGGCCGAGCACCGCCACGTATATTTTTTTCATGTATCGTATTGAGAATCTTAAATCATTCACCTTTTATTATGTTGTTTAAACGATGAAAATAACTACGCAATCATCTAATGCTTATTGCTTAAGATCAAAGACAGCTCTACTACCACTGTTAGGAAATCAACTAGTTTACGTAGCAGAATTCAAAATTTGATTTCTGATCCAAGATCGACTTCATTTAAGCAATAAACATAGTAGACAATGAACATGCATTGCTTGATCTAAAAAATCGACGCTTTGACCGTCTACGGAGAGTAGTAGAGTGCGCAAGGCGTCCACATGTCCGGCCTCTATCAATATCTACATGAGCACCTCGCCGAAATCCTCCTTGGATTGCTACTAGAAAAACCCAGTTGCTAGATTGACCTTTTCTCTCTCTAAATACTCTCTCTAAGAAACTCTATATTTTTCATAAAAATTATGAACTCTTGGAATTGTGTTGATACAAAAGAGGTAGACTCCCCTTTATTATAAAGGGTGACCTGCGCCCCACTGTGTCCCATTTCCAATGGGAAAGCTTCTCGTGTGGAGTAAGGAGAAAAAAAAAACATTTTACTAGTTAAATAAGAAAAATAGTTATTCTAGATTTATCTAATTTAATTCAATATCTAATATTAAATAAATCCAAGATATTGTCAATATCCGATATTGACTATCATTATTATATTATCATAAATCAATTTATACATGTGTGTATATATATATATATATATATATATATATATATATATATAAGCGATATAAATCTATAATAACATCATGCTATAATAAATTAATTTACAAAATCCATGTGTATCAAATTCACACACATCCTGTGCCCCATATGCTATTAATTGGCTTCCGTAATATTCTTTAATTAATTAACATAATTAATATCTTGTAAATAATTTATTCATAGTAAATAATTACCACCATATTAATTTATCACTATAACACTTTATAGTCGAGATAAAACTTTCCTTATTTGGTTATCACTATAACCGCATTTTAATCCGGCTAGATGTTCTTATGTGTGTGACCCGATTGGCTTTCGAATATGTTGGCCGTGGCATAAAGTGCATTTACTAAAATACCCTTCATACCTAATGAAATAGCGTCTAGCAACACATCGTGACCACCAATCATCGGAAGAGTCAAAAGCGATGACTACTACATTTCATGTGAAACAGTTACCATGTAAATAGAATCCTATCGTTGTTACAATATCCATACAATCATATCTCGAGTGTCAATACATCAACGATCGTATCTTATAATCTGGATATCATGCTCTCTCGAAGTAACTCATTCACTCCCATTTTGCAAAGATTCATGAGAGCTAGACATTCCTTATAAGAAGGTCGTTTCAGATATTTACTCCTACTATTAGGATATGCGATTTCCGGCCGAACAAACATGTTTCTTACGCATTCTTCAATATCATACCCGAGCACACTACCGTATGATTGCCCCGTGGCTAGGGGAAACCTCAATAGTGTCAAAGCACGACAATCCACACCGTGATGTCATGAAGACTCCGGTCTCAGAATAGTTACACAACTGCCACATACTGCGACACTTAATGTAAGTGGGTCAGTCTAACGTACGCATTCTTTAATACACGTCCACGTACAGTCCAAGTGTCTCTACACTTCGATAGGCAAGATCTATCTCTATCTTCAATAAGATAGAAGACATCCAATACGTGATAGTCCAATCGTACTATCAATGTCTTGTTTGACAGTACATGCGACTAGAGACATTTAAGTATCAAACTTATCAATGTGATTAGAGATCTCATCAACCATAATCACTATCAATATTGTTTCCATATCACAGTTTAATATTAAGGACGTTACTATATATATACAATAACATAATTGGTTCATGAAGAAAAATAAAAAATATATTAACTGAAGAGAGTTTGAGAAAGCAATAATACTTGAGTAAACTCAACTTGTTTGTTTATGATAAAATGAAAGAGTATAAAAAGATACAAGCTTGAAGGTGAGAGGTCCTAGTAGGATATTTAATGTTATGGGCGGCTAGATACTCCTATTACATAACAGGACAAACTAGAGTTACTTTATGTCATATTAATTATTTATACAATACAATTAATATGTCATGTTACAAATAATGTATACAAGAAAAATGTATTACACGGTAATAAGGGAATAATTCCACACCCCCCCTCAAACTGGGTTGTATATGTCTATACAGCCAAGTTTCTACTCAGTCTGCCGAATATAAGTGATGGAATGGCCTTTGTGAGAATATCAGCATTCTGGGCTGCTGAGGGAACATATTGAAGTTGAATGATCTGGGTATCAAGCTTCTCTTTAAGGAAATGTCTGTCAATGTCCACATGTTTTGTCTTATCATGATGAACAGGATCTTCTGCCATGCATAGTGCTGAATTATTGTCACAGTAGAGTATGATAGGTTGCTGAGGGGGTTGCTAAAGTTCAGTAAGGACTCTTCAGCCATAGTGCTTCACAGATGCCCAAAACAAGTGCCCTGAGCTCAGCTTCAGCACTGCTTCTAGAGACGGTAGGCTGTTTCTTGCTTCTCGAAGTGACAAGATTACCCCCATACATATGAACAATAGCCTGTGGTAGACCTTCTATCTATGTGGCAACCAGCCCAGTCAGCATCAGTATAGACCTTAACTTATCTCTCAGTAGACTTAGTGAAATGTAAGCCTTGGCTAGGAGTTGACTTTAAGTACCTAAGTATTCTGGAAACAGCATCCCAATGTTGCTCAGTAGGGCAGTGCATGAACTGACTGACAAGGCTGACTCCATAAGCAATACCGGTCGTGTATGGGAGAGGTAAATGAGTTTTCCTACAAGCCTCTGATATTTTTCCTTTCGTACATCAATATTACCATGCACTAGAGGATTACTGGGGTCTATTGGAGAGATAGCTGGTTTGCACCCTAGCATGACAGTTTCCGTCAGCAGGTCCAGCACATACTTTCTCTGTGAGACTGAGATACCTTGGCTGTTTCTTGCTATTTCCATGCCAAGGAAGTACTTGAGGTAGCCCAAATCTTTAACTTGGAAGACCTGTGCCAGTAGGGTCTTCAATTTTTGGATCTCGGCACGGTCATCACCAGTAAGGATGATATCATCCACATAGACAATAAGGATGGATCTTCTCTTATTGATTATTTTGATAAACATGGTGTGATCTGATTTGCACTGATGATATCCAGCAGCCTTAACCACGTTAGTAAGTTTGCCAAACCATGCTCTTAGGGACTGCCTCAGGCCATATAGAGATTTCCTCAGTTTGCAAACTTTCCCTTTGGTGTGAGTGTTGGTGAAACCAGGATGTACAGTCATATAGACTTCCTCAGTGAGATCACCATTTAGGAAGGCATTCTTGATATCCAATTGATGAAGTGGCCAGTCAAGTTGGACAGCAAGGGAGATCAGAACCCTGACTGTGTTTAGTTTTGCCACAGGTGCAAATGTCTCTTTGTAGTCAAGTCCATAAGTTTGTGTGAAGCCCCTTGCAACCAGTCTAGCTTTGTATTTATCAATAGTACCATCAGCATTGTACTTGATGGTGAACAGCCATTTACAGCTGACTGTCTTCTTTCCTTGTGGGAGAGTGGTAAGATCCAAGTATGGTTGTCAAGAAGGGCAGTCATTTCATTTTTTACAGCAGCCTTCCACCTATCATGTTGAAGAGCTTCTTGTATATTCTTAGGAATGGAGTGAGTATCCAAGTCCTGTGTAAACATAGAAAAACCAGGTGGCAAGTGATCATATGACACATAATTATGAATGGAGTGATCAGTGCAAGATCTCTTTCTTTTTCTGACAGCAATGGGTATGTCATCAATATCAGTAATCGTGTTCATAAGTTCAGGAGTTTGAGGAGAGTCAGCAGGCTGATAAAGTTCAGTAGGTTCAGTGTCAGGAGGCTGATGAGTATTAGTAGGCTGCTGAGGAGTTGTTTGAGGGATTGGAGTGGGCTCAATTTCCTCAACTGAGGATGTAGTAGGAGTGAGTGGACCATGAGAAGAGGGAAGTGCTTCAATTTCAATAAGGCTTCCATCTGTGACTGTCTCAGTAGGTGTGCTGTAGTAAGGGGTTTTTTCAAAGAATTTTACATCCATAGAGTTGTAGAACCTTTTGTCAGTGGGAGAATAACACTTGTAGCCCTTTCTGTCTTTGGCATAACCCAGGAAAATACACTTATGAGCTTTGGGGTCAAGTTTGCTTCTGTGTTGGGAATGAATATAGACAAACACAGTACATCCAAAGATTTTAGGAGGCAAGTCAGCAATGAGATGAGGACAGGGATGAGTTGTCAGTAGGGTTTGGATGGGAGTCTTGAAACCTAACACTCTGCTGGGTAACCTGTTGATCAGATATGTGGCAGTTAATATAGCTTCACCCCACATGTATTTTGGCATATGAGTGGTGAACATGATCGATCTAGCCATCTCCAGTAAGTGCATGTTCTTCCTCTCAGCAACCCCATTCTGCTGAGGTGTCTCTACACAACTACTGATGTGAACTATTCCCTTATCATTAAGGAAGGTGCTGAGGTTGGACTCATAGTATTCTAGTGCATTATATGTTTTTAAGATTTTAATATTAGTGTCAAATTGAGTGGCTCCCATGTTATAGAATTCTTGGAAGATGGTTCCAACTTCGGATTTATCTTTAATCCAAAACAGCCATGTGATCCTGGTGTGGTCATCTATGAAGGTGACAAACCACCTCTTTCCTGTTATACTTTTAACTCTTGAGGGTCTCCATACATCACTATGAATCAAAGTGAAAGGTGTGGAAGGTAAGTAAGATATTTTTGTATACACAGATTTAGTAAGTTTGGCAAACTAACAAATATCACATTGAAGGTCACTGAGGTTACATCCTTTAAACAATTCAGGAATTAAAGACTTTAAATAACCAAAACTTGGATGACCTAGTCTATAATGGCATAGAATGATATTGTCTAAGGTTTGGTTGCAGGCTGTTGAGGCAGTTTCAGTCTTTAATCTTCTGTCCTCAGCAGGGTTGACCACAAACAATCCTAAGCAGGATTTAGCTCTCCCAATCACTTCCTGTGAAGAAAGATCCTGGAATATACACTGATTTTTATTAAACATGACTGTGCAATTTAAGTTTTTAATGAGTCTACTGACAGATATAAGGTTACAGTCTAATTTTGGAACAAACAAGACATCCTGTAGGTAGATCTTATCAGTAAGTTTAACATTTCCAAAACCTTGTGCATGAGAAATAGATCCATCAGCAATCTTAATATTGTGAGTCTGATGACAGGGCTTAAGTTGAGATATGAGCCTCTTGTTACCAGTCATACGAGAGGATGCCCCAGAATCAACAATCCAAGTATCACTACTGAGAGGTGAGTGGAATATACCTGTTTTAGCATGAGTAGATGTGTTAGTGATAGACATGCCTTCCTTTTGTTGAGCAAGAAAGGCTTTGAAGGCAGCAAACTGAGCATCCAAGGTAGTGTCTTTGTTGCCTTCTTCACTGGCATGTCTACCCAGACTCTCCCTGGTTGGTTTGGAGGGTTTAGGAGAGTTAGGCTTACAATGTAGTTTCCAGCAAGTGTCCTTGGTGTGGTTTGTGCGTTTACAGTGGTCACAGAACAACTTTCCTGTCTTCTCAGTAGGTCTACTGTAGGTCTCGTAGCCTCAGCAGGCTTCCTGACCACCATCAGTGCTGAGCTCTCAGTAGAGTGATCAACGGGGTTGCTTTGCAGCATCACTTTTCTCCTGCTTTCTTCATGTTTGACTTCAGCAAACACAGATTTGAGGTTGGGAAGTGGTTTAGTAGCAAGGACTCTACCTCTGGCATCATCAAGAGATGATTTTAGTCCAGTAAGGAACATGAATACCCTCTTCTTCTCAATGATATCCTTTTATAAAGCAGCATTCCCTACATCCTTCCATGGGTGAGTTTCCAACATATCTAGGTGTTGACATGCCTTAGATAGTTGGTTGAAGTACTGAGTTACAAACAGATCACCTTGCCTGCAATTTGGGATCTGGGCTTCAAGATCATAGACCTCAGATGTATTGTCTTTTTTTGAGAAAAGGTCTCTGGCATTATCCCAGATTTCCTTAGCAGTGTCATACATCATGAAGTTCTCACTGAGCTCTTTTGTCATTGACCTCGTGAGGATGGTCGTGACTTGGTTATTTTCTGTATCCCATGCTTCAAACTTGGAGTCAGTTTCAGCAGGGGCAGGTTTGGAGCTAGACAAGTATCCTATCTTGCTCTGGCTGTTGGTCCCAGAGAAGGGTGAAACTATAGTCGAGAGGGGGGGGGGGGGGGTGAATGACTATAGTGGAGTTTCAAAAACTTTTCTTCCTCTAGTTAAAAGCTTTTGGGCAAATGGATAAGTCCCTTCTTACTATATTGTTTTCAAATCGGTTTAGACAAATCACGATGCAAATTATGATGTATGCAAAATAAATGAATGCTTTGTAAAGTAAATTGCGAAATTAAATTGACACAAGGCTTATAGTGGTTCGGGGTGGTGTAATCCCTTAATCCACTCTTCTCCCGTGATGATTGGAGGAATTCACTATTGTTTTCACGATACAATAGTATGATTGTCCTTGGCTTCCCAAGCTTCACAATCTACAAGACTATCACTCCTTGACTGCAGCAGCTTCGGTGATTCGCCTTCCTTCTCGTCGTTCCTTAAGATCAAGATCCTTCAACAACCTATCACGGATTCAACTCCTTCTCGGATTGCCTCGATTCGCTTGCTTCGCTTTGATGTGAATGTGATTCACACACTTGCTTGATCAATCCTCGCCCGAGTATGACTTTGTAGCTTTGAAGTCTGAGTTGATCACTAGATGTATCCTTGTAATTTCAGAGAGAAGACTTTTCAAATTGACAGAGTTTCTGCTAGATTTTTCTTTCTTGATTGTTGTTGTTGTTTTTTTTTTTTCTGTCAATGCCTTCTATTTATAGCCTTGAATACCTTCGTTTTTGAAATTCCGTCCGTTGGCTATATTAATGAGGGAATAATCCTTGATTTTATTCTTGATTCCCCCTTAATTGTATTCTCCTTAATTTCAGTGATCGGATTCTTTCTTCAAACGTATAGCAGATAATCCGTCCTTGATTGATCCTTTAATGATTTGAGCATTTAATGCATGATCTTCTGAATCTTCATCGTATATCAATTCGGCCTTGTAGGTGTCTCTTCGCCGTTTCTAGAACGGTCGAGTGAGCCTACCGACTTAGCCGTCACTTCTTCTTCGCCGTTTTGTTTTCTCTTTGCCGAAAGTCGGTTTACTCACCGATTCACTCGTTTCCTTCTTTGTTCTAGTATTTGGAGAGTCTTTGAACTTCACCGATCCTTGATTTGGGTGAGACCAAAGTACACCATATTTGAACATTTGAGTTTTATCATTTAAAACATAACTTAGACTTATCCAAAGTCATCACGTACTTCCTTGGTTATAAGTCAGACCATAAAGTCTTCATTACTTCTCTGCTGGTGCTTGGCTGGCTTCACTCTGCCGAATATCTGTCTTTGCTTTGCCATCCTACCAACTAGTACAATACTTGTCTGACTTAACTTATACAACTTGTCAGACCCTAAGTAAAGACTTATACAGAGAATTCTAACTTATTTCAGGCTTGCTATAACAGCTAGTATGGCCATCATCATAACATAATTACATGTTCCTAACAATTTCCCCCTTTTTGATGATGCCAAAACCCTCATAAGCCTGAACATAAGTAATCAAGATTTTCATAATACACAACGGATTGTAAGTTCAATAATTTTATTCATCCATCGAAGGGTAATAATTTCTAAGACTTTATTCAAGTGTTACAAACTACATTTTGCTCAATTCAGCCTTGTACCTCTTGAATTTCGTAGTTTGAACCTCTTCCATGTCTTTCCAAATCAATTTCTCGGAAACTTCCACTTCCAAGTAAGCCAAAGCCGTGTATTCGGATACACACTCGAAAAACTCTTTTGGCAAAGAGTCTGTTGAAATCAGGCATGGTCTCATTTGCCTTAGGTTCTCCAAAATATTTTTCAAGTCTTTCCCTAGCCTCAGCAATATGTGAATCTGCAAACTTGAGGCTTTTGTAGAGACTCCATTGCTCCTGTTTTTCCATTCTACCCATAGGGTTGAAGAATTTTTCCATATATTTGAATTCCTCTTGCTTTTCAGCTGGCAAGTCTTCTGGTCCTTTTGCAGATAGTGGTATGGCTGAGCTTGGTTTATTGTTGGCTTGTTTGAGAAGTGCAAATTCTCTTTTGACTTCATTGTAAAGTTTGGCCATATCGGTTCTCATCCTTTCATCCTGATAGCTTAGCCAATCAGCCCAGGCTTCATCTTGTGAGGAGTGAGGATAGAGTCCTTCTTGTACTCTGAAAAATTCTCTTACATGGTCCAATACATCTGCATCATATTCTGCTTTGCTTTGGTGACCAAAGTGTAAGTCCCGTGCTCCTCGGTATATCCGGAGCCGCTACTACCTCTCGCCGGGTTTTTCCTCCGGTGCCGAGTCCGTGTTGACCGGCCGATCCTCTTTGTCGGCCGGATCCGGGCCTTTCTTCCGCCGGACCTATCTCTATCATCATCTCTTCTTTGCATAGGGTGAGGAAATCCAATGCGGGGTTCCTTTAGGGCCATTTCCCTTTCTTCTCGACCCTTCTTTGTTTGTTCTTCTCGCTTCATTTCGATTCTTATTTCTCTCGTCCCTTGCCCTCGCTTGTTCTTCGGTGAAGTTTGGGGGTCGATTGTTGATCCTTCGGGCTTATCCCGGTTTTCCCCTTTTTTGGCGATCATCCCTTTGCTTTGGAGTAGGATGCTAGGTGGCCTCTCGCCGTTCCAATCGAGAGAGTCAAGTTTTGATTCAATGGAAGTGAATCTTTTGTTGTGATCATTCAATTTCTCATTGACACTCCGAAGTCTAGTCCCAAAAGCTACGCCGGTGATTCGTTTTCTTGGGAGATGTGTTGCCCGAGGCCTCGCAAGATCGTTGGTAATATTGATGTTGAGTTGCTTCATCGGATCTCCTTGTTGTTGAACAACAATATTTTGTGCATCAATGTATTCGCAATGGCCCGAAACTTGTTTTCAATGGAGGAGCTTTTGTCATTAAAAGTCAAGTCATAGATCTAAGATACATTGCTTGTCGTTCCAATTCTTCACTAGCAAGTCCGCCGCTTTCTCAAAAGTTTCATTTGTAATGCCGTGTTCACCGAGAGATTTTCTCGCCTTGTTTCAAATTTGGTTCGGATCCGTCCGTCGTCCCTTGTCCGGATGTTGAGTGACATCTCGCATGTACATCTAGATCTTCAAGTATTTGGGTAGATGTGTATCTTTGTGTGGCTTGAGCCGCTTGTTTCCCTTATTTCTATTCCGGGGGTTGTCTTGACGGAGTGGCGAAGTGAGCCGTTGTCCACAATGTGTTTGTGTTGGTCGGAACGCCGACGACAGCGGTTGAGTGGATGTCTTTGCTTTGGAGATGTAGACTTGCCGGAGGCTTGTGTTTTCATAAATGTACGGAGAAGAGTGGTGTCATCAATTGCATCCGGTGCGGAGAGTTCTCTTCTCTGTCTTGATCAAGATCATCATTATCATCCCGATAATGATCATTATCATCATTGTCATCATGATCATCACCATCATCTTGATTATGATCATCCCCATCATCTTCTGAGTCATCACTTTGTCTCCTGTGAGATCCGGGGCGCTTTTGCCTTGGCCGCATCAACCATTTCCCATAGAGGTGATTCATCAAGTACACCTACCAGAGTTGTGATTCCCCAAAAGTCAAATAGCCATGCTTCTTCAGCAAGCATGTGATCTGAGTCTTGAAGCTGTTGTTTGGAATCACCTTCCTTCCACTCAAGATATTCTGCAATTCGATCATCTATATCGTTTGCAGTCAATTGTACAGCTTCTTCTGGAGATGATTCCTCATCCTCTCCGGTGTTTTCTTTATTAGGATGCGGGTGATCCCCACTGATTTCTTCTTCTTGCTGTTCTGCTTCAGTGTCAGAACCTTCTTCCTCTTCTCCTTCATCAATCAATTGTGCAAAGTCGGTCTTTTCAAGACTTCGCTGAATCTTTTGTTTCTTTCTTTGACCGGTGGTGCTGCGTGTAGGTTTCTTTCTCTTCCCTTCTCCTTCCTTCTGTTGTTGTTTAAGATAAGTAAACATGACTTTGGATTCATGCGGTTTGTGGAGTTGTACTTGTGGGGACTTTGAGACATTGCAACAAATAGTGTAACTGAATACCATATGACTTTTTCACCCAGAATTGTCCTTTCTTTGTCTTCCCTTCTTTTGTCCCCTTGTTTGCTGCTTTTTCTTCACCTTGGATTTGCTCATTGAGTCTTAGAAAGAAGTATTTTGCCCAGTTGAATTGCAGATTATTGTAGATGATTCCCATCAGCCTCATTCTGATTTCTGTCATTGCATTATTTGCTCCCAATTTTCCTTCAATGGTCTTGCCAATTAGGGCACTGAACTCATTGAATGGTTTCTTTAAAGCAGATCTCAAACAGTTGACCTTTGTGGATCCTGGGTTTGCCGTTTTGGCAATTGTTGCCCAAAAATCATCCAAGTTTTGTGATACAAGTGTCACTTTTGCTTGACCTTTATTGGAAAGTATGAGATGTTTGTGAATTACCTTTTCTGTAATCGTTACTTCCTTTCCGTTGACAGATGCTACAATCTTGTCTTCTTCCCACTCGTCACCTTCTTCAGCAGGGAGCCCAGGCACGTATTGTGCAGATTTCCAGAAGGAAATCAGACTTTCATAGCAAACCTCGGTGATAGGAGGATTGAGGAAGGTTGATAGCTTTAGGATTTTGCAACCTGCTGCTAATCGTTTGGCATCTTCGTCATTTCCACACAGTTTCAAGTAGTGTTCTTCTTGAAAGAAAGATCCCGTGGCAATCGATTTTTCATATCCAGCTTGGGTGTTTGTGGAGGATGATGCCATTTTTGAAGAGGAGAGAAGTTTTAGAAATGAATTTCAGTTTGCAATAGAAAGAATCAAGAGTAGAGTTTGTAATTGACAAGAAAGCGTAAAGATTTCTGAAAATCTCTAAGTATTGTTTATATAGTGTGATTTGGGTAGTGTGAACGTGGTTTTGAATATGGAAGGATTTTTGGCATAATGGCGTGATTTTGCGTATAAAAATCACGATATTCGAGTGGAGTGGGGGTGTGGTTTGAGGCAAGTAATGATAGAGCCCGGGAATCGAGGAGTTTATAATTCGAAAAAATAATATAATTACCTCTATGATCATAAGTTGATCGCCACGTGTGTATAGAATAATCCTCAATAATTTCCTTATTCTCCACGTGTAATCAGAATTGATTTTGTTCACACTCTTAATTTGTCCAAGTCTTTATTTCGGTGAAGTGCCTTCGCTGGCCACTTAGCCGTTCTATAGGTTCTTTACTTAGCTGCTCCATTTCACCGTTCCTAACAATCGCTTAAGTTACCTTCGCCGGATGCCGGTGCCTTACTTGTCGCATCTCCCGTAACGGCAAAGGTCGTACCGCTTAATGAAGTCACTTAGCCGATTACTCCGCTTAGCCGCTTTTTGATACTTATTCAATTTCAATCATTCCTAACTCGCTTCTTAGTTTGCTTTGAATCTTTCATAACCGAGTGGTTTAGTGAAGATGTCAGCCAATTGATCTTCAGTGGGTATGTGTTTTAGGATGACATCCCCCTTTTCAACATGGTCTCTGATAAAATGATGTCTTACATCAATGTGCTTTGTTCTTGAGTGCAATACTGGATTTTCTGTAATAGATATTGCACTTGTGTTATCACACATGATTGAAATTGTTTTCTCTTCTACTCCATAGTCTCTTAGCTGTTGTCTTATCCACAGTACTTGTGCACAACAGCTACCTGCTGCTATGTATTCTGCTTCAGCTGTTGATGTAGATATGGAGTTTTGCTTTTTACTGAACCAAGAGACTAGTCTGGTTCCTAGCATTTGGCAAGTTCCAGAGGTGCTTTTTCTATCTATTTTGCATCCAGCATAGTCAGAGTATGAATATGATATCAATGTAAATCCTCCATCTTTTGGATACCAAATACCAACATTTAAAGTGTTTTTCAAGTATTTGATTATCCTTCTAGCTGCTAGAAGATGTGATTCTTTTGGTTAAGCTTGAAATCTTGCACATACTCCTACTGCAAATGCTATGTCAGGTCTGCTTGCAGTTAAGTATAATAATGATCCAATAATTCCTCTATACAATTTTTGATCAACATCTTTTCCTCCTTCATCTTTTCCAAGTATGACTCTGGCACACATTGGTGTGTCTGCTGTGCCACTTGTATCCATCCCATACTTGTGTATCAAATCTCTTGTATACTTTGCTTGACTAATGAAAATGCCATCCTTCATTTGCTTTACTTGAAGGCCAAGGAAGTAGTTTAATTCTCCCATCATGCTCATCTGAAATTTGCTCTTCATCAGGTTTGCAAATTTCTCACACAAACTTTTCATCCTCTCGATCCAAAGATTATATCATCAACATAGATTTGCACTAGCAATGTGCTTGCTCCTTCCTCCAGCTTTAAATAGAGTCTTGTCAATAGTTCCTTTGCTTGAATCCATTCTTGATCAGAAACTGTGACAGTGTTTCATACCAGGCTCTAGGTGCCTGTTTGAGTCCATAGAGGGCCTTCTTGAGTTTGTATACTTTGTCTTCTTTTCCTTTAATTTGAAATCCAGGAGGTTGTTCTACATAAACTTCTTCTTCTAAGAGTCCATTTAGGAATGCACTCTTTACATCCATTTGATAGACTTTGAAGTCTTTGTGTGCAGCAAATGCTAGAAAAAGTCGATTGCTTTCCAATCTTGCTACCGGAGCAAAAGTTTCATCATAATCTATTCCTTCAGCTTGGGAATAGCCTTTTGCAACTAGCCTTGCTTTGTTTCGACAACAGTTCCTTGCTCATCCATCTTGTTCCCGAATACCCATTTTGCACCAATGATGTTGGCCATTTCAGGTCTGTCAACAAGTTCCCAGACTTCATTTCTTTCAAATTCATTTAGTTCTTCATGCATGGCTGTGATCCAATCTGCATCTTGGATTGCATCATCTATGGTCTTGGGTTCCACTTATGATAGATAGCAGGTTAGCATGTGCTCCAGTTGTCTTCTGGTTCTGACTCCTGTGTGAATGTCTCCAATGACTTGTTCTTCAGGATGGTCTCTTAGCCAATTTAGATCTGGTTGAAGTTGATCTTCACTTGGTGCTTCCATACCTTCATGCTGAGCATGAACTTCAACTTGAGGAGCTTCATCTGGTGTATTGGAATGTGGCTCCTCTTGATCTTCAGAATGATGATTCAGGATAGTAGTTGGTATGGTTGCATTTGTATAGATTTCTCTTCGTGGTGCTTTCTCTTCTTGATCTTGAAGATCTTCACCATTTGTGTTTGGTTCATCAAAAACCACATGTATTGATTCTTCAATCACCAAAGTTCTTTTATTTAGTACTCTGAATGCTTTGCTGGTGTCTGAGTATCCCATGAAGATTGCTTCATCAGCCTTCTCATCAAAGGTATGCAATTGATTCCTGTTTAAGACAAAACATTTTGATCCAAACATATGAAAATATGAGATATTGGGTTTTCTACCATTCCATATTTCATATGGAGTTTTTCCATGGTGTTTGTTGATGATTGATCTGTTTTGTGTATGGCATGCTGTGTTTGCTGCTTCAGCCCAAAATCTCTTTGGTAAACATGCTTCGCTATCATTGTCCCGATCGCTTCCTTGATGGTTCTGTTTCTTCTTTCTCTGCTACACCATTTTGTTGTGGAGTTCCCGCTGCGATAGTTGATGTAATACTCCATTTTCTTCACAATAGGTTCTGATAATTTCATTTAGAAATTCAGTGCCTCTATCTGATCTGATCTTGATAATCTTTAGTTCTTTCTCATTCTGGAGTCTTCTCAACAAATCTGGCAGTTTCTTGAGTGTTTCTTTCTTCTTATTCATGAAGATGGTCCAGGTGTACTTTGAGAAGTCATCAACCACTACAAGAGTGTATTTCTTACCACTCACACTCACTGGTGTGACTGGTCCAAACAGGTCCATGTGTAGCAAATGTAGAACTCTTGTTGTAGATTGATGAGGCTTTGACTTGAATGAGCTTTTTATTTGTTTTCCTTTCTGACAAGCATCACATAGACTTTCCTTTTTGAATGTGATCTCTCGGCAGGCCTTCAACTAACTTGCTCCTTGATAGTTTGTTGATGGTCTTGAAATTCGGTGATTTAATCTTTTGTGCCAAATCCACTTGTTGATTGTTTATTCTTGACAAGTAGACATGTTTCTCGCCTTGGTCGTTCTCCAATCCACCACATACATGTTGTCTTGTCTTCTTCCCGCAAGAACTATTGTGTTGGTTTGATTTGTGAATCACTTTGCATCCTTCTTTGTTGAAGTGCACATTGTAGCCTTTGTCACAAAATTGATCGATGCTCATCGATTGAAGTTGAGTCCCTTGACATATGCCACATTCGAATCTTTAGATTGTTCTTGATTATTGTGCCTTCCCCCTTAATTTTGCCAGGGTTTTCTTTACCTCCAAATGTGACTTTGGGTCCATCAAAAGCTTTGAAGTCGGTGAGCCATCTCTTGTTTCTGTCATGTGTCCGGAACATCCACCGTCCTATGTACCGGACATCCTACAAAACAGATTAATTAAGTTTAGGTACCCAACACCGTTTGGGTCCATACCGTTAGCAATCATGCCTCCCATACCAAGGGTGTATCCAAAAGGTCTTCTTTTTGGATAATTGAAGTCATCAACTTCATATGTATAAGGCATGGCAGAATAGCTTCTAGTATTTTTACTGAAGGTATTCTGACACTTTTCTCCACCTTTTGGTGCATTTGCATCCTTCTTTACTTTCCAAAATGCGGTAGGAAACCTTTCTTGCTTCATGTGTCTAGGAACGATTGGTTTTTCTTAAACACATGATGCATTTTGTGGAATGGTTTCTTCTTGTATTTTGCGGGAGCAACATTCCAATCATCCTCTCGAAGGGTAAAGTCTTCCTTTTCCTTTCGGATGGTTTTTGTTCTTGATTGACTTTGGAATGAGAATTTAGTTTGTCGTTTCACTACAGTGGGTTTTGACTTCACCGGAACAGGATGATCTGTTGGAGACATGGTCTGTCTCTTTCTAAATTTTGGTCCACTAGTGGTCCTCAATTTAGAATTGTGTTGACCATTATTCCTACGTTCATCCTGACTGTTGTAGCCAAGACCATATCTGGATCCAAACCTTTTTGGGGGTTTGTAAGCTGGTGCCTTTAGTGGTGCAGTGGATACCTTCACTGGTGAGGAGATTTCCTTAACTGATCTATTAATAACAGATATATGATCATCTGCTTTTTGTTGATCATTTAAGTAGGTCTCCTTACTAGTTAATTCAGCTTTTGTTTTATCCAGTTCTTTCTTTAACCTCTTATTCTCTTTCCTTAGATCCTTGCATTCCTTTTCCAGAATTTCATGATTCTTTTCAATTCCACCAAATTTAGTCATGAGATTTTGGACTAGGTCTGCTGTATCTAATTGAAGACTAGAGGATTGTGCAGTGTTAGATGTGGATGCATTAGATGAAGAACATGAACTAGATGTTACCTCGCTTTCATCGATTCTTTAGCCATTAAACATAGGCTTGTTTCCTCGGTGTCGAGCTATCACTTTTATCTTCATCCAATTCTTTGGTCAGCGAGACATAGGCATGCTTTTTCATTTTCTCGAACTATCTTCTTCATCACTATCATCTGAGTCATTGTCAGATGATTCTTCATGCTTTTCACTGCTGGATTCTGCCTTAAGTGCCTTCTTGCTCCTTTTCTTTTCAGATTCTTTGTATTTCTTCTTTTCATCATCTTTGTCATTTTCTTCAGGACAATCAGCCTTGAAGTGACCTTTCTTGTTGTAGTTGAAGCATCCGTATTCATCATCTTTCTTCTTCATGTCTCTCGGTTGAGCTTGACTTTTTGTTTGATGATGAATTTCCTTTGAATGGCTTCTTTTTAAACTCGTCAAAACGTTTAACTAATAAAGCTACATGTTCTTTTAGTTCTTGTGTCTCTTTGTCTTTGATGCATTCAAAGCAAAGTTACTTTGTCTTTGGGGTGCGGCTAATGCGGTGATTTTGTGTGTCTCTCGCCGGAGCACCATCTTCGCCGTTCAATTCGAATTCATGAGCTTTTAATTGGGACATCGGTGTCGAGTGTCGGTGCTTGCAAGATTTGTTGTTCCTCTGATTACTGATGTTATGATCTTCCATCTTTCAGGTAGTCCTCTCAAGATCTTCAAGCATACTTCTTTTTGGGGATATGTGTGACCAAGATGTTGCAGTTCACTGATGATGCTTGAGAATCTGTTTTCCATCTGATCAATGGATTCACCTGCCTTCATCTTGAAATTTTCAAACTTCTGTTTTGCAACAGATAGTTTATTTTCTTTGACTGCTTCAGATCCTTCATTGATTAGTGCCACTTATCCCACATCTCCTTTGTCTTTGTTTGCAATCCTTTATTCTCATGAACATGTTGTCTTGTCTAGAGTCTTTAAGATCATATCTTTTGCTACAAAGTCTAGGTTTGCTCTTCTCCCCGTCATCTTTGGTCCAATCTTTCTTGGGTTTGTTTATCTCCTTTCCTTGATCTCGCTCCCGTGCCTACCACGGTAGTGATCATGATTGGGCCGTCGTTGATTACATCCAAAGATCTCCTCGCGAGTTGCTTTGCAAGATGAGATAACATTCTTATTTTATATTCATCAAAATTATTAACATTGAAAACAGTACTTTTGACAAGAAGTTCGAGGAATCCATCGGTGCAATTGAAGATATAAATGACGAGTGAATGAAAAACTCGATTTGAACACTACTTTGAAAATATGTGATCTCCTTGTTACCGAAATTAGATCGAACGGGTTCGATACTAGGAACATCGCTCCGCTACCAATTGTTGGTCCCGAGAGAAGGGTGAAACTATAGTCGAGAGGGGGGGGGTGAATGACTATAGTGGAGTTTCAAAAACTTTTCTTCTTCTAGTTAAAAGCTTTTGGGCAATGGATAAGTCCCTTCTTACTATATTGTTTTCAAATCGGTTTAGACAAATCACGGATGCAAATTATGATGTATGCAAAATAAATGAATGCTTTGTAAAGTAAATTGCGAAATTAAATTGACACAAGGCTTATAGTGGTTCGGGGTGGTGTAATCCCTTAATCCACTCTTCTCCCGTGATGATTGGAGGAATTCACTATTGTTTTCACAGATACAATAGTATGATTGTCCTTGGCTTCCCAAGCTTCACAATCTACAAGACTATCACTCCTTGACTGCAGCAGCTTCAGTGATGCAGTCTTCCTTCTGCTGTTCCTTAAGATCAAGATCCTTCAATAGCTATCACAGATTCAACTCCTTCTCAGATTGCCTCTGATTCAGTTGCTTCAGTTTGATGTGAATGTGATTCACACACTTGCTTGATCAATCCTCGCCCGAGTATGACTTTGTAGCTTTGAAGTCTGAGTTGATCACTAGATGTATCCTTGCAATTTCAGAGAGAAGACTTTTCAAATTGACAGAGTTTCTGCTAGATTTTTCTTTCTTGATTGTTGTTTTTTTTTCTGTCAATGCCTTCTATTTATAGCCTTGAATACCTTCGTTTTTGAAATTCCGTCCGTTGGCTATATTAATGAGGGAATAATCCTTGATTTTATTCTTGATTCCCCCTTAATTGTATTCTCCTTAATTTCAGTGATCGGATTCTTTCTTCAAACGTATAGCAGATAATCCGTCCTTGATTGATCCTTTAATGATTTGAGCATTTAATGCATGATCTTCTCGAATCTTCATCGTATATCAATTCGGCCTTGTAGGTGTCTCTTCGCCGTTTCTAGAACGGTCGAGTGAGCCTACTGACTTAGCCGTCACTTCTTCTTCGCCGTTTTGTTTTCTCTTTGCCGAAAGTCGGTTTACTCACCGATTCATCGTTTCCTTCTTTGTTCTAGTATTTGGAAAGTCTTTGAACTTCACCGATCCTTGATTTGGGTGAGACCGGTGTACACCATATTTGAACATTTGAGTTTTATCATTTAAAACATAACTTAGACTTATCCAAGGTCATCACGGACTTCCTTGGCTATAAGTCGACCATAAAGTCTTCATTACTTCTCTGCTTTGGTGCTTGGGCGGCTTCACTCGCCGAATATCCGTCTTTGCTTTGCCATCCTACCAACTAGTACAATACTTGTCGACTTAACTTATACAACTTGTCAGACCCTAAGTAAAGACTTATACAGAGAATTCTAACTTATTTCAGGCTTGCTATAACAGCTAGTATGGCCATCATCAAAACATAATTACATGTTCCTAACACTGGCCTGAGATGTACATTTTCATAGATCTTGACCACAGCAGGTAGTTGTTGCCGTCAAGTTTGTGATTTGTAAACGAAGAGTTTTCAGTGACCCCAGCCTGCTGAGGCTGCTGGGACTCTACTAAGGGTGAAGAGGCTTCGGATAATGAAGACATTCTTGAAATGATAGGTGAATTTGCAGCGGATTAAAGGAGAAATGTCTCTGATTCCATGAAGAGAGTTTGAGAAAGTAATAATACTTGAGTAAACTCAACTTATTTTATTCATGACAAAATGAAAGAGTATAAATAGATACAAGCTTGATGGTGAGAGGTCCTAGGAGGGTATTTAATGCTATGGGCGGCTAGATACTCCTATTACATAATAGGACAAACTATAGTTACTTTATATCATATTAATTGTTTATACAATACAATTAATATGTCATGTTACAAATAATGTATACAAGTAAAATGTATTATACGGTAATAAGGTAATAATTCCGTAATAATTCCATAATTGGTATGAGAAATTTTTATGAAGTATTATATTGATAGAATAATAGTTAAATAGTGTGGTGAGTGAATAAAAAGAATTGATTAATATTACTTTACTTATTGATGGTGAAATGATTGGTGACAGAAATTATAATAAAATAATAGAATTAATAAAATAATATATAGTAATAAAATAATGGATTGAATAAAATATTGAGTTGAACCCCGAACCCAAACCCGAAACCAAACAAGGCGGCATGTGCGTTTGTTTTGGGGTTTTGGGATTGGGTTTGGGTCACTTCACCAATCATTTCTTATAATTTCTCTCACCAATCATTTCTTCAACTATAAATAAAAAAATATTAAATAATTTACCATCATTTCATTTTATTACATTTTTTTACCATTATTTTATTTGTTATATTACTTTATTTCTATTTCTCTCATCAATCATTTCTTTATCTACACAAATTTCAAAAGATATTTTAACTTTCTAATAATTACTTCAATCATTTTATCATATTTTATTATTCACTAGTAAATAAAACCAACCCCAAAACCCAACCCAACCCAAAACAAACGGAGGCAAAGGAATCTTTACTTTTGTCTATAATCCAACCGTTGTCACCGGAGATAATTCATACCACGGAAATCACCCCGACAAAGGGAATATTTTGAGACAAGAATCAACTTTGATCCATAAGGTATTTGTTTTAGCCCTCTTTAGAATCTATATGTTTTCTTGAGAATTTTGAGAGTTTGGATGTTATTAGGTGTTGTCGTATTCATAGATGGTAGTTTGATATAGGAATCGAATCTTGGATCGTAGGATTTTCTAATCTTTCAAGTTTGGCCATTTGTTTTCAAAGCCTTCCGCAATTAAATAAGGTAAATGCGTGTTCAACATTATCTAGTTGCGTTAATTGATGTTTTGGCTTGTATATTTGTGTGGATTAATTTGCAGGCAGTAGTTATAAGGATGCTTATTTTTTGGTGTGGATTTGGGTTGCTTTGATGTAAAAACGCTGAAATTGATCAGGAAAATGCAACAGGAAATTTGCAGAAAAACGCGTTAAGTGTGTGCCTAGAAATGCCAGACGTGCGCCTAGAAGTGCCAAAGGTGCGCTTGAGGCCGAACCTCACAGAAAGGAAGTTTCAGTTAGCTGAGGTGTGCGCCTGAAAGATTAGGCATGCGCCTAAGCCACGGATCAGAAAACAGTAGCTCCTAGTATTGCCAAGCGGGTGCCTGACAAAGGTTGGGCAAGCGCCTGGCCCAGTCTAGGCGTGCGCTTGGAGGAACTGTAACGCCCCGTTCCCAGACACCGAGTCCTTATCCGGAAATCGAAACGTTCGGCACGCATAATATTAAATAAATAATATTACACGTAAGCCTCTACTACGTCGTATCAAATGAAAGCAAACGGAAGCTAAAAAGACTCGGGTAATTTTTTTCCAAACATCTCAGAATAGAAATAAAGAACTAAAGAGGAAATGTAACTTTATTACATTCGAAATGAAACCAACGAATCCAAAAGTACTAGAAGTAAACTACAGAATCCAATAAAATCCAAGTCTAAGGCATAAATGAAATAAATGATAAATAGTAAACAAGGTCTTCAACTCCGGCGTCCTCAAACGTCATCATCGAAGTCCTCCTCGAAATCTCCACTAACATGTTCGTCTTCTCTCCCCCAAACACATAAATAAACATGCATTTGAGGTAAGTACATTGTACAAAGTAAGAAGTAGAAGCTGCAATTCAATTAAGGTTATTATTAAAGATATTATCTTAGTGAGACCGACTCAATTTAGGGTTCACTTCGTGTCCATCAACACGTCATGACTAAACGTTTCTAACTTAGGGCCTGTTTGCTTACACCACTTAACACTTATTCTTAAAAGAATAAGTGATTATTAAAATAAGTGTTGTTTGATAATACTTTTTAACACCTCTTAATTAATTAAGATCTTCTGAATTTCCTGTGAAAAATTATGGAAAATTTTAAGTGGTTGAGGAACTACTTAATGTTGAATTTTTTCAATAAATCTATGTTAGGTAGGGGTACACCCCACACCCATACCTACCTCACACCTACACCCCACCCTCACCTTACCCTCAACCCCAACCCCACCCACCCCCACCCCCACCCATACCCCTACCCACCCCACACCCACACAACCCATACCCCCATACACCACACACCCGCGCACACCCTCACCCACCCATACCCACCCCCACACCCCACACCCTCATACCCACCTACACCCGACCAAACCACACCCACCTACACCCTCACACCCCCACTCCCACCCACCCTACACCCACACCCACCACACCCACACCCACCACACCACACCCACACCCACCACCCCACACCCACACCCACACCCACTACCCACCCATACCCACCCCCACAAACCCCCCACACCCTACACCCACACCCACGCCCACACAACCCAACCCTACACACCCCACACCCACCCATACCCACACCCCACCCTACACCCCCATTACCCCACACCAACACCCCCACCCACCCTCCACACACCCACACCCACATACACCCTCACGAAACAAATTTTAATTTCAGATATAATAAGTGTTACCAAACAGTCTAATCAATTTCAGCATTTAAAATATTCAGTTACTTAATTTATTCAGAATTTAGACTTCAGATTTCAGACTTCATATTTCAGTCTTCAGTTTTAACAAACGGCCCCTTAGCTTATCTTTGTTACATCACTACTCAAGGACACTGTGCATGGCGTTCATCAGCCTGAAGATATACTTGCTAACTAACGGTGATTAGCACCGATTAGCTCCAGGGTCTCCCCGGTATGCGTATACGTCCGATGAATTTCCTCCACTACCCTTCAGCCGTTTAAGGCCAGTAGCGTTGTTCACCTTTTTGAACGTATCACATCGCCGATTTGAAATAGTGCCTAACCGGGAATAAATGACGTTTTAGCTTTTATCTACACGTACGTAATTATTAATGTGAATTAACTAACCGCCTAAGTGTTTTCAGAATAAAACTCACCCTAACCACTCTACTCCCTCACTTAGACAGCTAGACATCACATCTTAACAATTACACAGACATTGGTGAACACTAGTTCATCAAAGCACAAGCCCTTTCATGCCCTTCCGACGGATCCGAACTTCAACTCCCTTTAAGAGTACATTCGGTGTTTTAACTGAACGAATTGGAAGTTCAATCGAAGCTTGTTTATGGCTAATTAATGTTATTATATCAAGAAACAACATTTAAAAATCCCAAACATATCTTAAAATAGCTTATTTATCAAAACAGGGGGCAATGTGCGCACACTCGGGGGAATGTGTGCACATTGGGCGAAATTTTACATTCAGCCCGGCCGGTGTGTGCACATCCCGGGGGAATGTGCGCACACTCCGAAGCTGTCCATCTACAAGAACATTCCGTTTCAAAGAATGTGCGCGCACGCTAATCAATGTGCGCACATTGAGCGCACCAAACACCCTAAAACACGCTTTTATGCACTTTTTCGATCTCTACACCAATCCAAACATGCTCAACATCAAATACTCAGAAAAATAGCAGAAAAACAACATGAAAATCAAAACTTTCTCATGTCCTAACACCCTTAATCCATAATCAACATCTAGGTAAATTCTTGCTATGAAAACGCTTCAAAAACGTGATCTAACTACTCTCAACCATAATTAGATTGTAGGAAGAGCTTCTTACCTTAAGCAAGCTATTCCAAAATCCAAAGCTCAGAAAAGACAGCAGCAAAACGATATCTTTTCTGCAACAAACCTATATGATCAATCCGAATTTGCATCACAAATCGATCACACGATTCCAAACGATTAAACTACGAAAGGTATGAGTTTTGATCCATCAAAACTCATCAAAACAGCAGGTAATTCGAGTTTCATACCTTGAGAAAAGCTCCAACTTTCTGCTACAGGAACGACGCTCTCCTTATGACGATTCCGATGCTTCTCTCGAAACTGAAAACGATTTAGAATTGACTTAGATATCGATGAAAGTATCTCAGCCTCTTCCTATTTCTCTTACACACAGCAACTCAAATTTTGGAGGTGAAAAATCATATTAAAATCTTAAGGGTGTGAATAGGTTGATTTTCCCTTAAATAGGAAAAATCTCATAATTACCTAATTCACTGATTTTCCTTAATCACCCTTCTACTAACAATCAAATTTCCTTCCTTAATATACATATAATTTTCGAGATTATATATATATAAATAATAAATACTTAAACTCTGAGTAAAAGGAACCGAACACAATATTTCGTTTTCACAAAATGACACGTCTGCCCTTTCCCGAAAATCGGAATATTACAGGAACAGAGAGGATGTTGGCACATATTGGCTTTTGGACTTTTGAATTGTAATACATACAGTAGGCACTCAATACTTCCTTTTTTTTTGTTGGATGTTGCATCATTTACCAATTTTTAGTTGCTTTGATGTTTAAGTTTTCCATATCTTTTTATCTTTTCGCTTTAACTCTGATGCGTAAAGCTTTCATATATAATTGAATACGTGGTGGACGTTTATTTTCAGATACGAACACAGTATCCAGAAACGGGACGTCACGTTGACATACATACCTTTTCTTTCAGAATAATTAATGCATATATGGATGTAGGGCTGTAAACGAGCCGAACCCTACCGAACATGTGCAGGGTTCGAGTTCGGCTCGAAAGGTTCGAACCTAAGGTTCGGCTCGGCTCGAACTGGTCGAACCTTAGTTTAGCAAGGTTCGGCTCGGGTTCGAAAGTTCGAACATGTTCGACATGTTCGAACATGTTCGAACGGTTGAACATGTTCGAACCTTATATATATAGTTTTTTTTTTTTTAAATATACAATAGTTCGAGCCGAACGTGTTCGATACGGTTCGGCTCGATAGACGAATATCAAATACCTAACGTTCGGCTCGACGTTCGAAGGTTCGAATCGAACTCGAATCGAGCTTTTTTCGAGCCGAATACAGCGAATCGAATCGAATACTGACGTTCATTTACAGCCCTATATGGATGCGTACAAGTGCATCTTGTTTAAACCGATTTTGTAATAAAAAAAAGAGGAAATATTTGTCATTCTTGCTGGCATATATAGGTTTTTAACATTTGCATACATGTCCAATCTAGCATTCTTTGTTTTGCATGCTCTGTTGAAGAATTTTCCATATGTTGAATTTTCTTACGAAGAATAATAATGCCTAATAATGCTTTCGAACACTAGATAAATTGTAATATCCCGATTTTTCAAAAAAGGACATCCTTGTCTTTTAACGAAAAATCTGAATATTTGGTTTGTTTTAAAGGATTAAAAGAAAAAAAAAGGAAAAAGATTAATTGGGATTTAATTAATAAGGAATAATTAGATTTAATTGGGATTATAAAAGGAAAATTAATCCTACATTAACCTAGTTGTTGTTTTACATAAAAAAAAAATACTGAGAGGCACAAGTTTGGAGAAAGAAAGAAGAGGAGAGACTTTCGAATCTTTAGGCTAATCCGTTGATAAAAAACGCAGACATCTCAAGGGAGAAGGAATCACCACACTAGATAAATTGTAATATCCCGATTTTTCAAAAAGGGCATCCTTGTCTTTTCACGAAAAATCTGAATATTTGGTTTGTTTTAAAGGATTAAAAGAAAAAAAAAGGAAAAGAAAAGGAAAAGGATTAATTGGGATTTAATTAATAAGGAATAATTATATTTAATTGGGATTATAAAAGGAAAACTAATCCTACATTAACCTAGTTGTTGTTTTACGTAAAAAAAAAAAATACTGAGAGGCGCAAGTTTGGAGAAAGAAAGAAGAGGAGAGACTTTCGAATCTCTAGGCTAATCCGTTGATAAAAAACGCAGACATTTCAAGGGAGAAGGAATCACCGCGAGACGAGGAAGCTTTTGATATCAACAATCCCTAAATCCAGTAACGTAAGTTTTTCCCCCATCGTTCTTGATACTAGGGTTTGTTCATCATCGTTGTTAAGCTGCGTTTTTCTGAGTATAAACATCGTAGTGATCGTCTTTGGATTGATTGTTTATAGGTTTGGAATTAAAGGTTAAACTTTTGACGGGTTGAAGCTTTGGATCGTTGTACCACGCAATTTAAGGTAACGTGGTGTTCTTATCGTATGACTAAGGTGT